>OY390736.1:31425254-32735755 GCA_959613385.1 Geotrupes spiniger | reverse complement strand
GACGCCACATTTACCGCGTGGGATGTACAACATTGTATACTAAGTTCGTACTTTATTTAAATTTATTTAAATCTTCTTTCATTCATTATTGATTTACTTCGTTTTTGTTTATTTTTATAGATTTTTGTTGAAATAATTTTGAGCAAAGTATATATTTCCATATATTTCAATTGTTCGTTTTTCAAATATCGTACCCAAGCTCTTCCTTCTGTCTTACCAAGAATCTCAACAATTTCCAAAAACACGAACACCACGTTTTCACTTTCGTAATTAACCGGGGCGCTTCGTGTAGAAATTATATTAATAGACGTGTAAATTACACTAATATTTATTTATAACAAACCATTTATCAAGCGCTACTTGATCAGTAGCTGGAACGTTGGTGCGTGATTATATCATTTAGTGTTTGAAATGCGTGCTACTACGTATGCACTACGTGGCCGACTATAAATACTGCAAAGGATTTTATGGGCTGCAACTGTCGCGACACCTGTTTGTGGTCTTCGCGGCAACTGCTTTAAAATCAATGGGGCACAGGTGACAATATTCAAACTAAACGCGTAAAAGACCAGCGTCATTCGTTCAACGCCGCGATTTTTCGACGGTATTTCGGGCGCCGCGTTAAATAAAAAGGCTCGTTTCGTGCAGCCAGGAGTGTGCGAGTTTGACGCGTAATTAGTTTTCGCTTGTTAGTTTTATTGGGATGGAAAGTCGTGGTGTCCGAACTTTGTCGGCGGATTTGATTTATTTAACAGTGTTGTAATTTTTATTTTGTTGTTATTGTTCCTTTGTCGGATTCCTGTGTTTTCTCTTGTTTTGTTTTAAAATTTTTATTTTAACTTGTTCTGGTTATATTATGTTGGATTGATTCCTTGAAACTCGTTCTCTTTCCTTTATTTCCGTATCAAGATTTTTTTATTGGTTCTTTTACTTCATGGAACGTTTGTTCTTTTTCCTTGCCGTTGATATAAATGTGGGAATTGTTAGTCCCTTCAATTTTGGTCGCCAATGAAACATTCGATGAAGATCTGAAATTGTCGATATTAAGGATTTTTTATCAGTATATCTTAATATCAAGAGTGTGTTGCCAACTTTGAAAATGTTCACAAAATACCAACATTCCTCCTCAATTTAGTTAGGTTATATAAACAAAAAACAAAAAAAAACTGTCGTGTGTCCTCCGAGACATATTTTTCAGCATTCCCATTTTTTTACCTTTACACATTGTTCTTTTGTTAGTCTTTTGTAAAAATATAACTTGCTTTCCTGACTGATGACTGATGTATTAGATCTTCTGATGAAATTGTATTTAAGATGATGTATATATATATATATATATATATATATATATATATATATATATATAATTATATGTATCGACAATAGGACACACGTTTGAGGTTTCGTTGACCACTTCCTCGCTATTTTCAAATACTTTGATGACATTGTCTGTGGTCGACTTCGCCTCTTCCCAGGTTTGCTTCAGACTAAGAAGGAAGGTTGTCGTAACCGCTCTTTTTGAACTGCAGTTCCATGCAATTCTCTTTGCATCCTCCCAATCCTACACCACCGGTTATCCAGCCTACCGTATAGGCTAGGTATGAAGTAGGCCGGTAACAGGTATATGAGTATCAACCTGGGTGGGAGCACCAATTGTCACAAGAGTTTTCAGGTCGCACCGTTCGAAACCAGCCTCCAGCTTGACCTAACGACCATTTAAATCATCACTGATATCAAATTATTGTAAAAAAATAATATTACGATAAGTCTGGGATCTATACAGCATGAACATTTTTAAATTTAGGTTATATACAAGAAAAGAAGTTGGTGTGTATTGGTCCTCCCTCAACCACTTCATGACTATTACGTTTTCAGTGTTTAGCAGTTATTCCGTAAATTAGGGAAGATAGTTTTCCAACGTCAGTGATCAGTAAGTTATTCGATGCTGTCTTTAATTGAATGCTAATTAATATATACAAGAGGTGGCGTTAGATCACCATTCGGGGCAGCACTTCAGGTCTTTGAAGGTATCAAAACATTGCGCGATTCATGGATAACATACAAAAGACGAATCGAACTATTCAACGATTGACAATACGTTGAATAGTTCCAAGATAAGGGCAATAAAAAATGACGTTTTTTTTTAATTTATTAGAAAATTGTTGATTATTTAACACCAGCTCTGCAGGAAGGTCGAAAAATCGAAATGTGTACTTAGTATCGCGCTGGTAGAAGTTGGAGAATTTTGAGAGACTTATTACCAATAAAATGTACAAAAGGGATTATTTCTTGTGTTCGAACCATATACTTGAAAATATGCATAATAAGCCTGCGAAGTGAAGTGTCTTTACGTCTGTATTTAAATATATATCTGATGCCCAAATTGAAAGAAAAAAATGAACGTAATATGAACCATCAGTGTCGGTTCACAGGAGTAGTTTGCAAACATGTAAAAATGTTTGAAGATTTTGTCTTTTATGTGAACAGTTACTAATATTAAAGAGAATGAGGCTTTCGCCTAATTAGACTTCTCAGAAAACTACATTTTTTAGGGCAGAGCGAAGGGTAGTCCTTCCATTGGAGCAACAACCAGGTAATGGTTCCTTCTTCTACAGTAAATTACTAAATTAAGATGGAGTCTACTACGAAATGTTTTTAACTGCTTTGTATTCACTGTAAACTGATTTCATATCTCAGGAGTAATGTGATGCCAACATTCAAAATGCTATGGCTCAAACGAAGCAGATCATTAGGGCGTTGCAGATGTACCACATATCACGGGATCGAGTCTGCGATGGTTAGACTAGAAAGGAAAACACACAGATCAATCTATCAGAAACTTTATAAAGACATCTAACACTTCGACGAAAGCAAATCAATCAGGAGCTGATCATGGAAACGACAAAAGCACTGAATCCAAAAAAATTGCAAAAAATCTGCCACAATATCTGATGTGCAAAATATATTTTTTTACTCCGCCCTTCATCTTAAAAGTTTTCAGAAACACCACTAACGAAACCGAACAATTGCTCTGCTTCCTCCCGTCGTCAATAACTCAAACTCATAATGACCAACGTGATTGCAGGTTGCGTAGCTTTTGAATGTCACTAGACTTTGATAATGAAGAACTGTGATGGATCAAGTTTTAATGTGAGACAGCATTGACGTTAGACAACAACCACCAACTTAACCTAAAAACGGATGGAAGAACTATTATATGACGATAAATTTACTGTTAGCAAATAAAATACTATTTATACAGTGTTGATAAAGAAAGGCACTTTAAGTAACGTTTTATGAGTTATTCTTATGAATCTGAGTGAGATTATAATCGAATAACCCTTTGGGTTTGAGCGACACTGAGATCCAGTTTTGTTTCCAGCATCGCATACATCAAACAAGCAGCTTTTGGTATGGTTTGTCGAAATTCCTTCGTTTCCTTTTGATCCGATTTCAGAATTGGCTTCCAATGTCCACTTGGACTTTGCAATCTGAATGTAAAATTTTTCCAAAAGATTCTTGTGATACAGTGGTTGACCCAAGAAATTAAATCCTTGTCTCCTGGAAATTCTATTCACAAGGACATTTGCAGGTTAACCATTGATTAAAAATGTGCTTTCAGTTTTGACTTCAGAGCGTCCTCTCTGCTTTGCTATAAGAACATCGTCTACTGCCGAATGTACTTCCCTTTAAGATTCGATCAACATCCGACCATACAATCCCCAAGCTTTTAACAAAGTCATTGCATATTTGATTCCAAACTTAAGGTACCAATCTTCACTCCTTGCGGGAGTTTCATATATATTTCCTGGCTCGGGTTGCCATTCAAGGGTTTCTTTCCCACTGGTACTGGACTGGTACTGGACTGGTCCAAGTATGATTTTTCTCTATTCATGGACACAATTTCCTCATTATTCTTATTATCTGGAAGCTCAATATTTTTCATGTTCTTATGAACCTTTTGTGCAATCAAAACCACAGCAACATAACCCTTTGAATATTTTCGCTCTTCCTCTTCCTTTCGATTCTACGAAGAATATTCATATCTTCGACGTCCACTAATGCATCACTGCTTTCCTCGAGTTTTGTTTCAGGTTCAGCTTCAGTTTCTTCGATTTCTTCTTCCTCCATAGCGTTTTGGAATCCAATCATTGCTGAAAATTTCACGCAACAACGACTTGTTCTTCATGCATCTGCCGATGATGATTTTCCTGTATTTAGGGCACCTTATTTACCTATTTGGACAATATGTGGAAAGCATAAAGGTTTTGAGTCTAGTTTTCCTTCCCTTAGGGGTTTTGTTACACCAGAGAAAGGCGTTTATCATGAAGTGAAATATGAAATAAAATTTTGGAATCGACGGCGCTAAAGGCCATCCACCAGAAAACATTTTAAAATAAAACTTTGAAACGTGTTAACTTCAGTTATATTACAAGTTATAATTAAACGACGCCATAATATATTTCATTGTGCAATTTAAATACGACTGAAAACTCCGCCAATTTCCGACGAGGATTTGAGGAAACGTCCGAACGATGAAATGTAATTTTTCTAATTTCATCCCACTCATAACCGCCAAGTACAATAGAATAATAACAGCAGCTGAAAGCGAGTATGACAAAACGCCTCGTTCATTTAACGCATTTCGAAACGTTTCACGAAAAACATTACTGTTGTTTGTTGCAAATATTTCTTAATATTTGAAAAATGCAACAAAAGCTTTATAAATACGACATAATTATTTCCACAACCTCGCTCTTAATTGATTTGAAATTTATTTTATTCGGTATATATATAATAATATAATAAAAAATAATATATAACATACTTATTTCAAAACAAAATCTGTTTTAGGTAAAAGTCCTTGAGCAGTTTTATCCACCTAATATTTTATGTCACCAAAGTATTCGTGCAGTTGAATCGTTTTGCAAGTTTTTTTATAATTCCAAGCATATTATTTTAACATAAATTATAAACGCAAACAAGTGTTTAAGTCGGTTCGGAAATGTCTGTCTTGACTTGACTAATTGTTGGTGCAACACGTCTGATAAACCAGTACGTTAAAAGCCAGACAGGGGATTATCTTTGGTAACGTGTGCGGTATGTGAGAAAGCGTGTCCTATATTTTTCTGCGTGGTACTTAAACTACATAAAATTGCAAAGTAAAACGCCGACGCATTTTTGCGACAGCACGGGTATACACGACTTGCGAAATTATCAAATAAGCGATGGCCATACAAGTTGCCAGGTGGGATTAAATGGGACTACCAATTTTTCATCAAAGTGTGGGTTTATTAAAAAATAGCACATATTGTTCGTCGTACTTTATTAAAGCCTTAAAATAGGTGGACACTAAAATATAAAAGATGGCTCAATCGTATGTTATGCAATCAAGTGAAGATGGCGTGCGGTTCTTTATTTATTGAACTGTAATAAGGGCGCCGTAAACTTCAAATAAAATCCAAAGCATATCAGTCAACCAGTTCGACAACTTGTTAGATATAACATAATTGGGCCATCGTTACATTCAACAAAAGAAAAGAACGATAATGTGCAATATATATTCATATGTTATTTACTAGAACTAATTGTATAGTAAAATCTAGAAATAAGACAAGCAGCCAATTAGATTTAAAACTAGCGCGTGGATAGTTAAAATATAAATTAAACGATTAACGTGTCTGATATAAATCACACATATATGCACATTTTCAATTGTATAAAGGCAATTATCGTTGGAATCAGTGCGTAGGTGGTAATTGCTTCGGATACCGGAGACTAGCATTTATAAATACAAATGTCATGCCGATTAAAGTTAGCGAGTTTTAGAGAAAGAGAGAGCTTGTCCCAGGTAGAAACAGCTAGACTTTTCTCATAAAACTACGTCGTTAATCATCAATACGACGAAGAGAATTTAAAGTGTTATTGTTCTGTAATTTTCATTAATATTTAGTAACGGATTGACGTTTGACTATTTGAACAGTTTTTAATTTTAGAATTCAGACCTATATTAATGCGATTCCTGTGAAAAATCATTACAAAAGAGATATATAGACTTCTAAGAAGTCGAATGTTAATTTATTAGTTTTAAATGTGACAAGGTAAACATTTTTAAAACAAAGTTTTATTCATGAATGTTTGTGATTGAAGTTTCTATAATTTTAGAATAAAAATGTTTGTTGTAATGTTGTCCCTTGTAAGTGAACTAAGTGAAGTAAAAATTGCCCAGAGATCAGAGATAAATGTTATTTAATCATAGTGGGAAAATATACATATTTAATATTTTTTGTTAATGATATTTTTGTGGGTAACTTTGGTTAATACTTATTTTAATAATTTAAGTTTTCAAGCTTAGTAATTTGACACAAAAAATGTAATATTTGCACACCTGCGTCAATTAAAAGAAAATTAAGATTTAATTACTCGAGATATTTGCCCAACCATACAAAATCGTTATGTCGCATTTAATTATTTTAATTGCACAAGGAAATTATATAATAAACTCAAATACGTAACACGTACCGACTGCCTGGTTAATTCATCTGCAGATTAAGGTTACACATTTAAATTTGTCATCATAAACGGAATTAAAAAAAAAAAAAAACTAACGCATGATATATATACACGTTAATTTTACTGGAAATAGACACGCGAATTACTTTGCTATGCAAATACGTATCTCTACATGCGCATACATAACGGATGTCTGGAATTGTATTACACGGAAATTTTATGTCAATTTCGCGCATAAATAACGAGCATAATGCGACACCAACGCCGCGACAACAGATAAACGTTACGGTCTGGGCATTCGTGAATTGGTTAAAAAATAGAGTAACAACGGTGAAACCGAATGAGCGACGCGATAGACAATCTAGGGATTATTCAGCGCCAAGGTGTGCGATGGAAAGGCGAAATTTTACAGTCCGATGGTTTCAGCAAGAGCTGTGGAAAGCGATTGGGCAGGATGTGTGCTCTAATTTGAAGTTTTTACGACAAGAAAATTGACTCAAGTGTAATATTTCAGTTTATTACAAAACATATTTCGATGTTTTATTGTGTTTATAATTTTTTTTTTTTTCAAAAAATAGTAGCTCATGTATTTCAGTTTATTGTAAAAGATATTTTGATGTTTTTGTTGTGTTTTCATCCTTTTTGATTTTGTCATTAGCAAGAAAACTGGGGCCCTGTTGACTGATAGGGTATCAAAGTCAAAATATGTGTAATTTTTTGTAAATTGTGTAAATTTTTTGCACTATATTCGTTAAGAGTTAATTTTCTGGAAGTCGTTTTATAAAGATAACATATAACAAAATATATACAAACAAAACAAAATTCTATTTGCATAGAAGATGTTGCATAAATTGACACCAACAACGTATTTAGGAAAAACAGCCAAGGACAGAATTGTAGCAAAAGTCATCGATCCAGAGATCAAGAAACTATTCATGCCTCGAGACTACAATTACCAAAAATCCACAAGCCTGGTGTACCATTAGGACATATTTTGAGCTCCAGAGGATCACCAGTTCAACCACTAGCTACATATCCCTCAAAACAAATAGAACTATATGCTCAAAAATCGAAATTATTACGAAGAATGCTAATTACCCAATGGAAGTGTTAAAAAACCATTTAGTACGACCAGATCAATTGCTATCAAGTCTCCATCCATGACACAGATGTTCATAGGTCACATGAAAGAAAATATTATTCCTCAACCATCTGAATGGTCAAATTTACTTCACTATGGAAGTTGATTAGTTTCTAATCAACTGCCATTCCTAGACGTCCTATTAACGAAGACAGAAGACAATCACCTGAGCTACACTGAATCTCAAAAGAAGAAGCGATATCTCAATGTTGAATAACACCACCATCCAAGAAAACTCCACTCAGTTGCAAGGACTCTCATTGCAAGATCAGATAGAATTGCAGAAGGTACCAACAGGGCTGAGGAAATGAAAATAGCTAATGGCTAAACATCGAAAAATACAAAGTGTTACAAAACCAAAATAAAAGAAAGGGAAAACTTAGACAGGAAGCCTGTGGTTATAGTAAATAAGGGAAATTAATTATAAAACAAAAATTGCGAAATTAAAAACGATGGTGAAGCAAGTTAAAGAATAGGAAAAATAAAATATTTCAGTAGCAATAATTATTATTTAATGTAATATATACCGCTATAGACAAGTAATTAGCAACGTTGTTAAACTGTAGGTATTAAAAATGCCACAGATTATGTAAAATTAAGCTCACATCAGCAACATCCACATGAATGAAGAAGAAACTTCAGGAGCTATTTGAGAATGACTCTGGGGGAACGACAATCCGATGGTGAGCAGGAATGGAAAGTGCACACGTAGCACAAAACCTCAAAAAGAGAAGTGATGTTGATGAATACATGGGGGGGGGGGGGGGGATTTCTAATTCTGAGGTACAATAAAATGAAAAATAATTGGGATTGTCAGTTACTTATCATTATTTTAGTTGATGAATAAATTGAGCAAATGTGGGAAAAAGAATATAAACATGCTTGTCAAGAGCTGTTCTAACTTTGACATGCATGCATAACCAACGGTAAATTTTTAGATTTTTGCTTCAGGTGTCGTTCGGTATTACACAATAGAGTGAAATGATTTACGAGTTTTTTCATCTAATTCGATATTGAATGTATTTTCTGGAAATATTTCAATGCAGGGAATGATTAACGATTTCGAACATCACTGGGGTACACGACACTACTAAATTCATATTAATATCTATAGACATTATGATTAATAGTCTGGAGCGAACTATAGTGCAGTTAACTCTAAGATTGCAAGCGATTTGGCTAATGTAACAACGAGTTAAGTGTGTGCTTTCTTCGGGTTCGTTGAAACATTGAGGTTTAGGTTGATAGGTAAGAACCAAATGGTACCATACCATAATCACACAGGAGTCAGGAGATAATAACCCACAATAAATGAAACAAACTCACAGAATTCCCTAATTTCGGAACCTCAAAGTTTCCTGAAAAATATTTTTTAGATAACACTTTCTAAAGAGTAAATTAATAAATAATTAAATCTTTTAGCAAACCAATTATTTTATCATTTCCAGTAGAATTGCTGCAGCATAGGTAAAAAAATTTTAATATGTATGCAAGGGCATTAATAGTAACATTTGTACCAATTGAAAGGGCTATTAGACAGTCATTAAAATATATATTATACACATGATGTAAATGAACAATTAATTTAAGAACCTTTTATTGCAAATCGTCCTTTTTCTCGTCCTTGAAAATTAACGTTTTATGCCTTAAATAGTCCCTGGTGGTCATTGGTAAGCAAAGTGAAATTTGTGAATGTTAAATTCGTGTTGGTCGACAACGTATGTAAATGTAATGTATTCAAATGGAAATAAAGCTCTTCGATTATTATTACTTCTTTCCAATTAAATTTTAGTGTTTCATCCTTTCAGGTTTTTGTTGGAAATTGTTTATGATCGTTTCATCCTTTGTTGACATATTCGCTTACTGGTCTTAAACTTTCAAATGATTATTTTAAGTACCACGCCGTTATAATGGTCTTTGATGTTTGACGTTGCTTCTACAAAAATTGCAAAATTTATTTACCCCAGTTGCAGTAAGACCATACACTAGAAATTTGATTAGTTACGTTGCAGAGATTACCGATGTTGGATTGGTTTATAATTGTAGTGGATGGTTACCAAAAGTCGTAAATTTCAATGAATAGAACTTCTTCGAATAGCTGGCGCGAAGAAAGTCCAATAACGTCTGTGTTTAAATGTTTAATGCTCTTTCATGTTAAGAACATTAAAATACCGTTTAAAGGCTTCGCAGAATCGCCTAGGAAGAATTGTCTAAGAAGCAATGTTATTAACCTATTACATCCCTTTATGGAACTATTTGTTATTTTTTTAAAACATTTTGTGAAATGTCGATAAGTAGTTAATAATAATACCTTCACCTTATCCACAAATTTAGTAATTATATTGTAATCGTCAAGAAATTTTGGTATCTAAGACTAACATAATGAATATAAAAAATAAATATGAACCTTTAAAAACAAGTTAAAAATTGTAGCAATTCATAAAATGACGATCTCAGTATCTGCACATAATCTGAATTAATTAAATCAAATCTGTTCTTAAGCATAAAATAAAATATGAAAAGAATCTAACTATTTTTTTAACAATTTTAAATTATTTAAACATTTATTGGGTAACAGATTCAAATATATTTTGGGCAATACTAGATCCATTCTATTATGTTTTAAATGAACGAAGTGTTCGTTGTAACGAATTACAATAAATCGTCTCGTATCTCCTAACAATGTTTTAAATATTTTGTCGTCGTAATTATCAACATAAATAATTTTATCTGCATATATTGAGGTCCTCGATTGTTTGCATTTCACTAACTTGTTACATACATTTTAACGTTTCAACACGTTTACTTTGTTACGTCGAGCAAATGCGAATAAACAAATTCGATTGATTTCCGACATATCGTTCGTCTGTCGAGCAGAAACACATAAACATTTTGTTGTGTTGTTGTACGTGTTTTGGTTGGCAGTTGGCAGTACTCCCGATATTTGGATTTTTGTCGTTCGAACGTTACATCGTTAGGACAAGAACCTGAAAAGTCAAATATAGTGACTATAATAAGAGCACTAACGACGTACGCATCAAATTAAAAACAGTTACACCATGGGTTGGAGATGACTTCCGATGTAATAATTAATGTGTTAATTCGAAAAATCACATATGTAATTATCGGGGCAGATCCAATCAGAATTAAACAAACATCACGAAATAATAACAATTTATTGCGACTCTCGGAAACACATTCAATAAGATACAGTTAACGACGAGTTGATCGAGTGATCATTAATACCAAAAAAAAACAAATAATAATCCGTGCATGGCGAATAAAACGTTGACGATCTAATTCAACAATTAGTCCCGACATACCGGCCATTGTACCGTAAGTTATGACGCGACAGCTAAGAAAGCATCCTCGATCATTAACCGTATACGAGAGGGAGTCTGCGGAAGATAGAACCATCAAAATGCTCGAAATTTCTAAGATATCCAATATCACGTGCAAAATATTATAATGCTGACAAATACGTGCAGCTTCAACGTTTGCCCCATACGTCAACCTTGGAACCAAATCTAATGACTTAAATTATGTTTAATTTTAAGGTATGTTTAATTTTGTTTAGCATTTTTGGGATTTAAATCGAGTGGAATTTAAATTCATTTAAATTGACAGCTAATTTAATTCATGCTAAATCAAATGTGCTGTTTGAAACGATTTAGTGGATCTACACGTACATAATTAAACTGAATTACTGCCATGTTGTGTTCAATAAAAATGAACAATAAAGAAAAATAATAAGTTTAGGGTATACAATCATTTGAGCGGATAGTAAACTATGGAGAATAATAGTCTTCCAGAAAGGAGAATAGAAATAATACAATAATAAGAGGATTAGAAATGGAAAATAGAAAAGAGAGAGCGAAATTAAGGAGGTAATTAATTTAGAGTCTGAAAGGAGAGAAATGAAGTTGATGAAGCATGGTATCAAGGGCGAAGAGAGTGATGATGAATAAGGCGAAGTTTGGAAGGCAGAAAGTGTACATTGATCAGGATCTGACGAAAAAAGAAAGGGTGGCGCAGAAAAAAATATGGACACACAGAGGAACAGAGGGAGGAAGAAAGAAAACTAAAGATGGTATATAGAGAAATAAATTGGACGACAGCTGGTAGATCTGAAATGGGGAAAAAATTGAATCACGGTACAGGGGCATGGAGAACAGGGGATGGCAGGAAAGAATGTGAAAGAAATTGATACAGGTGGGTGAAGGAAGGGACACGTAATGATAGGGAGAGCTATTTGGAACATCGATGTATAACACAGAAACTTGGGGAAACGAATAGAAAGGAGAACATGCTCGAGGGATTTCGAGAGCGTGAGATAATGGGGGAAATAAAAAGGAGAGAGCAAACATTGAAATTATAACAGGAGTAAAGGTGATTTGATTGAAAAAAGCAGGCGAGTTGCAGAGTTTAGAGAATATGCGTGAGAGGACTATTGGAAAGGGTGGGAAGTGGTGGCGAATTTACATGATGTAATACAGCAACCATAAAATGAATACGATACCGGAGGTGTTAGGTGAAATCACAAACTAGGCAATTCAAGAAATGCTTTGAAGTTAATTTGGATTTACTATGAAATTTTTGACACCGTAAGCACGCAAATGTGCATTTTATACCGTTATAGCAAACATTGGAAACTTATTCGATAAAATAATCTTAGGTACACATCGATTATGAAGGATTCGATTACACAATAAAAGGCAAAAAACGAATGAGTTGACGAGTCAGGAGAAGAAACAAAAACTCAATTAAAAAACTGCACTGATCCCCAATGAATTTTCTTATACTTACTTACTTGTACTTAATTTTTCGAAAGAGCTTTTCAAACACAATTGTAATATCTTTATCTTTTATAACATATCTTATTACTCGTGCCGTTTTCGAGATATGGAAAAATGTGATAACAAATAGGAAATTGCTTTCAAAATGGGACGAGACAAATATTATATGAAATTAGAAGACATTTTTTTTTAAATGGAAATCGTTCCAAATACATATAACGAAACTAATGAAAGATGAGTTGTACGACAAAAAAACATCCCACACCAATATAACACACACTTTAATTCCTGGTTTTGGTTGGATTCAGTTGGGTTGGATTAAATTGGGTTGGGTTGGGTTGGTGATTTACCCCTTTGGATTTGGTACACCATGCGAAAAGTTTGAAACGGCGATTCTTCAAACTCTGAATTGGGTTCGATTGGGTTTCTAAGGTCATCTGCATCTGCTCGCAATACTTAAACACCAAGTTAATATCAACTGAAAGAATTTCTGAGACCGTTACACGTTATTTTTGATTGGCGGGTTTGGGTTTTGGGGATTAAATTGGGTTCGTTTGGTTCGGATATGCGAAACTGGTACTGAGCAATTCGAAAGCGTTTGGAAATAAGTTGGGATCCATGTGACAAATTAGATAGGAAAATATTTTTAAAAAATGACGAGAAATATGGTGGAAATCAAGGAAACTTGTTAAAACCGACGAGAGTAAAAAAAAACTTAAAAAGAATAGGAAAACATATATAAACTAACTAAACGATGCACAAGAAAAATATCGTGTTAAAAAATAAACAAGGAGACCACTGGTTTAAAAATAGCAAGAAATGAAAATTAATGGAAAATATAACACAGAAAACATCCATGTGCAATAAAACACCTAAAGCAAATAAGCCAAACGAACTAAACACCACAAGTACCAACAAGAAAACGGTTTTAAAAAATAAATGAGAACAAACTAAATACAATAATTTGTTAGGTTCTTCCTGCTTGAGTACTATTCCTTGTTCCTCCAGGCAGATTTTGAATCAACATAAAAACAAACAAACAGCAAAATACAAATAAATAAAAATCGGGGAAACATAATACAAACGAAAACAGCATAACAACATAACTCAACTTCCTACGCGTCCTACCTTTGCTCCAATATTATATTTTGTGCTCAGGGGCGTTACGTACGTGATATGTGTCCCGGTTTACATAACAACCTTGTTCACTCCATCTCATCCAACAGGATATAACGTGTGTCGTAAAGATTTTAGCACAAAATATTTAATGGCATATTTACTTATTAGTTGTCATAAATTACAATTTAATACTTAACTACATTACTGTCTTAAACTAAGTGCTTCATGACTAGGTGCAATTTTGCTGCTGACGTCTTTCATCACGAGCTGGACTGACTCAAAATCGTAAAATTTAAATATTCCTCAAGTTGGGCCTCACACCTTCAGTAAGAAACCTTTCGCGACAGTAAAACATAAAAGGTCGTTGCCGTTTTAAGGCATAAAAGGCATGTGGTGTTATCGACGTTAGTGTTGGGTAACTCTGGAGTAGTTGCACGTCGTCAAGTCAAGTCGAAACATAATATTGTTTTCAGGATCTTGTACCAAAACTTTTAGGACCTACGTCGTTTTAAATTCGTTACAATTATTTGATAACAATTATAATATAGAAAAACACAACACTGCAGAAGGGTATCCTCTGAAGATACAGAAAACATACGAATGCAAAGCCAAACATCAAATAACGCTAAAATCTCTAATGAGCATCATGACTAATTAACCGGAGAGAATGTAGCTACAAAATGACCAAATCAAAAGACATAATTGCACATTTAGGTCCAAATATTCTCAAACCTGTATCCTGTAAGGTACGCCAACTACTGATTATATATAAGATATATAAGGCATAACACATAAAAGGAGAAACATTCAGATACCAAGAGGATGATGCACAAAGTTAACATGAGCACATCGAGGATTTTGAGCACTGCGAACGTTAATTTACTAACCAATTGGAAGTCTGGAATCAGATACATTAACAGATCATAAAACTAGATCTGATGATGGGGGAATTTCGACTAGGATATAGATTGACGTGGGAGAATTCTATCGTAAAGAGCTATTTTGTTTTAAAATATCTGACTGCCAGATTGACCAAAGGTGACATTATAGCCCAGTTGGCTTGGAATATTGACGTATTGACGTCGAAGAGGCCATTGCAGTTCAGGGTGTATTCATGATACAAAGTTTAATCGACCTCGTACGAAGATTGAATCATGCAAATATACAGGTAATAGTAAATAATAGAAAGCATTATGAAGGAGGAAAAAAACTAATTATTACGACAGAAATAACAGAACTACGGTAATAAGTACAATACTAATAACAACAATGACAGGGAACAACGAATGGGATATTACACAACATATGAACAAATGAATAATTATAAATACAACGGCAACAAGAACAACAAGAACGCCAGAGCGAAACATGATTGACGTAGAAAAATAAATTCAACAAAAAAACAGAAAAGTTGAAAATGGAATAAAAAAATTCCAAGCCATATTTTTTTTGCACATCCAAATTATTTAGTTAATATTCCATTTAATGCACTATTTACAAGAAGTGATATGTGGCATCCAAATAAATGTTATCAGACAAAGATTTATATGCAATCGAGGATGAAACAAACTGCATACGTTTTAAATGCGTTACAAGAATCGTTATCATTTAAAATGTACGTTATATGTCTTTAATTTGTTATAAATGCCATGCGGTGTCGGTATGTTGTTGGGAACAATTTTTCAGTAATTATTCTTAATGCCTGAACGAACATCGTTTGTCGCGTGCACTCAAAAAGTCCAAACGACTCGTGTATCAATTTATTTCGGACGCAGAACGCAAATAACGTGCAGTTGGCAACCTAAT
The DNA here is from genome assembly GCA_959613385.1 of Geotrupes spiniger. Taxonomy (NCBI): domain Eukaryota; kingdom Metazoa; phylum Arthropoda; class Insecta; order Coleoptera; family Geotrupidae; genus Geotrupes; species Geotrupes spiniger. The sequence goes on along the minus strand of OY390736.1, from coordinate 32,720,380 downwards.
TTGCAACGGAGGCTACAAGTTATTGTAATGGATATTTCATTTCGTACATGACTAAGTGACCCACCTTCGAGTGTCTATATTGGCGTGGTCCAGCTCAGCAGCAGAGCCGTCGTGCAGGTGTTACTCAGACTCGCTGGCGCCGCCGCGCATTCCTCGCGGCGCACACGTGCACGGTGCCTTGGCTACGCTCACTAGCCGTCACACTCGCCGATGACCATCAATATGTTATTGTACTTACTTACACTTGCCATGTAATCATGGCCGAAACGAGCGGCGAGGCGGATACGCGTTACACTTTTTGCCGGCCGATACGATCGCTCCGCAATTTACGCGAAAGATTGCCAATCGCTTAACGAACACTGGTAAATACCGAAGGAGTGATCTCGTAATTGGCGGAACGCGATCAATAAAATGCGCTAGGAAGAATCCCCATAGCAAAAAATTCGTAATTTATATAAAAATTATTATGTGGATGTTGCTCGTGCATTAAATTCATATGGAAATTAATTATACGGGTTGGGTCTGCAAAAAGAGCACCGTTTGGAATCTTGGATGATCGTTTTGCTCCGGCTTCGAACACCTTGGTAATAAATTCCAAAATTGCAAAGTTGTTAAATATTTTTTGCAAAATTACTCAGAAACTCACCATCCGCATGCTGCTGGCCAGCCAACACAGCACATCCTAATAGCAGAAATCAATCCGATTTACTTTCATATGTGACGCAAGCAATTAATTTCAAAGTTTGTATACAAAATAAACATCTCGTCAATCATGACAGAAAAATATAAAATGTAAAAAGTTCAATGTTAATTGGCGCGATTTCATTTCAAATAATTTTATTTATAAAAATATTTCTAATTACGATTTAATAAAAGAACCGACTTCAATTGCGTCCGCGATAGCTACGATAGGCAACCCCGCTGCTTCCACGGGGATAATTATAACTATAAAAGTTTGTTCCGGACACCGATTTCAAAGGATGCTCGTCCCGTTTAATGCGCCCGTCTAGTATCTTACTTTAATAAAACATTACACAAATATACCTTCGCCGTGCCGTATTAATGACCAACGGATGCAATTAAAATCCCGTTTAACGCATAAAACCTTGCATAAATAAAGGAGGAAATAGGCTGGTTTATTTCGCGGTCTAATTACTTCTGTCACAATAAAAGCGTAATTGGAGCCACTTCTTAAATTTTATCACGAGTTGCGCCTACGTCCGGTTTTGACGGAGGAGTTTAATGTTTCGTTGCGTTTTCGAAGTGGAACGGGTTTGTTTTGTCGGGCGCGTTCAGTATCGAAAATGAGTGGAACGATGGACCAATGAAAGATTAGTGATGTCGGATCTTAAATACGATGTAATGAAAATGGATACAAAAACTGTTTCCTTGTACGTTGGCCATGATTGGATTTTGTCGATTAAATTTGCCTTAAAGAAAGATAGTGCGTGTCGAGAGTTACAGGTGATGCAAAATAAATGAAGCTAATACACTGCAATTGCAGCAATATATCTTGAAACAATATGAGCAAAAATTTACACTACGTTAAAATTGCAAATAAATATATGTTCATTTATATTTTAGTTATTTATTATATTGAGTGACATTCTTCAAAGTCTGTAGAATTAAGAAATAACGGAATAAAACACCAAAGACCAAATATCAAATACGTAAGTAGTCGACCACATCTTTGCATAAGAGTTTGTATTATTTGTAGTGAATGTTGCTCTACTGGTGACGTCGAATGCCCCGCCCAATCAACCCTGACAATTTTTGGATTTTTGATAAATATTCAAACTTGATCCCCTTGAATATTTGCTTTGTATCAATGCTGGTTCTTTTGTTGCAACTATAAAAAATTAAGACACATTTTGCATTAAAGTAAATTAATGACTTAGCTTAAGTCAACTAGAAAATCGCTCTAATTTTTGTAAAGTTTGACATTTGTACGACTTACCTATTTTTATTGATTTTTCACCATCAACTTTAGTTAACCAAAATTAGGAACTTTTTGTCGAAATATTGACGCTGTTTCATCCTTCAGGACTTATCTCATAACCAACGATACATCCGCTGGAGTGCTTGCAGTCATGCAACAATGAGTTGCGAGGAAATGGTAAGGGTGTATTAACGCCATCTACACGTCAATACCTTTACACTCAAGCTGCTACGTGATCACAGAAATCCACTTTGACCGACTAAGTCGATACCGTCCGTATTTGTAACTAACTAAAGATTCGTAACTAGAAGCTAAATAAATTTCAGCGGATGTAGCTTTGGTGATGTGATATGCCCTGAAGGACGAAACATATGACATCACCTGTTGCATTCGCTGAAATTTATTTTCAGCAGTCTTTCGAGCCCACAACTGCGAAGTAGTTACAGGTCTGGACAGTATCGATCAAAGTAGATCTCTATTATCACGTAGCAGCTTGGATGTGAGGGTATTGACGAGTATATGTCGTTAGTACATTCACATGATTTCCTCAAAATTGTCAAATTAAGAATGTTCGTCATTTTCTCTTTTCACATTGACATACTGACATTTTATGAATTTTGGAATTAGTTACAAATTAAATTAATAATTGTAATTTTTTTATTAGGGCAGTTTTTAATTTTATCGTTTTTAGCAATTTTTAAATTTTTTGATTTTAATTGGTAAAAATGCTTAATTTTTTTTGTTATGTTGCATTATTTTTAATTTTTGCTTTTTCTTTTCAGCCATATAACGGTCCGATGGTGGTTATTCATCTGGACAAGGTAGGAACTTATAATTGCATTTAATTAATTAAATAAAAATCGACTTAGCCAATTTTAGCAGTTTTCTTGCAACACAATTATTTGTGTTTTTGCATTATTGTTTTATTAATTGTGTTATAATTTTGCATTTTAGACAATTACGATCTTTATTTAACCATATAACCATTTTCACAATACGCAATTAAAATTATTCAGGAATCTTTAATTTGGTATAAATTTGTCAATTGATATTTTTCAGTTTTCGTTTATTGCATTTCTTGCAATTTTCGCAATTGATAGACAACGACATTTATGCATTTATTATTTGAACCTTCACGTCACACGTTAATAAATGGGAGAGGGGGAATAATTAAATTTTCCTTTTACTTAATTTTGATATGTCTTGCATTTACGATGAATATTATTACTACAACATGATAATTTTGGGTATTTGAAAATCGGTTTCGATTTAGGCATTTATTGGACTCTAATTCTAGTTCTTTGAGTTTGTTATTTCGACAACGTTGATATTTTATCGTCTTTGCAATTCTACAATTCGTTTGTCTTGATGAAAATGATATTTATAGCAATTTTGACATTTTTTAAATTTTATCCGAAGAAATTTTCGTCCCAGTCCAACCGTATTCAACTAAAGTAGGCAGAACTTATATTTGCAATTAATTAATGAAAACACTATTCTGGCCCGGTATATGTATTCTAATTAAGTTTTTTGGAAAATTTTACTCTTTCAATTTTTCATTGTATATAATTTTATAATCTTTATTGCAATTGGAAATTTATTTGCAATTTATTTTGATCATGTTTGAGGACAATTTTAACGATACGTAATCATTTATTTAAATATTTTTACATTTTAGGCCAGTCAAGCTATTTTGAATTTGTGCCTTTTCAATTTTTACATTTTTAAATTGGATTTTTTTTTATATTTTTAGAAAATGTTTCATTGTTTTATTGCTAAATGAAAATTTAAAAAATATATTCAATTTACAAATAAATTATATTGTCATCAATGGCGAATTTTTTTTGCATTTTGGAAATTTTATCTCCAATTTTAAAATTAAAATTTTATACCAATTATCTTGTTTGGAATTGTAAATCTGGAGATATTCTACACAATTAAAAAATCTACTAGAGCGTTCTCGCCACAAATCGAATGTGACTAGGCTTTCCGACTGAAGTCGACATTATTAATTGCAATTATTTCCTTAAATATAAAAATTCTTGTCCGACGGTAGCGTCCAAATAACGCCATTTTGCCAATTTTTAAATTTTCTTTGCAATTTTGTATTGTAGAAATTTTTTTGACATTTTAGGGCAACTCTGACAATACAAAGTGAATATAATTTTGAAACCGTTTCCTGTAATTCTGAATTTACAACAATTATTTAACAATTATGGCAGTTCTGCATTTTTTGTTGTGTACTTTATGGCAAGTTTTTTTCGTGGGCAATGTTATAATTTTTTTCTTGTGTTTTTATTTTAAATTTATTTAGAAAACGTTGGAATTTGAATCAATTTTTGCCATGTTGGGCAATTCAGCGGCTTCACGATCACAAAATCACCTAGAACTACAATAATTTCGCTTATGGTAACTTTTCCGTCCCGTAGCAAATGTGGCATTTCTTATTTTGCGAAATGTATTCTTGATTTTTCCACTTTTAGAAATGTTTGCATGATTTTTCATTGTGATGATTTAAAAAACAGAATTAACGCAAATGAAACCGAATAAGTAAAACAATGTTTAGTGAGGCTAAAGCGGGCTACTCACACGCCTGCCGCAGGGGCAATCTAGGGCGCACGGCGGCAGGGGCAATTCGAGTCGTGTTACAAAATTGCCCCTGCTTGCCTATACACATCACAATTAAGGAGGCATCCCCACGTTTATACCCTAGATTGCCCCTGCGGCAGGCGTGTGAGTAGCCCGCTTTAATAGATAAAGATTAAGAAAAGTTTTGGTATTCCTTTGAATTTTGTGGATTTTTTTAATTTTTTTTAATTTTTTCAGAATTTATCGCCTTTTAGACGTATTTTGTCAACATTTGATAATTTTTCATATTGTTTAAATATCTTTGTAATATTTTTTTTCAACTTAAGTCATATAGAAAATTCATTTGCATACAATTTTTTGATAATTTAACAACTTTTATATTTTATATATCTTTTCAGATTGTCAATTTTGTTAACTCTTGAGAATTATGACTATTGCCGTTATTGTTTTTTGCAATTTTGAAAATGTAGACATTTTTCTGTGTTTTTAATAATGTCAATATTTGTCAGTCCAATTAAGCAAAACAACTCAAGCAAAAACTTAAAATTTTTGTACATTAAAAAAATGTGATTTTGCAAAGTATAACAAATAAAGTTTACCTAAAATAAGTCAATTAAAGTAGCTTTTATATTTTCAAATTTTTGTGATGTTTCGCATATTTTTTATTAAGTACAAAGACATTTTATATGTTTTGGAACTTATGGCAAATGAGGTCATAAACATTAAATGTTTTATTTTTTAGAATTTTTATATTTATTGATATAATTTCGTAAACTTTTGTGTTTGTGACTATTTTTGAATTTTGGGCAATTTAATCAATTTTGTAAACTTTTGTGGCGATTTTTGCATTTGATCAATTATTGACGATTACGTGAAGTGAAGCAAAAATAAAGCAAATCAAACACATTTATGTAAAGCAAGTGAAGTAACGTAATTTTGTAATGATTTTCATTATGTAGATTAAAAAACAAAATGAATGCAAATGAAGCCAAATACATAAAATATATTTAAGGATGCCAAATAGATAAAAAGTTAAAAAACGTTTTGGTGTGGATTTTTTGTATTTTGTCTGTATTGTCACAATGTATCACCTTTTAGACATATTTTGCCAATATTTAATAACTTTCACAAGACTTTGAAATTGGCTTTTGGTATTTTGGAGTTTTTGTATATTCTGATCAATTTTACGATTTTTTACCATTAACTCAAATTAAACCAAATCAAAATATATAAATCAATTTAAGTAAACTAAGCAAATTAAAGCCAATTAAAAAAAAATGAAATATATATTAAAAAACTTTTGTAATTTTTAAGATATTTTTGTAATATTCACACTTTTGTAAATTGTGGAGGCTGAAATTTTCATCACTAAGCCGATACTTTTTTATTCGCACATATCACCCTTTCCCATAATTAGTAAAAATATATGTCCACTATCGATATCAGCGAAAAAAAACTAGCAATTTTCGCTAAAGTAGTTTCAACGTTTCCACAGTTAGTGGCACTTTGATATCCTGTTCATTCATGTACGGTGACCGTGAAATAAGTGGGCATTGACGGGTTTTATTTATTTAAGTATGTTCCTTTATTATTAAATAACTTTAATTTATGTGCATTTTTTATTATTAATAACGTATAAAAAATACATTTATGAGTAATTAAAACGTTAATTCGGAATATCACAAAAACTGGCTTTTTGTAATTGTATACGTATGTCTACGAAGTAAAATTACTAGTAGTAAACAAATAACAGATAAAATATTTTATTACTAATACTACAAATAAATAAAACTTCTATCGTTTTATAAGAGTTACATAATAAAGTTTACGACATACACGTGTTGGAAACTTTTGAATAAATAGAAAATACTGCTCCTTACGACGTAAATGTACCTATAATATTTGAATGAGCGAAAACTCTGCACATGAATTCTGACAGTTGTGCATTAAGAGGTTAAACGACATTACAAAATTAATCGATTTTACACAGTTGATTGTGGCCATATATGGTGCATCTATAGCTAAAGTCATTTGTGGACGTCTCGCATAAATAAACGATAGCCATAATCGACTACATGATTACACGCAGGAGCTTTAGCGCTGCTACTCATGATTTCGATTTCCAACGTGTTTCGAGTTCAGCTGAGCAAACTTTTACAAAAAAAAAATGAATTAAAATATATGTTCAATCATAGTAATTACTGTCAGCGCACGTAGCGTATTAATTAATGTTATACAATTATATAAATTAGTTGTTATTACATAATTTAGTGGCCGTAAATCATTAGTGGATACTCATAAATCGGGCAGTTCACTTAATGAATTACATTAATAACGCGCCGAACTTTCATTCATAGAATCGTATGCGATACAATCGCACACATTGCTGACAAAGAAATGCCACAGTAAATATTCCATTGACACGCAAGTTTTCCGCCGCAATTCCTGCGCTCACATGGACACGTTTAAAAGTTACTAATATATTCCGTCGCGTTTTCCGCCGAACAATAAAAAATGAGGTAATTGGACGTTGCGTCCATATGGCTGGTAGCGAGCGGATTAAGCGAAACAAAAACAAACATCGCAAAAACTCGTTACATAAATTTAACGTCGCGGCCTGCACGTTAATGGAAGAAGACCACTTGACCAGCGTTGACGTCAAAGTGGCCACATGTGCGATTGTCGAGATGTCGACCAGCTGTTACGCCAATTACTATTTTGAGGTGTTGGGAAATTAAGCGGCGCGACCCGGTCGCTTTTTCGTGTCGGGTTCGTGACGACGATGGCGGTACGTACGCGCGCGACGCCCGTTCGTCAGGCGCGTTTAACGTTCGGTGTCAATTCCGGATCAAATGCGCCGAGGAGCCATGTGCGAGAGGCATTCCGACGCCAAGTGTGAAGTAAATCGCGTTTATTTGGCTAGCGCTTTATTTTCACGTTCCGATGACAATATATTATTGGGTATTTTTGTCGAACACGGCTTCCGGCTAGGTTTTATTTACGGAACCGTGCACGTGCGCGCGATATTGGAATTATTCTCAAAAGTAATCTTTCGTGGTGCTGACGATTAGAAAGTGCTACTTAAATGTTGAAATAAGTTTTCTTTTAGAGAGCTCCAGGGCAATTAAGTTGCCATATGGAGGGTTGTTGCTACGAAAACACACTCTTTATAGCCTAACCGAAATATAGTTTCACATTTTTATGTTTAAATTATTTAAATAAGAATAATTTTGCATCGTCGTCGAAATATTTCAAATCTATCAAAGTTATGACAGAAAATGATAGTCCACTTGATTAAAGTGTAAAGGATATTACTACTTATGCCAATAAAAGCAATACATTAGATCAACTTTACTTTTTACATAATTGTAGAGGTGGATAAACTGGATTTATTTATTTGAAATAAGAGCTTATTAATAGTTTCAAAACGTTAAAAAATCATAAAATAAACTTCTAATGATTATAATGAGAATTGTTTTAATAAAGGAATTCGTTGACTTTATTGAAATTTATTAACACAAAAAAGTGTAAATAAGCACCAAAGATAAATACCGTCATACTGGTAAACATATACACAGACACATATTACTTATGTGGCTGTGTGTATGCACGTTCGTACATCCGCGGATGTATCATAATAATTTAAATAATGTGACACACATTCAAGTGCTTCGTTTTCCCTTGTGCCAAGCTAACGTTTCGAATCAGATTTAATTAATTTTCGAAGCTGTGTATCTTCTCATATAACACATATAACGAAAAACCATTATTATTTTACGTATACGTAAAATATTTGCGCAACTAAAAATTGTTCGCATATAAAATCAGTGCGCGTTTCGCATGTAAATGTGAGTTATTATGTAAAATCGAACAAAGGATTTTTATTTTTTTAAATTTAGACGTTTTTGGATTTCTTTGGGTTTCAATGTAAATTATTTTTAAATTATAGATTATATAGATTAGGCTCAGGTTTTGCGGGTGTTTTATAATTAATTTATTGTGGTATTTTTTAATGTAGATCATCTCCTTAATGATTCTTTGTTGTATTGCTTTTCTGTTGTCTAAAATGTTGGGATTGTCGGTGTTAAAGTAAGTGAGTGTTTTCTTCAGCATGTTTGGAAAGGGCTGTGTTATCTCCGTTTTATATTTTGTGACACAATTCATAATATATTTAGCGTCCTTGTCCCAACCCAACCCAACTCAATCCAAGCAAACCCAACGCTACTTTTATTTGTGCCAGGGAAAGTATCAAACTTTGCTATCATTTTCCACAAATGGTAGTGATTTGTGGTCGTTTAAGGAAAAAAATATTGCACGTAAATCTTCTACAGTGACATAGATTTAAAAAAGATTTCATTTGGTTTGTTCTGATTTTGTGTTTCGTCTGTTTAATTTTAATTATTTTTTTATATTTTATTTTTTTCAATTTCGTTCGCTTCTCATTAATTTTCTTTGAACTTTTATTTACCATTGTTTGTTTCTGGCGGTCTGTTGTTTCTTACAGTTTCCAAAGTTCGGGAAAAACTTGCCTCTTAATTTTTTTGAAATTGGACCATATACATCAGTCTAAAGCATCAGTACTCTCGTATGATCCACTGGGTGATGGATCTTCTCCAGCAAAAGTTACAAGAATTCATGGGAACATGAGACATTCAGTTGTACTGGGATCTATTGATTCTTATGGTACTGATGTTGGACACTTTTCAATCGTGGAATACACCGTATAATTTAAACCCTTAAGGTATAACGAAGAAAAGACTTTGTGACGTTTCAAATGTCATGTTGCAGGAAACTAATGCTTGTGGATAGATTTCAGGAAAAAGTTGATAAACTATTCATATTTTAAATTATTTGGCAATCGTCAAATCTGGCTATCTCCCTATGGTTTTTTTCAGCTCAGTAATAAAAGCCAAGGAGTCGTAGTATTCAGCAGTATACTCAGTACGACAAAATATTTGCCAAAATTTATAGTTGTCGAACAATTCGTAGCAAAAATTTTAAATCACAGAAAACATAATAATTGTTAAAAATCGTGGAAAGTGAAGAAGGAAAAATTGAGAAAATTTTCCAAAAATTGTGGCAATATATTTTAACGAATCTCTGTATTGTACAACGAACGGGGAAAGTGAAAGAAAAATCGTACATGTTCTTTAAAAATGTAAACATGTGCTAATTGTGATAGAAAATGTAGACATCAATGATAATTATAAAAAATTGAGCACACACACATATTAACCGTCATGTCGAAAATAGTAAATTATATGTCTAGGCAGGTACGACTTAGTTGGTATAAGCAGACCTTTGCAATTGTGCAACAGCACGAGTCTGGGGTTTTTGACTTCTAAATGGTGTTCTTACTCACACAGAATCTTTTGTTACACATGCTTGCATAACTTAATGCACCTTCAGCGAGTGTATTTATGATGACTTGATGAGCCGTAGAGGACGAAAAGGACGTCATCATTCGCTAAAACTTATTTTCCACTCATCAGATAAAATTCAATTGAAAAAAATTACGAAAATTAACATTTAAAGAAAGCTCAAGCAGAGACTGAATGGGACGAGTTAGGTTGGGTTGGGTTGTGTTGGGTTGGGCTGGGTTGGGTTTGGTTTGTTTGTGTTTGGTTAGATTTGGTTATGTTAGATTGGGTTAGTATGCAAAATGCCACGTTTTTATCGTTTAAGGAAAAATCATGGCAAATTAAACTGCTATTTCAATTCATCAATTTATAAATTCAGTACATCTTGTATAAACTTTTTGAATTATATCATTTTGAAGTTATTGCTTTACAATAAATAAACATTAATTGGTTAAGTTTGCTACTGAGTAATATAATCACAAATATATAAAATGGAACGGAAATGCTATCAGTTACATTAAAATAGATTTAATCTACGATAAAATTTTTCAACGTTCTGAAATTATTCATACCTGCCAAATGAGATTATGTGTCCAGCTGTCACATTTAAACACAACGCTTAACATGTCTTTAATGTAAGAAACGTCACGTAGCCCAGCAATTTTGTTTTAAACTATAATATGAAGAATATTTAATAAAAATTGAAAACAATAATTTAGCAATTGGCTCATATTTTGTAGCCACAGTAGCATGAATAATTATGATTAAATTGTTAAATAAAGAAAAATAAAGCAATCGACTTATTGTAAAGTAATTACTAAAAAACGAAATACAATTTTAGAACATTTTATTCTTTAGATCCAATTTCATCCAATCTTTATTATAAATGACAATCGTCAGATATATTTTCAAACAACGATTAATGTAAACTCTGTGTGACAAAATAATACTGTGATAGTCATGTAAGAAACATTGGCGTCGTTTCGTCCATTTGCTTCTTTCGACTAATAGTCATAAGCGTGCAACTTCATGAATGAATTTCACTATAGAGTCGAGCCATATTCTAGGTGCAAAACATTTCCAAATTCATTCACTACCTAATCAATAATATTCAAATAACAATTAATTACTCCATTTTATCGGCTTATTTTTGATTATCTGTTGCAGGAACTGATATGATTTTTAATATTGTGCTGGAACGTATTTTAAACTCAGTGACACACGCAGTACATCGTTAAAAAAAATAAGGTGTAAATTTTGTTACAAAAAAATTCCATAAAAAATTTATTGTCAGAATCTATAAACCATTAATATAAATAAAATTTGAACTTATATATTTCTAAATTGCTTTGTTGTTATTTATTTTAAGTTCATTTGCGTCCAAGTTTACGCCCAATACTGAATTCAATGTAATGCTAATCTTTGAAGCTGCAGCTCATTTTTGCTTTTATGCGCAGTCATAATTACTTTTACAAAAACTAGTGGGAGTTGAATTACATGGCCATATTTGTTTCTTTCGTGTATGAAATTTTGTAGTTATTGTTTCGGACTGGGTTGGGTTAGATCGCGCAGGGTTGGGTCGGTTAAATTATTCGACTTAATTTTAATTCGAATTGCATTTAGTCCGTGGCTGCTAGACATCTGAATTTGTGTCGTCGCAGGTTATTCAAGGTGTAGAACAATTCACATTTCGAAACCGAAAACACGGAACGCGGCGTGACAAGGAACCAACATTGCGTAAAAATGAGAGTATTTATACAGCTAAAGCCTTCACGTGTGTGCCCACAATAAATCACACGGAACGTGTTTCACATAAAACGGCATTGTTTGTTTGACCACATTTTTAAGACGAACTCTTAATGGCTGTTTGCCTTAAGATTCTTCCAAGTCGTGGAGTTTGTGATAAGTTTATCAGTCGGACAATATTTGTCTTCATAATCGTAAGATTCGAGTAGGCCGTGAGGGCGTGGGTAAAACAAATATTAATAGTAACAGTGTCACTCAGTCGCGCAGCGCGTGACTCAACGCCGATGTTAAGAAACATCACCTACAATTGTCAGGACATTGCAATTGTGAATTGTTCTCGATGGCCGCTCAGCGATTTATTTTGCGGTATATCGGATGGTTTATCAATATTTTCAGCGCTGTTTTATTTACGTTTACGTTGTTAAATGTTGACGCTCTGTAACGTTTAGATGGTTTTCTCACGTTTGGATATCATCTTTCGACATCCCATCAAAATCCTTCGAACGTAAGATAAGCAAGTGTGAGAAATATAAATAACGTCAATATTGTTCATCTTATATTTTATTAATATATTAAAGAATGTAAAATTAAATTTTAATTTTCTTTAAATGAAATTAATTTTAATCAAAATCATTTACCATTACATGTTAAATGTATCAATCTTTTTATTTGTTGGTTATGTTAAAAGTACTTGTGCCAGAAAAAAATCTTGGTTTGTGTTTAAAAATACGATAATAAAAATAAAATGCAAATGCACGCCAAATTGTAATTATTATTTAAGCAAAAAAATACATTTAATGAAAATTAATGATTTCAGACATCAAACATGACTTGTGATGTTTTGAATTTAATTTTTAATTACGTAAATTTATAATAAAATTTATTTTGGACGAAAGTTGAATAATTCATGGAATATGATAAATTAGACCTTTATTTTCTGGCTTCTGTAATAAAGCCAATTAAACTGTCAAGCAAGATGACAAATCATCCAATTGTTTTGTGTAAACCGGATGTTGCCTATGGAACTGAGAGCTTTTTTAAACTGTCGAAGCTGATAAATAAATCACACAACATTTGCAATGCAAGAGAAACGAGACACGACACTTTACGTGTCATGTCATATATGGCATTAATTTACTTGAAAAATAATTATTATTGAATCAAAACTCGTTTTGTGGCATTTTTTGTCATATCACAGCACTGATCGTTAATGTAAATTTTGCCTTCCCACTTACATACATACGTACACAATTGTAACGTTGGCAAGGATAATAGCCATAAATGCTTAGCAAATCTCCTGTAAACCATTTTAAGTGCGTTGTGTGGGTTTGTTAATATGGGTACCAAATATGAATGGTATATTCGGTTTATAGCATAGCAAAAATTAATATATAGTTTTTAAAGCAAGTACATTGGGAAAATTTCTATAATTTGAATTCGAACATTTTCTTGCCTCCGAAGTCGTTCTATCAACAAATTTATTGTCAATCACAATGCCCCCAAGTCTTTCGCAAAAAATACGCCATTAAAATATATTGGAGGAAAACGGCCCTTCATATAAAAGATTCGATGAGATGGACATAATCTTCAAGCTACCAATCAAAGAATAACATTTAAGGGCGTTTGCAAACAAACGCTTTTCAGAATCAATAATTATTGGACTGTTATTGATGAGCACAAACAATAGTGGGGCAATTTTCGGGTCCTGGGGTACACCTGATCAGGTCAAAATGTTTTTAGAAAAAAAGCCTATTGTAAGCGATATATGTATTGTACTGTATTATGCAAGTAAGATAAGAAATTGCAGCTTACTCAGTCATATAGGTTGGTCAACCTGGTCAAACGCCAAGTATATTACGTCTACATGTCCTCTGTCTTCCAAGACGCGGTCAATGTAGTAATAACAGTAAGTCATAGGACTATGGATCCAGGTTCACTCGGTGAAATATATTTTTTGGATAGCAGGTTTGATAAGAGTATATGCACACTATGACAATTCAAATACATTTTTTTCGAACGAATAAACTTAACGGGTGTTTTTAAAATTTGACGTCGAAGTTGGCCATGAATGTTTAACTGTGAACGAACCACAATTTTGTACATACACTCAAACGTCACGTAAGTAACAACTTTTGACAATTAAAAGGTTAGACCAGTTAGACATGGGTTAAGATGTCAAATTAATAATGATGGTTCGTTCACAGTTAAACATTCACGACGCAAAATTTAAAGAAACACCCGTTCGGACACACGTGGACCACTATCATTATGAAAAATTTCTTATGTTAAAATGAAGATAATGGAATAGTGAACACCTTTGTGCAATCACATGACAGGAAACTTGGTGAGAGGTTATGGATAACTTTGCTGCAAATTCACGAACAACACCGAATCAAACATCCAATACAATCGTTCGGTACTCATCAAGCGCTTAATACAAAATCGACAAGGCCACCATCTCGCCCATGATAACTTCCATATTTGTTTACTTGCAGACTCTTCTTAATCTTGTCGAACGCAATTGTTTGCGAATACTATACATTTTTATTTAATTATTTAAAAATTATAACGCGACCAAGATTTCGTTGAAGTCGAATAAATATATTGCTATTGATAAAATGTTACATTTGTCCAATTCAAATCCAATTCAGATAACTTGATATTTATTTAAAATCGATCGATTAATTTAATTATAACTATTTTTCACCGTTCTGAATATCAATCCACTGTTGATAAAAGATTAATACTTTCTTTTTATGCGAGAATTGTTATTTCAAGTTTTGAGATAAATTTCCACTAACGTTTATAACAACTGGTTAAGCTTATATAGCTTTGTTTCGCTAGCTCTGTAGCACCATCTTCTAGTTTTGTTCTGTATTTTATTTTATTTGATACATTTTCAGCGTCACTGCTTATAGCTAGTTGGAAATGCCAAGAATTTTATTAGGAGATAAAATTGTCTGTTGGGTTGTATGGTGCTGGGTTAGGCTGGATTATGAATCTAATTACTTTTAAGTTATGGTTTTCAGCTGTTCTAGTTTTAAACGACTTTCCACTCCCATTGTTCACAAAGGGAGCACGCAAATGCTAAGAACTTCAACAAAGCAGATACAATTGTCGATTGGGTTGGATTGGTTGTGTTTTTGGTTTGCAGCTGTTCTAGTTTTCAACGAGTTTCCACTCCCATTGTTCAAAAAGGGAGCACGCAAATGCTAAGAACTTCAACAAAGGAGACACAATTGGGTTGGGTTGTGCTGTGTACGGTTGGGTTGGGTTGTGTACGGTTGGGTTGGGATAGGTTGGGTTGACTACGGTTGTGTTGGGTTGGGTTTTAAGTACTTTGGTACGAGTTGATGAAAATATTTATACTTGAGATTTATGTCGCTCTACCGACTGCGTCAATAATTTACATTTTCTTCAATAAAATATTTATTTGGAGCGACTATAATCCTAATATTGTACCAGTAACGGTTAAATGCGTAATACTAAATTGCAATAAAGTATATTACATCTTTTTTAATATTATGTTTATGGAATAATAAATCATCCTTATGCTTTATTTCTGATAAAATTAACCGAGGGTTAAATCGACGAGTTAATGTGACGAATGTTGTTATTTTCTTCTATGCCATTTTGTAGCCAAGATTACACGTGTCCCACCAAATTCGTGTTTTGAACAGTTCCAATTCGCGTTAGACTTGATAAATAAAACAATTAATGAACTAGAATAAAAATGGGCTGTACAGAAATATCAATGAATTAAAAGGTAGGTTTTTATTGAAATACGAAAACCTAGCAAACTGAGTCTATATTTAAATTATATTTACATAAGATTTCTTCGTTTCTGTGTAACTTTAGAAACTTGATGTTAAAAAAGCCCAACACCGAATGACACAAAATGCTTTTTTCGGCGTTCTATTTTTATTGGGCATATTTTTGTCACCATTTGCATAAACTAACCGGTGTTTTCTTTTGAGGGCGATTTAAACGAAAGATATCTTGTTTCAAAACGCGACTATGTGCCACAAAATGTCACAAAGTCAACACGGGCGCTTTTTCAAATGGCGCACCTGCGTTTAAGATTTTGCCACAAATGTGTGCATTTATTTATAGCCCGTGTTGATTGTGGCTTGATTAATAATGTTTTCAATTATCGCTGCAGGTAACATTAATAAAAATTAAACGTCGCAGATTAGTTCAGAGATTAGGCCGTTGTGCAATCGAAAAAAGATAAATAATCGCCTCGGTGCATTCGCACTTAAATCTGTGCCAAACGTCTATGCACTCGTACGAGGACTAAATCTAAAAACAATTCCCTACTTATCGATAGCAGACGAGTCACTTGCATCATATTATTTACCAACGCTTGTGAGATTACACGCCTGAGACGTGTATTAAATTATCTCTTGTAATCAGTGATCTACTCAGGTGGTGTTTATAGCCGGACACCTGTGTTGCAGGTGCAAGGGGAGGGCAGAGGTCACTTAGTGCAAGAGAACCGAGAAAGTCGCTGCATTCCACTTTATTATATCTCGGGTGTTATTAATCTCCGATATCGCTTACGACCAATCGTTGTGATTTTAATCCTCGTAGGCGGTCTATATACGAAAACTACTCGCGATATTAATTTGATTAATTTCGCGATAAAACTGTAAATCACGTTTGCGGAGCGTTCGATTTTTGTCTTCGCGCGCGCCGAGGCGGCAACTTTTCTCGCTTTTCACCCATCGTTTCTATAAATATGGTTATTTATTTGAAAAATTAGTATGCAAAGTACGTAAACCGGATCTCCGAGTTATCGCACCTCAGTTTTATGTTTTATTTATGATCGTGTCCTTAACATACATTTATAAAGGATTTGTATTCTGAAAGAATCGTAATCGAAGAAGAATCTATGCATACGACCAGAATCAAATCCCCCAAAGATTCTGTTTTAAATGATGCGGTAAAACCACCAATTTTTCGATAATTAAGTTGTGATGAAAGCTAAGATGAAAGTAAAGCTCACAAAACATAAGGAATTATATCACAAATGTAATTTTGGCGTATTTTTCACCAATTATACTGAAGTCGTGATGAATCGTCGATAACGTTGGTGAAAAAGTTGCTGCTGTTGGCTTGTCGCCACCCAACACAACAAAACGCGAAATAGCCGCAACAACGAGGCGAATTTTGCATGGAAACCGTTTTATAATCAGCGTATTAACTTACATAAATATGCATACGTCGAAGGATCGCAGCGCCCGTGGGTGTATCATGACGGCGTTACTTGCAGGCGCCGCCGCGCCAGTCCAACAATACACCACCACCTGAGTATTAGACTTCGGAATGGCGCATACATATCTAGAGTTACGTAACCATGTGTGGTTTGCGCGCGATTAACATTTTGATTGGAAACTACTTTCATAAATAATTACTTTATTTTTCAACGGAATTCGTTTTGATTGCATTTGGAACGATTTTATTCATACATGAGTTGCCGAGATAGAATTATAAGGTAATGCAAACGTTTAAAATAGTGTCACTTCGAAGGGGACGTCGTCGTAAGTTATAAACAATAACGTTCCAAACTAGGAAGAGAGCAAATTGGGATCTTTTCTAAACCTTTACTACACCTATTGCAATATAAATACTCAGAAATCAAACACACCCACTATTTGGGCACGTTCAGACTAAGCGCCAAGTAAACATATCAAACAAACACGTGTGGACACGAGAGCTGCCTCGGTGAATGTCTTTCGTTTGTTACCTGAATTCCATTAAATATTATGTTTCGTTGTTTATGAATAATTTATTATATTTATCGGACAAACTTGCGCGTTGCATATTGAAATGTGGATTAAATATCATTCTAGAAATAATGCGACATGCACATGAAACACACTTTTAATATCATTTATTTTTACAGTATAAATATTCTTGTTAATATAATCAATTAGCATCAGCTTATGCTAAACAAAGTCTTATTTTATTTTGATTTTATGAAAGTTAATCTGTCGATCTGCATAAATTTCTTTGCGAAGTTTCTCTTACAAAATTATAAACAATCCAGACAGAATTGTGTGCGACATTTATAGCATTGATCATCGTATGAATATAAATGGAAAAGCAATATGTCAAAATTATAATCAACAATGCAAATTAAAGGCATCTCCTCAGCTAGTTATTTGATAAATTGTAAATTAAAAGCATATATTTATTGCTTAAGAGAGAAATTCTACTTGGCTTTGCGGCCCTTTGCTTGGCTTGCTAATAACTTGTAGGTGTTTGTTTTGTGTTGATTGGGACCACACATATTCAAAATGGTCTTCAAACTCTTCTCGTTTCCTATGTTTGTCTTCCCTTCATAATATCTTAGATTGCTTACAAAATCTACTCTCAAGCTTCTCCATGTAGACATGTATGCCGTATAGGTTCAGCTTTTCATTCGTTCTTCTCTTCTTTTCATTCTTCTCCTCGTTTTCTAACTCTGCAGCCTCATATACCCTTAGTGCTTTGCATTCCCAATGACTCTATCGTTTCAGTAATTCTGCAGTGTCCAATGGTTTAATATTTGAACCATTTTAAATCAAAAGACATATCCATCCACTCTTTTATAAGTTCAATTCCGTTAATCATTCCCATGTATTTCCTCCCCTACTTGTTCACCTTTAATCCAAACCGAACCACTTCCTTTATGAGCTTTTAAGTTGTTCTCCCATGTCATCAAGGTCCTGGCCCGAGAAGGTTTGACATTTCCATTTTTTATATCGAAGATCATTCTTCATCTTTACAATATACATATACTTATTACTTACTTAGTATAATATCCTCTTTGTGTGGTATTGTAACTGAAAACAGGCACTGAGAATAAATACAGGCAAGGAAAGAAGTGTCAGTAAATGGTAGCAGAAAGGGAAAGCATAATTGTGAAGATATAAGGAAAAGAGAAGCTATGAAAAACCGCTATAGAATGAGCTGGAGCAATGCCCGAAACGATTAAAATGAGGAAGGTAACAGTAAAGGAATGGGTGTAGCGGATATATAAAGAAGAATAGGGGAAAATACCAAAAGAATGATGAACCGAATAATATAGAAAGGGAAAATTCAATGGTGATATGTCTATAATCAGTAGCTTTTGTAATACATCAAGGACTGCAACTAAAACTTAAAACGTAACGAGGAAGATATTCAAAGTGAAGACAAGCGAAACAAAAAATGGGAAATAAGTCTTATATGACATGCAGACTTTATAAGATATAAAAGTAAAATAGTGATGGTAATAAATGGAAACAGAAGAGGTGACACTGCGAGCAAACAACTGTATTGAAAACAGACAAGAGGGAAGTGGTAACATCGAATTAGGAAAATGGAAGACATATTATCAGTTGAGGACAATAATTTTCTGAAAAAAAAAGATAGATAGGTAACAAAGAAGAATGTTTGCACCGCAATAATGATACCCCAATACTGAATCGTGGAAGGGAAGCACGAGGGGATGAAACGAGATTATGAAACTGTCTAGAGTAACAAAGATTAATAGGATGAGGAATACATGCATAATAGTAAGACTGATGCAAGAAGGAATATAAAACATTGGAAAATATGCAGATTCATTTGGTCATTTGTAATACAAATCATACAAGAGCGTGATAAGAATGATAATAGATCCTAGAAGCGGGGATAGGATACACGAGCTAGGGCATACACTATGCAGACAATAGAGATCCATGAAGATCATTGATGAGAGTTACATCAAGCTTATACATTTTCCTTTCTGCTACTAAATTCCTCATTAGTCCCCTTCGCTTTTCCTACTAGTTTAGCACTCGTTTATTTTGTTATTGCTCGGGGCCCTTTTGACTTCTTCTCTTGCCTTCAACAATTTTTTAAGCCGATGAGCTGTATGCAGTGGGAGTGTAATGAAATTAGTCGCTCACCTGTGCCAAGTTCCGGCGATCAAATTCTTCAGCCCAATCAAACATAAAAGGACAGCAAGGTAATACAAAATAACATAATCCGAATAATCATTATATAAAGGGCTAGAATTATGCACCAACGCATTCAATTTTGACAGCCAGTCAACATATCGATTCATTGAAAATATACTAAATTGGACGGGACATGTGAACCAACTTGCTAATAAAAATAAGTAGCTTTAGCTATGCATGCGAGTCATGTCTTCTTTTGTGAGCACTGATGTCAGACTTGTAAATTATCTTCTAGCATTTTCTGGGGAAACTCTGTTAAAGTGGGCAGAATTTGTATTCGCAGCATATTTCATCTAAAAAGCAGAAATACGTGCAAGTTATAATTCAGAAGAAATGCGTATGAATAATTACACCAAAATGAAAGTCACTCATGAACATGACGCAAAATTCAAAAATAAATATCATCCAGGTCATAAAAGTATCTAATCATCTCACAAGAAATTAAGAACATGTCAGAACATCACCAAAAGTTCAAGGAAACCCTCAAGGATTATTTATGTGACCATGCATATTACACAGTCAATGAGTTCTTTAGCAGTTTTGCAAAAAAAGTATCTCGAAAATAGTGAAATGAAAGTTTTATAAAGAGCAACGATATCGTTAAAATATTTGGACTATATATATCGATAACTAAAAATTGTTTTATGGGATCCTGAAGGCCATAGAAAGGACAGAAACCGGAAGATACGATATATTAGGAATACGAATGGCAATGAAGTCACTATAATGAATACGTGGTTTCATAACAGAGGTTCTTGGTGGTTACGTGAGGGAGACACATTCGACATGTAAGACAAGTTAACAGATATATTGTGAAGAGAAAGCCTGTATCACATTCGCCCAGTATGATAATATAAGGCTGCTCGAGATGATCGACCTTGAATAGAGACGCTTAAAGCATTGAAGGAAAGCGGAATTACACTGTCTCACAAGGTGATAAAGGCTGCATAGGAGAACAAAGATCCGGAGGTGACGATGGGTATGATCCATATATAAAAGGGTTTGAGAAAAAAATCGGAAAAGGACCAAGGAGGCAGAAAAAAACGAAAAATTAGGAGAGCTGGAGGAGAAAATCAAAAAATGCCACTATGATTATAGAGCAGGCGGGGTACACAGGATGTGACCTCCATGTGCCAATTGTCATCAAAAGCCTCAGCATAATAATGATTAATCCACTTGCTTCATAAAACTTTCAAGAGAGATAATGTAGCAAATACTTTATGAGAAAGAAACCAGCGAAGAGCTAATAAAGACAATTAAATCTCTGTATGATGACTGTAAGATTTCTGCTGAAGATGAAAACATAGTTGTCTAAATGTACATTTGGATTTAATGTGGTAAGGGTAATATTTGATTTATTTTATTTCAATTTTTCAACTATTTTTCGCATGATTTCTTGGAATCTATAATTGCTTTGTATGTAAATATTTTTATAGGCAATTTCATCATTATTTTAGCCGGCATTAATTATCAATTTCCAGTCAACCATGGAGCTAACTCGGACTAACTCGGAGCGTACCTATATCTCTTAAATTATTATATATACTGTTGCTTTGATAGATGATTTAGAAATGCTGACTATGATATCATGCGATGTTTCGTTGTTTCATTCTATTATCGTATGATTTAAAAAATAATATTAATCCGTCGTAGTCATGGCAGTAAACCAATTTGTCTCGAAGAATAAACCTAACGACAATGAAGCTAAAAACTATTATTATACTTATTTATTTCATCATTATTATTGTACCTAATCAACTTGAGACATGTAAAATATATTTAATATGCATGAGTGAATTTACGACGCAAAATTGATGCTTCCATAATCGCCATCAATGTGCCCATTGTGAATTTTTATCCTAAAACTTTCTAATGTTGTTTTCAACGACTGGATCCACCAAACAATAAAACGTCCGAACGCGACCAAATTATTCACTCGAATAGGCACCGAGCATTCCGGAATTTGAGGTCACATAAAACGAACAACAATTTCATTATGTCCATTCGGCGAACAATAAATTAAGCTATAAATAATGTGCATGCATAATTTTACCTTCGAAAATGTTTACTGTATGAGTTTATATTAAACTACTCGGAATATGTTAGACGAGATGAGGTGTTAACCTGGCCTGGAGCACTCAGGTGGCTTAAAGTCGAGCTGGCGCCTCTTAGAAATGCGTCACCTCGCAGTCCGCGATCTCTGACGCAAACTGCAAACGAATTCAAATCAGATCCTTGTTAGCACGTGTTGTTTCTTTTACATAATGTAACGACTTGCGAGTGGTTTTCTGCGAGTTGCAGAATTGCGTCAGATGGGAAATCCAAATTTGGCTTCGCAGATTTTAATTTCTAATCTACAGGCAAGATTTTATTCGGTCAGTTGGTAAATTGGTGTTATAGGGATTTGCGTTATATTGGTGTCGTTTCGTATAATAAATTAATTGAAATAGAAAGGAAAAATGATTTTCGATTTTTGTAGCAAAATGGAAAATATATTTTTTTTACAAATATATAACTTCAATAATAATTTTTGTTACAAAGTGCATACAAATAAAAAAAAACATTTCATCCACATCATCGTCAATTTATGAATAATTTTTCACACGCCTAATAAAACAACGTGAGTGCCCCTATGAACGTTATAATTTATTTCTACAAATCATTTGATTTTCAGAATACACAGACCGGGCACCTGGTTAACACCTGCATAGTTTTGCTCAAATCACTGCCGTTAAGCGTTCGCAGGTGTCGATATTAAAAATGTGGGCTAACTACTGCAGAACGGTCAGCGGGATTTGTTATAATCGCCGCAATTTAGTCAAGTGCCAATTCTATAGGTGCGCGTATAACAATTTGATTTTTTTGCCTTTTTCGTTCAACTATTAATCTTTCTCGCAGACCTATTATCCGGTTATTACACAAAATCACTACCTACGGCGCTTCAGACAAACACGTTCCTCCGTAAATTTGTAAATTTTTATAAAAATCGCTTACGCAAACTCGTTTAGGATTTGTTTTTTCACAGTTTTGTTCTCCATTTAAAACAATTTTGAGACTTTAAGAATTTATAGGATTTTTTTCTTAATTTGCATTTAAATTTTTTCTCAATTTTATACGTTTCGATACATATTTATTAATTTTTATTGCAATTGTTGTTAAATTTTTGCATTTTTTGAAGTGAAGTGAAGAGACAACAATCTAGCAAGTGACTACTTTAAATTTTTAAGTGTACACGACACGAAATAAACAATGAGGGAGTATTAGCTAATCGAATTCAGATTCTTAAATAACATTTAAAATGCGTGATATGTTAAAAAAAACATTTGGGTTGGCTTGCGTTTGAAGATTAAAAAAACAAAGTATTTTAGAAAAGTTTTACCCTATGATCACAGTTACATTGTATCAAAGACCATTTAATTATTATTAAATAACAATTCGAATAATCCCTTAAAGCCTTCATCCCATCTCAATGTAAATTCTAACTTTTATCTATTTATTCTGGTGGGAGTTAAAACAACAATATTGAAAAGAACACCCAGTACTCCCACACATTTGAAACCCAATAGAACCCATCGATTCGTTTTTATTTTCGTTGACTTTTGAACTCTAGTGCCGACTACATCTTTGTAACGGCAACTAAAAAGCAGCCCAAAATCGTCTAAAAACAAGAGCAACTTCTTCAAAATTGAAAAGAAAATACGAAAAATGTCGTAATTGCCTAAAATGCAACTGTGCGAAATTTTTGAACAATTGCAACGTTGTTTGATGTGCAAATGTAATGTCAAGTGTACGAACTTATATTTCCTCATCGACGGAAATTGTAATTTTGTACTTGTCATGAAGTTCTCAATTGCATTCACTGCAATACCATTTTTTTCATAAAAAATATCATCAACGTTTATACTCGGGTATAAAGATGACATTTCGTCATCATTTTCTTGACATCGAGTACTGCAATAGTAATAAATAGCAGCAGAATAGCACTCATTCACAAGTATAATGTTTTCCACGAACGTCTCGATATACAGCATTGAGTAATAGAATATTTACGAAGACCGGTAGTGACAGGTGTCCCGTTGTTAATAATTAAATACGCTTATAATAATATTTAATTTAATTGAAAACATTTATAATTTGTTATTGGACTGTTTTGCAATAAAAGCAATGCTGTTTGTATTCTGTTGTATAATTCATATAAGGAGCTAATCAAAACATATTCATCTAGTATCGTTTATACATTGATGAAAAGCAAGTGGTAAAAGTAGTTTATAAAATCAATTAGCTTCACAACAGAACACACTAGTTCATATGGAGCGTTTTTAAAATTTGTTCTTTAGAGAAAAGATGAAAAAGTGGAAGAAAGAAAAAAGGCAATGTAAAGGTTAGTATGGATTTAAAAGGAGATGATGAGCATAGCATGGGCATATGAAACCAATAAAGTTGTAAGAAAATTTCAATAAACAAAAAGAAATAAAACTAAAACTCAGTAACCAATAAATAAAAGGATATGACAACGAAATAAAGAAAACGAGAATTCAATGTAACCAGCGAAATAATAGTATATTTTTGTATACATTTGTGATCACATTGTTACAAAAATTAGTAATGAAAACACTTGGCTTCATGTTCATAAATATTTATTTTGCTATTTATTATTTAATCTGCTGAACTGGAGAATATTTTGAGAGAAGAAGAGTAGTCCTGGGAAATTCAAAGATTTGGTCCCTAGCCTTTGCCGATGACATAGCGGTGTTAGCGGTAACAGCGGAACTAAGACATATGCCAGATAGGTTCCTGGATAGAAGAAAGCTCTAGTTGAATACGGAGAAAATTATAATAATGGTATTTAGCAAAGGTGTGTGAATTGGAGGGGAGTGAGAGTGAAATGGAAAGGAAGGATGATTGGCGAAGGAGTGAATGTACTTAGGTTGTGTACTGAGAGATAATAACACTTATGAAGGGCAAGTAAGAGAGATTGTACGTTAGAGGAGAGAAGGATAGTATGGAAGACATGAGGAGCATATTGATCTATAAAGCGGAAGTGTAGGGAGTGACCGAGGTGTGGCATTTTCACAGCTTTTCGACCTTTCTTCTTCTCTCCATATTGACAGTATTAATTCGACTATATCATGTCCTCTCCAGCGTATTTTATATTCTCTGTCTTTATTCCATTCTGTTGAACTTTTGTCGTTTTTGAGCTTTCCTATGATTTCGTCCATTTCTTTCTTTGTTGGCTCTGCAATTTTACAGTCATCCCCCTCACATGCCAATTGTTCCATTTTGTCCTCTTCTATGACTATGACCTTTCTCTGATTTTCTCGTCCTCACCTATATAGCTTCCTTCTTTATCTTTGATGTATGATTTCCTTTTTTTACTTCCTTTGTTACTTCTTGGTTTTTGTAATAGTTCTGTACCTCCTTGGCCGTTTGTTCGTTTCTGACTCTCTGTTTCTGTCTATTTATCCTTTTAGCTTTCGCTCCCTGCTCTTCACATGCTATTTGTTCCGTTTCGTCCTCTTCTATGACTATGACCTTTCTCTGATTTTCTCGTCCTCACCTATACAGTTTCCTTCTTTATCTTTGATGTATGATTTTCTTTTTTTTTACTTCCTTTGTTACTTCTTGGTTTTTGTAATAGTTCTGTACCTCCTTGGCCGTTTGTTCTTTCCTGACTCCCTTTTTCTGTCTGTTTATCCTTTTAGCTTTCGCTTCGTGCTCTTCATATGCTTGTTTATCTTCTACTCTTTGTGTTTGGATCGCTCTCATCTTTCGTTTATTTTTTATCGACGTCTCTCTGCGACATTCTTCGTTCAACCACTGTTCTTCTGATGTGTCTTAACTGGGATAGTTTTTCTTGTTGGCTTTAGAATTTCCTATTAATCTGAGTAATTAACAAATAAGAAGATAGTCATCAATTATATCTATAGATCGCCCTCGAATCAGTATAGATATATTTTTCACCACATAATATGCAGTGAAATTTACCCAGTGGCCTTAAGAAACAGGTCAACAGCTTCAGCAATATGGACAACTATTAAAATAATGTGTGATGGTTTGGAAAAAAGGAAAAAATAGTGGGATTCATCTTTGACATGATTTGGCATTCGATTCCATAAGATGATCAGTTGGTCCTAAAAACTACAATGAAATAAGTGTTAGAGCTAATAAATGAATTGGTTCGTATCTGTCAAGTATAACACAGCAAGTGTGGGCGCCTGATAGAAAGTCACTATCCTTGGACCCCTCTTATTCCCAATAATAATTGACGACCTATCTCGAAAGTGCCCTAGAGCCTGCACAACAAGCATGTAAGTAGATGACATCAGCATGGTATTGTTCAGCCTTGTACCACGAGCATGATTCACAAATTCCAACAATCAATTAGAGAAGTAGACCACTCATCGGAGTCAACAAAAATTCCACCATGCATCTAGATTCAAGGAAAGTAGTGAACAAACTAAGCGCGGTCGTGCGCCTGATAAAAACATTGCTCGCTACAGTTTCGTTGTCCGTGCTGAAATAAATATATTTCGGACTAGTACGTTGGTGATTGCACATGGACTTATCTTCTGGGGCAGTTCCAGGGATGTGAAGAGAAATTAAATTATAGATCGACAGTTTCTCAACACTCATTGAGTTATATGGGGACCAAATCACCTACCAGAAAACATCCGACGTGAACCAAACTTTCGAAAATTAAAAATATTGTGCTTAGAACATCTTACCGACAAAATCTATTATTCCATGAATGATTTTTTTAAATCTTAAAGTAACTGACCTGTGATACATCTCATGCATGAATATTCTGTATGTATTTTCTAATTAATCACATCCACAAAACGCATGCATTGACGTAACCAACAATGTGCTTGTATTTGCATTTAAGGACAAATTAATAAATAAATATTATTATTATTATTATTTATCACCAACTTGTCGAAAGTTTTTCATAACATATTTATGATATGTAAAACTATATACTTTTATTAATGCAAATAGTTTATTAATGGAAGCTGTCAACATTTAACATTAATGTTTATTACTTGATTCTAAATTGTCTAACTGTACTAAGTAATCAAATAAATATATTTGTATGTAATTTAATTATAAATACATATAACGTACACACAGTCGTCACTGCTAACATCTTGGGACTTTTGAAAGATGGTGTACATCCATTTTTCACAAAGATACGTAGATCTAGAAAATTCTGCGGACTTCCGCACAACAAGTACCGTCGTAGAAATAACTGCGGGAGCATTTTTCCGAATTATAAATTTGCTCAACAACTCCGGACCCAATTTAACGAAACGGTAATGCCATGGAGAATTGGTTAAAGGCGCACTAATTGAAATTCTTGTTTACGAGCGAAGCGCAAAGCTCTTATTGAAAACAGCATCGCATGCTAGCAGGCCGTTATGCGCTCCGTTCTGGTTAGGAATGTCAGCGAAAGATCCAGCGAAAGAGACCCTGCTTATAATTAGCAAAGGTCGCGAAGAGCGCCGCGAGGTGTGCAGGTGTGCTTCAGACGCTCGGGCGCCCATCTGCATTCCGCTGCAGACGAATCCACCTGCATCACACTCTCTCAGATTCGGTACACCCACTCGGCAATTACCGCCGTAATTATAAAATAATCGGAGGTCAATAATCAACTCGCCTCGCGGCCGTAATGCGTTTGAGTTGTGCCCGAATAGGGTCAATTAGCATTTTATGACGAAGCACGAAACGCGTCAGCGGTAAAACTAAAAATGTAGCAACATCACGATTTTTACTTTCCCGTGTATACGCGATTAGTCGAAAGTTTGAGATCAATTGAACGATAACGAGCAAAAAATATCACTCAGTGACTTTTATTAGGAACCGCTGTTAAGCTAAGACTTTTAACAATAGTTCTAAAATAAATTGCGAGCGCCACTGTTTCATACAAACGTACACCCGCGGCTAAAAATTCGCTCTCTGCATTTTCGACTGCTACATTTTTAAACAACACATGAAGCATTTATCGAAAATTAACGTTGTCCGCATCCGCCAATAAATCATGGCCGATCGAAATTAATTAGCGCAATTAACGAGAGCATAATTAATGCGCCGTTCGAATTCTTTCGAAACATACCTCGACATTGGCTTTCGCAAATTAATGTTATTTGCGCTGCTACCGCAAACCTAAAACGCGGGGAATTAATGATGCTTAACGTTAGATCATGCGAATAATATTAATGGTCGCAAGCGATGTCGGCGCAAAAAGCGAAACAAGGAGTCGCACTACTGACATATTGAAGACTGCGAAACGTGCAGGAGGAATGTCGACGTGTAATTTTAGTCCTCGATCGGGAATTCGGGTTCGTCGCCTTCGAATCGAACGCGACATTGAGACGACGGGGCCTTGTGTCTAAAACCGTAAACCGTGTTAAAGGTCTTGCGTCAAAATCCGCGAAAAATGCGTCGGTGGTCGTGGTTAGGAATGTAAATGTTGAACGAAATGATTGGCAACCGATGATGTCCACAGGGACATTTTAAAGGTAATGGTGGGATCATTCGATTACGTAATATATTGCGTTGCTTTTTAGGGAGGGTCGAGGTCTCCTGAACAAAAAAGCAGTGAAGCCTGAATATCTGACATAGAAGTACACTTGGCGAGTTTTCGCCTCCGTTGCCAAAATCGTGAATTTTGGTGGCTGTTGCTCTGCTTGTCTCACTCCATTTCAGCTTCAAGTCCGAAAGCGGTTGAAAATCAAACTTTACATTCGAGAACACACGTGGATCTATGGTTCAAGTAATGATTTAGGTTTTTCAAAACAGAGGTAGGGGGAGTTACAGCTGTGCAACGTAATTCTCCATTCTCATTGGTCACAATCGATCATCGGATTTTGCTGTTACTTATACATTTTTACCTTAAATTCACATATAAATATAAAATATAAATCCCAATTTCACAGATTTAAGATATACATTACCTGTTCTTTTTACAATACAATGCTGTATGCATATAAACTGCTGCTCCTATTTTACATCGATTTAACTGATTATAAATTAACCCTTAACTAAATACACCGATACAACTCATAACATACATATTCTATTACACTCGGTAAGTCACAACCCATTATGATCATGACTTTATCACAGTTCACATTAATGCTCCAACCTTCTATTACACGCATTTGGTGTAAAATTACTAATTTTTCCGAAATGATTTCAATTCATTTATACACTTGATTGCCGTCAGATATTTTGACACTGATCGTTTGAAGCAAGTACACGCAAAATCCATTCAATGACATTAAATACATTTTATCGCGGTATCAAGGCCGTCTTTCTATATACCTCAGTGTTTACTGCGAAAATTGGGAACATCCTTGTAAATAACCTAGATCGGGCACTCGACCAACATTTAATTCATTACAATACGTCTCAAAAAGAATCGGCACAAATTGCCCCGCAAATGGAAAACCATTTGTCAAAAAAAATTGTAATACATTGTAATGAAACAAATATTGGTCACTTGGAATTTTGTGAAACTGTAATATTAACTCAATTCAAAGGAAAAGAGGAAGGGAGGGGGGTGAAGAGATGTAAGAAGAAAGGGGCAGAGCCGGAAAGAGCAATATTGGTAATTGAAATAGAGTATTATAGAAAGTAAAACATCCCAATAAAGATTTTTTTTATATAATTTACATTAAAGTTCATTTAAAAGCTAACATGTCTTTCACCGGCAAAAACTTCATCCGGCCATTTGATTGGTCGAGATACTGTACGAAATACGCCAAGCTTGCGCATAAATAAAATTGTAGAATTGAATTGGTCGCAATGACGTATGTGCATCTGTAATAGTTTAGACATGGTAAGCGTTCAAAATCGCACTTTTCACGAAACGTTTCTTCTTCGATATAGTGGGCCGCGGAAACGGTACGACATACGACAAAATTGATCATAAATAAATAGTTTATAAATAGGTGGCATTCAAATTTAAAATCAATCACAGCACGTGCCATATGACGTGACAAAACATTATAATTATGGATTCATTAGGCTATTTTTAATGTAGTTTAAAATTGTTAACTTAATGTGATACATTAGCAGATAAAATTTAGTTTAAAAATTAGATCTTTGAAAAAACTACCACAGACGGACTACTCACTTAGGTTGCCTAGTTTTTTTTTTATATTACTACATAAATAATTTGATGTAGTTTTCCCCAGTTTGTATGTATTTTTGTTTAATTATTAGCCAAATCTAGCATTTTTTCAGCAGTTTGTGTTGAGTCTCATTTTTTTGAACTATCAAACCTCGCTTTTCCTTTTACGTAAATTTAAATGCAAAATCAATGATACATATTATTAAACCGGTAGGTTCTTCATTCTCACATATTCTGTGAAATTATTGTTTATGTTAAAATAATCTATTTCGTTAATTCCGATAGAAAATATTTTATATTGGATAATTTGTTGGTACGAATTATGCAATCGAGGAATGTTGACTAGTTGTCGCACAATACATTATTTATTAACTTCTATGCTGAAGGCACAGAAACGGAGTGTCCCCTTGCTTGTATTATCAAATTTTGGTTTCTATGATGCTTTTTTTTGGCTTTCCATAATGCAAGTTTTCACTATTTTAGCAATGTTTGCATATTCAAAGAATTATGTCAATTCAGAATTTTGACATTTTTGCATATCACACATTCTTCTTTTTACTTTGTTACGGGTTGGGTTTCCTTTTTGCATTGCAATAAGGATTCTGGTCAAATTTTAAATTTGTTGCAATTTTGACGTTCGTCTTTCATTTTCGTTTTGTTTGGTTTGATATTTTTGTAATGCAGACAAATTTGTCAGTTTGAAATGTTGTCAGTTTTGCCCTTTGGCTCATTTAATATTTTTCCAATTTTGACGCTTGACTCTATAGGTATTTTTCCAATTCTGATGTTTTCATTTTTTGTAAATTTGTTTTTCTCCATTTGTATAATATTGTTATTTCATCTTATGCATTTACAAGTTGACAGTTGACAGTTGACAGTTGACAGTTGACAGTTGACAGTTGACAGTTGACAGTTGGAAGTTGGCAGTGGGCAGTCGACAGTTGACAGTTGACAGTTTTTACAATTTGTTGTTTTTAGTTTTCTTGACTTAGACTATACAGTGTATACATATAAAAGTTTGACTGAATGTCAATTTTGCAATGCTGACAATATTAATTGTCAAAAAAGTCATATATAACGATAAGAAAAATAAAGATAACAAAGAAAAAGGTAAGATAAATGTCCAGATGGGAAAAAAGCAAAAGGCAAAATGCAGCACAGCAGGGTAACAAAAAATAAAGTTATATTGGGGAAGTGGAATCCGAGAAATAAAATATCAATTCGAAGTAAGGATCTGAGGACGATAAAATGATACCTAGTTAGGAACTCAACCCAACCCAAGGAACTCAACCCAACCCGACCCTATTTTTAAAACTTCAAAATATATGTGCAGATGTCAATTTGGAAATAAAGTTCGGCGAATGTAACGGTTGGTGACGGATCGTTTCGCGTTTCTGGGCTCATCAGGCCACCAAAGATAGATTGAGAGACGAACAGTGTATAGAGTGTGTTAACGCCGTATTCAAGACTTCTGTAATTTGAGTTAAACATTTTCTGCTAATCAAGCAAATGTTAGTCATTTTATATTTTAGATTTTTTCATTTTATGTACCGTGTTTTTACCAATTTCTCGGTTTTACTCTTTGGACATTTTGATAATTTTCCTATTCAGACAATTTTGGATTTTGTGGATTTTATGTCTAATTGTAAAATTAAACGTTTTTGAAATATTGATGACTTCACTTTCTAATCATTAGGTTCTTGATATTCCCTGACGAAGTCAAAGAAAAACGAAGCGATATAGTCCAATGATCCAAACGTGTTCTTTTTGCAGATCTGTTTAATTAATTACCATAACATTTTAAGCGTTGTTTTATCATCATTAATTGTTAACATTTCTGCCAATATTAAGTATTTATGAATTTAAATACTTTGATGTGTTGACACTGAACATTTGACAGTAGTACATTTTCAGGTACAACGATATGGTGAGAAAATTGTCTGCTGCTAACATGTTTCAACATTTAATATTCATTTTTTCAATAAATAAAGTTCGTGGTATTTCTTCTTGAAAATCTCGAAAAAAGCTCTATATCCCATGAGTTGATTCTACAAACATATACATTCACATAAATTATACAATTGCAATTATTCCATTCGTCATTTGCAACTGTCGTACGTTTCAGTGTTAAAAACGAACAAAATACAGTTGTTGGTAATTAAAGACCATAACATATTTTCTCAACTTATTAATTTCAATGCATTTTCACATTTTTGCTTTTCCGACAATTTTTAATATTTTGCATTTGTGATAGTTTTGGTGGGCCCGAATAATATTTCAATTATAAATTTCTTTTTAATGTAGGGTACGAACGCGTCTACAAACAATCCTACGAAGGTATACATTACATAGATAGCTATCGTAGTGACTACTGTATCAAGCTCCAGTCACAATACCCAACATTAGTCAAATGAACCGTTTTATTAAAATAACTCGTTGCTCTGCCCTGAAAATCTTCTTCGACTGGATACATCAATATTGTGTCAGACATTTATACCTCAATTGGTAAACTATTTCGCCGCTAAACGTACACTTGTGCATTGTCGGCATGAGCACATTGTCGCTTAGAAGGTGACGGACCCCGTCGCCCGTCGTAGGAGTCGGCATGTTCTAAGTTCATCAACAGGTAGAATAGGATTTCTTGCATTCTCCGACAGACCGTCGCCGCGCAACGACTTCTTTTTCTCGCACGAAATCCGTACGTATATTTCGTCCTTTTTCACCGCACAGGTGGATCTAGTAATATTTTGCTATTCGACGCACTAATAACATGCCGTACAAAGGTATTCCTTTTTTACGCCTTTAAGACCTAAACACCTGAGGATTTCGTCTCGGCTCGAGATTACCTCGGTCACGTCTTACGCGTCGTTTAAGGTCGCTCGTTACCTGCGATTTTGGCTAATGAATTCAAAAGTTAAGAGCTGATCTGTTATCGCTGTACGTATCAATTAGGATCGATTGTCGTCGCATTCAATATATTTATTATAATTGATTATATTATTTGCAGGGAACTGCAATTTATTGTTAATGTTTTGCTTCAAATTTTGACAGAAAAAGGTAGCCGTGGTTGAAGTGCGTACAAATGAAAACGGGCAATGAACTACAATACATGTCTAAGTGGAAACAAAATATAGAATAAATGTTTCTTTGTGATTTTTCTATTTAACGTACACACATATTTCTGTTAGAAAAGATTCGGTTCATTATTTAATTACGAATATTTGTGCGACAAAATGCGAAAATGGTTTCAAAATATATATCAAATTATCAGTGATGAAAATAAGAAATGATATGGAGTTGTGCAAAAAAATCTTTTGGGCGTAAAGGCGGGGGGGGGGGGGGTACGGAATGATAGCGAGCGTGGGGAAAACAACATCTAATGAAAATACTGTTGGGGAATTAAAGGAAAGAGAAGTGATATATCCAAACGTATGAAAATGCAGGGTTACTCAGTTACTATAAAATGGAAAAAAAATAACATTTACTCTGTTTTATTTAAATATCTAGTGCTATTTCAGTTCTTTTATTAAATATGAGAAAATAGTAACTACTGCACAGATAAAAAAAGTTAGTGGGAAAGACATGAATCACCTCATATCCTCATCACAATCGCTAAATGGTTTCTAATAAAGAATTATTCACCCATATAAAATTTGTTACGTAAATTTCGTATCAAAGTTCACCGGTAGTTTATTATACCAATATGAGCAGCAACCAAACATACATTAAAGTACACGTAGTGATTATTCATTTGCAATTTTTATTACGTACCAGAACCTATACCGGGGCGTTTGTGGGGGGGATTATGAAAACGCTAAAATGGCAACTTGCAAATCGACTCCAGTCTTTCCAATTCGGCTTCATGTTGTACTAATTTAGTGGTGCCAATTGAAACCCACAGGATTTAAGGGTAATCTAGTAGACAATCTCGTGTTTGTGTAAATGTAGATATTTGATTTAAATAGCAATTTTGGAATGACATAAAAGTACTAGACATTGCTGATTTTCATAAAGTTAAGATTGAATAATAGATTAACCCATCTACAGTAGAAAATAAATTTTATTTCCCAGGAGATACGGTGACGCGCGTTCAACACTTAACAAGATAGTAGGAAAATGATCAGCTTTCTGTAGTTGCAGAATCAAAAGTACTAAAACAAAGCAAAGGAAAACTATATGGGGTTGGGTTCATATTACTTAATACAATAAGAAGCGCGCGATAGATGATGAATGAAAAATGGTAACAACGAGCAACAAACCATATAAGCAAGTACTATGAGGAACCAGAGTGGTTAGTATCAGTGACGGTCTCAAGATCCACATAAAACTGACGTGACGACAATAAATCTGATCTGAAGTTCAGGGAAGAAAAAATCTCAAAATTATGGCAACCTCAAAAATTTGCATTTGTGAACAAAAAAAGGAGATCAAAAAAGTTCAATATTTGTACAAAAGGAAAATGTTATCGCCCAAAGAACATTTAGAATGAGAATCAGCAGATTGCATAAGAAGGCATGAAAAAAGGTGTGGCAACGTCTCACCTTAAACTAAATAGACCATTTAATTACATTTACACGATACGGAAAAAATGAATGATAAATCCACAATAAACTAGATTTTAACAGAAAATGAAAGAAGAACCGAAAAAGAAGTTAGAGGGGATACGAGATACGAGAGTCATGAGAAGCTCATACATATATGGTAATGTCTAAGGGCAGACAAGAGAGAACAATAAAAAGGAATATTGCCAGTAAAAGAAATACAGAACAAAACATAATAAGAATCTACAAACTAAGAAAGAAAGAAACTGCTGAAAAGTATAGAGAAGATGAGAAGGGTGGATATAATTACGTGGACGTTGAAATAATGGGAAGTGCGAGAGAAAGATGTGGAAAAATAAAGACGAGAAACAGAGACAGAAGGACAATTTGGTGGAACAACAGAGGAAGAAAGTAAAAGAATCGGTAAAAGAGAATTGGAAAGTATTTAGACAGAAGATGGAGAAAATAGTAAAACTAATCGGAAATTAGTAGTTTAAAACGTCAGAGGCAAAAACAACTAAAAATGAAGGAAAGGGGAATGATAACGGACGATAAACTAAAAATGGAGAGATGTAAGCGATAATTTAAATGTTAACACAAGAGGAAATAATATCAGCGAGAAAGAAAATGAAGTGAGACCAGAAGAAGCAATGAATATCAAAGAGATAAGGGAAGATGATGATAGGCAAAGAGGAGGAAGATACCAATATACAATTGGAAGGAGGGCAATGGAGCAGGTACAAGTTACAAATTAAAGTGCAATAACAATAGAATGATCTGGAAATGAAGATATTGCCATGAGTGAAAAAAATGAGAAGACAATTTAAATGTATTATATGATGAGCGGAAATTTTATAAGAAAAAGAGAAATATTTAATAAGACAAAGTTGTCAATATTTCGAATGATTTTAATGTTACACCTTAAAGGTGTTGTGAACATAATTAAACAGGTCCATGAAGACTAACTGGTGGATCTCTAGACAATATTGTTCAGTTAGTCTTCATGGATTCGTTTAAGCACACAACACCTTTAAGGTGTAATAGAATTACTGCCATATTTGAAATAAATATATGTTGTCGATGTCAAAAAAAAAAACGCCGTTATTCGATCACGTTCCTCATCGTTGTAGATACAAATTTAATAATCAATTGTTTTTGCGTCGCAATTTCGAAACCGCGAACGGCGATTATTCCCCATTTAATTGCGCGCATAATTTGCGTCCGGTTCGTTCGCGCAGTGCCCATTTGTTTCGCGACCGGAATAAAAACGCCGGGTCCGAAATGCCCGAGGTTTCAATAAAATCGTGCGGTTCGCAGGAATGCGCGCCTCATGGGTGGGCAGCTATTTTGTCAGCCGCATTACGCCGTCATACAGGCCGTCCTTATATCGACTCCGACAAATTAATATTTCCCTCTTATTTATGCGGCTTCGAATTAAAATAATCGGGCGAAATTGTGACGAGCACCGGCCGCGATCGAACGCAGCGGAATCGTTTACGTGCAGACGCGAAGCGTGATCTAACACTCGTACGAGGGTGCTAAATGCCATACACTTGTACCTAAATAAAACTGATAGCGCTAATAGGGGGAGACCGCCTCGGCCCACCCTGTTTTTGAGACTGTCCACGCCCTTCAACCCTCTTAAATAAGCCGGGTAGAATGTGCGGTTATCGTTGTTGATAAAATGCGTGCCCTTTAACTGGCTTTACAACGTCAATGTTTACGTTTATAAATTTGTGGGGATAAAAAACTTGCTTTTTTTTCATTAACGTGGCGACAATATTTAGGGCATCGTAGATAAATTAGCTTGTCGTCGTTGACGCTATCAAGTTTTCTAAATGTATGCAGCATCGTTTGCCCATAATCCTTCAGTCCATAAAGAACGAGAATAAATTCTGTTATCATTCTCAATGGTTTGTATACATGCGCACTCGCGTATTTTCGGATGCCCTTGTCTTCCAC
This sequence comes from Geotrupes spiniger, assembly GCA_959613385.1. NCBI lineage: Eukaryota > Metazoa > Arthropoda > Insecta > Coleoptera > Geotrupidae > Geotrupes > Geotrupes spiniger. The sequence goes on along the minus strand of OY390736.1, from coordinate 32,684,138 downwards.
AGCTGTATTTTGATTGGTTTACGATCTAACGTAAAATTATTAAATGCTTTATTTATGACTGTCTTGGGTAATATGTCAGATTGATCTCGCTTTAAATTTTGCATGGTCTAGTGAATATTGGTATTGCCAAAATTGTGTCCTTTGGACTTCGGTGATAATTGTTATAACTTTGACTTTCCTTGCGATAATTTTGCCATTTTAAGGATTTTCAACAATTTTGACCATTTTTCGTTTTGTATAACTTTAATTGTCAGAATTGAAATTTTATTTGCGGCAATTTGACAATGCATTCATGTTTGATTGTCGTATTTAATTTTTTGGTTTATGTGATATTTATACATTTGATATTTTTAGTTTTTTTTTTCATGTTAGACAATTTTGATGTTTTGACTGTTTCTTATAATTATGGTTATTTTATAGTTTTGTGTAATTTAGTGTAATATAATTTTACTTCGAGTAAAGTTACTTTAGTAAGTCTTGACAATTTGGATTTTGTTTAATTTCGTCGCTTTCTCGTTTTCGATAATCTAACTTTTTTGCATGCTCTGCTATTTTTAGTTGATTTGATCATTTTTCGTGAAAGGCGAACAATTTCTCACCTGACAAATGTTTGCCCAACCCAACCGAACCCAACTCAACCCAACCCAACCCAACGCAACCTAATCCAACCCAACCCAACCGAACCCAACTCAACCCAACCCAACCCAACGCAACCTAATCCAAGTTCGCAGTTTGGTAGAAATCGAACCAATTTTTTTGTATCATAGTAACTTGTTAGGTCGTTGTATCCACCTCACATCTCGAATAGTTTCAAAAAATTATATGCACATGCTCATGCTTCATAGGCGTTAGACCTAGCTCTATCGTAGATTACAAACTTAATAATGTGATGGAATTAGTATAAAGCTGTAATTTAATATGATTCTCATATCAATATAGAATTTCACAACATTCATTTAAATTACATTTTACATTACAATACACTACATTCATTTGCTTCTTGAAGTTGATGTGGTGATACCTGTCATGATATTGAGAATTCTTTATATTAGTCGGTTCAAATTGTGCGAACAATGATTACTCACTAGTTTTTGCACTATAGATTATTTTTTCAACGAGATCGACCTAGTCGCTAGTCGACGTGAGCGATTAAGTATAAACGCAATAGAAGATACTCAAATACCAACATCTCCGAAATTTACGATCCACTTCGTTTGCAAGTAAAGCAATGGTGAAGAGAGACTTATAATGAATTGAAATCATTCTGCTAATCGGTTCTAGGAAATGCGATAATGTGGAAGTTTCGGTAGACAGACGTGACAGTCCAAGACATGCTGGTTAAAAGCCATTAAATTTCGAAAGTGAAGCCCCGAGACGCATGTAAGGTACATGGGTTTCATGTACAGAAATAAATAAAAATGTGCACTAATATAAGGGTAGTCTGTGTATTAAGACAATAATATCCATAAAGTTGCACACAACTGCCACAAATAACACGTATGATGCGCTTGCATTTACAGCACCAAGAGAGCAAACGAGATGTTTCTCGAGAATTACAAAGGGAAATTTAAAATCAGCGAAACGTGACTTGATCAAATAACCACTGCCAAATTTTGCAGTATCGTCACCATTCATATATAAATATTTTTGTATATTTTAATTTTGGATCGATAGAATTTTGGTCAGTTATTTAACACAATATTAAATATTCTTTTGTTAATTGGATAATAAATCTATGTTGCTTTAGATAGTTGTACTTTAGGTTCGCCTAATCGCCTATGTGACGATAGAATTTTGAAAAAATCATGTAGAATGTAACTGGAAATACGTTATTGTAAAAAGGAGCAAATATGATATGTAATTCCTAATATAACAAAATAGCGAAAGTATATCACTGACTTGTTATTCTTTATTATAAATATGCAACACACAGTACAAGTGAAAGTCAGGTAGGGTGTAAGAGCCTTGTCGATGCAAGCATGCGCCGGAATAAAATATACCCAAAGCAACGATCAATATTAGTTGCAAACTAATCCATTACACTGTCGTTTTATAGTATTTTGTATTTTGATATTTTCAAATCCTAGTAAATTGATTTGAAATTCATGTTCTAAACATAATGTTTATTCTTGCAGGAAACTTGTTGATCACATTAACTTTCTTTAGAAGAAAATTGTTAGCATTTCGAGATGTTTATCGTAAGATATATATATATATTTTGATCTGTGAATAAAATTATTGTAACTAATTTGAATGTTAATTAGTTATAACAATTATTATTGTAACAAATTGGTGTAACTAATTTGAACGTTAATTCTTTATAACAATTTCTTCAATATTTCGTTCGTCGTTATGTTCTTGATCTGCGAAATTTTATATACTGACCACAAAATAATTGTATACTTGTTTCTCGATAATCAAATTTGTATAAAATGTAATGGAACCTGCTTACTCCTTTAATAACTTTCCAAAAAATATTCTAACATACTGGAAAATTGTACCGGATGTTACCTCCACTCTCACATGACCTTTTTCACCGGAATTCTTGGTGGCATAAAAATATGTTATTTATGTTAAATATTTTTTGCCAGTGATTTTTATAAAAATATTTTCTTCAAGTTCAACTAAGATAGATGTAACTACATTTCATTAGCAATTTTCAAAAACCATTTCTGACATTTTGATTGTATTGAATTTATTTGTATATTTCGCAAATTTTAATACGTTGGCGATCTTGCGTAGTAAACAAAGAAATTTGTGGTCGATAAACTATCGTGGTAATACACGATAGTTTATCGACAAACGCGACCGAGAATCGCACCATCACGATTAATTACAACCGAGAGCATTTCGACCACATGCACGACGAACGATAAACACTTTTCGAGTTACCTTGAAAAGATCACGTTTCATTACACAAAACGCAAGCATCCAAACATCGAGATGAGCGCCGGGTTCCGTTCCATATATCGAAACAGGTTAATTCGTAATCACGATCACCCCTCGGTGGGTCAATCAGAGTAATGACGAGGGAGGCAAGCGGTGTCCGAGCAGAGCCGTTGTCCGTGGGTGGCTCACACGTGGGAACCCGGGCCGGTCTGCACCTGAGTATGCACGGAGCCGACACAACGGCGCCACGGCAGACTCACACGGCCTTCGTCTCTTTCCTGAAACTCTCCAGCTTTTTCATAAAGTCGTGCGTCTGAAAAAAAATAAGCGTGACGCCGCGCATCAGCTCACGTCCGTGTTTACTCGACAATGACTGCTACCTTGTAAAACGCTGCTTAACCCCGAAAAAGTCCTGCGCGGACGTTAGGATTTTTAATCAGTTTTCGAACGCCGCACATATGGGCAAGTACAATCGCACAACGCACGAAAGGAAAAATATTCCCGTCACCGTCCACACAAAAAGATGCCGAGGACGATTAAATATTTGCACGTAACGTTTTGTATTTTACACGTTCGTGCACATTCGAGGATATTTGTTGTGTTGGTTTGTTCCTTTGTGTGAAATTTCGTGGTGTTATTACGTACGGGACGACGTTGCCTTATGGCTCGATAGATTTAGAAGTTTTTGTTGGTGACAGCCCCTTTTAAGGAACGTTCAATGGCTTTATGCGGCGTGGGTAAAATTTATTTCTTTATTCACCTTTAATCGTCGCTGAAAATATCTTTAAAGTAATATGAACCAATATTTACAGGTGTTGTGTAATAAATCATTATTTAAAACTTGTTACCAATCACAGTTTGATAGCCAATCACAGCCGTGCATTTAAATTATTAGACAATCATTAAAGCGATGCTGAACATGATAAGATCATATGTCATAATTTTGAGTTTTCGTATTTTAAATTCCAATTTAATATTCATACAAAATGTATAGCATTCAACTCACAGTAATGGCCATTACTCACTCAGATGATTTACGACAATCTCATTCATTTGTGTTGAAAAATGCATCCCCTTGAGTAATGGCCATCGTTACTGCTCGTTGAATAATGTACTATTTAGATAAATAATTAAACAATTAAGACTCTGAATGAAATACTTTTAGAATTGTTTAAGTTCGCCTGCCTAAAATGCCAATTGCATTTTTATTGGCCAGTGATAGGTGTCCTGGAACGCTTAAATTTTTATACCGGGTTGGGGATTGAGGGGATAATAAAAATTTTATCGCTTGCATTGTTTTTATAAATTTTTGGGTTTGGGGCATATACTCTGATATGGAAGCGGTTCATTATATCTATATATACCTAAATGGTTAGTGAGCGTGATTTACTTATATTTAAATTTGTTTTATTAAGCAATATTTTTATTATACAGTCTATCAAATTTTTAAATACTACTATTATCTATTTTTAATAATAAAAATAAAATAAAAAAAGGCAAATTGCAAAAATTCAAGCATAGAATTGAAAATAAAATGAAAAGTAACTAACAATGAAAAACTGCGCCAGAACTAAAACCAAATTATAAACTAAAATAATATTATTATAAAAAAAATGCCGATAGAAAAACCATAATAAATTAAAAGAAAAGCAATGAAAATAAAAGAAATAAAAAAGGAAAAACAGAAGGAAACAATATGCCAGGAAATATGTACATGACATACGACTATAACCAGTAAAACAACAACAGCAAAAATTAAAAATTCGAAGGAACGTAAATTACGTCAATTAAAATGAAAAATGAAAACTGTTGCAAACGAAATATAATGTTAAAGAAAACTAAAAAATACACAGATTGCTGTACTCAACCCAACCCAATTATATTCACGACGATGTGGGATGGGTTGGCTACGACAAGATATTTAAAATAGTTTTGCTATGACTCAATGCAAAACATACTGCATTTTGACAATTCTCTGACTATAAATACTTTACAATTGAAAATAGTTGTTTACTCAACATCAAGTCGAATAAACTTTTATCAAAAATGCGACACATCCTTAGAGTAAGGGAATTTATATTTAATTTCAATTTTGTAAACACAATTGTTTGATGCATCTTATGAAGTAAGAAATATTTGGGTTGGGTTGGATTGCAAAGACTTGGGTTGAATTATGTTGGGTTGCATTGGGTTTAATTGGATTGGGTAATTAAATAATCACTTCATTCACGGGGGTGCAAGTTTGTGGCTTTTAACCAATGGACATCTATTTGATCCCCATGGAAAAATCCAATAATATCAAAATAGTTAGTGCGTCGAAAATTTTAATTGAAATTGCAATTAAGTGAATTCAAATAAAAAATGAAAACTGTTGCAAACGAAATATAATGTTAAAGAAAACTAAGAAATATCAACACCTTGATGTACTCAACCCAATCCAATTATATTCACAATGATGTGGGATGGGTTGGCTAGGACAAGATACATCGACACCGACGATTATAATATTACCTGCATACTTCTTGATTAAGCCCCATGTACGATTACTTCGCATTAAGTAACTTTGACTTTTAATTAACCAATTCAAATCGTCGTATTATTATTATTAATTACGATAAGTCTTGCCCTATCGTTACGTGCAAAATGTATTTACCAGACCTGAGAAATATATTATTTTATGTCTGAAAGATTGAAAAGAAATGTATCAGGTAATGACTATTTCTATCGCTTTCTTTGAGCTCATCAGACCACCACACATACATACACTGAAGGTGCGTCGTCATGCAAACGTGAGTGACAAAGAGTTTTTGTGTGAGTATTGACGCCATATAAACGCAGCAGGCCAAGTTTGGGGATGTTGATGTCTTTGTCAGTCTAGAAGATACATTAGCTCATTTGAGCCCCTCTTCGATTTTTATCTGAGGCCTCTGCGGCATCATCCTCAATCTAAAATTCCGAATAGCCACACAAATATTTCTATACTATCAGAGATAAAATTATTGTGAGATGTTTATAGTTTCCATTCACCATAATCACGCCGAAAATATTTTAAATAAATTTTACTTAGACTTTATAATTTAACAAGTGGGTACATTTCAAATTATCCATTTGTTTTAAAAGGCTTAGAAGTTTATTTCATTATTTTTATACATCTGGTTAAACTGGTTAGTATATATTTTCATTATACTTATCTTTTATTGCATTGGAAGTACAAAATTTAAAATTCGACGTATCAGAATATAGACAAATATTTAAATAGTTAATGATCATTGTGATTCTCACTGAAAGAATTAACTGAAGTGATTGATTTAATGCAGAGCACACTTGCCTTCACTAAATCATATTTGAACTGATTTGCGACGTCCTTAAGTATACTATGAGAGTTCTAAGCCAAAATCCAAAGTCAAGTGCAACCTGCAGTACTTCTTATCGTATATCGATTATGTATGCGTGTGAGAACCAAGCCCGTTTCAGTCAGCAACACGTAGAGTGTGCGTCTATTCTAGGCAAAGCCCATAACATACACAAGATCCACATGGAATGTGAATCTATTTAAAACCAACGAAGTGCACGTCCTTTTTACTTTCTTATACTTCATGTATAAGTAAGTATAGGAATCATCAAAATTTTCGAACTCGAGATTTCAACGGATATACACGTTTTGGGATCCCCTGAATCGATTCTGGCTATTTTTGGAATGACGTCTGTGTGTCTGTGTGTGCGCGATCAACGTCCCAAACGATTAAACTTAGACCTCTGTAACTTTAAACTTAATATTTGTACCTAGCAAAGAGGAAAACGTCATATTTTTAACGCAATCTCTCAACCGGAAGTGATGGTTTACTCTATTCACCTTCTTCCATATCTCGAAAACGGTACATATTATCGAAAACATTATGCTTACAAAAGTTACAGATATTTATATTTCATTTGAAAAGTTTTTTTCGAAAAAGGTAGTAGTAAGACATTAAGTATATGAAAGTTCAGTGTGGACCACTGCAGATTTTTATTAATATTTCTTCGATTGTCAATATTTTTTAATTACCGTCACTGCACTTTTAACCACAGTTTCATATTGTGATTACAATTTTGTATAACTTGATTATAATTATTTATGTTAATGAAATATTCCCTGCATACATTAGGGGCTTGTGTTCAATAAGATAGCAATGTTAAAAGTATCGTTGCAGTGTTTGTTATTTTGTCATTTAATTTAAAGTGTTTTTTCATTGGACCATCGGACATTCAGCCGGGTCCTAAAAATGCAAATGTTATTCTGGTCGCAAATTTACATTTTAATATAAAACGCCGCGGTGGGTTCCACGTACAAATCCATTAATAAATTTGTTAAACTTTCAACTCGCTTCGATTATTTTAATTAAGCTTCGTTGCAAGCTCGGCCAATTACGTGATTACGTTTTTAATTAATTACCTATGTAGGTTATGTATAAGTTTAATTAAAAAATAATTTACGGAATACGATCTCAATTAAATATAATTATACGCGATTTATACGCGATAAATTTTAACGCAAATATGCACCGCGCTTAATGGAACGCACGGCGACAACAAATCGAATAATTAATTAATTCGCTATTATTGTCGACAATTCCATCTTTTACGCCGAGGCGCGCTTATTGGCGCACATTAAAAACTAGTTTTAGAAGCTGCACGCTGTCGTTACATTATTACCAAGTTCCAATAAACCTCCGGTTGTCGGTTAAATTGTACCGAGCGGAGTTTCGCGTAAAAACGGTCGATTTTTCGTAGGTCGTTTCCCGGAACGGAGCGGACGGACGTATGTTTGCGTTGCCGAGGATTTTCGGAGTTAAGAGACTGCGGCGGAGTCGCGGAATGTCGGAATCTCAGGTGTGCGGGTTTCATTGTGAAAATGCAGGTGTTCAAGACTGATACTACATAGTGTCGGCCCGTAAGATGCACGTGTGCAGCAAGTTTCTGAAAACTGGATCCCGGGAGGCCTCTTTCATGTCTTCTTGAGATTCACATAACTCCACGACTCTCTTTTTTGAATAAACACAAACATCACCAGATGTGATGTCGGGAAACGTTATCTTCGAATTCGCTCTCTCGGCGAGAGTTTAGAAATCTCGAACGTGCCGGCGAGACGCTAAATGGGCGAAGTTGTTAAATTGAAGTTTGTATCGCGTTTATTTCTATCGGGTGGGGTGCAACTGGCCAATTAGCGAACGCGAGGTGAGATGTGGGGATTGTTGTTGATTGTACACTAGCAGGATTACTTAAGCCATGAAATACTAGCAACAAACAAAAAAGAAGCAAGGAAACTACAAGTATTAAGCAAATTGAAAATGATAATTCAGTAATGTTCATCAATCAATAAAAAAACAATTAAATTGCAAAAATCATGAAAAAATAATGCAGCTTTGAAGATAATTTCAGAAAGTAGCTACAGTAGTAATTGAAAATTAACGAAGACAGAAAACCAATAACGAGTCATATCCAGACAACGTTGTAATTTATTTAAATTAAAGTGTTAAAAGGCAATTTCATGTGAAGAAAGAGTTAACCAATGTTCATGAAGAATGCAAGACAATTAATTAATTTTAAAAATAAGAAAGCAATACAGCTGCGAAAATAGCATTAAGTAGCAATAACCATTGAAAAGTACTTAAATCGTTCGCGCTAATATAGTTAAACAGCCAAGATTATTAAATCAATTGGGGGGAAATTCAAACTTAAACCAATGTTCATCAATAATCAAAAATTATAGACTATGATGGATATGTGGGATGATAAACGGAAAACGAAAATGCATAGAAACAACAAAACTTGAATTTAATTAATTCGAAATATTTCCCAATATATTGTTGTTTTGCGATTTATCGAAAAGATATTTATGTTACATGTGCGAAAAGTGATTAAATACTAGTCACGAGTTGATAGTTTTGAACTCCAAAAGCACAAAAGAACCCCGAACTTTGATTTGCACGCAATGTATTAATTAACACAAAAAATTAGATTAATAAAAACATATTTGGGAATTACTTCTAAGCCCATTTTAGAATTAAAAATTTACAGAGGCGAAGCAAGGAAATTATAAAATGTCACAACAAATTTTATAAAATTGGAAAAAACGCAGGAAGTGGAAACTGTGTCCAATAAGTTTAAATTGGGAAAAAAGACAAAAATAACTTATATAAAAATTGACAGAAATGTAAAAATTACGTCTTGAACTTGCAAAATAATCAAAATTATCAAAACATATGTCAAAATTGTTTGAGTTATCATATTTATCCTAACAATAAGTTTTCAACAAAAAAAAAAGAATGAAAAAGCAATATTTCACAACTAGACTGTAATATAACAACTTATTGTATTTAATTGCTTCTAGAATTAATTAAATAATTAAGTCTTATTATGAGTTGAAAACGACAAGGCGTTGTTCAAAATAAATTCTGATCCTTCCTTGGACTTAGAAATAATAATTTGTTAAAACTAACGCTTACACTAACTAGTAACTAGTATCTACACATTAATAAATTTGATTAATTTAATTATTAATAATATTTTTTTTATATTTTGTTTCGAAAGCTTTAGAGTGAATGGTAGAGTATTACAATTTTTTGGAACATTATAACTAAAACACCGTTCGAATAGAGCTGTTCGGTGTAGTGGTGGAGTTATTGCATTTTTGTGGCGTATATTTTGTTGCATACGTAAGGCAGCCGCCAAACAGAGACAGTGCAAGGACTAAATGGGGATAATGAGATATGGGAGTTCTTCAGAAAGAAGAAGAAACGGGCAAGCAAGAAACAGGGAGTGTAGACATAAAAGAATGAGGAGGTATTTTCAGAAATTACTAGGAGGGGAAGATGAGAAATAGAAAGTGGAAGAAGAACGAAGTTAACAGATAGTGAGAGTAGATGAGAATTTAGATGGGAAGATATAATGAAGGTAAAAAGCAAACTGAAAAAGGATAAACTAGTGTGGGAAGACGGAGTAAATACGGAGGGATGGCTAAATGCACCAGAGGAACTATGGGTGGAAACGTTGAGGTGGATAAACAACATACGGATGGGAAGGAGAGAATTACCGGAACGATGGAGGATGTCGGTAGTAGTTACAATCAGGAAGAAGGGGGCAAGGAGCTAGTGGAGAACTACGGGGGAATCTCATTACTAAATGTACTATACAAACTGTATACAGGAATGAAAGATACACGATCACAGGAGGAGACGTGTGTAGCAGAAGTGTTGGGCTGGAAGGAAAGGAAAATGTTGGAAAGGATACACATAGGACAAACTGATTACATAGTTGGGCAGGAGACAAGCAGCGAAAGTTTGGAAACAGAGGCAGGGAAAAGGGAAGTGAAGTATAAGATGACAGTGAAGAGAGAGGACAGAACACAGAAATACGGTAACGGAGTAGCTAAGGAAATAGGACCAAGGAAACAGTAATATCCAAATGAAAAGATTGTAGGAAAAAAATGTACGAAGACGCACGACTATCAGTAGAAAGGCAGAAATGAGAAGAGACGGAAAAAAAGTGGAGAGGGATATAGTGGAGAGATGGAAGCACAGGAAAGGCAAAGCAAAATTAAGAGCGCGAGGTACAACGTAAAAGGATAAAGGTGGAGGGGGATACCAATATACTTATGGAGTGGGAGATCGATGACGAAAACGAAAAAAATAGAAAGTACATGTGCGGAAGCAAAGAGAAAACCAACAAGTTCTGGATAGACAGGAAGTACAGGAGGTGTAATTTCTGTGGAGAAGGGTGGGACGAATGGGTAGGAGAATACATGGAAATAATAATAACTTATCGTAACACTAGCAGAAGAATGGGCTCAAAGCCCTCAAGAATAAATTACCACCCTCATTCGAAGCATGCCTAATCGTTTAAGAGACATTATAAGAGCTCAAGGTGGTAACACCCGTTATTAGTATTGAATTGTGGTGTTCTTGGATTGTCAATGAATATTCATTTATTAAATATCTCTTAATTTTTTTGGACTCATTACTAAGAGGTGCTCTTTATTTTAAACACAATTTAAAAGACTTTAAGATTAGAACTTTAGATTATTTTTCATGCACCGCAACAAAAATTTTGGAGGTGTCCGGAAATTTTTGAGCGGGCGTGTGTATGATTGAACTAATAATATAAAGAAAGTAGTGAAATAACTTGAGCACAACAACATGAAAAGAGAAAAGGAAGGAAAAAAAGAATTAAAATAAAGGAGACAAGAAATGGAAACGAAAAAATTTGTTATAGCGAACCACCACAATCACAACTTATGCGTCTAAAAGTTAAACAGAATCATGTAGGGAAAATGTCGGCGAACAAATCAATTACATCAGGGTGGAAGTAAAGTACATGACACGATGAGTGTCCACCCAAAGGACGTCTTAAGAATGAATGGTCTTCGATCGATGAAAACGTATATGTAGAGTTGTTCGAGGGGGCTAAAAGTGATACATAAATTAAAATGTGTTTAATTAAGCATACATTAATATGATACGAATGAATAAAATGATAAAAATGGAAAAATGTGGCTAAGGAACAGAATATTCGAGTTTGTGAACAGGGTCTGATTCCAAATATATCATATCTCATGATATATTTGTAGTCTTTTGCAAAAATTAACCAGCAAATAATGATACGCGAAAACGAATAGTGCAACTAAAAGGAAATTAACCAACCGTAGAGAATCACGAAAAATTAAAACACAACGCCTACCACAAGCAAATTAAATGAAACGAAAAAACAAGAAGATATAAACAAGAAAATGAGCAAGAGGGGAACAAACGAATGTATCGAACAAAATATGAAAACACCGGAGGCGAAACGAATGAAAACGAAAATCAATTAAACGAACAACAATCAAAAATTATTGAAGTAATTATGGGAGAATCGTTGTCTGCCATCTGTACATATTTTGTGGAATAGATAGGTATAAAAGAGCCATATCAAACTTATCGTTTGATCTTACCTTATCAAACTTATGGTTTGATAAGGCAGTACTAACATTAATTATAGGTCAGTACTGGACAAGAAAGAATCGAATATCGATTGAACATTAAGTGAAAATCGTAGAAATATTTTCATTTTTTAATTTTTAAAGTAGGACTATTACGAGTTATTAGGATAATCTAATTAATAATGGACATTTTCCTCCTCTAACTAACTAGTTGCGGCGTGCATTCTCCTGAGCATGCTTCGCGAAAGATGGTTTCTTGCGGAATTCTATTCCATTCTTCGTGAGCTGCGATTCGTAATGCTTCAATTGAAGTAGATGCCGAAGGACGTTAGCAGAACATTTTGGATTTAAACAGCTTCCTTAAGTCATTACTTTTTTATACTAAGATTAACTTTCCTTGCATTTAATAATATTTTTTTGCAGAGCTGTATATCTGCGATTCTGTAAAGCTTGAAGTCGTAAACTTTTTACGTCCATGTCCTGTATTACCCAGTCTCCTTATATTGTTGTACAATATCAGAAACCATAGATTGATGTATTCGCAGCATTTGTGCAATATATTCTTACCTGCGATTCTCGTTAGCTAAAGTAACAACTTCAACAGCAACTAATTCATTTAGATGTGGCAGTTTACTAACAGAAATTTCAGAATACATAGGAATAAAAAAACAATAGAGAATTCTAATAGCAACGAGTTTTGTATTAACGTATGTAACAAAAGTTGAGGGAAAATTTTTGAAATATAATTATTCAATTTATAATTATTTAAATATTTATATATATTTAAATATTTAATTGCGTAGTACAGAAAACGATTCAGTTAAGCTTCAACTATAATTATAATGCATCGCATTAAAGCAGCTAAATGGCCATGGGTCTCAATGGTTCGCAATTTGGTGCGAGTGCCTCTCGAAATTTTATTCAAGAATTTTCGCGCATTAATTCTCTAACCTGTTTTGAACGCGTTAAATAATTAGTTCTTGAATTCTTTTGTAATTTTTGTTGCTGTTAACTGTTATCAAGCAGGTTACACATTACTGGATTCGACACATTGATTTACCTCCACGAATATCAAATGTGAAATTTATTCATGTTCTAACGACCTTTGGCGCTGAAATAATTTATCGGACAGTTAGTAACGCACGTCAAATGATAATTATGTTATAATAATATTAATTGACTCGATGTAATTTGATATTGCAGTTATCTTGCGCGCGTTCGAGAGCCACGGCGCGCCGCGCGACGACAAAAATGTAATTTTAAACTTTTATTGCAACGAAACTCGACTGGTACCGAGCCTTTATACGGCCTAAATGCGGCCTGCACTCTAATAAATTATGTTCGATTATTGTAATAATGGTGCTTATCCAAGATCGCGCGACCCATTTCCAGTTCGACCCGTCAAAGACAACCGAACAATCCTCGATATGCGAGAACACACGTACCGTAATCTGTCGTCGATTGACTCAATAAATGTTAATGATTTACTATTCTCACGAATGCGACATTAATTTAAATTGGAAATGTCGATTGTAAATTGTAATTTGTGAAAATAGTATTGACTTTTGTTTTTCAATGTCGTGAGTGTATTTTGATATACTCAGTGACATAAACTGCACCACCTAGAAGGGGTGGGAATTTTTGGCAGGAATAGTGGACTAGTCCAGGGAAATAGTTGATTAAATTTTGAAACCCAATCATCAAGTAGTCATGGGATTTTTGACGTGTGTATTTTTTTAGAGGTGGTGATAGACAAGCAATTATCGAGTCATTTTTTGAATTTGTTCCATTTTTTCGGATCCCGTTCTTTAGTTTAAAGTGTTTCAAGTGTTTAATGATGCCTAGAGGAAGGAGACCTCAAGTTTACCAGCAGTTGAGTGACTTTGACCGAGGGCGGATTGTTGGTTTACGAGAAGCAGGTTTTTCGTTTAGAGAAATCGGCAAACGTTTGGGACGGCACCACTCAACAATAATGCGTGTTTATCAAGCGTGGTCTGAACATGGGGTTGAACGTCGGAGAAGAGGCACTGGGGCTCAAAGACGAACCAATGAACGTCAAGATCGCCGCTTAAGACTAATGGCCTTGAGAGACCGATTCTCTACAACTAGATCAATAGCTGATCAACGGTTAGGTGAGCAAGGTCGTCCGATAGGCTTGCGAACAGTTTATCGTCGAATAAGAACCTTTGGCTTGCTGTCTTACCGCCCACATCTTGTGCTACCCCTCACTGCTCAACATCGCCAGGAACGTTTGGCCTGGTGCACGGAAAGACTTCAATGGAACTTGGAGTGGCATCGAGTTGTCTTTAGTGACGAATCGCGATTTTGTTTAGGAATGCATGATGGTCGGATGACTGTTAGACGAAGACGTGGAGAAAGGCGCAATCCTGATTTTTCGATTGCGAGGCATGTTCACCGAACTGTAGGGTTGATGGTGTGGGGTGCTATTGCTTGCGTAGGTCACCCTTGCTCTTCATTCGGGGCAGTATGACCGCCCGACGCTACATTGACGAAGTGGTAGAACCACATGTTCTTCCATATCTTCGAGGGCTGGAAGACCCACTTTTCCAGCAAGATAATGCACGACCTCACGTAGCAAGGGTGTCTCTTGACTTCTTTGAAGAGGCCAATGTTGATCTTTTGCCTTGGCAGCCAAGATCTCCCGATTTGTCGCCCATTGAGCACGTGTGGGACATGATGGGTAGAAGATTGAGGAATCTACCGAACCCACCCTTAACAATAGAAGCTATACGGCATGAAATACAGGCTGCTTGGGATGCCATACCCCAAGGAGACATTGATCACCTGCTTGAATCAATGCCAAGGCGGGTCAGTGAGTGTATCAGAAATAGGGGCGGAACAACACATTATTAAAGAAAATCAAAAAGATGAAGTGTTTTCTTTATCAAATTTTAATCAATTGTTACCTTAGACTAGTCCAATGTTTCTGCCAAATTTGGTCCAAAAATTCCCACCCCTTCTAGGTGGTGCAGTTTATATGTCACTGAGTATACATAACGAAAAATTATTTAACACTCAAAGGACCACATTGCTTCTAATGCAAATCAATTTTTACATTATTATAATAATGCAAGTCAAGTGTACCAAATTACAGAAGAGAAGAAATGGATATGTGATGAAAAATTCCGCAAGGAAGTAGTTATGGTATATATAGTCAACAACTCTCATCATTAATATAAAACGTTGTACCAGAAAATGGATGGAGTTATAGTTAAATTGTAAGGGTTTCGAATATTGAAGCGGAGTACTTAAAATTAGAGAAGAAAAGGATGCATTGTGAGGAAAGAATTACAGATATGTAGCCAATGAAATGATATCGATTGAAAAACGAAGACGTATGAGAAAATGGAATAGAAACGCGAAATGGAATGTTCAGATCCAGAAACGATTTAAATTGGTAACTGCAATTTTAAATCGAGGTCGTCGATTGAACCACGGATTGCAGTCACCTCATCACAAACGTGGCCATTCTTCAACTATATCAAAAAATTATAAATAAGGAATCAAATATTTGTTTTCTAATAAATAATTATATTTATAAAATAATCCGTATACAAATAGCTTAAACCAGAAATAAGAACCACTGAGGAATGTCACTTCTTGATATTGAGATCTAGAATAATAAACCTTATATTAGTATATAAAAATACATTGCTAACGCAATAAAAATCACAAGTCGCTGATTACAACCTTGATCGGGCGAATCGGATGCGAATATGTCCTTCCTCTCCGTCGTCTTTCGCTTGTCGTGCTTGGTGACTTGGGAGATCCTCTTGATCAACGCGTCGCCAGTCCGCGGCCCGGTGTAATCTTCCGGTTTTTGCTTATTCGTCTCGTAAATTTTGACCGTGGGGATGCTGTGCACGTTGAAGCGCCGCAGCAGCTCTTTGTCCTCGTCGGAGTCGACGACGCCGACTTTGACCTTGTTTTTCAGCGCCGTCGCGGCTTTTTCGAATTCCGGGGCGAACTCCTGGCAGTACGGGCAGTAGGGCGAGAAGAACTGCACCACCCATGTGTCCGGACTGTTGGTCACCAGCCTGTCGAAGTTTGTTGGAGTCAGGTGAACCACGTCGGCATATTCGTATAGGCAGAGAGCTTCTCCCAAAAGTAGCAGGAAATAAAAAACTTTAACCATATCCAATGTGACGGTCTGTCATGCCGTTTGACAATTAGGAGTTTTTTTTTATTTAATTCAATACTTCAAAGTGGCCACCTTATTTTTTTCAGGATTTATAACATGAACAAAATCTTATGTTAAATTGTAAATTGAGAGTCAAATAAATAATTGTGTTGCTGACGTTTTGGCCGATTACAGATTCATACAAGTCTATTAGCAAATTGTACTATGGATTTTGGTTCCAAGTTGTGTTGACTATTTATATTAACAGTATATATTAATTATTAATAATTTAACCCAACGACCATCTCTGCTCACCGATTTTAGAGCAACTTGCATCTGCAACAGCAAATAAAGCAACAACAATAAAAAGAATAGATTAAAAACAGAGGCAAAGTAAAAAGATGAAAAACCAGAGGGATTTGCATTCAATTAAAATAAATTAATTTTTCAATACTCTTCGACGATAATTTATGTCAAATGCATATTGCACAGTAAGTTTAATATACGATAAATCAAAATTTAATATCTTGCCGTATTTTACGCCATTCGAGATATATTCCCAGTCAGACAAGACAACACCGCAAATTTATCGCCTATTGTTTCGACGAATTACATAACATTATTATATTGGCGAACAGTCTAGGCCATTTACACTGAAATCCATTAATGAAGGTAAAACACTTAGTCAGTCTTGTAGGCTTAACTGTCTCTTTGGTACCGGATAAGGTGGTGGGCATCTAAATGACACTCGTAAATGCATAAACCCATAGTCATTGCAGACGGTGGACAGGTAGGTGAGGTAGTACATTCATACTTGGTGTCACGTCTCGACTCGTATTGTCTGTTCGCGACCAAGAGGCGCCAGTTGTACCTGACTGTCGCGCACTTAGCATAGCAATTAGCTTCTTGTAAATCATTCTATTTGCTCACTTACGCCGGCCAATTCGCCACGCCTCGAGTTATATTTGGGGGCACTTGAAGACGTCCTCGACGTAATGGCGGCGAATTGTTTGCAAATAACGACACCGTTGTCCGAAATTCAGTCGGCGAAAGTTCCTTTTCGTGGATTTTATTGTGCGCCAGGTATGCGACTCAGGTAACCCATTACTATTAAACAAAACGTGTCCGATTTGTACTTACGTGCACGACAATGAAACGGAACTTGACTTCCGGCGAGAGATTCGTTTTATTAGATTTATCCTGTGAAACGACGACAGTCAATCATATTTCGAAACTGTAAGATCTTGGGCGTCGATTAAGTTTCACAATTGCCACCCAACAAGGCGACGTCGTCGTCATAAATCACAAAAATACAAGGTAAACTTGGATATGAGCAAACATTATTATTCGAACCGCCCGGCCCAGCTTTCATACAATTAGCACCACCCAATGCGAATATTTGATCAAATTAATACGATCCATGTGATATAATTACATTGATGCGCGGCGTATAAAATTTCTTACAGTTGCGGCTCTGTTAAGAATAGATGACGCCACCGAGCGCATTTAATTAGAATTTTATAATCCGTAATTACCGTGTGTTGAATTTAGCGTGCGCATAAATCTTATTTAAATCGTAGTAGTAAGTATAGAGTCGCGGTAATTACTCACATTGCGGTGGTATCATCATTCACCGGGCAAACTAAAATTAATTATTCAATCACAATATCGCGTTACGTCAGGCAGGACCACCCGTTTGGATTAATTAAAAGTTTATAGTTTTAATTGATAGGTACTGGCGCAGGTGGTTTCGAATAATAAATCTCGTTCATCAAAATCAATTGAGCTTGTCCATAATCGGCGATTATTACGCCTTTTAAAAAACGATCTCAGGTTTTCTATAGTCTTCAGTGCTACATGCTTTAACACGGATTACCCGTTTTAAAATTACAATTGGAAAATGTGGGGTTGGGGTACTGTTTGGTGTTCGTCTCAGTAAAAATATCGAATGCATGTAGAATATATGCGAGTGTGCACCATCTATCAGTTACGGATGGTATTAAAGATGGGTAAATTTTCATAGCTGCGCCAGTGATGCCAACCGCTTAATTGCTTCAACGTATAATGGGTCAAAATTTAAAATATCGGCAATTTTATTACATTTGGGCAAATCACACGTCTTTATTTACTAAGCATCTCAACAGTTCGAGTCGACTAAATTCGATGGAAACTCGTCTGCAAATGATAAAACAGGCACCTGGAATTTACACTGTTCATAGACCCATTCAATGAAATCAACCGTTGAATGAGTATTTATAGTTTATGGATTGTGTTGACCAACTAACAAAATCGATTCTAATCGATAAATGCATTCAGTGGATGAACCCATTGCAAAATATCGGTAACTATTTTAAGTTTTGCCAATCAAATATCCATAATTGCTAAGCAACTCAACGGTTGGGAGCCCTGAACGGGATCAATGGTAGTGCTAACTCAAGAATCAGTCGGTATGTTTGCACATATCACGCATGCTCCTTTTTTTAAATTCAGCCAGTGGTACAGGGAGAAAATTTAATTACAATATTTATTAATGATATATGAAATAATTTCATGCAAACCCGTATGATGGCGCTCTATCAAATTGGTTAATAAAGTTGGCAATACAGTACACTAGCGCCATCGGCGGCTTGAGTTGACTATTACATATTTACAGTTTGTATTGGTCTGCAAGAAAGTTCTAAAGATAATATTGTATGTTTCATTTTGGGAAAACTTCTACATCGATTGTTGCCAGAGCAGCAAAAAAATGTTAATCGTAGTACTGTTAGTAAACTTCGTATATTTTGTAATAGGTTAGAATTTGATATAATTTCATGAGTAGAAGAAATAAATGTTCATGTACATTAAATGTTAATAATTTTTAATTTTTTTTATTTGCTAAATTAAAGAAATCCAGCTCCTTGTTAACAATTTTCATCCAAGGTTTTTAATTTTTAATTTTTTCAAATTTGAAATTCATGAGACAGTAGGACCGAGGCTTCATTTAGAAAACATTAACAAAATTTAAAATACTGAAAAACTTTTTATTTCTTTGCAAAAGGGTTGTTGGCAATGGGCTATTTCGGGTACCACCAAGAAGTACGGCTTAAAAAAGACATCTAGGGAAGGTAGGGCTATCTTTATACAGCAGTGGGCCATTATTCTTAAAATTGTGGCTCACCCTTGTAAACAATTATTGCAAATAAGTTGGAAAATTTATTTAGGTTTAGGTTGCCACCATTGGCAAGTGATTCACAAAAAAAACAGATAATACTTTTACTTAGATTAGAATTTTGGAACTTCACATTTGCATCTCCTACTACAATGATCAGTACATTGGTACATTTTCCACAATTCCCTCGAGCTTCTCATAAAATGCGTCCTTGATTTCTTATTTCTTCTCCGTCGGCGCATGAAATTTATTATGGTCATAGTCCTAAACTTTCCCCTAATTCTTATTGAGCATAGCCTTTCTGATTTCGGTTCAAAATATCTTATTTTTTCTTACCAGAAATCCTACTCCACTACTAAATAGAATGTTTTTCCATCCTTTGTATGTCAGTTCTTTTACGTGTGTTTCTTGCAGAGCCCATATATCCAAATTATATGTTACCATCTCATCTTTTAGATTATATTTCACCCCTTCATCCCGTATACCTTGTAAATTCCATGTGCCCAGCTTCATTTGTTTTTCTGCGCAGTTTTTATCTGTGCCCTTTCTCTCCTTTGCCGTTCCCATTCTGATCAGCCTACAGAGAATGGCTAGCATAGAGGTAACAGGGGCACTAAGCACCACACCGTCAGCAGCCATGGAAGTGCTACTTAGGATCTTCCTCCATTTGCATATTTAGCTGCAAAGTGAGGCCAGGATGGCAACACATCGTTTTGACAATGCGGCTATGCAAAGGCCGCAGATATTGGCCTTCATACGTAACAGGCTGTCGACAGACATTGAAACGGGTATCCTGGGTATGAGGGCTGACACAATGTCTACAATGTCTACAGCTTTGGACTGCCCTATAAAGTCATAGTCCATCACATGCATAGATTGGGAGTGGCTGTGGCCACCTAGTGTCGAATGTGCCTTGAAACTGATGAAATAGTAGAGCATGTCATATGCCCCTGCCTCGCGGGGGGCCAAATCAGGTTCACGGTCTTTGGTAAGACAAAACTTGAGCAGGGCGAACTTCACAAAATCTCACTCTAAAATCCTCCTCTATCTAAAGAGAATGGGAATTGAGGGTGAACTGTAAATAGTTGTAAGCCACAATAGACCCTTGCGGTCGCAGTACAGAGGCGATTAAACGCCCCAGTCATTATAACTATGAACACCCTGGCTCTTTGAAGTGTTTAGCTCTTGTTTCTTTAACATAATCTTCTCTTTTTTCCCCGTCTTCCAATACAATTAAACATTTTTTTTCCATCTTGTATGCCTCCTTAATTCGTGTTTGTAATTGTAGCTCATCATTTAGAAAATTTTCCTTTGTATTATTTGCGTCTAACTTTAAGCCGTACATTACTATGTTGTTCGCTTTCCTCTGTTTTTTCAGCAGCTCCACTCAATTTTGTATACTCCCTATTTCCTCTTTCATTTCCTTATTTTCCAGCTTTGTCACTTCATTTTCTTTTTTATATTGGCATTTTTTTCCTTTAACTTTTTGATTTCATCTCCATACTATTTCTGCTCCTTTCTTACTTCTTTACCCTATCCTTCATTTGTCCTGAGCTTTTTGAGCTCAAAGCGACATTTAAGTTTTTTTTTAATTTGTATGAAGATAATCGCAGATCACAATTATATATAAAACCACCAGGCGTATACAAAGTAGTAAAATTACACAACAGATTTATACAAAATTTATTAAGTTACTTAAAAATTATGTACAAAACAAAAATACACAACAAACAGTTACATGTTTATGGACTTAATTTAGTTATAAAAGCTAAGAGATAATAGTGACAATCTAATGATACGGGGGTAAAACTATACAAAATATTGTCACACTGACAAATCACACGATATACATCCTTTACATCGACTTCACAAGTCGGTAAAGCACATTTTTCACGCAGCCATATGTACTAGAATTACTTGCAATTTAAATGTGTATTTCAAATATGATACAGTGCCGGGATAACGATAAAAGACTAGAAAGGACAATTAAATTCGTATTTCAAACTTCTCAAATACCGTGCGCACTACTTTACCGCGAAATAAATTACAAAAATCGACGTATCTGAGACCGTTTCAATAAGTGTTTGATCTTGTCTTCAGTAATTTCAATTCCTATGTTATGTAGCAAGGCACCATATATTAATACATAATGAAAATTACATCTGCTGAACAATCACAGTATTAGCGAAACAATAATAATTGAACTATCAAACCGGATTAAGATTCGTTTTTAAAATGCAACGTGACACGCTGTATAAGTACATGCCTCAGAATTGTTATTTGATTTCAAATGCGTGTTATCCAATAAGGTTATAACATATTTCCATTATGTGGGGGACAATAGCATAGAACACAATAAAATAATTTTTTTTAGATATGTTTGAATATTAAGTACGCGTACACAACTTAGAACTTGGCAGTAGGAATTATAAATTTTAAACTTCTCTAAACATTCCATTTCACATTTGGACGTGCCGCGCTTCACATTACATCAACAATGTGAGCGCTTCCAAGAATCGAACATCGCAATTATTAAATCAACTCCGTTTAAGTTTCCATCAGTCCACCATTAAAACGTGTTAATAAATAATAATGCCATTAAAATATAATGATATATCTGTTTATATTCATATATTAGGTTTTAGAATATGAGAACACAGATCAGAAACTAAAATTTTAAATTTTCGTAACATCCCTTGATGATGCTTTCTAATTTTCGCAAGAGTATTATTAGCATAGGTCAAAATAGACCTTTTTCTTTTTTGATGGCAGTTTGTCTCCAATTAGGAAGTTTCTGAAATTCATTTTTCGTCATGGACAGGTATTCTTTAAACTCGTCGGGCGATAGGTAATTTTCTATGTGGATGGGATCCACGCCATCTGGCAATGGCCGTTGAAGCAACTGTTCCAAGGGATATGTCGTTCGTGTCAGTCGAGCCAATTCATTTTCCACGGTGACGATTTCACCAGCCTTCTTTCCATCCTAAGGGAACAAATTAATCAATAAGTACGGACTTACAAAGAAAGTACTAAAAAAAATCATAAATGTAGGACAACCTATTTTAAAACCTTGATATAAAGTTCATTTTATTTCAGTTTGGTCCAATTTCCTTATATTTTACACTGAGGCCTCAGGAATTAGCAAAAGATCAAATACAAAGTTAGGCATGAAACGGTAAAACAAAGGTCTCGAGGGTGGTATCGTTACTCCTACTGAGTGTGTCCACCGGGTGGTGGATGGGGAAGCCCGTCTTTGAAATGACGGGTTGGCCTGAATATATTCAATAAGGACCGAACCCAACTCAAGCCAAGATGGAGGTATCGTGCCGATGGGTGAATGTCGAGGGGTTGATAAAAATTCTCTGCCTTAACATCCATCCTGCCTGTTGTGTCGTAGCCAAGGGCCTGCCTGTGGAAAAATGGAAGCATATACTACAATTCTATTTACCTTAATAATTAATTCAGTAATATCATCTCGATCATTCCAAACGGGGAATAAATTTGTAAAAGACAATGGTTCCAAACCGGCCCAAACCAGATACGCAGGTACATATTTATCCCCGCCGTGCACAGTCTTCCAGTAATTTATGGTCGTTTCCATCGCTGCTCTCCTTTCCGCCTGCCAGCGTACTGCTCCCGATCCAATCTGATCGGATAAATCTAAATCATCGGCCCTTTCCGGCCACCAACCCTGCCATAACCATAATTCATGACCATTATCGAATAAAAATAATGCTGAAAGAAGTTTACGAAAAATTAAAACTGTAAAAATATATTTGCTAGCGACAAACCTGGTTGATTAGCAGAGTAAAGATCCGATTGTAAAAATGGGAAAGGCGTCGTGTGACTGCTTCGATACAAACACAATTGTTCAGTGGCCGCGAACGTTCCAGAAATGCTGCTGAACTTAAATAACCTAGGTGTGTGCTCGTAGTCTTGTAAACTTAATAGAAGGCTACAGTATAATTGACGTTTTTCGCCGAGGGCTTCCAAAAATTCGTCGCTTTCCTCACACTCTTCCATGTCTTCTAGTTCGGGGGAACTGAATTCACCGAAATGGATACTGACGCCTTTGCAAATATCATCTGCTAATTTCCTTGTTAAGCGCCTTGTTCGATTTAGAGATTTAGATCCGTGCCAGCATGTAATTTTCTCAGTTTTTGCATTGACGAAAATGAACGAACACCTACTGCGTAAGCTTCGCATGCTGCACGGCACTTCGACCAGCGAGGTTTCTTCTTCAATTTGACCTCTCAATATATACAACTTGTATTTCGACTCGGTGTTAGAATCACATTTACCGTTATGTATCACCAATTTTCCGTTAAACAACCTGACAAAGGCGGTCGGTTCGGATCCTTGGGCGACACGAATCTGCCTGGCGTTTTCGCTATCTAACTCGACGGTTAATAACGCAGCGGCGCCTTTCTCGTTAATAGATGCTTTGCTGCCAAGCCACGAAAAGTAAAGGCAGCGATCGCGACCGGTTTGGTTGTATTTCGACGGTTTGCCGCTCAATTCCCGACCAGTGTTCGTGATTCGGTACTCCCATCGAATTATGTACGTATCTGCGTCGTACAAGTGACCGAGTGACTCATTCGTTACTTTCTCGTACGTATTTTCCAAGATTCTCCAACAAGTTACGCCCAAACTGGATACCTCGTAGTGTCTGTTGGTGGATTTGTCAAAATAATAATCTCCTCTTCCTAGATGGGATCCGTCCACTTCGAAGTCGGGCTCGGGGAACGTAGAATTTCTCATTTTTTCTGCGTCACACGGAGTTAACTCGATCGAAGCTTCCGGTGTTTCATTAAGATCCTCCCCTTTCACTCTAATCACGCGGCTGTAATCGGGCCAATCGGAAAATTTCTCCCTGAATAGTATAGTTTCTCGGTGTTGGGTTATTTTGGCGAAGAGCGCCCATTCGGGCCTTGCGCCGGATACAGACGTTTCGATTTTTTTCTTGCGCGCTCCCAGCATTTCGGTGATGCCGACGGGGCTCACGCGACAGTCGGTGTAATTGTATCCTTCGGCCCACAACTCCTTGGCCAGTTTAAGGGCGATTTTCTTTTGGTCCGGCACGGCATTCTTGCCACTCCACACGTACATCTCCGTCCCGAAATCAAAGACGTAAATTTTGGAAGGCGTTAGCATCTGTATTTTCGGCATTTTTCCCCAGTAATCGTCCAGGGGCACAAGCTCGTCGTTTTCTAGGCCGTAAATCATATTCGTTTCGATGATGCTCGATTCGTAAATTTCATCTTCGTCAGGATGGCCTGCTTCGACGACGTTTCCTTCGCAATCGGAGCCGAGGAACTTCCAAAATGCATTTAGGTCTTTCGAAGCGTTGTATTTGTTGGGATTTATGGTGACGACTTTATCTCCACGAAAGCCCATGTCGCTCGTTTCTTGTATGTGTTTGACGATATCGTTGGCTCGAGATTGTTCGATGACGTTCGCAAACGGACTGATGTAATTGTACAGGGTGTTCGGTGTTATTAAAATAAAACTGTCACCTTGGTTTATACTTTTAGGCGAAGGTTCAACGAGTCTTGCTTGCACATGCCGCCTTCCTTTGACATGAACGAGCATTAAATCCTTGTATGGTAGGAAAGACGAGTTAGGAGCCGAGATTTTCTTCAAAGCCACGGAACTAAAGTCCTCTTTACTTGCCAGACCAGCAAGAGCTTCGATCGCAAAATTTGAACTTTTAGCCACTGCAACAAACATAATTAATTATTAATCAAGCCGTGATGAGATGGATATAAATCTCGGGTAGTTATCTAAACGAGTTACTAAAATTTATGAAGAAAATTGCTTAATCTACATCAATAAATTTACACTTGAAGCAGATAAGGCAATGTAAATAGTACAATAAAATAGTATGATCTTACATTTTTCTACATTCAGTCTTCGTGTTTCTCTCTCCGCTACACCAGTCAGCATCTCCGTGTATTCATCGACGATATCAGCACGTAATGCTAAAGCCTTGACGGGATTCTTGGACGCTTCCCTCCTTTTTTGTACCTGCACTGTTCTTTTATGCACTAGGAGCTTCTGACTGTTCCTGATGACGACGTCGAAATCGTTCACGGACAAATCCAGCGCTTCCGTCTTTCTGGCATCGGTGCTCTTGAAAAAACTCGTGAATGTGTCGTCGTCGGGTTTCAGCACTTTGACTCTTCGACCGGAGGAGCGCAGCGAATTATCAGAACCTTTAATCAAAAACTTTCAATGTATTTTTTCATCGCAAGGCAAGGTGATTTGTATCAAACCTGATGACTCATCTCCTACTGTGCCGCCGGGCACCGATATACTTCGTTTGAAGCTCAGGTTTTCCGTGGAATCTGGGGACACTGGCATAGATTCCGTGTTCCTATCGTCACCTGCATAAAACATGTTTGAATGTATTTCTTATACAGTTGCTCGACTGACCTTCTTTTCCTTTGAATCGTTTGGCTTTGGGCGTCCTTTTGGTTTTGTCTGGGGTCGGTATGTTAATGGCGATTGTCGGAGAGTCGGTCTTCTGCATGCGACCGGCCACCGAGAAATTGACGGCGTCGGGTTTCTCGATTCGTGATTTCCATTGCTGCGAAGCGGCGTCAAGTTCATCTTTTTTGGCTGCGAGAATCGACGTCTTCTCAGATAATTCTTCCTGTGAAAGTGAAAGGTAAAGTCACATACGAAAAGTAGAGACGACAAAATTCAGATTATCCTTACAGTCAATAAGGATAATCTTATTGGTTAAATTCAATGCAACAATATCAATAGAGCAGATGTAAATGATTTGATTGTGTTCACGACATTTGAGGATAATTTACACATTGAACCTAATAAAAAATGTTACAACCTACTGTGAGGATTGTTTTCCAGTTTGCATCCAAATTACATTTAATTTCTGCAGTCCGGGTAAGTCAATAGATGTTGAAATATATTGGAAGGATTTGTTCGTATTACGTTTTTCTCACTACCAAGACGATAAATTCTTGTTTAATTAATTTATGTTAATATTCATTCAGTCATTTCTTATGTCGTTCAAAATAGCATAGATGTGGCAGTAATAGTGTTGCTAGTTTATTAATCTGCCAGTCAGGTTTAAAGATTCAAAAGAATTTGTATTGAAAATAGTGCCAATACACCTTCAGACAAATTGTTTAAATTGTGCTATTAGTAGTATTAATGTAATTAAATGGTCGTGAATATTATATATAGATAGACGTCCATGTGTGAACAGTGACCTGCCGCGGAATTTTTTTTCTTCAGTCCTCAGATACGGCTTGCATGTCTTTTTTTATTATATCTATACATATGCTAATTGTAATGTCATTTTATCCTTCTGATAGTTAGAAAAATTATATATTGCTTGTTGGAATTTTGATTTACTTTGTTTAATGTGTTTTATGCCCAATTGCTTCTCCAGCTTATTGAATCAATTGTTTGTTTGTGTTCTTTTTATTTCATTTCAGAACTAAGAAATTATTGCTTTATTCAAAAGCCAATAAATATTTGCATAACATTTTCTAAAATGGTCGTTGTTATAATAGTATTAATAATTGGCGCTATTGATTGATTGCAAAACCTTGGTAATCTGCGATTATGATTCATCGTAATCGCTTCATCGCAATTTTGTCGTCATTTATATCACGATTGTTTTATGTGATACTTTCTTTCTGTTTTTGTCCAAGGCTAGACTGTGCCTTTGTCAATCCATCGAGTCATTAATTAATATTACGTGTAAGTCATGCAGGATGTTAATAAAAGCAATTAGTCAGTCCTGCCGTTAATGAAATAGAAGAATATTTTGAAAGAAGTCTGTGTCTGTGGATAGCCAATTGCGTTACATTGAAAATTTCAAAAATATGAAATGTGATAAAATGAACAAGTCCTAGTTTTCAAAATGACTATAACTGTTTACTTCGAACTCGAAGCCTTAAACGACTTTACGAGGGGTATATTTAATGTTAACTATAATAGAAAGATATAATTTAAATTTCAAAGAAAAACAAATGGTCAAGATTACAACGAATGTTAAATTGCTCAAACATCAAAAGTGTATGTGTGAATATGTGAAAAATGTGAAATTGCCAAAATTAGGAAAAAAATTAAAAATTGCAATAATTTAAATACGTGAACAAAATATCATCCAAAATTAAAGAAATGTCGACTACAAAAAATAACCAATGTGAAAATGGTCAAAGAATTGGTAAATTTTTTAAATGTTTCAAAATTGCCAATAATTCAAAAATTGTGAACAAATTGTGAATTATCTAAAATGACACGCATGTCAAAATTATTGAAATAGCTAAAACTGTTAAAATTGTGTACACGAGTTTCACCCCCTACCATATGGGATCATCAGATCCACACATATATTAGCTGAAGGTGTTTGAAGTCGTGCAAGTACGAGTGACAACAAGTTTGTCTGTAAGTATTAACGCCATCTGGACGACACTCGTGCTGCTACGCAATTTCAGATATCTACTTCAACCGAATAAGTCGGTACTGTTCAGACGTCGGCATGTACCGAGTGTGGAGTATTGTGGTCCAAAACGTCAAAATATCAAAATACAAATTCAAAAATGAAAATATTACACAAAAAGATCAAATATGACTGAAGTGTAAAGAAGCTAAAAATACAGGTAATATCAACATTGTTAAAAATCACCTACAATGGAAAGAGAAAATTGCAAAAATTGGAAAATCTACCAATGCAAAAATTACTTAAGAATAACGAATGTCGAAACTATCAACATTCGGAGATCAAATTCATCGATTGTTTAAATTATTCCTATAATAGAAATTAACATATAATTTTCAAAACTGATGATGATTGACTTTATTGTTTATTACTTCCAACGTGTGAGTGTGATGCCTTAGTAGTTATATAAGGTATCCGTATATAACTTGCGTTTTGGTGTATCTTAACGAAGAGATTATAATGATAACTGCACGATCGCCCAATACGCACAAGGAGGTGAAGAAACAATTGTCTAAATTTTGAAAACATCCCATTCATTCTAAAATTGTTCATTAAAATCTCACTAAATCGATTTCAATCATTTCAGGGTAGGTATTAGGTCCACCTATGACATTCTAGAGTGTTTCATAAGTATGCGGTTTATTTACTACTAGTTTGCTTTTTACGACAGTATGGAGAAGATAAAAATAATGAAGAAAATGGTAAAAAAATACCCAAACCGAAATAAGAAATTAAAGAGGAAATTAGAAAAAGGAGAAAAAATGAGACAAACAAAGAGAACAGTAGATAGAATAAAACATTAGAGGATAAAGTGGAAAAAGATGAAAGGAATAAAAAGAATATTATAGTCAAGGGAGCATCGATGCAAGAGGGAACTGAGAAGAAGGCTATAGAGAAACTCCTACAGGAAAACATGCAAATAGAAAGAGCGTACAGGATAAGCAAAAATTAAACACCGGAAGTAGTGGTAGCGGAAATTGAACAATTCTACAAAAAACTAGAAATAATGATAAGGAAACGCAAACTTAGAGATACCAGAAGATGCATTGAAAATGACAACATTGGAAGAGATGATGGTGCAGACCCAAATAAGAAGTATTGCTAGGGAACATAAAACGCAACAGGTCAAGGTTGGAAACAGAAAGATCACCAAAGATCAACAAATATAGAGGCGTGAAACGAGTCAAAAGTTTCAACTACCTGGGTACAATCATAGAAGAAAATGGAAAACTAGATAAAGAAGTATCAGAGAGAATAGGAAAGGCATGAAGAATTTAAAATATACTGAAAGACACATTCTTCGGGAAAAGGGAAATATTGGGTGAAACTTGGGTGGTTAGGGCATCTCCACCGAATGAAGAAAAATACAATAAAACAAGTCTAGGAAGCCAGAGTACATGCAAAGAATAGAATAGGAAGATCTAGAATGAGATGGGAAAAACAAGTACGACGAGCAGCAGAAAAACGAGAAATACAGCGATGAGAGACAAGGAGCTTAGCACAAGACAGGAGCTTATGGAAAATGAAAATAAAAAATGTGTAATTTATAATCTGACATCTAACGGTAAAAGTTAATAGTTTAAATAAAATAAAAATTTACATTTTTGGATAATTTTACTGATAATTTGAAGATTTAGATAATTATTAAAAATTTTCGATTTAAATAGTTTCTCCGAGTACTATATTGACAAAGTCATTGATGCCGCGCCCATTCATAATTACAATTGATAACAATACTATTTCATTAATCACACGTAAATACAAAACAAAATCTAACCAAAATCGCTCTGTTCCTCCGTTTACTTATTTCGACCCCGAGAACGGCTGCCGTCTCGCGCTGTTCTTCCTGCTAGAGCAGATTTACATTATTAGGTTAACGTACGCAATTTAATCGCAAAAGACTACAACACATATGTTCTATGTTATAAAGCGTTCAACCCGTGATTTCCGTCGTTCGGGCGCTGAATCCGACTCGTCGACCGCAAGAGCTGGTGCCTCGACAGGAGGAACTTCGTTCTTGAACCATCGACTCAACAACCGGAACGCAAACACTGCGACGAAAACCGTGGCTATCATCGCGAACATTGTGCACCTTACACTGCGAGGAACGCGCACTCGAAACTACTCGTAGAAGCGAATTTAACCGCACCGGAAATCGCGAAATGATAAGACACTTCACTCGATGCCTTAAGTAAACTAATTGTACAAATTTATAAATAAATCAACGGCGCTCGTTAACGAGCGATTTTAACGGCGTTAATGTAAGTGCCACGAAGTTTAGGTCTAATAAAGGCCGAAAACTGATCCGAGTTGGCCGATTCTATATTTGTATCTAGTTCAGTGGTTCTCAAACTTGGGGTCACGATAAGGTTCGAGCGCGGTCGGGTGAGCTACGTCGACTACGAAACGTTTTGTTATTTTTATATATATTTAAATTAAATCGGAGAAGACGTCCTTTTTTAATAAATATTTAAGGCTGATTCAAGGAGGGGGCGCTGTTAATAAGAAAGACAACGTGAATGCAAAATAAACGGAAGTTAAATAAATTGGGTTGAAATAACACGTGGAAACAAAATATAAAAGCTAAACGACACTAAAATACACAACAAACGACGCAAAAAATTGCAAAATAACGGAACGAAACAAATATAAATTGACGGAAAAAAAATTAATCATAAATAACAGAAGATAAAAAAAATTCAAATGAATAATCTGATTAATACTCTTTACGTCTAAAGTAAATGAATTACATATATAACTAAAGTTCAAGAAGGAATAATTAATTAAAACATAATATACCACACGCCAGCAGTAAATATAAAAATAAATCAATAAAATTTGTCTCGATGTTAATTGCGCATTCAATTGGGCTTTTATCATATAGATAAAAAATTTTATACCGTTTGTCACTAAACCAGTCACCAACACAAGACTTTTCAACAGACGAAACGCAAAGATCAGGACCCCTAACTACACTATGTTTTCGTTATCGCCGTTCAAATCGCCGAAAATTAACATTTTTCCTGATCGTAAACTTTAGAGCGCGTTTTCTCGAGTTTTCGTTTTTACGATTTTTCTAAACTGGTGGGCGTGATTGCGAGAAAACTAGACAAGCAATCAAAACGAAACAAAACTTTTCTTGGCTTCAGTAGCATTCTATTCTACTTGAACTAAAAATATTAATGAAAAAAATTCTAAACAACTTTTTTAGCAAGTTGAAATGATTTTTTCTTACTGCAAAGAGCACATTTATTTTCAAACCTGAGAAAAATCTTGAATTTCAAAATTTTTGGTTTTTTTTAGTTCACATAGAAGAAAATATATATATTTTTTTTTGCTTCAGACAAAAATTACGAGCTACATCTTTCCCACCGATTGTAGACTGCAATTGAAAGGTGTTGCACAATGTTCGATTTATGGAAGTCAATGCAATTTTGACACATTTTGAATTTGAAACAACTTACATTTTGACAATTTTTGCCATTTGACAATGTTTGCTATTCACACTTCTGATATGTATTAAAATATCTAAGAACGAGAGGCACTTGTCCTGTTAGACACCACTTTAACATAATATGGAGACAGTCAATTTCTGCGTGAATATTACCGCCATCTAGACGTGAACAGCCACACATATTTACTGCTACATAAATGCAGAGTGATTGCAACTCTTCATAGTACCAGCTTAGTTGGTCGAAAAGGCCAAAGATTCACGTCTAGATGGCGGTGATATACATGTACGTGTGGAGGTCTGATGCGCCCATAGAGGACGAAACAGCTGTCATCGCCTTGCAACTGAAAGGTATTTTCATAACATGGAGACTCATTTTATGTATTGATAAGTTTACAAAGAGACTAATTCACAAATGCATCATGCACCAGTGTTCTACGACAATGTACAATTTTCGTTCCTACTTTAAATAGAACATCGTGTATAGTGTCACGTATTTGCATTCTAAACATAATTGTGGATACAAAATTTGCTAGGTTGCATTGCAGGATGGCAGACTTACGATTTAATTATTTTTTGAATTACTCGAAAGAAGGCAGACTCGAATTAATATCGTAATAACATTTTTCAACGCCACATATTTGAGATTGAAGCCATATCAGACCGCTATTGATTGATTTACAATGCCTACTGAACAAATCCTGAGCCTTGACCCACTACCAACAGTTTATTTTTAAATTAACGCAAAAGTTTTGCTCAACAGTACTAGCATATTTACTAGCAATCAATTATTGCACTACGGCGCTTAATTAATCGATTCCAATTCCAATTAAAAATACTTAGCAAATGTGACTAACTTACGTTGTAGATATTTTTGACGTTCAACAGATTCAACTCCTCGTTGGCATTGTTCAGTTTCGGTATCCGCTTGCGCCAGTTGCTGTCGCCGCTTTGCTGAAGCTTCGCCTGCAATTCGCCTATGGAACGATGCATGGCGCCCTGCGTCATCGAGCGTCGGATTCCACCCAGTTGGTTGTCGTCATCGTTGTTCACAATGGCCTGGCTCCGGCTTTTGAAAAGCGTGTCGTTAGATCTGGAAATAAAAGGAAAGTGTAAGAGATTTGCTATAAAACACTACAATATTTCTTGCATTACATTAAAGATTGCAAAACTATTGCCACTATGTGTTCCTTTTCAGTTTATTTGTATCCCTGTATATGATAATTATTGGTAAAACGAGGATGAAATAATTAGTCGCGTAAAATCATGTGGCATGCGTTAGCGGAATTTGAAAAATAGTGGAATGTCATCACTGAAAATGTTCAAATGACAGTTAATCAATAAATATGGAAAAATAAAAATAGAAATCTTCACAAATGACATCTAAGTAATTAGTAATGACTTATTGAAAGGCAATAGCCGAAAGCCAGCCATATACATGACGAAATAAACTGAAGTAAAACATACAAAAACAATAACGCAGCTCAAGTACATCCAATATCTAAAAAAGACAAAATGTAATAACAAAATTCTCCACTCTCATTGTAAATGTTTTATAATTAAATTATAATAGTAATATAATTATTATTCAAAATACAAAGAAACGTTAATTTTCCTTGTACATCGACTTTAGTTATAAACAGATATTTGGATTTTCCGAAGAGTACAAATCTATGTAAAAGAAACTAACCGTTCATACTAACCGTTCAATATCCCACGACAAAATTTAACAGCTTGCACGCCTAGCATATTACAAATTCTATTTGATCATTTTAGCAAAATATCTAATAATTTTCTCAAACAAATCTATAAAAATTAAAAAAATATATTACAACGTGACCTGTGGCAACAGATAGAACGATAACGTTCGAAGAACTACAAAAACATGAGAGGTAAATGGTATGAATTTACTAAAATTTATAGAATCAAAATCAACAAACCAAGGAAAATCGCTTCTAAAGACAGAATAAATGTTTGGGAAAAATCCTAGAAGAAAATGAAATGCAATCCAAAGACCTAGCGAGCAAGCATTCGAATGTAATTAGCGAATATTGAACTAAAAATATTCGAAATGAAACATTAGAATCAAGAAAAGAGGGGAAATAAAAAAATCAGAAAAATCACAATCACAAAACAGGCAAATAGAAGATGAAATAAAATTCTTTTCAAGTTAGAGAAAAAATTGATTTTATTAATGATAAAATATATCAAGTATTCCAACAGAATCAGAAACAAATGTTAAAAAAAACAATAACAATATTAAATAAACCAAGAAAATCAAATCAACTAAGAAATCAGCACACAAGTCAAAGGAAATGACACATTGAAGAAAAACAACTAAAATGTATATAGAGGTGACATAAATAAAGAAGAAGGCAGGATAGAAAGCATAATAACAATACCAACTAAAAAAGAAGGCGAAATGAAAATAGTTAAGGTTGTAAAAGAAAACTAATTGTTGCCAACCAGGTGTAGATCTGTAACATGCAACTAAAGAAACTGGTCCGTAATGAAGAGGCTGACGAGGCAAAAAACTAAACAATGTAGATCTGAGGTAATATATTTTAAGGACCGCCAGGCGGACAAAGGACACGGGAAAAATACTGAAAATTCCTCAACAATTAAAGAAAGTCAAGGCAAGGATATATTTTTATGGGCATACGGAATGTAGGGGCACTTTTGTGCCAGGGACACTTAAAGAAATAATAAGGGAATAAGTTAAGAAATATCAGCCTTACAAGAAAAAAATATTGTAGATATAGAAGATATGGCATCTTTTAAAAGTGGTGTGAGAAGTATGAAGAGCAGCCACAGGATCCGGTCATTTCTTAGCAAGGATAAGCTGCAAAAATTGTATAACAAAAGAAACACAAAAACATAAAAACTATACGATGTGGAAAGATTCCAAAATGAGGATGTTAAACCAGAATATCAGGGGGAGATTGCAAAACAACTGGAAACGTTTATTTTTTTTTTTTGTAAATTTTAATGAAACACATTACGATTTATTTTTGTCAAAATATCGTTATTGGTGATTGAAGATTTTACTTTATAATAGTTAATAATGTTCTCTTCCATGCATTTATACAAGAACCAGAGGAAACCGCAATCAATATGGCGTTTCACCATAGTTGTGGTGAACTGGTTTCGTTCTGTTCATGACGGATTTTCGGATGCAATTCCTCCGGTGTTTTTTACCTTCAATTTCGTAACAATTTCCCCGACGTAAATTAAACAAAGTAACTTCCGTATTCATACACTTTATTAATTTACAATTAATTTAATTAATTATTACAATAAAATTACTAACTAAATAAATAAATTTTATAATATTCGAGCGAAGCTTATAGTTTGATCGTCACATCTGAATGTTCTCCAATCCAATCCAAGTAACTCGTCACACGGGTGTAAGCTCCTGGCCACAGCACGTCACAGCCAAAACCGATGCCGAACGAAACAATTCCAACCTATACAGGCAAAAATAATCCCCTGCGTCAAACTTTGAACCGAT
This sequence comes from Geotrupes spiniger, assembly GCA_959613385.1. NCBI lineage: Eukaryota > Metazoa > Arthropoda > Insecta > Coleoptera > Geotrupidae > Geotrupes > Geotrupes spiniger. The sequence continues at coordinate 32,649,560 of OY390736.1, read as the reverse complement.
TTACCTGAACGCCGTCGATCACCAACGGACCGCCAGAATCGCCATTGCAAGGAGTCTGCCCTTTATAACCATCGGAACATATATGCGAATCTTTTATCATCCCGAAGAAATACAAGTTGCAAAGCCTATTCTCGATAATTTTAAACTGCGCTCGAAGCAATTCGTCAGAAATGCTCGTGTCGCTGTCGGTGGTTTTACCCCACCCAGTGAGGGTGGCGAGTTGATCCACGAAAGTCTCCTGTAGGTCCGAATACTTCGGCAGTTCGATTACGTTAATTTCATCTGCAATATTCAATGTAATTTTTGCAACGTTAACACACGATCATCACCTGTTAGAGCGACTTCGCTTGGAAGTCTAATCAGTGCTATGTCGTACAACAAGTTGCTCGAAGAGTACTTCTCGTGCACTATAAACTCGGTGGATTTCACCCGAACCTGCGACTCTTCGCCTTCCCACACCCTGTGCGCGCCCAGAACCACCTCGACCGACAAAGCGGCTTCCGGAACGCAGTGAGCCGCGGTCAAAACGAAGTTCCGCGAAATCAGCGAACCGCCGCAGAAACCGATTCCGGTGGGCAATTCCAAAAAAAGACCCACCTGTAAATGACTGTTAAGAGGCGAAGCGTGGATTGCAAACGTACAGTACCTGGTAGGGGTACTCGTGTGGTGCGACCTCGACTCCGTTGACGATTCTGTTTCTGTGCAAAGACGCGAAAAACCGGAATTTATCCGGTAAGTCTATGGTTGGGTGTATGGGCTTTACGCCGTAAGCCATGGCCTACCATAAAAATTGCAAATTTCATTAACGTATTAAATAAGCGAAAAATATTTACCTGAGCCAATAAAAATAAAGAGCAAATAACTGTTTGGAGTTTCATGGTGAACGAATTTGTGATGAATGCACGATCGAGCGTTGCAATTTATACCGCAGCCGGGCGATTTTATCGCATTTTTGTAATTTGTATATCGTTCGTGTAATTTATTGTCATTAAACAAAACAATAATAATCATATCCGTAAACATGTTTGCATCAATTATTTTTAATTGAACATATTTATCATCAATGCTTTGGAACTTGGATTTGTGGCAATAATGCCTATGAATCTATTCTATTGACAATAGAATTTATAGCCTTATTTGTCTATGACTAAAGTCAAACGTTTCGGTTTTTAAATGTCTTTAATAAATTCGACATTTGTTGCTATTGCTTACAAACGAATAATATAATATTAAAACTTGCTTTGGAGCTATGAAGAGTTCCTTGAATAGACAACGCTGACGAAATAAAACGAAGGTTTCAATAACATCACGTTCTCGCATCTTTAATGTAGCGTTCATATTACTAAATGAAGAGCATCATACCAACAGCCATTTATTTACTACAAAAATTACAAGATTGAAAAGAAATTTCGTGAGGCAGCGTCAAAACCGGGCATTAACAACTTAAAAGTGTCGGTAGACTAATTCAAGTCAAGTTTTATATTTACATTTGCATTTATCAAAGGCAAAATCTCAAATGTTTCATAAAATTGCAATTTAAAGTAATGATATTTCTCAGTAGTTGACCGTTGACAATTCGAAGGTAATGCAGTAGACAATCAAAACGTCAAACAAAAGATTTTTCTGCAGAGTAGAATAAAATGGGACAATTGTAGTTTCAAGCAGAGACGTAAATCAAAAGGATTTGATACTTTTCTATTTGCAGTTAAGTCATAAATGTTAAGAATGTATACAGGGGAGAAGCCGTGATGCGAATCGACTCAAAAAGCTTACGAGATATTTTACCATCATTATTTGTGACAGTTCTATGTGAAATAATAATGAATTAACGATTGCAAAGACGGGGGGAGGGAGCATCAATCAATAACCAATGGGAAAATAAATTTATCACACGGCCGTTTGTACAAAAAAAATTACGATCGATATTCAACGATGTTTAATACATTTTATAAAATTTTAGTTTCTCACCCCTTGCGTAAACAACGCCAGCCCGTTTTAAATTCAAGGTACCCCTGGATCGGAACATTTTGAATATATTTCTTGTTGAGCATTGGTTGATTTTATCGCCGTCGTAATCTACCACTGGATCCACAATATGCCACTTTTATAGAAATAATATGTCTGCGCACTAGAGTGCCGTACGTTGTTTCCATCATCTACATGTCGTCGCATGTCGTCGTTTGGTTGATTTACGACCACTCTCAGACAACTTAATTTTCCGATGGTTGTAGTTCTACGAACGACTTCCGGTAAAATACAATAGAAAGAATGATTTACAACTTTTTTGAGCGTTTTATGTAATTTCCCGTAAACGCATTGCAATTATCGATTTCGACTTCTCATTCCGCGACAAATTTTTGAACGTGAACCACAATATTTTTTCACCAATTATCATTTCTTGTTCAAGCTTTAATTGGTCAGTTAGAATCTTCTTTCGTAATTTACATTAAAATAGTTGATTTGTGATTTTTACGACTGGTATACCGCTAAATAGAAAAATCTATAGTTCAGTGTATATTTCAAGGCGTCCACGTTTTGGTGCCTTAACGCTGAGTCCGCGTCACATCACAATGTATTTCATATCGGATTCTCATTTCATTTTAGACGTATTTTATCGCGCAATACATTAGAATGATTGATTTACGACTTCATGTGTCTTATTCCGCGAAAACTTGCTAAATACGAGTACAAGTTTAGTGCCTCCAAGAAACATTAGAATTTATACAATCACATGAATTGTTTTGTAGACTATAGTATTTCTCCAGGGTTGTTTAAACAACATGGATATTTTGTACTTCCATTTCTGTAGAAATAAACTAGTTTAAAAAATCTTCGACACTTTCTGATAGGTTAAATATATCGGGGTGATATTTTAGCAGATTTGCAGTTGCTAAAACTCGAAAACAATGTCAGAAATTATGTACATTGTAGTCTGAATACTTGACTTTTATAACTAAACTGCAACTTACAGTAGAAAAATATGCAAAGCTTTTTTATTAACGCCTCGTACTGGATCATTCAGTCTCGTTATAAACGACAGGAAAGCCTATGACTTATATACTTAGACTTTGCTGCAAGAATGAAAAGATTTGTTGAGCCATCGAATCTTTATTATAAACAAAATATTTCAATGAAAATTCCTCAACATTATTCTACAATGCAATATCATTAATGTAATAATTATCCATGTTAATTTTATACTGAACTCCTCCGGCTCATTAGAAACCTTTCTGCTTTAATATTTAAAATTTATGTTGGAATATAAAAAAATGTCCAGAGTTGTTGGCTAGGACTATCATTTTGTGGCTACAATCATGTGGATTAAAATGAAACTGAAAGCAAAAATGATGTATTTACATATACGTTGAAAATAATCAAAACACCGGCACCAAAGTTTGCGCCACTGCTGCAGTGGGAATAATAAAATGGAGATTGCAGCGGAAACCCCAAAAAAATTGAACCCTGCATAACGTAAAGACCCTAGCTCACAAATTTAATGACCAGCGAGGGAGATCGATAGCAGATTGCGTCCGAGTATAATAAGGGGTGGACTACTCTTACAGAAAATCAGTTCGGTAGGGGTTTCGTAATTTCGTAATTTTCGTAGTTTAGTATATATATATTTTTAAACAAATACTATAACAAATTAAAATTTGGACACGACACGACAATTTAGTTTATATTTAACTAAAAATACAATAAAAGCTAATAAATAATATTTTCTTTTATATATTATTCTATATCAAGTATTACAAATTTAGCTCAGTAAACATTCGTTTGTTTGGTGCTTTCCAATTCCCATTTGCTTGGCACATGGTAATGTACATAGATTGATGCTTACACAGTGACGTGCGGCTTCGCCCGGCAAGGGGCGAGAGTTTGTCGCAGTAGTTGCACAATTATTATGATATAAGAATTATAGTCATTGGAGTGAATGGTGACTAGTATTGTGATTACTGAGATGTATTAATAACAACTGCTTTGACCACGTAACAGGTGAGCGAGCAATTACTACCAGTGGTGAATAGACCTGGTGTTTTACCGTTGTAGTGATTGGGGTTACTATTTTATCCATCTCAACCCAACCCAACTCGAAAATCAAATCGAAATCGAAATCCAACTCAAAAACCAAATCGAAATTTTTGAGTTGTATTTCGATTTCGATATAATCCTCGAGTTCAGTCGGGTTGGGTTGTTTTGGGTCGGGTTGGGTTTTGTTGTACTGGAACAAATATTTATTTTCGGTGAAGCTTCGTTACAAGTTTAAATATAAAACACCTACACCTTATTTCAAGTAAAAATATAAAACGAATTAACGAAATAACTATGGAAGGCTACACCTTTCAATTGCAGTCTACAATCGGTGGGAAAGATGTAGCTCGTAATTTTTGTCTTAAACAAAAAAACCAAAGAAAATTGTAATTCTCATATATTTTCTTCTAGGTGAACTAAAAAAACCCCAAAATTTTGAAATTCAAGATTTTTCTCAGGTTTGAAAATAAATGTGCTCTTTGCAGGAAGAGAAAATCATTTCAACTTGCTGAAAAAGTTGTTTAGAATTTTTTTTCATTAATCTTTTTAGTTCAAATCAAATAGAGTGCAACTGAAGCTAACAACAGTTTTGTTTCGTTTTGATTGCTTGTCTAGTTTTCGCGAAATCACGCCCACCAGTTTAGAAAAATCGTAAAAACGAAAACTCGAGAAAACGCGCTCTAAAGTTTACGATCAGCAAAAATGTTAATTTTCGATTACTTACGGAATATGTCGTTATAATCCTACTATAGCTCTTACGAATTCAAAATATTATTGTTTCGAACGACCGATTGAACTTTTTTCAGTACATAGTTCGGTGTTATGTGACTGCGGGAAGGGACGCGCGCTTCGTTTGTCCGAGTCTTCGTATATTTTTTGCTCGACACCTCACTGTGTTTAGTGCTGTATCTTTCAAAATATTGCGAATTAGCCGCTATAACTTTTTATACATATTCTTAGATATATTAGGCATAGATTTGAGCAATAAAAAATTTTTTTTTGAGTCTTCTAAAGCAGGACCCCCCCTTAACAAATAATTTACATAATGTTTATAATTTTATATAAACTGCAATCAAATACTTGAGATAGGTCATCTTGTTTACACGAAAGCGATCGACATCTATCCAAACAAAACTTTATCAATATCAGGAATTCAAATAAAAGAAACTGCAAACTAACGAAAATAAAATTTCATTCCACGTACATCCATCACCGCTTCATTTGAGTCAGATAATGGTTCATATCGAGCGTAGATTAAAAGTGAAAGGTGTCGTCAAAAACAATTTTAAAAATGCATCAATGAACGCGAAGATGTCGCGAAACGATAAACGTCGTCGTTTTTAATTAGCGTCTGTTGTGTGTGTGGTTATCGCGCACGTTTTCTTTGTGCTTTGTCATCCAAACGCATTAAGCGAAAAATTGAATACGATATTGTAAACAGACCACTCAGGAAATGTTAAATTACAAAAGTATAAAAATTAACATGATTAGGAATTATTCAGAGAAATTTGCGCAAACGCTTGCGCCCTTTATGGATAAAGCTTCGTGGGATTGTATAAGTTATTTGTAATTAGAATTTTAATTTTGAGATTTATCATTTTAAGTACCTTTGTTAAGTAAAGAATTCGAAACAACAAAACGTGCCGATTTTAATCTACATCAGACGTTGATTCTAAATATACAATTTATTGTCCTTTTACGTATATAAGTAAGGATATTTGAAGCTATGGATGATCAGATGTTCAAAAATCGCCATCATGAAACTACAAGCATTAGCAGCTCTAGTACTTAGTGTACTTGTAAAGGTAACAATTTTATTTCTTAAAAAAACATTAATAATAGTAAATCGGAGACTAGATTGAAAAATAAAATTAAAAAGATATTACATCACCATGTGTCATGTGTTGTTATTAACATATTTATTGCAGTGCCACGCGTTGGTAAAAATCGAGCCATTACACCCCACAATAGCCCCACCGTTTTATCCGAAATTCCCACCACCTGGTTTAAGAGTAGTTGGCGGGCAAGAAGCGACGCCGCATGCGTTTCCCCACCAAGCTGCCCTGTTCATTCAACGTCCCGATCGAATATATTTCTGCGGGGGGTCATTAATTTCTACCAAATACGTCTTAACGGCAGCCCATTGCGTCGACGAGTAAAATAATAAAAAAATCAATGATCGTTTTCATTTCCACCGAATTTTTAGCGCATCCGAAATCGAAGTGGTCCTCGGGGCGCACAACGTGCGCGAAGTCGAAGAAACGCAAGTCCGGATGATATCGACGAAATTCGCCAAACACGAAGACTACGACGCCAACCTGATATCGAACGACATAGGCGTGATCGAGCTGCCCGAACCGGTGGAACTCAACGCCGAGATACAGACCGTCAACTTGCCAGCGAAATCCGACGTCGGCGTCGATTTCGTCGGAGCGCTGACGACCGTGAGCGGCTGGGGGAAAATAACGGACAGCGACATCACGTACACAACGTATCTGCATTACGTCGAATCGGATGTCATTTCAAACGACGCATGCAACACCTCATACTGGGGATCGATTAGAGACGCCAATATATGTACGGACGGGGAGGAGGGCAAGTCTCCGTGCAACGGCGATTCGGGCGGCGCGCTGGTTTTCCTCGACAAAGTGGTGAGTGTTGGTCGTGGAGCGTAATTTCGATAATGCGATGATTTCGATGTTCGCAGATTGGCATCGTATCGTTTGGGGTCATTTTCGGATGCGAAGTTGGATTTCCTGGAGCTTTTACTAGAGTCACCAGCTACTTGACGTGGATTAATGAACATACCGGTATATTAATTCAAGAATGATAGCCGGTTGCGTTCGTTGTTGATGTTTGTTGTAAATATATTTATTTGTTTGGATCAATAAAGAGTTTCAATTAATTCAGTTTGGTTTTATTCCCCGTTAGCAATAGCTTAGTTCATGGAACTGTGAAGTTAATCAACAATGTTGAATTAAACGATAAGACAAGTCGTCCAACCTGGCAAATCATTATGGTACCTTAAAATATCCTAATTCGTACATTACCTCGTTTAAATAGTAACAAGAGAAACAAGAAAGAGTAAATAATACACTGTTTATTCTTAATCTGATCTGATTTCTGCCACACACCGTTCTTTTGCTTTTCAAAGACACCAAGTTGCTTACATTAAATTATCAGATTATTTACCTCTTTGGCTGTCAATGTTACGTGTGTGCCAAATTGTGTAGTTTTCATTTCATTATTGAAGACACGTCATATCGATAATTCTGTAATTTCGAATTGCATCTGGCAGGGTTTAGTCAAAGTCCACCAGTTAATTAGTTATTTACTGCGTCATATTTCGTTATTGACTGCATTGAACTTGTGCCGTTGCAATTGGCACAGGTAAGTTGCCCGAAATGTTTCGCGTACAACCCTTGACTCTATCGCTTAACCCATTAGCACCGTAACATTAAGTAGTTTTTAACTTTGTTAAATTATTTCGCCTCACTGATATGGTATGGAATATTCTAGCAAAAGTTCTCTCTCTCTTCGTCACCTTCGTACTACACAGTTGCATCTAAAATTATCATCGCATGCTATTACCAACAACGCCGTATATCCATCTCATTGTCTCATTGTCTTGAATAATTTGTATTGTTTACGCAAATAGTTTTCGTACTTAAAACTTTATGAACATATGATTAATCTCAATTGTGGAAGTATATTTCGTGTTTTATTTATATTTATATAAATATAGCACAATAAAATTACTCTATTGTGCTATGTCATCGTCACCTCAGATAAATTACATATTTTTTTCTATAGCAGGGTAGATAAAATGATTTAAATGAATTAAAAGTTCCTAATCCTTCGTATGACCCCCACTTGGCATGTAACTCAATACATTTTTGAGAACATACCGACGATGTATTAAAAACAACTTTATTACGACATATCGATGATTCCACGAACAACGACCTGCATAGTAAACACATATGACGATGCTGACCTGGGACAATGTACTATTGACTGATTATACAAAAAAAAAATTTAAAAACGAACCCACTCGACGATATAACTTGACTTATCACAATATGATATAGAAATAATTGGAAGTAAAATTAGAATTTTGCAATTTCCTATCCTTATTCTTTAAAATTATAAAAGCTATAAAATTTAACAAAAAATGAATTACAATATTGTAAATAAAAGCATTTCATTTGAGCCCTGGAGTTTAGCAATATGAAACCTTAGCAGAATTTGTTCACACGATTAGCGCGACTAGTGGTTCCAAAAGAAAATGAAAACACTTTAAATTAGTAGTAAATCACATCGTCCGTTGAACAAAATTTATTACATTCAATATGTGAGTTGAAACGTGGGGTTGCACTTGCCAGCAGTTTTATAAGTTCGTATGTTAACAATAAGAGTTTGTTAGTGTTACCGAAAACAAATTTATGAATGGACCGATTGAAACAATCAGAAGCACACAATTTGGAAAAAGACGAGCAAGAAAATGGAGGGAGTTGAGTTGATTCGGAAAAAATGACGAAATATCACACTGATTCGTAGTCGTGGACTGTGGGTAATGATCACTTAAATCAGCGATTCTAAATAAATTAACGAGCCACGTGAACATGTTTATGCCCGGTTTCACAAACGCTAATCAGTCGTTAACGGCTTGTTAACGAATCGTCAAAAGTTTGATGATTCGTTAACGAGTCTTGAATTAATCGTCAAATATTCTACGATTGATTACCTTGACGAACCGTTAAAAGAAAAATTACCATTGATTTGGATTTCACAAAAAATAACCAGTCGTTAAAGGCTTGTTAACTAGTTCACCATTTGACAATCGTTTGTGAAACCGGGCATTAATCATTTAAAGTTAATTTGACATTACTGTATTCACAATCGAACTCCATTAATATTACATTAATTACACTGTTGAAGTTAAATTACCCAACCAACCAAATCCAACCCAGCACAATAGCATTCAGCCCAAGTGGATAAATGTATTAACAAAAGTTTTCAAAATATCTACATATCTTTGCCCCAGGCTTCGAGAAATTAAAAAGTACAAACAATTATGCTCACAAGAGGTTAGAGCTAAAATGGGTTGTAAATTTTTTTTAACAAACAAAAATTTATTTTAATTATTGTTCATTAAAACAACTACACAATTGCTTTAAATGATAAACATTTCAATTTTTACTAATAAATAGGTTTTGGATGGGGTTTTGTTTTTTCCCTTAAAAATAAACCATGAAAATAATGCAATGGTTGTGTTGGCTAGAGTAATAATTTTCACGTTTGCAAAAAACCAAAAATATTGAAAAATAATAAGAAAAACGTTCATATTTTCGTTCTTAAAAAAACTACAAACAACCCAATGTGGCTAATTATTTTTTAAATATGTATTCGAATATTTAATTTGTCAACGTTTTGGTAAAATTGTAACAAATATTTTTTGATAATTTTTAATGAGTGAGTTGGGTTGTAATTCAAAAGGCAATAAATAAAATTTATGTTCGAAATGTTGGTTAAGACTGCAACTCAATCAAATCTAGATTATCTCATTTTTTGAAAAAGGCGGTGGTTGAGGATAAAAAATGTCAAAGACTCCTGAAGAACCTAGTCGGTGACTAGGTTCACCTTTTCATCTTTGCACCTAACGATAAAAAAGATTATTGATTAACTTTGATTACTCACTGACATATTACATCTACAAGGAACAATACCTTCAACTTAATTTGTTGGCAATGTGGTAGTCTTACATCAAAAATGAAACGATAACATTTGAAAGACATTTTATTAACATGTAATAAAAAAATAATAATGTTTGGCGATCCTGTAGCTGAGTACACCCCTGTCACGTCTAGGCATCGACAAAATGAGATTGTCGATGTCTACTTGTGGTACCTTGTTCCAAGCAACTTGAACTATGTGGGTTAACTGTGCTAAAGTCTGTGAAGGATGGCGCAATAACTAAAAATGTCTGTACTAGTCAGCTCTTATACCATAGTCTGCTTTGTTACCATAGTCTGCTTTGGCAACAGTCATTCTGTTGCCAAAAAATCAAGTTGAAGAAATTATTATTCCTTCTGGGTGTAACAGTTGTAATGGGAGTGAGTATATATAAAATTACACGTTGGAATATAAAAATCAACATAATGTTAAAGTAATTACACATCAAATTAAATAAGTTTACTTACATAAACATCAATCCAGGGAGGACGAATGAAATTTTACATTTGAGAGAACGATTAAATGTATGAAAAGAGGTCACACGTTTTTAAATAGTTTTAAAATACAAGACCGGAAACTAAAATCGCCTTACACACTTTCGATTGTTTACGTTTACGTATAAATAAATGGCATTAATGTAAACAATTGATCGAATGGTAAAAAAATTGAATACGTGCTTGCTTAGGTTATGATGAACTTGTAAAATGTCAAAAAGCGAGACATAAACATTTACACACAGAATTTCATAGCAACAATTATTAACGCAATTGCTAGCTGAAAATTCATTGCTGCTATCCTATCGTTGTGAATCCAAACTGGGTATGCAGGTTGAGGTATGATTTTTGATGTAAGAACGCCAATTATAAACAAACAAGTGGATCAAAAAAAAAACGAATCTTGTTTCACTAATATTTATTATTTTTTATTAACACAGACGTAAGTGAATTATTAGAAACACAACCACAACATCGTAGGATTCATAATATATCAATTTGGCAACAAAAGTGGGGCGCTTAAGGACCTTCAAGTTACCACAGTAACCAAAAATTTATAACATGAAACGTGATAGAAACGACTACAGAACCACAAATGAAACTTTTTAACACACCAGCGATTTTAAATAATCAAATAAAGAAACTGAATTTTTTCCCGGAAATTGATAACGTACGAGAGTCGATATTGTTGTCTATGCATTGATTAGAAAATTACAAATTACAACATGTGCAAATCAAACGACAAACAAATGTCACAAGAGATGCTTCCCTGCTCGGTATATAAACATGAAACCGTCGTAACCTGAATTAGTATCCTGTTTAATTTATGGCAATTACGACGATGCAGATTACGAATAAAACGATATTCGCCATCCTGGCAGGAATCGTATTCTGCGAGGTAACTATTGAGTATTTAATCGAAGTGGCGAATTTATTGATTTGTATTTAAGGCCAATACAAAGGAGACTGTGATTGCAAGTCACCTAGCGGTACCGCCGGCACGTAAAGCTCTCATCCGGTCTGCGTTATGGAAGAATGGAAGAATTACGTTCGGGGAAGAAGCGGAACCACATTCGGCACCCTATATGGTAATTACAATCAGTGTATTTTATTTTTGACATTTTGGCATTGTTTGGAATCGTAAAAAGAATTAATTATATTTGCGATTGTAAAAAAAAACAATTACAATGTTGATATTTTGGTGATTTCTCAGTAATTTAATATTTTCACAAGTTTGCATTTGCGTCACTTTATTACTAGATATTCGAAAATTTTCGTATTCAGCTGTCTTATTAATTTTGAATTTTTTGCCATTTCGGTAATTGCGATATTTTTAGCAAGTTAACGGTTCTAAACTTTTTTAAAAATCATTTGAAACTATTAACAATTTTTCAAGATTATCAGTTATTATAAGATTGGTCTTCCATGGACATTTTTGGAACTTAATTTTGAAATTTTCCGCAATTTTTAACACTGATATTTTTGAGTGCATTTTAGACAAATGTTATTGTAAATTTTGATACTGATTGGGTCGGGTTGGGTTCAGTTTCCCAAATGAAAATTTCAAGAATCTAATTTTTGAAGGTGGCTCTTTACATGCATTTTCCTACCAAAACAACATTTTGCGGCGGATCATTGATTTCGACAAAGTACGTCCTAACAGCAGGACATTGCGTCAACAAGTACGTAACCCACCATACCTACAACAGCACAATAAAATATTGACATTCACAGGGCCTCTTGGATCGAGGTAGTTTTGGGGGCACACGATCTATCTTCGAATGAAAAAACCCAAATAAGGACAAACGCCACAAACTACGTGTTGTACGAAGGATTCGCACAAACCGTCGTGAACGACATAGCATTAATAAAACTGCCGCGACCCATCAAATTAAATAGTAAGTGCAACTCAACATCGCAAACTTTTGTATACCTATAAATACTACATCACAGGATACGTACAAATATTGAATCTTCCTTCTTACGCTGATCGAACCGAAACATTCGAAGGGCATTTAGGTACGGTTCTCGGTTGGGGCAAGACCGAGAGTGGCAGTGGAATATCAAACGTACTGAAATACACCGAATCGGGCATCATAAGCAACGAGCTTTGCGAATATTATTTCGGTACTAAAGTCAAAGACACTCATATATGCACGAGTGGTTCGAATAATAAGGGTCCTTGCAATGGCGACTCCGGAGGACCGCTAATAATCGATGCTAAACAGGTGAGCTTTGGGAAGGAGCGTTATGTTGGTATTAAATGTCTTTGTTTAGGTGGGCATCGTTTCATATGGGCTGGAGTTAGGTTGCACAATATTCGAATTCCCAAATGGATACACCAGGGTCACCGATTATCTGCGATGGATTGAAGACAACTCGGACGTTAAGATATCAAATAATTGATATAATTATAGTGCAATTGTTATCTATTTGATTAATTATTTTTTTGATAAAAAATAGTGTATTTATAAATATTTGTTTTTAATTTAGTTGTGTGATGTTCAACCTATCGTTAAAATACGAATACAACATATTTAGTAAATTAGAAACCGAACCTGTTTGGCGAAATGGGACGTAGGTCATTGTAAAAATTGCGAAAAAAATTCTAATTATCTAACATAAATTAATAATTGTAAATTGCTTTTAATAATTGCAACAACGCACGCACTTTGCAATTATTGGGTTTTACATATTATTGCATAGGGTTGGTGCATATTCACGTTCTGTGGATACGTGTATATAGGGTTGCCGCCAGAATTAGTTACTTAGAAGAACATTTCTTCTAAGTCAGCGAGACCTAGAAGAATTCCTGAAGAAGCGACCCTTCGGGGAACATTTCCACAACGCGATTCACAACCCGAGAACCAAGAAGCACAGATTTCAGCCGCAAGAACTTACACACAGTTTACAAAAACAAAAGAGTATCTCAAAATTGTGTAAAATGGAAAAATTACATAAATGCCAATTGTGTCAAATACAAATTAATGCTTATAAAAGGCCACAATAGAAAAAAGAATGAAATTCTCTAAAATTTTATGAATAGAAGTCAAAGCAATGTCGACCTGATACTAATAGATTCGAATTGTACTTTTCCGAATAGGTTAGGAGCGTCCGCCTGTTGAAAACTATAAAATTGTTACAATTTACAAATTGCAAAAGAAATCAAAATCGTTTGTAATGAAAATCAATTGGTAAAATTGTTAAATTAGTAGAAATGAAAAACTGTAAACATTGTCAAAAAATTAAAATTTGTTGAAAATTGTATAAATGAAAAATAAAAATTGGAATAATTTAAGAGGCGATCGATTGACGTCTATATGTCGTTAATACTCACATAAACTTTTTATCACTCATGCTTGCATTACTTGATGCAACTTCAGCGGATGTATGATATGTGTGATGGTGTGATGAGCTCACGATAGAATGAAACAACTGTCATCACCTTAATACATTCGCTGAAAATTTATTTCCATCAATAACATAAACAATCGGCTGAAGGCTAAAATAAGCAAGGACTTGTTGAATTTGTTCGTAGTGTAATATGACGATCGTTTCACTTTATTTTCACACTTTTAAAAGTTCCTTTGCAATTTAAAACTTACTAATTGACATTGAGAATATTGTTAGAAAGCGACAAGTTAACACATACGCGTCCGAAGTTTAGTTACAAAACAATAACACTAATTAATGGAGTGAAACTTTGCTATCCGAAAGAGGCATAGATAATTAAAACCAGTATAGGCATACATTCTTTTGGCTAGGAATCCGAGTCGATTAAATAGAAATAATGTAATTTCATTAATATTCATCATTATATTAATCAGCCAGACATAATTGATTTATGACAAACTTATCATAACATATCATTTTGGCATCCTGGTAGAGTATTTACCAATTAACTTACATCATAAACAAACATCTCAACTTGTGACATAAAGACCATAAATTAAATAAAACATTTTTTCTTACACTCGCGACACTGTGGCGACTTTTATCTAATCAAATAATTAAAATACATTTCATTACTTCACGGAAATTCACAAACGAGATTCGACGGCATTGTTGTTCATGCATTTATTATAAAATAACACTGCGTAAAATAAATCGACAAACAAATGACACATGAGATAAATCAGTCGACTACATACTATATAAACAAGAAATCGTCGTAACTTAAATTAGTATTTCTTTTATTTACGACAATTACAACGATGACAATTACGATGATGCCGATTACGATTAAATCGATATTCCTCTTCCTAGTAGGAATCGTATTGTGCGAGGTAACTATTGAGTATGTAATTGAAGTTGGAAAAATATTGGTTTATTTTTTTTAAGGCCAATACAAAAGAGAGTGTGATTGCAAGTCATCTAACGGTACCACCGGCACGTAAAGCTCTCATCCGGTCTGCGTTATCGAAGAATGACAGAATCACGTTCGGGGAAGAAGCGGAACCACATTCAGCACCCTACATGGTAATTATAATCAGTGGCGTTGGGGGGACGTCTAGCCGGGGGAGGGGGAACCAAAATTATCCAAATTAATTAAATGTTAGTTTAAGTTTTGCAAAACCAGATTTTCACATTTGTTTGAATATTAACAATTTAAATGTCGATGATATTTTCACAATTTTTTTGTAATATGGTAGACTTTAAAAACTTTTTTGTTATTTATTCAATTTTAGATAATTTCTATAGATTTTAGAATTTATTTTTTACAACTTTTTAGGTACTTTAAATAATCGTGAAGATTTTATTTTTGGCATTTTCAAAAGCTTTGAAATGTTTCAAAATCATGTTGGATTTTTCCAGTTTCTCAACGACTTTTACAAATTTTCGACAGATGATTTTTAATTAGTTTGCATTTTTGGGATTTTTTCAATTTGACCCAATTTTCACCACAATGGTTATAATTGCAAATTGATCTAATTTTTGTTTTTATAACTTCGTCAATTTCAAGTTCGGTGTGTTCTTTACATGAATTTTCCCACCCAAAAAACATTTTGCGGCGGATCCTTGATTTCGAGAAGGTACGTCCTTACAGCAGGACATTGCGTCAACAAGTACGTAAGTCCACCATTACCAACGACATCAAAATAAAATATTTACATTCACAGCGCTTCTTCGATCGAGGTGGTATTGGGGGCACACGATCTATCTTCGAACGAAAAAACTCAAGTAAGAATAAACGCAACAAAATATGTGTTGTACGAATGATTCGCACAAACCGTCGTGAACGACATAGCATTGGTAACCCTACCGCGACGCATAACATTAAACAGTAAGTGCACTTACATACAAATATTGGACCTTCCTTCTTACGCCGACCGAACCGAAACATTCGAAGGACATTTAGGTACGGTTTTCGGTTGGGGCAAGACCGAAAGCGGTACAGGAGTATCAGACGTACTAAAGTCCACCCAAATGGGCATCATAAGCAACGAGCTTTGCGAATACTATTTCGGTACTAAAGTTAAAGACACGCACATATGCACGAGTGGTTCAAGTAACAAGGGTCCTTGCAATGGTGACTCTGGAGGTCCGCTAATAGTCGATGATAAGCAGGTGAGTTTTGGTAATGATCGTCATGTTGGTTCTAACTTGTTCGTGTTTAGGTGGGGATCGTTTCATACGGGTTGGAGTTAGGTTGCACTGTATTAGAATTCCCGAATGGATACACGAGGGTCACTGATTATCTGCGATGGATTGAAGTCAACTCAGATGTCGATATATCAAATAATTGATGTAATTGTAGGACACATTTATTTATTTTATTTATTAAATATTTATTTTTGTAAAAGTAGAGTATTTTTAGTTTTATATATTTAGATAAAAGCGTACAATTGTGCGATAACAGTGAAGCTAAATGTAATGGTTTGAATATAGAAAATATCAAAATTGTGAAAAATTGTACAATTATCTAAAATGCAATAGGAAATCGAAATTATCAAAATATCAATATTCGATAAGAGCGCAGAAAATGGAAAAATTTACAGCATTGAGACAAATTTAAAAATTGTTTATAATTTGACATTTCAACAATTTATTGTTATTATCGCAATTTCCTTTGACAGTTACACAATTTTTCCCATTCTGATTTCTTTTGCATTTTTTTTTAATTTTTGATGCTTATGATTTTGGACGTTTAGAGAATTTTGTCAGTTTTTAAGTTTTAAACAGAAAATTTTCGCATGCAGTTTCAAAATCTCATAAAATTCAAAGAAAGTTAAAACAATGTAGATGTGAAATGAATAGCTTACTGATTGGTTTGGCGCGTTCAATTGTTTAAAAAAAAATAAATTAATAATTTCAACTGTCAAAGAAAACGAAATGTTAAATTTGTAGAAATGTAAAATTGGAAAAATTATCAATTACTTTGTATAGTTGTCATTTCATCTGTCTCGCAATATTCTCGATTCTTTTGATTTTGTTTGTCCCGCTGTTTTTTCTAATTTGATTTCAACTTGTCTTATAAATTGTGATAATTTTTGACAGTTTTGCGATGTTTCTTTTTATTATATTTTCCCCTTCAGTTCTGTTTTACAGAACTTTGGAACCTGGTATGAACACTTATTACAAAAATCATGACTGCAATCAGCGCAGACGTTTACTAATCGAGAGATCTTATCACTGAACAAAACAAGCGTTTCCTGGACGTATTTACGTCGCAGACACATTTATCAGTGATCATAATTTGCTCTATTTGCAATTGTTGATTAACGCGTAAATCGAATTTAAAAAATCTTGCATGACGTGTACACCACGTGTACCATTTCTTTGATTCGTAATTTTATTTTAACTTTAGAAAAGTTTGTGGATCATCTAAAATCACAAGTGCTTAGATATTTACGTCCAATCGGCGTAGAGGAATATAAATATAACGCATCGCGAGAGGGCGTGTGCTTGATAACAAGGTGTGGAGTGAACACAATTAGTAGGTATTTTGATGTCAACGAGGGTGCACGCATTTTTGATCCACAATAAAAAATGGACAAATAAGCCAATTGTGCCATTTTTGTGACGTAACCTGCATGACGATAAAATTTCGAAGAGTGCTTCATGATGACAACAAATTGCAGGTATGAAATAATAATTTGTGTTTTAACAACATTTTATGAAATTTTAAACGTATTTAGAATAAAATTATAACACGAACTAAGGCCGTGCCTTTTCGAGCTTCAAGCTCATTGCAAAACAGGATCTCCCACGAAAGCTTTTAAACAATGGATTCTCGTTAAGCCATCTCACAACAAAATTTCACCACTTAAAAGCCTGGGATATCAAACACTTTATTCAATGTTTATTGCGTCTTTAAATTCAACAAAGGGCGAATCGAAATTTCAATTTCAAATTTCTCCATTTCCATTATCAGAACGTCACGACGCAATTACATTAAAAAATAAACTTTCATTTACTGCGGCTTTCTTTTATACGACATGGAGAATATCATTCCGATGGCAATTAAATCGTAAAGCAATTATAATCAATAAATTGTAAATAATCAAAGTTATTATTGAACAAAAACGAGACGAGAAATACAATACGGTGTCTTCATCCGTAAAATGGAAGTCTTGATCAATCTTGCATTAAATGCAGCGAACTTTAGTTAAAGAAATTGATACTAGATGCACGAGGTGTGAGCACTAGCGTTTCTGTCTAGTTATTCACTCAGTCATGAAAGTAATTTAATATAGTAAATATTTTTGGAATAATAATTTATGTTAATTGTAATTCGTTGGGTAAGATTTTGGCGAGGCTCTTGCACAATGGATACCTTTAACGTCTAAATTAATTGCACAGAATAGGCGCGGTTCACTGATGACGTCATAACTAGAGAGAAACACTAAAGAAACATTTTAATTTTTAGACAGAATTTTGCTGGATGGGTTCTGTTTCATATATACGTTCTTCAGCTTTTTCTTTATAATATTTTATGAAACAATATTCTAATATTGTAATAATTGTTCACAAGTCGTTGTAGTAAATTTAATTTGCTTCTAATGAAATCCATGGCATTAATTTCAAAAGAACGGAGCTGAATAATTGACGAATTAAAACTTTCAAAGACAACGAGTGCATTTATTGCCTTAGATTAAAATGAAGATCACAACTCGTTGTAGTCAATTCAATTTGTTTCTAATAAAATCCATGGCATTAATTGCAAAAGACGAACGGAGCTGAATAATTGACGAATTAAAACTTTCAAAGACAACGAGTGCATTTATTGCCTTAGATTAAAATGAAGATCACAACTCGTTGTAGTCAATTCAATTTGTTTCTAATAAAATCCATGGCATTAATTGCAAAAGACGAACGGAGCTGAATAATTGACGAATTAAAACTTTCAAAGACAACGAGTGCATTTATTGCCTTAGATTAAAATGAAGATCACAACTCGTTGTAGTCAATTCCATTTGTTTCTAATAAAATCCATGGCGCTAATTGCAAAAGACGAACTGAGCTGAATAATTGACGAATTAAAACATCAAAAGACAACGAGTGCATTTATTGCCTTAGATTAAAATGAAGATCACAACTCGTTGTAGTCAATTCAATTTGTTTCTTACAAAATCCATGGAATTAATTGCGAAAGACGAACGGAGCTGAATAATTGACGAATTAAAACTTTCAAAGACAACGAGTGCATTCATTGCCTTAGATTAAAATGAAGATCACAACTCGTTGTAGTCAATTCCATTTGTTTCTAATAAAATCCATGGCGCTAATTGCAAAAGACGAAGGGAGCTGAATAATTGACGAATTAAAACTTTCAAAGACAACGAGTGCATTTATTGCCTTAGATTAAAATGAAGATCACAACTCGTTGTAGTCAATTCCATTTGTTTCTAATAAAATCCATGGCGCTAATTGCAAAAGACGAACGGAGCTGAATAATTGACGAATTAAAACTTTCAAAGACAACGAGTGCATTTATTGCCTTAGATTAAAATGAAGATCACAACTCGTTGTAGTAAATTCAATTTGTTTCTAATAAAATCAATGGCATTAATTGCAAAAGACTAACGGAGCTGAATAATTGACGAATTAAAACTTTCAAAGACAACGAGTGCATTTATTGCCTTAGATTAAAATGAAGATCACAACTCGTTGTAGTCAATTCAATTTGTTTCTAATAAAATCCATGGCATTAATTGCAAAAGACGAACGCAGCTAAATAATTGACGAAGTAAAACTTTCAAAGACAACGAGTGCATTTATTGCCTTAATTAAAAATGAAGATCACAACTCGTTGTAATGAATTCAATTTGTTTCTAATAAAATCCATGGCATTAATTGCAAAAGACGAACGGAGCTGAATAATTGACGAATTAAAACTTTCAAAGACAACGAGTACATTCATTGCCTTAAATTAAAATGAAGATCACAACTCGTTATAATCGATTCACTTTGTTTCTAATAAAATTCATGGATATAACAAAGTAATCAGCGCTTGCCATAGACGCAAAGCTGAAGTGCTTGTTGATAATTATGCGACATTTGAGAATCCAGATAACAAATAAAGGTTACGCAGAACAAATGTCAAAGGATTAAAGGATCACGTCACATAAATACACTGTGTTGGTTACCAAAGGAAATTAAATTCAAGCTAATATTCTAACAAAATGAAATGCATTAAAACCACAAATAAATAACTAGATAGAGCTTCGTAAATGAAAGAAAAAAATATTTAAAACACAACCAAATTTGGCAACTGACTTAACAGCAACGATTACTGTAAATCATTTGTTGTCGATTAAGTCCTATTATAACCTTTTTAAGAAATGCCATAAAAGAACACGTTTACAAGAAATTTTCTACCGTAACGTGTATCCTCGAAGTGAGCGTCGTTTAAAGGTTGCGAGTCTTTGCTTCTGGCGATCAATAACACGAAGGCACCGGCGCAGCGTAGAAAAAAATCCGATACTATGGCCAATGCGATTATTTCCATTCCAAAAAATACGTTATCGTTAATTAATAAATGTTAACAATAGTTTTATACCCACACAAATCGTTTAAATTGCATTTAAATCGTTTCGTACCAATCTAAGCGCCAATTGCGGTCGTTCACTACGCGCCATAAACTTTTATATAATTACACACACAACGAGAATAAACGACGTTTACTTTACATCAATTGAAAACTAAAGTTTCATAATAGCAAAGAACCAACCGGTTGCTTTTAGCAGATATCACCGATACGCAAATGAAATGTAAACATGCAATTAGCGCGAAATTTCTCCATTTGTTTTCGTTTCAGTCGCGTCGCACGTCGTCGCGCGTTGCTGCTATTCAAACTTGTCTTTTACGGTTTTGTAGCGCTAAGCAACCTTGACGCGACTTAATACACCGTATCGAATGACGAATTGAAACCTTAAATGTGCATTATAAAATAATAGCAGCGGCGAAGGACGTTCGGCGGCGCTGCGCACACGTAACAAGTAAAAATGTTATTCAATTCGAAGCCTCGAAGCGAGATGAAACGATTTCGATTAGGCTCGGTTAAAAATGAGAAAAAGACGTACCCGATGGCAGGTCGATTGGCGCTGCGAAACGCCACGTAAATAATCCTCGAGCGACAAAAATCAAGGTAATGAAAATTGCACAATAATTCCAACGGGACGGGACGGTGCCGCCGATGGACAGCTGCTCTCTCAACTCGCGCGTTCAGAACGACAACCGGCGGCCGACTGACAGCATCTAGTGTGCACGGTCCGCAGCTGGAATCCACTTCTCTATCAGGACCGAGAGCTCTCCACGTGCACGAAGTAAATAGATAGTAAACCACCATCGATCAACGCAATTTGTGCAGGAGAAAATTGAAGTTGATTTCATTTTCGAACCGGCGCCGCACGCAATTGAATTTGTTACGTTATTGGACGATGAAGGAATTTCTAGGTAATTACCACAGCAACCTCCTTGCAATATTCGGAGGCCGAAAAAATTTCAATGAATGCATTTCCTGTGTAAATGGAAGAAAATGGGGGCGAAAGTTTATTCGGTAATTTGGACATAAACACTGAAATTAATGACAGATAAACAAACTTAATTAATAACACTTGGTATGTAGTTGGCGACGCAAATATACGCCTTCATGATGATGCCCTAAAATGCCCTTATAAAAGCTATGGGCGTATCGTCACGTTCAGGAGCGCTGTAGCGAAATTGTTTCAATTAAGAGAGTAAACGCAATTAAATGATACGTTGATTCGTTTGTTTCAGAGACTATTTTTTTTTAATGGTAACATATAATTTATTTTTTTTGAAATTACAAACGTTTCATTACAAAAGATATTCCACGTTTATTTACCGCTAGGAATTTATCTAAACGCCTTGGAGCCCACTCATTCGTCTCTGCGAGTTTGCTTCTACGCCACTTGACGAGTTTACTACTCGGGCCGCTCATTTTCACCAACTATTTCAGGTCCACCAAGTTTATCATGTATTTATTTACAAGGTATCGTAAGTATTGACAAACAGCTTTTACAATTAAATATGTGCAATCAATCGCGTGCAAAAACGTGCCAATTAAATATGTACAATCAAACGCGTACAACGCACAACAATGTGCGATATTCAATTAATTTGCAACGAATCGTTCAATGATTTGAAATTAAAATTGTTAACGGTGTCAAATTAAATGTAAACAAAGTTTTAGAATGCTTATAATATAAAGTAGGGAGCGAAAGGTTGGGTGTAGAGGCAGGGAAAATGGCAATGAGGTATGAGATGATAGCGAGGGGCGGGTCAGAACAGAGACTAGTGAAGGTGGTATTAGAGGAGCTAAGGAAAAGGGGGAGCAAGGGAAAATGGGAAGATTGTAGACGAAAAATGTATGAAAAGGTAGGACTATCAACCGAAGAGGCAGAAAGAAGAAGAAGACATGAGAAGCAGTGAGTGAGATAGTGGAGAGATGGAAGATGGTAGAAGCTCAGCAAAGGGAAAGCAAAATCAGATAAAACACCAAGTACAAAAGTATAAAAGTACAGTGGACGATACCAACATACTTAAGGGGAAGGATGTCAGTAGCGGAAGAAAGAACATTAGCAAGATTCAGGTGCGGAAGGGAAGAGAATGCCATCAAGTATTGAATGGAAGAGAGTGACAGGAGGTGTACATTTTGTTCGAAACGATGGAATGAATGGGATCATTGAGTAGGAGAATGCAAGGAAATAAAACTGAATGAAGAAGAAAAGACTGGCGAAGGAATATGGGAGAAGACGGACGGAGACTAGAGATGTTACACAAAATGATGGGGAAGGAGGAGCGCAGGAAAAAGAGGGTATTGGAACAACAGGTAGAAGAACCAAGGAAAACAGAAAGAGGCGGAAGGAAAAAGGGATTGAGACGAAGGGGGTATAGAGGATTTTTTATAAATTAGTTGGTTCAATAAAATTGAGAAATACGCATTGATCAAATTATGATTTGTTAATTTTATTTGAAGTAAATTTTTTATACCCCTGTTATATTTCCAAAGCTTTACACTGAGTTACTTAAATGACAGTATATGTTAAACTTCAATTACATTAAGGTTGTGTGTGAATATTAACACCATCTAGACGTTCCAACACTCATCTGCTACGTAATTGCAGTGATCTTTAACGGCCAACTAAGTTGGTACTGTCTAGACTTACAACTACTTCGCAGACGAAGGCAATAAAGACTGCTTTACTGAAAATAAATTTCAGCAAATATATTAAGTTGATTACAGCTGTTTCGCTCTATATTAATGTAATCAAGATCGTGCAAGAATAAGTGACAAGGATATTGTATGGGTCGTTACGCGATCAATATGTCAATACCCCCAATATTCATCTGCACGTAACTGCAGTGATCTTAATCGACCAAATAAGTTGGTACTATCCAGATTTGCAACTCAATTAAATGTAATGGCTTTTAAACTGATACAATTTCTTGGCATGTCCCTTTAACACCTGAGCACCTTTGCGTTCGTGGGATTTGTAGAAACATATTTTACTGCAGCGTTCAAAGTGTGAACTAACTTGAAGCAGACTTATTTTCACTCTAATAAGTGACAATCAAAAAGTTTCGATTTGTCAGGCTTATATTTAATTCATTGACTATTTTTATTAACATAATTGGCATTTATGCTTCCGGTACAATACAATAGAATCATGATTTTGTGTACCCTTGCGGAGTTGTACGTATCGCACAAGTCTTCTGAAAAAATTGAAATATCGCACCTTAGATTTAAACAACAGATAAACGACCATGGTTCTGCAGTAGAATATAATTTCATTCGAACTTGTTTACTCATTTCTTGGACAACTATCTATTTATTTATTTATTATGTATCTATTTCACGAATCGATTGAAGAATTTTACGTCACAATTTTGTTTCATTGTGAACCCAACACAACCGAACCATACCCAACTCAACTCGACCCAATGGAGGCCAACCCAACCAGGCCCAGCCCAACCCAACCCAACAATTATCATAAAACTTTCTACTAAAAAAGTGTTGATAGTTCATCAACGAGTTCGCACTTGAGACGTATGGGATTGTCCACTTTTGATACAAAGAATATGTTGTTGCCGTTAACCAATTTCTTGTCGATTAAAGACGAAGAGAATGCGCTAGGTTGGATCATGATTTATTTTTCAGTAATTTACTGTAGACGATTTTTTCAGAAAACTATTGTGACATACTTAGACATGTGAAGTATCCAGCGAACGACTAGGCAAGTTAAAAGAAAAAAAACGTGCTATAAAAGACTACGCCCTTTTATATGTTATTTACCAACCTTGTTGTTGTTATATGTAAGAAAAATACTATTTATATATTCCTTGAAAAACCAATTTATATTAAATTGAATAGAGCAGTTTTCGAAAACTTACATCACGTCACACGTTAATTGCACGATTATTTTAGTTCTAGCGACCTGTGCCCGGCAAAACACAATAGAATATTTGATTTACGATTTTGCTTTAATGCACTAAATGCATATTTTATGTCTATTCCCCGAAGAGAATGATTGATTTGATTCCGTACGTCACTTTTTAGTGTTTGCTTCCACGAATAATCGATAAAACATGTTCTAATTGTTCCAAGCCCACATATTTTCACGTTCCGTGCGCACTTAATTATAACGTAAACAAATAACAGATTTTGATTATTGGTTTCCTCAACAAATCTAATTTATAATAATTATTCAATTGTGGCATCTAATTATTTTACAATTGCATACAATTATTTACACTGATTATTATCATTTATTTGAATACCTGGGAATTTGATATTTCGTATCATATCAACATTCCAACATTTACAGTGATTTGTACGTGTGTATCTTACTTACACTGTTTTTGTCTATTCTGTTTTTAGTGATTCAAGAAGATTTTTTGTGAAAACAGCTTCTGCTCTTCATGTTGGCAATGCATTTGCATTAAATTTCCTGATGCATTCTTTGATCATTTTTACATCATATATTTCAATATATTACTATTATTTGTTTATTACAGGATATTTTGTTTAGCATCCCTGGCTGTGGTTTGCAAACGCCCGAGCTGGTTCGTTAGTATTTTTTTGCATTGACCTCCAGTTATTATTTTCAGATTTGTTGTTCAGAGTTGACAATATAAATGTTTTTCATGGATCCGATATAACACAATAGAGTGATCGATTTGCGAACCTTTGAGACGTGATAACGGATCACAGTTTTCGGAAAAAGGCAAAATATGTTAACGTGATTTTATTATTTTATAATTTGTTAATTAATAACGGACTATGGTGTTATGTAGAAAGTAATTTCATTCGAAAGCAGCTGATAGACCTTCAATAATAAATCGACGAGTGTGTTATTTATAAATAAGAATTTACAAATGTAACGAACCCTACCACACTTGATTTTATTAATGCATTTTCGAATTAAAAATCAAGGTTTATACAAGTAATTAATTATAAATAGCGTAAATAAACTAAACACAAAGATATGTATAAAAAAACAATTAAAAATGATAAATTAGAAGCACCAATTCATTCCATTCATTATCCATTGTGTGGTGGTATATTTATGAATGAAATAAATCTCGACGATTCTTGGAACTGGAACGACCTTCACGCGAATTGTAGTAAAAAATTAGCAAGGGTTTTTTGTGTCGACCTACGATGTGCACTGCGTTTTTCTTGGAAATGAGTGGCGCCGGCTGATCTATTAATAGAATCGTATATGAAACCATGAATGAAAATAATCTCAACTATTCGTGGAAATTTTTTTCGATGACCACACGTACACGCTTAAAAAACGGCAACGAATAATTATGAATGAAATCCTCACCCTGTTGTTTTTAGTCCACATTGGACGATTGCAAGGACGGGCACTAGCCAGAGTGTCTCAAACGGTCGGGACTCGACAATTATTTTAATAATTGTATTATTTTAACTGCTAGTGTGTTGAAAATCAAATTTCAAAGTCGATAATGGAGGGCATTACTACAGAGTGTTATACGTTATTATGTAAATGAATGAATGGACGTCAAAGGGTATCCGGAAAAAAGTTTTGAGACGCGCTGCGTTACGTTGCGAACCTCGACTGCAATCGAATGAGATAATTTTTTGTGGATTTTTTTCCTATGAACGACCTTTAAAGTAAGTGTAGTAAATATATCGTAAGGAAGCATGAATGAAAATATGCACGTCTTGATGCGAATGAAGTGGAACTGTTGTTGTTTTTACGATCGGATATTTTTATTGATTTATTTCAGTTTGAAAACGTTAAGAATCGAAGAAATATCCTCAAAAATTGTTACAAGTTTTATCGAAAATAGTAAGTAGATCTTAAAAAGTCGATAACGAAAATATTTTGCAATCCACTTGTTTTTTTTATCTTTACTTTTTGATTAATTATTTTCGTATATTTGCATTTTATGTTTGTTTGTGACAATTCTATGACTTTTTGCATTCATTGATTTTCCGTGTTGTCGAAGAATGATTTTTTTATTTGTCTTAATTTTATATTCTTCAATTTTTGCTTTTATTCTTTTTTGCTATTCTTCCATTTTGCATTTATGAAATTTTTAAAATATTATGTTTTATGACATTTTTTAAAACAAATACATTTTGTTAATTTTATTATTTTTTCGTTGTCGACAATTTTGAGTTAATTGCAAGGTCGTTGCAGCTTTGAAACATTTCACCATCAAATTGGCGCAGGTGAGAGAATTTATATTCCACAACCCAACCCAACCCAACTTATTGCACGCAAACATATCTCAATTGCCTGGTCATTTCAGCGAAAGAACCTTTTTCATAAATATCAACTTATGATGTAGGATCATCTTAGTGACAATTTGTATAAAACAGCAATTACTCAAAAGAGGACAAGAAACCCAGAAATAGCGGTAAATATGAAAATTGGAATAAAGAAGTGAAACGGTGAAAGATATAGAAAAAAGGGCAAGATTGACGCAAATTGGGAAAGCGTGGAAAAGGTAGTATTGCAAACCGCATCGAGACTTACAGAACAGAGGAGGAAGAAAAACGGTTGGTTTGCTAAAAATGTGAACAAACAATTAAAGAAAGTAAAAAAGCAAGAGAATTAATGTTATGTAAAAGAACAGAAAATACAATACAGGAATGTAAGGGAAAACTGAGAAATTGAACGAATTTGTGGAGAGAAAAAGAGAATTTTTTATGCAAAATAAATTACGCCAATTATAAGAGAAATATCGAAGTAAAGATGCTGGACGTTTCTATCAGCATATAAAGAGTGAACGAATGAGTTATAAGAACAGAACGCTATTTTTTTTTTTGAAGATGAATAAGGTAATTTGATGAATTTGATGAAGGAAATATGGGTCGAATACTTTCAGGTGTTAAGTAATGAGACGTAGCTGCAAGTGGTGACTGAAGAAGTGAGAAGTGAGAGTGATCATAGAAGCCACACAAGATAGCAGGCGAATCAAGTCTATCAGAAGTGAAGAAAATAAGAGGATAATGAAGCCCATAATAGAACCTGACTATATCAGATCTTAGGAGGGCTTAATATCCCTGGAAATAATTAGATTTGAACTCATTTCAGTTTTGTTTCAGTTTTCACCACATGACATGATTTTTATTTTATTTTTGTAGCAAAATTTGATTTGTTGGTTCAAATTAGATGTTTTGTCCACGTCCGTGGGTTTTTGCTTCCTTTATTTCATTTTCAATTGTATTCATCTGTTCTCGCGATTAGAAGTAAAAAGCTTCATTTATCGCTTCGTTCGAATATTTTATTTACAGACTTTTTAAAATCGATTCCTTGACAATTTTAACTGTGAAAATTTTCAATTTCCGTTAATGCTCTTTTAATGTACGCAAGCGGACGTTATTCAAATCGCAGATACGCTATCGCATAAATAAAACACAAACACTGCGAGGCCATTAAGCAATGAAGATGTTCGAACATAAAAGGCAGTCACCCGTGTTTGTTGCAACAGCAGTCGACCACGACCGAACCGGTAAGAAACATTCCTTTGTATAATATAATGCACCGGATAATATCTGCTGTCAACGTGCCCCATTTGTTGTTAAAAATGAATCATTCGACAAAGTTGCCCGCAAGTTGTAGTCGCCCGGCCCGATGGGAAACGAAACCGCAAATTTATCCCTGCTGCGATGTCGCCACTCACGCGCACCTTTCTATTGCCAAATACCGGCTACACAACAAAGTATTTGTTTACGCTAGTGCCTCGAAGAGCGCGTCATGAATAATTCATGATGGATGCCTTCGCTTGCATTATGCGAGTGTGGATATGAATACGCAAATTGCGAGGTATTTTAAAATCTTACATCCTGGTTCATTAATGGATTTAAAAACGCGCGTATATTCCAGCATCGCATATTTAGCTAGATTACCGATTCGTGCGTTGGTTTGGAGCGTAAGCAGGAAAATCGTCCGCTGAACCGCGAGGTGAAAGACTGAACAACCACATAAAATTTGTACTTACTGGAGCAACGAGACGCGCGACAAGTGCAAACGGGCAGCACGCAGAAAAAACCTGTTCCTTGCTTAGTTACACTAAATTAATTAACTTCAGCTAAAATAAACGGCGCATTGGGCGAACTCGTTCACTTACATTCGCGTGTACGATAAACGTATGTTTGTAAAATTAATTGCTGGATGAGTCATTCTTTAAGTTCACATGTAGCAAGAAGAAGAAAATTACGAATAGGAATGGCGTATACTCAAACAGGGTAGAAAGTTAATTTAAAATGTTTCGTCAATGCAACAAACTTGATTAAAAAATCATATAACGCAACACATATCGTAATCTGTCTTTAGTATCATTCTGACGGCGAAAATTCAACGCTTTGATTTCTACGTCGCAACAATTATACGTAGTTTTGCTTTTATCGTAGAATAAATTGTTCCATATATTCTTCGCTCTCGTAGCAATGAGGGATTTGTCGCTATTTAATTTGTGCAATGCAATTATTTGTTTAGTTTGGTATACATTTAAGTTTCATCCATAGTGATTTTGTTTCAAATGATTCAAATTATTGTTTCAGATAAGTTATACAGCATGTGGACTCGTTTTAAAGAAATATGTGGGTGTTTTACACCTACATCGAACAATTAAAATAACATGTTGTATTGATTTTCGAAAAATCAACACTTAAACGCAATGCTCGCTCATTCATTGTATTACACTATTCACCAAAAAGACAAATTTGCAATTACCATAGCTGAGGTCATAAATCATTAACATTTCGAGTAAACCGGACGATGCTCGTTGTAGCACCTAAATATTAATTTCGTGAATTGAATGCAGATGTAATTGTTTCAGGAGACGACTGTGACACACTTTACCAACTAGATTGTTTCACCAGAAAAATTATTATATTAATTATTTCTTCAACAAATGTGGGCGTCTTAAGTTCGGCATCAAAATTGTGTCAGCAAATCAGCGTGATATTAGCCAGTTACCGTTTTACCTTTTTCTACATAGTATAAAAATAAAGATTACAGCTTTGGAGTCCCAAACCTGACCCCCTGACCTTATTAGCCAAAATAACTGCTTTTGCCATCTTGGGGGCACGATCCTCTGGAAAACTACATTGTTCGATTCGATTACGTTTAAAGATATTACGTTTGAAGATATTGCCAAAGATTGCAAATCCTTTCAGTTGAGATGTTTACTTCATTAGCTATCTCACGTATTTTACGACCGCCAATTACAAGGGACTCTTCAGTAATAATATCATAAGGGAACTTTCGTATATTCGGATATATTTTTCCCGATTTCGATTACGAAATTGATGTTGCAATGGAAGAGACAGTTTTAAGCAACTATATCTCTCAAATGTTTTCTGCTTATTCTAAAGGCTATTTGACAATGCAGATAATTGTGCAGGAGGAACAGTAGCTGGAGAGAATGCAGCGGCCATTTCTGCAAAAATTCATCTGCCATGAAAATTAGTCTATTCAGAATATGCTACTGTCGACGAGATGCTTGTGCCCTTTAGGGACAAATGTAAATTCAAGTTGCATATGAAGAGCAAGTCAGCAAAGTACGTATTATTGGCTTAATGTATTTATATGTACTGGCAAAGAAGTAACGTGAAGAAATTGTCTTCACGTTACTTCTTATATCATCTATTAAAAATACGAACAGATATGTAACAGGAGGTAACACAGTTCCAGCCAAAATAGACAACGAAAAGTAAACTCTTCTCTTTTTTTGGTTTACTGGAATTCGAACATTCGCGTCCTATATACCTAAGAAAAACAGAAGCGTAATTCTATTATCCTCTATGGATCACACCAACACTGTGAACCAGATATAAAAAAAGCCCAAATAAATGAGTTCTACAACTCCGGGGTTGATAGTTTGTCAGTACCTACGTTAGTTGTAGTGACTCTTATATCATCTATTAAAAATACGAACAGATATGTAACAGGAGGTAACACAGTTCCAGCTAAAATACACAACGAAAAGTAAACTCTTCTCTTTTTTGGTTTACTGGAATCCGAACATTTGCGTCCTATATACCTAAGAAAAAAAGAAGCGTAATTCTATTATCCTCTATGCAACACACCAACACTGTGAACCAGATATAAAAAAAGCAGAAATAAATGAGTTCTACAACTCCGGGGTTGATAGTTTGGATTTTTCTGGTAAATTAATTTGCCATTTTGAAACCAGCTAATTCAGAAGAATTATCAAAGCCTTTGATAACCCAACATTTGTATGAACGATGAAACACATAAAATATCAAATGATACTGAAAGAGTTCCGAAAGTGCCTCGTCCAACTAGAGATGATACTACTGTCCTCCCACCTCCGGAAAAAG
Organism: Geotrupes spiniger; assembly: GCA_959613385.1. NCBI lineage: Eukaryota > Metazoa > Arthropoda > Insecta > Coleoptera > Geotrupidae > Geotrupes > Geotrupes spiniger. The sequence goes on along the minus strand of OY390736.1, from coordinate 32,619,002 downwards.
AATGCAATGTTTTGTGGGCCCACGATCAAAAGACAGAAGATATCCAACGAAGAGAGCCAAATGTACCAAAGGAGTCAGCCAGCATAATTTTGTACAAAAAGTATGAGTAGATTTTAGAAAAAAACCTTTAGCAACACTCAAAGGCAGTCTAAAATGACCATTTCAGCGCACCACTTCAGAAAGAGCGTTTTTTAAAAATGGTTTTGTATACAGCAGTTGTAGCGTCATTTCAGTGAAATTTTTGCTTTCCTCTAGTTGTACGAGTTTAAATAAAATATTGAATGATACTCAATCTCTTGGATTTAACAAATTCATTCTGTGGGGGGTTTTTACTTGTGGTCTGCTGTTCCAGTATACCAGATAAGTTTATAAAAATCAGTATACCAGTTCAGGATTAATTAAGCTCATACACTTCCACGACAAAATCACAGGAATGTTAATATTCTACGAAGTTCGTTATCACAATATAACTTGCTAAATTGACAATCAAATCATCTAAGTGTATTTGTACGCACATTTTCTATAATTTTCACAAAATCCTGGCCGAAATATCTCTTTAAACTAAACAGTGTGAACAAGTGTAAGTAACTACGGAACACATATGAATCAAAATCAACTTCAACTCATACATAAATAATAAACAAACAATTTGAAATAACACCACTCTTGTATTAAGTGAATCTGGTGGTTTCACAAAGCAACCAACCGACAAATTTGTATTAATTTACCGAATTCTTTCGAAAATGCGAAAATAAACAATTAACAAGTTAAGACAAGGTTATCAGGAATTTAAAAGCAGGCAATCAAATCTGAAAACTTCATTACTTAACTTCCAGCCACCAGGAGATTGGGTTTGAGGTATTTGACGCTTTGCATTGGGCATAATTGAGTATGTACAAATAATTATGAAAACTTCATTGCTTAACTTCCAACCATCAGGAGATTGAGTTTGAGGTATTTGACGCTTTGCATTGGGCATAATTGAGTATGTACAAATAATTATGGCAGACATTTTACAGTGACGCAACGCATGAAAATGCAGGTCGAATAACAACATGTTGGAAGGAATCAATGCAGCAGTTATTTTGGTCTGCCGAGGTTATACCGAGGAATGGTATCAACGTTGTGTGGTACGAATTCAGACATGCGCATGGACATACGCAACGAGTTGTAGTTGAGCCATATGTGACGAGCGATTTACAATTTCAATATCTAAAAGTTTCAATCGTAAGAATCGATTCAAATTGTCTTCTGCCATCTACTGCCATCTGACAAGAAATCTTGCTGAAGCATTTGAAATTGTTTACAGAAAATATGTTGTATATCTACGGTGGACAAATTTAAAAATTGAAACGGAGGGGGCAAAATTTCTAAAAATGTCTCGACTTGAATTGAGGTGTCAAGTCATGAAAAAATTGAAAGAATTTGTGCCACCGATGGGACAAGAAGACTTTTTCGCTGGGCTTTGAGCAAAAAACGGTTTGTCTGTTTGCTCATACGTGCACGATATGATAAGCCCGAAGATCGAAATGAGAGACGAAAAGCATTCGTTCGTGCAATTTCATTTTTTTTTGTCATCATTTTATCGTTAGTTCCCAGAGGATATTTTCCGTGGGTGCTAACACTTGCATTGATGAAATGCTCGTTGAATATAGGGGCAGGTGCGAGTGCAAAATGTATATATGCCTCTGAAGCCAGGCAAATATGGCTTCAAATAATGTGCCTGACTGACTTAACAAAAATGCTCTAAGCCTTCACAGAACTAATTTTCTGAAGATCGGGATCCAGTGCGAGTCAATAAAGAAGACAAGTTAGAAAAGCGCAAGCCATTTTATACTTGCCCCTTCAGAATTAAAAGAAAGACTTTCTTTGCTTTGTATGTCATAAAGCAATAAATCTGGAGTCTGGAGTGCAACTCTGAAAATTGTAAATGTTGAAGTGTTGTGATGTTTGTCATTTCATTTTTTTTTGTTTCGCATTTCAAAAATATAGATACAGTAATCGTTGTTATAACGTTATCGCGTTGTCGTTACGTTCAGTTTTCCATGCGTGATTCAAACCTATAAAATAATCGCCATATTATAACATACACATATATTTTAAATAAGTAATAGGTTCGAACCCTACTGCGCTCACCATAATGAATGCATGTCGTAATTATTTTATATCGTGTACTTCGATAGTACATACAAGCAGGAATATTGACGTAACGATCACTAATGGAAGGCAATTTAAGTAAGTAACTTGCTATTATATGTTAATGTTTCTCATGTATGGGTTCAGTAATTGCGCGTTCAGAAAGTAATGGCTATTGGCGAGGATAACCTAGAAATTTACTATTAAAATTCATTTTTTAATGACTCGATATTTATCGTATATTGCTCCAGTAATAGAGCACCAACGTCGTTCGTTTTTGCAGCAATTGTCGATGTGCGGTGAAAAATATTTCAGTACAAGCTCAAAGATGTGTACTCCGATAGCCGTGCTCACCGTTGCCTAAATAGCGATCTCATTACGGTCCACGTACTGCATCAGCATTAAAACGCACTCTTTTGTGAACGAAAGTGAATTATGCCCCGCTATCTAGAAAACGTGAGCTAATTTAATAAGACATAAAGTAAACGTTTGCAATTACCTTGCGTAAGGATTCCTGATGAAACTCGTGAGATATAAATGCACGCGCTCGATCGCCGTATAAGGTAAACGCGAATGAATCGGAGGCGAAATAAAACCGAGAGAAAATTTATTTACGCCGCTGCGCGCTCGGGCGACTTAATTGTTGAAAGTGTTCAATCGATTAAGATGAATAATGGAAGAATCGCCGGGCGTACCGAAAGCGAAGTGCAGAAAATGAGATTGCGCTTCGCAGACCAGATGATGTTAATTAAACAAATTGCTTCACTTATCGCCCATATAAATAAAAGATAGCAGCTGGCGAGTGGGCGCGTGCAGATTATTTCATTAAACAATGAAATTAGATAATTTTCTCTCGCGCGTCGTTTGCGTACTCTCTCCAGACGAAACGAAAGAAAAAATCGCGGGGAAGATCCGAACCAGTGCTAATTATAACTTAATTGGAACCAGTCTGGGTTAGCGCGCAACGTACAGGTGTTAATCAGATAGCGCAACACGTGGTATTTACAGCGCGCTGGTGAGACTCGAACGAACCGCGATAGCATAAACCTTGAGCATTTCCAGGAGGAAAATTTTTAATGTGCAACCCGCAACCCGTTTCTGTCAGATTCGAGCGTTAATATTAAATAATGCCTTCTTTAATTGGTGCAAGTTGAATAACCCCGTGGTTTTCACAGCTGCATCGTTTTTTTTTCTCGTTTATCGAGTTAAGAGCTCGGCGCGACTACGAATGAAATTGCGGATGCGTATTTAATTGACGACGTACAACTTCGAAAAAGCGACAACACGACAACGTCGCAAATTATTGCATTAACAATGAATTATATAAAAAACTTAATGAATCATATTTGGAAGAAAATTTTTTAACTTAATGCTGTTTTAATAGCTCTTTGCAAACACCTGATCGAGGAACGTTTAATCGACCCTAAAAGTTTGTCCGCAGATCACCTGGAAATTCATTCTTTGAGATGGGAAATCCCTGTCAGGATGTGGCAAAAAAATAACCATATCCAACCAAAAAATTAGGCAGCATGTAAGGAAAACTTAATGCATGTGCTTTTATTGTTTGCGTTTCACTTGCCCTACTACCACGAAGTTTTTTTTATCATTACTCATGGATACGTACTTTGTACACATTGATGTCCATTGATTTTATTCTTAAAACCACTCTAAATATATATTAAAATTATAATAATCTGAACTAAATAGGGAAACAGTTTAGAAATATTATTAATAGGAAACGAATGAAATACACAATGTTTTTTTTTGCAAATTTGTAACGATCGGTCGTTTGCGACGACTTTAATTATGATTATCGTTTGAACAAACCGTTAAAATTAAACCATTCCTGCTTCGCTTTTTAACTTCTGTTGAACAGGATGTGACGTCAACTGGCGTTTTTGTAATGGCATCGTGTATTTTACGACCCATTTCATCGGAAATTTTATTACGTTTTCAACGTTACCAATTTGTTCCTATATTGCAGTATAACAATCTGTGAAAACTCAATCACGTACAACGAATCGTTCGTTTGTATCTGCTTAAAATAAGGTTGCAATAAAATCGACTTAATTATACACCAACATTGCAACCGAGCATGACTCGGGGTGGGGAATGTAACCTGCCATGGAATAATGGGAAAATAAATGAATCGTCTGTGATTATTTATGGAACTAATTAAACGCCCAATTATCGACTTTGGCGTTTCTGTGGTGTGAAGAAATAAGTTACGTTTAAGTAATTAATCCAATATTAGTTCGTTTGGGTTGTGGTTCAATTAGTTATAAGTGATTTGTTTATGGTGATGTTTTCTATTGTTGTTATGTTTTACCTTTTTGCTTTTCGGTAAGGGTTCCAATCGCAAGAATGAACCCGATGAAAGATGGCCAATGTTCCTCAAAAAAATATCTTCAAGTGATTTCTACTTTTCCATTTCTAAATGAAATAACAGCTTAAAGGTCAGAAATGACTATACAACTGTATTAAAGTATTTGCGAACTGAGCCTATGAAAAAATGTCCAATGTAGAAATTGAACAAAATAAAATGTGATGTTTGACAAGCAACAAATGTTTTAAGTTGCAAAATGGTAGCTTATATAAATAATTGTTTAAGATATGAAAATAATTGAAATATTTAAAATTAGTTTATAAGAAATGATATATATGTTAATAATCAAGAAATGCAAATAGTAGCAAAATGAAAAATATTTTTTTTTATTAGGGATTTACATAATTTTGTGTAAATGCATAAATGGTCACAAAAATCTAATTCACAAAATCACAAAAAAGACAAAATGTTCAAACATAAAAAAAACTAAAATTGTTACAATGCAATTAGCTGCTTTATTCGGTATTCGATTTCTATGTATTTTTTTCATTTCAGACAATTAATTTTACAATTTTTTTCATAGGTTGTAACACAGTTGCCAATACTTGAAAGAAAAAATAATCAAAATACCAAAATTGCCAAAAGATTACTCATAAAAATGAATATCTTACAATTATTGAAAATGTGAGAATTGATATAGCATGAAATGATTTGGCAAAACTAAAATAAGAACAAAAACTGCCGAAATGGATTTTATATTTTTATATCAAACAGAATCTTCTACCAGACATTTTTTTCTCATTTCGAACAACTAATCACCTTTAGCAAAAAGAAATATCAATTATTCAGTGATCTTAAGTTATATGCGTAATGCGATGTATTCCACTTGGATGCATCTTGAGCCCATTGTTATTTTTCTTTTTTAGTTTAAATTTGGATTATTTGAATATTAATCGTGTAACCTACATGATTAATATTAATGCATGATTAACATCAATGAATGAAATGTCATTTAACACATGAAACTTTAAATTTTTTGATGCTAATGATCGGTTTAGTATTATACGTTTCATTTCATGAAATGAAATAACTTTTTCTATGATATGAGTAACGAGTTTTTTAAACTACATTACGAACAACAATTAAAGTTTACCCCCCCCCTCCCACCCCGTTAATTGTGTAATTGGAAAAACATTTTAATAGACATCCTCTTCACATCATCACATTTCGCAAGCTAATAACAAATATAAACAGTAGATGTTTACTAACAAACATACTGTTTATATTATGCTATAAAATAATGTAATCTTAATGTTTAACTAATTATAATTACTAGATATAAAGAAACATTTACATTATTTAAAAACATTCGTCAAAACTGCGTAATTGATAATTAATTTTAAATCGAATTTAATTCATCTAAAAATCCGGTCGAAAAATCTAAATAATCGACAATGTCATCTACCATACTTTGCAAGGAATTTCCCCAAAAAGTGATTCCAGTTTTCGTACAATTTACAAAAACTATAAAATTATTTATATTTACTGGTACTGTTTTGTAAATGATTTTACAAAAAGTTACCAATTTTTTGAAATATCTAGACAAGTTGTTAGAAATTATCGATTGGTGCATATATTGGTTTCATATATTACAGAAAATTATACGGTAAATATGAATTAAAACAAATATATATTATTTTTAGAAGTGACACGATAAGGAAACGTTAAATTGTCATATATATTAATTTAAATGAGTAGGTGCATCTGAGATATTCCAATTTGGGCCGTCATGTAATGTCCTTTGAAAAACCTAAATGGAATTTTCCTGCAAAATAATTAGGGCAAATATTTGAATGCCAATGCAGCACCGTGTATATATGATTAATTAATGTTCATAACACCTTTAAGGTCTAAGATTCGTCCATCGGTGAAGTATTTTTACATTTTTCTGTCTTTTTCAAGAGGACATATTTTAATTACTAATTTTAAATATTTTATTGATATATCATTGACGTTTTATGTATTTTTTAATTTAGTACTGATTTTAAAAACGAAAAACATTAAGCAGATTGGACTCGTGAACCGATCGTTCCGTTCTTATTCTGAGCCCCTCAGAAATACAAATTTTACAAACATGAATATAATTAGCTTGAATGCTTTTGGAGACTAGGCATCAGTAGACCGTATGTTTCTTTGATTAAAATGCCTTGCACTAAGTGACAAGATGTGCGAATGTTGAGTTTAGTGACATTATACTATAAATATTTCTTTAAAACTTTTTGTATGTATAACTAATATCAGTAAAGTAGAACTTGTTTAATTTTAATGTGATGCCATTTGATGAAAGGGGTGAGTAATGAGTTCCTGTAATACATTGTATTACAGGAAAAGCAAAAACTTCGAAAAAGTTTCAAATCGTCCAAATTGAAAAAATTTTACATATGCAATAATTGTACGAAATGCAAAATTCAAAACTATCCAAATTGCTAAAACATCAAGACTATCGAAAATGCACGTCGATAAAAATTAAAGAATTGCAATAACGAAATTGGAAAATGGCAAATATTGGCAAAGAGTCAAAATTGCCGAAATGCTAAAAAATTCTAAAATACCTAAACACTGGAAAATTGATGAAACGTTAAAATTCGAACAATTCTAAAATTGTCCTAAACGAAAAAAATCGTCAAAGCTGTCAAACGGTTCGAAAATATCGAAAGGTTTAGTAATATTGCTTGCAACAATCAAAATATTGACATAGACAATAATCCAAAATATCATGAAAATTGACTAACCTGTCAAATCAAAATCTCATGTGAAAATTTTCAAACGCAACACCAAAATAATTGGAAATACTCAAAAATTGTCTAAAATATCAACATTGTGACAAATCTTCAGTAATGTCTGATTTATAAAAAATGCAAAGTTATTGATTAATAACAAGCTGTGACATAAATGCAAGAGATTTATTTGGTAATCCATTGAAAAGAATATCTTCAAACATTACTTTCCGACTTTTTACATTTATTTGTATTTTTGAGTTTTGCCCCAGTGTTGCTGGTGTGTAAGGCTATTTATTAATCGGAGCACACGCATTGTGTACTTAGTATGTCATGAATCACTAAAAGCAAATACAATTTAGTACCAGAGATGTACAACTATTTTTTTATATTATTTATTATTATAATATAGTAATGTATACGGCCGTAATGTGCCTACAATGTAACTTATTATTACTCTACACAATCATTTGAATTACCAATAGACAAAAGTTTGAATGTAATTAAGAAGCATAAGCTTATTATGAATGGGCTGTAAGCTCTTACTGACAATCTAGTTCCTACTCAATTATCATAAATAAACAAAATTTTGCCCAGTAAATCGTTCAAAATGACAAAAAACCAAATTGAGTTTCCAATATTTGAAAATGTAAACTTTCTCTAGGACAAAACTGTAAATGTCAACATTCGTAAACCACAAAACTGCAAAACAAAGTATCTAACAAATTAAGCCATGAAAAGATCGTAAATCGTAAAAAAATGCAAAATAGCAAACATGTCAAAACTGTTGCCGTTGTAAACATTCAAAGCATCAAAATTGTTTAATATGCAAAAAATGTATAAAATATTATATGTGCGAAGTCAAAAATCGTATAGAAAAACGACTACAATTATGAAAAATCTAAAATGCAGTGTTAAAATTACCAAAAGCTATAATTTTCATATGTTACAATTTATTTCAATCTATTTTACGTTTCAGTCAAGGAAACATCAAAAATAACACCAGACGAGCGTCACTAAAACGATAAAACTAAACGAGATCCAGTCCTTGGTAAAATGCCGATAGCATAAAGCTATTAAAATGGTTTAACATATTGTTATTCTGGATCAGAATATTACTTGTTGTAAGTATGTATGTTCCAACAAACATTATGGCCAGTTTTTTCCCAATACATAAAATAATGTGTAAAGTATTTAATTTTCAGTACCAGGAATTATAACAGAGAAAAAACAGATCCTTCAACGTAATTATTATATGGATGACATTTTGTTGCCCTTGATTTTAATATCGACATAATATTTTAAACGGAACCACTCACCGACCAGCACGGAAATCTCATCGAAGCATCCACACCACTGATTTCAATACACGTTACACAACTCGTCAACAGTTCTCAATAAATTATCTCAGAAATGCTTAAAAATACAAATAACGAACACTCCCAGCGCATTGTTTACCACACGTTCGTTCGATCGAAATGATGGGCTGACATTTCCAACGGCCGTACCATTTCATCGACAATTTGTAACGTAGGACTTGCGCGATGTGCTTCAAGTTCTGTACGAAATCGTGACGCCGCGAAATAACACACGGAGGGACGCACGAACGATCCGTATCTCGGCCAAATAAACATAAAACGGCACTAAAGATAACAATTATTGCGACGCTCAGGGCGAAACGCAGCGCGCCAACAATGGACGCGATTCAGTCCGTTTCTTCGATCGGAGCAATAAATTAATCCGATGATAAGGCGTTCGATCTGAAAAAGGTTGTAATTAAAGCGGACAAAGGCACGTCGATTCGTTAGGCGCAATCGAACGCAGAACCACGAGAGACGAAAATACAATGAAATCTGGTCGGGTGTTCGTAAACAACCGCCCCCTCGGAGTAACACGTAGCAATAACAACGCGATTTAAATAAACTAAACGGTGTGAGTTACACACGAAATGTTCGAACGGTTCGATGAAGGTAACTTGCATCGTTAAGTAGATCAATACACGTAAACGTTGTACATGAAAGACATCCTCTTCGTAATTATGCGATTGAAATGTATCGGACGATTTCTTGGAGCTTCTTCCATGTTGAGTTGAAAGAAAGTTAGTTTAGAAAACATGTGCAAAATTTTATGATAATTAATCAAGAAGCTATGTTTCACGTACGAACGATACTTTCCCAATACGAAACGAAAATATTTAAGAATTTGTGATGGGCGAGGAATAATTTTGCTACAACCTTCTTTAGAAAATAATCGAACAAAACTGAGCAGGAAGTTTTTATGTGAAACATCCATATGATAATAAACGCAACTATGATATAGTAACACGTTTTAGCGTTCAACGTGTAAACTGGTGGTAAAGTCAATGGACTAAGTTCTTGTATAATATAGGTATATATAAACCCACTTCCGCCCGCTTCTCTTAACAAAATATATATATTTGCTTCGCGCGTCTGAAATAAGCGATTTATGTTGTGGATGGATATTTTCCTTTATGATTTAAGTCATTTTTGATAATAATTTTAACGAATCTATCTAAATCGAAGTTCGAATAACATTTAGCATTTAAAAACGTTTTGGATTGAAATTGCGAAATGAAACTGACCCACTTTCCAAGTCCCGCCACGAAACAAACTCTGTACAGTGAAGACGGGGTGGTCATAGCGTAATTAGGGCGCCACGCAGTCCTAAAAAAACTAGACGAAAAATAGCTGCACGAATGTTTTTTATTCTTTATTTTATTTACGACCAAATGTAGTTACTTCTGCGGCAATTTTGTTGCAAATATGCGCTTAAAAACTAGTTTCCAGAACAAGTTGCAATAAAAGTTGACCGTAATAATTTAGCGTTGTTTATGATTTTACGGTTTTGCCTGCGCCATAAAACGTCAAATGCCACGGCAACAATAACTTTTTGTAAGTGATAGCTATCGGCGCTACAATTCGAAAATATCTTTGCGGATACAGAGTCTGACACAACCGAGAACTTACACAAATATAATACTATCTTTTGAACATAAATCGAAAAATATGCACAATGTGTGTTAATGCAATTAAATGCGTAGAAATATAGTCAAAGTAGTGCATAATAGTGAAGAAATTGTTTATTTACAGGATTTTTTATTTCTAATCTCTTCGCTGTTGTATGTATATTACTATTTATGGAGTAGAAGTGATAATAATAATTTCAAATATAACGTAGATAACGCAGAAACGAGTTGTTTATTCACTGATATGAAAATTGTATAACAGTTAATAAAATTGTACAAGATACGGAATTGGCGATATTATAAATTAATTAATTCGAACATCTCACATCAAAGTGAAAACAGGTAGATCTTATGCACACGAAGATAACATTTTAAACGTTTATAGTAAAGCGTAAAAATAATTTTGTTTCTCTTTGATAAACTAGGAGAACATAATAACACATGTACGGGGTGAATTGGCATATGGTTACTTATTAATTAATGAAAGTCAAGTTAGTAGAATTCACAAAGAGCAATATAGAGTAATAGCTACGACATATTTATTTCAATAAATTCACATTCAAGTAAATGTGACGTATGTGTGTAACTCCGACGCGTAAATAAAAAAATACAATTATGGTGCAGTTGCATGTTTCCCTTTAAATATTATTTAAAAATAAGTAGTCATTTAAAACTAGAATTCACGGAAATTAATAATTATGGATAGTGAACTGTGGAAAGATATCTTAAGGTAAATAATGTTTTGATTAATTTAACTTATTAACTAATTAGAATGCTTGCATTAATGGAACCACAAAGCCTATAAAAAATGTTTTAGTATTTTCTTCGAAGATTTTAGTTTCAAGGGAGCGATCAGTTTCATCAAAATATGGAAGATCGCTAGTGGTATTTGGACGCTTTTTCTCTTCCAAAATGTCTACATCTTAGTTAGATAGAATACATCATACCAATAATGAAAAAATCTTTAGTTTACACTTCATCTGAACTGGATTGGGTTGGGTTGGCTTTAGGATAGGTTTGGGACCACCTTCATATCCTCCCAGTTTTATAGATGGAAACATGTTTTCCTCTCCTACGATGGAAATTTATCCGAATTATCCATTACAATTTGAAATTTGATTTAATTTGGCGTTGCTTGAGTCCCTTATCGTTCTTATTAGATAGGTGAACATGTACAACTCGAAGCACAGTCGTCTCTAATTGATTAGCTAAGGACTTTGAAGAGTTATGAATTTGAAACATACACTGTTCTTAAATGTGAACTATTTTTGTTGAAGAATATTGGTTACTTTATTGGCATGGTTGTCATTTCGATTTCTCATTTTGTAGTTGGTCAACATTCGCATTGGAAATTATGTTTCAACATATCCAACACATCCTGCGACTGAATTTCATGACTTGGTTCTCCTTGATAACCTTGGAAAATCTTTGTAACTCTCCAATTAGTTTGGTTGCCGATCGAAGACTACCCTTGATCTGGTCTTCTTGCTCTAGCACTACAAATGATTCTAGCTGTAGGTAGTACGTCAGAAATTTCGAAAAGACCAAATTTGTCTTCAGTTTTACATCTCGTGGTGTATTTAATGATCCCATAAGTAGATGAAGGGGCGATCATAATTGATATAGGGCGTTTAGCAGGTTTTGGAAACTACAGTACTACTTGTGGGTATTTTTTCAAAGTATCTCTTGCACCTCACGTACAGAACATTCTATTGTAACACAATTTCGGCCCGGCAATTATCGCATACATCCATAAATAGGCCATTAACAAGAGTTCTTGGTAATTTAAATTACTATAGATCATTCATTTACATTAGTACATGATGACTCATCGAAATCTGACCGGTAAATTGATGTCAGCTGATGAGCAGTGGCGTATGCAATATGAAAATTATTGTATTTACAAGTGGATGTAGTAATATTAATTTGTTCTGAAAAGAAAATCCCCTACAATCTAGATATCAACTTGTCTTGACCAAAATTCGTTTCTGCGCATTGTGTACTAATGTAAATGAATGATCTATATATGGCATGCACCCGCGGGAATTTAGAATTGCTAATCCACTTAAAATCGGTCAACCAAATGTAGGGCAAAACATCCCTGTCCTTGATCAGTATGAAATTCGTTTTCTGGCCAATCATGAGACTAGTTCTCCGTCTCGTGCCGCCTAGCACCAAAGTGTAGGCATTTCATTAAGACCAGTGACATCTAGCGAACTTCAGAATATAAAGAAGGTTTCGCCATTATTAGGCCAGCAACACAACAGTCGAGCAGTATCAATCGAGTAGTAATTCAGTCAAGTACACTACAACACATTACCTGTATACCACAGTACCAATACTCAGCTATACAGCTTCAAGTAGCAACTCATCGGTAGTCCGAAAAACAGTCGCGCCGACTACGTACAGCAGTACAAGTACCTCACAAGCATACAACACATCGCAACAGTATACACCAAGTGCAAACTGTAATTGTAAATAAATGATAATGAATAGTGCACAAAGGTAAAACGAGTTTTTTCTACAACCAAGCCTTCGAACGATATAATAAAGCCCAGACAAGTAAATTCGTGAGCGTGAGACATATTCCAAACAGTCGTCGATCTTAGAAATCGCCACAAGCCTCGTCGTTCACGTCGAGCAAACAGGGTGTTTAATCATTTAGATTTAATCATCAGAAGAAATGGAGGAACTGTGAAAAATACAGAGCCAGTAGGTTTTGCACCGACTCCTGATATTCAACCCCGAGGTATTAGCCCCATCACATGGCGTGGCATAATTTAGCCTTTCATCGGGGAGCACATTCGTCAATTTTCTATTGAATTAATGTTTATACTCCTTGCTCTAACCGTTTTGACAATAAGTAAATTCTTCAATTCATTTAGTTTTGCCCGTATTGGTAATCGGAACTGTATGATTACGTTGACAATTTATGCATATTTTTGAAGGGAATCAAGAAAAAAAATATATAAAACGTATCCCAATGTTCCACTTATTCATAGAAAACGAGGAGAACACACCTTCCAGTGGCTATATCAGCATTTGGCAGTTTTCGATGAAATGGAAATTCGATAAATCAGTGATGTTTAAAAAACTAGTTGATATGACAACCAGGAACCTAGAACTTAGAATAATTGCAAGCCCTGTTCCTTTGGAAAATTCTCGCAAAACTTGATTTTTTTTAGTTCGCTCCATTTTCTATGCAAAAGTAACGAAATAACGGGTATTGGTATTCTACATAATTGTAATTAAATAAATAAACAATTAGTTTATAGAAATGACAGTTTAAAATATTTTTACTAACAATACATAAAGATAACTTCAATAGTAATAAACAAAAATCGTTAAAACTCGCAGATTTAAATTGTTCTGGTTTCTCACTAAAAATGCAACGTTCAAAATACTAGAAATTATAAGCACGTACAACAATAAAAGTACACTAAACACTATCTGTTTATCTTGACTATATAAAAAAAAATCCTTTGAATTTCTTTTAGTCCTCAAACAAGATTAATAAGAAATTATTTTTTATTAAGCTGTCTGAATTCACGATTTGACATTGCCAATGTTATTCCGTGACTTTTTCTTTCATCGTAACTATTTGAATGTCCTGATAATCTTAAATATATAATTGATAGTGACAAATAACCACCTGATTTAAAATGTATGTTAATTTAGACAATTAGGTAAAAAAATCGTTAGTTCATACATCGACGCAAAGAGACAGCTACTCGACATCGCTATACAGTATAGCAAGAAGATATTCTACAAATCCTAAGACGGTTTATACTCAGAAACTTTTTGATCAATAACTACGAACGATAAATTTCGTGGAAGAAATCAATCAAACAGATATTTTTTTACTAGGAACAATAAAATTCAAATAACTTTCATCCACATTCGACGCTTCGTTGATTGAAACGATCTTTCAATTGACGTTCTCGCTTCCTCAACGACAGACCATTTAGTTTCTGAAGTAATCAACGACATACAATTCAGTTTTTTGAAGTAGTCAACAACATAAGGCAACACTTTCTAAAATTGTTCATGAAGACAATATCCTGATTGAAAAATCCAAGATTTCAATTAGAGTGTTTAACAAATCTAACGTTAGAATGTCAACAAGAGATATAAAATAAATCTGAAAGGTTTTCGAAAGAGGGTGACATTATATTTTTTGTATCGCTTTGAATTTACTGCCCGACTATTTAATTTAAAAATTTTTATTTCACTCAAATTTTATTCCTGTTTGGTAATCTACAAGTGATAGAAACATTTTCATTATTTTTAGTCGTGAATTTGAATTTATTAACGCGTTAATTTTAAAGACACATTTCGAAATATTTATGTATAAACATTATTAGTGTTTGAACTTTGAACATTAAATATTCACACTTTGAAGTTGTTTGACCTTCGTACACCTGCATGGTTTTTTATGAATAATAATTTACATGCGTTTGTGGCTTTATATAATTATAAAAACATATCTTAAACACACAGCAGATAATTGTAAAATGTTTTGGTGTTTGGTCATTATCAATTTTTTTGTAACTTATAAAATAATAATATAGACCACCACGCTGAGGTTAATTAATTGGGAGCACATAGCAACATATTTGTTAGTTGGTTCATTCATATCGTACACCCTAAGTATCGTCGAAATGTAAACTCGATGATCTTAATGAACAATGTTTTTTTTCTAATGTTTATTATTGTATTTTAATTGGGTTTCGTAATAACTGAGAGGACATGAGCCTTTCGTGATAAATTTGTTACTACATACAGATTAAGTGTAAGTTTAGTAAATTTTATCATAATTTTCAGCCACGATTAACATAACATCTTTTTCAAAAAAATATATCACATGATTTGCTTCGATCTTGAGCTTTATGTATTTTTCTGTATGGTGACAAAGATTTCAAAGAAAATTTAGTTTGTCTATTAATACATTTTTATAGATGTAAACAATATCTTAAAAATAAAAGTGTGTTTACTATGAGGACGAAGAATAAAAAGTAAACAGCGTAATTCTTTTCGCGTATTTATATATAGATTGGATGCGATTGGAATTTCTACTGCTCACATGGGTGGGTAAGCAATTTACTATACAAGGCAATAAAAAAATTGTAAACCTACTTAGTTACAGTGTTTGACCAACTTTTAATTTATACATGTTCATAAATATTTAAAACGAAATACTGATCTATGTTTCAGAATGCGATTCGAGAGCGTTATTTCAATAACTTTGACTCTTCAGACCACAGCCAAATATTAAAAACCCATTACAAAAAACAAAGAAGAATGCAGAAGAAAAGAAATTTGAATTGGATGAACTGCACACGTATGAAAACGAACATGGTTTGTAACTTGGGAGATAGTTCACCCTACAAAAAATATCAAAATATGGTGATTCCTACTTGTATTAAATTATATTAAAAATGTATGAGGCTTTTTCTATTACAAACTAGTACATGTATAACCTCAAACTTAGAAAAAGTACCTAATTAAACGGGCAGCTTTACCTGCCAACTTAAATGCCAAATTTTCTATGCCCAAACAACGAGAACGATGTGTAAATGATTGAGCTTGAAATACGCCATGAATTATCGTCGTTATATTTGCACGTATTTTCTGGGTATTATTATTTGATCGGAGCGTTTGTAAACTCGCCGAATATACCGAATGCAGAAGGAGAAATCGAAGTAGTTAATTTTGTGTTTGTTTTGTGAACGTTGCATTTCATTTCTGTGAACCTCAAGGGTGATGTAGGCCAGTTACAGTCATTTTTAGTTTCTGTAAATACATATAGATATGTCTCTCGGATGTAATATTACATTTCCTTATTTGAATGAATTTTTTGCCTGTATTGAATTATATGCACTATTATTAACATATGTTATAAAAATATATTTAAATATAATTTCGCACTTGGCTCATGTACCCTAAATGCACAACAGTCGGTAATAAAATTTCTCAACGTTAATGTGGCATTGTCATCGTCTTTGGTGGCGCCCTATTTACATCAATTTGTAAAACTGGAACTACCATCCGGTCTGCATTCAGGACAAATTTGATAAGTGCACGTTCGAAATTTAATTGGTTAAATCGAACCATAGTTGAAGAAACAGAAAACCCACACAGGAACACCCATAATTAGTGACTTAACTTAACAAGCAACTTAACACTTATTTCAAAGCTTAGATCCACTTCTTCTCAAACCAAACAAATTCTTCAACTCAATCCGGTTGTTTCTTCTAAAGATTAGCGCTCGTTACGCAACCCAAAGATGGAGCAACGCAATTAAATAACTCCGAACGCTCGACGAAGTCGGTATTTGGTTATTTCGCAACGCGACGTGTTCGCGCGCGTCTTACTAAAAGCGTAAACAATAAATTTTATTTTAGCGCACGAATTGACGTTGATTTTTACGCAATTCTGCCTCTCTATCGCTTCACGACGAACGAAATTTATTACCTAGTCTTCTTGATACCGAGAAACGGCGCACCGCACGAACGACAACCTTGCCCGCGGCAGTGCCCGCCCTACTTCGATCGCACTGTATGAACTAGTGCGATTATATAAGTTCTGGTACGATTTGAAAAAGTGAAACAATTTAAAAGAAAAAGGTGCGGTGAAAATATCCTTCATGACCGACATTTATTAACCAAAAACTATTAAGAGGTGCGCTAATGTGATCTACTTTTACTTTCAATCAGATGTTTGTAAATTAATTGAATTATTTTTAATGCAAGAAATGTCAGATGAAGTAATTATATATATTTTAATTATATTATTATAATTATTTCATTAGCTTAAGAATTTGTACGACGTTGGGGTACATTTGTCAAGAAATGTATTGAATAATCTACTAATGACACTTAAATATGTGGAACCGGAAGTTCCTAACTGCGTTTTTTATCTTAGCGCTCGTTAATGTCACAAAAGGGCATTTGGGAGAGATTAAAAAGATAAGGAGTGAACTGCGACTATTTATAGTTTACATATAGACTTTATCGCAAGGCTTTAATTTTTCGAACGAAATCATGCATAAATCAAAGCGTGACTTACTTATCCCTCATGCGACGTCGAGCAGCCGCCGCTTCCCGACCAATGATGCTCTGTATTTCTCGGCCACCGGAAGATTCGTCGGACGTATGCGTCTCACTGCAACTCTTGCTCGAGTCCTGCGACGACTTGTCCATCGTTATTTTCGCGAGGCGCGCACTAATGTTCTCTTTCAAACACGTGATCATGTCCGACACATTTTCCTTCTCACAGGCACTGACGGCGAACTTCGTACGGCCGGCGTCCGAGTCCGAGCTGGAATCGTTCGACGAGATGCCCTCGTCGTAGGTGTAGTCGTTGCTCTCCGGCTTCAAAATCGGTCGCGGGGCGATCGAGTCCTGAGCCGCGTGCTTCTTGAGTGCGGACCGCGGCGGCGGGGACGACGGAAAATTGCACGACTTCAGGATGCCCTTCCTCTCTGCGAAGGAGGAGGCGACGGCGGCGACGTCGTCTGCGAAAGGAAATGCTGTGAAAATGGCGACGGGGCGGACGGGCGAAAGCACACCTAAAGCGTTTCTTTCTAGCATAAAGGAATTGGTATTCGGCGAGACGCATCGGGCCGTCTCCACTTCGTCGGAGGTCACGGGCTGCGTTTGAAACCGAGCGTGTCGGCGCTTGGGGACGTCGCGTTTGCGCAAATCGCCGTCGACCAATTTCGTGTTAAACATCTTGATTCGTTCGGATAAGCTTAATTTCGATGGCTCGGCTTCATCTTTTTCTACATTCAAAGAAAAGAAAAATTTAAAACAAAGAAGAAAAAATACATTTCACAAATGTTGTCAAAATCCACCCGTCCATAAAGCCCGAAATAATAAAAAAATCTTAAAAAAATGTTTGAAAAATTGCTCTTTGACCTGGTCACGCAAGTATAATTAAAATGGCCATTGAAATGATGACATGAAGGAATCAAGTGGCATATCAGCAATCAAAGGAACAAAAGTGGTAGCTGGTTGGTTTGGGTTCTTATAAAAATTTACGTATTATTGCAAAATTTTCCAATAATTATTGCCGAAATATATACAAACTCTTAGTCGCAATAATAAATGTGTGAAATTTAAAAAAATTAAACTTTGTGAAGTATAAC
This sequence comes from Geotrupes spiniger, assembly GCA_959613385.1. Taxonomy (NCBI): domain Eukaryota; kingdom Metazoa; phylum Arthropoda; class Insecta; order Coleoptera; family Geotrupidae; genus Geotrupes; species Geotrupes spiniger. The sequence continues at coordinate 32,600,628 of OY390736.1, read as the reverse complement.
CGTAATTAAAAATTCCAAATTGAATAAATATCTCAAATGTAAGCACAAATGATGTGGGATATTATTCCTCCAATGAATTATAAAAACGAAAAATGAAAATTGTGGAAATTATTTTGGTAAAAGATTTCTATTAATTGGGGAAATAAACTTTCGTTAATGCATTTCTAGTATAAATTGACCACAAGAAAATACCTGAATTGTTAACTATGCTTCTCATTCGAAACCTTTTTGATTTTATTTCTTAGTATTATATATAAAGTTGTCTGCTGTAGAGATGGTAACAACGACTGATTCAGCTAAAACCCATTTCCCGTCGTCTAATTGCCAACGTAACCGTATGGGCTAGTTTCCGTTCGTTTCATTCTCATGACAGGGTAATTGAAATTCTACGAAAATTGTCGGAAATCGTATGTTTACTTTACGTTACAATGTTTAGTAAAAATTTTAAACATCACCAAAATATCAATTTGGTATTGCGACATAAAGAAGTACGGGAGCGAGTGATTTTTAAGAATATCTCGTACCATCACGCAAAACATTAAGCCCACGGAAGAAACGATCCATATGGAGTGCGAGAGCAAAGGAACTATCGATCCTGTTAAAAAATACGTAAAGATAAAGGATAACGTGAAATAATATTTCGAAAATGAAATCAATACTGGAACATCATCTTCGCTTGTCTGGGGGTAGTAATATTTTTTTTTTATTTGGGAGTGAATAATGAAAATTTTGACAGGAAGATGTAACTATAAAAATTGCTACGCCAATGCTAATCACCCATACAATAATGTGAACGTTAATTAACCAGGTTTGGTCTAAAAAATGAAAAAAGTTTGCATTCTTATATAATCTTATGATATTTACGTATAGGCGGATAGAATAGGTTAAGAAAAATTAGTAGAAAATGGGGTACCTAAACCCAGAGGATATGATGATGTCACACGACATTTAAGGAAAAAATACTGCACAAAAACAACTACAATAATTTCGCGAATTTGGTACATAAAATTAAATCTGAAATAATATCGAATATTTATGTATCAGTCAATCTGGGTTTTCGGTGAATGTATTATTAAAAAATTTAAAATTTAACTTTAAACTAACGGTAGCTGTCAATTTCAATCTCAAACGCAACAAAAAAATGTTGAAATCCTTAAGCAAGGGAGGTATGCATTAAATTTGACGCGAAATCAAGGAAAAAGATCGGTTAAGAAATGTGGAAAAGATCCAGTTTCACATTTAAGTGTCAAATTATCGGGTTTCAATGTTTGATTGTCCTGGGGCATATGGATGGTCCAGGGCGGGATGAAAAATGAAAAATTGAAAACTTTGAAAACAAAATTGGATAATTAAAAGAATTTGAAAAAATGGAAAATTTTAAAGGAATGGACATTGGAAAAAATGTAAAATTCCGAAAAATTGCAAAATGCGAAATTTGAAAATAAATGTAAATATTGTTAATTTGTAAAATTTGCAACAAATTTGTAAAATTAGTGTGTATGAGAAATATACGCTCCGATCGACAATTAGGAGCGAAAAGGAAAATTTAATGAATTGTGAATGTTTTTTGGTTGTGGGCACGAACTGTCAAAATCAAGAAAAATGCTAATGCAATTTATGAGAGTATGAAGGCACATATCTGGAAAATAAAAACACCATTGCAATGAGACGAAAATAGTTTATAGATCCTAGAAGAATTGAATTGGCCTTTCAGAGCCTACAAAATGGAGGTCTTATAACAGTGTCATTTAATCTGTTCTATAGTGCACGTGCTCTGATCAAAATCAAAGGAATAGTGAACAAAGCCTCTGAAATAAGCACAAGTGCATAAAGCCTTAATAAGACAAAAGAAAATAGTGCAGCGTCATTCGAAAATATCAACACAAAAAAGTGACTGTGAATTTATAAATAAATGACACAATTCCATCTGGTCGTACCGTGCATTTGAACGCAGTTTAATGAAAATAAAAAAGAACTGCAGTTACGAAAAGAAAAAGTTTGTATTAAAGATAAAATAGAAACTTAGAGAAAATGTTTAAATCAATATGTTTACTGGGCAGAAAAATATGAGCGCTCTGGACCGGGTTGCGTTTAAAACACGGACATGTTTTAACCGGTAGTTGTTTGCTTTTGAAGCCCACGTTCAAATACGCGTTTTAAAAGCATTGAGGAACATAATATAATTGAGTACGTCATGAGTTAAACAATCATTTATTACCTGGATCGGAATTTTTATTATATTTGGCGGCTTCCTGAACCTCGTCCATCGTCACCGGCTGGGTGGAGTACCGCTGCGAATTCGCCCGTTCGTTCGCGTTGGAACTCTGGCGATTTCTGTATTTTTGCATACCCACGCTTCCTGCAAAACCCCCATTAGCAAAAGCACACAAAACCCACGTTTTCAACTACCTTTATTGAGGCGAAGATTCTTGGCCTCTTCGGCGATGGCCTTCATTTGGAGCTTCGAAGAATCCAGCTTGCACGGCAGCGACTTGACGGAAACGGGGGACGTCTTCTCGTCGTCCAACTCCAGTCCGTCGCCCAGCGACTGAAACGCGGAATCGGAAGACATTTTGCCCACCCCGCTGTCCACGCTGGTGTTCGTGACCGACGTCGACAAGAAATTATTCAACCTGTCATTCTCCAAAGACGACGTCAAATCGTACAAAGACTGCGCGTTGTTGCTGCTCTCTATTGTCCTGGTCGTCGCGGATAAAGACGCCCTCGTAAACTCGTCGAGTTGCGGACTTTGCACCAAACTCAAACTGAAAACAAACAAACCTGTGAAACGTGCGTCTTGACGCAAGAGTAACGATCACTACGTGCACCGGATCTTTTATTTCGTGAAACACGTACCGGGTTATTTTTAAATTGGCACGTAGGAGGGACCCGATTAAGCCCGGATCGATTCAAAAGTGCGATTTATTGGATTCGTTCGCACGCAAATTAGTCGTACGCGTAACTCAAGAAATCGACGTCTGGTACATTAGTGTTGCTACGCGTGCCCCAGTTTTAAAGCGCAAATGTAAAGAACCGACTCCACTGCATAGAGCAGCCAAATTGTTACTGCAACGTCTTCGTCAATGTATATCTAAATATAGTTCGTCTATTTGGCAAGGATATGTATCGAAAATATTAGATGGGAAAATTCTCAATGAAATAAATCTGCTAACGTCGTGTTCTCGTTTCATATTGACAATTATTATCATAAAATAAATTAATTTAAAAAATCGAATCAATATACAGGGTGAGTTAATTCAAAGCTACATCATTTAAATATATTTTGTTGTTATTGAGTCGAGATTTTGTACATTGGATGTCGTTTCAATGTAATGTTTCAAAACAGCGATACATTGAAGGCTGAGACAGAGTGAACGTTAGTTACTATGCGATGCGATAGGCGACATGATGCGATCCTTTAAACGTATTGATTTAACGCATTCGCTGTAATAGTAGCATCGCTTGAATACACTGAAATCTTTTATAATAATACATGTGGTTCTGATAATCGATTATAGGGGTTCTTGGGAACTTTGATTGAGACGAATTTTTCGGTCAAGTTGGGTTTGCCAGCAAAATTAAAAAAAAAAATGATTACCTAATAAGAACGAGTTAGTTATTTATGACGTCTTGAAAAGTTGTATTTGTACTCATACTGCGATAATAAGCCACTTTTAGATGACGATAAAAATCGGCCAACGAGAAAGAGCACTTTACTTCAAGCTCAATGTCATGGGGCATCTCAGAAAATGTATGTTTTTTAAATCCAATTTAAGAGAACTGCATAATTTTATTTTGACCATTACGATTTCTAAGGTCTAATCGATAAACTTTAGCAGAATTTTCTTAAATATTGTTCCAAATTCCTTAAATAATGACCAAGTTCTCATTCCCCATTCTCAACCCAACACAACTCAACTATATATTTATTGAAGGTGTAGTTTTTCAATAAGTGTAAAAATTGAAAAAGCAACCATAATAGCAACAAATAGCAGTACTGATTAGCACAAACAAATACTAAACGAATGCCTCAGAAGGACTGTGGTATTAATACTTTTAGCGTATGGTAGCATTTTTTGAAAAGCCTACTCAATGTTTAGTTTTGGTGTTTTTTAAAGCATACACTAACAGGTCACAACCTATAAATGAATAAATGAAGATTGCAATACATATTTACTTTGTCTAATTATTATTATTATTATTATTGTCACATTAAAGAAACACTGTCAACTTTCCACTAACATAACATACATAGAATAAAAAATTTTAACCTAATATGCTTTGAAAAACATACTATGCAATATTTCGTAGAAGCAGCTGGTTTTGTATTATAGATTCAGGACGAGTTTTATGAAAATTTATTTAGAGTCGACCGGGTTTTTCGAAGAAACTTTCAAGCGTTATTTATAACCACTGGGTTTGCCAAATTTTCGGGTATTAACATAAGATAATAATAATAATCTGGAATATCTTATGTGCAATGAAATTACATGAAAGCCAGAGTTATTTGATCGTAAATAAGACTTTTTGGAAACACATCGGTACTAGAAACATACGTTGACTGACATTGCTCCATCATAATTCTTGGATACGGTAGGATGCGTGTTTTCAGCATCATATCGAGTTCGAAGTTTTTTTAGCGAATTACAGTTAGAACCAATTGAATAAAACAGGAGTTGATCTTAGTCGATAAAATATTTTCAAATTGTTCCCCCATTCTATCGCCCAAGTTCGAACATATTGATTGATTATTGAGTATCATGAAAATGGAGTATCGTCCTTCAAAACAGGATCAAAATAGGAATAATTAAAGGTAGGTAGAGAAAATTAAATCCTTTAATCTAATTCTTAATCTTGACACTACTTTTGTTAATGAACATGAACAAACGGTTCCTAGTTAAAAACTAACTGTCCTGAAAAATCTATAAAATTATTATTTTTATTATTTAGTGAACTGAAAATCTGCGCTATGAATTTAAACGCAACCTACACCAATCGATTCATTGTATTTTGCCAAGACATAAATATTGTTGTAAAATGTAGCCAGTTTTCGTAAAATATACGAGGAATACGGAAATAAAACATATTCGTAAATTATTTATAACCAGCACCATTTTTGCAATAAATCACTTCTTAACAAATTATAATAAAAAAATATCGTCGGTGTTGGTTCTGTTTACTTTGGTTGCTTAGACAATTAGACACGAAAGAAAGTTACTAATTATGCATTAACTAATAACAGATTTTTCATCGAATAAAAGTTTTTAACAACAAAATGTTTCTTCAGGTTAAGTAATTAAAATTAATTGGAAAGTTTTCTATATGTAACAACCGTTTCAAATTGTTTTGTTACCAGAGAGAATTTACGATTGTTTGGTGCGTTTGATACCGAACACATTTTAGATCCAAAGAAGACGCTGCAGATGTCGCATATTAGATTCGCTTGTCGTAGGTCGTTAACACGCAATGAAAAATAATTAAAAAGTAAATGAACAGTCAAACACTGTTTGCTAATAAATTATCCGGTAGGCAAACAACCGACAATATTACAACGTCCAAGCAGAAATAACTTTTCAATATGTTATAAACAAAGTTACACACGAAGTATTCTCAATTTAATTATTGAAGAAAATCTTTGATTGACACAGGATCTATAGAAGTTAAATTAAATAAATATTAAAATTTGATGTTAAAGTTATGGAAAAATATTCACTTTTCAAATATTTTATATAATCAGATAGTTAGACTATGAATATTAAAAAAAAACTTGAATCGTAAATTTAAAAATCAAATATTGACTTTGCTCGCCATAACATTACTTAAAATAAATTCTATTGTGGTTAAAATAAGAATAAAAATTTTATATACATATACATATATATATATATATATATATATATATATATATGTATATATAAAGAAAAAAGATTTTTCGCGGGACAACTATATAAAAGAGAAATATTTTTCATGGGCATAACCCGCATGGAAGCACGCAACCGCCGACACGTGTTTCTGTCTTATTAGTCGTCATCAGGGCGGCATAGCCAAATTAAAGGATGGACAAAATTTGGAGGTAAAGAAAACAACCGGAGTACACAACAAGTAGCCGACCGCCACATTGTGGCATCAAGTCAAAACACCCACACATCGTGTGGGAACATTAAAACCGGCCACGCGGGAGGACATAGCCACCTGCGTGAACAACCGAGCCCAGGATATAATTAAAGAAAAAAGATTTAATTTGGCTATGCCGCCCTGATGACGACTAATAAGTCAGAAACACGTGTCGGCGGTTGCGTGCTTCCATGCGGGTTATGCCCATGAAAAATATTCCTCTTTTATATATATATATATATATATATATATATATATATATATATATATATATATACGAAAGATGGTATATATATAAGAGAGTAAACTATTGCATATTTGTTGAAACATTATTCATAGAGCGCGAATTTAAAGCAATTTGCTTACGTGCTTTTACGAGCAGATGAAAGTACGATTCGATCTCCACTACTTATGAAAAAGCTTACCATTGGATACTACTTATAGTTTACTTATTTTCTTTGTTTCGGTGTTTGAAATAATTGAGTGCTTATTTAAGCTTTTTAGGGCTCTTTAATTTTCTACGTGAAACGAAAGTTAAGCCAGATTTTTTATATTTTCTCAGTTTCGCATCAAAATAAACAAACAACTTCTGCTATGATAATGACATCGCACAAAAAATCAAATATTAATATCTAAAATCCGAAAAAAGACCATTAGGACGTCGGCGTACGCTTTGGAGACGCTAGGTCAGCCATCAATAATGAACCAATTCGACCTAGTTTTAAAGGACAACCATGAGATGGAACTGTGAACAGTTAACAATTCAAGATTCGACTAGGGTTGTATTAGCAGAGACCCCCTATCTTATTTGGTGGTGCCATTACTCCATGATTTTTAATGTAAATTATTTTGTTATACACTATTGACCGTATTCTTGGTTCCAACCATTAATCTTCAAAGCAGCCTTTAATGCAAAATGCATAACCCAAAGTATCGGCTGTGTTCATACATTGACCAAAAACATATCTCTGATGCAAAATCGATTCCTAAATTCTCGTTTAATCAGCTACACAACCATTAGTATAATGGAATTGTTAACATCTTTTATCATTGAATTTCTTCGTCTTACATTAAAGAAAATTTGACTTCCTTCAAATTTAAATCTGTACTAAATCTTATTTTAAGCATTAGGTTGTTTCAAATTTGCCCTGTGATAGAATTATAACTTTTGGAAAACCCCACACGTTTTAAAATCCGTTCAATTTCATTTGGTAAAAATACCTGTGGGTTATTATTTCCCAAATTAATCAATGATACTGATCGCACTCTGGAATTGTTAACATTAAATGTTTAAACATATATAAAACCTTGGATCACGCCTGTTTTGTTTAAGTTCTGAAAACGCGGAGACGGTCTCAAATTTGTTTGGTTTGCTTCCATGGTCCATGTTTATGCGTTTGCGAACAATTTGGCAAATGATACTTCTTTTTTTAGACGTTAAACCAAGACGAGATTTAAAAATAAAAATAAAAGCAAACTGGAACATGTTTATGATTTATTTTTAATAACACCTATTTAGGTCTCTGTGTAGACGTCGTTTATTTCTGAGCCAAGCATCATCCTGTGCTATTGTCATGCAAATCAAACATTTTTATTCGGGATTTGTAGACCCCTTTTCGCCACTAGCGAATTTATCACATCACAACCAGCTTTTTGCAGATGACACCACACTGACTCCAGCTGATAAGGCATTAAGAAATCTACAATTGCAAATACAGTGGATGACTCATAATTACTTAGACAAAAAAGTGATTTTTTGTTACATCCAACAAAAAGATAGATTATCACCTTCACTACATCACAAATATGGCCACAACTGCACCATCAAGAGCCAGGTTTTGATGTGTATTTAGCGGCTTGTTGGCATAGAAAGATGAAGTTTGCTCGAACTGTTTATGCTCTACAAACATTTTTAGCTTTGTAACTCAATAAAAAATGGCGCTTTAGACAATAGGAGGAGTGAACAGGAGTCTCAGGTGAAGACAACTTTTGTCAAAATTGCAGATACTCACCGTGCTTGCTGTATTTTGGGACAATTAATTCAAGACAGTAACAATAAACCCTAAATAACCCTAGAAAACCCGGAGAAGATTGTGCCATATTCCATTGACGAGTTTTTCATTGTTTGTTTAACAACACATGATGAAATTACAAAATATGCACCAGAAGAATAGTCTCCAAGTGAAAATGGAAGAAATACTTATGAAACAAAACATAAATAAAACAAGAACTATACAAACAAAGAAGTGAAGTGAACAAGATGATAAAATAAGCAAAAGAGAAGAGCTGGGTAGAAATTGGAAATATGGAAAATAATACTAAAAGTCAAAAATCATTCCTCAGAATGCTAAAAACTACCATAGCAGAAGAAATGACCAATGCATCAATTATGGTCAAAGAAATAATTATAGATAATGACCACACAATGAACAGGTGAAGAAAATATTTTGAAGAATTGTTAAATATAGACGATAGCGAGGTTGAGATCAATAGAAGTGAAGCAAAATAGTGGAGATGAGGGAAAACTGAAGCCTATAACAAGAGAGGAAGTAAAAGAAGTCATCATGAAACTGAAAAATAGTAAAGTTCCAGGACACGATGGGCTAATTACTGAACTATTTTGGAAGACATGCAATAAAGCATGGAAAGAAGATAATATACTTGAAGGCTGGAAGACAGGTAAGATAGTACCAATACATAAAATATATACTGTTAAAGTTATGATGGCTTAACACTATTAAGTACAGCAATGAATGAATGCATATTGGAAAGAAATGTTGGAAAAAATTGACACAAGAACACAAACAATGAGCATTTAGGGAAATAATTGAAAATGTTGTGGAGATCTAGAGAAAGCTTTCGGCCAAGTCTTAGAAGGGAGAAAAGTCTGAAAAATTTTACTTTAAGAGCAGACTGTGACAGGGAGGGGTACTAAGCCCTATTTTGTTCAATGTATTCATTGATGAAATACTAAAGATATGCAAACCACAAATAAAGAAACAAAGTGTGGGTTTCAGAAATCTACAATTGACAGAATATTTGTTTACATATGGCCTAGTACATAAACATATGCAACAACACATTAAAAAATATGCCAAGAACAAGTGTAGTGTGGCAAAAAAATATAGGTAGACATACTGAATATCAATGTAGACAATGAGAAAATGCCACAGATAGATCAAAGCCATAACAAAAAGATAAAGAATAAGAAATATTCATGTACGAGAAGAATTGCAGGTAGAATAAATAACAGAAATTATAGAAAAAGAACAACAGATATGGTTGGGCCACATACAACTTATGAAGGAGCAAGTGCCAACAAAATACTTTGGGCATCCAAAATAAAAACTAAGAGAGACACCGAAACATAGCAAAATTTGGAATGCAAGATATAAAGCTAGGGACACATTGTTAATATAATGCAAAATTCTTACACTTAAAGGTAGAAAAGGAAATAGATTCTATTTATAATATAGACAGGTACATATAATTTTCTGACCTGTAACTACTTGTTTACAATAAATCTCATTCATAAACAATGTAAAGGCATCTTAATGTTATTAAGTATTTTTGTTTGATCGATAGAAATGTAAGCATTAATTAATATTTGGAGATATTTTACAGAAACTGATAATATCGAATTATGCTGGCAAACGTATTTTTGTATGGGTGCTATCTTGTGCCCTAGGCTAAATATATATTATTAGCACGATTGTGAACTGATGTGCATTAGTGTTATAAATAAAATATGGAACTTCTCAATAACAATATTTTATATCCATCAGATGCACGTTGCCAGCACGCTTCGATATCATGTCCTAGGACACACATATCTTGCTCGCGTGTTTCAATACTAACAAAAACAAGTTCCAGCTTGTTTTATACCTTCTTAACTATTCTAAGAATGGGAACCAACTTTACACTACTGTGTCTCCCAAAGTACGACTAGAAGCAATTGATTCATGGTTTGATACATATTTTTTAATCTGTTCACTATGTTGAGTGAAACAACTTTCATATTTGCAATAAAGACTACAAAGGTAAAAATAAAATATATAACAGAACATACCTCGCTTCGATTTCGTTGAAGGTCACAGGCTGCGTACGGCTCCTATCACTACTACGCTTCAGACTAGATTTCTTAGGAATAGCACCGGTTGAAGGTACGGTGGTTTTCTCGAAATTCATGACTAGCTCAGACACAGACGTAGGCCTGGGTTTACGCTGATCTCGAGTGGATTCTCGTACGTCGTCAATCTCATCGTTGATATCGAAATCTGCATAATCTGCCCTTCTATTCCAGTTGCGTCTGGGCTCCGCCGCTAGAGAATTTGCCAAGAGGGAATCTTCCTCGGCACAGAACGAAAGTTTGGGTCGAGGAGCCTCTTCGACAGAGTTGCTTTGCTTCAAAATGGGTTTAACATCGCATTCAGACCCTGAGTCGTTGCCAGTTTGATAACAGTCCCGTTTGTCAGGTGCACTTCTCGACATTTTCAGAATTGGTCGCTTTGGTTTCTCTTCGGCGTCGTCGGTGTCCGTGCTCGATTTTTTCTTCAAGATGGGTTTTAGGTTTTCTCCGGACGAGCTGTCCGGTGGTTGTTCGTCGGAGCTTTTCTTTTTCAAAATCGGTCGGACGTGGTCGTTGGATTCCAAGATGATTTCAGCGCCGCCGGCAGCGGCCAGAATCACGGCCGTCGCTATAGAAACATGTTGGGTGCCAGTGGTGGAACCAGCACTGCTGGCACCGGATCGCCGCTTCAGGATGCTTTGCGGGGAATTGAGCGAGTTTTCCGGATCGTCTTCGCTCCTCGACGTCTTCCTTTTCAATATACCTTGGATGTGCGAGTCGGGGGATCGCGCCCTTGTAATTTCTTCCAGTGACGACCGTCTTTGATTCTTTAATATGGAGCGTGAATCGGATTTCGTGTTGGCGACGTCGGGGCTGCAACTTCTATGCCGGAGGACCTGCGATTCGTCTAAACTTCTCCGTTTTTTCAAAATTCCTTGCCGTCTGTTGTTTGTGGCCGGTTCGACGACGTTAGGCGAAAATGTGACGGGAGGCGTGTGAGTTGTAGGTTGGCCCAGTTTGGACTCGTCCTGGGACACTTTCCGCTTGAGAATAGACACGGGGACGGATGGGCCGACGAACGAATTCGGCAGGTCGGAGGTTTCCTCGAACGATTTCTTTTTCAATATCGACGAGGTGTTCGATTCGTTAATCAGCACGAGCGGTTTGTTTCTCGGGTGATCGGAGGTAAGAACACTTTGATTTGATTTGTTGGTCGGTTTCCGGTCCAAACTTCGCTTGGGCGACTCGCGATTTTTGCAGGCCAGCTTCTCGACTTTCGAGAGCGTTTCGCGAGTCAACGCCGCCAACTCGTCCATTCGCTTGGAGATGTTGGGGTTGCGGTGGTATTTTTCTGGCTTGTCGTCGTTGTTCAGAGGCACTTTTTTGCTAGACGATGTTCTGGTCGGATCGTCGGTTTTTCTTTTGATATTTTCCTTGTTCGATGATTTCGAGTAACCGTTCAGTTCTCTGTCGGAGCTTTGTTCCACATCAGATGCGGTGAGTTTGGGCGACCGCTCTTTCGGCACAGAGGTTGCGACGCGACGTGGGGACATCCTGTGCTTTCCCATTTCCGAGTGGGCGACCGTGACGCCTTTGCGAGCGTTCTCCATGTGAATACTTAGTTCGGATTTTCTAGGGGTTGTTCTCATGGTGACAGTGGCAGTGATGGGTGAAGACAACGGAGAAATATTGTAGGCAGTATGAGAAGTATCACTTTTGGTTTTGTCTTCGTTCGAACTACAGTTCTGAGACTGCTGAAGAACCTCAGAAGGAATTATTCGCCTATGACGTCTCCTACTTTTGATCTCATCTGAAACAAGAAATCCAATATAGAAATATAACGAACCTAATAAAAGAAAACATTTAAAGCAATATTGTAGCAATGTGTCAATTATTAATTTATTTAACTCATTTCATAATTCGTCCATTTATAAAAATTTATCGTTTGAAGCGACTTCGTAACGACCGGTGGTAGAGCTAATACAATTCACCCGAATTAATCTCCACACGATTATTTTTTACGTAGCTTCATTGTTTTTCATTTTTAATTATAAATATACCAAACAAATTCAACGGTCGAATTGTAAAATATTAATTAATGAAAAACAATGGCCTCGTATCATCAAAACTAAAAGATAAATTACTTCATCTTTGTATTCTATTTTATTATGTTTAATATTTATTTATTCATATTATATTAACGCTAGTTGATGATGAACCTACCCATAATTTTTTGTGCATAATCTGTTAACACCTTATAAAAAATTTACGAGCTGCAGTCGTTCGTTTCGTGGGGATTATTAAACACTACCAAGGACGATATTAAAAATAACTCCGACCGATTTTTACTTCTTAATTAATTTTATTATATTAATTTCCATCAATTTGAACGACGCTTACCGCTAAATTCATTGGAAGGGACCTCTTCGGAATCCAAAGACCGATTCAGGTTGGACTTGCGCTTGCTGCTCTTATCCTTTTCTTTTTTCTTATCGTGGTTGACCGTGATCGGAGACGTTGGACTTTTCTGAAATGCAACCAGACGATTTCTCAGCAAACAAGCGATGAAAATGTTACCTTATAATAAATTAATACTAATATTAACACTACAATTAACGCGAAAAATGCGAAAACATAAACGCACATTTTAACGACTCATTTAACTAACACACTCTTTTTATTGCGTCGACCGAACGCATCGAACATTTAAACATACTGGACAATTGGATGCGAATAGGTGTATGCACGCAGGAGATAAGTTTTTGCGGGTAGTTTTTTAAATGCATTAGCGTACGGGGATTGATAACTCGGACGAAATTTAACACGTACGCGACAATTATCGAATGTGTCGTCGCGATGGAGACGTTGCCGATATTATTGGTAGCTGGACGTGAATTTCGATGCTACAAAGTACTCAAATGACTACTTAATACTAGGACGTTTGCAGACTACGACAATAATTATTTTTTGCAGATTTTTTTATGATTTTATTTATTTATTTCCCCACCTCAATATCTCGAACCATTGGGATTGTGGCAATGCTCCTCATAATAATTGTGAATTTGGAAATAATAGTCCGAGGATCCACCTGATATTTGCGATATTAGTCCCTAAGACCATTCTTTGAAGAAAATGTTAAAAAGCTCTTCCTAATAATAGGATGGGGTTGAAGAAAAGTAATAATATGATCCTTCATAAAACTATCTGGCATAATCTGAAAACCAAACCAGTTATTTGAGGTATGATATGCAGGTCCCTGAAATGTATATTTCGCGATGGCAACGATTATAGGCTTGGTTGGAAAAAAATATTTTCATTTTTTGTAAAATTTTCATAATTCAGAAATTTTTGACCATAGCCACATTGGTACCAATTAGTTTCAACAGTTTTGCTATTTTTTGACTTTTTTTTAGCAATTTTTTACTTTAACAACTTTGTCAAATTTTCATTAGTGGTAATGTAAGAAACATTAAATTTTGTTGATATTTTTGTTACATTTGGAATTAAAAACAATTTTGACAATTCCTACATCTGCCATTTTAAACGAGATTATTAAATTTGCATATTTTGGAATTCGTTTACTTTTTTGACAATTTATGTATTGCGAGACAGTTTATATATTTCTCGAATTTTAACTTTTTCAGTTTGATTTTTTTTTAGTTTACTTATTTTGCAATTTTAACTTTCATTGACATTCTAAATAACAATGTTAGAAATTTCTATTTATAATAATTATGACTATTTCAAAATTGTTGGCTATTTTATTTCATTCCCCTGACGTTTACGCGATTTTTGTATTTTTGGATAATATTGCAATTATTGCAATATTTGTTTATTATCGAATATATATATATAATGTGTAAATTTGGATTCTTTATATATTTTTTAATTTTTACCTAGCATAATATATTTGTCCATTTTAACATTGTACTTTTTTTTGCACGGCTGACAATCATGATTTTTGCGTCTTAATTCATAATTTTAATAAAAAATAATGTTTTCCAATTTCTGATACAATTTTTGGCATGCGTTGGGTTGATATTTTCTCGGTAGTCAATGTTGATTATTTTTGCATCTTGGACATTTTTACAAGGTTTAATATTTTTGCCAATTTAACAATTTTTCAACATTAAAAACAATTGACAATTTTTTAACGTTTTGGGAAATTTTGACGTGTTTGCCAATTTGCAAATCAGACATGCTCGCAATTATTGCATCTTGCATTTTAAGAGACATCGTTAAAGTAGATTATTTTGGAATCCATTTTGTTTTCTTGACAGTTTTTTATCACGAGAATATTGATATATTTTACGAATTTTCTTTTTTTCAATGTTTGATATTTTTGTGAATTTTAATTCTTTGTCAATTTTTACAATTTGGAATTTCATTGCCACTCGCAATAACAATTGTAAAAATGTGTAACATTTTTCTATTTATAAGAATTTTAGCTATTTCAAAATATTTAGAAACTTTAGGCTATTTTATTTTATTTGTTATAATTTTTGTACTTTTAGGTAATATTCAAGGGTATTTCACGGTAATATTTTCGTATGTTACCTAATTTTGACTCCAAACAATGTTTTCCAAATTCCTATTAGAAACGTTTGCATTTTATGTATGCGTCAGATTTTTTCAGAGGTTAGGTTGGGTTGATATTTATTCAGTCATCAATTGTCATCATTTTTGCGTCTTTCTCAATTTTCCAAACCTTAATATTTATTGCCATATTACACAATTATTGGCAATTTTAATAGTTTTGAATTTTGACAATATTTGCATTTATGACAATTTGGGCAATTTTTACATTTATGCTATGCATTTGATATTTTCAGCATTTGGTATTTTTAAAAAAATTTGGCTATTTTTAACGTTTAATTGAACGTTATCTGTTTTGGATTTATTTGTAATTCGATTCTTTTTTACAATTTTGTGAATTTTTCCCAATTTAGCATTTGTTTTGGCATTTTTCACAAAGCATTTTCATAATTTTGTAAATTTCTTCAACTTCGTATTTTTATTTATGCTCATGTTTGCATTGTTTTGATACATAACTTCAAATTTTTGCCACTATTGACGTTTTCACCATTCGACATTTTTGCAGAATTGTATTTTTAACTTTTTCAAAATTTAACATTTTGCAATTTTTGAAGTTTCACATTTTCGTAAAAGTCAAAAGACTTTTACTGACTGTAGACGATTTTGTCATTTTATGCACATTGTGTTTATTTCGTTCTTCATAATTTTTCGCACATTTTTGACATTTTTGTCGTACCTTGACATTCTTAACCAATTTGTGATGTTTTCTTTTTTAGTATTCTTAACAAATTTCGTATGAGATTTTTGCAGTTGAGTTGAGTTGGGTTGGGTTGATATTTTTTTATTGAAATGTAAATCTTGCAATACTGACCGATATTTGATATAAAAAATCACTCTAAATGCTTTTCCACAGTTCACATAGTCATTATATTTATCAATTAGTATAATCAATAAACACATCTACTGAAAGCTTAACTAAACATATAACAGATATCCTCGCTATGTCTTACATTAATGAGAATATTATTTCATTGGGGCGTCCTTCCAATTTTCTAAATTTATCAATAATTTTAAATTACCCGATAACTATGTCCTTATCAGCCTTAATGTTGCATCTTCGTTTACGAACAGCCCTAAAAGTCCAGTTGCTGAGTATATTTTACAGTTATTAATTTTATTTTTCAATCCAATTACTGTAGTTATAGTGATAAGTACTATCCTCAACTTACAGGTTGACCGATGGGTTTAAGTATTATATATAATTAAAAATATTTAACCGACTTTGACGTTTTTACTATTTGACAGTTTTCAGAATTTTTATTGACCATTTTTTGACAATTTTGGTGCTGTTTTTTCTTTGATAGTTATGATTTGATCATTTAAATTTTTTAAGCATATACATTATCCATAACTGATAGTTTGATAATTTAGTGTTTTTAATAATTTTCATAGTGAATTTTGTGCGTCTCCTACCCTTGTTTTCTTCCTTGATTATTGATCTTTGGTACACTCGAGCCTATTTATTTTATTTACCCAATCATTCGAGAAGCTTTACTTCTTTTCTCTTATATAATTTGCTTGTAGCACATTCTATTTCACTTTCTATTTCTTTTAGATTTAATTGTCTCGACCGCACATTTATTATTAATTATTTTGTGTGACTTTTTTGCTGTTCAATCGTTTTGAACGATAGTTTGATTGTTAGTTGATTTTATTGCGTTCCTTTTTTTTCAGTTATATCGTAACTGATATTCATCATACCAATCGTTGGACTGTATTTATTATTTTTATTTGAATTATTAAAATTGATGTTAATAGATTGCTTCGCTTTTATTTTATTCGTTCCTTATTTTTTGTTTAATTGTTTATGTGTTGTCAATCAGTTGTGGCACATTTTTACTTTTTTGTTTCTAATTTTGTCATATATTGATATGTTATCGTTGTATCATTACGTTACGTTCGTTTTCATCGAATTTGTTATTTTCTATTTTTTATTTTCTTATATTGTTATTTTTATTTTCAATTCTCACAAACTCTGAAATAAAATTCGAATGACGTCCACGAAGATTTGAACGATGTACTTTATAATCCGCAACACGACAATCTAGATAATCAATATTATTACGTGGAACGTATTTGTTTTCGTTTTAGAATATTGTTTTTTAATTGACTGATAACAAAACGTTTGATCGAATATCATTGCCAAGACAATGTTATTTCTAGCTTCTAGTTTCGATTACAATATCCCACCACTTGTGGTATCAACCACGAAAACTACAGCCATTTCTTACCTTCAGCGAAAGCCCCATGGTAACGTATTCCGGTTAGACGCGAACAAATTTTCAAACCGCAGATTTATCCCGCACTTCCTCGAGCGCCAACACGACCGTTCCGCATCAAATCACCGTATAACTCACATTAAAACATTCCGTTTATTTGATTCATTACCGCTTCCAATGACAACTCAACGACACTGATATAAACGTTCGATAAGAAAAGCACAAAAGTTATGGCGTGATAAGGAATAATAATAGTCGCAGAAAAATGACCGCAATCACCTTTCCGGCTTAACGGTGCGCGCATTTTTAAATGGAATAAATTATGAAAGCGCATGGATGGAATCTCGCGTTCGCTGCGTCTGTTTTGCTTAGGTTTCTTATGGTTGGGAAAAACATCTAAAAGTTTACGATCAGACGCCGAGTTAAAATTTTACGATCAGCTTTCTCGACGTCATTAATTTTTTTTTGATAAACACGAAAGATATTTTTCCAGATCAGATCAGACAACGATCTAATGGGGGGCATTAAAAATGTTGATGATGTTATCAATAAATTTATAATATTGATTATCGAAGTATGAGATCGCTACAGATTTAAATGGACACCTGCCGAAACAAGTTCGTTAATTCGAATCATCTTCGATTTTTTCATTGTAGCATTTTCGCTGCACGAATATCGGTAACAAATAGGAAGCGTCTGCCTGTAAGGCTAATAGATGGCACGAGCGCACTATTAATTGCGGATGCAATTTATTTTCTAAGACGAACCTTAATATTTATTATCTTGTTAATAATAGTTATAGTTGTAGTTTTCATTACCCATCACGTATTTAATCACCAACGAGGAATTGTATTAACATGTTTCGTTTTAATTATTTTGAATCAGCAGTAAAAATAATAACTTTTTGTAAGCAATCAAATTGCAACCAAATTGGTTTATAACACTACATTCCAAGTTTTTTCTTATTACATTTTATTTAAAATTATTAGGCTTACCTCTTTTGTAACATCCTGTCCAGTGGCAGCAGCCGCCCTGAGTCTGGAAGCGCGTGTCGTGCGAAAACCCTCCGACGCACCGCCGGCATTCAGATCCTTCGAGTTTTTCCTGGGAGACGGCTGTCGTTCGTAGACGGACTTGTACTCGTCCGTTAGTTGTTTGCGGCGTTGTTCCTTGTAGCGGGCTATGCGTTCAGCCCGAGATTCTTGGTTCTCAGACATGGTTACATCCGGCGAGTTTCCACATGGCAGAGATCGATGGGAGTGAGGTAGACGGTGTCTGAAATGTTTTCCTAAAAATAAATCACACACTTATTAGTCGCTTTATCGATAAAGACACAGGCGATAACGGAACGTTGCGCCACAGTGTTTCCGAATGCACTTGGCGCTGGAGATAGCATTGTGTATCAATCCGAAATGATTATTTCTGAAGTAGGAATGAAACATGTCAATTCGAGGAAGCGCTTACGATTTTATTTAAGCCATCGTTTCTGTTAATTTGATGCCGAATTTTTTTAATAAGTCATGTTTGACAATGACAATGTCACCTAATCGATTTGTCAACATCCTACAAACGAGGGCACAACAATTTTGAAGTACAAGCACTTGTGCGTAAGCTTGATAAGCTTATTATAATTCGTGTCGTCCATTAGACCTATTGTTTGTTTGATGGTGGGTACATTTTTTTCATTGCGCGTCCGATTGGTAGATTGCTAAATCGTTTCATAAATTTCCGTGAACATTATTACTACTTCCTTTCCATTACTAAAATGTCCATCCATTTATCATAAATACCATATTACAGTTTCATTATCAATATATTTGTACCAGCAAAGAAAAAAATTCGTTACTCCAATAAAATAAGCAATATGAATTACTCAGGTTCTTGCAGAATTTCAACTTGAAGATAATTTACAGTAAAAACAATCGTTTGGTAAGTTTCTAGAGCCATTTTGCACGAATTGCAAGAACATGTCCTTGGTAGACTTCTCTTAATACGTAAACTACTCACGTGGACAAACCTTTAACAGCTTGACACACAATAGTTAATAAGATCATAAATGGTAGAGATAAAAATACTTAGTTTGAACCATTAATTCTGCAATGAAATTTAGATGTAATTCAGTAAAATGCAGAAGACTGCATGTGACTGAATGCGTTCATGTGCAACGTATGGACGGTTAAAAAATACATCGAACAATTAAAACATTGCCATTGTCATTTGTCAACTTTTCGTGTAGTCACTTGAAAGATGTAAAGTCCTTTCCTTTATTCTGTTTTGTATATTCCAACAAAGGTACAAAATGTGCACCTTGTTACATAAAGAACGCATAAATCAATCATTCTATTATATTTTAAAGGGTGCAACTCAGAAAAAGACTTCAACGTTAAATCCTAAATCCATCAAACCACATTTACGATATGTAGCAGCGAAAAACGAGAGCACGTGAGAATGTACAAGCGCGCAAGTACGCAGAGAACGTTAGTCTATTAATGCCTCGAGAAACGCAAATTCAAGTCTAAAGCACAATCCAATTACTCGGTTGCCCAGTACTGCAATAATTTGATTTGATTTCAAAATGGAAACAATACTAAATTCAGGTCAATGAAACCTTAGCTCATAGTCCGGTGAGTTCAACTTGCACAAGAGTTTGCAAATAAATTTAAAATTAGTGAAATTTACTACTAACTGTTTGCATTTATATTTAATAGATGTAATGGTAAAGATGGAAACCAAAGAAGACAATGAGAGGGTGATGAAAAATAAAGAGAGATTGAGAGGCAGCAGGATTTACATTGACCATGACCTTATAGAGAAGAAGAGGAGATTGGGGAGTAAGGTGGAGAAGGAGAGAGGAAGAGATTGGAGGAAAGTGCTGGGAGAGAAGGGCGTGTGGGTGGAGATATTGAAAAAAGTAAAGGAGAAGAAAGCAGACGGGAGGAAAAGGAGGGTAAATAACATAAATTTGGATGTTGCAGGTAATAGAGAATAGGAGAGAGATGTGTCCGGAGGGGTGGTTGCAGAGGAGTGAAGGACAGGAGGCGGGACAAAGGACAGAAAGGAAACAGATACAAGTAGTAGGGGGGGGGAATAAAATCGATTTAATTTCGTGCCTTTGCCTCTGATTATTACTGCTTGCATATTGTGAACTTTATGATAAAATCACATTCAATTATACAAGATGTTCCCCATGAAAAATCATCACGAACGCGATGGAGTACGCAGGCCAGAAATAAAAGGATTTCGAACATAAATTCTTGCTAGTTCTTCATTAAATTAATTATACATCATAGTGAAGACGCAAGTGTGTTAGCACATCAGGTTAATTCAGAAACTCATTGTTGACGTTTTCAAAATTAACGTAAACACCAAGAGTTCCGTTTACGACAAAAGGGTTCCATTATGAAAATTTTAGGTTTCAAATAACAGACTGGAAGCAGTAATGTACGAACATCATTTGATACCAAATAATTGTCTAGAACAATAAATGGCTCAGTGTAGAAGAAGCTCGAAACGTAAGAGTCGAATAGTGTGAAATGAATGTGAATGTATCTCTAAAAAATCGCGAATGTAGAAGAGAAGGTATTGACTTAGATTTAATTATAATTTAATTAAAATACGCAAATTTTGTTTAAAAATTACAATAAGCCTCTTTGTTGTAATCTATATGAAAATTATAGTAAACAATTGTCATTTTTGTTGTAAAACGCAGCGGTAAAGTCGATGTTCATTATTTTTATATTTGTTCCTATAAAGTGTGTGAAGAAAACCAACCAACCAAAAACACAAGAAATAAAACTAACCAAGGACAAGAGAAAATACGAATTATATAGTAAATTAGTAAATTTGAATGCAAAGTACATACCCGACAAACATTACTGAAATTAATATCACAATTTGTTGAGTAAATAGTTAACAAGATATAGTGTGCGACTTATTGCAGCTTGTAAAACAATAATACATTTCGGAGGTCACACCACAACGATATTTATCTGCTCACGCGTTTCCTCCAGTAAGCAATTTCGGACTTTACTTGATAGATTTGTTATCAGTACCTATTAAAAATGCATTAATTACTTAGAATATAAGATAACAACACAATAACAATAAAAATCAAATTTGAGCACACGACAATTGATATTAAAATTTTGATCTTCGAACATGCAAATTTCACTCAGATAGATTTAACTATATAATTGCACAACCCAACCCAACCCAACGAATGATTTTTAAGATAATTTACGTTACAACAACAAGCTGTGCTGGACGATTCAAGTTAAGTTGAGGATTTGGTTGGGTAGAAATACAAACGAAATAATAACAAAAAGTCGACTCGAAAACTTCATAAGAGTCGAGTAAACCTTATTTTGTTAAAAAAGCAACCCAACTCAACCCAACTCAACCCAGGAGGATGCGCACCTCAAGGATTAAACAAAAAAGTCACCAGTTCGAAATTACTTGCTAGAAAGAAACGAAAAAAAAAACTCGTGCGTGTAGCGATTGAAAATGAATTGAATTGACTTCGTGTCGAAAACTTCTCAATAGCTGTCAAGTTCAACCTCATTTTGTTTTGAAAAGGCAAAGTTGAATCCCAGATGTAGTGGAAATTTTTTTAAAATATATCGTCCACAACCTGCAATCTAGACGACGAAAGTCAATTGTACCCAAAACCGCAAGTAATTATCATAAATTATTTTGATTGCTTTAGTGAAACATGATTTAATGTTTATAAATAATTACACCCAAATTTTATGTGTGCATCGTTCTAGATGCGTAGAGTAATATTACACAAGGAGAAAAATTGCATATAATAAAATTTCGTATTCCACAAATGCAATACACCGAATAGCATTTCAAACAGCAGGTGTGGACGTCAAGTTTATTGGAATAAAAATAATAATCTTTAAATCGAGGGTAAACGTAATCATCGCAAATTGTCTTAAAGATTCGCAATTCAAGTTTACCGAAAATGTTACCGAGTGTAACTGTGAGTGTTTCAAATGCATATAAAACATACACTCTGAATGAATAACTCCGCCAGGTGCAATTGCCGGGAGAAGACCTTGGAAGAAGACGATCAGATATGGTATATGATTTATGTTTTATGTTGTAGAGTTGTATGTTGTGTGGTTTTATGTTGTATGACGTATATTGTATTATGTATGTTGTATGCTGTATTATATATGTTGTATGATGACACACCTTGTTCGCCGTTTTAGTAATTTATAGAATTATTAAAATTTGTATTAATAAGAAAAGCTTCCGCGATGTTTAAAACAGTCTAATTCTAAAAACAAGTAAAACAAGTAGCCAGTGGCTCACTGATATTCGATTAGATTTATGTTGAACATAATAGCAGCATATACATTATTTTTTTACCACCGGTGGTAAGAATAATTGTCATATTAATAAAATTTTCACTGATTTTGACAAATGTCGATAGTACAAAGAAATATATTTTTTAAACGACGAAGAACCTGAACCTCGACGAAGACAATTAACCGGGAATCAATCTGACGTTTTGGTAACAACATGTGTATGAGGCACAATTATACAAATCATATTTGGACGACACGTCGTTAAATAATTAAGTGGTTAGAGGCGTGGTTTGAAATCCAGAAATGAACCTAGAAAATCCTGAAACTCCACTGGAGTGATAACCATGGACATCAGGCTTAACAGATTAATATAAGTTTCTACACCTGCGTTAATATAAATAATTAAGATAAATATTTAGTATTATTATAAAGAAAATTTTTGAAATCAATTTAATTTTATTTCAAACATTTAATCCCACACTATGACACGATTTACTTCAAACAATTGATTTCAAACATATATTTGAGTAAAATACCTAAATGCTAGAGTTATATCTAATACTAAAATTTCAGAAAATAACAATAGTAAACATTTGTATAACCTCTTTATAGGAGATAAATTGAACAAACATTTTGGAAAGATTAAAATACATTTCAAATATTGATATGACATCTTATCAAACGTGTCAAGGGTAATTAACGTAAAAAATCAGTATAAAGAGTTCGAGTCACATGTAATGAGCAAGAATCCCCTCAGGACAGCCCAAAATAATAATTCAGATGTCATGGAATTAATTTCACTGACTGTATTTATTAGGTAAATAATTAAAGGCAACATTCTAGCACGAAACATCATTCAATCCCACAAATAAGAGATCCTTTGACATTTATTTTCAACTGGCAGTATATTTTTCGACATAATGCCCATTTGCGACGCCTTCCTCATTTAACAAATTTGCATACTCAATCGACAAGGACGCCCAACGATACTTGCGTCTCATATTTAATAACACATTGCTCCGGTCAGGAAACTCTGAACGTCCAGGTAAACAGATTTAAAATTACACATTGCTAATACAAAGAGAACGCGCGCCACAACTCGACATTGCCAAGAGCTGCACTAAAATAGATCAACTAATTGATGTGTTCGAACATTATTCAAAGCCAACTTTTACTGTCAATTCGCAGGTGGCAGGCGTCGTGGGCGAACACACTTTCATAATATGTCGTATGCCCGAGCTGAACGACTAAGAAACGATACCAGCTCCGTTACAAAAAAAAATTAGCACAATTAAATATAATAATATAAACAAACAAAACATTGAAGATTCAAGTTAACGTACTCACGTTTTGAAATTTGCGCACAAAAGCAGCGATGTGAATAATCGACGGACAAATATGCAAGAACGGCGGTTCAAACACGTTCATTACGTCAACTTGGAGAAAATAACACTGAACGTATGACTTCATGCTGTCTGTATTCGCGATGGAAATGTTCTCAACGCCATTACTCGACGATGTGAGGTAATAAAATACGCATTTCTCTGAAGGAACTATCTAATCAAGTAGTACGTGAGTGAAAAAAAATTTCGCAAATGAATCACAAGTGGAAATGATTATTGATGTTGATAAATATCGATATTTTCTTAAATAGAATTTAAATAATTTAATTTCTAAAGAATAAGAACAGAATAGTTCCAACGAAATCGACTTGGTATTGAAAGAGGTGAGAAACAAAGGACACGTCGTATTCGCCTAAGAGAAGGAAAACATGGTAAGGATTTACGAGAAGGTAGGATTTAAAGTAGAAAATTATAAGAAGGAAAGAAGTCGGTCGAATTCAAAGTAAATGATGGGAAGGGTAGAAGAATATGCGTGTGATTGGAAGAAAACCAAAGAATATTGGTGGCGTGGCTTCAATTGAGGCAAATAGGGTATCGCTGATAGGAGTAGGAGACAAACTCCTTTGGTTAGCGGGTGGTGTTCCCTCGATATTTCCTTTCTTAATGCAATGTATGTCATATTTAAATTAATACCAAGAAATGATATATTATTACGATTTCGTTATAATAATGTAAGCTGCACTATAAAAATTAATGGGTAGAAAAGCTCGATTAATTATCTTGGCACATTTACGACGGCCCTGCAAACTATTTCTGGTCGCAGACAAATTATACAGAGAACAAGGCATTGAAAAAAAAACGTTAGTAGCAAATTATGGATACCACCATTGGTGACACATTGAAAAGTCCATTGTAGCGAAATCAAACACATTTCTTTTGAACAAGAGATCTTATGTAAAATATTGCTAACTGCTAACATACTTTGCACTTCTTAGCTAACAGCCAGCTGTCATTCCTTCTTGGTTGCATTAGAGGATATCATCAAACTAAGAGTAGTTATAAACAATCGGCCAAAATTAAAGGAAAACAACTGAAGTGGCGCAGATAATGTCGAGGAACACTGATCAGGAGAATAGCAAAGTCGAAAGTGATGAGAAAAGATGGAAATGAAGACCAAGAAAGAACATGGTTCAAAGAATAGAGGAACTGGCAAAAGTAGGGTAAAGAATTAAAGAACTGAATCAATTGACAAGGGGCAGGAAATAGTGGAAATAATTTGTATCAACCTCGCAAGAGGCGACGCAGTAAGGCAGAAGATTTTAGGTAAAGTACAAGAAGAAATAGCAGCTAATCCATCAATATTTCCAGCAATATCTATGCTCGATGCCATTCGGGTTCAAGCCGGCTCCATATTCAGTGCCAGAACAAAACGAAGAAGGGTATTTCTTACCTCATATACATTTTTTATATACATGATTTTTTATTTTCGTTCATTATTTTCGATTGACGACTAACTTTCATTTGCGGCATGATCATTTTTTGTTGCTCATCGCCTTAGTTTCATTTATTTTATTGTCATACCTCATTTTTTGTTGCTCATCGCCTTACTTTCAGTTATTTTATTGTCATACCTATCGTAAATATTTCCTTGTAGTTTTCTTAGAATAAATGAATATCGTAGTAATTCCTTCTTTAGTATCATACGCGGCTTGTCTTTTTAGTTTTGCATATAGTCTCATAGAGGGTACCACTAATGAATCGTCAAAAATCAAAATTATCTTCATTCTTTCGTTAACATAAATCAAAACTTTCATCAATATATGGCAAGTGATTAAAATAGAATTGAGTCAAAGAAATTTTTACGCGGTATTTTTTTTACTAGTTTCAGGAATGATTGACAACGATTTGCTGAGTTCATTTCTGTTGTTGGTGATCAAGCACCACATCAATCGACAATTTCATGCTGGTGTTGTGAGTTAATCCCAGAGTTAATCGTGGAGAGTTAAAATTGTGAGTTGATTTTGGTTGGGCTGGATTTGGGTAGGGTTGGGTTGAGTTGGGTTGGGCTGGGTTGAGTTGGGTTGGGCTGGATTGGGAAACTAGTGAAGCAGTTTCTGTCCACCCAGATTTGAAACTGGAACTGATGCACTTGATTTGGCGTACTTGATGCACTGAAAACAGTTTGACGCTGTATTCCCCTAAGCCAATCATAATAATGTAAACCATGCTTATCCTCGAACTTATTGCATTTTCAGCTCCATTGATTCTTTCGTTCTAAGCTCGTCGATGTCTCCTTTACTTTTTCCTCCAGAACTATACTGAAAAACTGTTTCTTCCCACCATTTAATTCTATTTAAACTTCTAATTTAATCTGTCACTAGCTTATTTGCATTTATTACTAACTTATTTTTTAGCTGCTGCTTAGATTTGATGTTCTAGCGTTTTTCAGGATATTCAGGTGCATGGTCCATATCTGACAAGGTACTGAATTCACCATTAATTACCATATCCCCAGCTCGATTTCTTTGATATATTTCGATCTTACCACTATACTAATGGGTACATATTATTTATTATTATTTAAATGTATCTACTCGTTAGATTTCAAAAGTATCAACTGTCTGCAATTCGCGTCTAAATTAACAAACAAGTTAACAAACTTGAGGCTCTAAAAGTATGGAAAAAGCTGTTATTTATATCTTTAGCTATCTATTCCTAAGAAATCTGTCCTTCACTATACTCAATTTTATTTTCTACTAATAATGCTCCATAGTGGGATTTTCAAAGGAATCAGACATCTACATGCACTATATTTTATTCTTCTTCATATTTATGATAGATCCTTTCTGTTCTTCGTGTTCCTCCTGTTACATTTTCTTCCAAACCACATTTTCCCTTATCGATTTACATATTCTGTTTATTTTTAAATATGATAATGATATCGGTTACCTCGTTCTGGTTAAGAAGAAGAAATCACAGTGTAATACCCAACCCAACCCAACCCAACCCAAGACAATCAAAACGTTTTTCGAAATTTAATTGTTTAAGAGATATTCTTTGAAGGTTGTGAAAATGTGTATGCAAGTAGTGAAAATAATGTCTTTTATTTTTTAATTTTTTTTTGGTTAATTCCTCTTTTGTCCCTTTTCATCTTCAATTGTTACGCTTCGATTTTCTTTCCTGTTATTATGAAGTATTTTCAATGTACAGTTTTGGTTAAATCTAACTCGAATTCATTGTTTGTTTGTGTTATGTTTAAAATTGTTTTAATGATTTTTTGTATTTGGTTCGCTTTTTTGTATTTTTTGAACAAATGCGCTTTGCATTTTAGTTTGATTTTTGATTTGCCACGATTTGTACATCACTTTCATTTATTTTATCTCAAGTTTGTTCGTTAGCTCGTTAGATTTGACACCAACCCGCATTATCAGTTTTATTTCACAGTCATTTACTACCATTATTAATTAATAATTGACACAATATAAAAAAATAACAACGAAAATATAAAAAAAACCACTAAAATTACGGAGACGTGTCCACGTTATACTAATAATAACGCAAAAGGTAATAAACATACCAGAAATACTCACTTTTACAGACGTAAGATATCATCACGAATTAATTTATATCACTGCAATATTACGACCACGAGCAACTCATGCGAAGCATCGAAACAAAAACCTATTGAAACGGTATCTCCACAACAAGTAAATTTTGTAAAAGTACTGTTAAAGCTGACCGATTAGTATAAAATTTGTGTACATAGCTACGATACGATTCGTAAATATTTGTGATATTCCATTTCCAACGGCAAAATAAAAGTAGGCATAGCAGGTAATAAGCAATTAGCAGTATCATGAGTCACGCGGCGGGTATTTCAGGTTTTAATACATACAATTTTTATAAATAAATATTTAAAACCCAGTACAATAAATCGAAAAAAAAAAACATACAAATTAGATCAAAGTATGATAAAATATATTGAAGATAAGTGTGGCGAAAACGAGGAAACGAACGATAACAGCATTTTTATAGAATATATAATCGTGAATTTGTATATAACAAAAATTAATTGAATTGTACGATCGATACATTTTCTTATTAATAAATAATTAAACTCGTCGATTTTCACGATTTCAGCAAAGTAAATAGTTGGTACTAGACGAGACGAAATTTAAGTCTAACATCTACATTTTAGAAATATTATTTGATCGATTATTTATGACAGACAATACAATTTCAACGAAAGTAAAAAAATACGAAAATATATTACTAAGCCTTTGGAACTTTTAATTTTCCTTGATAATCTTGCAAAAGCCCAGCTCTAAGTAGACTCGAAAGGAATTGGACAAGACATAGGACAAATATGAACAACTTTTTCGATGTTTGGTGTTATAGGTGACAAGATATGAATGGGTGAGAAAATTTTGGTTAAATCCAACTTCATAAACTTTAGAGAAGCGATCGAAGTAATTCTAATATCTATGACTTACCATAATTTTCGAGTACTCGATATCAAAACTTATGTCGACAATGGTTTAACCAATGAGTGACAATATAAATAATCTGTCTTTGATAACAACTTTAAACAAATGTAAGAAATAAACGAAGGCTCCGTTTACATTCCACGCTGCTCTAAACCCACACAATTTAGCGGAAAACAAATTGACAAATATTTTCTGTACTAGATAGCACATATCATTGAAACGACATCTTATCTAAAATTTCTAGAAATATGACGCCAACTGCACTCTGTATGCAATTCATACTCAGAACATATAATTAATCACATTCGTATGTAAAACACTAGCTTTCGCAATTCACTACAACGATAAAATGAATCAAAATTTTTTGAATGTTTAACCGAATTAGCGATTTACGATCTTTCAGTGATATTTTACACGACGCAAAGGTGCGCTGTCGCTTTTGTAACGAGCGCCGCACAGAAGAGCTCTTGCACCACGCAATAAAATCAATGGAAAGTTCAAGAAAAAAGTCGATGTGCCGGCAAGATCCGTTTTTTCTCGTCGACATTAAGTAATAATTGAAACTTTCACTTCATGTTCGATATAAAAGTCAAAGATCAAATTAAGCGAAATGGCACGTTGCAAAACGTACCTAAACTAAAAGGATCGGACGCGCTGATGAATTGGCTAACGGAATCGAACTTAAAACGTGAACGTGTCACGTTATTAAGTATAGAAAATGAGTCATAAATTTGTAATAGAACAGGATTCACATAAACAATGTGAGATAGAAACATGGCGCGAAGTGAATAAGTAATTTTGTTAAAAAAAAATTAGCCTGAGCCTGTTTCCTAAACGCATGCGTCCTTTAGTAAATCCTTGATAATTCATAATTTTAATTTATATAAATTGGCAATTGTTTTGTCCTTCGATAATAACATATTATTTTAAGGAGATGAATAAACCAGCGTCATACGATTACATATTGTACAAGTAACTATTTATGTGAAAAGGTTTAAAATGTTTATATATTTTTATAAATAGAAACTTTAAAATAGTTTTCAATGTCAATCGTAATTTTCTATAAATATCATTATCGCGTAATGTCCATAGAATTAAGTAACAATATAGAGCAGGACCTCGAAATCTAGGACTCTTAAACTGGGGTGAACAGAGTGAAAGCTAGTTGCGATGCGATGCGACAGGAGACACGATGCGATACTTTATTGCTTCTAGCAATATGTGACGCATCGTACAAGTTAATTTTCATAGACGTAGGTGCATAAGGAAAATCAGCAGATTCTACTATGTTCAAAGAAACTTGAACAAAACGAGTTATCCTTTTACGGAATCGAAGAGTCTATGTCTTTTGTATGTGTAGCTGATGAAGGAGTCGGAGCCCATAATCAAAGTATGCTGCTTTCTGCATAACTATGTAAGGGCCAGAGATGGATTTGAAACAGGATATACCTTAACAACGCAGGATTTATTTGATTCAAGTTCTGACAATGAAATTCCAAAGAAGAAGGCAACTGTGCTACGAGATAAATTTGCCGTTCCGTGACAGTATATGAAATGAGTGCATTTTCCACGGAGACGTGGCAATGTTGCAGGGAAATGTTTTGTTTTTCAACGAGGGAGAAATATCTCAACCGCAAGTCATGGTTTACTTTTGCTGCTGAAGTAGCCTTCTTCGAATTTTGCTAATTCACAATGGTCGATTGACGCTTTAAGATTGCTCTTTCAGCATGAATTGTTGTGTATGGCCGGTCAGTGTGGTAGAGTTTAAAGCAAGGTGTTTTAAGACATGATTTAAACTGTTTCGTTTATTAGAAAAAAAAATAAGTAGCTGCTGTTTAAGAAAGAAGGTCATTCAATTTTTAGGAATTTAGCAATTATAACATTTTGCTGACAGCATTTTTAGAACAATGTTGTTTTGTTGGATTATTTTGATTAAACAGATTCTTAAATTCATCTAGGAATTTATTCAATATAGTACTAACATTGTCATTATTCCTTGATGTTAACTAGGACCTTGATTTAGGGGTTGTACATTAATTTCGTTCCTGCTGTTATTATTTTATGTAGGTTATTTTATATAAGTTGTTGTAATACTCAAACCCTTCATAATTTACCCGGTATAGATCTCCACACAAAGCACATGTAGCAGTTACTTTTTTGCAACTTTTAGTATCGTATGTTTCTCCACAGTTCACACATACGAAAGAACTATCGCAATATGATGTTGTTCCGTGGTTCCATATGATTCTAAATCGCCACGAAAAATGTGTTTAGCGGATGTTTAGATCGTTTATGTTTAGCATTTATTATACTTTTGACTTTAGATCAAGTTTTGGGGATACACTTACATACCACCTTTTGCTTTGCATTTTTATGAAGTCTGGTCAATGAGCAGCCATTTTTTTAAAATTATTCTTCTACTATCGTGCCTACGAGGAGCTGAAAGGCATCTATTTTTTCAAAAAGAATCAATTTTCAAAAAAATTATTTAACTGTCGCATAAGATCGCAGTGCAAACTAAACACAAATTAATAAACTAAACACGAACGAATAAACTAAATAGAATTTTTGGCCTTGTGAACAGTTAAGTTAAATTAACTGGGGTTTAAGATGTCATCGAATTCAATTTAATTTTTCATAAATTCATTTACCGCTTTAAACAGTTAAACAATCCAATAAATTCTCTCGAGAATCCAAATTTTGGGTTTAATTTAGCTTTAGTTAAGCTAAGTAGACAAGTGAATTGATTTTTTTTTGTCCTCTGCTTCTTAGAGTTTGTCTAAATTTCGTAAATCTTTTCATCTATGCCAGATCGTCTCGTATTCTACTATTTTCGTCGTATTTTTCTAATTATGCTCATTTCAATTTTTGTCTTTTTCTTCCGCCTTAGATTTTCCTGACGGTGCGTGTACGTACGAGACGTGTTTATTATTGTAAGCTTCTTGTTTTCTATTCTTATGCTTGTTAGTCCACCATTGGGAATTCAGTGTTGATCATTCATTTTTTGGTTCACTATTAAAGCTGCACCCTTACTTCCTTCCGTAGGATCCTTGTCGTGTACAGTAAGGAATCAACATCGGAAACCGGGATCCTTCTTCATATTTCAGTAACTTACACCGCACTTCGTTGGATTCCACGATCCTTATTATGACTCTGATTGCAGTTTAAAGCTCACAATGTGGTCTTGGTGTCTTTAATTCTGTTATTGGAATTATGATCAATATTTAGATATTTTAGTTAAAGCTCTAACATGCGATGAGAGTTTTCCTTAACAATCTGGACTTTGCCTTGACGCCGTAGGTGTGTAACACGAAAAAAAAAAGGAGAGGTATATTTGTACCAGAGCCAATAAAAACCCTTTGGTAAAAACGAATAATCCCATTTACTTATTCTTAAACGACGTTTAATATATTCTAAAGCAAAAAACAATCCGAAAGACATTTCTCGAGCATGGAAAAAAAACATAATTTTCCTGCACAAGAAAACACAACCAGAGTGGATTTAAAAATACGAATAAGCTTTGGAAAAACATATGGTTCATTTTAAAAGATTGCTTGGGTGTAAGTAAATAGATCTGTGTATATAGAATGAATGTAATTCAAGAAATAATGTACAATTCGAACATGTAAGGTTAATTATACGAATACTTGACTGCACAACACAATGGAAAATAATACAATTTGTATACTTACACAAACAAACCATTTGATTGCAAACGTGGGCAATTAAAGACATGCAAAATCAATTAAAGTGAATAAATAAAATCGTAGATGACACATCAACATTGCTGCTTAAAGCTACAAAATAATGTAAATATGCTGAGAAACGATCCAATTTTTTTTAGAGCTATATGAGAAAATAGAAATAATTAAAAGGTTTCGCGATTAAAATGTATGACAAGCATAACCCCGAATAACAAGGCTCATATAGGCACGTACATCGACGTACTCCAAATTTGGTGACGAAACAAAAATTGCATAAGCACCGTCGTTGGAAATGTGAGTTATCTATATAAGATAAGTGCACCAGGATCGAGGGCACATCCGATTAACCTGATTAATTACCTTAATTACACCGCAGGTATCTTTTCACGGGTGCAATTAGAGAGAAGGTTATAAAAGTCTGCATGTACGTACAAATTAGATCCTAATAAATGCATAACTCGCGCGCATAAACGCGCACCGCTGCGCTCAATTTGAATTTATTAAATCTTTAAAATAACCTTCGTCGGAAAAAGAATGCGCACTTGCATTATGCTAATGAACGCAATTATTAAATAAATTATAAATATAAAAACAAACATGCCTATGTGTTACGTGAAAGGATACGTTGAGTTGGACGCGTTTAAAGATTTTGATTTTTAATTATTTATCGAATGTAATAATTTAAAATGGCATTCCCCGCGGTCGCACTCACGAATAAATCCCATAAATTATTCGGCCGCAAGTTTAATGCCCATGTAAGACATATCTTATCTTGCAAAGCGGAAGGAACTCGACCCACGGGCATTGGGTTAATAATTTCCGATATAATTGTGGCAGGAAGCACGTTCCGTAAGATGTTTGCGTTTATGGTCTATAAGATTTGGCAGCGGAGTTTTATCGGTTTGCACAAACAATAAATCATTGAAGTTAATAACGGAAAACACTGTTATTACGTAAGTTTCATTTAATTAAAATCGCTTGGAAATGGAATAATTAACTTCCGCTAAGCCGGTGAAAAGTTGGTCAATATTACATTATTAATTAAAAGTATTATTAATAAATACTCTTTATGTCTTAATCCTTTGAACTCGAACGCTGCAGGACATTTAATTTTGTGTTTATATTTCATTTCAAGTAGTCCAATGCTATTTCTAAAAATATATTACTGTTGGTTGTTCAAAGCGGCCTTATTTAAATTTTATTGTACTTCTGTTTGGTCCGAGTAACACAAATGTTTATGAATGAAAAACAGGTGCATAAATAACCTCGTGAGGATTTTTATTGCGGTTTTGAATTTAGAGCCAACATCGTCATAATTTTCAACATCTGCAATTGAAAATAAAAAAAACTATAGTTCTGTGGACAGGCTGATGACGAAGTAAGATTAGGGACCGACCGAATAGCGTCTTTCGATGCATTAATGTAAATATGGATTGTAATTAATACAAAATGGCAAGAAAATAACGTATTATACCACGATTTTAGATCAATTCGGTCACAACGTTGAAGATTCCTAACTATCTGCATAAAATCATTTTCTTGCGATACCAAATTGTGCCATTTTTAAAAGTGATAAATAATAGTCGTGGTAGTAATTTCAAACATTTGATGCAAAAAGGGCATGTAGTTCGATAAAATTTTCAAACATTTCGAAATATTAAGGTTTTAGACGATTTAATTACAAAAATGTAAATTTAATGAAAATGTTATAGTTATCTACATTAACACTGACATCAAAGCACTGAAAACAAAGCACTTGTCTAATAATAATAATTCATTTTCCCCTTTTACTCTATAATCAAACTTCCTAAACGTGTCGTCAAAGTCAATTCCCTGTAGCAATTTTAAGATACTTTCCATAACTCTCTCAGCACTCAAGGTATAAACTACACATTTCAATAATTTTAGCCATTCCCATTGACCCCCCCCCCCCGTTCAATAACATTGTGTGTAATATTTAACATAATCAAATTTGATGGGGGGGGGTCAATGCAGGGAGGTATTGGTTAAAAAACCCAGATCTATTGAAGTAAGTATTTTTGCATTGTATGCGAGTACAAGAAGATAGCAGTAATGTTCACAAACAACCTCATGTCACTCGTGCTTGCATGACTTGATAAACAGTGCGATGTAGTCAAAATACCAACCTTCAATTTTAAAACTAAATCACACATTCGCTAGAAAATAAGCGACAGTTACTGCCAACCCAACCCAAAAACTGCTGCCCTATTCAAGGACATTATTTATTTCTTTTAATGTGACACAGTTGGGTTGAGTTGGGTTGGGTTGGGTTGATCTGTCCACAGTCACTCGCCACCGTCAGACTATTCAAATGTACTCATGGATGCTGTTCAGAAACAAGAATGTCAACCCAAGAAAAAACTCCAATGAAGAATTCTCCAAAACCCAACCAAAGATTGCGATCAAGATGCTTCGATTAGTTCTACGACGAGAAAAGTAGACCATTTTAACAAGTTCATAGAATTTAGCTTTCAATAATATTTGAAGTTTGAAGGGTTCTTCTCACGATAAGAAGATTGTGGATTTTCCGCAAGTTTCTTGGTATTTTTTTAATTTCCAGTTTTCTCTTCCTAGTTCTCAGCTGTTTCATCGACTAGTTTTGACTCTGGAAACAATTGTTCAGCTTCAGGTTGTATCCACCTTTGCTTCTTATCAAATATACTTGCAATATCATGGAGCTTATCACTTTAATTCCTAAGGTCGATTTAGGGCTCTATAGCTATCGCTGGATGGACAGCAGCTAAGAGGTTTATGTACTAAAGCAGAAGAGAAGATAAGGCACAGCTGATTTTGTTAGTCCGATCTGCTATTTTGATCGCAACCTTCCTGCTATGGTGGATTATCAGATCAGACCAACTAACGCTTAAGGTTAGATTGAGACGATCATTATTAACTAATATTCATAATCACTTACATACAAGCATAACATAATAGAAGATTTTTTGTGTACATATTTTGAAGGAAAGATGAATTTAAAAGGTTCGATTTTGTGGACTCAGTATTCAATGCTGCGAAGTGAGCTTTCTTTGAAGAGAGGCATTGATATGAAGTCATACCTTAGTATAATAGCATTAAAAAAACTATCAACTAGTCACTGATTGCTGTAATACTATTGGCTTGTGCCAAAAAAATTGCTGAAAAGATTGGAGTGCCAAAATCATGTTTCATTTACTGGCCACTGCCTCATGGGATGTTCGGCCAGTTTACTAGCGGATTGTAAGGCCAATCTTATAATAAAACATGGAATTTGAAGTCCAACAGTGTGGCAAATGGTCACGTGGAAAATTCAAGTGAAAATAAAAAAAAAGATTTCAAATATTATTGCAAATTGAAAAAAATAAAACTTCATCACGAGTTAATTTAACAAATTGCATAAAATGTATTGTAAATATTTATAATTAAAAAAAAAAACATTTCCTATAAGCTTGAACGTGTTGAATAAACATTGTTTTCTATTGTTGTTTATTTTATTTTAATTTTAATCGATGATATAACGATATTCAAAATTTTAAAAAATATACAAATGTGCCTCATTATTCTATCCACAGGTCGATTGTAAGATAGGGTACGTAACGAGGACGCGATATTGCACATAGTAGACTATGGTACGTAACCAGCTCACCGTATGTAGGTCGTATTATATCATCTTACAACTGCAAAACTAAACATCTATGCGTTTAACTCTTGTACAATGATTGAAACCATTTGAATTTCTTATGAATCAATTAATTCTTAGCCACCCACCAGTATATGAAACTTTAGATTTTTATTTGGTACTCTTCGACATTATTCCTTAATAATTACTGCTTGTGCAAATACCCAAACTTAAAGAAGTTTTATTCATTTCACCATTTCGTGAAAGTGTCTAATTACTTTTTCACTAACCTCCCAAGCTGGTGGGACAAATAGGGGATTCATCGATTCCACGAACCGTTTAAATTTCTTAATACGATGCGCACATACATATAGAAAAATTAAATTAAAATAATTATAATTTTGAACCCAACATGTTCAGGACGACGCACAGTCTATGTCCTTTTGGAATAAATTAATTATATGTTAGTTATTCATAGCAGTTACCCTTTTACAACTAATTTTAGACGCCACTTGAGAAAAACATTAAACACACGTTTTACCTTTCTTGGTCGTCGTTGATAAAAACCATCCATCACCGCACCAACGAAACTAACATTGACGACGGTGACGAGGTGATTTTTCGAACATAATCTGCGACCGCACTAAAAGAATATGTGGCCCAGTCCAACCGATGGATTAAAATCTACGGAAGTGAATCACAGGTTCGGCTCACAACCGGAAATTGTCGCGATTAGAATATCGCCACATCCTAAATTTGGCTGGCAAATCAATAATAACGCGGTGTATGGTACCGATATGATTTCTCCCCATGTTGCGACCGTGGTGTTAAAGGGCCGAACGGTATACACCACGTGGACGAGCGCGTTTGTATACAGTGTTGCAAATGTAACAGAAAAAAATCGTATACGATGTTTTAATTTTTAAATTTGTTTCGTTCGTTATTTTTAGATTTATTTGGAGTCTTTAACATAAAGATTTAGTGGAGTGGAGTGATATTGATTTTGCACTTTAATAATTTAGATAAATTAATTGTGTGTTTGTTAGGCTGTAGGTCAAGAGGTTGTTGTATTTTTTAGGCATTTATTCGTAGGATTTTTCTTCTTCGATTAAAATCGAGTATATTAACGTTGTTTGGGGCACCGTATTAAACCACACCATCTTCACTGAGCCGATGGTACGAATTTAAGTACAAGTGGCGATATCAATCATGGCAAGCAAATGACTATGTAGACAATTTCAAGGATGTTTACCGTAAGGTAAACGTCCCCATAAAAATTAAGTTTAATTAAAATTTTGAAAAACGATTTTCCTATCGTTTAATATCGTCGGCAATGTTGGCAAATGCACGTACGAAACTGCACGTCATTTCACTAATGAAAATAATACGTTCGGTCAATACAATGTGTAAGTGCATGCCTCGGTCCAACGGACATACCACCGAGTAATTTAAATAGCGCATTTGCTAATTGTATACTCAGGCTGCCGCGGAGCTTGAAACGCAACCCAAATTACTTCCATTATGGCGCGTCTACGGAACGCGCACCTCGGCTATAAACTTTCTTAAAATATCATATTACATTATTAAATAATTAATCGAATGCCCTTAGTTGGAAACCATACTTCAAACGCAATTTCTTTACATCAACGGAGTAATTTAATCGGTATAATCAAACGCCCCTTGGACATTACGAAATAGCTTAATATAATTCTGAATTATCGACACGCTTGGGTGGAAACAACATAATTTCAATAACTAGTGCGTTAAAAAAATTGATTGACTTAACGATTTTATTTTTGTGTACGTTGAGGATCGTAAAAAAGATGTAGGATTTGGATGGCGAAATTATAAATTTTGTGTGAGTTTCATCCAATAATTTTTTGAATTCAGAGGCATAAAAATGTTCCCATTATTTTATTTTCAATATCGTCCTTTTATGTATTATTTTTTTTTATTATGCAATTTTTCATTAATCATTCATTCAATTGAAATCGCCGCGTATGTGGTTTTTATTTCATTTTTATGATAATAAGATTATATTCAAATAAATATAAACACTTGAAACTTGCAATTTATCTTGATTTCGTTTATTTTTATTTTATTGAGTTAATGTTTTGATCATTTATTTTTACTTGAAATTTTTAATTTGTTTCTTTTTCATTTATTTCATCTTCGTCGCATTCTAATTGATTCATTATCCTTTACATTGACTTATTTGTATTTTTAATCAATTTTATTTTTTTCATAATTGTTGAAACGGTTTCGAATGTTTATTACATGCGAAAAAATATGTTATAAAAAGAAAAAGTATGCACATAATATACTTAAATAATTCGAATTGGCCAATGCGCAAAAAATTCCACGAATTCTCCGCAGTTACTGTCATTGTCCTGTTTCATCAATGTTGGCGCAAGCTAAGGATGCACAACAATTCTTAAAATAATTTTATATCGCGTGCGGCCGGATTGACGCACATCCGAAACGAAATCGCATCTGACAATCGCATTCACGATTTTCGCTATCTAATCGCAATCAATCAATTCATTAGCGCTTATGTCGTTTTCTAACGTGGGTGGACCGAAACGGATTAAAATCGATAAATAAACAAACCCACGTGCGAATGCGTCGGACGCGCACACTTCGGCCGCAACGCACCGATATAAATAAATTCGACGTACCTTTTGCTGCCGAAATCCAAGTCGCCCGCAAATTTCCAAATACGTGAAAGCGATCGCAAACCAGTCGCGCTCGTAATAAGTCGGGCGCGTGAAAAAACCGGAAACTCGTTACACAATCACGGTATATGGCGAAAGGATCGAAACAGCCGCCGACGCCGACACAGAGTGCAACGATTTCTGCATTATAGGTTTTCTAACGCGAAAGGATAACGCGAATCCTGGCTGCTGCACCACACGTACGCACTACACGAGTAGGAGCTTGCGCCAAATGAGCAAGATCTCTTCCAACCTGTGGCTCTCCGCGTGCATTCCGGCAACCTTGCGCTGACTCACCAAGCTCGACTGGGGAACACACAAGATATTAAGTGAAAAGGTGGAGCCGCTCTTCGAACGAGTTTTGCAACTGACTGGTAACGGTGTAAGGATACACATAAATATATAACTTATTTATACAGGCTTCCGCAAAAGTACATACGTACATAATTATTTAAAAAATAACAGCTTCGATATATATCATTTTTATTGTATTAAAGACAAATGATACTGTTCTCTAAAAATGTTAAACAATTTAGTTTAAAACACTCCCCTATCCTTATCGATGATACTTCCATTATCAATAATAGTTTGATTAATAAAGAATACATTTTTACATACGTGCATTTTACATGAAAAATATTTTTATATTGGAATTGGATGCAAAATATAAAGCAACATCTAAAACACGTCGCACCAGACAATTAAATAAAATACCCAGCAATAATTTCACTGTATAATCGAAACTAGATTATTTTATAATTGACATATTTTTTCAATGCAGCAACCCTCTACTTCTCAGTATACCCCTGGTTTCTACAATTATGGCATACTACGAATTTCAAATTATTGTTGCGCCAGTTGCGTTACGCTCGTCCTGGCAACCACCGGGCTGTCAAGGTAACAACCGAAATGGCAGATGCAAATAAATAATAGAATCCAGGGGACTTGGGGTCATAAACTTCCACCCGGTGCCTTTTCTTAAAAGTATTGATCTGCATTTCTTTATAGATGTGATTTTCTATAAAAATATAAATATTACAGACTAGGATTGATGTATAAGATTTAGAAATTTTAAGTAAATAAACGAATGTGATACTTTTAGATCTTGTGATTGCGTATATAAGCAAAGGTGATAATTGTAAATAAATGTGATATGGATTATATAAATAAATAACGATAAGTTAAGATTTTGTAAATAAGTATGTTAGATACAAGTAGACAAATAATAGTCGGAGGTAAATATTTGTAAAGGATTTTTATAGAAGACTAAAACGTTAGAAGGTGTAGTGGAAAATCTAACATCTCTATAGACTAGACGAATTATTAATTAATTAGTTAATTAGTCATTGGTACCCTTTCGTTTCTATCAGGTTTTCACAATTATTAGTAGCCTATAAGTTCTAAATATGTGTGCAATGTTTTCTCAGGGTGATCTAAACGAATTTACGTCTGACTTTTATTC
Source organism: Geotrupes spiniger (assembly GCA_959613385.1). Taxonomy (NCBI): domain Eukaryota; kingdom Metazoa; phylum Arthropoda; class Insecta; order Coleoptera; family Geotrupidae; genus Geotrupes; species Geotrupes spiniger. Next base: position 32,560,989 of record OY390736.1, on the reverse strand, counting down.
AAATGTTAAAGAGACATCGTAAAAGCAAAACGTCGTCAGATAACTTGCGTAAAATAGAGTTTACACAATTTCGACTGGTTAGTGTTTATAGTAACAGAGGCAATACACATATATTCTGTTAGCGCAAGTAAACAAAGTAAATATAACAAACAGCGGATTTATTATCAACTTGGTGAAGACAACGAACGTCCAAGATGAACTTCAAGTTTAATTATCAAACAAATAGAACAACATGACAATTCGAAATGTTAACAATAAGAACAATTGTGAAATAATTGCAATAAACTAAACTAAACAAAAAAAAAAATATTAGGAAAAATGTAAAATATGCAAATTGGAGGCGTCGACAGTTTCCTTAATTACACAATCTGGATGAATCGTGGTTTGGAAAACAAGCATTATACAAACAATTTAACTTCTCAGAGCTATAAAGGGCGCTAGCGATATTATACATTGTTTAAAATTGATTTGCACATAAGATGGAGTATAGGAATGTAATTATAAATATACGAGTCCTAAATGAAGAAAATTTATTAAAAAATTGCAAGAAATCAGGGCGGGCGACATTAAAAATATCTATATTAAAAATAATATCGATATGTTGGTAATTCAGTTATAAAGCAACAAATATATTATTATAATTTAAATTATTTAGCTAGATAGTCGAATTATCAGCAGAGGATGTTTAGCTGCCGCAGATAATAAAAAGAATGGTGTCCTTTCTTGCCAACCTTTCAGAACAATTAATATTCTTTTAATATCGACAAAATGTTTATTAAATTCTCCTTTCCGATGGAATATATTTTGTTCCAATTCTTTATATAGATTTTAGTTATTTTTAGTCTGTGAATTAAGTTTGTTATTGTACACACAAAATTGAACCATCAACAATAAAAACATGATACGAAGGCAGAAAAGAAGGACATATTTTGAGAGCAATTGAAAACGATAACAGAAAACAGTGAATGCGCAATTTATGTATCAGGAGATATGAAAAGCACAGTATGAAGAGAGGGCAATGGGGCAGGGGTGTATTGGGCAACATGGAGCGGCGAAAAGAAGTAATGATGAAGTATTGCTTAATGAATCTAATCTAATAATCGCGAATACGCTCTACCAACGTACGTGCAAATACACATTACAAGGATAAACAAACGATAGTGCAAGATGTGAGAATGCTGTGTGGAGCTGAAATAATCAGTGACCATTACATTCTAATTGCAAAAATTAAACAACATCCACTTAAACGGGCACTTAAAGAAGTTAACGAAAATATACAACATGAACTCATAAAAGTATACATGACGAGAGAAAAGGAAGTAGCCAATAAGTACGAAAAGATTGTGGAAAGAATGGTTAAATGGTTAAAAATAAAAATGAAGTTGTGGAACTGTGGGTAACTCTACGAAAATGTTGGTAGCGGAAAAACAAACATGTGGTTAAGACCTGTACAAAAACAAACGACATGGCGGAATAATAATATAAAACAAGCGACGAAAATCAAAAAGGACAAATAGAAATAATGCCTAGGAAATAGAACAGCAACGAGATATGAAGCTTATAAAAAAACAAAGAATTGCAGTTAAAAACATGGTGAGAGAAAGTAAATGAAATAGATGGACAGAGAAAAATTGCAATAAATAAGAAGAGCACCAAAAAATGTGCTACAAAATATGAGAAAATAGAGAAGAAATAATGGACAGATGGAAACAATGTGTCCAAGAGCTGCTCTGTGATGAGCAAGAAGATTATGTAGAAGTTAGTGGTATTTTATATGTCCTATGTCAAAGAAAATAAAAATGATGAAAGACAATAAACATTGTAGAAGTAAAAGAAGATATAAAAACTATGAGAAAGACATATGCACGAAAATCTATAGAGGGAGTAATCCCTAAAGACTGGCATATAGGGGCAACAATGCAGATTTATAAATGATAAATGATAATGTGATAAATATAGATGAATAACACTTCTAAGGACGGCGTTAAAGAACACGAAATGATACTCAATTATTTTTTAATCAACTCGAGACAACGGCAGAAGTGCAACGTGGATCCAAAAATGGCGCCATTTATCTAAATTAAAAGAAATAATCCGGAAAACCCTGCTAGGTAATACAAAAGTATTTTTCGAATGCTTATAGCAACCAATAACAAATTATCATCGAGAAAAAGAATGACAGTCTACTGTCTCAAGAACGTATGCACTGATTAAGTTGATATTTCCACATTCACATAGTCAAGGTGCATATTCTCTAAAAATGTGTCCAATATATTGAAACATAATTTCAATATCTTCGAACTTGGTCAATATTAAACTGCACTTTGCATGTATGCCCAACCTTAATCAAAAATGGAGGGCTAATATCTCAAAAACAATATGCACCAATTACTTTAAAATTTTGCATTGGCGTACCTCAGACACTCACAAATTATGTTTCATTGAGAGATTCAAAGACACTGCTAAAGTGAAACATAACTATTATTTCATCGAGAGATTCATTGCCAAAAACATTGTTTGTCCAAGACACAAATAAGAGTTCATTGATAAATTCATTGTCAAAAACAATGTTAAAGTAAAAAACCCAAGTTATGTTTCATTGAGAAATTCATCGCCAAACACATTGCTAAAGTGTAGTAACGCAGCTGCCCATCCTGTTGTTTCCCCTGGATGGAAAATTTCACAGACTCCGCGCCAAATTCCGAAACTCGGTCTAATATTACTGCGCACTCATAGCATTATCTAATTAGCCTGCACTGTTCTTATAATTTTTCCAGTTCTTCAAAAGACTTCATTTTGATTTTGGATACTAAAAATATATAATGGCAAGAGTGTATTGCGAGGCAACTAAATCAAGAAAAGAAAGAAACAGAAATTCGTCCTAACTGGCGAAGAAGTTGTGTATTTTCGAAAGAGGCAAAGAAGAAAAGAAATGAATGAAGACCGGCTATTTGGGAGTAATGAGGGTAACTAGCTAATGGTTGAAATAGAAACTAAACATCAGGGGGAATAACATGTCGGTATAATTTTTACACGAGGACTTATGTGTAATACCAAACTCTGCATAAGGTTGAAGATGAACACTATTTCAAGAAAACATAATCGAAATTCCACTGCTCTTAAATTGTTAAAATTGGTACTAAAAAAATTTTGTCCATTGGCTAAAAGTCAATGGTTTTCTTTAGGTATCGATTCGCAGTTTAGTGCATCAAAATTCACCAAACAGAACGCGACGCAAACGCAAACAAATCAATATTATTTTTAGAAAGCAACTCTGAATATGCGCCACAAATCACCGATCTATAGTTAGCGTGGATCAATGTTCTGTTAGTATTTAAAATATCCCGCTAATCTAAAATTACTTTCATTTTATCTCCGACACATTTTCATATAGTAATTGTTTCTGTCGGCGCAATTATGAAATAAGTATGATTGAGCAATCATTTGATTTACAACATTTACAATCAAGATTGATCATTTATCTGGCATCTAAAGTTATAAATATGAACGCCAAACAATAACATCTGTAAGTAAAAAAAAATAAACGAACATTATTTTACATTTGATGTATCCAAATAATCCAATCCCACGAAATCCAAAAATGCAAAATTAACGGGCGTGTTGACTTATTAGACACCTAAATCATCTGTTACAACAAAGCGGCGTTATTTCCGAGTTTATATGGCCCGTTGAGACCGCTAAAAATGTTTCAAAGTCAAGTAAAAATAGCATCGCCATTGCTACGAAGACGAGACCTGCCAGAATACACCCATCGTGATGTGTTATTATGCTGATTGACTTCTCAATAGATACATTGAGTGGTGATCCTAGAAAAAATTTAAATATCACTGATGACTCATTAAATTTGTGAAAGCGTGCCGCTGCTACGTAAACATTCTTTGCATTTGCCCATAACTGTGTACGTCAAATAATATCGCCTGCATATGAATTTACAATCGACGTGCACGTACTGAATATTTTAAGGACGAGTGTGACATTAATCCTTATCTAATACTCCGTTAAATACCCACGTGTATTTTATCTCTGTGAAATAAATTTAAATAAAAACTGCGACGATTTAAATTGTCCTTGGAGTATGCGATGTGGTCGCTTAGTATTGTATCCGGGTGTGACTAAATGTTTGTTTAATTAACGTTTTTGAATTATATATGAAACGGGGGCGGATTTTATGAACAGATTTGTTCCGAAATCCAGCAGAAATGCTTTCCTATGTACTTGGTTTGATTGAACCGTTGCGTATAAAGCAGTTTAAGGATCTGTTAGTTTACGTAAAATTTGTCGTCATCGTTCGTTCGTTTTTCGTTCACTGGAACCTGAGTTGTTTTTGTTGTAGTCGTGAGAAAAATATTTCATTTGTAATTTATTGGTTATTTTGCTGCAGTTCTGATGGAACAAGATTTCAATTTTTACTGCATCGGCGTTTAATTATAAAATAAATGAATATCCTGTTTCCTGGTAATTATTTTGCCAGTGTGAATAGATTGGAAAGTAAAGTTAGGATAGAAAGTCGCAATTGGCAATCTCGTTTTACAAATTTACAAGAAAATACAAAAAAAAAATTAATCACAATATTCGTCTAAAATTTTTTGCAATATCGACGTTCTTATATAGTGTAGGTGAACTACAATCACAAACATATAAATTTTCTCTAAAGCATTCGTGTATTATTGTGTATTGGGATAAAGTAATAGAGAAGCAGTAAAATTGAATATGTCAAAGGCGCCAGAGCATCGCACCTAACCACACCACTGCATCAGACCAAAAATTCAATTAACGAGACATGAGATAATTTTCATTTTCAGATTAGAAAATTCTACCTAGCAAGTTACCCGACCTTTTACAAAATCTTGACGTATCAATCTTTCGACCTGCGTTTTCCTTTCACGAAATTCGTCATCCCTAACGTCGTTCACATAAAAGGTTTACAGTACCCCGAACCTGGTCAGCGTCTTCCATTGTCCGCGCTCCTAAATAATCGAACAAAGCTCCATAAATCCCCTGGCGCCCGGCGTGGGTTCACTATTTATATTTCTATTGCTCAAATGACGAATTCGTGACACGTTTTGGTCCCGATCCAAGTTGAACATTTCTCAAACGCAAACTAATTTATTTCGCGGGAAACGGGCGCAGTTCGAACGCACGTCGCGTTGCATTTTAACATTGGACGTGCAACTGACGAGACGCGTCTCGGATAGCTGTAAATTTCACAGCCCACGACTTATCTCCTAAATTACATTTACGGTTTCCCTTGTTGATAACCGAACTTCCGGTATTTATTTTCGAAATGCGGAGTAACGAGAAACGTTTGGCGGGTTTTATGTATAGGTTGTTTGTTTTGCGTCGGATCGTGCGTATCTTGTATTTATTTAGCGCGATAACAGTGACATTTTACAATGAAAATATTTGTCCGCGACGGCGAATTAATTGTTGAAAACAAACAGTCGAGCGGAGAAATGTTTCATTGTTCGTTGGTTCGGCGGTGAAATTGAAAACGATAACTGCATTGAATATTTATTATTATTATTAATCAATTATCGTCATATTGCGCACTTACATCATTTTTAGTTTTCTCTACGTTCCATGTTTTTCTATCACAACCAATTTTAAAATACATAACAATAATAAAATATACCCAGTCGAACGAAGAAAGAAGCACGTGTCCATTTCCCAATTTTGTATTATTATGAAAAATCCAGTTACTAAAGTTACGAGGCACGATTTCCAAAATAAGAAATGAAAAGGAAACGTAAAAATAAATTAATCGAAAACAAGGAATTAATCAAACAGATTTACGTACTTCGTACTTTCATTTCCAATTTGGTTGTTGGCAATTTTGTGTAATTAATCTCGGAAATTATTATCTTCGTGTGTATAAAATATACGTGCATAATAAGGTGTGTATTGGCTGTCGATATGTAGGAAGTCCTTATTCCTAACATCCAGGTCATTACCATATTTAGTCTGTTAGCAATTATTTTGTATTATTTTCCATTTTTCATATTAAACAAAATTTTATAGTAACCAGGATGTTTATGCTCTCATGAAGAAAATATTTCAAGGAACTCTTAGAGGGTAACCCAACCCAACCCAATCTAACCCAACCCAACCCATCCCAACCCTTCCCAATCAGACCCAACCTAAGACAACAGAAAAAAAAACGTTTAGTTTTACCTGTGTCAATAGTTCTAGTTCATATTTTTCCTGTTATTATTTTCTGATTTATTATTGTTTTAGTGGCTCGTCTCCACCGATGTAGCGTGCACATGTTATTACACGTGAAGTAATGTAGAGTCGCCTTAAACATACACAAATACAAATATTTCGCGGCATCAAATTATAAAACTGGACGTTTACATTGCTTTTCGTGGAATCGGTGCTTAAATTTCGGCTGTAAAATTGTCAACAGCGTCGAGCACATACCTGGGCGGATGCAGCTCCAATTAAGCGGATCGTCCATTCTGCATTTAAAATATAAAATCAGCCCATTTGATCTTAGACCTCCCAAACCTTATTCAAAAGAAGAGATTTTTTTCTTCTTTTTGATTTAGATTACTTTGCAATCTGACGGTTTTTTCATTTTAATTTCATTTCTGTCTTAGATAATTTTATTTAATAATATTCGAAGATTTATAGGTATATTTGAAATTGATTTAGTTAGTTTTGCGAAACATTTTAACAAATTTTGACAAAAGATACTCAGGTTCGATAAGGGTGTGTTCACTTAATAATTATTAAATGAAAAAGAAATCCATGAATCCGAAATAATATCAAATTAGTTGTTGAAATCAAAACACCTTTCAAAAAAGTTTTTTCTGTAGCTCTGTGTAATTTCTGAAGCCATTTTAAAACGAATTGACAATCAAACATGATTTTTAGGCTTTAGTTAAGTTACATTTGTAATGCATTCTGGAAATATTGCGTTTAAAAATGTAAAACTGTTCTAAATAATTTGCACCAATTACGTTGAATGTAGAGTAACCTCAAATGAAATCAAAGAAAAATATTCCATGTAATCGTTTTCACTTAACATCGTTGTATTTTAACAGTCTTGGAAAATGTTGGAGTGTTAAATAATTTTAGTTAATACCAATTATATTTAAAAACGCTGTCAAGTAATATGAAACAAGAATTGTAACAAATTTGGTCAAACAATACTTGGAAAATGGCAGCTGTTACCAGGTGCTTAGGTTCGATCAATAACTTTCAAAGACATTTTAAAACTGATTGACAATCAAACGTGAATTGCTTGTTATTAGTTCAAGTTACTGTTTTAATATTTTGTGTAAATAAATTATTGAACACTATAAATAAATAATTTATAAACGTTGAGTTGGATTTCTTTGCGATATTTAAAATTATTTGAATGTTAAATAATTTTATTAATACTTTGATTCATATTTGGAAACAAAGTTCATACTTTGTAGTTGTGACAAATTTTTATGCACCTTACAAATAATAGTTGCAACCATTTATGGCTTTATATACAATTATGAATTTTAATATTTGGAGTAATAATTGATATTCAACCTTTTCAGTATTATATAAAATTTACATCGAATAGCAAATTCCTGTAAAAAAAAAACAATATGAATCAACCATTGTTAACTAAGCAGAATAAAAATGAAGTTTGGATAAAGTTTACAACAATACAATTTGCATTTTTAGGGTAAGACATACATACAAAAAGTACATAAATAAACATTTTTATTCATCCAACATATATATTACATTCGTTATCAACATAAATAGGTTCCTTATTTCAAAATAAATATATCAATATCTACTGGTATTAAGAATGTATTTCACTATCGCTATTATTAGTATTGCTGCCCAAAAATTAGACAACAATAATATTATTGAAAATCTCATTTTATATACAAATGGCACATATAATTAAATCGATTAAACCCCACAGTGCTCTCGTGACATGCACACGATTACGCATATAAGTTTTTATTTAAAAGAATATACTGATTGAAGAAAACGCACAAAGATAATTAGTTGTAACATTGGTTAAATGGACAAAACACTTTGACATATCCTTGCATTTGGATTCATTGGCAAGTAAATTCATTATTTATTGGCTATCGCCGGTAATAATTTCCTTAGAAAATCTGTTCAAGTTTCATTCAAACCCCAATTTACTCCAATGAACTGAAAACTTCCACAAACATACCACGTGGGACTTACTTTCAGTTTCGGCACCAAATCACGTCTTACAATTTCAATATTCCATGACATTTTATGATCACCATAAGTTTTATCTTTGGCAAATTCAAATATTAAAATCAACCGTACCGTTAATCGCAATTAACTACTTATTGGATGCGGATGAGATGTAAGGTAGTTAGCTGGCATTGACGGAGACAGTTACCTGAAGACGGTGACCGGAAGAGGAAGTTGGGTGGCAGCCTTTACACAACACCTATAACCAAATAGAAGAACACAATTAATACCAATTTGATTATAGGGTTGCATTGTTAAAAACAACGTAGCAAAGCACATTTAATTAATTAAATTGCGCGTGATGCACATTTTTAATATGCCGATGTTATTGTTTTAAGGTTGTTACAAAAAATTCACTGGTAACCATTTCAATTAAAAAATGAGCACATGGTTACAAAGTATGTGAATAGAGATGAAATACGTAATAAAGTAATGTAAAATATGAATTTTAATACGAATCAAGGCACCTGTAATTTTTTAACAACTTGACATTAATTTACATCAATGTAAACTTAGAAAAAAATATTTTAAAATGTAATCGTTTACCTTAATATATCAAACGGCTTCTGCGTTTTCATATTTCAAGTAAAGTCATATTACTCATCGACCACTTGCAAAATCGCAATGAAATATGGCAACAAGTATCCACGAGATCGATAAATTACGCCACCAATCTTATACTTATAACGATTGTTCAATAAAGCGAACGAGTGCGCATTTAGTCGACCAATCGAAAGACATGAGAATCTCGTTGCAATTAATTTGAGTTGGAAATGAATCCACGTATGAAACTAGGCCTTAATAATTTACGCAGACAGATCGATGGAAAAAAAAACATTTACCCTAATATTAACAAAAATGACCACAATGATAAAATTTGCAATAAATAAACTATTACGGAACTATTAAAATAGTTTACGTAACAGTACTCACAAGTCAACAAATGGTGCTAGTTGTGGAAAACTAAACACATTTCTAGATTTCATAAATATTATCGAACGATATAAAAAAATTCATTGAGAATGAAACATTCAAAAACCAATTTTGATTTTTAGGATAAATATAAAAATTTGTGTATTTAAAATATCAAATCCGGTTACCCGGAAAACAATAAGCGATGTTTTATGGGCAGCTCACCATAACGTTACAATTAATTTTTTTGTCTTAAAAATGTTATAAAAGTTAATAAGCCGTAAATCCATACAGTTGTTTTTAAGGAACTCAATTTTGATATTTTGGTATAGACCATTAGTCACAGCTATTTACATTCAATATCATTAATAATGTTTTCCTATCAACTTATTGATTGTTTCGATAAAAAAAAAACATGCAATATTTTATTACGATAAAAACCATGAAATTGCGAACAAATACAATTATATTGGATACCGTTATAGAAAGCTGGCACAATTGAAATAATTAGACATTTAACAAACAATAGGAGAGAACACAATTCCACATATTTTCCACTTTATTGTCATTTGTGCAAAATAAAACATGTTTGGCTTTTTATTACAATACCTTATTATGGTGTATGGCATTTGAATGCGAATTATGTGCAAAAGTTCATGGGTAATTGTGGTTAGTTTTGCATTTGCAAAATAATTTTTTTTATCAATTTTTTACTACAATTATAACCAAGTTATTAGAAATTCATACACGAGTAGTATCCAAACAAATACCTCACGGTAAAACATGCTGAATAAAAACGGTTTGCAATATGAAATAAACAAAGGATATATTTTATTATAAAATTGAAATGTTAAATAAATTTGTTACGATTACTTTGTATAGAAACAATGACTTCTGCATATAATGTAATATAAAAAATGTCGAGTTTAAACTTCGTCAATCCGTTATCAATAATTATTTTTAACCTAAGTCGATATTCTTATCTGATGTAATTTTATAATAATAATAATAATAAATGCATTTATTGCACAAACTTATAGCACCACTCATAAAAGCAAAAGCAATAGATAACATAACGTAACTAAACTACTAATGAAGCAGTAAACTATATAACCTAACTAATTATCGTTGTGAAAGTTGAATCGCCGAGAACCACTCAATTCGTTTAATTATACGCTAATGATTTTTTTATCGTTACGTCGAAAAAAATGTTTTTGAGCCGGGACCTTGCAGCTACTTTCACTCTCTTATTTAATAGAAAAGAAATTATCAATGAGCCGGGCAAATAATTGCATTTTCAATGTCAAATATCAAGTCTTTATAATTATATAATATAATGGATCAAGTCGTATTACATCTGCTATTTATTGGTCGAATTCGCCCTTTTTCAATCTCCGTGCTCTTGGTTTATACTGGGACAGTACGTTTGCATTCCTTGCAGCTGATGCTTTTGCCAGTTTGCATTACTATTTGATCGAAGCTAGCGTTATAATTGTCTGTTTTAGGACTTGTGTCCGGCGAAACACAATATAATGAGTGATTTGTAATCACATCAACATTGGGTTTTAAAATCGTGATTTCTTGCAAGAACTGTGAAAAAACTCAAATACCTGATTACCCTTATGTGAAAAATGGGTATGAAATTAATCGCAGAATTACCCTCGCGATGCGATTATTAGGTGTAGGTTTTATGAAAAAGGGCATACCGAGGGGATCACAGTTTCAGGCGATGGATCTTGGCGAAAGAGGGGATTTTCTTCGAATCCTGCGAATTTTAGAAAAATAAAGAAAGCACGGCAGAATACGAGAAGTGGTACGAAAAACACAAACAAGCTTGCCAAAGCAATCACGAAGGCCCTTCAGGAAAAATGGAAGTCGATTCCGTTGTCCAAATGTTCAAACAACGTGTGCCTACTATATTGGAGATGGCGACAGCAACACTTGCAATGGTATTATAGATTCAGCGACTTATGGAAATCTAACTGTTAGAAAGAAAGAATCTATCGACCACGTTCAGAAGCGTATGTGCCCTCGACTCTTAAACTATTTATTCCAATTATTTATAATTATCATATTAATCAAATTATTATAAAATTATATACGATGTACAGTGGGACAAAGTGAAATCTTTATAAATGCAAGTATCAAATACGAGATAGGTGTCGGATAAAAACGTACTAGACAAATAGAAGCTAAACATCAAGGCTTTCAAAAACATGGTTTTACGATAGCACAAAGCAAAGTAGTGGAGGGGGAAATAGCAACGCAACCAAGGGAATACATTAAGAAGGAAAGGGGAGAGATATAAAGCAGTATAGAGAAGCTGATATGCAGGACATTGTAAAAATATCAAAGAGTTGAAAACTGAAATAAGAGGGATTAAAAAGGAAATAAAAAAATAGGCAAAATGGGTTAAAGAACAGCTTGTAGAGAGAATAAAAACATTAGAAGATAAAGTGGAAAAAGAAAAAAGATATAAAAGGAGTTGTAGTCAAGAATGTATCGATGGAACTGAGAAGAATACTATAGAGAAACGGCTGCAGGAAAATATGCAAATAGTAACGAAGATAGTAAGACCGTACAGGATATGCAAAAATGGAACACCGGATGTTGTGGCAGCGGAAATTGAATCATTCTATAAAAAACAGGAAATAATGAAAAGGAAAAGCAAACTTAGAGATAACAGAATACACATAGAAAATGACTTAACATTGGAAGAGAGGATGGCAACAGGTTAAGGTTGGATAGAGAAAGATCACCATAGGTAATATAGAGTATTTTTTGAGCAACAAAGAGAGAGGCGTGGTTGAGAGAAAACCGACAAATATGCTTCAATAAAACTAGTTACTCAGGACAAACACACAGATTTTAAAAAAACCGAAGGGAAAACCAAGTCAGAATAGCAAGGAAAACATCATAAAAATGGGTACGTGGAAGGTGAGAAGTATAAATGGAAGAGGGGATAAAATTACTGAAAAAATGAAATTATAAAATTTAGACTACCTGGGTGTAATGAATATAAAAAAGGGCCAACGAATAAAAGAATTAAGGGAAGGCTACTAGCTATATTAGGCTGTTTTAGATTTAAACAACAAAGGGGTAGAAGGACTCGGATTAATAGTAAAACCAGATGAAACAAAATTAATTATAGAAAGAAGAAATATAAACGAGAGGCTACTAGTGATCAAAGCAAAAATAGACGAGACAAATATATGGTCCACAATAAGATAAATCCTGTGAACCATTACAGGCATATACAGATAGAGAGGAAAGAAATATAATAATAATGGGCGATATGAATGGAAGAGTAGGAAACAACAACATGAGCGTAACAAGACACATGGTTAAATATGGAGAAACACAAAATGATAACGAGAACAGATTTATAGAATTATGCGTAGAAAATGATTATATTATCACAAACACAAAATTCACGCACAAATACATTAATAAGTATATTAGAGAAGTGAAATCGAGTTGAAGTACACAATAAAGACATTATTATTATTATTATTTATGGAAGAGAACTAGAAAAAGTCAAAAGCTTTAACGACTTAGAGACAATAATAGAAGAAAATGGAAAAGTAGATAAAGAAGTATCAGAAAGAATGGGAAAACCAGATAGAATTTACAATAAACTGAAAGACACATTCTTCGAGAAAAAGAAAATAGGAAAGAAATAAAAATACAGATACAAAAAAGTAGTGAGACCTTCGTTACTACATGGTAGTGAATATTGGACGGTTACAGACGGACATACAAGTAGAATAACAACAATAGAAATTGGATTCCTGAGAAAGATCGAAGGAATCACAATAAAAGATAAAAATAGGAATGATACGGTAATACAAAAGAGAAGATTGGAATCGGTTAAAAGAGTAATTGAAGAGATGCAACTTGGTTGGGTAGGGCACCTCCACCGAATGAAGGAAAAAAGAATACCCAAACAGGTAGCCAGAGTACAGGGAAAGAATAGAATAGGAAGACCTAGAATGAGATGGGAAGAACAAGTACGAAGAGCAGCAGAAAAACGAGAAATACAATAGTGTGGGAGAAGGAGCTTAACACAAGACAGGAACGTATGGAAAATGAAAATAAATGTATCTAATACATATGGTCAAACAATTTACGACTTTAATATGAAATTTAATTATTTTATTGAAAAAAAAAAATGTTAAGATTGTGTTGTCTATTATTGTTTTTAAATTAATTAGAAATGATTTTAAGTTTATATTTACGCAGATGTTCATAAAATGACACGTGACAAATACATATTTTTTTCGAAAATTTTAATTTTACATAAATTATTGATATACATTTTTTTATCGAATCAAAGTCAATGATAGTAAAAAATATAAATTAATTGTTGGACCCAAAGAGTTGCCGCCAGAGTTCGTTACGATGCACATCAAAATTGTATTTGAATATCTCAACAGGCAACGCGGATTTCAGGTGGTGTGCTATGCAATTAATCCAGACGATAAAATGAAAATTAAAGGTCTGACGACATTGTAAGGAGTAAGCAACTATCCTTAAAATGCCCATGTTTTTGCACACCTGTATATGAAAAAATATATTTATGTAAAGATTACACATCGCGAACTGAGATAAACATCTTTTATAAGCCAATCTGAAAATGTTGGCATCAGCAACTGGCCTTGTGCGTGTATTGTGACATCTAGGTAACTAGACCATTTATCAAAAGTATAATCAAAAATAATATTACGCATCCAGTGAAGTAAACAATGTGTAAACGCGAGTTAGAGCGCGAATTTATAGCATTGCGTATTTTCGTAAGTAAATTCCGACTTTAACGATTTCCAAAAAATATCTCAATATTTCTTTGCACTTAAAATCACGAGTGCTTAGTTAAAATTTATAAAGCGAACTTTGCTAATTAATTTTTTTTTAATGACTAACGTAAATATTTATATATGAACTCGATGCACCGAAACATATTTTTAGATTTATATAGAAAACAAACAAAATATTTTGCAAAATTTATTATTCATGAGATTCATCAGAAATGTTACCAATAGTAAACCGAAAAACGATTCGAGCAACAATTATCAGTTCAACGACTCGTTTGTAAATAATTCAAGGAAAGAAATTGTTTCAGCAAAGCTTTCTTTCAAAAAAAAAATGCGAATCCCTAATTTAAAAGTTTTATAGTTTTTACACTAAAACATATATAATTTAGATGAAAATATTATTGAACATGGTGACATTGTTTAAAATTTGTAACGATTAAATAACTAACATGGAAAGAATTTCTCCCATAATTTTTTTTTTTTGTATTTTTATCATTTACTTGCCTAGTAAATACAAACGATGATATTTTATTTTTCTTTACTAGAGGTTATTTAAAACAAACATTATATTTATTAAGAATGATTTTACTTTGCTTATTAAATAAATGTTCATGTTTATAAAACTTTATGGTTTATGTACTTTTATTGAAAGATAAGTATAAGTACGTTCAGGCACGTTCGTATAGGCAACACGTCCTTTAAGTCGATGTTCACGTCAATTACGCATAGGCAACACATATTGCACTCCTGATTTATTTCTCTAAACCGAGTGTCCCGCAATTTATGAAACCTGCCATGTTTTTAAAGATAATTTTCAGTCCCACATTTTCATGTACATATTGGTAATTTCTCCAATTGCAACTCAAATAGATAGGCCCCCATTTGTAACACATTTTACGACTCTTATTATCATAAATAAAATTGACGCAATTTTTTTCTAGTTTTAAATATATTGTAGACATTGATGTTTCGCACATACTGTGGCTTCGTCAAGGTAACGAAACATATGTAGTGTCTACAATATATTTGAAACTAAACACAATTTGTATTAATTGAAATGAAGTTATTCATGTTAACTTTTTGTATATTTGTTAAAATGTGTCGGAAGAAATTATTTAATAAAAAATTACTAATAGAAAGTATAAAAACAAAGGCTATGTAGTCCTTTTCTGTTCAATTTCTTCAGATTTATAAAATATAATAAATAAAATTAAAATAATGTGTTCAGTTCAAGGATTTCATTAAATACAACAAATTCTTGCAATAAGTTAAGAAAAATCACAATCCATGCGAAATAAATCGACACAAAAACATGCTGTTAAATCGCATTCATGTGCAAATTAAAAAATTGTAGAAACACAAACAAAATATGGTGCAAATATGTTTTATTTATCATTTAACATTACACGTCACTTACATTATAAGTATTTGGTATAGAGTTACTAAGAAATTAAGAGTCGTACCGAATTAATGTGCATTTCGATTCACGAGTTTCGTATTTATTTGACGTAACACAAACTACAATATTATAGCGGCTACAAACGATATGATTACAAACAGTAGGCCTAATAAAGCAACGACATCCATGTTGGCCATCTGATAGGTACATGCAAATCCATAGGAACATGCAAAAGCTAGCACTATAGGATCACTGTACCAGACGCTCGTCGACTGTGCTTTACTAAGAGTGTGCCTTCCAAGTTCTGAATTCGAGATTGTAATTTGAGAATTGTAAGTCCCATTGGGTTGATTCTTTGGTGGTGCATTACTTTCATATTTATCACCATCTGAAATCTTTTCGTTTACAGCCACTTCAAATTTGCCACTATTCTGTTTTAATTTAATATCTGAATTCAAAACTAGTGTTGGTGACTCTAAACTTTCCAATGGCTGCGCCGTTATAAAATTTTCGTTAATTTCAAGATCCGAATTACTATAAAAACTTTGTGGCGCTTCATTTAAGAAAAATTCTGTGTTGTATTCAACATTGTTTTCTAAAGCTAGTGTGGTTCTGAGTGGTTCTGTCTTACTAGTCGTAAAATCATCACCATTTTTGGTTAATCGAGAGTTATTAATCTGAATATCACAGTTAGAAATGTACGAGAGTTCTCCGTTGTAAGAAATGTTAATGTGGGATTGTGTTAAAAAGGCACACTCTTCAAAGGTTAAAGCATCACAAGTCACAGCACACCTCTCACCTAAGTCATTTCGATCGTCCGTATTGCTATCGATTTCTGTAGGTAAAGTATTTATCGAGTTGTTTTCGTCTTTGATATGATTGAGCTCCTGAAATCCAGCAACCAATGAAGCTTTCTTTTCTTCGTACGGAGTCACACAGACGACGTCGTCGGAAAATTCGTCGATGAGAGGAATCGCCTCTTCGATTTCCGCGTCAGAACCCATATTTACGTAATCATGTTCGGAGTCGCTGAGCATTTCGATAGGAACACTCTTCACGCCTTCGTTGGCCTTACGGGTCAGGACGATATTCGCAACGGATTCGCGATGATCGGCTTCTTGCAGAATTTGCTCGACCTCTTCGATCGGCGTCGATTCAGTCTTCGTCGTAGCCACCATTTCTTTACTCGCCGATTCATCATCGCACGTCGAGTTGCTCGCGGCGCTTCCGGGTAATTTCAAAGCTTCGATGTCGCCTTCCATCTTTTTCAATTCATTCGTGATTCGTTCGCTCGTCTCGTGCGCTTCGATCGCGAAAGCCGTCAGAAGATCTTCCAACGAAGATTTAACGCATTCGCTCTTTGATTCGTAACTCGATTTCTTCTCAGGTGTCGCGCATTTCGGTGGTTTGCTTTGCAAAAACACGTCGGTGATTTCACCCCCGTTTACGATCAACTGACTGAAGTCGTCGTTCGATTTCATGCCGTTCAGGAAATTCTTACGCTGTTCGTTCAAAATGTTATTGCTTTTCTTCCCGTATTTCGCTTCGGTGTCGCTGAGGAAATCTCGTCTGGTGACTCTGATTTTATTCTCTTTTTCTTTGAGGATCTCCCGGGCGATTTGCATGGCGTCGGCGATGTCCGTCAAATTAGACTTGTTGATCTCATCGTTGGAAATCGTCTTTGATCTTTCCTCGCAAACTGGATAGATGGTGGTTTCGTTATTCATTAAGTTGTAGATGTTCGCGGAGAGCGACCTAACGGCTCTTTTCTTCTTCAATGAATTGAACTTATCGAGCTCTGAATTATTATTAACGACGTCATCAGGCGTCAAGGGGGGCAAAACGGGGTCTTTGTTCAAATCTTTACGTAAATTTCGAAACGCTAAATCGTCTTTTACGACGTCGGGTAGCTTCTTGGCCCCGTAGTTGGGGTACGATTGTTCAGGAACCGCGTGTAAATAATCGCTGTTTGCTGCTGGCAACACGGGCCCCACTGGGATACCGAATGGTGGTTGTGGATCGGTTACTTTCAACGTATTATTCGCATGTTTAATCGTCCTGTAAACGACGTCATCAAGAGTTATATCCGGTTCGTTATGTTGCTTATTATCGACTTCGTCCGAAGGTGTTCCATGTATCGGAGACGTTAATAGGTAACTCACGGAGGATAAAACATCCTTTGGATCACTGATAGTGGTGCGCTCTTTATTTAATTTCCTGTACGCCATATCATCGCATTTCCTATCAATCGGCCGATTTTTTTTCAATATTCGTTTACGTTTGGGAGAATCGATTGTATCGAAAGGTTCGTAGTTAAAACCAGAGTCGCTGATGGCTCCTCGTGGGATTCCACCGTACGCCGGGTACGACTCAGCCTTGGCATCCAAGAATTTTTTAGTAGTAACCGATAATTCCCTTTGCTCTGCTCTGTCCAATAAATCTTCATCTCCCAAACGCAAGCTGTTATAAATAGCTTCTAGCTCATCTAAAGCCTCTTCTAAATTAGATGATTTTCGCTTGGTCTCGACATTATTAGTCGGCGAAATCGGTTTAAAAAGACTCGGCGAACAGTTCACACGACCTGCGTCTTCAGATGCAACCTCCATGTCGGCTTTTAAAACGCTCGGCAAGAAAATCTTAGTACGGATGTGGGACTGAGCCGTGAACATTTGCGGTGCAGGTTTCTTGTTGGCAACCTCGAGCGAATTAACCGCCTCGTTTTGATCTTTTCGTTTCCAAAAATCTATAGCTTTCTTGGATTCGGTCTGGGCGGTGGTGGGTTGGATAAAAATAGGTTTTCGGCTCCTGGGGTTCCTATCGGCTAAGTATTGGTAATGGTCGGAAGATTCGATGCCGTGAGAACCACGCCTGTAAGTTTTCTGATTGGGATTATCGGTGGTTACTGAAGCAGGTCTGGGTTGCAGTAATATTTTCGACGTTTCCAAAGGCAGGTGGTCTTCAGAAGTCGTTCGAAAATTCGGATGCCATTTAAATGAGTTCGTGGGGTGATTTTGCGGGGAGGTGACTGTAAATTCCGTTCCGGGGTGTGATTGGGCGTTCTTTTCGAAGCAATACGATAAAGGACGGTTATTTTGAGCCGTCACCAATCTCCAAGGATCACGTGGCGGCGGCGGAGGTGGCTGCCTAGCGCCCCTGTAATTTGGTTGCTCAACAAGGCTCAAATTTCTAAAACGGTTTGGTTTTCCCAACGGCAATTGTACGTGCATTATTTCCGACTGCGTGATTTCCGGAGAATGCGACGAATGTATGTTGGCGTCGTATGAAACGCTTCGCTGGTAATTCAGGGAGGTATCTTTGGGGTCGTTTGAATTTAAGGAATGGTACCTATCCGAACCGAAGCAATTCGTTGCGGGTAGTTTGCAGAATTTTCCGACAGATATGTTATATTTATTTTTATGATTGGTGTGACTAGGAGGTATTGTAGACAGGCCACTTTGTGGTGGGGCTGCGTCAACGGTCGGTGTTTTAGGTTGTAAATTGTTCGGTAGCGTGGGACTTTTAGTGGGTATAATTAGTCGATGGTGGCCATATTCGGCATCGGACTTGCACGTTCGCAAATTGCAGTCGCGATTTACGCAACATTCTTCGTCTCTAGACATCCGGCGAATGTATCGTTCTGTTCGCGCAGCTCTAGATCGTCGACTTAGAGAATTATCGCGTGGTTTCCCGAGGTTGTCGTCGCTTCGGAAACGCGACGAGGAAACTGAGTCCTCATCTGAACTGCTACCGCAGCCGACGTTGTCCCTTCGAGCTTCCGCTCTAGTTTTTGCGCGACCTTTACGAACTTTCTTTAACAGGCTATCAGAGGAACTCTGATTGCTTCTTAACTGATCTTTGGAACACGGCGATAACTTCGTGCGGCCAACGTACGTTGCGAATCCACCGGTGGGATCGGATAAAATCCCAGAGTCGTCGTGACGCCCATGTCCGTTGTATAGCATCGTTGATGGTCCAGGAGGAATCACCACGTGATCGAACGTCGCTCGTTGTTTGTTCGATTTCTTTCTTTTTTCGCCTTTTTTCTTTCTTCGATTCAGAAACCCCCTTTTGTCGGCGTCGTCTTCGGTGCTGCTCTCGCTGCATTCTTTCTTCTTCCGCCTAAAGAGGCTACCCAACGACCATTTCTTTTCTTTTTTAGGGGGGTGTTCGGGGAAGTCGTAAGTAGTCGCAGCCGTTTTTCTTTGCAACGTGGGCGAACAATAAATACTCTTTATGTCCCTGTACCCGGATATGTCTTCGACGCCGTTCATTGCAAAGACATCGTTGACGCAGATGTTCGAGTGCGACGACCACGTTCTCGGGCAAATCTGAAAACATATTTGCGTTAGTGATTTTCGATTCCACAATAAACGTATCAAAATAAATATATGCAATATCGCTTGCCGTGATATACAAGTTTGCAGCTACTTCTATTTTTAAACAGTCGGATTCATACTACCACTGGAGTTCTAATTTTAGGCACATAAAATAAATACATCAAACGCGGTCTCTAAACTGAAACGTGCGCTTGCAAGATGCGTGTATTTCGGATTTTCGCTTAGGCGCAACGAACGAAATTTTGAAATTCGAACCATTTAGGTATGCGGTGAATCAAATTCCATTCCAATCAAAGCGTAACACATATTTCTAAAATTAACTGTGCAGTAATCGAAGTGAGTTGGCACGCACTGGGATTCGGATCTAAATAAAAATACTACACTCGGTCCAATCGTCTTAAAATACCTGCGGCTATTATCCGTTTCGTTTCATTCACTTGTGGAATATTCCGTTGGGCCATTCAAGTGCAAGATTCTGCAACACCTTCCAACCACATTTATTCAAGTTGAATGAGACGTGTGCAAGATTTAATAAACAAAGGGAAATATTTTTAGCCTGTATTTTTACAACGCGGCTCTTTAATTGAACCTCATGGAGATATTAATATTTTTGTATTAACAATGAAAACCTAGCAAAGAAATAAAACTGGTGTTTAAAAAACTAACATAAAAAATTTCCTATCTAAGAGTTTTCTGAAATTCGCATAATTACAAAAGAAACCAGGAAAAATATTTTATAATATTTTAATAATAAATGAAATTAGCGGGTTCTGCCGCACCGCATCTTCTTCCACATGCGCTGCCACGAACACAAAGGTAGTCACAAATACAAGCAACATTGCGGACACGTAATAAATTATAACCTAAAAAGCGTGCGTCATCATTGCAGTTGATGTTCCTTAAATCTTGTTTACAAATAGATTAGAAATTATCACAAAGTCGCAACATACAGGATCACGAATTAAAATTGCGTCGCTATTATAGGTCAGCATTATGGTTGATGTGGACAATGCTAAGTTGATCGTCCCCACGTTTTATAAATAGATTTGCGAAATTACTAACCGAATGAAGTCACGGATAATTTTCATTCGTTAATTAAATAAGACAACCAGGAACAGAATCCCAATGCATTTGAAAATATTTTCGTATAGAATTTTAAATTGCAGATTAAATGGTGGGTTCTAGTGATAGATCAATGGTCGCATGCGCGGCCAATAGTGATAGAGTGTTGTGCTGTGTACGTTAATTATGGAAATGTAAACAAAATGCGCAGACGCTATAATCCAGACACAGAAACGTTTGCAAATATATTTTAAATACATCAACAATTATTTTTGTTAATAACAAAACTTACTGACGAATGTTACTATTATAGGATGTTGAATGGCATGTAAGCTATATTATGAATATAAATATCTCACCAATAAAATTTAGTGCCAAAAAATAATTAATTTTAACGTCAACTATGATTTTTACTACAAAAAGATGTCATAAAAATTCCAGTGTGCCTAGCTAATGATTTTGCAAATAAACTGTATTATAAAATATAATATAATTCATTTGCAAAATAAGTAGTTATAATTTATAATATATGGCCAGGGGCGCCGATAAGGTGTTAGCCAGGGCGCTTTCGACATTTAATTTACCTCTGGCTGACGTCCATTGGCTCTGCTATGACTCCATGGTAGAGCGACGAGTACATCAAGTATAATATTAGTATCTGATAAACGTTAAAGGTATCCAAACATCACAAATACAATGTTATCCTATTGTTGGTAACTTGGGTCTGAGAGGGGTCACATAAGCATGGTGCTAGGTATATTTTCAAGTCAAGTGATGAGTCGATGAGTTGACAATTAAAAAAATAAAAATATAAACTAACACGCTATTGATTTAAAATTAAGGACAAGGACTTTCAATACCATCACTATTTTATATCTTCTCAAATCTTCACGCTAAATTGTATTCGATAAATACACTTGACGACTTAAAAACAAACAGAATTTTACATGGATTCTAATGAGCTCTTTGAAGAAGACTACGCTAAAAAAAACGTCTACGTCTTGATCATTACAGCTGCTATTATCATTGTTTACAAATACTCTTTAAATAGAATTTTAATTACCAACAATGCAGCTTAAATGGTCGAGAATTTACGTTACATTATATTATAAGATTCGGATCATAAAAATAATTATATGCGGGTTGGGTTGGGCTGTTGGTGTGCGTTTCCAATTGTAAATAAACATACTGAGGTCAGCATTATGGTCGGTGCGCAGATGTCAACTCGCTGTATTAGGCCAAAATGACCCAATTTCGCATAAAACTAATTCTATTCCGCTCAAATATAATCGCGTCAAGCAGATATGTCATGATATCCTTAATTTCAGAAGAGATATCATACCCAAGCAAAATTTTTCTTTTAAACGGTTACATTTTGTTACCTGTATACCTGATTAATTTTGGGTCTTTTTGACGCAATAAACTGTAATATGTTGAAAATCATTTCACTTAAAAGATAAAAAGTTCCTACTGTAGACTGAAAATATTGATTTAATAAGCAAATGAAAATCCAACAACCATTGAACTAAATAATTCCGTGTGCAATAAAATGTGCAATAAAAAACAATATTTGCAATTGTTGCGAATTAAAAAATTAATGAGTAAACTTGATTTAAAAGCAAACACGAATCCTGGAAGTGGGACTCTTGATACAATACTTTGACAAATAAAAATGCCAAGCACACGAAATTTGGAAATTTTTTAACACATCAACGATTCATTCGTTTTCGTTGCAGCTGCAGCAAGGACTCATTCGTTATCATTGCAAGTGATCAAAAATCAAAAATTTGAAATATAATTGAAATTATTATTTTATTAATGCAAAGTAAAATATGGAGCAATTTAATATACAAGACATAGTCAAATGAAAACCTTAGAAACATCAAAAATATGTACTGAATGGAACCTTGCCTTACTCTGGCAGTAATTAATTTTTGAAATGTAGAAGGTGTTGCTAATGATAAGTGATCAGCGCAAATATGAAGAGCAATAATTGAAAATATTAACACAGGGACAGTTCCAATAAGGCAATTCCATTGTACTAAGGAGGAGTAAGAATGAATGAAGACAATAGGAAAATTGATATTTGTCACCTCAGCAAATGTAATAATGGAGAAATTAATTCAAAAGCGAGGTGATTGCCGCAGCTGATTCTCCCCGATCTGGTCAAATAAATATTGGCTCATTAATCTATTGCGATTGGTGAAAGAAAAATCAGGATTTTTTTAGTACATCGCTCAAGTTTACGATATGAGTCATTGCTTTGTACATCACATCCTCCAGTGAAGAATTGAATGAGTGATATGTGCATTATCACCTACCAAATATCAAGACAACAAAACATACAGCTCTCGGCACGAAATACTCTACTGACTATTTCTTGAAATGGGGTGGGTTAATTTGGACAATTACATGCCTGATCACATAGTTAATTCTAAGTACTCAGAATCTCTTAATACTACACATTCAACGATGACAGCCATCCAAGATTTCAAATTTAAGCGATCGTCGTCTCATCATCTATCCACTTAAAAAGAAATATGCGAAGAAACGATGAAGATGAGGATCGCCTCGAAAAGTGACATATTTACTTTTGATTGTAACCTTTGGGTTATAATAACAAAATTTGGATTAGGTTAGGTTGGATTGAGTTACAATCGTAAATAATATTACATGTTACAAGTAGCAGTTTGCTCTGCCTGCAGTCTGCTATATCACGACCGCCCGCTTTATTTGTGCAATTAATTTTTGAATTCGCATAAATAGTCAATTAGTAACCGATCGTGTATGCTATGACAGCCAAATACGAATAATAAAATTTGATGTATATCATGCACAAAATATGCAAAGAACATTTATTTAAACGAGTTGTATTTCTGTGAGTTTGAACTGTTGGCTGTTACGTCAACAATAAAAAATAGACAAACTAATTATGAGAAACAATGTATTACTTAGGCTGTGCGTACATTTCACCCACAATATTTTAATTTGTAGCTAGATATTTATGTACCCTCGTGTGGTGGCTCATCAACAGGTCGAATCTAATTATAGAAACTACGCCTGGACTAGCTCCAGCGATGAAGGGAAGCATCGAGAAACATAAAGGGGGGAGTAACGGCTTAATATAGATCTGTATTGTTAAAATCTGTATATTCATATAAAGCCCAACTAATTTAACAGATTTATTTAATTAATCAAAAAGGCGAAAATGAAATGAAACGATACCTAATCATAGTGAACTCCATCCCTGAAATATAATTACGAAGACTAATATTTGAACCAGCGACCTTAGGTGGTTTACAACGCTACACCACTAAGCTACTCGTATATAGCATATCGCTAATATTCAGTTCAAAGAGGTCACAAAAACATTAGCTCGAATACATAGTAAAATATGTAATGCTATTACAATACGGTTCTGCGGTACTCCTTAATGAGATTAAACTGAATACCAGCTGAAACCTTTCAAACGAAAAACTGCACGAAAACTATCGACGTATATTCAACGCGAACGTTAAAATGCAATGTGGGTTAAAGTGGTTAAATTATCAAGACGCAATTAAATTATTACATATTGCGTTTGCCTTGATCTTTAGCACACAAGCAAGTGACCATAAATAATGATACTTATTAGCATTTAATATCATTTTAATCGTATGAACGAACGTTGTCGATGTCGTCAAATAATTTGAAAATTATCTTTAATTAAATCCGCGTTAATGATGTTGAATTATTCGATTGCGGCGACCAATAATAAGTTGTTTATGTTAATTGCAATTCGCATTTATTATTGTTATTATTTCCAACTAGTGATTGGCAAATCAAATGGGTTATTTATTTTGACGGGAACTAATCCAGATGGTCTATTTCTGGCGATCACAACTCGTCTTCAACTCTCGATAGCACATTGGTAATTACCTTATCTGACACATAGCCATCTCACAATTAATACGTTCAGCAAACCTTGTAGTTAACATGGCGATTGTTTTTGTTTACGTTGTTTTACTCGGCATGGCATTTAATTCAACTCGTCCATCATCTAAATTAATTTGTAACGCAAATTTAATAAATGTGACACTTTCTTAATACCGTTCAACCATCCAAAGATAAGTTTTTGTAAAACGTTTTCCATGCGAGTTTTAAAATCGACTTCCTAACAACCGAACATGTTCGTTAACAACACATCTTTTTATATCTTATGTAAGATAATTATAACAACGTACGCAGAAAACTTTCACTGTAAATTTAGACTGCCAGCGGCGTTCGTCTACACCGCTAATTATGCATTCCGGTTCGACACAAAGCATTTTGAAAAGAACGTGAGTAATTAACACTAGACATTATTGGATGGTTTCCGCTTCGTGAAAGAGAAACCTGATAGGTAACCGTGTGCGGAGGTATTTCAGACTCGACGAAAATCTACAATTATCGATTTTGCCACCGTTTACGGATCACCGTTACATGGCCAATTTGCTTATTGTAGTCCTATGAAAACCAGTAGTAATTACGCCTAATGAGGAGGAAATTGTCCGGCAACGACACCACAACAGCTGAATTGAATTACTTAACTACAAGGACGTTCGTAATAAAAATTATTTGTTGTGTTATGAATATGTTACAATTGGATGGGCCATTGCTGGAAATGCTTTGTCGCACAGACAAGTGTTATATAGTGGAATCGTACTTGATTAAAGCGAAGATCGTTAAATTTTATGAAATATATTGACCTGTTACTGTTGCACTATTTGGAACTTCGTTGTATTAATTTTGGGGTAACTAGAAATTACAACCCAACGCCTGATTCAATTTTGATATTATAAATAACATGAAGTATTCTTTTAATAAAAAAATATAATAGAAAATTTAATGTAATTAATGACAAAAACCTTAAACCATCTAATTTTATAAAAAGTAAAAAACGCCAAAATGTCAGTCAAGATAAGATAAACGAAATTATCTAAAATGCAAGAATGACAAAAAACTGAAAAGTGTAAAATTTTACAAAAAATCTCAAGTGTCAAAAACGCCAAAACTGGAAAACGTGACATGTTATAAATATCGAGTTTAAAATGCACAAAATTAAAATCAAAATGGCAAGATAATTTTCAGATAAATTAAATTGTCAAAAATATAAGAGGCAACGAAATTACAACAAGTTTGAATGAGAATGAGAAGAAAGATGTCAGGAATTTGAGAAAAAAATTATAAAATGGAAAAAAAGGAAAAGTAAAGAAAAATGGAAGAAGTGTCAAATGGCGCAAGCTATTAAGTTGGTTTCGAGTACATTTTGAACGATGTAAATACATTAAACTCCAACTAACTGAAAATGATAATTTCGCGTCGACAACGCCATCTCGTACCTTATCCGATTGTGAATTCTCAACTCTGATTGTCCGAAATCCGGAATTATGTAACACAATTTTTGAATTTTGATGCAAAATCTGATCTACGAGTACCTTGTTGGGTTGGATGGGGTTGAGTTGGGCTGGGTTCGATTGGTTTGCATGGTTAGGGCAATATTTGTATTAAGTGTAAATAAATACGATCTACGAGTATCTTGGCTTGGGTTGGGCTGGGTACAGTTAGGTCGAGTTGGGTTGGATTTTTATTATTTATTTTATTTATTTAACTAAAAACAGTAAACTTTGTGAAAAACATTTCTGCAATATAGTATGCGGGCTAATAACAAAATTCCTTGTCGCTGAAAAGACCCTACCTATCATTTTCACAATTGTTGGAAGGGATGATGAACGGTGATTATTTAAATGAATTGAAAATCTTCTTTGATTGCAGATGTAGAGAAGAAGAACAATGCGAAAATTAAGGCAAAAATTAAACCAAAATCAAAAAACAATCAAAGAAATGAACAAAGAAAGCAAAAACGCTTGAATATGTTAACAATTGGATGAAGAAATCAAAAAAGCAGGAGGCACAAAAGAAACAACTGTAAGGAATAATTAAACTTATAAAGCTACTTAACCACAAGAAGAAAAAAATTGCTGTGGTCCGCACTGAACTTTCTTATACTTACTTATACTCAGCTTTTTACAAGAACGTTTCAAATTAATTGTTTAAAATTTCAATATCATTCACTTTTATAAGAACATTTTTCTTTCGACCTTGCACCGTTTTTGAGACATGGAATAATGTGGTAAAAGTAAACCATCACTTCCGGTGGAGATATTCCTTTCAAAACAGCATGAAGTATAAGAAAGTAATATAACTTAAATTTTTATGTATGAAGCGAAAACGATGTAATTTATGTTATGGGCTCGCTTTGTTCCCATCCAGATGTTAAAATTATCAGACATTTTATGAAAATTCAATTTATTGCTATAGTAAACCAGAGAATCAAAGTAAAGAATTGCAGAAATTGATAGGGAATAGTAAGTTAAACATTTAAAAAAACTAATAAGCGAGCTTAAAAGTAAATAATCAATTGTAGTGAATATTGTGAGATCGGTTTGTTAATGTAATAGTACATAGACAAAGCAAATTAAAAGAAAGACATCCTAGGAACTCAAGAGCGCTATTCCATGACATGACAGAAATAATGTAGAAGAAACATGGATTATTTTGATAAATCTAAATCGAGATTGCTAAGTATGTGGGGAAATTTACCAGAGATTGTTGTTGACGTAACATTACGTAAGCCTACGTAAGCGTAAGCGAACAAACACAATCGAGAATTTTATGATTATGCCATAATACGAATCCCACCAGACAAAAATTGTCAAAAACATGGCCATGAGACCAAAATAAACTTACAGTAAAATGATTAGAGCTCAAATTATCAAACTAATGACAAACCCATAAAGCAGACAAATAAATAAATATCACGGTTTTCAAGAAGAAGATAGATACAGAAGTAAGATGAAAACAATGATTAAGACGTCGAAAACAAGAGATTTATAAACGAATTTGAAGGAGTTCAATGACTTTTCGAAGGGATCTAGTGATGGACGGAATAAATCCAGTGATAGAATACATGCTCATTAAGAGTTTCCCAAAACGATAAAACCTACAACAAACTGGAGGATAAGAAATGGAATGTCATGAAAAATTTAGAAAACAAAACATCCCACTGCACGATGTAAAAGTAAATAGAGACATTGTGTAGAAACGTTGAAGTATTAACTCAAAAATAATTTCGGCCTCATCAGCTCACCACTTCTGTGCCATTAACTGATGAAGAAATGTAATAGAGGAAAAATAAATCAAAGGTAGCGAAAAATTGAGAAATTAATCTTGAAGATATATTTTTTTAAAACTAAGAAGAAGAAAAAATGTAAAATTAAGAAATTATTTCTCCAAGAAAATTAGAAAATTAAAGGAAATTGGAAGGTTTAGACTGCATACGATCAAAAATCTAAAATATAGAAATGGTTCGGGTGATTGGAAGCTGGACTTGGTGATAAGAAAACGTCTTTCGTACTACAGAGAAGTTCTGAGTTCTGACCGACGAAATGTTAAATAAAGAGGAATCGTGGACAACAATAAAACAAAAGGACAATGAAATACGAAAACTAGGAACGATAGAAAGAAGGCAAGTGAAGAACAAACAATCAATGGGACAAGATGGAGACTTTCTAGCCATTGACCCTATATAGCAATTCCACATTCCAAATTATTACATTACTTCCACTTACTACATGAACTCAGCCACGTGACTTTATTCAAAACATTTACTCCAACGCGACTGCAAAAGTGGCGATTCCACGAAAGAATATTTCTGCAACACGCACAAACACAATGTACGCGCCATGTGCGCAACTGGAAACGCGTTGAATCCAAACAAATCTGGACTTTTTATTTCACGCCGAGGCAGCGGCAATCTGGGTTCAAAAATAACGCACATTTACACAATCCGGCGCGAACTTAACGATTGAGCGCTTAATGTAGGTCACCGCAGCGTGATTTCCAATCGCATTGAAAATTATCGAATGTGGAGTCTTTTAAATTTTTCGTCGTCAGGTTCTTTCGGTGATTCTTCGTACGTATTTGGCCCGCAAAGAGTCGCCGACGAATTTCGCTCTCGGCGGAGAAATTACCAAATGTGAGAAGAAGCCGAGCCCAGTTTAGTTAAAACAGCTGGTCGAGTGATCGAGTGTCGAAATTGTGAACACTAAATTAAAGCGCAGCACATTCATGAGGGATATGATATGGGTGTATTTTTAGAAAATTATACATTTTGTCACCTATTTGCCACTAATTAGATGTAGAAATTGCCTTAGTTTACAAATAAAACATACAATTGTAGTGATAATAGCGATAAAAGCGAAGGTTAATTTGGTTTCGGCCTAGTTTTGAAAAACAACGAAACCTTGTACGAAGCAAGCAATTATGGTATTACATATACAACTGTGGTCACAAAAACTGAAACATAATAAAATATTATTATTGTATTGAGCATTAATTGCATTTTTGTGGGCAAGGACTTTTCAAACATCCGTAATTTAAATGTTTAATGATCAAATCTTTGTCTTTCCACCGAGGTCATTGATTTTTTCGCAAAATCACCACATTCGCGCAATAAAAATTCTAAAATATTAAAATCGATATTATTCGTCCAATTTTTGCCCGCAAGCAGTTAAAAATGACAATATTATTGTGACTAACAAAATAAAGTTTTCAGTAACCAACTTTTACTTGGTTTTTCTGTTCCCTGAACCGTAAATTTCTCGGCGTCACCGTACTGGGAAAAAACATGCAAATTACACAAGCAAACGTAAGCGCTACTTCATATTTTCTTATTAAACTCGACCGAGCCGAGCGATAAATTCGACCTTCATATTATTATGGT
Source organism: Geotrupes spiniger (assembly GCA_959613385.1). Classification (NCBI taxonomy): domain Eukaryota; kingdom Metazoa; phylum Arthropoda; class Insecta; order Coleoptera; family Geotrupidae; genus Geotrupes; species Geotrupes spiniger. Next base: position 32,531,418 of record OY390736.1, on the reverse strand, counting down.
TCATTTTAATCACGTCGCGATCCTTTAATTATGCATAATAGTTCGTGATCGAAAACTCGATATTAAAATTAGTTCAATCAAATGTAATGATGATGCAAATTATGAGTATCATCATTCAAAGCCATGTTAGAAGAAAACGTCGTTTCTACGAAGCATAAAAGTTATTTGTAAACATTGTCGTAGTTTATCAATAAAATGGTGCCTTAAAGTCAAAATTTTTGCAATTTATTTGCTATTTTAGTGTTGTTTTCCATTTGCTTATTTTATTTTGTCTTCTATTTTACGACTGTCTTTGCATTCTCTCATATTTATGTATTTTCTTCTCGTAATTGTTTTTTCTTGTTGCAATTTTGTTTCATACATTTCATTATATTTTATTGCATTTCACTTCTTATTTTTCATAATCGTGTTCCTTCAGTTTCTTACATTTTCTATTCCCAAGGATGTCAATCTCAACCCAATGCAATGCAACCCAACCCAACCCCACCCAACCCAACACGATTCCATTGGACACGAGAGAGTAAAAATTTTTGAATTTTTGAACACAAAATACATCAAGTCAACAAGTGTTAAACATTAACACATTTTTAATCGATGTAATGCTTTGAAATTTACATCTACGGGTATTTGTGGTAAACTATTATTAAAGTCGTGTTTTGCTGCAAGACATACCATTTTTACTTTCTAAAAATATTAGAACCATAGTTAAAATCATAGTTATTATAAATCGGAAATAGAATCGATTGATTTGGGGGTCGTTGTGAAAACAATAAAAAATAAAAGAACAAGTGATTTACGACCCAAATTGGTACAATAGTTGTCTGTTTCACGAGCATTCTCAGAAACATCGTAAATCACGTGGCGTTTTTAAAACTGTATTTATGCAATCGGCTGTATGTCTTATACTTTAACTGTATGCATAAAGTACTGCTCGAGCAATGTCGATACATGAAAAATTGAAGAAGATAAATAATTCAAAAACGAACTATCAAGCCCAATATTACTATAAATAATTTGGCTCAATAATCAATATAGCTAAATATCGTGTAGTTTAAATCAAAAATTAATAAAATTTGAGGCGGTATAATAATTAATACAATCACACAAACAAAAACACACAAAATAATTTCCAAAGATCATTAAAACCGTTAAGAACCTCACCAAAATAAAATAAGTTATTTATAAGTTATTTGTTCATAATTTTAACGACAGTCCCCCTGTCTTGTCAGGGCAAGGATGGTTGTGAGGGATCTTAAATAAGTTTTATTTATGTAAAAATACATACGCTACAAATTATTTCGATGTCAAGTGTCCAGGAGAGTATTTTTGAATACAAACGAATTGTTCGTATATTATAAAAAAAACGTTCTAGCACCACACATGCTAAATGAAATCATTGAAGACATCGACAACCAAACTTTTTCTATAATTTTAGATGAAAGCACAGATATTTCCGTTTGTGTTTATGTACGCTACTGCAATCAAGGTAATAAAAGATTTATAATAGGTCTGGTGTATTCTGTTATACTTTATACAGCTCTTAAAGACTATTTCCTGAAATTGAAGTTAAAAATTGAAATCATAGTTGGTTTAGGCAGTAATCCGTGTGGATGGGGGCGTTAAGATCTGCAAACGATGAAAACAATAAAAAATAAAACCCAAGTGATTTATATATAACCCAAATTGGTACAAGAATTGTCCGTTTTACGAGCATTCTCAGAAATATCGTAAACCACGTTCTGTCAAATAAAATCCCAATGACTTGAATGAGATATGAACCTGCGAACTTTGGATTACAAGGCTGGCTATCTAGCCACTACAACACCAACCTTATGGCATTCTTGCAATACTTTCTCACTTACGTTTCTAATTTTGATTCTTTGTGTTGATTTCGTATGTTTTTTTAATTTCTCCGGTGACGAGGTTTTCTATCGGATTTGACCAATATATTTATATTTTGGTTCCATTCGCGTATAACAAAATCTTTAATCTAGCTAATGAAAAAGAGCAAAATAGTTTAACTGGGCACAAAAAAAGGAAACGAGTACAAAACCGAAAATACTGAAAATGGAAAAATGGAACCACGACAACAGAATCAAAAATATTAATGATAAATTTTAAGCAATTGCAGTTCTATTTTCCCTCGCGATGAACTTAAACACAAGGTTAACAACTAGGGTAACAAACTCGTGAGAAAAAAATAATTTCATCCGTTTTATACTCTGTACGTCTGCGCGCTTTAAATCGGTGGCGCAATTTGATCGCAATTAATTTCGCAATGAATTTAAAATTGCTATTTATTATCGTAATTGCGGATTCCTAGCCGAACGAGCTTTCGTTTCTAAGTACACGGTGTAAAATACGATTAAACCGGACAGAAAATGACGGTGTAAATAATAGGAAGTCGATGCGTAAATATCCTCTTTAGCCACTGGAGGAAAATGAACTGCGTTTTCGGTTCACTGCTTTTTTCACACAAGTTTTTACATCAAATTTGTTTCACTTTCATTACTTGCTTTATATGGTCAACTTTTACTTTCGTCCGTTTCAATTTATTTAAATTAGTTCCGCCTTTTTTCGCTCTGCGAATAAAATAAAATAAAATCTGAAATAACGCCTAATAAATTATGGGTGTAATATAAATAGGATCAACCTACGACACTTGGAAATAACCGTGTTATTTTCAGACTTAATTGCAACATTAAATATTCGCGGATGACTCACAGTACGGCTAATTTAAATTATTGTCGACGGCGTTAACATATTTTGTTTGTTGCAAGAAGTAGAAGCGAAGGTAAAAAACCCCAGGTGAATTACCTTTTCCATTTCGATGAAGTGACCGGATCTTGGAGTTGATTTATGGGAACTTTGTGCGTGGAATATCCAAAATAAAAACCATTTTTGCGAGATTCACGTCGTATTCACAACTTTTACGCGGTCGGACGCGCTCGTAAACTAACGTTAACCGTACACGCTTTAACTCCCACTGCGAATGTGCACAGAACTGAAGATGTGTATGACGTTAACCTGGCGCATGCCGAGCATTTCTTTTCTTACACCCCACCCAGGATTCGCAAGGGGGGCAATAAATGAAAATTTACGACATGGAAAATATTTATTACAAATATTGTATTTGTATGTATGGTTGATATGATATGATTTATTCTTGAATTATTGAAGATATCAACTTCTGTGAGTAATTTCTTGGCGACGATGACGTACCCATTTACTAATTTCAATTGTAATCGTGAGGATCTGTGCTTTCAACCCTGAAAGCTCTCAAACGTAGTAAGTAGTTCTAAAGCACTCTACGCAGGTAAAGTGAACATTTCCACGTTGTGGTCAACTAATTTACGACCGGAACTCCATTTGATAACAAAACAAAATTAAATAATGGAACTGGAGACATGGGTCTGAGAAGATAAAGACGTTTGCTAGCCGGTCAGCGCATCGCGCAATACCGTGACCGGAATCCCAATGCCCGATCGTCTCCGCAGAATCTAAATAACTCCGGACATGCTTGTTTACCATCTACGAGGTTCGCCTTAAGGTCGACATGCACCGGCTGCAGTGGATATGCGACACTAAATTGATTGCATAATTACTCGTATGCGGCGAAATTAAATCATTAACTTCGGCACGAAGCGCAGATCGTAGGTGGCTTTGCGGTTTAATAAACCCTGGCCCTATTATTAGAGTGCCGACGATTTTCGATATTTCGAAAACGATAAAAGATAACAAACCTGAATTTAAATTTAAACGTGTTTACTTTCGAGACCACCTTCGGCGATGCGATTTTGCTCACAGATCCGTTGCAAGTGTTCAACGAGTAAATGGAACGGAAGCGTTTGTAATATTTTTTTAATTATGTTGTAATAATGAAAGCTAACGATTTTAAGTTAGTTGCGCGAAATTATTTATCTATCGAAGTAATAAAAATGGAAGAAATCAAAAACTAGACACCAGCTATAAAACGTTGAACGTTCAGTAAGATCCAAGGTGTCGTAGCTGCATCCCATCCGCCAGTTTATTCTCGCAACGGAAACTAATTAAATTTGACGTACGTAAACAATTTACATGGACGAATGTATGCATTAATATTAGAAAAATTCGCACTTCCGGCTGTAATTTTCGTTATTTATTTTACGGACGTGTTTGTTGAAGTTGACGTCAGTGGAGCCAGTTAATTTAAGATCTGACGTTCGCGTGTACAATTTATCTGCAGATCCACGATTAAAAAATAAAATATGTACGATTATTATATTTATTTTTCTTCGCGTTTATTATGATAATAATTAAAAACATAAATTAAGTTTTCGTGGTTTAAGAATATGAGGAATTTCGCGGGGCCTCCAGGGTAATCCCCCGAAAATTCCAAATACAACGTCAGTATTGTAACTAATTTGATCACAGTAACCGCACAAATATTAAATCGAGGTAAATTAGCAATAAAGGTATATTCACAGGATCATTAAATGTTATTAGAAAGTAATTAATTAAAGTATTGTTTTAATTCATTACATTAAGAGCAACGTAGGTAATAATTGCCAAGAAACGTGACCGGGGAAAATTTTCCTTTACATACGTACCCATTGATTTATGCGAAAAGAAATTTAATAAGAGTAAGTTTTCTAATTGCTTATGAAAATGCGTCGAGGTCAGTTATTAAATTTTTTTAAATATTCACTTCGCCACCAGACTACTGGGTTATTTCTGTGGCTATTTTATTCGTCGTTTGATCTTACGACGAATGTTGACTATTTTGTTTCACTTCGGCGAAGTATTTAATTACTATTTCACTATATGTTTTATTTTGCGTTAAATAAATTTTTCAATTAAAAATAATAAATAAAGGTAAAGGTAACGGTAAAAGAAGCAATGAAACAAGGAGAATAGATATTCCTGATTTAAATGGAGAGCAGCAAGGAAGACAAGAAGAATGTAATGGAGAATAAGCGAAAGTTGAAAGTCTTATGAACAGATAAATTATTCATTGACCACGAACTTACGAAGAAGGAAAGGGATCATCGGAATAGTATGACAGAGAAGGCAATACAAATAAGAACGAAAGGAAAGAGCGTAAAATAGGACACAAATACAAAAAACGATAGAGGGAATTGAATGGTAAATGTCGAATACTGGGACAACCTAAATTTGGTTACTGAAAGTAGGCAACACCTATGTGATGGGAGATATGTATGCAAGAATAGGGAATGGGGGGGGGGGGGGTGAAAAGGACGAGCAACGGAAGTAGAATGATAGACTACTATCGATTGAGTAATCTAATAGTCACAAATACATTCTTGGTCCATAAATTTACATGACATAGCAAAGAAAAAATTATAAATCCATAATAGACTACATATTAACAGAAAAGATAAGAAGAAGCGAATCGACAGGTACGAGAGTCATGAGAAGCCCGGAAATATATGGTGACCACTAAGAGAGAACAATAAAAAAGTAATATTCCAATTGAAAGTAAATATATAGAACAAAAAATAATAAGAAGTACAAGGCGAAACAAGACAGAAAGAAACGGCGGAGAAAAATCACATGTACAACACAAGATGAGAAGGGTGGATATAAGTAGCAACATGCAGATTGAAGAACTGAGGGAAGAATTTGACAATGCAATAATGGAAGTGCGAGAGAAACTTGTGGAACAGTACAAACGGGAAGCAGACATAACAAGAGGTAGGGATCAAGAAGGAAAGGTGGACGGAGTACCTACAAAACGACATACAAGCGAAGTATGATGTACATGAGGAAGAAAGTAGAAAGTTAATAAAAATAAGCAAAGAAGAGGGTTAAAAACAATTTGGAGAGAAGATGGATGAAAATAGTAAAACTAATCAGATATTTTTTTTCAAAATAGTTAAGAACTTAAGACGGGCAAAAGCAACACAAATCTGATCACTAAAAACAAAGATACGGATGAGAAACTAAAAATGGAAAGATGGAAGCAATATTTTGAAAAACTCTTGAATGTTAACACAAGAGGAAATAATAATAGTGAAAAAGAGAAAAACAAGTGAGACGAGAAGAAGAAATAAAAATCGAAGAGATAAGGGAAACAATTCCATTAATTATCAACGGTAATGAGGAAAACAAAGAGTATATGGAGAGCGAGAATACGAGAAAGGCCACAGAGAGACAGGTCGAAAAATATCGAAATACTGGATGAAGCAAAAAGATTAGCACAAAAACTACAAAGAGTTGTAGCAATACATGAATAATTGTCAATATTGTCTAGTGATCATTATGCACTAAAATTTAAAATAAAACAAATGTAAATGCAAATGTGAATAGAATGTCAAAGTTGTAAAAATATAAACATTTTCAAGAAATGCAATAAAAATGTTAAATGTTAACAAGAGTATCAACATTGTCTAAAATGCTATATGCACAATGGCGGAAAAGAAAACTACTAACGTTGCAACTACTAATTGTGAAAGAGCAGATATGGTCCTTATTTAAAAACTGATTTTTGTAACAATACTTACATTGTTACACATTATTAAATGCATTCTTTTCATTGGAAGAAATGTTGTTTTATCACAGTGGCGTCGAAATAGTTAGGATATAAGCAATTTTGCTGTCGTGAAAATAATTTAAGGTTAGGTAATCAATTTACTCTTTATATACTCAACTAACTGGGTTGGGCTGAAGTTGATTATTATGAACGATCTCTTAACATCCCGAATGAAAATGTCTACGACGTGGTACATTAGCCAAAAATGTTTCCGGATAATCGACAGGCGCACCGGAAACCAACTGCATATATATGATAATATATTATCATAAAAAAATGCGTGTATCAGTACACGTATTACCAACATTTATATAAAAAATGTACTTATATGTTTCAATTGAACTATGAGTAAACTAAAAGTTTTTAATTTTAACTAAATTTAGCATAAAATCATGAATTTATTTCTGAATTAAGTCAACTAAAGAGTCGTCAATGCTGATTAATAAAACTGGAACAAAATGGTTAGGCCTAGCTTAAACGTCAAAGCTCGTGATATCAAAAGCCGATATCATTTATATAAAAATTTAAAGTGAGCCATAAACACTCGAGCAATAATTTTAACAGTGAGCTTTCGAGTTCAATAAAGTTCACTTTAACTTGAAAGGCACAACGATGTCGTAAAAACTGACTCAAACCAACCCAGCCCAACTGAACGTCAGAGCTTTTAATTTGATTTCATTTGATTTGAATGTGATATAACTTCAATAATATAAACTCGACAATTAATTTTTTAATGTTTAGAAATATTGCATAATTATTAGTTTCAAATCTGAAACATTTTGGATTTTGATCTGAAACATTGATCGTTTCCGGGAAATTTTATAAAATTACATCCAAGTCGACATCCGTTGTACGAAAATTGAGATTGAAAATTGAGAAATTTGTTGAAGGAGAAGGATGGTGATTTAACGGTACCTCTATTAAATGTTGACAATTTTGTTAATTTATTCCGTGGATGTTCGCGTTGCATCTTAATGGGAAAGTTTCGTGATGTACAAGGACGGTCTTTGCAAATTACCTGAGTGATTGCACCCGAACAAGTGAGCAGATTAATTGGTTTTAAATTAAATTAAGGGGAATGATAAAAAAAAACATGTCCAGACGATGCCAGAAAGGTAGCATAATAGGAGTTGTATATGTGTCTTCGTCTACTTGAAAGATATTGGTGTTCGAGTAAATAGCATTGAACCGTCAACAATTTACTACTGAAATGATCGTTGATTATGCGATGATGAAATAATTCGTTGGGATGTGTTTGATTTTCAAATTATACTTCTATTGTTCAAAATTTTCCTTCATATCGAGTTAATCGAATTAGATTCCTAGATCGACGGGGTGACTTTGGAGTTAACTCTTAGAACCTAGAGTTTGGGATTTGAGTAACGCATGTTTAATTGTGTTGAGGATACAACCAATGCGACCTTCGGTTGATGTCAAAGTCGTTCACAATACTTTCACGTAGTTATATTCATCAGAAGTGGGATCAAATTTAAGATAAACTATGACAGAAAAATTGTAGTAAATGGTAATAAAATTAATGTTAAAGAATTGGGAAGTAAATGCATGGTGTCTGACAATTTTACAAAGTTGGTGTCATGGCCCGAACGATGGTGAACTAGTTTGAAAACCTAATGTATGTATTTCATACAAAATAATGTATGATTCCAGTTCAGATACGCCACGCAGCAAAAATGCTGTGTTATTAATTTCTGAAAAATCGAAAGCTAAATATGATGAAGTCAGCTTTCTTTGAAAAAATGCATCGATATAAACACCATAGTCTAATAGCGACTTTACAGTCGGATTTCTTGCCAAAAGAGAACATTTCCAAGGTGTTAATAGAGGGCGATGATAAAAATTTATAATGGCTGTGATGGGCCAAAATAACGAATTCTAATTATTGGAATATCCGAAGCATGCCAGAAAACCGAATAAGCACTTTTACGCGTTGTATTGTATACAAAGGATCCTTTAGAGTTAACTTCACTTACACTAAAACAAAAGCAATTCAATTTGTCAATACTGTGGAGAATATAGAGGAATGAATTTCATAACAAACATGAAATGATTGCACTGCCAAATCCTGTTTTATTTACTGGCCACTGCGTTAGGAGATCTTCGGCCACTTTACTAGCAGATTGTGAGGCCAATCTTTTGAAAATAAAACAACATGGAAGTGCAACAGTGTGGCAGAGGGTTATGTGTAAAATTCAATTGACAACAAAAAAACAGATTCTACTGATATTCTAGTTGAAGTATAGCACATAATATTACGACAACAATAAATAGTTAATTACAAAAATAACTTGAAGTTTTGGTGATTATACACAAAGTATAAGAAAGTAAAAATATAATATATGACCAACTATCCATATAACTAAAAATGCCATTCCTATGCCTATTCAACAATCTAGACGTTATAAACAATTACTTCACTCATCGCCAATAAGTACCCTCTCCACGAAAATCCACAAGTTGACGTAAGAGTATTAATAAATACCATTTACCCGGATAAGCTCACACGATCACAAACTGTTCTGGTGTTTAAAAACAATCAATGGACGCAGCTGTCACAACAGCAAATTATTGAATATTGTGTTCAAAATAGACTTCACCAGTCTAGGAGAATTTTCTAATGAACTCTTCTCTACAAGGGTATTAAAAAAAAGATCAACAGTTACAGCCATAGAACAAGTTTAACATCATCTGCGAAGCCCTTTGGGAATGTTCTCCGATATGACTAAAGCATTTGAGTTGGTGGATCATCGCCGACTATTGGATAAGCTAACCAGGATTGGGATCTGGGGTATCATAAGCGAATGGATGTGTTCCCACCTCACCGCAAGAGTACAAGAGGTTTGGGTACATAATATGCTTCCACTCGTCTAATGAACATAGGAGTACAGCAGGGTTCTATTTTGGGACTCTTGTTCATGACAATGATCGGTGGTCTGCCAAGTAAATACCCAACTGCATCGAAAATAAGAATATATATGTGGTCGACATCAGTACGAAGATAGTAAAACCTACCACAAGTTAGCTGATGAATTTTGCTGAAAAATCTATAATTAAATTGCAAAAATGATGCAAACATAATGTCATATTATTAAATACAAATTAAAGGCAAGTGATTCAATTCTATCCTATTCTCATCACAGTTAAACAGAAGTAAATTGGGACTAACTATCATATTGTGTCGAATAAACGAGTAAAGTCAACAATATTAATGGTCATAGCATCACGAGGAACAATTTCCATTGTACTCCAATAAATTTATTTTGAACTTATGCAATCTATAGTTTTCTTGAGTAATAACGTATTATTATTATGATTATTACGCCCAGTTGTAATTTGTGTACAAAGGCTCAAATTAATAATTCGAAAACTTTGTTTGGTTTAATCGACGTCGTTAGTTCTTTAGGTCGTTCCTAATGAGAATCCATTTGAACGTGCCACGAACGAAAAACTAACAATTTGCACCAACAGAAACCCAAACAGACAAAATAGTATTATGTGAGAAGCAACTGCATTTCGACACAACCTTTAGTTTACTTAATGCCTTATAAAAACAAATCATGTTCTGTTATTTTTATAAATTTGATAATATTTGTATTTTGAAATATTTGTAAAAATTAGTAAATTAGATTAAATTTGTGAATAATTTACTTCAGTTTGAGTCTCATTAACTGAATATGCGTCATATATGAACACAGTCCCAAGCGTTATCTTGCAACCAGTTGGAGTTTAATTCCATAACAAACACAACACGCTCGTATTTTTATCTATTTGCACGTCACTTGGATTCGTGGAGAAATACAGAAGAATAAAACACCTCCACATCGGTACTTGATGCCCGTCGCCCGTACTTGTTTACAATTGACAACCTTTAAGAATAATAAAATTTACATCCGTGCTTTATCAGTATGATTGGCACAGTACATGCACATATTTGCATGCAAGTGTCCTTGGATAAATTCAAAACATTTCCATTGCGTTTATTAAGAAGCGAAAATCAAATCCACACATATTACCGCGCCAACGGCAAATCGCACTCGACTAAAATTAAATTATAAATTACCGCCGGACATTTCGGTTAAATCACATTAAAAATTTGATCAAGGCGTAGTCACGTCATCGTCCGTAACAAACTGAAACAAGGCCTGCGTATGGTAAAAAATAACCTCACTCACTTTCACCGCGGTCTCTAACAAATAAATGCCTTACCAAACCAAATAATTGCCTTCAAGGTTCTTCGTAAGTTAACTTTTATATTTCGAGCTGACCTACAAGGCACCAATCGCACGTGCCTTAAAAATGCGAAATATGTAACGCCGATCATGTTCTGAATAAATTCGTGTTTTATGCTATTTATTATTCAATTGGTTCGACGTAAACAAACATTCTTGGGCAATATGTCGTTTAACCTACTGATAAACATTCGTACCCTAGAAATAGGTTATATAACCAATCGTTAAGATTTAAATCAATTGACCATTTGTGAATTGCTATTTTGATTTAATGTTTCTCTGGATAATTTGTTGTTTCATTTATAATTGTTTAGTTTCATTCGTTTCTTGTCATATTTAATTGCCAATTGTGTAAGAATTAGTAAAATAATTTAAACGAAACAACAAAATAATAGTATATAATAAGAACGTAACCCCCAACCCTATACATCACATACGACGACGAACGAAACCAAACGAGCAAATATTTCTAACTTGATTTAAACCCAAAATGTTGTCTTATTGTTATCAATGCACATTATTGGCTTTAATTTCAAACATGCAATTTAACTGTGAATCCAATCGAACAACGTCAAGGTCCTAGAAATAAATATCCTAAAAAAATAATATTTACCAAGAAATGGACGACATTTGATATGACTTCTAATCTAACATAAATGTTGTTACACAAGTGAAAGGTGTTTCGAAATCTCTTAGCAATAACAATAAATGGTGCAGTTTCATAGCCGACTTTCTACATACTTAAAAATGTGTGTCATAAATTAATGAAAACCGTGTAACTAGTTACACGGTTAATAATAATACAAGTGCAAAATATTTCAATTGCCAACATTAGTGCATGTAAATGTGACGGTGTATTGACGAGATTATTAAAAAAAGAAAAAACATTCAGGTGACAATTGCATATTAACTTCATAGTTTGAATGTTTTGAAATTTTAACTTTAACATTAAAATTAGAAAATATCCAGGTATAAAATATTTACAATTAAAATTAAATTCAAGAAAATTAACTTAACCAACGGCGCTCCCAAATAAGACACACACTTCACTCTGCGTAAATTTCGACACCAACATGCATAGATAACATAACGAGTGTCGACCTTAAAGATACTTAGCATTGATTATATGCTGCACTATTAAAAGTACACAAAAACATCAATTTTATCCACTTATCTGTATACCTTTGCAACGATATTGCTCAAAATAAACATGAATGGACGTAAGAAATGAAACGCAATCAGTTGTGACAATATTTGTTTAGAATGTTTACTGTAGACACCCTTCCGTATAAACACCTTCTAAGCAGCTGCTAATATTTCGCGTTGACTGCGTTTCCTTTCGAACGTCACTTGGTCTGCTGTGGTACACAATTATGGCATTAAATGACGTCATGGTTCTTGAGCTAGAGTAACGAATTTTTAGGTTTTTACGATGTAAGGGAAAGCTGTGCGAAGATCAGTAAAATACCTAATCACATCGAAATTCGATCCCATTTCTTATTATGTTTAGTTTTTATCTTCGTGTATTTTTCATGTTTTCGTCTGTCTTTTTTGTTGCTTGTTACATATTTTTCAATCAGTTTTATTTTTCTTGGGCGTTTCACCTATCATTTACTTTTTATCCATTTCCAATAATCCGTGTATTCTGTCTTTTATTTCTGCTTACAACTTTTATTACAAATTGATGGTTTCCACAGTCGTTACTTTTTGTAGCTATTACTTGTTGAGTATTAGTTTGTGTTGTGTTTGTGTTGCTTTCGTGTTTAGTTTATTTACATATTTTTTGTTATAATTGTCCTCGTTGGGTTGGGTTCAGTTTTTCATTACTTTTGTTTCAGATTTTATTTTTTCTTTTCTATTTTCTATTTTTGTTTGTTATATTGTTGCCATTTCATATTTTTATTGATTATGCTTGAGTTAACCAATAAATATTATGTATGAAGTATGAAGGTTCGAATGCGTATCCTCAAATTAACATTTGAAGGGCACGTAATATAATGGATATGTTTACTTTAATTGATTTTTTGTATGTTATTAAAATCGAAATTTGGTGACCATTTACCTTTTATTGAATGTATTAATATTATTGTAAAGAAAACATGGAATCTTGCATTCTATTTATTAAATCTATGCAATTAGGCTTAATATATGTAATTTTTGTATACAATTGTTGATATGTCATGACTTACGTGAGAAACCATATAATCGTTTTTGACCAATGAAAGGGGAGAATCGCTCAGACGATGATAATATAACACTGGGAGTTGCTAGCTCTATACTCTTGACACGTCAAACTAAGTTTGGAAATCCCGTTCATCGGCATAGAAACACTAAGTTGTGTTAAAATAGAAATAAATATTAATAATTTAATTTCATTAATACAAAGTAAATTTCCTCGACTGTAAATAATCACGTAAGTACATAATGGAAAACAAAGGGGTTGTCAGAATGTATATATCCGTAAAATACAAAATCTGCACTAAATTTCTTATATTTCCGTTTGTGATATTGCTATCAAACTAGGTTTTCATTCAAGGAAACGCAATGTCCCTTTCATGTAAGTAGTTTATCTCTTAACTCACCAATAACAGACCAAGTATCTGAAGAAGGAGCTCAATTAGTAGCGTATTCAGAAGTGCAAGTAGCCCGATCAGTAGCTCAATCACTAACAATAGTTCAACAAGTCCAACAGAACAACACGTTTAAAAATCAACAGAGCGCAGCAATAAATACAATTGTGTGTATTTGTGTAAATAAATAGTGTTAAAAAGTAAATAGATTTTTTCTGCGAGAATTATTTTACGAATTAATAAAATCGGCCTAATCGAGAGCGATTGTTTTTGTCAATCGAGCGCGACAACATAAACGCTATGTTGTATACTCAGTGACATATAAACTGCACCACCTAGAAGGGGTGGGAATTTTTGGACCAAATTTGGCAGGAATAGTGGACTAGTCCAGGGAAATAGTTGATTAAAATTTGAAACCCAATCATCAAGTAGTCATGGGATTTTTGACGTTTGTGTCATTTTTTAGAGGTGGTGATAGACAAGCAAATATCCAGTCATTTTTTAAATTTGTTCAACTTTTTCGGATCCCGTTCTTTAGTTTAAAGTGTTTCAAGTGTTTAATGATGCCTAGAGGAAGGAGACCTCAAGTTTACCAGCAGTTGAGTGACTTTGACCGAGGGCAGATTGTTGGTTTACGAGAAGCAGGTTTTTCGTTTAGTTTCCCTTGCTCTTCATTCGGGGCAGTATGACCGCCCGACGCTACATTGACGAAGTAGTAGAACCACATGTTCTTCCATATCTTCGAGGGCTGGAAGACCCAGTTTTCCAGCAAGATAATGCACGACCTCACGTAGCAAGGGTTTCTCTTGACTTCGTTGAAGAGGCCAATGTTAATCTTTTGCCTTGACCGCCAAGATCTCCCGATTTGTCGCCCATTGAGCACGTGTGGGACATGATGGGTAGAAGATTGAGGAATCTACCGAACCCACCGTTGACAATAGAAGCTCCACGGCATGAAGTACAGGCTGCTTGGGATGCCATACCCCAAGAAAACATTGATCACCTGCTGGAATCAATGCCAAGGCGGGTCAATGAGTGTATCAGAAATAGGGGCGGACCAACACATTATTAAAGAAAAATCAAAAAGATGAAGTGTTTTCTTTATCAAATTTTAATCAATTGTTACCTTAGACTAGTCCAATGTTTCTGCCAAATTTGGTCCAAAAATTCCCACCCCTTCTAGGTGGTGCAGTTTATATGTCACTGAGTATATTTAAAGTTGGTGAATATTATTGTATTGCAACGGCATTAACTAGACACCAGATAATCGCATTTGACTAATAAAAATGGAGAACGCGTCACATAATAGAAAGTGATAAGGTCTTGGCGTAGCAAGGCAGATTCAACACATTTAACCTTACACGTTGCGAAACGTCAAACTAAGTTTACAAGACCCTTTTTGGCCACCGACAATAATACGGTTTATGTTAAATTTTAAATTAACTTCTAAACCAAAAAAAGCACCGTATAAGTATAATATAATAATGTAAATATTCGGGGAAATAGAACGTATATTTTTCTTTGGCAACTTTATCGTTTACACTAACGCTGTGTAAATCTGATCATCGATAGCAAACGCATTTACTTTTAAGCTAACACAAAAACACATAACAAACTTTATGGGTTGGGTTGGGTTGGATTGGGTTGAGTTGGACTGGGTTGGGTTGGCTTGGGTTGGGCTGTATTGGGTTGGCTTGGGTTGGGCTGTATTGGGTTGGGTTTGGTTGGGTTAGGCTGGGTTGGATTTAATTAGATTGGACTGATTGGTGTGGACAATAAAAAACGTATGAAACAAACTATCAAATGTTCGAAGAGACTTGTTGATGAAACTTCTTTGGTGGCCCATTTGATTATTAGTCACAATTTTTTGCACCTTGGTGATGCAATATTAATTTCGCAATTGATCAAATATTGCAATTAATTAATTAAAATATGTCAGTGGTTCTTTCACAAATTGTTGTAGGTTTCCCTACAAGCCTAAACGCAGTAACCATATAATTTTGATTGTAAATTTATGAAATTTTTGACCATTAATAGAAAATCGGTGATTTTGTAAGTGGCTGCCGTCAGTGATTGTGTTCTATAATGCATTGATAATATAAAGCATTAAAAAATTAATGGATAACGAAACTAAGGACTTCTCCAATATCTTTCGTATCTATTAATACGAACAACTTTAAAAACTCATTGTGGGAATAGTCATCGTGAGAAAACCCATTGTAGGAAAAGTCATCATGAGGAAAAATAAATTTAGCCCAACCCAACCAACTCGACCTAACCCAACCCAGCCCAACCCAACCCGAGTACTGCATGAACGTTACTCCAAAAGAAAATAATAATAACAAACATATATTTTAGCAAATAATGCAAGACAATATAAATATCATTTTCTATAGTTTTCTTAAATTGAAACTCAGCAATTGTTAAGAACATGGGGTCTATGTTAAAAAGCTATCCTTCATAACACACATGTCAAACGCATAAGAAAGCCAATTGGCTCAAACGTAAAGTAGTAAAATCTGCAGTGGTCCACACTGAACTTTCTTATACTTACTTATATTTCATTTTTCGAAGAACTTTGTTTCAAATATCAATATCTTTAAGTTTTGTAAGAATATTTTTTTCGGCAGCACCGTTTTCGAGACAGGGAAAAATGTGACAAGAGTAACCCATCACTTCCGGTTGAGATATTTCTTTCAAAATAGAATAAAGATATCCAATTTGTTCAAGCTGATATTTTGCTTATTTTATTGAAGTATTTCAAAGTTTAAAATTTTAAAATCTAAAAAATTCAGATTATTGTATAACGCACTCCAATGTATTTTGCAAAATGACTGCTGGTTTCATGTAAACAAATTTTAATTTTGAGTCAATTAAAAATAGTTATATACAAATAAAATTTTCATCCAACAAAATGCAAGAAAACACACACACATATTAAAATACATCAATGATGTTACTGGCAACATTGTCTTCGGAGGTTAATACAAAACTGATAAATACAGGGATTTTCCAGAATTTTATCAATCCTGTATATAAATCTCAAGTACTTATACCATTGTAACTCCAATGACTTTATAGACAGAAAATGATAACAAAAAATATTTTGTAAACTAATAATAAATTCGATTGTTGGGATAGAACTCTGAAGGAGAATCTTACATTAAAACTTCAATAAAAAATGTCAACATGCAACCAAAAACAGAAGAACTAAGTTATTTCACAACAAAACGGAAAAAATTGAAAACTTTCTATAAAAAAATACCGTCTATTCGGCCATTTGTATATAACGAAGAAATTCCAATAAACTATGGTTCAAATATATTTATTAAAATTCCATTTTAACCTTATTTTACTGAATACGATCGAATCATATTTTACCGAATAGGTGTAAAGTATTCTATCAAATAGATTCGAACCATATCTACAAGAAATTGGGTCCCCCTTTACAACAGACATTGCGTTTAATAAAATAATTACCACATCACTGCCAGCTTATTTTACATGCTAGGTGGTAAAAAATGTAACACCCCTTTTTAAGCAATTTAAGCAACATTGAATAAAATATTTTTAATTTTGTCCAAGTTGTTTCATATCCTGCGTTTCACGCGGATTCATACCAACAAAACGGTTGGGAATCACTGGTTCAGACGACGATAAGATCTTAAGTGATATCAAGTACTTTTTGATTTGTTCCTAATTGAAACCATTCAAAAATACTAGGAATGTGACGAATCTCATAATCTCACATTGTTGGCGGTTTAGGTAAACACAGTTATCTTTCATATCGACGTCCCACACCTGAAACTGACATCGATATTGACCTCATAATCTTTTTAATGTGTAGCGCTTGGCAATATACAGCTTTCGTCGTCGTCGTTTAACCAATACGTCGATTTGACATCGCAGCAATTATTACGGATAATATGCAATATTTTTTTGGTTGATCTTAATTCCGATTCACGTAGCATCACGTTACACCACTAACACGAATTCCCAATAGGTTAACCTTTGATGTCATAGTCATACCAGACAATGTACACGCATGTAATTCGAAGACACGGTATTAGAATGCACGACGCGTGCTCCTAATGGTATTTTTTATGTCGTGACGATAATGCAATCGCCGTCTATATTTACATAAATCCTATCAGTTTAACTTTTGTTATTAATAAAAAAACATTTAGTATGTAAACAGCGTAGACAGAATGGCAATGCACTGACCGACTTAATTAGTCATGAATTTGATATCTCAACTGGCAATGCACAAGAATTCAAACAATCGGATATAATTAGTGACCGTGTCACATACCGAAAGCTATTTAAATATCAACTTTAAACCCGTACATCAACAGTCGCTTAAACTTGACAAACAGCGATTACGCGAATGACGCAAGTAAAAAAAAAGAACACGAGACATCGAAAATGCATGTAACTGATACTCACATATCAAATCGGCTTCGGTAATCCTTGTATGTCAACAGGTCAACTTATCTTCGAACACAAACAACCGATACGACGTATTTCAAAACGCACCACCACCAAAAAATACGTGAATCGCAATCGCCGAACGAAAAAGAAACAAAAACGGGCTCTGTATACGGGGGCTTTTAAGTCAAAAGTTGTAACGTCCAACTACCGACGTGCGGGCAACCTTTCGAATGGAAGCGCCGAGTTTAGTGCGGCGAGACCGCGCATATGCCAGCGACGCGGTAGGGTATTTCAGGATCGCCACACATGTGCCCAACGCTAACACGTACTGAAAACTTTGCTGCCGTCCTCGGTGCGGTCAAGATTCTGCACGAATATTCGCACCTGTGGCAACACAAAAGGAGTGATCTAAGCGATGAAAATTCATTAATTCAATGAAAGATAAGGCAGGGGAGCTTTATCAAGAGCTTTATCAAGATATCGATGTTTGAAAATTTTAATATTTCTTAATTACAATATTATAATTGACATGTCCGGAGGCTACTGGTCCTAAAAATGTGATTCAGTAAAAATAAATGCGCTTATTTGAAATTTTTATGACTCTTCACATTTTCATGACGAACTCAGTTATCGGGCTATGGTTTGTAGCTGGAATCGCAATCAACATTTGTTTTTGCTCTGCAAATAAAATGTGACATATACAACTAAAGTTCATATATTTCCGGAATCAAATATAATTATAAGTAGTTTTAGTAGGTGGCGGGGCACTTAGTTCATTTAAATAGCCGTCACTGTTTATCGCTGTTGCTAAATATAAGATATAAGACGGGAATATTTTGGAGGGAAGTGGAGATAACTCAATACCAATCTGGCCCACAACCCAAAAATGAGGTATGAATAACTACTACACTACACGACACTAGACACTAACTAAAGTAATTACTTAGACTGGAACGCTATTGTTGTGAGGCCAGCTGTGAATTTTAAAAATTTTAAGAATTTTAAAAAAGAAGAGTAGATTTACTATGCACTACGTGCGAAGTATAAGAGTAGACCAAACTAATTACCTTACGGTTCTACATCTTGGAGTAGAAATGCAATATTCCAGGGATGAAAATCGTAACGTAATCAGCCACAACGTTACAATAAATTCTTTGGGAATTTTCCGGCCGGTATTTTGCTTACCATAATCGAAAAAAGTAGAACTTACTTAAAACACACACACAGAGAAAATTTCATTAGAATTACACCATAATGCTACACAAAGTAATAACAACAAATAAGAAAAAGACAAATAGATATCAATAAACCTCTCAGAAAAGAAAATACAATAAATTTTCTCAGAATTTAAAATAAAATTTGCCCATAAACAGCATTATAACAACAATAGCAAATATTTCTCAAAATTAAAAATAAACCTGCGCCAAACAAAACTACACATAACAATCTACAAAATGCAAAGGAGAAAAGGCCAACTTTCAACACAAATAACCCTGAAATCTTGGAAACCGAAAAACAAGATAATAAAAGAATCTTTAAGAAATGATTTACATTAAAAATGCCGAAAAGGGAAATTAATGAAACAGATCCAAATGGAAGCAAAAGGAATGTAAAATCAGGAAGTCAAGGTACAACAAAAAATGCAATAGGTTTATTGACGGAAGCCAAAATAAGGAGAATGATAGAGGAAGAGAAAATGATTGCGAGGTATACCAAAACTTCTGTAAACCGCAAGAACTATTGGAGGAAAGATTATTTTTAATTGAAAAATTCATAGTCCAGCGCTTTCCCAGCAGAGTCCAACTCTTTTCAGTTTTTGCATTCCTGTTCTTTTTATTTACTTTAATCTGTTTCAGCTTTTCGCTTTACCATTCCATGCATTTTCTTTTAATGTTCTTGAACGTATTAGTTTTTCAAATTCACGTTTATCTCATTCGCCAGCTATTTATTATATTATTTGTTTATTATTTGTTTCTTAATGACATACTTTCTTTATTTGATTTTATTAGTTTAACTCGTTTGATTCCTTCATGTTTTAGATTTCGTACAATAATTGTAAATTGTAATTGCATTGACTTGTATGATCTGTAAATCACCGTGAGGGTTGGTCTATGTTTCCTTTGATTGTTTACCATGTAAATGGTTTTATCATACCTACACTAGATCTAATATTTTGTCGGGTAAATTGTGCCTGTATGTACGAAAGCATTGTTCCCAGCAACGTCACGAAACATCTGCGTAGATAACATCATTTTATGCAGATGTCTAGTTCAATTGCTTAAAGGCAGACATGCTTAAGTAAATGCAGTCAATATATACAATATTGGTCATGACAGATGCTCGAATGAATAATTTCATTCCCTAAGGTCGCACTACGATAAATCTGTTTAACATTCAACAACATAAATATGAAATTTTTGTCCTGATTGGTTTTGCGATTTTTGACATTAGTGCATTAGCCAGAAAAATAAATACTGCTATAAAAATCAGAATTATGGAAAAATTAAAACGGTTATTTTTGTAATAATATATACGTCTCAGTGCCTAAATAGTTTCAAGTAAATTTGAAAATGTGATAAATATTATAGATAAAAATTTCACACGCGGTAAATTTTGAGAAAACAAACTCCGAGAGAGACAAGGTTGGGATGCTAGGTTATACATTGTATAAGAGAAACAATCACAATAGAAGCAAGACGACAAAGGTGAAATTACGCCGATTGCTGTCGCCGGGAGAAGACCAGAAACGAAGAAGCCAAGATGCCAACAGGAAAGTTAATCAAGAACGTGGGATAAGCAAGAATAAACTTACTATAATTATAATTAATTTATTTAAACATTGTTAGCAATGTTATATCGAGCGTCACTTGCGTGAAAATATGTTCGATTTTGTAAATTTTGTGCATACGAAATTGTAAGTAACTTATTTGGGTAAATTCCACGTCATTGTTAGCAATATTATTTGCAATATCAGTTGCCTACACTAGATCTAGTATTTTGTGGGGTAAATTGTGCCTGTATGTACGAAAGCATTGGTCCCAGCAACGTCACGAAACATCTGCGTAGATAACATCATTTTATGCAAATGTCTAGTTCAATTGCTTAAATGCAGACATGCTTAAGTAAATGCAGTCAATATATACAATATTGGTCATGACAGATGCTCGAATGAATAATTTCATTCCCTAAGGTCGCACTACGATAAATCTGTTTAACATTCAACAACATAAATATGAAATTTTGTCGTGATTAGTTTTGCGATTTTTGAGATCAGTGCATTAGCCAGAAAGATAAATACTGCTATAAAAAATCAGAATTATGAAAAAATTAAAACGGTTATTTTTGTAATAATATATACGTCTCAGTGCCTAAATAGTTTCAAGTAAATTTGAAAATTTGATAAATATTATAGATAAAAATTGCGCACGCGGTAAATTTTGAGAAAACAAACTCCGAGAGAGACAAGGTTGGGATGCTAGGTTGTACATTGTATAAGAGAAACAATCACAATAGAAGCAAGACGACAAAGGTGAAATTACGCCGATCGCTGTCGCCGGGAGAAGACGAAAAAGGAAGAAGCCAAGATGCCAACAGGAAAGTTAATCAAGAACGTGGGATAAGCAAGAATAAACTTACAATAATTATAATTAATTTATTTAAACGTTGTTAGCAATGTTTAATCGAGCATCACTTGCGTGAAAATATGTTCGATATTGTAAATTTTGCGCATACGAAATTGTAAGTAACTTATTTAGGCAAATTCCACGTCATTTTTAGCAATATTATTTGCAATATCGGTTGCCTTGAATAATATTACAAGTTATCGATAAATTATTATGCTCTATTAAGTATTGTGGGTGAGGATCCAACGGTTTGGAAATTTGGGGAGTCATTGGCAAGCCTTTCTTTTAGCGATCATTAAAGGCACGCATGACCAGTTGCGTAGCCAATGGGTTATAAAGGACTGCACTTACGCTCAATTAGAAACGGAAATTTTACATTAAAAAAAATTACAAACAGGTATTTACTTTCTTTCTCGTTGTTCCGTTAAGATGTTGTTTTTCCTGTGCAAAATTGCAAAAAGTGTTCAATTGTAATGGACTTTTCGCAGTCTAAGAGCATTTACAGCCACTTATCTTGAATCCTAGCTGCACCGTTGATCGCGTCTTTTTACGATAAAAAATATTTACGTACAAGTATTTAAGAGAATTGTGTAGATGCACTTATACATCCCAAATTATATATTCTTTGCATCTGCACTGTTCTTTACAACGACGCGGGCATTTCTTCGGCTGGAACCGAACATAGATCACAGCGGGGAGCCATTCGGCAAGACATGCCCTCGTAAAGCAGAATTTCACAAACATAATAAATATCCAGATATTGACGTGCTAATTTATACACGAAAATAATTAAATCTTCGTAAGGCGGAATAGTAAAGTGTCCCGCTTCTGTTCCCACCAATCGTCGAATAGATTGATGTATTCGAAAATTAAACGGTTCAAATAAAGATTATTAATTCACACAAATACAACCCTAGTTATTCTGCATTTTTTGTGCAAAGTGAATCCAGAAAATCTTACCGTCCGCACAGCTCATTAGCAACCAATCACCCAACACAAGACACCTGTTTTTCTTTTTAACCCCTTACATTTGATAAGGGTTCGCAATTATGTACAACGATGCGATTGTTCGATTATAGTGTTAATGTGTCTTATGTTGGGTAACTGGTTGGTAACGAACTGTGTTCTTTTGCCAGCGCATTAACTAAACATTTATGCCATTTCTTTGCACAGCTAGCACAGATAATTTCATTTTAATTGCATGTCATAACTGACACGATGACACTGTTGCCCAAAAAATTGTTCTTGAATCCAAACAATATTTTTTTGCGGACTGAACTTATATATTTTTATTTTTGTGTACTGATTATCACGATAATTTAAGTACAGGATTTCGAAATTCTTAACGATACTACTCAACCAGACACAGAAATCTGAATTTGTAATTCTCGAGACATATACCACGTTATAAAATCAAAGGTAAAAAAATACATTACAATTTATCGACACTCCCCAAGCAACGGCATATTTTTGAAACGCACGATAAAATATAACCATCCAACGGCATTCATATCGCAAATGTCTCACCATATAAAGCATTTTATCGACCTTGTTACAAATAGCGCGGCTACGGTTGACCCACCCAAGGACGTTATTGACGCTCGGTTCAAAGCAGTTTGCATTTTCTATGCTATCTTCGCAGAATGGTGGCTATTGTTCATATTCAAGTTTGTACCGGCAAGGTTTTTTTTTCAGATAAGCAAAGTGCTTGTGGTTGTGTGGCAACACACAAACACATATTGGACGAAACTACACAACCGTAAAAATGCAGCAGATATTTTTTAATCGAATTTTATTAACTTAACCATTCAATTGGTACTTCCTCGCCCGGATAATTATTCAATTATTCACGGGGGAGTTATTCTTTCGAACTGTAATGGTATGAAATTATTATCCCGCATGGTGCAGTAAAAATGCGAGGTAAGATTATAGGAAAGTTGCGACGCGAACGTAGAATGTGCTGATTATTTTTTCCAAGTATGTATTTATATCATAAGGGACCAACTTGCAGCAACGCTTTTTTTAAATCATTTATTAATAATAATTAGTAGAAACTGGACTGACATTGACAACTGTAATTACTTAACGAACAACCAAGCAGTAGGTCTCCACTTATATGATATGATTTTTTTGGGTATTCAATTTTCGGGGATGACGCGATCAAAAATGAAACTGTAACTACATGCGCTTTCAACGATAGCATAATTTAAAAATAGCGGGATATGCCGCAATATTTATTTAACCTTATTCCCCAATATTTATTTAACTTAAGTGCCAATAATTTGCGAGTGTGAATAATTTTATTGCATACATTTGTAAACAAATCGAACTGTTTACAGCACAATACGAAAGATTTCCACGCGAATAATTAGTTTTCCGTCGTGGATTGTTTTATTAAGTTCGACATTTCAACGGCTAAAGAACACATTTTTCATTGAAATAGACGTAGACGAAGATTTGATAATAAAACTAAAATATTGGATTTCATTCGTCGTTATTTTTAATTGATAATAACAAAGGAAAAAAATATATAATTAAAAGTAAATTACGTCGTTCCATTATTATGGACATCGTGTTTTCAAGTAAAATAAAACTAAAGTCCAGTTCACAATATAAATATAATTAAATGGATGCAGGACGAATTAATCACGTGGGTTCAAGTGGTGTTGTCGAGTGGTGCTGACAACTAATGGTAAACCAATTAGTCCTTCTATGTATTAATAGAAAATATTGCCAACTCGGAAATAAGTAGTCTATATAGGAAAAGTTCTGAAATGCAGACACGAAATTAGTGAATTTTATTAAAACGCATGTCGACAACATCGCGGAATCCTTTGCATCCTTTTCGTATATTTGGGGCATTTTGTCGTTTACGAAATTTTAAACAATTTCTAGCAATTTCTCTACTTATGGTCATATGGGAAACTTGAAATCAACTTCCTAACTTTGTTGCTGACGCTCCAACTCGGTTTCTTGCACTTACTAGCATTCTGTTGAACGCTGCTGGGGGCAAAACTCTTGGGCGGCCACTTTTTGATAAGTTTATGCAAGGAATTCATTGCTCACAATGCTTAATAAATAGTTCTAATTGAAACATTTTGGTCTTGACAAATGCGCAGAATTTCCCGTTTAGAAAGTTGGCCAATTAAGGTATAAATATTTTTACGTATATCTATTTTATAAGACATTTCAAAGAAACCACCAAAAAAACCAATACGGCCGTCAATGGCAATACGATAAAAATAATACAATTCGAAATATCTCGAGAAGCATTTTTTGCCAAAACTTTTGTTACATACGTTAGTTTGAATAATTGTATTACGTGTTCAAAATTTCTTTGACTTTTTTACTATTTTCTCCAAGTCGGCGATCGGGTTCCTCTTCATTATCACATACTAGTCTTACCTCAATATGTCCTTTGATAGTAAGATTTTTATTTTTATCTTTGTTCTATTTAAGTTTGTCGCTTCAATCTAATCCACAACGATGCTGCGTTTGGTTTTCTTGCTACTTTTTAATGCACTTCGTACCCATATGTATTTTCTGCTCCTATTTCCTCCATGCATCTAACAGTTGTTTCAACTTTGACTATGATGTCCACCGGTAGTTACATGTGTTTGGGAGCAATGGAATGTTTTAATCTTTTTTTCAGAAATGCATTATTTAGTTCTTCATATTTTCTGTTGTTTTTCAGTCTTGTGTCCTCTCAAAATCTACGTCAAATTTCTATGCAAAGTAAGAGACAAAGTTATCCTTGAAGGTCCAGGTTTCAGTCACCAGTATAGCCCAACGAGCAATTAAAAATAATCATTGTACACGATACGTAGTACACCTCCTACAAGTTCATCTACAAAAATTGCGAAAAAAATTGACTGTCAGAAATTAAACTATGGGAGCTTCTATGGTGATACTCGAATCAATAATTGAACAAATCTTGCTAAATATAACATCTACATAATACAATAGCAACGCCCATAAAATGCTTAAAAAAGCGCACATTTTTAATTTAATTCGTAAAGATAGATAAATGTCATATATTAAAAAATTTCATTCATAGTTCTATACGACGTTATTTACGATGGCATTCATTCATAATTCATGTGTACTTGCGAAAGGTCGCTCAGTTCCTAGAACCCATAAAAATATTCGGCGAAATATCGAGTCTGTGTATATTTTTTCGCCCGGCGTTTTTTGTAATTCATGTGTACTTGCGAAAGGTCGCTCAGTTCCTAGAACCCATAAAAATATTCGGCGAAATGTCGAGTCTGTATACATTTTTTCGCCCGGCGTTTTTTGTAATTCATGTGTACTTGCGAAAGGTCGCTCAGTTCCTAGAACCCATAAAAATATTCGGCGAAATGTCGAGTCTGTGTACATTTTTTCGCCCGGCGTTTTTTGTAATTCATGTGTACTTGCGAAAGGTCGCTCAGTTCCTAGAACCCATAAAAATATTCGGCGAAATATCGAGGCTATGTACATTTTTTCGCCCGGCGTTTTTTGTAATTCATGTGCACTTGCGAAAGGTCGCTCAGTTCCTAGAATCCATAAAAATATTCGAGGAAATATCTAGTCTGTGTAAATTTTTCGCCCGGCTTTTTTGTAATTCATGTGTACTTGCGAAAGGTCGCTCAGTTCCTAGAACTCATAAAAATATTTGGCGAAATATATAGTCTGTGTACATTTTTTCGCCCGGCGTTTTTTGTAATTCATGTGTACTTGCGAAAGGTCGCTCAGTTCCTAGAACCCATAAAAATATTCGGCGAAATATCGAGTCTGTGTACATTTTTTCGCCCGGCGTTTTTTGTAATTCATATGTACTTGCGAAAGGTCGCTCAGTACTTAGAATCCAAAAAAATATTCGGCGAAATATCCATTCTATGCGCATTTTGTCGACCGGCGTTTTTTCAGTAGCAATCCAGAGGTTCTCAAAAGTGGGGCACGCGAATTATTGCCTTTGCTTCGACATTCATAACGAATCATCATTTAACATCCACGTCTTTCTATAATGTTGTTGGGACCCAAACAAAACAATATTAGGATTTAAAAATGCAATGTAGGCACAATAACTATATCGAACAAGTGGAGAACATCTGCCACGCGCCGCTTATATATTTTTTTGCTTGATACAATCGTATCAATTAATGCTCGTATTTCATATTTACATATAAACCATATGCACGTAATTATTAGATTTCATTCATTGTGTTTAGAACTGCTTCCCTCTTTTTTCTACATTCCTCCTCCCATCCCTTTTATTTTCTCTGCGATTTCTAGCTTCATCGTTCCTCCCAAACTTCTTCTCCAGTCTTTTCCTTTCTTATTTTCGTATCGTTTCAGGGTCTTCACATTCTTCTCTTGCATCCAGTATTTGTTGGCGTTCTCCTCACCACAGCTGAACCATGCCAACATATTTTCTTCTTCTGTCGATCTCTCCACCCTTAAATATCTTGGGTTCCTCCAGTCTGCTTTAATTTTTTTGTGCTTTAAGTTCTACTTCGCATTTCCGATTGACATAGCACCTATGGTCCTTTAACCTGCAAAATATGGTCATCATCCTTGGTGATCAATGCTAAGATCGGTTGCTAAGGTTGCAAGTATGGAGGCATAGGTGACCTTGGATTTAGAAATGAAAAGCAGACCAATTACTTCAAATCTGTATATTGTCATTGTAATGAACACCCTCTTACCTGTTCCTAAAACGCCTGTTGTATACCTAACGCCGCAAGATAATTTAGGAACCAAGAGAAACCAGATTTACTGATTAATCTGATATACAAAAATGTGATTAAAGGCATACAAATCTACCTAGGTGCTGAAGTGACACGTGATCATAATCCCCAAATAGCTCGGATTATTAAGAAATAAAATAATATAACCAAAGTGAATTTGTTGATGAATGGCAGGAAGGCAAACATAAAGGCGTTGATGAGAACAATGGTCCGAGAGTAACTAAAGGCACAAGCATTCAATTGTAAGAAGGTACAAGACAAAACGGTTTTTCGCAAATTTTCGTGGAAAATATCGATCACAGCGAAAATGTTTGTAGACTAAAAAGTCATTCGTTATGAACTTTCCTATTGCATATCGAGTTTTATAGAAATATTTATTAACAAATTACATTGTAAATAAAGTGATGTGTTAAGGGGGTGGGTGGATACAATTTTTTAATGTTTACTCAGTAACTAGCTCTATGTGATAAATGAAACGATAAAAATGTGTTCTGCAATAAATTTCCCTATTAATAATATATCTTTTATTAACTGATGATTGTTTATTTAAAAATTACACAAAGACACGCACTACCTGCCATAGTTTAATAATTAAAAAGTGATTATCCGCTCCTACTGTCATAAGATAATGAAAAATTAAAAAACGACTAAAATCCCAACTGTTGTAATTTAAACATAATTAAAAAGTAGTTTAAAATAGTTAACTATTTGTCATAATTTATCAATAGTTTATAATCCGCGTGCCCCACTTTTGAGATCCTCTGGATTGCAGACGAAAAAACGCCGGTCGGCAAAACGCACATAGACTCGATATTTTCCCGAATATTTTTTTGGTTTCTAAGAACTGTGCGACCTTTCGCAAGTACACATGAATTATGAATGACATCGAAAATCGTATAGAAATATGAATGGAAATTTTTAAGATCCGTATATTGAATATGAATATAATTTTTGATATATTTTTTAATACGTTTGTATTGGAAATACGACCTTTATGTTTATGAATTAAATTAGAAACATGTAATAAAGATTTTATTGGCGTTGCTATTCGTAGATGCTACATTTAGTAAGATTTGTTAAATTAATGATTCGATAATTTCACAGAAGCTTTGATTCGTTCATTTGTCTCAAAAGATTTTTTTCTACTACAAAGAAATCTAAGAGGAAAAAATTACATGTGGAAGAACGACTACCACTATAGCGAAGAGAAAATTAATGTCAAATAAATAATAAATAAATATACGAGTATAAATCAACCCTTCAAACGTCAAGCCTTTAAATCTTCATGGAATGCGCAGTACGACAGATTCTTCGTTTTAAAACTAAGTGATCCTCTTACCAGTCATTGCGCCAATATTAAGAAAAACTAAGAATTACATACAAAAACGTAGAACATTTTGTCCAAATAATAAAACATACTGACGAGGTCTGGAGATGTGTGACATGAATAGTTTTTTCAATAACATTAGGCGAATTGGTCAAAAATATAAAAGAAAAATATGGATCACGATCGTGCAAATATGGACAGAAGTACATTAAAACAAAGAAGAGGCTACTCGAAGTAAGAATGAGTGATGAAACCACAAGACGTACAAAACAAAGTAAGAAGATAGATCGTGAATGGTAGGACACGCATGGACCAATTATCACGGCATACAATGGGACAATTCAAGTAGAACTAGCAATCCAGTGGTGGAGGTCGTATGGAAAAAATTGGAAAAATGTGACCAAGCGAAGGTGAACAGAACGTCCCAATAAAATTAAAAGTTCTGGGGAACTATTCCAAAAGCAACTACGACTTCAGCAGAATCTTCAGAATAACATTTTTGAAGATTTGTTGTATTATATGATTTTTTATTATGTTACTTTTTTGTCATAATATAAGTTTTTTATTCAATTTTTAAATTTACCGTCGATTAAATTCCCGCTATCTTGACCGTTAAACGTTGCGCCATAAATGTCGATATAGTGCTCGGTTTAAGTGTCACTTATTGTCACGATTTGTATAACAATGAGTTTAATTTTACAATCATCGTTTAAGTACTTGCGCACTTCCAAGTAATTTGGTCCGTATCACAGTTACCACTTATTTGTTGTCGTTAGTTGACTATTTTCAGCAAAGCATCGCCGGAATCAATTTGCCACGAACAATTGCAATCTTATTTATTGTATCCCGAGTTAATTTCAGCCACCCTGAGAATCTTCGATGGATTCTCTTCAAAGTTCACGTAAATCAAGTGCGAGAACATTCCCGGATTTACTTTTGCCTTTCGGAATTAGATCTAACATTTAAGTTTAACAACATTTTCAAGTTGAAATTTGTACAAAATTCGTCTTTCGCGTTTATAATTATACTGGCCATTCGCATTTTGCGCAGCATACGTAATATAGGTATTTATAAACGAAATTAGTTCTCCTTAAAGATCAGTCTGTTTCAAAGCTAGACCTCGGATTAAAAATTGTCTCCAATCCTGCACATCTAAATATTGTTTCGGTTTAAATTTTACGATTTCCTGCAAAACATGATTAAGAAATCAACTACTTCGTGTTCGCCTTCGCGTGCATGTTGTGTGAAACTAGCCTCGATAAATAAACTTGAATTTCATACTTTACAAAGCAAAAATAAGAAAATGAATGCAATTATCGTTGTATCTTAACTAGACATTATTTGTGTTCATAAACCGTGACGCAATTGCAGGTAATTACGAAATGTACTGCGTTGCAAAAAACTGTCTTAACATTTGCATCTCCTAATAACAAATTGCATAACTAGAGTACGAAGCATAGATTTTACAGGAAATACAAGAGAAAATAATTTACTATTCCAATTGGAATAATAGATGTAACATTTTATATTTATAACAAAATGTTCAGTACTTTATTTTATATATTATATTAATTGCCGACGATTAAAATAAATCAATATTATAATTGGATGCGTATGAATTTCTACACTCCATTGTACACTCCATTGTAGACCTCCATTGCGACGCAGTAGTGTTGTTTGGGTTGCCTATATGCAACGTACATTAATCAATTGTATATTTAATTATTATATATAGCACACATTTCATTTCATTTCAGATAACATTGCAATTTTTTAAGATTAAGAATTTTTAAGAATTTATTAATTATTAATTATTTTCTATTCCCCTAGTATATTTAGTAGTGACGTTAATGACGAATCCTTGTGATTTTTTTTACAAAAAACCTATATATATAGAAAGCAAATACACATTAATTTATTTTTTCACATTGATGAATCAAAATTTTATATTTAAAGAATTTATCTTATGTCAAACTTAACCTAACGTCCTATTTTCCTACCCAACGTATGAT
Organism: Geotrupes spiniger; assembly: GCA_959613385.1. Lineage (NCBI taxonomy): Eukaryota > Metazoa > Arthropoda > Insecta > Coleoptera > Geotrupidae > Geotrupes > Geotrupes spiniger. The sequence continues at coordinate 32,500,947 of OY390736.1, read as the reverse complement.
TGCGTTTTAAATAATTAAATTAAATGAAATTAAATAGTCATAGTAAAAGGTATATCAACGGCAAGCTTTCAGTAATGCAACAGGGAAACTTACCTCGCTAGACGCCGCGCCGTTTCCTTCCTTCACACTTCACAAATGATCTTAAGCAACGACGTCCTTGATGGCACAACATATTAAAAACTTCATTCGCAATTATTTATTCAAAACTCGCTGGTTCACTTGCGCCCGGCGCGGAAAAATGCACGAGAATCGAAAAATATTGAAAGTTTTCGACGCGAAACTTTCTAGAAAATTGATCTAGTTGCGCGAAAGCTGTTATCCAATAGTAGAAAAAAAACGCTTCGTTTTACGGTTAATGAATTGCAGTCGCATTTACCTCCATTATTCTTTGTTCGTCGAGAAAATAGGCGGCTTTTAATACAATGGCTCTATTATGTGTTAATACTTGCTAATCATTTTTTCTCTATCACGTATCGACCGGAGCCATCGGTGTCATATTAACTCATTAGAGCATAATTAACTACGTTTTTTTGTCGAAGAATTTAGGAGAAAATGGGGGGGGGGGGTACCCTCAATATTTATTAAACCGACTGAAATGCGCTGGAGAAATTGTTATCCTTACTGAAAATTACACTAAAATAATTAGAAATACGGAAAAATCAACTTAAACCAAATAAATGCGATAAAAAAAAATTAACTGCAACCACTGACACAAAATCAAAGAATCCACAAACTCAATAAAATTGAAACAAAGAAAAGAACATCATAAATAATTTATTAATACCAGTATCCGATGAGCTTAAGCTGAAAATAATCTTAAAAAATATTCGCCCATTTTATCAACGACAGTTGGGGACTGGTCGAAATTAAATCAGAAACCCAAGCGAGTCCATTAGTTGTTGCAATTGTGGTCAAAAAGATCACGTGTCTAGGAATTGCTCCATTGGTAGAAATCGTTGTAGATGTTTTGGATGCGGGAAGATAGGGTTTACTAAACCAAACTGTCCTTCTTGTAATCGAAAGGTAAGGGATCAGGGCAACTGTTCTCAGAGGCAATGAAGGGTCGTCATCTGTCTCATGTGTCTAAGTCGACTCACAAAGATAATCTTGAAATGCAGTTCCTTAGGCATAAACCAGTTTTTGATTATATTCTTGGAGAAAGTGGTGTTGGGGAATGTCTTTATGTAAAGATTGGTATTTTTGGTCATGTCTTTTACGACTTGTTAGACTTGGGAGCAAATAAGATATTTATTAATGGGAAGACTTGGCAGCTTCTTCAGTCATTTGGGACACGCCTGAACTCTAAATATAATATATTGGTCACGGTTCCTAATGATACGTCGTCTGAATATATCGGAGTGGCATCTTTTCCTTTTGATCTTCATGGAAAAATCAATTAATCGATACTTACGTGGTACCAAAACTTTTGGGTTAAGATGGGAATAGTCCCAGATTTACGGAAAGGTGATTGGTATTTTTCATCGGAACATATAAATGGTCCCGTTTGCGATTCGATCACTTCTGAAGGTGAATTGTCGGATGAACAGAAAATCATGTTGGAAAGGGTTGTGGATACTGATACGGCTACTGTTTTTGTTACTGCACTCTCTCATTACCTACACAAGTGGAAAATGTTAGAACTTAAAGAACTGTGGATTGCTTTTGGAGTAGGAAAACGTCGCGGTACATTTAACTTCACTCCTTCGAAGACAGAGTACCACTTACTGTTTTAACAGCTTTACCAGCTATTCATTATTTAACCGGCTACGACACTATAACCAGGGTCAGTACTAAGTTAGCAGCTTTAAAAGACAATATGAATCGTGTGCAGAAGACTTTTGTTGGAGTTTGGCAAAGGGCCGCTGAATGAAGACTGGAAAAAAGCAGAAGAATTTTTTGTTCGAGCACTTGCTTCAAGCTTAGAAACAATGAATAAATTGCGTTTTCATCGGTTCCATCACAAAAAATTACGAAACTTTGAAGATATTGCCCCTACCTCGAGATCTACCCGTCTTCATGTCAAAAGAAGCTACTTGCAATGTTATAAGTGGATTCATGCTTTGGAACCATCTGAGAAACTCAATCCTTTGGACTATGGTTATATAGAGGAAGATAATACCCTAAGAACGAGCATGTGAAGCTGGTGGAAGATCTGGAGAATAATTTCGTGCAAATTCGCAAGATTGCCAAGAAATATAAATTAGTAAATAGTGTGCAGATCTGCCGAAGGAACTCGAGACATTGAAACAGCTCAATGAAACATTGCAAAATGCAGACGTTCCGGCAGAAAAACAAGAACAGTATCGACAGGAAGGTCGGCTGGAATCCGAAGAACGCATACAACACTTGAAACAGTCGCAAGTTGTCAAAATTAATGAACTAACTCAGCAAGTTACTGCAGCCAATGAAAATATCGAGAACTAGAAGAAAGAAGACTTTGAAACAAACGAGTTTGGAAAAAGAAGAAAGGTTCAAGATGTTGTTCAAGAATGCAAAGGATCGAATCATGACTCTGACCAAACTGAATAGCGCTTATAAAGCTGAAATAAACCAAAAGAACTCTGAAGGACGGGATAAGGAGAAGAACAACGAGATAGATAAGCTCGAAAAGGAGAAAGATGACATTTTGGCTGAGAAACAGGCTGAAAAGGAACGAATGTCGCATGAATTGGAGACCTTGACAAGAGTTAAACAATTACAAGTTCAAATATTGCAATAGTAGATTTATTTAGACATTCTGCATATTGTAAAAAAACCATACACTTGAGTTTTAACAAAAGTAGATACGTATTTCAGTAACTAAGTTGCAATTTTCAGGAGAATCTAAAAATTATAGTATTAAACTTAGTATTCCTATGTATAACCTTCAAAGATATCCTGTTCATTAGATCACCAGTGGGATAACATGAAATTTTAAAACCATAGTCTCCGTTAATTTATTATTATTATGTTGCAGGGACAGTTAGGATTACAGCAAGGATCTAAGCCGTCAACAAGTTCAGGACCTTCAAAAAAGCCCACTACTGAGCCGCCAACTGCAAATATCAAACCTATGTCCGGTCACTCAACCAATACTCAAACTCAAAGTGTTCCTATACAACCGTGGCGTAGTGGTGGTGAACCTCCCTTAGCAAGCATTAGGCCGATGTCCATGTCGTCAGAATTAAGAATATCGAATATTAAGTAATATCGAAGCCCTCTCAAGCAGCCCGACCAATTCTCATACTGATTACGCTCCTGTGACTAGTTCAGCCGGTTCTGCAATGTTGGGGCCACGCCAAGTTGCAGTACCACCTACCCAATCGTCTCAAGATACCGAAGACGAAGACAACAGCATGCAGGTTCAAACAGCTCACTTGTTTTGCCTAGAGTGGAGCCGCCGAATAGTCCGATTCAAGAACAAGGAACCAGCAGCAGGAGCAGCTCCAATGCAGTTACGACCACACAAGCTGGACATAAAAGACCCAGAGAAGCAGCCACTGCCAGTTGCCAGTATGAAGAGCCAAAGCAGCAGCAACCTCAGAAGAGGATTCGAGTGCAGCAAGGAACATCAGAAACCTTCCAAAGTGTAAGTGAAAGTGGTTTAGAAGTGGAATATCAGGTGCCTACTAGCAGCCAGAGAGACCACGAAGAAGATACTGATGCTGTTATCGTCGTCGAAAGCGAAGAAGAAGGTGACGGTCCTGATGAGGGTGAAGGTGCGGATGATGATCCCGATGATCCAGACACCGAAGGTTATGATATGGAAGACAACTATAGTGTAAGCAACACAATTTTATTCTGACAACTTTTGACATTGTTTAGGAACAGATGAACTTTGAAGAGGCCGAGTGACAACATGTTGAAGAGGACGAAGCCAAAAACGAGGTGGAGGTCATCAAGGTCTCCAGTGAGGTTCCTAATCAGAGCGGCGAAAGGCAGGAAGACAGTGCCCAAGAAGAAAACCCCGAACAGGAGCGGTCCGAGGCAACGAGTAGTGGAACCGACGATACTTCATTTTTTTTTTTTTGAAGACTGTGTTATTCATTTATAGTAAATATATATTTTTAAACATCCTTTAGGTCTCTGAGTCCATTTTTCTACTTCTACCACACCAGTGTTCCATTTTTATTATACTTCAGAAACTACGTGATAAAATGTGTAGTGATAATTTGTTTGCCTCAAAACAAGGAGTAAAATGATCTTTAAAAATTCAAATGGGACCACTGGATGCGGAGATAGCCCCTTAAACAAATAATCTAGCAATTTAGCGGCCATTTTACAATATGGCGACCTAACGACCATGATCTTGACCACGTGGCCTATTTTTTTATACTTTTATAGTTGTTTAACAAAGCCCTGCAACAAAACTTAGGGGACATACAACTGCACACGAGTCACGTGCTAGCGCCTAGACTATACGATTTTAATTGAAACGGCGCAATCAAATCTAAAATAATCAAAAAGTATACGTTATATATAACGATATGAAACTTGATGTACTTAGATATCCCACATTTTTACTGATATGTACTCGAAAAGTTCTAATTGAATATCTGATATCTGATCGTTCCAACGCCCACAATTGAAAAAAAGGGCGTGACCTTAGTTTTTTGAATATTCAATAACAATCTGTTAACATCAAAGCAGATGAAATAAAAAAAATAAGCATTCTTGATTTTGATGCCTCCCCAACTGCGTAAGATCCGCTCAGGTGAACAAGTCAATTGATGTGACGTAAAGTTAACCTTGCTTTTCACGTGCGAACATACTACGCACATGTCATTAAATCAAAAAGTCGTGGGAGGCGAATGGCTCCGCAATTGACGTGCCGTGTCCGCGAACTATATATATATATATATATATATATATATATATACACGTTTGGAATAATCGGTATGTATAATCAACCGGTACAATACTGCAGTTATGTTAAGTGCAGTTACATAAAATGTTCTTTTATTTTTTTACGCAATTTTAGAAATTAATTAAAGTTGCACTACGTCACTGGTGTAAGATTTATTAATGAAAAAATCGTGTAAACCTTACACCATTCACAACAAAATCTGTTATCACCGCTGATCAGGTTACATAAAGCAACGCTATTTGCTAGATATGTAGGGCTCGGTTACTCAAATTTATGCAATAAACCGACGACAAGTACGAAATTGATGAAACAATTGAACACGAACGTCGGTGAACATAACCTACAATAACAACAGGTTGTCAGAATGCGTCGCCGATTTTATCGTATTTCTCGATTAAAGATAAGTCCCTCACCTTTCACACTATGCACTACGGTCCAACATCACTAGCGGCTTTTATACGCGCACACCTTAATATAAAAATCACAGTTTTTCACTAAATTTAAGTAGAAAATTGTCCGACTACATGATCACGGCGCAAGAGTGAAATACAGCGGCGGCGCCACTGACGCATTAATGCCAATATAAAAAGTATTACGTTAGCTTACTTGAATCTAAATCTGACATTTGTCGGGGTTAGTTTATATGCTGTTATTTATTAAATATATAAACCTTGCAATAAGAAAAATATGCAAAAAAATTGATAATTTTGTATATGAACTTGTGAAACTTAAATAGCAATCATGTTGAATTCATCCAATATTGCTTAAGTCGTGAAGTTGTGACCTTAAAAATTGTATGTTTCATTTTAACCTCAAATTTCGGTATTAGACACGTGCTTATGGTAACTTAACCTCACTTTAAATATAACTATTTTTGTCACTAGATCCATGGACATTATACACTAGACAAATTTAAAATAATTTATCTTAGGGGGTACACAAGTTTCTTTGATTGATTGATTGATTTTTGAGGCCGCAAGTATACGAATGTATAGTAAATATAAGAAAGAACTTAGTTAATATTACTGTAAATTATTTATATATTTAATTACGTATTTAACGGTTATACAGGTGGTTCATAAGTACATATGATCCGTGTCGTCGAATTACCTACATACGTTTTTGCGTTCGATTTAATAAATTAAATCGAACGATTAACGATGAAACCCAAACTAGTCCCAGCATATTTATTTGATTAATGTCACACATTTACAATAAATATTTATTCATCCACGGTCACGGTTACAATACTACTCGCACACGCCGCTGACGCGTCAAAAGTGAAACGGCCGTATACGACCGTCCGGACGCGAGCGAGACGCCGCGAAAGTCCGAGAATATAGACTGGGGATCCTCGAAAGCGGCAGCATTTCGCTCGGTCGCGTGCGCATGCATGTGCTTCGTTGTATAATAACTTCTCGCGTTCATTTTCGACACTTTTAAATCACTCTCGACAAAAATGTTTATTAAACTCTTTGTGATTTTCGCCGTTTTCTGCGCTGCGACGGCCCAGGAGGAGAATCACGAATGGGGTAAGGCGGAATTTTGCATTTTAAACGCTGGCATGGATTTTCGCGCTGCCATTCGGATCGCTCGATTTGTCACGTAGACCAGACCTCGTGGAATATTCGCAATTTTTCGAGGCGATTTTCGGCGTGAACGTGCGGTTTAAGTTCGAGATTAGTTTGTTAGGTAACACGATTAATATTCATTAAAAATATTGCATGAAAGTTATCTTTTATTAAGAATTAATTATATCGGGATTAGAAAATTTACGATAATTTATTTTATGTAACAGGAATTACAAACAAACTTTTTATCTTTGAAATAAAATATAAATTGCGTTATGTAAGAGTCGATAACGTTAGTACACAGTCGTAGGATAACTTCAACAAACAATATTTCTAATTTATTAATTAAAAAAAAATGTAATTTCCATATATTTTTATTATCAATAATTCACCAACCGCGCAAATTTGTATTGTTTTCTGTGCTAATAGGACAATGGGCGCGTTCAGCCCACAAAAGCGGCTTTTCGCTGTCTAAAAGCGCTGTTCGGCAGCGCTATTTTGGGCTGAACGGTATCATAGCTAATTTATGCCGACGCATGCGCAACACGTCGTTAATTGACGACAGAACGGTTATAACCTTACCAATAAGTGTATCCTTGTTATTACTATATAAACATTCCGCTTTTATTGTAGGTATATTTACAAAAAATCCGTCTACATAATTTGAAATGATGAGGGCAATAAATTATTTATTGTTATTTTACACCCTACTTACCTCAGATGAATAACCCAAACTTGATTCAGTTTACGGTAATCACATAAATATCTTTATATCACAATTCTAGTAAATAATTCAATTAATTCCGTACCTTAAGTTTGAATTTGAAAACTATCCGCCAACCCCTCCACTCCGCTTAGTACAAAAGCGGTGAAATTTTTCGCTGAAAATATGGCGACCGCTTTCTGATAGCGCTGTCGGAAAGCGGTGATTTTAGCCACCGCTGTCGGACAGCGCCGGCAGCGCCGGCCGGCGCTGCCATGGGCTGAACGGGCCCAATATCACATAAAATTTATCGCGGCGCCAGCACCCACATTTTAATATCGTTTAACATTTTTCTTTAATTGTTGACCTACAAGGATATAACAATATAATTTAACCAATCGATATAAGTGAGCCATTATTTTCCAGTTAGGCCACACATGAAGTACTCTTCATCGCTAAATGCAATTAATTAAATACTGCACCGGTGGCAAATTCAACGTGTTCGGCATAAATTATGCCTTCCTGCAAGAAAATGTTCGTAATTCCGCTCATATAAAAAGACGATTATATACCTTAATTACATAAATGGGTCGAACGAATTTACGCGTTCGATTTTTGTGACTTAGTCCGACGAACCCATTTTCTTTATTTTAAATCGATTCAATTGGTTTTATTAGACGCACCGAACCAGTGGCGGCGTGCCAATGCCCTAAGCTCACATTTAGAATTCTGTTGAACCCGACAAGTTGCAAAACGAATACCAATCGTATCGATTTAAATTAAAAACTTGGATTTTTTCTTATATCAATTTTCAAGTAAACCCAAATATAATCCTTGATCGTTATTTTTTATTTAACTTTTTATTCATCAAAATGAAATTCAATAGATAATTGGGTTGCTTGGAATTCCACTCTCACAAAATATTGACGTGATTTTAAAGCAAAATTTGAGTGTATATGGTTTTTATTTTCAACAAATAAACCCAAATGTAATAACCTTTAGTTTCACGTTTTTATGAAGTGTTTTTTTTTGTCGATTTGTCAATTTGTTGAAATGGATTTATTTGAAGAAATTCAGTTTTAATTTACTTCAATAGTGTAAATAAAAATGGGATTGGTTGGGACAAGTATTAAATATATATATAGCATATGAACCCAAATCTTTAAGTCAATATTTCGAAATTTTATTTTCTAAAAGTGCTCGTAGTGCGATGTTTTTACGCAAATGTAAGGCTTGTCCATGCAAAAGTCAAAAATGACAAAAAAAATCCGGAAATTTAGATTTTTGACTTTTTTTTGTTTTCCAAAAGAGCTCTTAGATAAGTGATGTTGTTACTCAAATTGAAGGCCTCTCCATGCAAAAGTCAAAAATGCCGGAAATTTAGATTTTTCCCTTTTTTTATTTTCCAAAAGTGCTCTTAGATAAGCGATGTTGTTACTCAAATGAAACGCAAAAGTCAAAAATTGAGTTAGGCTGCGTTGGGTTCTATTCTTAAAAAAATAACAATTTCCACCTAAAATAAAAGTGTAATGAAATATACTTTGTTTTGGTGTTCTGTGCCACGTTCAATTCTCGATTGGGTTCAAGCTTAAAGAGTCGATATGGACGATGGGGCAAGGTGTTGCCTCGGGTTCGCACTTTCTGATCACGTGTTCATCAGCTGAGTTAGTCTGGTCTCTATATTACAACTTTCGACCCAACCCAACCCAATCGTAACGCCTTGATCAAAACTAATTTTAAAGTCAAATTTAGATTTACGCATAAGATTTTTTGTTACGAATAAGTAAATCCAAAAATTGATATTTTGTTTTAGTTTCCATCAAAATTTGTTATTGAAATGATGTTGCTTAAAAATCACATTTAATTGAGTTGGGTTTTGCTTTCCTGGTAATCGCACAATCGTTGAAAATTTCTGTCATATGAACCTAAATACCCAAATGATCAGATTATCAACCTAACTCACCCACAACACGTTGATCACTTTGATCAAAACTATTTTCAGTGAAGTTTTGGTTTGAAGCATTTTTATTTCGAACCTTTTCAAGTATACCCGAATATAACCTTGAACTGTCTTTAATTCTTTGTTTCGTTTGCATAAATTTGTTGTTGAGATGTGGATTTGTAGGAACGAAACCTAAAAGTTTTCGATTGGGTTTACGCCAATATTTTCAATGTACATTGGGTTGGCTTTAGCTTTCCTAACATTCTCACAAATATTGACAACTTTTATTCAATAAACCTAAAAAAATCTATTTAAATATATTATTAAATGTTAAGTTCAAAAATATAAATTGTGTTCCATATATTTTTCTATACCTAAACTCACTAATCAATTTTGACTTTCAGTAATGAAATTCCAATCTGGAGTTTCAGTTTTCGATAATTTCGCAAATACCGTAAACTCAAATATGCAATTTTGTAGCAATAAACCCAAAATATTTTTTCAACCCATATAAGTAAGTACAAGATATATTACAGCTATAAAAAAATTAGTAACTTATTGACACGTATACCCAAATAATGCCGCGATTTCTAAATTGTATTTGGGTTTACGCTTATAATAAAACAAATAATTTTCATAGCGTTATCACAAACGATGTTAAACCCAAGTATAGTTTTAATATTTAATATTAATATTATTATTTTATTATTGTTATTTTAAATTGTGATCTGGGTTTGCAAATATTATTCGTAACGTTGTCACAAACGACGTTACACCCAAATATATTTTTTAATCAATTGCATAGAATTAACGATTTCTCAAAAAATAAAATAAAACTCACGTTTGTCTTTCAATTGGGCTTACGTTGAAAAAATTACATTGGAACCTTGGCGTAGATTCCATGTTTTTCGACAATTAGACTCAAATAAGAGTCGTTCATATATTTGGGTTCGGTTCAGGTGGGTTGGATTGGGTTGTTTTTGTAATAATATTAATGTTATTATTTAATGTCCGAATCTGTTTTGGCAAATATTTTTCCTAACGTTGTCACAAACTATGTTAAACCCAAATATATTTTGAAATTGCATAAAAATTATCTCAAAAAATAAAACAAACCGCTGTTTATTTTTCAATCGAATTTACGTTGAAAAAATTACATTGGATTCTTCGCGTAGGTTCCGATGTTTGTCGACAGTTTGACTCAAATAAATTTCTGCCATATTCGTATTAACGAGTCGTTCATGTATTTGTGTTGGGTGCGGTTGGGTTGGGTTAGGCTTCGTTCAAATAATATTAACATTATTTTAAATTGGGATGTGAGTTGGGTGGGGTTGGGTTTCGTTGAAATCGTCGTCATTATTATTTTTGAAATGATTTAGATTCCGATTAACCAATAAGTTATTTATGTTCATTCCAAATTAAGACATGTTGCTTAAATACAAAACATTATGCCGAAGCCAAATGTCAATAGTCAATCCGTTATTACCAAATTAGATAAAATATTCGTAACAATAACTTGTAATCTGCAAAGTGTCGGTTAAGTTGTAACGAATGTGGTTAGCACCTCTGTATTTTCGTTGAATTCAATTATGTATGTCCTCTCGTCCTCTTTGATGATTTTTTATGATCCAGATATAATTTTGATTTGTCGATTTTCGTTTTTTTGGTTTCAATGATTTTTCTTGGGTCTTACTTCAAACTTTTTAATATTTTTTTTATATAAATGTTGACGTGCTACTCCTTCGTATATTTGATCTCTTTTGTATTTAATAATTTTTTCGTGCCTCTTGTTCTTGATTTTATTCATTTTCATTATCGCTTCAGCATTATCTTTGAAGTGAAAAAAGAACTTTGCACTTTACACAGTGCATGTTTCAACACACCTACTAATTAAATTTATTCACGGTGTTTTTCCCAGTTTTAATTATTCACAATTATAATTGTTGTAACGGGATAGTAGCGCAATGAATAAAAAACGTAAATGTAATGCGCAAATTTGTTGTAAAAAATATACGAAACGTTCCCCAGGATGTTCGTGGTCAAATTCTACCGGGTCGGTTAAAATTAAAAAAAAAAAACTCGCTTATATTAATATTAGGTGTGTGTAACTATTTCAAATATTTATGTAATGATTGCATAAGTAGTTCTTTGATGCAAACCAACCATTCGTAAGTTTTACTACAGGAAATTGTGTAGTTACATCTGAAAATAAAAGAACATCATTAGGACATCATGCGAAAGAGGACGCCACGTGTAAATTTATTTCGATCAAATGTGCGTTTCATATTTTATTTAAAAATAGCCATGGAATATTTTGGTAGTGATTATATTTGAGCATTGCAGTAGAGCGCCGGATTAAGGAAAATCCATGCCCTTTCTATTTTTTATCGCAATGATACTTCCACTTACGTCTTACACGCATCCGTTTGGGGAAATATTTAAACGTACCTATTAGAAAGTGTTACCAACCTTGATTAATTCGCGCGGAATTTATGCAAGTTCCGGAGATTTTCCGCTTTACATCCGACAATAGAATGTTCTAATGAACTTGCCGTTGAACGTTTACCTTCGAATTTGCGCCGTTCTTTGCGATTTTTTTAGCGTCGTTTAACGCACTCGGATCATTTAATCGGATCACGGCCGTCCTAAGGTTTTTCCTGGTTTTTTCAAAAATCGTTTGTGCGCGACGCAATCGACGTACTAATCAATCTGAACCGTCGCGTCGATACGTCCCGGCGAAAAAATTCGAAACGATAAATAAGTTCGTCGACTGCGTTCTGTCACGTATTACGGGATCGGGTTAATGCGCCAATCTGGCACGTAATTGCCTGAGTGTCTGATAACCGCAATGTTTAGATACTTATCTAATGTTGTCGAGTCGTAAAAATTGTGCAAACTGTACGGTATTTATTTATAATCTACGTGGATTCGCATAATTTGACGCGTAATTAATCTGTTAATCCAAATCAGAATTGTGGTTGTTTAATTTTTACGTCGAGATAAAGTGAAATTAATGACGAAAACGCTAAAATTATGTACGCTGCGCCAATTGTAGGATAGGCTCACCTTGGCCTCTTGCTTCCTTCCCTTGCTTCCAGCTCATAGCACCTTTCAATTTTGACAAAAAAATATATCGTATCGCAAAATGGAAATGGAAACAAAAATTCTAATAACAATAAAAAACACTAGCGTCACTCATGCATTACAACTATTGAAATATCTTAACGTCCATTGTTGAGGAGGTCATAAGAAGGCCGAAACAATTGACCAAGGGTTTACCTTCTCGCTTAATTGACAGTATAACATTTCACAAATGAAATCGTGATAATTAAGCTAAAATCAAATCATCTAAAGCTCAAGGAATGGGAACAATTAATCACAACTGATAAATAACATTGATATTGATATTGACCAACAATCGACCACGAGGGGAGAAAGTGAAACAGAAGACGAAATACAACAAACAAGGACCAAACAAGATATAAAATAAACACGAAAGAATAGGTATCGCCAGTGGTTATTCACAGCAAACTTGCATTTTCACATAAAAAGTGACAGTGATTTAAATAAGACGGTAGGCAGAAATAACTACCATAGTACATACAGAAAATGCCACAACCGACCAAAATCAAAATAGAAGACAACATAGAACTCAAATGTGCAAACTGCTAGGGAAAACACACTGATGTGCAACATACCAAACTGAGCTTAAAAGAAAATGAACATAGGAAGAACAAGCAATCAAAGATCCACGAAAAAGGAATTTAACGGAAACGTAAAGGATCAAAAGCTGTTTACCCAACTGATACTCAAACTATCATATACACACAAAGGAAAAATCCGTGGGAAACAAACAGAGATCCCATACAGAACAAGCTAATTCCCTCGAAGAAAAATCGGGGAAACTCAGTAATTTTCTACAAGAACATGAAGTTGATATCATATTTATTAATGGAACAAAACTCACGGATGAAGACAAAGTTAAAATCAGAGGTGACCGAATCCACAGAAAAGATAACACAAAACACCAAGGGGGAATAGCTGCGATAATAGAAACCATTACACTAAATACAACAGACAACACTATAATAACAGCAGTATACAACAAGTCTCAAAGAAAAATATGGTAGCAATACCTACAAGCACTAGCCGGGTCTAACAGAAAAATTCTAATTATTGGTGATTTCAACGCCAGATACAAAAATTGGAACTACCACAGAGCAAACACCAATGACAATGTTCTAAATAAATGCTACATAGTTGTACCAGACAAACTCACACACCATCCACAAAACAACACAACAACCATCTACATAGCAATCAGACACATATCAATAGGAGGACCTGAACCACGATCACTACAATAGAGAACCTGAACTCCGACCACTATCATCGTTACCAAAAAATCCCAAACTATAAAAATGCAAACTGACAACTGTACTAAAGAAAACTAAACGAGAAAGTAATCATAAACTATACAAAACTGACATCAACATACAAGAAGATGAAATCAACAATTCACCAAAGCCATAACGGGCTCAGCTTACAGGGCGAACTACCTGAAACCATCCTCAGCGACATACAAAACTGGAACAAAAGTAGAAGAAAATTAAAATACGGAATGACCATAGGTAAGGAAATATACCCAGCACAAACCAAACAAATAAAAAGAGACATCACTACCAAACCAACGGAACAAATGGAGGCTACGATAAACGACAACGACAACAAAAACGGCATGTGGTAGACCACAAAACAACTCAATAACAAATACTTCCCGGCATTGAAAGCTAACAACAAATACTCATTTACGGACAAAGAAATCATCACGCTGCTGGCAAAAAGAAAAACAATAAAAAATCAAGAGAATAGTGAAAGAATACATTGACACTCATAAGGAAACATAAACAACCGTAAGACTGGCGACAACGCATGAACTAAGCAATAAGAAAACTTCGACAACACAAGGCGCCAGGTAAAGACGACAAAAAACATACTAATAAAATACTTTAACCAAAAACAATAGTCCAATTAATGTACATATTAAACGACATACCTCAACTAAAATATTATCCACGATCCTGGAAATCAGCTATCGTCGTACCAATAAAAAAAAACAGTGAAACCAGAAGACCAACCTTTGAACTATAGGCCCATCTCACTACTTCCAATGTTTTCTAAAATATCAGACAAAATCAACAGCAGACTCGATGAGCGAATAGAAACAAAATAATACAAAACGAACAACCACAGCATGCTGCACCAGCTATGCAGAATAGTAACAGATATTACAAATCGGTTCCACAAAAACAAAGTAAAGGCGATGACACTACCAGTCATCGAAAAAGCTTTTGATACAGTATCGACTAGTATACAAATTAATAAAAACAAACAGCTACTTAACAGATACAGTAGTACTAGTCAACAACTACCTAAGAAAAAGGAAAATGCAAACAAAAATCCAACAATCCAAACAATGACAAAGAGAGGCAGGAGTACCACAAGGCTCGATACTAGGACCACATCTATTCAACATATTCATAACATATCTACAAAAAACACCACAAAAGAGACTGGCCAACCCAACACAAATCAACTATAACGCCATACCCGTCAAAACCAATATCAAATACCTTGGAGTAATACTGGACAGCAGCCTTATCTACAGGCAGCATATACAAGAAGCAATCCGCAAAGCTATGCCATTAATAAAATACTTATGCTGCCTCCTTGCAAAAATAGTAATCTAAAACGCAAAACAAACTACTACTATACAAAGTCATATACGGACCCATACTGCTATACGCACTAAGACACATACACCTACAAATGTTGCAGAAAAAAATTTCACGAATAATCACGAAATCAAGTAAAAAATCAAATCAAAGAACTACACGTAGAAACGGAATTCCACACCTGTCAAAAGTTGTACAGGAGATAGCAAAGAAATTCTATCAGATCCTGAGTAAGCACCCCAATGCAATAATCAAGCAAATTATGGAAAACAACATAAATAGAAAAACACAAGCAACTATACGAACTCGTAGAACAAGAATAAACAAGTTTCACACCAACACTGTAGACGTGGAGGTTTTATGCAACATAAGACGCTTTCGTCTAAAAAACAAATATTAAACAACAAAACCAGAAACAACAACTAACACATGAAAAAGTTCATTGAACAGGAGTCATGAAGCATGGGTGGTGAATCCGAGCAACGGGAGGCGACAAATCCATACATCCAGAACATATTATATATTGTACATATTATATATACGTATCCTAAAAAAAATTTATTTGAAGGCTCTAACGTAAATGTGTTTGGTTCCATCCCCCAGCACAGCCAGGAACTTTCCTTCGCAAATTTGGACCAAGAATTTACAATTTGTCATCTATGGCGATGTACTAACTATAGCTATAGTAGCCATTAATATGTATGAGCAAATAATGCAAATAATACAGCACCTTATTAAATTCGTTAAATCGTTGTTGGTAAATTAATAAACTGGACTTCAAATTAAAATCACAAATAGTATTCGAAAAGCAATGATGTATACAATAAATAACACTTTCATAATCAGACTGTATAACCATCAAAATGATATATAAACCAATAAAATAACAACAATACACATAATAAATTAAAAACTAAAATAAACAAAATGAAAATTTTAAGAATTAAAAAAAATGCTTTATATCATATCTTGTCTTGGTAACATAAGAAATAAAAGAAGAGGGAAAAATATCCCAAAACATGGACGAAACTGACATCACAGGACAAAGTGATGGAACTGACGACAGACAACGAAACCGGAACTGATAGCGACTTAAGTCAAGAAAGCAGCGATGGAAACTCATCTACACCAACAAAAATAAGCACAAACGAAACACGAAACAGAAAAGCCCAAGGAACAAACATCCCCAAAAAGGAAAAAGTACCAGTGGTTATACATACTAAACCTTTTCTCGCATAAGGCAGTCATGGAGGATATGAACAAATACCACAATATATGCAGTAAAAGAAGTACAATAATTATAATGGAAACCCAGATTCTAAGGAGAAAATTAATAGAATTTCTTGAAAAGAAAGCAATGTATTTTCACACATACACCGAAGAACAAGACCCCTACGGACGTAAACCTGACGAAATCAGAGAGGAACTTGAGATTAAGTCATATAAATTTCGCGATATAGAAGGGACTGGAGTATTCTAAAAAACAGAAAATTAATAATACAATGTAAAAACTGCCAGAAGTGGGGACAGGCCACGGAAAACTGACTAGCCGACCAATGGTGCGTCAAATATGCGAAGGGGCATAAAACTTCACACTTCAAGTAAGTAATGGAATATCAGTAAATGTAATGAAAATTAAATTAATGGATAATATTACTAAATGGATGAAAATAAAATTCCTCCACCTCACAAAAATTGAAGCGCAAACACAAATATAAAATGCATATAAATGTTGCAACGATCGAATAATACTTTGATCGGCAGTTTTGCTGTACGGTGAAAACAACCGATGCAGTTTTACGAACGATGTCGACTTCGACAACGGTTTAAAAAGTTCGTGTAGCAGATTTCGTATGAATTTTCAATTGACGATCAGCAAAAACATAGCAATCGTCATACGAGTAGTCACTGTTTGAACGTATGAGGCTCTTGGAAGCTGTTTAAAAATTCTGGGCGATGGTAGTATCATGAGACTAATATTAATTTGCGATGTCAGTTTGTTACAAAATGATATAAGGATATTGTCACCTAAAAAATTACAGGTTGATTACATGACGGGATGTCTGTCTGGTGACGAATTGAAGCAAGAAGGGAACTCGTTGCTTTATAAATTGGGCTCAATTTTCTTTTATTTCTTAAGCGAACGTATTTTCAATGTCATCATAATTGAAAATTTTGGAATTCAAATTAGTAAAACTAAAATATACAAACAGGATCAGAAGAAAACCATAATATACACAAGCGAAAAGAGTGGAGGTAAAACAAATGATTAAAAAAAGGAAAGGACTTTGGCCACAAGATGGAAGAAAATTATTCAGAAAACCAGAAATTGTTATACAGTATGATGAAAAAACGAAGTTATAAATAAAGTTAAAAAAGATAAAAGACAAAAATGAAAATATTTTATCAGATAAAAAAAAGAAAAATGCGAATATGGAGATAATATTAACTAACAATGAAATGACAACACGGAAAAGATGAAGAAACATAATTAGATTACAGCAGAGAAACTAATATCCAACAAATAACAAGAGAAGTTACAGAAGCTATCAAGCAACTGAAAACAGGAAGGGCACATGGAGAAGACAAAACAAAGCATACATTTTTTCATATCGACTTGTACGTCAAACCAGTTCGATTCGAATAGTGCCCTCATGATTTTTCATCGCGTCTTCATACAAAACGCTTGAAATGCCTAAACCTGGCAAAAGTGCCATGTTCCTTATTACTAGTCCGCAAGGTTTATTTCCTACAATTCTGTGGCATTTCGTTTCAGCTAAACTGCGCCCGAGTGGCATAAAAATGTAATGCGTCTGACGTCCGAAGACTGTTTACTTCGCGTAATAGTGGTATTTCCAATTTGGTAGAAAATTGTTTTCGAAGTATTAATGAATTATAAATGTTATTTAAAATTGTTTTGACTACATCATCGTGTTTTAATTTGACCATCGTAAACAATGTAGATGTTTTGAAAACAATTACCATTAAATGCAATACGTACCAGTCCATGCCCTAATAATTTTTTTTACATATTCATACACAAATTTTCTCAAATCTAAAACTTACCAAGTAATCAGAATTTACTCCAAATCAATCTAATTTTTTTTTATTTAACATGAGTTAATTATATTTCGTTTCTTTCCATTTGAATTGGATAAACTCGTGTACTTGCATATAATATTTCATTGCTGTAGCTGCTATGTTTGCAATTTTTAAAGCCTGTACTTAAAATGGTGCCCTACGCGATAAATTTACATAGATACGGACACATTTTTAAAATTTTGAAAATATGCAAGTCATCGTCAATCGGGAAAAAAAACTGAAACTACTCGTGTACGTAAAATACCACCTCTGTGTTATATAGTGAGCATATTACAACCATATTTATTCAATTGGTAATTTATTTTAAACACCAATACAATCGCAATACGATCCTCATTCATATTTATTCGTGACGTCCGCACGTTCGTGTTTTTTCCATTGTTTATCATAATTAGACGATCCTCGGTGACCTGCATAGCAAATGTCGATCGTTCCCGAAAGATTATCGAAAACGCATAAACTGGTTCAAGTCAACAGTTTTTAAACCACATTGGCGTCGTTTTTTTTTCTTCGCGCGGACCTTGTGTGGATTTATAATGCGCATCAATTGATAAGTTTGCGCCGTTCAAACGATACGCATCTACGGTAGTTGTTTGCGCGTTATGCAACGAGCGAAAAACGAGCTAGCGGCGCACTCGAATTTCTGTGCCTACGTGACTGTTCGCACGTCTCGACGCCACGTGGTCAATCGATCCTCCCTTTACGCCCGGTCTTGGCTTCAGCCGGTATTAATTTGCACTCGCGAGCGCACGAAAAGGAGCTTTGTAATAAAGCTCGCACGTTTTCTCCATTCGACGTTAATCATTTTGTTCTGTCGCGGCTGCGTAATGGTATTAAGTTAGTCGTTCGATGAACAATTTTTTAATAACAAAGCTCATTATAATTTTTTCGAGTCATCTAATAACAAATATTTATGGATTAACATTTTACGTATATGACGCACTGCGTGTGTTTATACTTTATCTCGAATAAGTCGAGATTAATTAACAAATTAGTTAAACGAACTATTTATCACCATGACGAATAAATAGATATGGCCAAATTTTGTAAAATGCTCGAAATTGAGTTCGATAACGATATTCGGGAATACGTTAACTGGAGTGGTATCGGCAAATAACAAATTTCCGTATCTAATAAGCTGTTTGTGCGACATTCGATAACATGTAAAACATCCGGCGAATGTTTTGCCAATCCTATTTTTACTCGGATATCTTATGCACGGGAATGTTCTATGCGGTAACACTTTTGTTGCAAGCCCCAAAGAAACAACGAGAAATATAATTTTACTATAGATCTTAATTGGGGCGTTTATGTTAGTCATGATTATTTTTTATTTTTTTATTATGTTGATAACAAAATCTCAGTTAGTAAGCGTTTAATCTGATTATTTAATTAATAATGTGAGTAAAATGATTGCAAAGAATGACTGGCAACAACTATCCAATGGCAACTTCAAAAGCAATACACACTTTCAATTGTATTTACCGTATTCAGCTGAAAATACAATGATTCTAATAGAAATATTGATGGAATTAAAAAAGGTTCCATATTTCATGGAACGGTGGTTGAATTAAGGCGTTGGGTGCCAACCAATTTGTTGTGATTGTTGCTAAATTATTATGAAAGTGGTGTAAAGCTGAAATTACATGTGTGTCAAATACTGGTAAGGAAATGTGAAAATGCTTTTTGTTAATGATAATGAAAAGCTAGATTTGTGTGGAGCAAATTACGGTGAATAAACAGTTATAAACATGTTATAATACATGGTTATCATCTCTCAATGCGAGATTTTTATATAATTTTACAGAATTGTACATATTTACGAATCTAGTTTTGTTTTAGGGGATCAATCAAAATAAGTCATAATTAATACATGCGGTTTCGTGGGTCGAAAAACGGGTAATTCTATTTGATATTTATATTTTACATTTCATAATTTTATCACAACATTGCAGAAACTTTTTGGGGTGCACTATTGCCAGAACCGAAACAAATTCATTACTCCATTATTTGGAATAAAATTTCAAATTCATTCTTCGAAATCATCACTGGCTTTCGTTGGTGTATCAAAAATGTCCAACTATCGGTTTGTTTTGGACAAGACAATGAATCGATCCAGAAGCCCCCCCCCCCCGACGCTCAAGTTAAAATTTAAACAGTTGTACACTTATATTTTGTATTCAAAGTAAATCGCGTTCTAGTTGAGCCAATTGTTTCCATGGCCTTCAGCCTTTTAATTACAACTAACATGCACAAAACTTAATTGCACAGGTTTGAGATATATGCAACAAAACCTTCTCCGTTCTCGTTATATTCATTTGATTATACTCACCATTCAAGAAAAGTTCGTTACTCAACAAAATTCGCATTAACCGCAAATTTTTAACAAAATTTACATAATTTTATAATCAAAACAACTAAAACCTTAATTAAATTTATACGTATTTGATCTTGCGCCACTTGTACCGTTTAAAACGGCTTCTTCGATGTTTATACTTATGATTCACTAAACTATTAAATTTTCTGAAACTGATACATGGTAAGTATAGATAAACGTACTAGGTATTAAATTCATATGAAGCAATCAAAATAATTTTTATACATTCGTACATCTCAGTAATCTTCTGGACAAATATTTGCTACCTAAACTAATATAATTTTCGCGCCCGAAGTATTTACATTGATATTTGCTTTTCTATATCAATTTTGCAACATTCGTCATGTACACGACATATTTACAGTTTTTATCTCATATTTAATGTAGAACCATGGAATGATACGTTGTTGTTATTTTCTAAGCTAGTTGATACAAGTTTACAAGTTCGAATACATTTTGAGCCAATAATGATTCAGCTTTGAACTGTGTTTATTTCCAATTTTTTTAAAAAGGTATTTATACTTTATTTTTTTGTTATGTTATCATAAGCAATGACGACATATTATATGTTTGTGCTGCGATCGTTACAATTAACCAGCACACAATTATTATAGTAAATGGACAGAGGTCCTATATCGTTTCAGTGATTTGTGAGAAATTGCAGTTGCAGCAATTGCGTGAACATAGAAGCAGAGAGTTGATAAGAATAGTTGATGTATGTAATCTACGTCTCAGGAATTGTGTTTTATTGATATTTTTGACGTGGATGAAAGTGGTTCAGCCACCGAGAATTGAAGAAGGCTTAGGAGAGCATGGGCTAAAGTATCCTCATCTTCTTACAACCTGGCATCATCGTCATTCGCCATTCTTTTTCCCAGTGGTATTTTATCTTCTCCACATCATCTCCAGTTACTTGCTTAAAGTTATACATATCCTTCATGCAGTTTTGGCTTATCTTTTTACTACAACCCCAGTCTTTTTTTTATAATATTCTCCTCTACAACTCACTTAAAAGAAGTCTTTATTGCTTCTTTTACCGAATTTGATTTGCAGACGTCTAATGATTCTGGTCCATAAAGTGTCGCCTTCATCTTTTCAAGTTCAATTGCACCGACTGTATACTAACTACTTCGACTTCAAATGCATACTAATTACTTATTATTTCATATTCATAAGGAAAAGGCTGGTGCTAATATAAGATCTGTTTTCAAATTCATATTCCACTGTTATCACTTGCCTAAAAATTTCAGTGTCATGGTCATGCCTTATCATGATGATCATCTCCATTCATTAGCACCAGTAATGGGACATCAGTCGACAATCCTCACATCTTCAAAATATGTATACTGCAAAAATTACTGCCAAGTCAATTGTATTAACCATTGTAAGTGTCCCTCAATGGTGCCCCAAACTCCCCCCAAATCTCCATGACATAAGAGCGATTCATTCGAACACCACGTTAGGTTATCGAGTAGATAATTTTGTGTGGCACTGATATCATTTAATATAAATCGTGCATTACATGAAATACTGAAAATCATTATGAACTGAATGAAATAACGTTGCAATTATTTCGATAGATACGATTAACACATTATTTGAGGAGTAATTAACTCGTACACCATATACTAAATGTGTTTTAATTATCAAGGTTTGGGCCATGATAAGAATACTTCTTGAAATTATCCACATGTTCAAATTTTGTTCCTACGTGGAACTACAAATAGTGAAGAAATGTTCTTAGATATGCATGTCTGGACGTTGAGGATGTACTTATAATGACACGAAAATGGGAAGATAAAAAGACTTATTTGTTAAAGTTGGAATACAATGTAGAATTGGCGATGAAAGAAATGGAATGGAACAGAACAGTGGGGAAACGTATAGAGCTGGAAATGGTGGAAATAATTGATGTTTTCCCATGAAGCCATAATGGCAATGGAATTGGCGGCGAGAAAAAAATATGAAAATTAGATACAGTAAAAGAAATAAAACGAATAAATAATGCAGGAAAGAAACATTGCAACAAATTGGTGAATTGTGGAAAGAATTGCAAAAAATCGAACGAAAAAGTTTAACTTAAGGAAGAAAGTAATTAAGAGAGTTAAGTAAAATAAATGAGTTGTAAAAATGTATTGTCTAATTACATTTTTGTATCACCGCACCTTTAAAAATTCAACAAAGATAAAAAATAATCTTTTATTCCACTAATAAACAATAACCATCGCACATTTGTTCTTTCCGACAAATCAACGTAATTATTTTTAGTCACACGTTACTTATCTTTACTTTATTTTTATCTCGTTTTAAAATTCAAGGCCGTGACGAGAATACTCCATTATATAATATTTTTACTGCTACTCCCACGCATTGTTACTACTACGTTGATTCAGTGAAATGATGTGAAACCGCAGCGTTGAAATGATTTTTCTATATTACGTTTGATGATCTTGACGTCGATTTTTGCATTTGTTATTATAGAATATTATAAAAATAGAATAACTAATCATCGACGCCTTTGGATGCATCATGTCGTTGTATCTTGATCTCAACATTGACATTTTGAAGCCACATTCTTGGCCGAAAAATACTTGCACGTGTGCTTTCATCTTCGGCGACACAAAAATTGCAATTTATGTGATAAGAAATTTTAAAGGTGGCAATGATAAAAAAAACAATTTGTGTACGATTGTTAAATAACGTACGCATCATTGGTGGAATTTTTATAATGTGAATCATTATTTACAATTGTAAACCAAGCACCAATTAGAACGTTCATTACTCCACAGTACGATAAATTAAACGTGCACACAATATTAGATAGTATTTCACGTGATGTTGGAAATATATGTATATTTTTTTTTGAAATCGTACGTCATAATTTTGAATTTTAAATAATGGAAATTCCAATGAAAATTTATTATTGTACTCGAAGCAATAAATATTACTCCTTCGCACAGGTATCGTAAACTTCGTCCTCTTAAATAATAGCAATCATAACTGCTCGTTGTATAATATGCTATTATGTAACAGAATAGACGTATGCAACGCTTCTTCTATTCAATGATGTTTCTATTTAAGGAACTTTTTCTGACATAGGTACGGCATAGCGCAATAAAAACACACGTATCTAACAATGAAAAGAAAATTTTAGAACTGTATATTTTTATGTGGATTTTTGATAATTTCTCTTAAACAATCAGTGAGCACGGCCATACATCATTTTTACATCTGCGTCATCTTGACATATTTGACAGTTGCCAGAATTTTGACAACTTAGGAGTTATTGACAATTTTTGACATTTTTCAATTTTGACATTTACCAAGTCCATTAAAATTGCAACACGTGCATGTTTTATCCTTTTTCTTATTTTAGGCAGTTTATAATTATAGTTTTGACAATCTTAATAATTTTCAATCTATTGCCAAATTTTTAAGGTTTGACATTTCAGTTGGCCGGGTTGTCAATGTTGACATAGGTTTTTGTAATATTAACATTTTGTCATCATAAATATATTTTAATTATAATATGTTTAATTATCGTCAGTTTTGTCATTTTCGAAAATTTTACTTTTGGAACTTTGTGAGTTTGGATATTGACATCATTAGCAATTTTGACAACTTTGTATTTCTTAATTTTTGGAACTTTGTAATTATTTTTTAAATTTAAAATTTCATTTTGAAAATATTTGACGATCTTGATTTTATTAAAAATGTCAACTTTTTGACTTTTATACTATTTTAGGTATTTGTGTGGGCATTTTCGATAATTTTAAATATTTATTGATAAGATAGATCGTCGACGTTGATACATTTTGCAAGTAACATTTTAACACCTTCAGCTTTTAAGTTATTTTTTGTAAAATAATTTGTTAATTTGTAATTTTGGTCATATACTATTTTTTTAATTTTCTTCTATCATTTGTATGTTATGTTAGGACCTCTGTGAGAATATTTATTATTTTTTTTAATTTGGAATTTGTTGCTTGTTTTTATAATAGCATTTTAGACAATTTTGCACTTTTCGGTTATTTGTCGATTGGCTTTTTGTGATTTTTTTATTTTTTCATCCCCTCCCACCCGTAATAGGACTCTAGACGTTTGAAAATCGTGGAACCGAATTCGTATCAGAATTGTCTTTAGTGATAAAATATTCATATTTTTTGTAATGTTTGCATTTCTGGTAATCGCCATATGGTTGTTGAAAGATGTAAAACCAAAATTCATATACTTGCGAGTATACAAGAACAAATAGACACCTTATATGTACATCGTTTGATTCTACGAACGTTGGGCACCAAATAATAAAGTGTTTTGGAATTATTTTAATTTGCATTTGCAATTTGGTAATTTTTGAAAATTTTGAATTTTTTGAACTTTTGAGTCACACATCTATGGCCCAACCCAATGAGCACCGTACTCGAGAAATATAATTACAAAAAAATATTATTAATTTATTTCGAAATGTACATTTTCGAAATTTTAAAAATCTGAAAATTATGTTATGTTTTGCATTTTCGATTTTATTTTACTTTTGCTGTTTAAAAAAAATTGAAGATTGTTTAAATTGTTGAAGATTGATTTTTTTGATTTTGTCAAATTTCTGAGTTATTGTCGTTCGATTAGTTTTGTGTAATTATATTTAATTTAGTTATAGTGACTATTGTGTTGGGTTGGGATGGGTTCCAACCATTTCTTACTTTCAAAGTTCAAAAATTACTTAAAATCCAAATGCACATTGCCAAAAATTCCAAACAATCCAATTACGCCCTAATCGTAATTTTCACCACTCCGTACTAAGCTTTGAAAAAGAACTTCCATTGTATCCTCACTAGTGAAAACAACATCACAAACGAAAGGAAGAGAAACCCAACACAACTAATAGAACTAAACTAAACACACGAAAATGCAAATGAAACACGAAACGAAGAAAAGCCAAAATGGCATCACGTTGTCTCAAATTTCAATACACCATCGTCGAAGCCTTTTGTTTCACAAAACTGTAACAAACACAAAGTTGCTCGACCCTGATATTGCAAATAATTATAATTAATAAAAACGTAATTGTGCGCAAGATACAACAGTGAACTTAATGCACTTTCGCTTGAACTTTTTCCCCTGTTTCAATTACTCGACGATGTATGTCAATACCCATGTTTATGAATTATCACCAGACCGATTAAAAACCATTAATAGAATTGCAAATTCCACATTTGTTTTTACAAATGCACTTGGATACAGTAATCGTTGACCTCTAAAATAAAAGTTGGCGTTAATTATCTCGGATCCTCATTCAATTTTAGCTCGTTCTTTCCTAGCTTATTTTCTCTCGTTTGCCGTCGAAAGTATTTGTCATGGAGAATGTGAAAGCGAACACAAAAGATCTGGTATTCGTTATGTCTATAAACTTTACGACCGGATGAAAATAACAGCAATCGTCAATTAAATAATTAAGACCGTCCCATTGACCCATTCCTTGCTATTTGGCACGTTTTAAATTATTACGTTTGTTGCAGATTTGGCGGTGGCCGCGGACGGCAAGGTGCACTTATTGCACTCGAACGGGTCGCTGGTCGGTGTAACTGAATCGTTCAGCGCCCTGAAAGCGTTAACTTTTGATAATGTACGGCATAATTTCGTCGTGAGCGACGTGGAGGTGAATAACGACACGATTTATTCGGTTTCACTGCAAAAGGAGGGGATTAATTATCCGATCATACAGGACGTTCTCGATGACATACAGGTAAGGAGTAATTTATTGTTATTATAGATTTTTGTTATATACTTTAAATTGATATAAAAAAGAGCGAAGTGAACATATTCTGGTGTAAACACGGGGATTGCGCCCCTAAGATGCGACCTTGACCATAAACGGGCAAGTGCAATTTAAAAGTAGGCTCGTTGTACTAAGGGCGTTGTTCAATTCAGAAAATTCCATTGTTGAATGGTATTGTACCGTAAGCCTAAACCATTCGCCGAACTTTGTTGAATCTTTGTCAGCACCACTTGGTTGGGATATTTAACGTTGGATTCTTGGAATGTCAATTTGAAATCCTTACATTCATTCTGTATTAAGGACCACAATTATATTAAAATGTGTAACCTTATATCAGTTGTCTATTCCCAAAATAGTTTCAAATAAAAATACAAAAATAAAAGTATATTTCAAAAAAAGTCTGTATTGCAAACTACTTCCTCAACATTAACCGAATTGATCTTTTCTATTGTCCTAATTTTAATAAGAAATGCATATTTTGATAATAGACTCATATATAACATTAAATAAATAACAGTTGTGTATTTGTCCAGGGTTTGGCAATGGATCCAATAGAAGACATGTTATATTGGACAAACACATTAAATCGCACGATCAACTACGTCAACTTGAGCGATCCCCTGAGGGAAGCTCACGTATTCATAAAATTCGAAGACGAAACTCCCCGTGACATAGTCATCGACAGCTGCAGAAGGTGCTACATTCCCTAACATCTAACGTCCATCTCTCACACGTTTTCATCTTACAGATACATTTACTGGACGAACTCAAACACATACAAACCCACAATCGAGCGCGCGTCTTTAGTGAGCAGGAAGCGTGAAATACTCATCAACACGAATTTGTACGTCCCAGGGGGTATAGCAATCGATTACATAAGCAAAAAAATTTATTGGGCTAATATGGGCCCCGGAATATATTATACAATCGAAAGTACCAACTTGGACGGTTCGGACAGGGAAATCATCTTCGAGGGCACCCATCAGTCGCCGTTCAGCGTCGCCGTCGACGAAGACTCGATTTACTGGACCGACATAAACAACAACGCCCTGTGGAGGATAAGGAAGCGATTGCACGAGAAACCCGATAAGCTGCGAGGGTTCAAAGAGAAGCCCACGGGGGTGATCGCGAAGCATTTGGGTTTCGCCGGGACGCCCGACTGCGGCAACATAATGGAGGCCATCAGCAAATATAACGAATCCACCACGGAATTTTTCGAATTCATCGGAGAAGAAGAGGAAGACGAAGACGGCAATACGAAGTGTTTGAACAATGGAGAAGAGTCGGAACATGGATGCGTGTGTCACAGAGGCTTCACAGGCACTCGTTGTGAAATTTCAATCTGTCACAATTACTGCGTGCAAGGCGATTGCTACTTCTCGAAGTTCGGTTACCCTCAGTGTCAGTGTCCCATGGGGCTTGCGGGAAGCCGATGTGAAAAAAATATTTGCGATGGATTTTGTTTGAACGGTGGTACGTGTAGTCACAATAAATCTGCGCCCTGGGGTTCTAGTTGCAAATGCCGGGAAGGATTCATCGGGGATCGGTGCGAAATTAACTTGGACATTATACAACTGTGCAACATATTTTGTAGAGAGGACGAAAGCGTAACGAAACAGAAAACCTATTTCGATTGTAGGTACGTAATCGGTGATCCTAAGATTGAGGAAGTGATTAATTTGATTCATTTGCAGGTGTTTACTATTAAACTCTGAGAACATTACCAACATCGAGGAAGAAATTAGCGAAAGGAATGATCATATTTCTTTGATCGAGCATTTCGAGGACAGCGCATTTTTGATCGTGTCCATCTGTATGCTCGTGTCGATGCTCATGACTCTTGGGTTATTAACAGTGATATTCAGGATGAGGAAACAACGACCACGGATAAACAAGCGGATTATAGTTAATAAGAACATCACTCCTTTAACGTACAGACCACAGCCTAATACTGAGCAATGCGAAATCACAATTGAAAACTGCTGTAACATGAACGTTTGTGAAACTGTAAGTATAACAGAATTTTTATTATTTATGACGACTTCCTACTAATAAAACGTACCAATGCTATCAACCTTGAGGATTTATCCAAGTAGCAAAAAACAGTTCGCATGACACTAATTATTATTATGATTGGATTTTTTTATTGTAATTGGAAAAAATAACTTGTAGACTAAAATCTCCATTTTGTAATATTGCGTTTCCAATCATTTTTTTTTCCACTATCTCATCAATGGGAATATTAAATAAATATATCTCCCCTCAATATTTTAAAACATCTGAGCAAACATCTTAACGTTTCGCATATCGTAAGGTATCATAATTCACAATTCCTATGGATTTTTTTACTATTTAAAAAAATCATGCTTCTACAAATCTTTCCGTGTTTTGCTTACTATTTTGACCAAATGTGATTTTGAGTGGAGAGACGACACCGGCAAATAATTTGTTGAATCGTGGGAATCGACAAATGTTTTTTAATTATAAAAAATGCAAATTTGCACGTATGCAAAAATATCCAAAAATATCAAAATGTTTGAAAACGCAAAAAAATCGAAAATGTGTTCTAAATGAAAACAAAGTAAATAGCACAAATATCAAAATATAAAAGACATTGTTGAAAAAAAATCAAAAAATAACAAAAATTTAAAGAAATCTAATTTAAATAATTCGACTAAATTGAAAAAAAGAAAAAAATAAGCCACGTTCAGTGCTTCCTTTAACTTAATTGTCAAATCTGAGGTAAATTGGCGGCAAAATTGTTTGAAATTAAAAACTGCAAAAAATATGAAAAATGTAAAAATATTTTATATTTTGAATCATTTTTGCTTTTTATTGCCATAATTGCAAAATCTTGCGAATACAAAAATGTCACAAATGTGAAAAATAAATACAAAAAATGTCAAAATATTTCAAAATGTAATTTTTTAAAAATTCAAACGATATGTCGACTTCTTCTGTTCATTTACATTTTGTTTATTTCAGCTAAATTGCCAAAAATATAAAAATTCAAGAATTGTCAAAATGTCCTTAATTTACTCACTGTGATTTATTTAAAATCTGAGAATGGAATACAGAAAATGACAAAATATTTAAAAAAACGCAAAAAAATCGAATTTGTCCTTTTTTGATAGCAAAATAAAGACCACAAATATCAAAATATTTAAAAAGCATTTTTGAAAATAGAAACAAATCTTCAATATCTTCAAAAATGCAGAATAATCATTTGATTTTGCTTACTTCAGCTATGTAGCTTTTTGACAATGTTATGAAAAAAAATATAAGCCACATTCAGTGCTTCGTTTAACTTAATTGACAAATATGAGAAATTGGCGACAAAATTATTTCAAAAAAAAATTGCAAAAAAAACTAATATTTTATACATCTTTGCTTTAATTTCCGTAATTGCAAAATCTTGCGAATACAAAAATGTCAAAAATGTAAAAATAAATACAAAAAATGTCAACATTTCAAAATGTATTTTTTTTTAATAGAAACAAATCATGTCGACGATTTCTCTTCAGTTACATTTGTGCATTTCAGCTAAATTGCCAAAAATATAAAAATTGAAGAATTGTCAAAATGTCTAATTACTACTTTAATTTATTCAAATTGTAATAAATAAACACAAAAATGCGAACATGTTTCAAAACTTAAAAAATTCTAAAATAGAAACAAATTGTCGATGTCTTTTCTATATTTACATTTTGTTTATTTCAACTAAATTGCCAAAAATATAAAAGATCAAGAATAGTCAAAATATGTTTACTTTGATTTACTATAGTAACAGAATTTCAAAATTATTTGAAATGTAAAAAAATTGAGTACATGTAAAATATAAAAAATTCCAAAATAGAAACTAATTGTAGAAATTTTCTAAAATCCAAAAAAAAAACGGATGAATTAATTCGACTCAAATAGCAATTTAACCCAAATTACGTTAATTTAGGTTAAATGTCGAAAAGAAACCAAAAATGTAAACATGTTTGATTCGAATTTGCTTCATTTGACGTAATTGTCCTAAATGAAAGCAAAATAAATACCACAAATATCAAAATATTTAAAAAACTTAAAACATTGTTGAAAATAGAAATAAATCGTCAAAATCTTCAGAAATCCAGAATAATCATTTAATGTTGTTTACTGCATAGATAAACAATAAATGAAAAGAAAATGTAAAGAAATCTAACAAATATTTATAAATTGTAAAAATGAGAATGTCGAACATAAACCGTTAAAAATTGTAAAAAAAAGTTGCAAATCCTAAAAAATGCTGTGCAAGGAATTCAAAAAAAAAAACAGAAAATGTACGGATCGCAATTAAATTGTAAAAATCGAAAATAAATCTCAAAAATCTGTCAAAGTCGAAAAAATCATAGCAATTCATTAAAAATTTAAATAAATTTGCTAAATATAGTTAAAAATTGTAAAAACTGTTATAAATTCAAAATCATTGACATTCGAAAAAAATTAAAAAATCGCAGAAAAAATGTCACAAATCGCCGGAAAAAATATTAATAATCGAAAAAGTCGTATAAATAGAAAATCGAAAAATAATCTTCGTAAATTGTAAAATATCAAAAATAAATATCTTTAAAAATCCAAAAAAAATCATTAAAAATAATACATGTAAAAAATTAAATATGTGGTAATACATAAAAGAGAAAGTTGGCGGCAAAAATGTTTGAAATTAAAAATTGCAAAAATGAGAAAAACTTTACATTTCTACAGGAGTTTCTTGTCACACCAACAATAACAATAGTTAGTTGTAAATGCACAAAGCCTGAATTTAAAAAAAATATGTAATTAAATTAAACGGATCGGCCATATCAAATCTTGTTGTTTTTCCTACCATTGAAATTTTTATGATTTTTCATGCACTACCTTGAAATTATGATGACCTGACATTATGGCCAAGTGAATAGGCAATTATTAATGTCGGGGATATCACCACTTGATATTAAATATAAACTTCTTACAGCCTTGCTTCGAACCAGTCCAGTTGAAAAAAGGACAGAAGAACGCCAAAGACGAGAAGAAAGTACTGCTGACAAACATGGAGAACGGCGACGACCTCTACTGAAGACCACCCCGACTGGCCAGGCTGTGACTTCCAAAAGTATTACGATTGTTAAGTTTTAATATGTATATTTACGCTAAAAGACTACAAGTACCTTACGTATGTGTTCAAGGTATACGAACGAGAAACTAAATTTCACGCAAGGCTTGTACGGAGCGGGACGATCCCTCGCAGGTTTCGTTTCAAAAACAAAAGCCAGTCGCCGTCGTCCAGCTCCGTATTAACACATGACCGCTGGCATAGCAAATGTATCGATGTTACATTTGTCGGGGAGAGTTATCGCATTCCTACCGCATAAAAGACTTGCTCGAATTATATTTTAATTGCAATCGATGACAGCTAATTCGCACTACGTATAGTGGCAATTGTTTTAAATTGCTCTGTTAAATACATAAATCCTTTGAAATTTTGTCGGGAACATTGAATATCACTACGATGCAGCGGCGTCGCTCCGTACAATTGGCTCGATCCAAATCGAACCAATCGTATTAATAGTAAAATTATATTATAGGCATGTAGAATTAGTACTTAAATCACTTGCAAGCGAAGAACCCGTGTCTTAAGTCGCTCTCTTAATTTAATTGTTTACTTAAATTAAACTTAAATTATTTAATACTTTTTGACTTAACTTGCATTAAATACGATAGCTCAAGGTTTTCAATTACTGCCATTTTTTTTTTTACTTATCCCGGATCATGATTTCTTCACTTGATCTGATTCAATTATGTTTTTAACATGATTGGATATCTTAACGTATTTATAATTCGGTTTTAACTTAAGGCAGCTTCGTTGGAAACCTCCGGGCTGTTGTTAGTTGTCGTGATTAACGTCTAGTTCATATCGTTGATTTAATGTAGAACGGTTTTATTTTGCTCTGGGTAATATCCGCACGAGATATGTGATATTATAGTCGGACAAAATTTTCGATTAGGATAGGATTTCGAAGGGTAAAAGATCTGCTTAGATTTTTATTCGCAAACTTTTGTAAATGGGTGTTATTGTAAATAGATTATTTTCGTCTGGCACCGCCCTCGTGTATA
Organism: Geotrupes spiniger; assembly: GCA_959613385.1. Classification (NCBI taxonomy): domain Eukaryota; kingdom Metazoa; phylum Arthropoda; class Insecta; order Coleoptera; family Geotrupidae; genus Geotrupes; species Geotrupes spiniger. The sequence goes on along the minus strand of OY390736.1, from coordinate 32,468,775 downwards.
TTTGTGTGGATCGTAATATCCACATCAGAAATGTGATATTATAGTCATACAAGGTTTTTAATTAGAATAATTTTGTAACAATAAAATCATGAATGGAGATGTTCTTGTTTTATTTTAAACATGTTTCAGATATTGATAATAATTGTGGTTTAGAGATGCATTACAATTGTATTTTTACGTAAAAAGAAGAATATTACAAATCTAACAAAGATTTGTTGTCTTTTCCAATTTCAATTTTTGACCAGTTTAATGAAAATAGAATATAAACCATACATATTACAGAGTTTCATAAGACGAGCTTTATGGTAAGTTTGAGTTCTTTCAAGCAAATGATGGCTTAGACTCTTGATACAAGGTCTCGATTTAGGAAATGTATTAAAATAAGAGAGAACATTTTGAGAATTCGCGTTTTTATTTAGGTTATTTATTTTGCCTGAAAAAGAAATTGGTAATAGTCACGGCGGAAGTACAAAAGGTCTTCTTTTAAGTAGTAAAAGTTGAGACCACAGAATACAGAATTCTGCCTGTGGTTACAATAGCGCGTCATACGATTCGAATTGAGTTTGTAAGTTTGACATTTGGTTGCCCCACACGTAGTACAATTACCGATATTTTAACAATTTTTAGAATTTTTGATACATGCACTTTAGATAATTGCATCATTTTTTTATACATTTAATTTTTTTAATTTTTAGACAATTGATATCATTTTGTGTATGATTAATACTGTCGACGACGTTTTTTCTTTTTAGACTTTTATCTTTTCCTTTTTGGTTTTTAGATACTGTTATCAATTTATTGTTTTTTTGACGATTACGATCGTAAATTAACACATTTGCACTGCAGACACTGTTATCATTTGTTTTTATATTATTTATGATTAATATCGCAAATTATTATTATTTTTTTTGCAGTTTTAGACAATTGTCAATTTTTCAGTTTAATGATTAATTTATGAGTCATAAGTGTCGTCCAATTAGACCAGCCTATAAATATCCCGCAGTGAAGGAAGTCGGAGATGTCAATCAAAATAAAAGCGTTGCTTTCCAAACTTTTACGACCAGCGCACCGCTTTTACACCGGCGTTAAATTTTGAAATACATGAACATGTAACGTAATCTATTAACATAAAAAGATTAAATAATCAAAGAAATTAAATACGTACGTAAATACCGATTAATGTGCGAGTCGGCGGCGGGAATCGACGTTAACAAATGCGCCCGACCCCGCTTTTGAGAAGCGCCATCTGCACACCAACAAAAAAGCGCCACAGCGGGCGCGATCGCAATTACGGTATGAACGAAACAAATACGATTTTCGTGGAATTGTTTTATAGTTTCCTAGAAATTAGACGACCTCGACCGAGTCAAGTACGAATTTGTTTCTAGTGGACGACCTTAGTTTTTTGTTTCTTCCGAGAAATTCGACGACCTTCGCAGGAAAACGACTGTATTCTGGACGATATTAGATTATGAATGGAAATTTCGGTGTTTTAGATTTATGAACGACTTATGTATATAAAACAATATATTTTTTTTTGATTTTAATAAAATATGAATGTAATAAATAAAATAAAAATTTAAGAAAAAAACATTTTGTCCGACATTTTAGATTAACGATCTGATTACATTATCAACTGCATCTGTGATATAAATTTAATTATATTTTATTTGTCTTATTTTGAGATATATTTTAGGGAAACGATTTACCTTACAATTGCAATGGACGCCCGGCGCGACAAAACTCGACATGCAGCGAAAACTGTCGTTCGTGTGAAAAAAATATATAAACAAAGTTGTCGACAACGAATTTACCAATGGAATGGAATCGAGCCGCCAGAACGTACGCAACGTACGCTCGGCGTCAACAGCCAGTTTCACACGCTAGACACAAATTAAAAAACACCGGCACACAATCACGATTGCCGGATTTTGTAGTTGCGTGTTTTAGGATTGAGAAATTCCACCAATAGAAAACTTCTATTCAAACTTCGCGCACTTGTGTGGTGATGCATCTAATAGGTAAACGGGGGATAGATTCCCAAAATAATCAGGATCGATTCATGGCACCTCAAAACGCGTATATCAGTTAAAATCTCGAGGTTGAAATTTTTAATAATTACATACATAAAGTATGAGGAAGTAATAATATATTCTTCGGCGTCAAAGCGGGAGACCGGTTAATGTAGATATCACTACAAAAACGAAATACGGAAAAACAATCGCCCAATCGAATTTCCAACGACAAAATTAGAATGAATTGTATTGCCTGAAGTGCAATACAAGTCCACAACTTATTTGGTCGAGTTGGTAATTTTTTGCTACTTAGAATCGGTCATCCCGTTATCAAGCTATGATACATACGTATATAAACAGTGCTGTAAATTTATAATTGCATTTAAATTTAAACATGTAAAATCAGCAAAATTAAATTCTTATTTTTACACTTGATTGTAACAAATAAATAAATATTCACGATAAACCCCACCAGTAAATGTTATTTGTAAAATTTTTATTATATATTTGTAAATGATACTGTTGGAAAATGTTATTTTAAACTATACATCAATTTTCATTCTATCATTATTTTTTAATATCTCATATTCATTAATTAATTAAGTGCATGATAACGTAATGGCATTAGTAATCTGTAAATAGTAAAGATTCACACCATTAATTAAGTTATTTAACGTTGAGTAGAAATTTGCAAGTGGCGCCTTGATAGAAATAACGGCAAGCAATGGCCCTAAAATCGCTGCCAAATCGACGGTGGCGCACTAATGCGGTTGCTGCCAAAGCTCTTCAAAAACGATTGTCAAATTTTAACCAAAGGTTGGCTTACTATGGTATACATATACAAGGGCTCTAATTAGCCAGGCCTCAGGTGAAGAAATTTTGGATTTCTATGGATCGACTTAAAGTATCTGAAATTAATGTATCTAAAACTATCGATAGCATTGTATCCCGGAGTGTAGGCTTTGATGGAATTAGTATTAAGTTGCTGTCCCGTTTCTACTGCCATTCTTAACGCATATTTTTAATTTTTGTTTGACCAACGGAGTTTTTCATACAGCTTGGAAGGAAGCTCGTGTTACTCCGTTAACAAAAAAGTCAAACCCACTGACTACAGTGATTTGCGACCTATTGGTATTCTGCCGGTCTTGTTCAAGGTTTTAGAAAATATTATAAACAAACAACCACAAGCGCACATAACACAATATACTATTCTTCCGTAAATGCAATCCGGATTCAGAGCCGACTTCAGCTGTACGACTGCCTTAGCGAAAATAACTAACGATATCATAAGCGCAACCGATGATATCAAGTTTCTATTAGATTATTCAAAGGCTTTCATATGTTTAATCATCAAACTCTGTTGAAAATATTACATTTCATCGGTCTCAATGAAACAGCAATAAATTTATTTTCAAGTTATTTGTCAGGAAGAACTCAGAGAGTGGTAGTGAATAGCGAAGTTTCTGCAGTTGCTCCTCTCAACGCTGGGGTTCCACAGGGATCCATCCTAGTCCCCTTGCTATACTGCATTTACACTTCTCAGTTTTTTAAACTATTTCATTTAAGCATTTAAGCATTTTCAAAGATTTCCGGACACACTCTTCATCGTATATATTGACCTCAGCCTCCATATCAAACTCATTCATTTTTCAGTCACAAGTCACAAATACAATCATTTCATTGGTACGTTACATATTTGATGATTGGAAACGATGCCATACACAGTATTAATAAAAAAAAACTTATCGATCTAAAAACTCAGTGTCATCACAAGACAAATTATTATTTCGTTATGGGACTACATTTCAACTTTGAAGGAAAACATAAATTGACTTAAAAACTAACAAATTCGTAAAAAAGTATCTAGCAAATGGTACAAAAATTAGTGATATCAACAATTAGATTCCACATAAATAATAACAATCTAACACTAAATTTCCGGGACTGAAGGATGCAACCTGCAAGTAATAAAACCTGCGTGATGTTTTATTTGATTTGATTTGAAAAAGTCAACCCAACCCAACACAACCTATTCCAGCCCAACCTGCTGTATCCTGGCTGCTTCAGTGGGGGCTCAGGTTCTACAATCGTTGCAACACCTTCAGCAGCTTTTAAAGCTCCTGGTGAAGCTTCTATTCGAGTCCGGGTATTTCGCGTGATTCGTCTGAGACTGAGAACCCGTTTCATTAATCGCATCCTCCACATCCAATGCATCCAATGCTATTCTGGTCGGTTCAGGAACTTGCTTACACACCAGGGGTAGTTGGCCCAGTCTGGCGGTTTTACATATAGAGGGGTTCTATATAGTTGCCTGTATTGGTCCGCGGGGTGTAATTAATTTCTCCGCAGGTCAAAAACGTTAACAAATTACGAACCATAAATATGTGCACTTGTTTTGGTCTAATAAAAGCTATAAACGGTCCAACTGATTCAGTTAACACTCAACATGTTGTCGCAGCTCTTTTAAGCAACGCTCAACTGTTGCGTTCAGTAAATGATCACGGTTTCGTATTGACGAATTCTAGACATTATAGATCCCTTCTGTGAATGTTTATTAAGCTCAACCGTTTGATTGGCAACCCTTACTAAACAGTTCCGTTTCATACTCTCAAACCTCCAACGATTCCCGAATGGCTATTCGTTTTAAATTTTCTATTTTATCGACTGACGAATTAGATTAATAGAATTAATAGAATTTCCTACGTATCTGTTAATATTGTTTTCTTATTGTTAAAATAAATTAGCTTTACATTTAAATATTTGAAAATCGAAAAATTTAAACGATTTATCTTTATCGTTATTATTCATTTTATTTTTTCCCGAGTTAAGTGGCATTTATTCCACGCGATACAACGTCTGTTGATAATGCTTGATAATTAACGTCCTCGTTAATAAAATTGCCCGCGCGATTCCGTTTAAGGTATGTTTCGAATTAAATTCTCATTATATGAGAGTTAAAATTATATTTTAAATAAATTGCTGCCGTATCTGTATGGTTTATAATTACAATTTTCACCATTAAAGAAAAATGACATCTTGATTAAACAATTACGAAAATAACGTATTAATTTTATTTATTACACTTAATTACATGCCCTGTATATAACGCTCTTTGATTTGATTTTCTTGGTCCCCAACTTTGAAGTTCCATAAATTACACATTTGAGTTTGCTGTTAGAGTTGTTTACGTTTCTTGTGCAATAAATGTGTACTTGGTGATAACTCGGAACGTGCTTATTTAGCGTTGGCGTTGTTTGATTTAATGAGTACTTTTCGTTGGTGTAAATTTTCCATTTTTAAGATTTAAAATTTCGGAATTGTATTTTGTATTGCCGAACGGGTATTTTGTGCATTAGGTATAATTTAAAAATCATAATGTTACTCTATTTTTTGTACATGCTCATGAACTCTTCGGTAATAACCAATAACGTTTTCATTTGACGATTTCCGAATAAAACTAATTCGTCGTATCGCATAAAAGTACCGCACCATCGGGAATCACATCTAAATTATTGCGCTCCCTTCCGCAGACGACACAATAAAACGAACCTATAAAAGTAAAAAGTCGACATACGATTTTATACATCGTGGCGTGCGTTTAATAATAAAATGGTTAAAATCGCGCACTGCGATAACGGCCGTCGGGGGAGGGCACGTGTAATCTCTAGTTTTAGGGCGTCGTAATAAAGTTTCCCGTTCCTAAATCAGTTAATCCAGTTGAAAAGTTTATATACTGATAGACCTCCAGAAGCTGGAACTTCCCCTTATTTCTTATCCATAAGTTCGGGCGTTATTAAAGTTACGCGACCATTTAAATATATAATTCAGATGGCTTTGCGGAGATATACATGCATGCGGGACACTGTTTTGACTGGAGTTGGTTTTAGAAAATGACGCGCTTTGTAATTTGTCGGTGAATGTGGTCTCTGGGAAAATATTTTTGAAGGAATCCTGCGATATTTAATGTGCAATTGAACTAAACCCCACCAACTAGGATAAGTTCGAAGAAATTGCATTTATCAGTTTCAATGTATAAGAAGGGTACAAATAAAAAGGACTAACTGTGAAATCGAACTATAGGGATGGTTTAATGGGTGGAATTCCAATTGTCCAATTGTAGCGACCGCATGGATAATATGAACGACTCAACGTTTCCATGGTTGAGTGCCACGTTTCCAACGCAACATTTCTTAATTTTATAGGAAATAAATCTTCAATTATTTATTTCTTAACAGCTTAGTGCTTTCAGACACATTTAAAAACGCTTTAATCGCGTGCAGAAATAATTGGGCTGCGCTGGTACGATATAAAACCATCGCTGATGCAATCGCCATTTACCATTTATTTACCGCGATTAATTTAATTTACTGCCTATGCAGCGATTTGATTTTGGAACACAGGGTTTATCGGGCCCGCAATGCCAGATCGGCGAAAAAAGGTTATACCAAAATGCGCCGAGTGCACGACGTTTTATAATGCAATTGGGGAAATTTTTATGTCCCGGATTACGTGATTGATTCCCAATCAATAAAAGTAATTTTCTAAAAGCTCGCAATACAATAGCACGAAGTGGAAATTCAGGAAGTATTTATATATCGGAGATTGTTAATTTTGTAAAGTAGCTCGAATTGTAAATGTAATTAAGCGTATTTTGTGTTGGGACGGAAAAGGAGAGCGTCCACGGGCAGAGCTTTTCGCTACCAGGCGTGGTTTTGTTAAAAATTCGATATTTTTGATAAAAATACATATCAGAGCTGAAATTTATGATTGTCTGCGTGAACACAACACCACTTCCACTTGTGTGTACATAAGCGACTTAAACATAAAATCGTAAGTGAACTTTCCCTGTAAGGTGTTTGTAAATAACCGGTTGTTATGCAAACACCAACTTAATTAATCTTAATAAAATGGTGAATTAATAATGATCGAATTAAATTATAAGGCAAGTAAACGACGCGGAAAAGTACTTTCGGCTCGACAAATGAAACATCTGGGGCGTAAAGCAAAACAACCTCGGTAAATTGATTAATGAACGAAAAAGGACAAAGGCTAAGCTTGAAACATGTGGTGACAATTAAGCAGCAATTTAAGAGGGTGTTGGGTTTTTCGATGTTTTTGAATATTTTCGGTTGAGCAGAAGCTTAAAACTGGGATCGACATTGAAAAGACGCAAGTCATATAAAAAAAAAACAACCTAAAGGAACATTTCGATTAATATTCCTGTAAAAGTCACACAGTTATTAATAATCATATAATTGTTTTATTTTTTGCTCTGGTTCAGTAGAATAATAATAATGTTTATTATCCTTGTAACATTAACTTAACTTAATGTGTTAGCAACAATGTGTGTTGTCTAATATTCTTGTGATAGGAATAGTAAATCCTTTCTCGTTTTGATGTTTTCGTTAATTTTTGTAGTTGTGTTATATCTGTAGAAAATCACAGTTCTACGATAGTTTTGAGGTTATTTTAATGTCACCATACTTGCAGTCTAAAAGATGTTTTCAACTAATAATGAAATAATTTTAATGTATATTATCACAGAATTTAGCACATATCATAGTTACTCACAGAGCAGTGGACCTAGTTTTAATTTGATTGGCCAATGAATCTCAAGTTGGAATCAAGCCAAATCTTGTTGCATCGTAGACTCTGTTAGCCTTGATTTTTTGGCGTCGGTTTTTTTGAGCCATGATTTGATTTCATTGGATTATGTTGATTCTGAGTTTTCAAACTGAACAGTCATGGCTGGACAGGAAAATTGTCTCGTCTCTAAAGACCATGTTGTCCCAAAAATGTTCTGGTCAATAGATATAATTTAAACAAAATATAATTCTACACTGCTTCTTGATGATGCTGAAAAATTCGTAGCAAATGAAGCATATCTTGCTGAATCAAGGGGACTTACTCTCAAATGATTGATAAGACCTTCGTCATCCTCGGGGTGGGTTGGGTTGGATTTGAAAGATTAGGTCGCCCCGAGACCACTTTTCTGCCGATATTAAATTCGTGTACCCAACCCAACCCAACCCAACCAAAACCAATCCAACCCAATGTTGTCACAATATAAATGATTAAATTGTTTTAGAGAATTTCGTCAAAATTACGATGTGAAAACATTTCAAAATTATCTGGATAGGCGAAAAGTTAAATTGTTAAAATGCAGAAACAATATTTCCAATTTTTAATTTTTTTTCAAATGTTATAATTTTGTTATTTTTAGAAATTTTATATTTTTACAATTTTTTCAAATGTTATGTTTTCAAAACTTGGGAGGAAATATGAGATTTAAAAAAAAATAAAAAGTTTGAAGAAATCGCTAAGTGTGGAACTGAGTTGGAGGAGTAATTCAGTACTTCATCTCAGTTGAAAAAATCTATGTGTTTTAGGACGAGACATTCAATTTTATTTAATTTTCAATGGCTAGTGTTCAAGGCTGATGGGCGCAGATAGATTTGTGTTTATTTAAAAACAAAATACCTATGCTTATATGACATGTAAGTATATTTAGTTTGTTTATTATTTAGATCAAATATTTTGCCAATAAATGGAAGAATTTAATTAAAGTGGCATAACACCAAGTACCACAATATATTATTCGATTCGAAAAAAATCCACATATAAATTCTCCAGCAGAAATCCTTGACGTTATCTACCTGTCTTTGATAGTTGAAGAGTGGGGCTAATCCTAGTATTCAAGGTGGGCATATATCGTTCAGAGACTATCTGATGAAGATTTTAATTCTCTTCAACCCTTTTTATACGAATACTTGTGGAATTTTGCATTTGCGTAAAAATCGAAAGAAATCCAACCGCGCTCACTTTGTGGGCAGTCTAATTATTTTTATATTATATTATTTTTTATGGTGCACGTTGCTGCGACAAGAAATTTTAAATTAACGTAACACAACGACGATGTTTTTGAAGAAATGTTGGCAAGCAACGAGTATAAACGTCAAAAACGAAGTGAAGTGTCAATGAAATAATTAGCCTATAATTTAACAAGACGAAAGAAAATAGTGCAGCCTTTTTCGAAGATATCAACATCAATAAATAAGTGTAAATTTACAAATAAAATGTATAATAGTCTATCAGAAACGACGTGCATACGAACTAGGCCTCAATAAAAATAAAAAAGGATCTTATAAATTCGATTCAAAGCGTATGCAGAAACTTGTTTGGATTCTATGGCCTCCTACACGTTTCATACCTTGCTTAAAATTTTTCAATTTTTTTATATTATTTATTATTATCATATAAACAGTTCAGATGAGCGTAAATCAAATCAAAGTGAATTGTCCACAAGTTAACGTAAATAAAAATGCATCATGCAATTTGCGTCATCTTTATCGCAAAATCTACGTCACAAAACAAGTCTCTTTAAATTTTGTTCTCCAAAAACATTTTGAAAAAAATTACACCAGTAATTTAGGAAGAAAATCAAGTGCATATTCTTGAACAATTTGGCCCCAAAATACGAGAGAAATCTATATAGACAGAAAATAATAAAATGTCGTTTTGTCTAAAATTATCATTCAAAAAAGGTCAAATTGCTAGAAATTTTATAACATCAAGAGTAAAATTCGACAAAATTTAAACCAATTAAATTTCTAAAAATGTCATAATGGTCGAAAAGTTATAATTGGTAACGTGCTATATATATATCCATCGCTTAAAAAGAAAGCTAAATTTAACAAATTAAAATTTTGACAATAAGACAAAAGCCAACCCAACCCAAACCAAGCCAACCCAACCAATAAATATAGTGGCAAATGTTGAAATATATCAAAAATATAATAAAATTGACAATTGTCTAAATAGCAAAAATTCAAAATTACCAATGCAATAAGAAAATATCAAAAATACAAAAATCCTTATGATTATGCAAAGAATGTGATGAAGATGATGATGATGATGAAGATGTGAAGAATGATTCAGTGGCCTTGGTTGGTTTAGGTTGCGTTGGGATGGGTTCGGGTTGGGTAGGGTCGGGTTGGGTACCAACGTTCATGTACCGGGGATTTTTTAACTCTTTACATGGTGGTTCCTTCGGATTTCAAAGAGAGAGCACTACCATTGCATGTTCTTGATTCTACCCATCATCCGAAACAATCTTTACAGGATGCAGATGCAATAAGACCAGCCTCAATTTGAATTCGAAAAACAACAGCTTTACACTGTTCATCATTTCTCCTTACTGTTTTAGCTGCATCGATGATATTTTGCTTGAAATCAAGATTAGACAGATCAAGAACTTTTCTCGTCAAGATTGTTTTAATTATTTGTAGTTTTATGAATTCATCGAAGACCAGAAAATAAGTGCTAATTTCCTAGTTGCCAGAAAACCTAGAATATAACGTAGGCATTTATAAATAAATGATTTAACAGCCACCTAGGATTTAACTCTTGGTGGGCTTACAGGTAAGTATTAATTCGCTTTCTCTTCATGTTAAGCTGATGATAAAAATAATGGTAAGAAAGCAACGATGCCTGAAAGAATATCGCAGAGTATAGTCATCGGCCACGAAGGAACGAATGACGTAGCCAGAAAATGGAAAATAAACACACTTTATCGCCTTGTTTTGGAATTGTGGACGTGGGTTTGATCTAAGTTTAATTCTTAGTTTGGCCCTATTTTAAAGTTACTGATGATGTTATTTTGCATTTAGAAAAAAAATCACTTCTGTTTTCAATTTTATTACTCAAGTCGTCTGCCATAATTGATATTTTAACATCTTCTTTTACCTTAACTTCAATAATAAAAAAAAACTTGTTAACATAAACAGTGACTGATACAGTTGTAAACAATTCAATCATGAGATTGAAGAATTATATTTCGTTTTTAACTGATTACTTTACGAAATGTAAACCTAGACTGACTCAGTACGTATAAAATATTTTTTACAAATAATCAAAACTGCTGCTTCTCGCAAATGAAATTAGAGAGGGACTAGTAAAGTCACACGACATTTGATTGGATGTTGAGTCGCCGCATGTTCCTTTAAGTATTACTGCGTGTTTTATTTTTATTACACCGCCCCTACATAAAAGTAAAGCTGTGTTCGGACATTCGGATATTTTTTCGTTTTTAAGAGAGGTTTTGTTGGGGAGAGGACAAAGGGTCCATTGCGAATTTTGCGAAACACAACGATTATATTTTTGAATATAATTAAAATGCCACTTATGTGGTTTATTATAAATTGTACTTTATTCGTGTTTTGTTTTGCATTAACTTATTTCCACCAAACAAAATCGTTTTAATTATCCCGACGAATGTGCAGCGCTATCTTGATTTAAATTAAACAATATTTCACATCGAGCCGAGGGGTTCGGCTCCGTAATATACGCGAAGCTCGTGTAATACAACGCAGCGTTAATAGTAAAGAACGTCTTTTGTTGCTCGAACAGGCGAAGACGAACCACAAACGTAATAACTGCATAACACGGACCGCGAGCAAATTTCCGACTAATTACGCCTAATGCGTTTAATATCGCTAATTGCGGTTGATGTTGACGGATGAGTTTTTGAAAGCAATCAGCGGCGTTCGCGTCGTAAGCGAGGCCCGGGGCGCCGCGTCGCGCGGCGAATTTTAAAGCGCGTAATAATTACGAAAGGTAGAACCGTAAAGATTAATTTTATGTGAATAATGAACTGCAAAGTATAATGGCGATGGAAACGGCCGCTTCATTTTGTAATGCGGCCGCGACAGAAATGACGACATCTCAATTTGGAGGACGACTGAGATAAAAGGGGATCATTAATAATTCGTGACGTCAGGAATAGGAAGAGTTCGAGCCGACTTCAGCACTCGTATTAATGTTTTGCAATTTGAATGGTGGAATTTCGCTTTAAACTTGAACGCCGAGAAATGGTGCACTGATTAATATTATTTCGCGGGGTAAAAATAATGGTGTTCGGGTCAAATGTGTGGTTAATCCCCTGAAATATTACCGCATAAATCAGAATAAGTTTCAACATTAATGCAGCACCTAATAACGCGGAATTATTAGAAAACTGATACAATTGTTGCAGCTTTAATACACTTTATAACCGAAATCTGTTTTTATTTATTTTTAACACTTATCACTCGATGATTTATGGAGATTATTCAGAATATATAACATAAGAAAATAAATTAACAATAATTCATGTTCAATGAATTTGAATAATTTGTTGGCCTGGCGCAGTCGATGGGACCATTGTGAAAAATATTAGTATAAAACTTTTCATTTTATTTTCATAAATTTGCAACCATCTTCTGCCTAATTGATTTTATTTTATTTCATAGATTTAATACGTGGACCTGGAATTGGATCGAATTATATAAGTGAGCCGCAACGATCCTTTTAATTACTTCATTTAAAGTTTATTGTCAATAAAACCTAAACATAGCTAAACTAGTATAGCCATCGACTACGTTAATAAATGTACACGAATAAGATTTTAGTCGCCTTAGTCGATAATTACTACCAAGGTATAAAGTAACTGAAAATAAAATAAAATTTTTCTTTTTTATTGCAATGTAATTATGCAATGAATTAATTAACAAAGTATAACATGTTATATGCGTCAATGGATTGAATAATTTCAGGTGTTTTCGAAATGGGCAACCGTACATACATACATATATTCGTATCGACACAATGGCCACGAAAGTATCTGTTAGTGACAGCTAGAGTGGTGAGGAGGGCACACTAATCTAGTGAGACCCTTGCTGCTGACGCCGCATGACAACCAGGCCTGCTCGGGCCCTTGTCGAGTCTCTTGGGCGCTTTTTCTATTATTTGATACGTGCGATGGAAAAGATTCTCATAAAAAAAGGAATTGCTGGACAGAGCAGCACCATTACATTCAATGTTACCTGTTAAATAAATGAACTATGAAAATATTTAAACAGCTGTAAATAATGCGTTCTAAGTTTTAGTTCAGATTTGCACTCACGAGTACACCCGAAGGATTTTACATTAAATTAGTGATAGTATTTCTTTTTATCTAACTGAATTTTATTGGATTTTCTGATAGGATTCCAATGGGGCGGCGATTGCAGATATAACATCCAAGTATTATGAGGTTGGAAAATTAACTGATAGGTCGGTTGACTGTCACTCTTGTTTTCATTTCAGTGTTATGCCTTGACATAAAGTATTAATGCGATATTAAATGTATAATTACTGAATTCTTTGATGCGAATTTCAGAAGGTTATAAAAGTTGCGCAGTTGCTCCAACAATCAACTGCCAACTTTAAGATAGAAGAAAACAGCGCGACCAAAATTATCGATAATAAATTCAGGAATAAATAAATCAAAAACCAAGATATGAAGATGAGAAGGAGATGCAAGGACTGAGATGAAAATATGGAATGAATATCAAACGAGGACACGAATACAGTTTCGATAGTGCAATTAGTGCATTTGAAAGTAAAAATCACATGAACAGCAAAATGAGTAATATGAGGTGCTTCTATGGGATAATAGAGAAGTATGTACGTTAATTTGGTTACTAACCAGTAAAAATGCATCAAGAAACCAAAGAGTGTACACAACAATATTAAGCCCGAAAATTTTATAATGATGGGTGGCCAAGCCAACCCAACTCAACTCAACCCAAAATTTCTGTAACGATGGGAGACCTGGATACTGATAAGCCAAGAGGAAGCATCGTTACAAATATGGGAACGGCGCTGAGTGTAATATAAGAGGAAGATAACCAGTGGAGGATGTGGAGAAATAGTGATTTATTGACAACCAAGAGCACAATCATTGGAGGCAGGCCGGTAGAAGAAGCAGATGCAGGCCAAAGAGAAATTGATAGCAATGATGTGGAGGACAAAGGCGAAAAATATGGAATACAGGGTTAGCCGTAATGTTGCAACCTCGTTTTAGGCAGGCGCAGTTTGCGATCACGGAAATTTCTGGAAACGGGAAATGACGAAATCCTTTTTTTTATTCTCATTCTATCGATTTATTATCGGATTGCCCGATTTTTTTATTGATGTAATAATGCTGCGCCCGAGTTCCTGCCGTTCTGCCATCGTCGACTTACACCAGCGCGGTTTCATGGCTTCGGTGATTCAGAAGGGCCTCAAGATCAACAAAAACAGTGTGTCCTGAGTTGAGGACCATCGCCGACAGGCCTCGATCCGAACGTCCGACGCACCAGAACGTCAAGAAGGTCATGGAGCGCCTGAGGAGAAATTCCAAGAAGTCCATGACGAAGCTATCCGCTGCGCTCGGAATTAGCCACATCCGTATGTCAATTCGAAATTGGGCATGTGCCCCTAAAAATATGTGAAGGGCCATCGCCTGAACTTTGCGCAGAAGGCTGCCAGGGTAATCCGCGCGAAACCGTTGGTCAAGCCGCTTTGAGCCGGCACGCCATGAGGCCACCTTGTTGACCGACGAAATGTTGTTTCTCGTTGAGCTGCTGTCCAATATCCAGAACGACAAGACTGCTATGGAAGCCAACGGCAAGGGCCAGGTTATGGAAACGTCGCCCCAGCCGGTTGCCGTCATGGTCTGTGCCGGTCATACCGCCGAGGTCAAGGCGGCCTTCATCTTCATCGACCAGAGCGTCAAGATCAACCAGGACAACAAAATTTCGGACGTCCTGACGCCTGACCTCATTGGTTAGGCCCCCACGGCTCTCACGGGCAAGCGCTGGGTCTCCAGCAGGACTCGGCGCCGGCCCACAAGACGCAGGCGTTCCTGACCGCCTACGTCGCCGAGCACATCACCTCGCAGGAGTGGCCTGCCTCCTTGCCAGACCTGAATCCGTTGGATTTCTCCGTGTGGTCCGTGATGGAGACCAAGTTGAGGACCATGCCCCACGGCAATATGACCGACATGAAGAAGAGCCTGTCCAAGATCTGGGACGAACTTCTCGTCGGGTACCTGCGTGCCGCGGTGGAGGCACACAGTTAATGAGATTTCTGTGGTCAAATCACCATTGAACAAGCCATTGTAGCCTATTCAACAATGCATTTACCGTACCAAAAAATTTGAAACGAATGAAGCATATGGAACATCTGTGGAAATTCCTCAAAATATTCGTGCCAACTGCTGCAGCAAGTTGTGACTATTGTCTAAGAAAACCAGGGAACGATACATAAAGGAATATGAAGCTTTTATTAGGTGGCGTAAATGAGAATATTTTGCTCTGCTATTTTACAGAATTGTTCGTTATCATCACAAGTTCCCCTTATTTTGCTGCGTAGAAAATATATAAGTATTAACAACAGAAGAAGCGACAAATATCATTGGAAAAATCTGCCAGAAAACGTTATTGCTGTATAGCGAATACTTTGGAATATTTTGTGCTTGCCGTCGTGAATAACTTCTTTTGTTGTGTGTGGACAATATTGAAGATACTGGTCGATTTTTAATTGCTAAATTGGAAGACACAAAAAATAAGTCATCGTGAAAGTTCATTATCACAGCAGACGACACAATCGTTCACGGTTGCACGGTTTACAAAATCTGTGCGCAAGACAATTTGTAGGAATTCATAAAATAGTTTTTAACTTTGACCCTGAAAAATACACGTCATAGTTTGAGGAGATCTGCAACATACAAGTGGTTGAAAACGTATTTGGCGCATTGACGGTGAAAAAATTGCGAGGTCATCATGCAATAGTAAAAAGATGAAGACAACTTCTCAATTCAACCGAAATTGATTCAAGATGTTTCTTTCAAAATATGACGTTTTCTTCCACGCTATACACAAACATTAAGGTTAAAGTGTCATATTGTTACGTTCAATAGCTTGAGCGCTAGAGCGCACAAAGCCACACATACTTTCAGCCGCCCATTTCCATTTCCATTTCCCAATTTTCTTATATTTCGTTATCTTCCATTTGGCGAAAAAAAATTGTTTAAAATTTGAATATAAGTTTTATGATAACAATTTTTTCGATAACTCGTACCGTTGATAACGGTGATCAAAGTAAACCATCATCGGTTGAGATATTGCTTTCAAAATACATTTTTCTTTCTTGTTATATACAAATCTTACGTTTTTACGTAAGTTTCATAGCTTAGCGATAATAGTTTGGATGCTAAAACGCGCATAAGACACACATAAAGTTCTTATATCCATGTGCATTGGTAAAAATTACAAAGATCGAAGTGCAGCTGACGACGATGAGGCGTCGCGGCAAAAAACAAAGCAGGTCAGTTTCGTCGGTAATGGATTCCGTACACAGTGCGATTCTTTTCTTGCATTTTTCGTCAAAAATATTAGTTTTCGGGATTCACCGCGAGTGTTTGCGAGTACTTTCGTGGAGTGTGCTGTTGGAGGAGTGTTTTGGATTGTCTTGGCGTTCTAGACTGCGGGCAGACTCCTGCGAGGTAAGTGTTTTAGTTTTATTCGAACCGGACGCCTCCATCGAATACTTATATTAGTACTAATAGTGCTGAATGATAACTTATTTGAACTGTATTTGCGGCGGTATTACAAAAATATTGAAATTTTATTGCAAGAGGTATGGTAGGTAGGTAGATTAGAAGATGGCTAGGTCAAGTCAAGGTCGAATCGCCTCCTTTATTGCGGCATTGTTGCGTGGTAATCCATGGGCCTCTCGAATCAATATTGCGATTAGTTTGCACCGATGTATGATGATATAAAATTTATTGTTACGTCACAGGGGGCGGGTCGATTATATCCTTATCCCCACCGTGTGGATATAGTACTTACAACTGATGCCAATATACTTTTTGAATAGTTTTAGGAGATGTTTGACGCGTAAAAATTTTGATTCTTTCGCAGTTTCGTAATTTTTCTTTAAATAATTACATACAAATATTTGAGACTGATAGATAATTGTAATCTAAAATTGACATATGTTATGTTTAAGAGCTTTTTTATTTTATGACTATTTTAAAATCGAATATATGACTAAAATTTTTTACAATTTAAAACAAAATCTTCAAAATTACCAGAAAACAAAACATTCGAAATAAATTGTAAAAAAATTAAAAAGGTGAATGTATTTCTTTAAAAATCGTTGGAAGTGGAAAAAAATCATTTTAATTCAATAATCGAAATCTAATGGTCTTTAAAATCGAACAAGTCGCCACAATGTATAAAAAATGACAATGTAAAACATAAATCTTAAAAAAAATAAAATATGTTAAATAAATTATTGAAAGTTGTGAAAAATTATTAAAATCGTTAAAAATCATTGAAAATGGAAATCGAAAAGAATAAATATTAAAAGATCGTTAAAAAAGTTATTGCACAGCAGCCGTGAAAAATCATTGTAATTCGTAAAAATCGAAAGATCACAATCAAAATTTAGAAAATCATAACAAATTGTTAAAAATCATCCAAAATCGTAACTCCAAAAATCATAAATTCTTACTGAATGTGCGCAATATGTTGAAAATACGTTGCTCTTGCATTTGGAATCTATGGAGCACGTCATAGCGAAGACTTTGCCAATGTGTCAGTATCTGATGCGGATGATACACGATTTGTAATTATCGTAACCGTCCTGAAAACGATAACAAATAAAAAGCGTGTGTTCGCTGTTGTTAATGATGATGTCGCATGTGGATTAGATTTGTATAAGAATTATGTTGGATTGCGTCTAGAGAACGTACCCATCGCCGCTTTCTAATGCAGTACAGAAATAGTGCAGTATATATGTTTTACTTTAAGAAAGATATGTCATGTGACCACACCATGCTCGTAGGTAAAAATCCAGTGGCGTGACATACGTTAGTTCTTTGGATTCAACTATCACGAATTTTACCAAAAATTTGCACGAAATTGCTGATGTTCCTAGTTATTAGTGTATTTTCTGGATGTTGCATTGTAGTGTTGGCAATTAACCCAAGACTCTCAGCTTATTCACAATTTATTGCTTTTCAGTAATATTGATTATATCATATAGTCCACTAAAGTTTTCCTCATGTGTATTTGCAATTTTATTTATTTTTTTACAAATGTGCAGTGCAGTTCACATGTAACAACTTAATCATTAATGAATAATACAATTATGAAGCCATTGGTTGACTATCGTTTACTTTTTTACAATGAATATTTAAAATTCAACATGCAGGTAATTGCACAAATAAATAAAGCAGGTGGATTATCAAATACAAGAATTACGTAACAATAACACAATTTTATTTTAGTAATAAACAGGTAAGGTGATAAACCTATATTCAAGGAAATTTAAGAATAATTCAAAATTAATAAGTTAATATTTCCAAACGTTACAAATAATCACATGAAGTTTCAAAAGTGTCGTTGATAACATTATGTATACGATACATAAATTATAAACAAAAAATATTAAGTAACTACTCTGAATCATCAAAATCACTTAAGGGGGATCCTGCTTTAGGAGGCCTTAAAATAGCGTTTTTGGGGGATTTTTTTTTAGGGCAGAAAAAATGAGCAAGTCTAGTGAACTTTTTAGAGCATTTTATTGCATGTTTGAGCATTAAAAAAAAATATGTCGAGAGAAAAATATTTAAACGGAACCGATTTTTATGCACATTTGTGCAACACCATTCAATTGCAATTTACAATCGGTGGGAAAGATGTAGCCCGTAATTTTTGTCTGAAACAAAAAAAACCAAAGAAAATGGCAATTCTCATATATTTTCTTCTATGTGAACTAAAAAAACCCAAAATTTTGAAATTCAAAATTTTTCTCAGGTTCGAAAATAAATGTGCTCTTTGCAGGAAGATAAAATCATTTCAACTTGCTAAAAAAGTTGTTTAGAATTTTTTTTTCATTAATCTTTTTAGTTCAAATAGAATAGAATGCTACTGAAGCCAACAAAAGTTGTTTCGTTTTGATTGCTTGTCTAGTTTTCTCGCAATAACGCCCACCAGTTTAGAAAAATCGTAAAAACGAAAACTCGAGAAAACGCGCTCGAAAATTTACGATCAGGAAAAATGTTAATTTTCGATTACTTACGGAATATCGCGTTATTATCCTACTATAGCTCTTACGAATTCAAAATATTATTGTTTCGAACGACCGATTGAACTTTTTTCAGTACATAGTTCGGTGTTATGTTACTGCGGGGAGGGGCGCGCGTTTCGTTTGTCCGAGCGTTCATGCGTTCGTATATTTTTTGCTCGACACCTCACTGTGTTTAGTGCTGTATCTTTCAAAATATTGCGAATTAGCCGCTATAACTTTTTATACATATTCTTAGATATATTAGGCATAGATTTGAGCAATAAAAAACAAATCGATTTTTTGAGCCTTCTAAGGCAGGATCCCCCCTTAATTCATGCACTTAATGTATCGTCCGCTTTTCCTCCTACTTCGTCTTCTGCTTCAGACTCTTCGTCTTCAGAGTCTCCTGTATTTAAAATAAAGCGTAAATTATTTATTTATTTTCCATATAGGTATGAACAATTTTATCAACGTGTGAGCACAATGCAGACCATTCTTGTGCTGTTATAGCATTACATTTTTCCAATGTGAGGTTCTTCACATCTGCAAGTGTGTAATTTGCATTGTTCGATGCAACCCAATTCTTCACAATTGCCCAATCTTTTTTCAGTTTGATTAAGTTCAGAATGATACGAAGGTAACCTTAAAGCAGAATGGCCATATGCATCTAAAAACGCGTCCAATTAGTATTTATGATGTTCCGGCTTATGTTGCTTAATTATTTCATACGGTTGTGTCGGTTTTAATGGATCGTGGCGAGTTTTTCTCTATGCCAGCCATGTCACCATATACTTTTAGATATGAGGATGTTGGATGTTTCTCTAAAGTCACATTATGGTACGAGGCATTATCAATAACCAACACGGATCTAGATGGAGGATTTGGAAGTAACTGAATTTTAATCCATTTAGAATAAAATTGATAGTTCATCTCATCGTTGTAATCTCCAGATTTCGTCCCAGAATTGAACATCAACAAATTAAGTTATTTTAATGGGGTGAAGTTGATGATTTCTAGCGGTGTGTAAAAATTATTAAACAAAAGTCGAAGCCTGGTATGATTTCAATAACAAAAAAGGTCATAAAATCTTGTCCAAGCTTACTAAAGCCAATAGTTAAATATAAGTTATCAGTTTCTAATCAGGTCATGCCAAAATGTACTGAGAAAGATACATGATCCTGGTAATTTAATGAGGCACATTGCTTGTAATATTAATTCGCCAACTTATTTAATTTCTAAGTGGCTTGTGATGAAGTTTAAGAATTTATCAACCAAATTCAATAGATAATTACAAGAAAAACACCATTTGATGCTTTCCATTGATATCAACCAATCCGCTCGAGAAGTATTTCTGGTGCAAGTATTCAATCCAATCGGAAAGTAATTATACTCAGTGACATATAAACTGCACCACCTAGCAGGGGTGGGAATTTTTGGACTAAATTTGGCAGGAATAGTGGACTAGTCCAGGGAAATAGTTGATTAAAATTTGAAACCCAATCATCAAGTAGTCATGGGATTTTTGACGATTGTGTCATTTTTTAGATGTGGTGATAGACAAGCAATTATCGAGTCATTTTTTGAATTTGTTCCACTTTTTCGGATCCCGTTCTTTAGTTTAAAGTGTTTCAAGTGTTTAACGATGCCTAGAGGAAGGAGACCTCAAGTTTACCAGCAGTTGAGTGACTTTGACCGAGGGCGGATTGTTGGTTTACGAGAAGCAGGTTTTTCGTTTAGAGAAATCGGCAACCGTTTGGGACGGCACCACTCAACAATAATGCGTGTTTATCAAGCGTGTTCTGAACATGGGGTTGAACGTCGGAGAAGAGGCACTGGGGCTCAAAGACGAACCAATGAACGTCAAGATCGCCGCTTAAAATTAATGGCCTTGAGAGACCGATTCTCTACAACTAGATCAATAGCTGATCAATGGTTAGGTGAACAAGGTCGTCCGATAGGCTTGCGAACAGTTTATCGTCGAATAAGAACCTTTGGCTTGCTGTCTTACCGCCCACATCTTGTGCTACCCCTCACTGCTCAACATCGCCAGGAACGTTTGGCCTGGTGCACGGAAAGACTTCAATGGAACTTTGAGTGGCATCGAGTTGTCTTTAGTGACGAATCGCGATTTTGTTTAGGAATGCACGATGGTCGGATGACTGTTAGACGAAGACGTGGAGAAAGGCGCAATCCTGATTTTTCGATTGCGAGGCATGTTCACCGAACTGTGGGGTTAATGGTATGGGGTGCTATTGCTTACGGCAGTAGGTCACCCTTGCTCTTCATTCGGGGCAGTATGACCGCCCGACGCTACATTGACGAAGTGGTAGAACCACATGTTCTTCCATATCTTCGAGGGCTGGAAGACCCACTTTTCCAGCAAGATAATGCACGACCTCACGTAGCAAGGGTTTCTCATGACTTCTTTGAAGAGGCCAATGTTAATCTTTTGCCTTGGCCGCCAAGATCTCCCGATTTGTCGCCCATTGAGCACGTGTGGGACATGATGGGTAGAAGATTGAGGAATCTACCGAACCCACCGTTGATAATAGAAGCTCTATGGCATGAAGTACAGGCTGCTTGGGATGACATACCTCAAGAAGACATTGATCACCTGCTGGAATCAATGCCAAGGCGGGTCAATGAGTGTATCAGAAATAGGGGCGGACAACACACTATTAAAGAAAAATAAAAAAGATGAAGTGTTTTCTTTATCAAATTTGAATCAATTGTTACCTTAGACTAGTCCAATGTTTCTCCAAAATTTCCCACCCCTTCTAGGTGGTGCAGTTTATATGTCACTGAGTATAAGCTAATCGAATTGTGTAATGAATTCTGTAACTAATAGTACTTATCTTAAATAAAAAAAAATATTTTATTCTATTTGTAACTAAAAGCCTATTTAGTGCTATTTTATTGTGATATTTATTATTTCTATTCTAGCTAAATATAAATATTTTACTAATATTCGTATACGTTATTTTATTAAAAAAAACGCTTTGAAATGGAATTAATGTATATTAAGGTAAAATATCGTCTGTACAATTTTCAACTATGTACGAAAATATACGTATGTGTTATATTGGATCATTGAATATGATTTTATTTTAATAAAATCACTTGCCATTTGGAATTTTTAAACTGCATTAAAACTTTCAAAAATCCAAGGGCTCAGTCGCACGTCCTTTTCATTTTTAGTTTGTAGACGAATTAAGATAATGTCAATTAGATTTCCATTCTCGGCGGCGTTCGATAATTGCGAGGAAAGAGAAATCTCATTTAGTTTTCTTTGCGAAAGACGCTGTGCTGCACTTCGTTTGTTCATTTGTGACGAGGAGTTCTAAAGGAAGCTTGATTTCTTAATTCGATATGGCCCCGAAACAGCCAGGTTTTGAAATTACATTTAATGCGCGCGTCGTTTCCCGTTTTAAATTGTCATATTTTGGGTAAAAATTACACTGTAAGTGGTAATATATTTAGATGTAATTAAGCTAATCTAATTTCTTAAAGTTTCAATTGTCATTCACGAAGACAAGGTGGGATGCTGTCGCTGTTCTAATTTTCAAACATCAGCACCGTTTAAATCAGATCACGGAAAATGACTTATTTTATCGCCAAATTAAGTTTAAGGATGAAATATCGCCGCGCTTTAGGACGGGCGATTGTCGCGACGGCACAAATGCCAAAATAAAGGCGCGCGTTAAATTTAAATAACGGAAACGGTTCCCCATTATGAACGGGAAAATCGTATTACGGACGTTCGTTTTTTACGTCCAACTTCTGAAATCGCGGGCGCGAAGCCTGTAAATTATTTTCGCATTGTTGTTGTTAAATTCACATTAAAGCTCGAATTTACATTGCGTTTACGTTTTGCCACGCTGGTGATTTTAAAGTTAACGGACAACGGTTTTATTAGATGTAAGCTGAATGCGTGGTTTATGGCCGAAATAAAATTTCCGACGATATTTTCCTTTACGGTTTGGAGTATTGCTGGTAAAGTACCTCCGACATTACCCGGTTTGATTAGGATTATTAAAATGTCCGAGTCGTTATGTACGCGAGTCCGGTTAAGCGGGGGGATGCGGTTGTCACATTAAACGAGCGTTTTACTTGGACACAAAACACCTCAAATGGTCGAATGCCTAGCAGATATTTTTTCAATTACTTTTGAAAATCATCAACGGAGTCGTAAGATTTTATCAAAAAATAATTGATAATAATTAATTAATTATATTTAAAATACATCTGTCTAAAATTGAGGGAAAGTTGGTAGACAACTATCACAAATTAACAAGCGAATAAATTATAAAAATTACTAAAAATCGTAATAATATTTGCAATGTTTTGACAAAAATATGAAAATCGATGTCGACGTCCTTGCTACGTCGACACAATTGCGTAATAAATTGAAGCCAGAAAGAAAACAAATACTGCATGGAAAGAACAGAACCAAATTATATTTTATTTCGTCAAATTAAAAATCCACGTCTTGAAATGATGACAATAACTGGTCAGGTTCATAAAAACTAATTTGACAGACCAGCATTATTTGCCATTGTTTTGATTTTTTTGAAAAACTGAATATAGTTCATATTCGAAGCTGTTTCAGACAATGACAAAGTAAGAATGCCGCAGGATGCTATATCAATATTTTTACTAATGAAGTAAATTCTAGTAAAAATTTAGGAAATTCAGAAAAAACTTGAGTGAAGTCGATGAATCTTGAAACGCAAAATAATTCGTAGTACAGTGGTCTCTATTGGTCCAAAAAATACGGGCTCTTATATCCAAACATTTGAAATCTTTCTTACACCTAAAGACCATTCTAAAAACCTGACCCGAAGCAGAAAGAAATGATGCTTCATAGTTACAGAAAGTTGACAAAATATTCGAATTTTCAAATATTTCAAATCTACTATTGCACCAAGGCAGATTAGACATTGAATGAAAAAAATAAATAAAACTGTTAATTTTTTCTCACATTTAAAATCCTTGTCGTTTCTTGTAGGAAAATAACTTAAATAGGCCTTGATACCAATTTTATTTATCATATCAAACTTGTTCCTTATTTCCCGAAAGCCAAACCCAAGCCAACCTAATCAAAGTAAAGCCAACCCAACCCATTCCAACTCAACCAAACCCAACACAACCCAACCCAACTGAACCCAAAAAGCCAATATTAGTACAGGAGATTGGCAAAAAAATCGTAGCCTAATATTTTCACTGTAGTTGACTTTCACCGCCGTCGGTATCGAGATCACACATTCGTCATTCGTACGCAGTTTTTGTAATATTGCAAGTTGGATTATTTTGGATATTAATATATCATCCATCTTCATGTTGTCTCCTCGTTTATTGGTTCGTGTTCTATTTAGCTAGTTTCAGTTGCTCTCTATTATCTCTCTATTGTGCAATTTCAACAGGCAAACCAACTTGGATGCAATTTCCGGAAAGCTACGAGTTTTCCTCCCTGGTTCACATTTGAAGTCAAATTAAACCTAAAAACAATTAAAACAAAACAAAAATGAGTAACTACAGCGACAGTTTGGTTTTTCGTTATCTGTTTTGAAAATTATTTGCTCATTCTTGTAAAATAGGACATGTTATGTTTCTCAAAATGGTTTCACATCCCACGAATTCATTGCTAGCGCTCGCGTCCCGCAAGGGTCGTGTCTTGGACCCCTATTATTTATTTTTTTTATTGATGACCTGCTTCGTAGCATGTCCTGTTATGTACTTACGCTTGCTGATGATCTTAAAACATTCGCCACGACTGCGCAGATATTGATTTTCTACAGACGCACCCAGGTCGGGTCCAAGCGAATTTGACCAATACAATAAAGTACATCATATCGAATACTTCGTTTTGTTACAAATGCTATCCAGGTCCCAAAATTTTGAACATGGTTCACGAAAAATCAAAGAACCGGTTATCAAGAAACAAGAAATACAATTTCTATTGAATTGGCTCATTTTACGACGTGAAATGGAAATCAATTGCATCTGTCAATCTACATCGGTTTTGGGCGAGGTTCCGGTCAGGTATAATGGACTAAAAAATATATGTGTGGTGGTCTGATGAGCTCCTAGAGCACGAAACATCTGTCATCACATTCGCTGAAATTTATTTTCAAGAAGGTAATCTTTATTGTCGACGGCTGCGTAGTAGTTGCAAGTGTAGATATGTACCAGCTTTGTTGGTCGTTAAAGACCTTTGCAAAACTGTTTTTGATTCATTGATAATATTAATAGTGTTGGTATCAGTGAATATAATCATTTGTAGACTTATGAATATTCCTATGCATACAACATTATTATTAATTAAAATTGCGCAATTATAATAGAATTCTTTACATTTTTTGTGTTTATTATAGACAAATAAATTATTTAGTGAGTATTAAATTAAATTGAAATAAATAAAAAGTATATAAATGCGTTTTACAAAGAAATTAAAAAAATATATTTTCAAATTAGGATATTAGGCAATTTAGTTGAAAATATTAAATTATATCCACAGTAATTTTACATATTTTATGTTGACTGAAAATTAATATGGTTCATAATTATCATCGATAATTATCCTGCGTCCTGCAAAAGTTACTTATTACAGCTTCTAAAATTATGATCTTTGGGTTTTAATTTTGTTTTCTTCCTGACTGAAGGACTAGGTTCAATGTAATTCTAACCTAGTCCTTTAGTATTAATTATTACTTTCTGAAATTTATTATTTACATTGCAGTTTAGGTACATTGGAATTATTTTATTAGCATTGAACTTTTTTCTACGACATTAGACTATTACTGTATTCCACGATATAAACGACTAGCAAGGTTTGCCTAATTTTTACAGTATATACTGGGGTATATAGAAAGACGGGCGTGATACCGCGATAGGATATATTTAATGTCATTTGTCATATTGAGTTTAATGTCTGATAAGGGTTTACGAATATCTTATTGCAGGCAATAGATGCAGCAATAGACTTTAATATTGCTAAGTCTAGTGTTTCATGAACGTAATGACTGCTCACGATACAAGATAAGTGTGTGAGGTTGGATTGGGTTAGGTTAATCACGATAATTGATTAGATGTATATTTTGGAATAATTACAGGAACATTTTATTGAAATAATAATAAAATAAAACATACAATTTTATTATTATTATTTCGAATAAATATAATAGAATATCTCATGTTTAAATTGTACGGAGCTTGTCCACAAAAATTGTCGAATATGCACCATATGTTCACCACAACTAAGGTCTTTATTTTTTTTATTATAATTGTGTCACGTATTTTGCAAAAATTACATTTCAATTTGATTTCAATCTTTTTCAAATTATCACTTATATTTGTTTGAGTGAAACGAAGGATATATGCGCATTTCTGCGCCGTGTAAAAGGATTCGGGCAAAAATAAATTTATGAGGCAATAAATTCGTGTACGGCGGGGCGGGTAGTCTCTGCTCGCAATGTCACGGGCCACGTATGATCGCGCTGCCTAAAATAGGTCCGCAATGAGAACTAGTCGGCAATAAAAAAAAGCGCTGGTTTGCGCGGACGGAATGAATATAGCGAAAAAATGATTGCGATTTATCAAAAAATAATGTAGCCTGCGAATATTATTTTCATTGTATCGTTTGTGTTAGCGGGTAGCCAATTTGAGGACTAAATAATTTTTACTGTCCGCCATTCGGCTGATTATTTAAACAATGAGTTTTATTGCAGCCATTCCGTTTAATATCCAACGTAGAATTGGTTTTATAAGAATAAAATAAATACTGAATGTGGCTGTTTAATTCTAAATAATATTTGACGCAAAAATGTTGTTAATATTCACATAACAATTTGTGATATTTGTATAAATTGTTCACATCAAAATATTTGTAACTATGTTTAATTAAATGGTTGCAATGTAACAATAAATTGAAGCAATAAATATTTATGGATAATTACAAATTATAATAAAAACAGGGAGAATTGTAATTTATTTAATTTATAATAAAATTGTTACATCAAATTGTTTTGTTAATTTACTTTGCACTAATGTATTAAAATATATAACACATACTCATTGGAACAATATGTAACGTTTAATTAATATTTATTTTATAAAATAGACATTATTATAAGTCCAGGTCGACAAGAATCTAAATTTTCTGTACCAGCAAATATCAATATTTAGAACATTCTGTTACTGCAGACTATTTTTCATTCTTCGATGTATTTTTAAGACGCCCACGTAATGGTTCGTTAATCTGGATTCATCACTTACTGTAATTTACACACAATTATGTCACTTTTTTTATACGTGCCATTTGCAAAGCAGCGGACGTTAAAAAGTCTGATTGTAAGGGGTGGAATAATCTCGCGTTGTGATCAAGCGCCGATTGGCAACGTTTCTCAACTTTATCGGTGTCCTTCCCATCGTTCTCTTATCTCGTCCCCAGAACTCGTTAAATTCACTCAAACTCCATTTCTACATACTAGCTTTCATAACAAGAAAAATGTGGTTCAAATAAGGGACGCCTTAGCGCGTCCTTCGGGGAATCCGCAAAACAACGCGGATGCGAAAACAAACGCGCATTAAAACAAAATTCGCGACTTAATTAAATTCTTCCAGTCGTATTTCGCATTAAGGTTAATTCCGTAATCGTTTTGCGGGGCGGCCGTACGAGCGAGACCGATGAAATATGCAGACCGCCGCTCGAAAATAATAAAGTATAAAACTGCTAAAATCTCGAAACGAGTTTTTCATGCAAAGTCTCCCACAGAAGACGTAAATTTGATCAGCGTTATTAGCATACGTTTATGAACTTCACAATCTGTAAACGAGTTGGTTATTCTCTGGGGCCGCCCCGGCTTCCAGAAATTGCCGCCCATTGTACGAATGCAAAGCAGTTTTCTCGAAACTTTTTCTCTTTAAAGACGACTGAACATTGTTAGTGTAATAAAAATGTTTTCCGCTGTAATGGAGACATGCACGATAGTATTAAAGTTTTTAGCGGAAAAATATATATTTACAACTTTTATTTATATTTATGTTTGAAATGTGAATTATTTCATGGTTTATGCTTTTTATTGTTTTAAATTTGTTTTCCTCTGTTTCTACACAAATACTTGTTTGGCAATTTGCGGTAAATTTTCTTTATTTTCATAAATTTTATTGATGATGTCATAATTTAAAAACAAGAAATATTATCCGACGATTGGTTGTTACCCTGTGCAATTTATCAGCGGCAAGTAAGGCCGCTGATATTATAAACGAGTATGTGGCTGGCTTCAGAAGAGTCCACATCGTCGCTCTCGAAAAATATCTGCAATCGAAGAAAATATTGATAAATATAAAATTAAATAGTAAAAAATTGGAGAATATAATTACTATCGACGTTTAAGTTACGTTTCTCAAAATGAAAAAATCAAAAATTCTGAATTACGAGTTACGAGTTTTGCAATGAAAATCGTTATAGCTCATTGAATCAAATTTCAGACTCAATGCTGAATATTAACTTCTGCATCAACTTTAAAGGGATTCAACCCAACCCATTTCGAAATAATTTTTGCCATTTTGCAGAATATCTTACTCGCAATCTAAGCCAGTTTAAATTGTTTAGGCTTCTAAACAATTTAAACTGACTTCGAAAAACGACAGAATGCAATTTTTTAATCATTTATTTAATGAAATTCAATATGCTTTAAAATTAACTCAGCTGTGGTCCAGTGAAAGATTTTTTAATAATAACCGTAAATACAGAAATCTATCTGAACCAAACCGACCCAAACGAAATAAAAGTTGCTGTTATACCACAAGCGATACATTTTAAATAATGGGATTATTCCAACCCAACCTAAATCGACTGGGAGTTAATGGAAATCATAGATTTTCGAACGTGCGTTGATAAAGTTTATAATTAATTGAATCTTGTCAAAAATGATTTCATGAGATTAGGGAACTAAATGACTTTGGGAGCTAAAATTCTTTGCAATAAAAACCACTAGAATTCATTGAACCAAATTTGACAAATTTTGATCAGAATTGAACAAACCCACCACAACCTATTTCGACATCGATCTTCACTTTGTTGAATGTTTTACTCGAAATCGAAGTCAGTTTAAATTGTTCAGAATGACACAACCTACAAACTCCGAAGCAACACTAAAAAGTAGAAGAAAAATCATAAAATTTTGTTATCAGGAAAATAAGACTGATAGGCAAGGGTCAAAATCAAGAACTGAATTTAGAGAGCGGACCGGTCTACTTCGCGATACTAATCTAAAAAAAACTGCATTAAAAAGACAGTGAGTTTAATTCTATCACCTAGGTAGCACCCCAACCCAACGTAATCCAATCAAACCCAACGTAATCCAACCTGGCCGATAACACCTATTTACAGAACAGCAAGCCATGCAAGAAAAGAAACAAACTAAACAACCAATGGAAATAATGTAGACGGCATAAAAAATTAAACAAATGTAAGCATGCGGTACAAACAACAACTTGAAATAATATTAAACCAATATAAATATTAATAAGTGTGCTACAATAGCAATTATTTCAATTCAATCGAGTTAAATATTCGGGCTGAGGTGGGTTGGGTGGGATTAAGTTAGGTTGGGTGGGGTTCGGTTGGGTTGGCCTGGATTGGGTTGGCTTGGTTTTAGCTGTATAACTATTCCTGTGACGTGATACGTACAATTACAACTTATAAATTAAATTATTTCACTTTGTTCGCCTTTATTTCAATTTATTCGATTCAATAGTTTTCCTCAAACTATCCTAACCCAACCCAACGCAAGCAAAGGCAGATGATAATAGAAGTCACCAATTTTTGACTTTGTGTGTAATTAGTCATATTTTATATAGGGACATTTTTATCGGCGTTATCGCCTATAGGCCTACACTGTGGGTTGTTATTTTCTCAAAAAAAAACGCAATCGTTACGTTAACCATTTTAAAGATATTACGGAAGAACAGAACCAAAACTTAGGTGAAGAAATAACTGGCTATTGTATGTATAAAGAAGAAGATGGATTTGATATAGAACCTCCAACAGAAAATGAAATGCATAAAGTAATATCATGCCTGAAAATGGAGAGAAACAGTAATTATACGTTGCAAATTTTTCTTAATTTTAGAGGAGCGCACGATTCAGTAAGAAGAAAGGAATGTTACTAGGCAATGCGGGAAATGCAAATCCCATGTTAGCTAGTATTAGCTAACCGTGTGGTTAGTGAGAATGACTTTAGAGACCAGTAAAGTACGAGTAAACAATTTAGTTTCAGATTCTCCACCAAGACCTGGCGTACGCTGACGCTATAACGATACTGAGATAGCAAGGAAGGAGCTTGAAAGAGTGACCAGAAACTTGGAAGCAAGAGCAAAGAAAGTATAAAATAAACTTTGAGAAGACCAAATGCATTTACATGAAAAGTACGATAACCAAAGAATATATACGAAAAGAAATAGTGATTGATTAAGGCAAATACATATCGAAAAGGTTAAGAACTTTTTGCACCTGGGTATCTGGGTGTATGGCTATCGGAGGATGAGGATAGTAATTCTGAGATTGCAGCCAGGGCAGTAAGTGGGGATCGGTGTGCTGGAGCGATGAACGGACTTTTAAGATCAAAGAAGATCTTAAGGAATTGATAGATTCAATTATATGAAACAATAATTCGACTAAGAGTGACTTGTGGTTGTGAGACGTTGGTCATGAATAAGAAAGAGGCAGGAAAACTAGAGCTCTGGGAACGAAAGGTACTCAGAAGAATATTTAAGGGAAGAAAGGGGAAACGCCCACTGGGCACGTAGAAGTAACGAAAAAATAAGGCAGCTGTATGGAGGAGCAACAGTGAGTCACTTTGTTAGGGACCAAAATATGGGATGGTTATGGCAAGTGGAAAGAAGAGAAAACCATCGAACAAGAAAGAAAATGTTACATTTTCTTTTCAGTAAACAGAAAACAGGGAGGTCCAAAAACGAGATGGTTGCAAGCGGTTGGAATGGATCTACATGAGAAAGAAATTTGCAATTGGCGAGAAAAAGTAAGGAACAGAGAGATGGTTGCAAGCGGTTGGGTTGGGTTGGGTGGGTTGGGTTATATATAGCACGTTGGAAATTGTCGGAATCTGTCGAAGTAAGTTGATGAAATCGCCAATTTATGTGAGTTGCAATAAATTGCACAAAAACAAAACTACAATCGAACGATTGCGTCCCCGCTCACGGGACGCCCATCAGCGCCAGCCTCGCGAAATGATAAATTCGAGGATTTCGAAGAGAGGGACTGCATATTTTTTTTCTGTTTTCGTAATTAAAACGAATGACGGCGAAACAGAGAGCGTCCGTCGGCGTCTGGAGCGCCCTGGGACCGGAACTGTGAATGGCTTTTGCGAATCAGACTGCGGGAATTAATGTACCTCATATGTAACTGTTATTACTTTTTGTGTTCGCGGTGACGCAAATAACGAAAAAGTTTACCTATTATCTTAGCACGAGCCACATATCCCGTATTTTCGACGACTGTAATTCATATCATGTATATGTATTATTTAGTGGTCTAGTGATAGGCATATTTAAATCAATTCATTATTTTCATTGACGTTAATCCACTCCGTCGAACACCGTTAATATCACAGCGCAGTGCGGAGAGCAAACTAACGAACAAAGCATCGGATTTATGTCTTGCGTTGTACATTGCAAACGTACGCCGCGTCGCGTCGCGCCGTCTGCAAATAGTCAAATTGAATGCGCGATCGAACACTTTGCTATGTTAGACAACATTGGCCCTTTGATGCGGCCCCTCCAAGTAGAAACCCAACCACTTTGGATCAAATGGCGCAGCGTTGACCAGTGCAAATACCGTTAACAAGCATTACGCAGTTAGTTAAACTACGACAATGTCACGGAAACTTATTATTGTCTCGGAAGTACGTATTTACATTTGCCGCAAAGCGACTTTGGGATCGAGTTGCCAAACGTTGGCGGAAAAACACACGACGAAGCGAAAATATTTTATTTAGGGCACGGGACGAGGGTCATTGAAAATCTGTTTAGGATGCTACGTACTGTCGTTTCGTCCCCTGTCGCAAGGGACATCCTCATCGCGTATTATTAAATATACAATTAAATCACTGTGGTTACATTTATAACTTTATATAGACTTCTTGACTATCAATTTTAATATTAACTGGCAATAGCAATTATGACGAGCCATTCGCTATGTCGAATTTTGAAATTTTCGAACATGATTACGTTCGATCCATTTAAAACTTCGTCTAGAAGATTCGGTTGATCAACAATTTTTTTCTTCTACACGTTGAGCCATTGAGAAAAACAATATGCCCGTTTTTCTACATTGGTGTAGTTTTCAAAAATACGTTAAATATTGAAAAAATGCAGTAAATATAAAATATACTATAATAAATTTTAATTCTTGTTGATTTTTGACAACTGAGAAATTTTTTACAATTTATCAATGGAAAATATTTCGTGTTGTTTGTTCGTCATTAATCAAAAAAAAAATAAAAAGAAAAATTAAATTCGTAATTGCAAAAAGATGTTAAAATTATCAACGAAGAAATCTTTAAAAATGAAAAAGAAATATTCAACAATGCATAAAATTCGCTGCAAAGAATCATGCAGAAATTGTCTGAAATATAGGTTCCTAAAAGTTTTCTAAAAGTGTCAAAAAATTGAAAATAATTTTCAGCGAATGAACCAGGTGATTATAGGTGTTCCTTCAGTACCATAGAGGGCGAAACGGATTCATCGCTTGATACATTTACTGAAATTTATTTTTTATTTTCAACAAAGTTTCTTCTTTCGTGCCTACGACTGCGAAGTATTTGCAAGTCTGTCGAAGCAGACCACTCCGATTACGTAACAGCACAAGTCGTCTAGATGGCCAATTATCCAAAATGTTAGAAAATTGAAATAACAATAATCTAAAAAACGTTGTGATCTCCTGCTTCTCAGGACTGGTTGACTGTTTCACTCTAAGCCAAAACTGTGGAATATATCTATTACCTTATTCATTGTTGGTTTTAGTTTCATCGGGTTCGTCATTTGATCTTCGTCACTATGCATTTCTAGGTCTTCAGTTTCTGAAACATGTTGTTCGGTAAAATATTCTTCTTCGTCATCAGTGGCGCTATCTGTATGGTCAGTATGGTATCAGTTTCTTCGAGCTGTTTTTGTGTGAATGACTCTCTGATTGCTGATTATTCATTTTTAACGAAAAACTGCAGTGAAAGGTGAATAGATTCAAATAAACATTTGGTAACACAAACGCCTTAGTATAGAGTTCTCGACGAGACCCTCTTAACCTTTATCTTCTGCTACAACACTTAAAGACTATTACCGTAACAGCAAAACAACCTTGTCATGCACGAGACGTAATTGACAAATGCCAACAAACTATGTTACCAATCACTAAAAATTAAAAAAAATTGCGAAAATGAGTAGAGGTGGGGTCCTCGAAGAACATTTAAGGTTTAATAAGTATGCAACCTTTGCAAAATGTCTTTACATTAAGTGAAATTAAAAATTGGGTCTAAAAGTGAACTTAATTAAGAAATATTTTAAAGTTGCCCTAGAAGTGATTGTAGTAATTGAATATTTTTGATATAAATATCAAACGAAAATCGACGACCATGGTATTAATAATTTCAATATCGATAGTTTGTGAAAGCTGTATGGATAATGGAAATATGGAAATATTAATAAAGACCTCGTGGCCATATTTGTATCGTTTTCATACTGCTTATAAAGGGGTTGAAAATTGGTGAAGCGGTGTTCCACAATGAAATTCGCTGCCAACAGAAATGACAGACCCAGCTGGATGGATGGACAGACGGACAATAATTTTCCTTAATCTTTTTCTTACTTTTATGTAACGAAAGTACTTAAGATATAAAAAATGCATTAAAAATGGTCCTTTGTTATCTTGTACGGTTTGTTTACTGACTCTGAAGAAATTGTTGAAAATGACGCTATCTCAGAAATAGTCACCCATCATTGTTGCCTTGGAATAGTAAATTTTTGCTGCTTATATATACCTGGCACATGTTGATCGTACTATTTATGCTATCAATCTTCTTGTTTTCGGTCATATTTGATCAGATCTTTGACAGCATATATGCAACTGAACCTGTCATGTTTGATTAATGCGTGCACTTCATTAGGTAAACATACTAATAAATAACTATTTTTGCTAATTAAAAATTTCAATATCTACGCTCATGTGGTCTTTCTTTTGAGTTCACTTCATGAACATCAGCTAATATATAATTTTGTACGTTTGTGCACATTAGTGGCCCTCTTGTGGGAATAACCTTCCTTATATAACGATCAATGTAAATATGGCAAAAAATAATTTTGAGCAATTGTGTCGCAGCTGTGAAGAAATTCAAAACTTATATCAATATAGTTTAATAAAACTATCATTTCTTACTTTAAATCGTCTTTATTTCTGTTGATATTAATAAAAGTAAAAAATTGGAATTAAAATAAAAAATATAACATTTCTACAAATTTGGATTTTTCGCTGTATTCAGCTGTTAGTTTACCTGAAGGCGCCAATAGATCCAGGGTTGTCGAAGCGTTTTATTTATTTTAATTTTAATTCCATTTTTTATTATTTTTTATAAACATAAATAAATCCAAAATAATAATTTTATTACCCAATCTTCGTCTACAAACTTCAGAGAAAAGTTTATGGGGTAGTTTCTGCGATAGGGTGTGAAAAAATTAAACGTCTTTATTTCACCATTATTAATGTAAATCTGTTGATATATAATTTTGTACAATCCTCGACGATGACTGTACAACCCTCAGAAGCATTAAATATATTATTTTCTGTAGTTGTATTCGTTAGTCCGCTACGGGGGCGGTTTCTGCGAAAAGTGCCACACAGAATTTTTTTCGCATCACAAATAATGCACAAATAATATGAATTTATCGTTGATAAGTTATGTACTCACACATCACAGATATATGTTAAAGAAAAACATTTTTACTCATAAAGCCATTGCGAGGGAGGTTTTTGCGAAAATGGGCTGATTAAAATCTGACATGTAATATAATGTAATGTAATATAAATCTAATAACAAGCAATTTTACAGTTTTGACAGAAGTTCACAAATAAAAAACTGTTAACTTGTCATTAAAATTTAAGAAAAGTTTGTTTTTTCTTCAGTATTTAATTTATTTTTTTAAATTTATTAAACAATTTCAATGTCTTTTGTTTAACAATAATAATAAGACTTCAATAATTGGTAAATATGCTTGTTTTATTTAAGTATGTTCGAGCTATTCAAGATTTTAACAAATTTAAGAAAAATAACAAAAATAACAAAATGAAATTGTTTTTCCACCTTTGAGTCTTATTGTGATACAAATAAGTAAACTGATTTTAAATAACTTTCTTGTGGCACAGTATTAGATAATTGGTTACGTTATTTTTAAATTAGTCACAAAAACTACTTCCCTATCAATGATTTTGTATAATTACTCAAATGTTAAGACAAAACAATTAAAAATATTTATCGGGGCTATTTGACCACTCGCCCGCATTGCCCGTAGAATATTTCTTCGATAAAAGTCCCTGGTTGTGTGACTCACGTATAGCGATAACGCTCGACACTTTTTGTACCAAAAAAGCAATTATCCTAGTAGTCGGTGCATTCGTTCGATTGTTGATTGATACGCAGAGATTTTTAGTTACGCAGTGCGTGTGATGACCGCCACGCGTATTTTCGCGTTCGACTCAAACTTTTGCAGTTTCGCGGTGCATAACTCAAAAGACATATTTCAGGCTGGTGACCGCGTTGCGCCGGCGAAATTTCAGTGATTTTTCGGTGCGTGTTTATCAAAATATGTGCGTGATTTGTGTGGCGCGTCGCGGATGCACCGAGATGGCTAAACGCTGCGTCCATTTTCGCCGAAGGATTGCGGTGAGTCTCGACCTTGTTCGGTTATTTATTTATGTATGCGTTAATCTGTTATGCATTCGTGCTGCGTTAATCCGCGTTTACTTGCGAGCGACTGCGTTATCATATGGGCTTTTTGCATCGTACGAAATTAATTGGTCAGATTGCTGTTGTGAATTGCAGATTTATTGGCACGTGGTGGGAAATTCATTTAAATCAGGTTTTGGCGTAATGGAAGTTATTGTAGGATGTCGACCGAGACAAATTGTAGGAATTTATGAGATATGTGTGGGTAGGGGGTGCAATGAGCAATACATATTTTAAATATTGGCATTTTACAATGAATGACTTAAAGCAAACTTCCTTAAAAGTAGATAGTGTACGAATCACTTTTTTTGCATTATTTCGGACTCGTTGTCGGAGTTTGTTATTACAGGTAAGATAAAAGCGTATACATAAATATTGTACCTGCGCATCCCTCTACAATTCGAAAATACACATTTATGGATACAGGATGAATCAACATAGACATGAGGCATGGTAATTTGAAGACTAGGATTATTACATCGTTACATCGTTTTTAATGCTGAATTTGTACACCGATCTGAAAGCGTGGCCCCTATAGAAATGCAAAAAATATTTATTCTTTTTTAACAAAATATTGCCTCGTTATAACATCGGAAAACAAACGAAACTTATTTATATAATAATAAGACATTTCATACAACACACGTAGTTGTGGCTGCTCGGGACACGTACTACAATAAGTGAAAACCATTTCGCTCTGTTTCTGGATTCTTTACGCCCTTCATCTGGTTGAAGTTTTGGCGTAACACATTGTGCATTTTCTTGGAATCTTCTCACTGTCAGCGAAAACCCCCCAAAAAAATGCGAACAAGTTTCCAAAAATTTTGATAATATGAAAAAATGTTTCTAAATAATCGGGTAAAAATTTTCAAAAATGTAAAAATTATCTAAAATGTCCAAAAGAAATGAATCTAAAAAATTTCTTTTTTTTGAAAATGGACAAATTCAAAAATGCAACAAAGTGCGCAAAAAACAAATTATTAAAATATTTAAATTTGTTACAGCTACTTTAAAGGAGTTTTTCTCGAATCACCATTTTTTAAATCGGGCGAACCGATAGCGCCTACAAATCTTGATCGACTGCCTTCTAGTTTTGAGAGTAGCTTCAAACTAATACAATCTAGTAGACCACGTAGGGATTTCTTGATAAGTTGTGCACTTCTTTTTGTTATCAACAAAAAAATCAACTTTATATTCATATGCCCACCATTTTTCGTGGGCCAGTAGTATGATATATATTGAAGGAAACTTTTTGGAATTTTATTATAGGTTCACAATTGGGGGTACAGTTGGTTCGCCCATTTTGGATCTCAAAGAAAACTCATCTTAGGATCCCTGCCACCCTTGAGTAGCAATTTTTCAGTCAAAAACAAAAAAAAAAAATGTTTATACTCATAGACATTTCATGAAGTACTGCATAAGGTTTTTCACCGTACTTCTGTAAAAAGAAATTCCTAAAATTGTCCTTTCATTTTGACGCGCATGGTGGCCTGACCCCTTAAGTGAACTTGTAAAATAACTACAAAATCTCTTGTTTATAATGGTCTTACTGGTAGGCGTTTTGTTGCCTTCTTATTCCATTTGATGAAATTAATTGATAGCTTTCAGGTGTCAGAAAGTGATTTAACTAGGTTTCAACTCTGTAAAACATCATTTATTGGGCAAAATCAACCCATTTTTACCATACCTTTAATAACATAGAACAAATCAATTTTATATATTTTTTGTAAAAACTTATCGTGTAAATATTAGTAATATTATGTGTCTTCATCATCTGGTGATCTTCTGCGAGATGTTTTCAATTGCACCTGAAAACACCGGCGTATTTGTTTATTAGTGAATGGATGTACTATTAAACAAATTATTTTTATTTTTTACCATGATGAGTATCTGTATAGGGCACTACCTAAACGTACGTTAAAATTAATTTTATTGAGGGGACTCATCGACAGTATATTTAGAAAATATTGCTTCTCAGAAGGCATTGATTATTAATTAAGAAATATGATGTGTTTCATCAACATATCGAAAAGCTCATGGCGTGTAAGTTGGTTGCAGCTGTCTCTTGAAGTTCGAAGTAAATCGACAAAACGATTTATATGTCGTTTTGTTCCATCAAGTCCTTGAACTTCGGGACTAGGACAACAGAGAAAAAATACACCCTTTGCTTTTATTAAAATTTTATTAACAAAAAAAAATTCTTAACAATGGAAAAAGATGATAATAATATCACAGCAATTACAACGTCTTTCGTAACAGAACTTTAACGCAACGAACGATGAACATTTATATTACGATATGATTAATTGATTTGTCTGGATGAGGTAAACCGAGTTAACTTTTTTTGTTCACGTCGACGAAAAGATTAATGAAACACAGAGTTTTTATTCATAGCTCGCTATTTATCAACATTAATAAAATAAATACGTTCTGGACTGGCTGCTTGGCGAGTATAATACAGTCATCGGAAACTTTCGGCGCGCCGCCGGCACGCACGGCACAGTCGGCAAAAATTAATTTCGCACGCCTGATTTGCATTGCGCGATACCGGAAAATACAATTAAAAATTGCCCCCGTTTCACAAACCCATTAAATTAATCGTCTGTGTGTTTTGTTGGATCGGGCGACGAACGAACAACTAGTTTTCCGTGTTGAATTATTTTACTTGTTTGAAACGGCTAATTTTCAGTTGTTTTTACCCGGAATTATCCTGTAATAAAAATTTACAGCTTTGCATGGATTCGTGGATAGGTTATATCGACGTATTTTTATGCGCTTTTTGGTGTATTAGCCAACGCAGTTGAAATGTTAGATAATTTTATTTGTCTAATGCATTTTTAGAATTCAATTATGGCTTTCTTGCTTGGAGTTAATCCGCTGCAAATCGACCCCATAAACCTTCAATTTAAAAGTTCAAGCTCAACTGGTTTGCACATATTATACTCGGCAACTGAAATTAAATCAATGTAAGCATGAAATCGCATGCCGTCTCGTTTATGCCGCTATATGTAGTATGCCTTTCAGCCATTGAATTAACTCTGTCCATCTTCAGTCAACTAAGTTATATTTAAACAGATTGCGGTTGCAAGTCAACTTAATTTGAACTTCAATCGCTGTGGTTATATCGATTTGCTCGTGAGACATCTATTCGAGCTCGCATCGAAGTAAATAATGCGATATTGTCGACATTAGATCATATTAGCTAACTGTTAGTCACCCTATCATAGAGTTTGATTTTTATTAAGTTATGTGGGAACAAATAGTGTCAGTCAACGATAGAGATCGCTTTGTTGTCGTTTTTAAGTTTAATTGAGACATGTTCGATATCAGTTTAATATTTGCCCGTGGAAGCCTCCAAGATTCGATCTCAAGGATATCTTATAAGAAATATTTTGATATTTTTTGGTAATAAATTAAGTTTGCTTATCAAAATTAGCTGGCGTGACATATTTTTTAAATGTTTTGGATGACTGTATTATATATCATTTATATAAATGAACAATGTATTCCCTACATGGACTTTTAGAATATATGGTTGTTATTTTATGTAAGGTCATACCGCACTTCCCGAATAACCGAAAGTATTTGATCGTTTGCTAAAGTCGGCGAATCCGGTGTCCGGAGTTTGAAAAGTCTCGATTTTAACACACTTCTTTCTGGGTCTTTGATGTTGCAAAGTCTTACTTTTCGAACAATAACTGGTGGAACTGTTTGAGCTCGAACTTCCGATCTCGGCGACTCCCAGGAAGCCCTGATGTAACGTGCTTCCTGTGTGCGGCATCGTTCCATATTTATTCGACGAAAAGTTTGAATAGGGTAAAGGCGTCGAGTGATGCGAACCGTGCTGGTTTTTTATCGTAATAGGAACGGTCTGACCTGCCAGCGAGTTTGTTCCGGTAAAGTTTGCCTCGATAACGCCTGGCAACAAAGCACTATTTATGTCGGTACTCGTAAATTCTATGCACTTGCTCGTCGTGCAAACGTCCGGAGGGGTTTTATTTAAGAGCGGGCCGCACTCGGCTTCATATTTCGGACGGTCCGAGCAAAGAGCGTCGTATTGCTGTCGCTGCTGGGAGCACAGGTGCTTGTCGAGATATTCGCTCGTCAGACGCTGGTGTTCTCGGAGCTTTCGTTCGGCACCGGGGACCATTATCCGCACCTGTGGCATAAATCGTACGTTAAATATTACTCACAACGAGTTTAATTACAATCTAGATGGATAGCTTTTAGGAACAATGAAGCCGGGGTGTAGACCTAAAATAACTCAACCCAATCTAACAAAACTCAACCCAACCAAAATCAACAAAATGAGTCCAACCCACCCTAACCAAAGTCACCCAAACCCAACCTAACCTACCCCCATTGCCGGGCAAATAGATAGATAAACTAAAATGGATAGAACAACATCGTCGACACAAAACAATAATAAAAGATCTTAACCTTGAAGGTGTCAATAAAAAATCGATGACCAAAAGTAGGAGTAAATGGAATTAAAAGACAATGAATGTGAACATAAATCTCAGTGAAACAAAGCAAAAAATCTAAATAAATAAAAGAGCACAAATGATTAAAAATAAAAAAAAATATATTAACCAAACGGATAAGAACAATATGTATAACAAATAGAAGGAAAATAAATGTAAACATGAAACAATATATTTTAATATAGTTCGTTAAAAAAATCTAAAAATTAGAACACATTTAATTTAATTGGGTACCACAGGGTACTTAAAACAAACAGAAATTCACGATGACAAGTAATAGCATTAAAAAAATGTATGTAGAAATATATATTTGTTATATTATTTAAAAATATCAAAAATTGCAATATCATACATCACAGTAAACTAAATTATACAGTGACATCATATTTATGTTATCCATTAGAATTTAGAATTTGTGGATAATATATTTTTTGATCAATCGA
Organism: Geotrupes spiniger; assembly: GCA_959613385.1. Lineage (NCBI taxonomy): Eukaryota > Metazoa > Arthropoda > Insecta > Coleoptera > Geotrupidae > Geotrupes > Geotrupes spiniger. Next base: position 32,427,898 of record OY390736.1, on the reverse strand, counting down.
AATCAATCAAATATCAATCAATATATAATAAGTTGGATTAACTATGAGGCACATATTTCTACCACTCGAAATTCTAAGTTATTTATTGAATGATCCAGCCTCCAAAGTATGGATTGCGGATATCAAGCAAGCTGACTGTTTCAGAACTGTTGCACTAAAACGCCAAAACAGATGCTCGATGGATCGAAATTATGAGGTGGGTCGAAAAGGTACGTCTTCAAGTGAATCACATTTAACATCGCGTGCTAAATTTTCACGTAACAAAAAATATAACAATAATAGGTCATAACCTATGATAGAATCGAATGTTTTAAAGTTTTCTTTAAATCTAAACCTCATTTTGATTTCAATTTATGCTATCTGACGTATGAATTTATTGATGCAATATAAATGAGTGAAATGATTAAATCCTGCAAGCTTTGGTGCAAACATTGCATCCTGTATGATTGTTAGTATAAAACAGATAAATAATACTCAACACTTGGTTATATTAACTTGAAGTTCTGTACTGTACTGAACTGTATCTCTTTTAGAATTAGTTAGGGGATTTGAGTGGCTGCCATCGCATGATGTTTTCAAACAGCAGCAGTGAGTTGTGTCTGAAATTCCTCAATCTCATCAATTTGCTTTCTGATACTTAGGTAGATTTTTCCAGCAAACTGACGCAGTTGCGATAATATAAGAACTTTTCGAAAGAAGTTTTCAAATAAAAGTTGTTTAGAATTTTATTATCTTTAACTTTTAGTTAGTACGACTTTTCCATGACTCGCACCGTTTACGAGATATGGAAAGGTAAGAGTAAATCACCACTTCCTGTTGAGATATAGTCAGGATAGGGTTATGGAAATCAAAATCAAAAGTTGGTTAATTTTTTACCAAACTTCCTGAAAAAGAAAATCGTAAGAAAAATATTGAAATAGACAAATTTCGACAACTATCCAAAAGGAAAAAAATTACGAATAATGTAAACAATTTTTTTTTACTGCTAATGCAATAAAAAATTTTATAATCTGCAAAAATATACAACATTAACAAAAATTTCTCACACAAATGATAAATGAAATAGAGAAATAATAAAAATGTAAAAAAACAATTCTGTACAATCTGTTAAAATAGCAATTTTCAAAATATTTTCAGGTTCAGGTTAAAATATCTTTTCGGAATGTTTATCGATTTCTTTATTTTGAACAATGAATACAGTCATTATTTTTTTTTCGGTGCAATCAGTAGGAAAAAAAATGCTCCAAGAAGAAATGGAGAAATTAAAACGAAAAATGTAAACAATGCAAAATGAGAGAATCCGACGAACAAAAAAACTAAAGCAATGAACACCAACAAAAAAAAAATTGCAATGACAAAATGCAAAGCTCTTCAATATAGTGTGGCAGAAGCTCTAAATGAATTCGTAACACTTTCACAATGAGTTCGATGAAACTAAAAATGACCCTAACTGTGAATGAAAGTTGGAAAATTTTAGTCGCACATTTTCTCCTTGATTACATATCATCTTCTGAAAATGTCAGCTTTACGACATTGGTTATTGAAAAAGTGTTAACCTCTAGAATAAAAATTATTTCTTTTATGTGTGATGGTCTAGCAACAAATATATCAATGGCACGAGCTTTTGGACTAAATTTAGAAAATAATACATTTAAGTATTAGTGGCCAAGGCATATATTTTCTTTTGGGTAACTGCCATATGTTAAGTTGATGAGAAATTCAGTCGTTCAGCAGTTTCACTGATTCTGATGAAAATGTAAGAAAATTATTTGTTTGTAATTCTTTCATATAAATCAGGAAATTAATATAAAATATATTCATTTACTGAAAGATTTTCAAGGATCTGAAACTTGGTGTTTGGCCAGTATATTAACACAATCACATCTGCAATGGGAAAGACATGAAAGCGAAATTGGCTGTTCATGCACTTTCTTCCAGTCTAGCTATTGATTTTTGTCGAAAAATTATATTATTATTATATAATTAATAAATAATTTTATTCAAACATCAATAATTCTCCTTGCAGCCAACATATGTTATTTGTAGGATAATTATAAATACTGAGCTCTATATTTCAATAATTATAACGCCTATCTAACATGGAACCTAATTAACCCACAATTTATGAAAGACACGTCGTCATACCACCAATTAAATATTCTTACGTGGATGGTTCTCATTCAGTCCTGGAGCGGCGAAGTAATGAGATGGATCCATATTTTATTTCTTGAAGCAATCATCACTTTACACATAGTGTTCTAAATTTTCTTGTAACACTACTCATATTCCAAAATAGTTATGAGAGTCGAATGCTTTACATTTTTTATAAATCTTTAAGTGGAAGTGCTTCTTTGATTTCTGCACAAAAATTGCAAATATTCATCACATAGTCAAGAACCAGAATTATTTTGATCAATAATCCTTAAATCAACATAATTAGATATGATTTATTTGATTGGGTACACTGACTTGTGCGTGCAGGCACCATTGTCACTATACCATGCAATTATCAAAAATTGCCCAACGATTACATTTACATTTCTCGCCAGTCACTCATAGAAATATCTTTTCCCCAACGTGGAACAATGAAGTAAATTTTTCAAGCCGAATTGCTTTTCAGCAAAGCTGCAGATTATAAATCCCCTTTTTTAGTTATCTAGCACTGGACGTTTTGTTCGCGTCTTGCGGCAACAATAAGTAATCACGACCAGACGCAGCGAGATCGGAAAGGAAGAAAAAGTGTTTGCGTTTCATTTGCGCGCTTTAAAATATTAAACGCGATCGTTTATTTCTGCGCGAAATTATAATTTGTCGCGGATAAATGACGCGGCGCTGATAAAGTCCTCCAGATTAATAACTTCGCTCCTCCGCGCCGCGCGGGATTTCTTATTGCTCTATTGCGGCTCCTTCGTGTTTTTATTTATCGCGGCAATCGGATGCGATTTTAAATACGATCGTTTGTCACGGGAAATTTGGATAATAAATTCAAGTCGGCGATTTTTTAAAACGAGCTTTACGTCAAGTAAATTTTGAATTCACGGAGACGGCCTTAACCACAACTTATAATTGTTAATACGCATGGGGAGACGGCGTACCCGAAACTCGGTGCATAACTTTGAACACTCTATTTATAGGGTCTTGTAATTGACTTATATTTAGGCGTAACACACGAAGGCAGGGAAAGGACAGAACCATTAACAATTCAATGGGACTTATATAGTTCAGACGTGTAATGATGTTAAAACCCTGCGGCCTATTACATCGCAGTCCTATTAAGCTATAACAGAAAATCAAAGGTAGTACGTCTCGGCTGCCTTTGATGGTTGCAACATAAGTTGTATAAATACGCCGACTCTTTGAAACAAGAAATAAAATAAAATAAGGAAGCACTAACTGAATTATTTATTTCTTTTACGCTTCCTGGGTAAATAAATGGATTAAATGCATTTGTTCTATTTATTTTGTCGAGTTCGTTTTAAGCTAATTTATTATTTAATCGCGGAATCTCGGATCTCTCCTTAGGCATCGCGCAACCATCAGATGATCATTACAGCGAAGTCTATCTATCCTGGCAAAGGAGGAATCGTAGTAAAAACAATTGTTAGAGAAGCTTTATTGGATATTTTTTGTTCCAAGTTCTTAATAAAGTGCAATCAAAAACGTAACATTGAAACGCATTACGTGACCACGATTGAGACGACTTCATTGCTTTCTTGACATTTTAAGATGCAATTAAATGTTAATATAATTTTGTTTTTGTCATTTTTTTATTTCGTAACATATTTAACTATTGTAAATGCGACATTTTAACCACTACATGGTGATAATTATTTATTTCATTTAAAATACATTGAATACCATTTCGTCCACCGAAGAGAATCTGTTGAGGTAACCAGACAACGAAAAAACGGCGGCCAACTTCGTCATGATGAAGGCTGCTCCAGCTGTGAAGAAACACCATCCATATTTGTAATCGTAAACAGGTCCAGCCAAAAATTCCCTATGATACTGCGTCGTCTCCAGCAGCGTTTCGGAGAGTGCCGACGCAAACACGACGAGCCCGGTTCCCAAGAACAGAGCTGCAATATGCAAAGAATACAGGGATTAGTCCTTATTGTAGGGATTAGCGGAAGCTTAGCGAAGTTTTATAGGCGCTTCATTGTCAAGAACTAATACCGCGCTAATTTAAAGCACATTATTTCGTCGGGCGTCCCTCCCGGGCGCTGGCGCGGTGTTTAAATTCTTAATAAATTTAATTAGAGTGTTTTATTTGGAGTGTTCTTTAACGGAGTTTGCTCTTAAAACTTTGATACAACAGACTGAGGTCTTAACTTTTAATTAGCTTCTTTATGATGAGATGTGCGTGGAAGTGAATTGGTTTGATGAGTTATATAAATCGCGCAAACAATTTTGTTTCATAAATTTGGTTGTGGGAATTAAATAAAATTTTTTATCCTAACTATAGTTCCACTATAAATTAAAATCAATACTAAATCGAACAAATACATATTTAATCATAACAACACAGTCAAATTGAATGATATTTAATTCCTCGTGCAATTAATGTTATATGAGTGCGTACTACACGCAATACAAACAGAAAAGCCGAATATGGAGTACCACATTACCCCAACGGTTCTTTGCAAGCAACCCCCGCTTCGAAATAAAGTATACCACCATTTTGCAATTAGCACAACGCACAATGAAAACTCACAGTAAACAAGAGGGTATGCAAACGTTCTCCTAATTTCGAATTCAAGGAACTAACACCAGCGTAAACAAAACAGCTAAATAACTTTAATTACCGTCGATATCCGAAGCATAAAATGAATAGGTCACAATTCAACAGTGTAGTAGAAGCAGTTTTGCAATGCTTATATTGTTATAAAATGCATATTTAATATAAATATGATCTAACCATCGGCTGTCGCTTTGTGGTACAATAGAAATTTATTGTCATCGACGTTATGACGTCTTTGGTTTGTTAGGTTTGCAATATTTTTGTTTATTACACCAATGAGTTAGATATGCCTATTTCATACAAGTTTGCATAATTGTATATAACAACATAATATTATAAATATAAATTTTATTATTTTTTATATGCATATATTTATTATGACACTAACACTATCGTAGTTCACCACCAACACGTAAAATCTGACGAAAGTCTAATTTAGATTTAAATGATTTTTTTTGCAAAATATTTATTTACAAACACGTATTTTATGTTAAAATGCTGAGTTGGTAACATTGGAAAATGTTGGTAAATTTGTAATTAACTTTGGCTAATTGCGACAGCTTTAAGATCCAATATGGGGTAAGCAACTGCCATTGAAATTAGTTTATCGTTTAAGTCCATGAAGATTGCGAAGTGAACAAGCAGCCGGGGATGTCATGCCCTACTCAAAAGATTCATAGAAACGTGAAGAAGACGACGGGCGGAATAATGGTGTTGGAGAGATGGAGAAGTTTCGTAAAATATGAACTGAGATGAATGGGAGAGCAGTAATTAGTAAATAAGGTTATGGTGGAGTTAAATGAAATGGGAGGATACGAAATTTTGAGATGGGAAGAGAACAGAAAGCCTGAAAGAATATCTGAGGAGAGGCAGAAGGGAGAGAATAATAGCGAGATAGACAGTGCCAGATTTCTGCCTAGGCCTGCAAGGCGCCGGTCTAGGGGCCCTGGTGGCGGAATCTTTACATAATCTCAAAAGCCTGCCTTGCATTATCAAAAAGCTTTATCTAAAATAATATTATAATATAATTTTTACTACATTTTGCCAAAACAGGGCGCTCATGATATAATTTACAGCCCTGCGTGCAACAAAGCTAGAGTTAGGCCTCTTCGTTTCCTCTCTCTCTCGCCTGCAGTATCCACGTATTCCACAGTATTATTCTAAAGTTTATTAAAGTCATTAAAGTCGATTAAAAATTATATGTTCTATACTAGTGCATTTAATTTGCTAAATTTCCAAAATAGCTTCGTGATGGTGGGCGCCTAAATGTCCAGTGCCTAGGAGCCCTGGGTCTCTAAGTCCGGGCCTGGAGATAGATATGCGAGATATGAGGAGAAAGGCAGCAAATATTGGTTGAATATACGAGGTGATGATTAGGTCTGGATGAAGTGGAGATAAAGAGCGAGAAGAGGATAGATAGGTGTGGGATTGGGATACTAAGCAAGTTGAAGGGCATACACGAAGACAGAGTTCATTACAAGAACACGGAGATGAGGTGAAGAGAAATAAACGATCGAAAGGAGACAGGGAAGGCACTCCTAAACCTAGTAAAAAAAACATAATGAGACTTCTGGCGTTACGCCACATGGCCAGCTAATCTAACATAAATCAAGTGATTAAAATTCAAATTCAAATAAGTTTGAATTGAATTTTTTGTTTATTTATATGAAAATACTCTCCATTTTTGGGGCAATGCATGGCCTCTCTTGCTTTGACATTGAAATCGGTATGGACCTATTTAATGTTTCTGTGCATATTCTATGCAACGATAACGTCACAATGGTGCTTTTACGTGTCATTTTAAAAAAATGTAATTTCTGTGAATTAATTGAATAAATGGCATGGGAATTATTTTAATGTCCACGCCCAATAGACTAAATTACTTTGTATTTTTCCCATAGATTGTAAAAGAATAAGGGATCAGGGTAAATATGTATTATTTGTTTAAATTATGAAATTTTGTAATTTATGGGAATAAGGCGCTGTATTATCAAGTATTTATGTTAAATAATGAGCATTGGTAGATATTTCATTATAAAATTATTTGTTAAAGTATAGATTTACGTCGCTAAAATCGGTGAATTGTACACTTTCAGTAATATTCAAATTTATTACGACATCACAACACCCAAGCTTGATGAGGGTCACATAAACAGGTTGCAAAAAAGGGTGGCGCAATAAATTTTAATATTGAAAAATATTTTTAACTGGAAAGTTGTAGTAGATTAGTTGATTTAAATGTATTTAAATAAATGTTTAGAATCGAAAATAAATAGACGTTTTAAACAAAAAGTAGTAAATAAATGGTTATGAAAAAAGACGAAAAGCCGAGAGCAAATATTCAGAAACAGTAAACTAACTAGAACCTCAGTTAAAGGCAAACCATGTGCTTTGCAACCACAAATGGAGAAGATGTTTGAAAATATGATGAATGAAATCAAGGGTATAAAGTCAAAAATCGGAGTAGTCAAAAGGATCAAGCAAAATATGAAGAAAAATTAATCAAATTATTAACAAAAATAAGGAAATGAAAAACCAAATAAAGGAACTAGATGAGAGAGTGGAGAGTCTTGAGATGCAAAAGAAGTAAAATAATGTGACTACCCTGCCGTAGTCATATTATTTCACTTCTTTTGAATACAGATACGAACGAGAACTTTGTGGTAAGGGCCTTGAAGGCGGAAGCTAAAGAAAGTAAAGAAAATAGCGAACAAAACGTGTTTAGTGGAAATGGAAAATACGTGTGATGAAAGCAAATAGTGATTTAAAAAAATTCAAGGAAAACTTTTTACAGATGACGACCTTACTGAAAACGAAAAAGAAATCCAGCAATACATCAGAAGAAATAAGACTGAAGAGAGAAACAAGGGAAATGGAATAAAAGTGGGATATCAGAAACTGATCATAAATGGTGTTATGTGGAAATGAGAAAATAATACCCAAACTAGTAATAGAAACAGCGCAGATGAGCTCCGAACCAAAAAACTAACAAAGGAATGTAAAACGACAAGCAAAACTAATGACAGACCTGTGAGAAACATGGAACTAATGATAAGTAGGAATAAAATAAATGAGAGAGTAATAAACGGCGGGCGATAATAATAAGGATAATGAGATAGACAAAATAGAAACCCAACGAGATTATTTGAATACAGGTACTTGGAATGTTAGGAGTTTCAATAACAAAGAAGAAGAGCTAGTAACAGAATTTGAAGACTAGAACTACCAGCAATTACAGAAGCGAAGAAAAAAGAAAATGGATGTCTTGAAGTAACGGGGGAACAGATATTGATATACAGTTGGGTTAATAGAGACGATAATGCCAATCATTCTTTGGCCTAATTAGTTAGAAAAGAGAATGAGGGTAGAATATAAAAATATGGACATTATCGTTATATATACTAATATACTATAGATATTGCTAATATACTAATTATTTGCGGACCGAATGAAGGAGCGGCTAAACAGGGACGAATTTTTGCATAAAATGCAGAATGAAGTAGAAGTGAACATAGGCTCGCTGATAATTATCGGAGACCTAAATAGTAGGGTAGTCAATGACCCAGGAAGATCAGGAGAAACAATTGGTAAATTCGGTGAAATAACAAAAAATACGAATGGACAAAGTATCATCATGACTCCTGTATATTGAATGAGCTGTTAGTAGGTAATACACCGTTTGATTCTAAAGTCACATACATATACAAGAGAAGTGGTTACTGGGAGAATGGGTAATGGGATAGAATCCAAAAATAGATTTAGTACCAGTGCAAAGATTTAAAGTTCAAAGTTAATGGACGTCAATGTAAGAGGAATGATATTCGAAGTGACGATCACTTAATTGAAATCAAACTAAAATTAATTAGAACCCAAACTAAGGAGTAGCAAAGTTAGAAAAGTTAGAATACCAACAAACCAAAAATTACAAATTATAAGAAAAAAAAAAAATAGAGGAAACTTCCAACGCGGCCATGGTCTGAATTTGGTGAGAAAATAGGAAGAACGCCCTAGTAAATTCTAAGGTGCGTTGCCTGATATTAAGAAGTTCAACGAAAGAAGGAATGAATCCACTGGCCAACACACAGGACAAGGAAGGAAACATCTACCTCAAATGGAACAGAAATACAGACGGAGAAAGAATTATACCTACTGGGCATAGAAAATAGAGACTTAATCACAAAATGAGAAGGAGACGAAAAAGAAAACCACGAACAAGAAAAAGAGGAAGGAAAAGAAACATAATAAGATAAATAAAATCTGAGCCGGTTACAAAATGAAAATAGGAAAATAGGATATACGACATAAGCCCGAAATAAAATATTTGGGAATAGAAGGAAGAAAACTGATACACAAAATGATGCAGATAGTGTAGAATACCCAGTAGATCCTTCAGGACTGGAAGAGTAGTGAATAACCACACCTCTTTATAAAAAAATGTATAAATAATATGTATAAATAATATGCAGTAACTACCTCTATATATCCCCATTATGTATAACTTATAACATTTTGGAAGACTTATAGAAAATAGATTAAGAAAACGATCACAACCCATTTTTGGACATGCAATCAGGATTTAGAGGAGACAAGTTAACCCAGGAGTGGATCTTCGTATTTCGACAATTACACAAAAAAGTAACGAATACGAACAGAAAAATATATACATGTCCAATAGACTTAGAGAAAGCCTTTCACACTGAACAAAGGGAAGACATATGGTAGGTGAGACGGAGAAAAAGAGGAGTAAATACGAAAATCATTGAAACGATAAACATAAAAAATACGAGCTACAGAAATGAAGTAGAAGGAGGCTGGAATTAGACAAAATCAAAACATAACAACTCAGTTCATATGGACATGTAACAAGGATGGAATATGATCGATAAGTAGAAACAGTTTGTGAAATGAACACTGATGGAAGAATATTGACAGATATTAAAGGATATTACATGGGAAGAAACTAAAATATTAAGGATCGTAAAACACGGCGATACATATCAGCCCCAGCACATTTGATAGAAGAGGGTTAGGGATAAGTAAGTAAACGTTTACGAATAATTTTTAATTGTAATTGTAATAATTGTAATCTCCAGCGATAATGGACTAGGTTAGAACATACTGTTTCTAAATAAGGCACCAGGGTAAAAAATCAGTTGTTTGTATAAATATGAGCAAGCATGTGTCTTTGTGTTTCTCGTGAAAAAATTGAACTCGGATTTTCCATCGACATTAATTTTATTAAAAGTACAATTGTAAGGGACCAGTTAGGTGAAACATATTTAATTTCCATAGTTGAAAAAGACGCGATTCACTTTGTAATGCAATTTAATGCAGCGAGCTGAAAAATAAATCAAACCGAGACTTCATTGAATTTACTTTAGTGAAACGTCGGATCCTATCGACAAACAATCGAAGCACAATTACTGGGTCCTTTAATCAATGTGTACGCCCCTGGAAATCCACCTAACCTTTAATATGTCACTGACGGTTCTCCAATATTGAACTCGCCGGAAACAGCAAAACATAAAAGGACACAGTAAAGCACAAAATCCTCGCGGTAAATCCTGCTCTGAGCGTGGTGGCCACACCTAAGCTGCTGACACAAGTATCAAACCTAACACTGCAGGTAAAGAAATCGCGCCTTGTGTTCCGTCCGATTAAAATCTTTAACGAATGCTTATTACTCGACTTAATAAATCGTTCAAAGTGAACGGGAATTTAGCACAATGGCGAATTTATTGCTGATAATGCCGGATTAGGGCATTATGCTTTAAATCTATCTTAAATGGGTTTCGACGTTAGCAGGAAACTTGAATTTATTTCATTGTCGTTTGATAAATATTTTAATTAAATTAGAGGACGATAGATTTTTTATTTATTGGAGAATTTTAATATTCATCGTTCCATACAAACAAATATCCAATGTCTAACTTCTTTGAACGTGTGGTCTCATTTGGTAGCCAACTACTAACAAAACTCCAGTTCTGAATTTAAAAAAATTACAAAAATGTTTTAGCCTTGCTTTGCTCCTCAATACAATCTACAATATGCAATTTTGGATTTAAGCCCGAATGATGAATTACTTGAACTGATAGTCGGTACACAATATTTCGTGTTGTTCGTAAACTGATCAGCTTTGTAAATGTTTACAATTTCTCGATTAAATACCACAAGATAGTGACACCGCGGTCGTACAACGTCGAGTTTAGATTGCACAACCTAAACGAAAATTGCGCTTCAAAATTTAATTAAAACTCACGCGCTGGAAACTAATTTAGCAATAATGCATTACGCCGATTAAATGCAAGATGTAAATAGTTTCTACGACGAGGAAACTTTGTCATAACGTACTTGTTCAAATTTGTTGCACTTCAGTAACAAGTGCATGCAAATTCATCCGACATATTATTAGCCTTCCCTTCGCTTTTGTGATAGATATTGCGTCAAAAGTTTCAAGAAACAGTAGTTATGATGAATTGCACGTTAATGCCAGTACATCCAACTTTACAAAATGTATATACAGACAGAGGGCTCGGTGGTGAGATCCACCACCTTAAGTGTAAATGTGTATTTATCCTTCTGAAACAAGTCTAGTAATATCATTAGTGGACGGATTTATGTCGCTGTCACGGAAACCACCGCAAATACAATGTCTTAACAATTACCACCATTTAAATTAAATGCACTTATACTTAGGGTCCAACATGAATTAGCTCTTTAAACATCACACATATATTTGAAAAGGCACTTACCTCCTAAAATAAACATTCCTGAGGCAATGAGTGTTTTATTGTCACTATTACAATGGCCTAAGAGAGCGAAGAAAAATCCGAGCAGTAACAAGACAACCGCGGCTCCGGTGAGAACAGTGCAAGACCTGGAAAGGTACAAAATTATATTAGGAAGGCCATAACAGATTATTGCAGCCTTAACTACACGTCTTAACGGTCACCACGTCGGTGAAGTGTCATTCCCCCGGAAATATTTATTATTTTCGTCGACCATCCCCACACTTATATAGTTGGTGTGTAAAATATGTTCGCGAAACTTCACCGAGCTTAATGCCGTCTAAGTATACATTAGAAAAGTTCGTAAAAGCCAACGCTTTGTTGTACGTACGTTTTATTATCCTAGGATTTTAAAAATATAAATTTATTAAAGTGCATTTATGATACCTTGTGGAAAAAATATTAAAATGCAAAGTTATATCAAGGGAAACTTGTTAATGGATTTCATTTTACGTCGTAAATATTTTACTGCGTAGGCCCTGGCAGGTTTTAGTTGCTAATCAACTTTGTAATAAATAGTTTAGATTTTTCTTGTTTCCAATTCTACTCCTTCATTAGTATATATTTATATAATAGGGTGACGTAGAGGTCGCGAAGCAATTTACAGTTTCGCTCATATCGTTGTATGTCTTCAATGAAAAGGTATCGTGGAATTAATTATTAGTGGTTAATTAGCACGTTTTAAAAGCAAAATTCAATGACAACTCCTATAACCAACTTAAAAATCGATTTTACAGAACCTATTTACTATTATTCATTATATGACAATTGTTGTCGAAAAATGTGTTTGGCGAATTTTTTTTAAACGATTCTGAAGCTTTTAAGAAATTGTCTTAATGAAATGGCGTATATAAATTCCGCGACTTGGCAACGATGTATTTTTTATAACAACTGGCATAAAATAGGAAAATATTTTATATTTTGTAAAACACCACCTAAGCAATCTAAATATATATTCGGATGTAGGTATTGAGATATTTGATCGCTGGAAAAAAACAAAAATAAAAAATTTCATTTTTATCTATTTTAGAAAAATAGTACCAACTAAGTTCTTTACTCAAAATTTATTGGGCGTTGTTGACACAAATAAAATTTTTATCGGTATTATTAACTGTTATTTCATCGAAATTTTAAATGAAAATTTTAGTATTCGTCGATTAGATAAATTCAAATTTTTTACTTAATATTATTTTACATAGTTTGTTCTATCGCTCGGATAAACGACCTACTGTCCTGTGCCTAAGTCCAAGCAGGATGTTTTAAAAAAATGTGCGGTCCACTTCGGAATTATTTGAAAGACTGCACCAAAACATTTACATATTTATAGAAAAATTTTGCTCGTTGAACATTAATAATTTTCTATTGGATGTTTCATTTATAAAGATTTTTATGTTCAATATATTTTTTTTGTTTTTTAGAATATTTATTAATTTACTAAATTTTTACAGTTTTATTTTACTTTATTCATTTACCTTTTACAGGTTATTAAGAAAATATATTTTAAGAATTAAAAGAAGTTAATTTTTCGATTCTCAATGTTGCAAAAGCCTTATTACGATTACTCTTTCATATTTATTTTTAGACGTTCAACGATTTTTGATGAATTTCAATTTTGTTTTGAAATTTCCAACAATTTTTCGATATAACACAATTTTTTTCGACACATTTGGTTTTTTACGATTTGTAATGATTATTTTCGACATTTAATGACTTTTAGAGTTTACAAGTTATAACGAATTTTACAAAGATCTGTTGATTTTTAATAGCTTTTTAAGTTTTTTAACAATTGTTTCCATTTTTTTATTTTTGATTCTGGACTATTATGATAGTCCCGTTTTCTAACGATCAACTTCGTTCATTTTTATGCATTTTATGTTCGATTTTTAAGAATTTTTAATATCTATTTCCAGTTGTACAATGATTTTTTAACAATTTTAACGATTTTTAAATATTTCTATTCAACTTTTTTCCTTTTATATAATTTAAAACGATTCCTTTGTTTTCTATTAATATTAAAGTTTTTGTTTTAATTTCTAAAGATTTTTAATTCATTTGATTTTAAAATAGTCGTAAAATTAAAAAGTTCTAAAACCTAACAAACGTCAACATTTTATTGCAATTAAATATCAAATGTAAGAATTTCAATGATATCCACAATATGGGAAGCGTTTCATTGGATTGGGTTGGGTTGAATTGTTGAAATTATTATACTTATAAAAAAGGTGTAAACTGCAAAAGAGTCAAAATTGTGTCAACACATCTCTTAAAACTGTTCAAACTGTATAATCGAAAGAAATTCAAAAATTGCCGAAAACAGAAAACTTTAATTCCCGGTAGTACCAAATCTACATTGTGGGAGAAGTGTAACAATTGAAATATTCGAATATAAATCGTTAAAAATCGCTATCATAGACAAATATCCTTGTAACAATCAACAATCGAAGTGTATATTAAAAATTGTTAAAAATCGACAGTCGTCATAAAGTGTAAAAATGAAAATGTTGAAAATAAATGGTAACAAAATTAAAACAAAATTATTACAAATTGTGAAAAATTATAAAAATCGAGAATAAACATTAAAAGATTGATAGAAAACGTAAATATCATAACAATTGTAATTCGTCAAAAAACTAAAAATGCTAAAAACGGCGACTTTTAAAGATTCGAAAAAATTATTTAAAGTCAACAAAAATTTAAAAAAAAGATCAAAACAAATTGTTAAAAATCGTGAAAGTTGTTAGAAACTATCAGAAGTCATATAAAAAATTATAATTTGTAAAGCAAAGTCAAGAAAGTTTGAAAAATCATTAAATGTCGAAAATAATCATTGAGAATCGTAAAGAACAAATATGTAGAAAAATTGTTAAACCTCGGAAAATAAAATTGAGAGTCATAAAAATTCAACAGCAAGGGTTGTAAAATAATTGAAAATCGAAAACATTAAATTCTAAATTGTTTAATAAATTGTAAAAAATAAATGACTAACACAATTTGTAAAAATCGTTGCATATACAATTATAAATAATTAAATAAAAAATAAAAAATTAATTAATATTACAAATTGAATTATATCGTAACAACAACAAAAAAATAACAATTGATTATTAATTTATTAACTTTAAAACCTATCGAATACGTTGGAAAATATAAAAAAATGTCGTCATCAATCGTAAATATCAAAGACAACATTTTACATCAAACTATGTAAACATATTAAACAATATCGTTGAAATTTATATTAAGCATGTAGGGAAATTTATATGAGTATAAGAAAGTCCAGCGTGGGACATCGTAGATTTTTTCTATTACGCCGCTAAAAGTAAACCATTGAAGCTAAAGTAAAAGAGACTTAAACCTAAAATTGTATATAGCAAGGAAGGAAACGTTCTATTTTTGCAATATCTCAACCGGAAGTGATGGTTTTATCTTATCACATTTGTTCATATCTCAAAAGTTAAAGATATTAAAATTTTAAACAACTTTGATTTTATTGTTGTTCCGAAAAATGGAGCATACGAGGGGGGTTCACCAATCATTGTCTTTAGCATAGGAGCAAACGCCTGAAAAGAACGAAATAATTTTATTTTTCAACATAATCCCCTGACAGGTTAATACATACACAAGTATCGGTGCTGAAGTGCATATTGTGGGGTTCCCCAAAGATGTTACTTTAATTTTAGAAACAGAAAATAGTGGCTGGGGGGCAAATCTGGCGGATAGGGAGGTTGTCCAAAATTTTCCAGGCCAGCATTGCGAATGGCCGCCATTGAAACACAACTTTTGAGGGTCGAACCGTTGTCGTGATGAAACAGCACACCTCGTCTCAGTTTTCTTCTTCTCTTTTCCTTGATTGCTTCTTGAATTTTACTATTAAATCTGCGCAATATTGGTCTCCGCTATGAATCTGACGGTAATTATTTCATTATCCAGTACCATATCATGGACCAAATTAATATTTTTCTTGGTAACCACAGTTTTTGGTGGTGCTACGCCTGGCTCGTGTTCACAGAACTGTGTTCCTTGTTCGAAATCTCGTGACCAATTTTTAATTACCTGGTATGAAGGCGCATCACCCGATTGGTGAATCGCCCTCGTTGGTAAGTATAAGAAACTTCAGTGCGGACCACTGCTTTCATTTAATGATGATAAATAATTTAAACAAGGTATGGGGTGATCCAGCAATTGAGAATGGAGAAAAATAAACTTCACACAATAGTCAGAATATAATATATTAATGATATAGCTACAATGCGATGAAGCTTTAAGACGCATGGAGGAAGTTAAAATGTGGGAAATATCATCAAAGTACCTAGACGTGCATCTAGGGAGCATAGCTACATTTTAAGACAATTTCTATATTTTGCTGGTTTCAGCTGAAATTTAAATCCTGAACTTGCTTTTAGTTATAATCAATTAAAAGCATATTTTCTTTTTCTTATAAAATATAACATAATTAAATCTGTGCTGGAAGGTATTATGGTATTAAACTATTAGCTGCGAGTTCCAAAATGGATTACATTTTTATAATTAATTAAAAATTGTTTTTAATACATAACTGACGTGTATTATATCACTAGGCATGTTAAAACGTAATTTTTCTTCCTTGCTTAATTTTATGAACAAGAACGTTTACGTCTCATAGTCGTAAATAAAAAATCTGACGATATAATTTTTTATGTTGATTTTGGAATTCGAAATATTCAATCGCTTCCTGATAACACAGTGCAATCTGATTATGATTATGAGATATTGTTGGGGACGATATCGTTGCAAACGTGAATATGTTAAGTCATGCTCTGATAAATTACTGTTGTGATAATTTAACGGTCAATTATTCAAGTCTGCTGTAAATTGATGAATTTATGATTTGATTAAAGGTATTAGCGATTGTGCATATTTAAATGGAATTAGTGTGACGTATTCACTTAAATTAGCAGTGTTTCGGATATCGTTACTACAATTTACTGTTTGTTTTAGATGATATTAATATATATATATATATATATATATATATATATATATATATATATATATATATATATATATATATATATATATATATTGATTAATTATTTTTAATAACGATTGTACAATTAGTTCAACGATATTGTGAAGTCAAATGCAACGGCTGTCAACTTTGGGGAAGGGGATATGTAACCATATTTTTAACCGTTTGGATGTCATTTTTTTTAAATACCTGAGGGACTACATTCGATAAAAATTATTTATGCCTGGTGTCATTTTGAGTTCAATTAAGGATCTGCTCAATTTTCGTTAACAGCACGACCGTCTCCATTGGATTGTGTGACACAATTCTTACCTCGATTTTGTTATCATCTAACATGTCCAATATGTCCATTCGTGACATTTTTGTCGAATGCAATTTCTATAACTTAATTCTCATTAACCAACTTTAAAAATGAACGAAATTTTCGAAATAATAAATTGATAATTTTTACAAGCAACGTACGAGTTTATAAAAGTTGAAACCGACCCCTTCCGTGGCACATTTCCCGAGAAATATTGAAACATATCTCACATATACGTATAAATGTTGCACAACACGTCGAGCATGTTATTTAACATTCTGGGCGCACTGCCGGCAGCATCATGTCTTGCCCGCGCCTGCAAACGAATGCGATACCGATACATCGTCCCGAAACTGAAAATTTCAGCACGTCCATATTATTTTCCGCCTCGTACGTTTTCATTTTTCTATTTATCACAGTATTACGTTCCGTTCTCGTGTTTATCCGCAAGATGTTTATTATCTCGTATTGTTCTATCAGTGTCGTGTATAATTGATGGAATTAATCGATGAAAGGATTCAAAAAACTTTTTAACTAAATACATGAATACAAGTCATTGACGAAGTTTTAATTCTTAATTTTCAAAGTGAACTTGAAATTTTTTAAATGCATCGCTGGGGAAGACAACAGTTTAATAGCTAATGTTCCCTTAAATGATTTTTAGAAACTTTGTTGTTAGTTTGAGTTACATTTTTCATAATTTTAGTCGCCTACTATTTACGTTTTTAAATTTTAATTAACATTCATATTTGGAAATATTTAGTATTATAATTGTTTACTGTTTAAATATTTGCATAGATATTGTAAATTATATGCTTGTAACTGATCGTTGTTTGTGCTATACAGTTGTAGTAGTCGGTGATAATTTCAATCAATATTTCATGTGTAATTCGTTTATTAATCTTCCAATCTTTGGTGACATTAATAACTCGAATTATTATCACTTAGACCTTCGGGTATAATTACATATCTAGGGGGAAGCCACTCCATAATGTTTGGCAACTTTTGGGGCATTTAATTGAGTTTCAGAACTAGTAACAAAATATGCTGAAGTCTTTATCACGGCGATAACTCGCTCTTAGGACATACCCCAGGTACATCAATTACTTTACCTCCTTAATTGAATCTGCGCATCGTTAGTGAGACCCTCTGGATGCGACAAAGTTATTATTTTACCTTCGCCGCCCGTATTTCGCGCCATCAGTCGAGAAGATTTCGCTTTTTGCGAACTTCATTTTTCCGAATTACCATCCGAGTAAATTTGCGGCGGACCGGCTCTTCGTTGATAGCATTTTGCTAGTGCACTTTCGTGTCATCGCAAATTCACGGAAACATCGACTAATGCACCCACGCGAACGTCCGCACAAATATGATAGGGTCTCGCAGTAAATGCCATGAAGCAATGCGTGTTGACGGATGTACCTCGTTGCGCTGTTGAATTGCGTAGATTTAATGAAAACAGTCGAGCGGTATTTCAAGTTCCATTTGCATTGTATTAATACAGACCTCAAATCTAGATACGTCTATGTAACACGATGTAAATAATGAATCAAATATAAATTAGGTTAGGGTGAGTTACGTGGTTAAAATTAACGCGCACGAAAGTGAAATTATTCTATAGTTTCCCAATTTTGTTGCGCGTAACCTGGACGGATCGATAAAACGATATTGAACGCATATGGCTCGGGTCTAATTTTGTTAAATAGATTGGTTTAATTATCTAGATTATGTAGCAAAACCAACCCATTACGTACAGCTTACGTCGACAATATTAGTTTATTTCAATTTATCATAGTTATAGTTTTGTAAAGCACTATAAAAGTAATAAGCGATGTACGATGATGATATTTTCTATATAACTTGGTCCATATGATTCCTGTGTATGTGTGTGGAAACCACGATTTCATAATTCCAGAATTTTCGTAATACGTGTTAATAAATTAAACAAAGTATTTTTTATTCTAAATACAGAGTATAAATTATTCCTCTTTTATTTTATTCTACTACCGAAGACTATAAAAATCACATCCTTTGTCTTATACAACTAAACGGTATAAATAACTTTTCCAACAATAAATGCAATTATTTACATTTTCATTTTGTTTTGGTTTTGGTTTTCGTTTAATTTTCTTTCGGTCGAGTTTGGTTGCGATCAACTTGGATGTCCGCACGAACGTTTTAATCTCTGAATCAGCTTTTTTACCGTGCGTGACAATTGCCACGTTAATTCAAAAAGATGAAAGCAACGCGCTTTGATAAGCTCCCTCCAAAAATTAAACGATGGTGTTAAATATACTCATAACAGTATATAACGCGAGAATACAACAAAATGTAAATGTAATGAACACCCTTCCAAATCTGAATCAGTTTGATTTATAAATAATTAATTTTTTAATCATTTGTATTGTCTGCATTTATAAAATAAAGTGTAATTTGAATAATTTATTTATAATTACGATGTGTATTGTTGGAAGTAATGTTTATAATATCTTTTATAATTTTTCATGGTAGACAGAAGAAATGAATTGGTGTGGTTTGCATTTAGGACTAAATCGTAAGTTGATTCATTTATTAATAATTTCAATTTTATTGTTCAAAACTTTGTTTGTATTATTGCTTAGTCATAAACCAGATGGATTACTTATAGTTTGCATTTGGAATCTAAAGTAAAATTTGAGTAAGTTTAGTTCATAAATAATAACCATTTAATTGTTTAAAAATTACACCGTGAATCCTCCCAATAAATAAATAAATGAGTATTCTATAACATTTGGACCTAAATTAGTATACAGTTGTCCTAAAAATTGCTATATCATCCTCAGATTTCATAGAAAACCCATTTTAAGCAATAAACGCGTGCTGCTTTTATTATTTGCAACCCCCTCCCAATTTGCAGGTAAGAAATTATTATTTATTTTTTAAAATCAATCAATTTGTATTTATTCTCAATCCTTTCGATGTTGCTTTAGTTGTTACTTAGTGATCATCGATTATATTAAGAAAAATATCCTTGCGAGTTTGTTTGAATAAAACAGACAACTTTTGTTATATTTTTGGGGAGGTTACTGTAAAATTGCACAAAAAACCATCACATCCACTAGTGAACAAGGCTTATGAACTGTACTTCTAAAACATGCAAAATTGGTGATCAGGATAAGCCATGGGCTCCAAAAAATGTGTTACAGTTTGTGTTCGAGAACACCGACGGGGTGGTTGAAGTGTGCTCATAAATTCGTACCGTTTTCATTTCTAATAGCTTGGAGGGAACCTCGAACCTGAGTAGATGACTATTACTTTTGGACGACAGACGTCAAAGTGAGTTCTTTTCTGCCTTTTCTCATCTCATTCTTCAATTTTCTTATTTCTTTTAATAATTGCTATTGTGCTTTCCCAGGATATATAGCTACAATGATTTTCTGATGCACGAACTCCGTTCTTATATTTGCCTTTCTTTGTATTGATGAAGAAGTCTAAGGGTTCTGGCAGTTTATTAGTATCAGTTGGCTGCATTTCAATCTCATTAACTTGTTGCTTGCGAACATCTTTTTCTTTTTGTTTCCACACCATTGAAAATAAAACAAATGTATGTAAATTACATGGCTACCACACTTTAATTTCGTGCTTTCTTGTCTTGATTTTCTTGGTTTCCTAAATCTTCGCAATGGATTGGGTTGGGTTAGAACAACGGCTTGGGCATTTTTCAAGCAGCGTTTCCCTTGTACTTTTGCTATGCCCCCACCCCTCTTGCTGGCGCCGAATAAAATTAAATGATTATTTTAATAACGTAGTCGTATATTTACCGACTTCTTATTAATATCACAATATTTCTGATATGGATATTCTGAGGCCTTACCAAAATACATAAGAAACATAAAATAATATAAAAATTTCCCTTACAACACAGAACTATTCAATCTGAATGTACATTTTGGTCACCTTCAGCAGAAAATATCTTCAGCAGAAATCATCTTCAACAGAACGTGATGTGTGGTAAGGGGAATATTTATCTGATTTTAGTTTTTCAACCACAGTCTCGTTGTAATTTGTTTAATTCACTAATAATTTTCATTTTTGTTGTTTACACCGCTAATTGCAGTATCGTTGTAGCACATAAAACATATATATTTGAACAATAGGCATAGTGGCTCTTGACTTAGTACTATCACTTAGTACTCTCACTCTTCGCTTGCATTCTCTTCTGCCCTTTGCCTCTTCTTTCGAACCCTCCAACTTCTACCTCTTCCAGGTCTTCATTTCCTCTAAACACCTCTTTCTGGGTCGTTCATTTCTTCTCTTTCCATCTTCCTCCATTAAAATGTTCTTAATGCGTCTCTTGTTCTATATCGTAACAATGTGTGCTAGGTTTGGGCATTTTTGACAAATTCATTTGCCTTCGTCCATGATCTTCTTTGTTTGAGATCGTCTTCGCTTCCATTTTCTTCTGCCCTTTGCCTCTTCTTTCGAATCCTCCAACTTCTACCTCTTTCAGGTCTTCATTTCCTCTAAACACCTCTTTCTGGGTCGTTCATTTCTTCTCTTTCCATCTTCCTCCATTAAAATGTTCTTAACGCATATCTTGTTCTATATCGTAACAATGTGTGCTAGGTTTGGGCATTTTTGACAAATTCCTTTGCCTTTGTCAATGATCTTCTTTGTTTGAGATTCTCAGTTGAACTTCCACTATTCCTCGTTTTTCTTAGATGTCCTTTTCGATTCCTTCCGGTTTTGTGGGCTTCCCATGTCATTTTCGATCATATCGAGCATTTTCCTCATATATTTCGTTTAGGCGGGTTGCAAAATTGTTTCTAGTTTAGTATCCAATTTTCTAGTTCGTTTGGTTGTTATTTCTTTCACAACGTTCCTAGTGCGTTGTATAGTTCGGTTGCTGAATTTTTCTTACGCCAATCTCATCCTTTTGTGTTCAGTTCTTGTTCCAAATTGCCCCTAGGTATTTTTATAGCTCTGTCCCCTCGATCGTATGACCCTCTACTTCTACTCTAGGTATTTTTCTACAGCAGGAAGATTCGCCTTGGACCTGATATGCTTTGCGAGTAAAAAAGATGATGTAACAAGTTGTTTTGTAGCGTGTTGGCAACCATTTTTGTAGTCTATTATTTGGGAAAATAGTACTTCCTTCTCTTTAAATTTGCCAGATACAGAGGCCTTTTTGATGCGATCCATATATTCTTGATGAGTATAGATTCTTTCGACATTTCTTATTTTAATGTCTCTGTCACAATCGTTAAAAGATTGGGGGAAATAATGCACAATTTTTTTAAACCTGCAGTTCACTGCGAATGACATCAAAAATCGTACCATGGTATGATTTTTGTTTTGTCCTGAGCAACCGTTACAAAATATATAAAACTCGTCTATAGTGTGAAGAAAAATGTGCATATTTCATTAATACTTGTCCCTCATGGTATGAATAAAACGTGGCCTTTCCAGTCTTCAAGCTATGGATACATGATTTGTAAACCCACAGCTGACGCAAGTAAAAATTTCTTGCAATGAAATGTTGGGTAATTATAAGTTCTGCATGGAATTAAATATTTGTGTCGTATGTGACCTTTTCGAAACAAAGACAGTGAAATGGGTATGAAAATAATTCAGTTGTAGCGTGATATTTTGTGTCCGTTTCGCCTTCAATAAAATTCTTGAAAAATCACATAAAACAAAAATAGCAAACATGCCCTTGCCAAATAACCGATTCATTTACGTATTGCATATTTTTAATAAACATAGTCTCAGATATGTTTAGTATCAATTAGTTTCAATTGTATCACCATGAGTACATATTAAAGCTGAGGACGAACCTAAATGGAAACCAGCAGCACTACTCCAAAACTTTGAAAAGTCACACGTAACAATGTGCAAATTTATTCATGAATTCGATATCGGTACTAAGTAAATTTTTCAAGGAGGGATATGAATACTTCACCATTAATTTCAATGTAGCGTTAAAAAAAATAAATAGTAAAGATCTACCACGATTGATTTCTCGATTTACATAAACATTGTTTATTAAAGTTATCCAGCGAGGTTAATTTTAAAACAGAACTTCACTTGGGTATTATACCGGTTATTAATAGAACTTAATTAAATACTACAATATCTCTACAGTACGAGCAGGTTTATCGAAACCAAAGAAACTCACTAATTAGTAAACTCTCATTGTGGAAGTGCCTAAAAAGTATCCAATCGAGACGCATGTTCCGCGGCAAGCACAAAGTCGTTAATTAAGACAGGCGACAAAGACGACGTCAATTATTATATCGGTATTTTAATCGAGTCCCTTTCTATGTGATGTGAAGATGTCGTAATAGACGACCGACGGTAATTACCTTAATTAGACGTCTTTGAAGATTTAATTTTATTATCGATTTTAAGCCCTGATTAAAACCGTCAGTATTTTGTGCACTCTCTTAATTAAATCGAGCCGTTTTTGTAGTTGCCCGGAAGTGATAGTTGAATGTCGCTGGCGAAGAATAATTAGAAGTACGTCGTATCAACAATGTTTTCAGGTTGATGAACTCGGCAATTAAGAAATGTTGATGTAAAAGCCACGATTTGTTATTTCGAATCAAAAATAATTAAACTTTTATCAGGAAATTCTACTCTAGTTCGTTTCTTTTAAAAATGGGGTGTGGAGTAGCACTGGGCTTACAAGTGCGGGCTTCCCATTGTTTCTTACTCAGGTCAAGTTAACAATTATTATATTTTCGAGTAGTTTGAATTTTTTTATCGACTACGTTAATATAGGTTTACTCGCTTCAATATCACATCATCCATGACTGCAATTTTCCTATTAATTGCCCGCCAACTAATTGGAACCGGACTTTACATTGCTAACCAGGCGACACCCATCACATCAATCGTCCAGATTGACTCACAAATACGAACTTAAAAACGTCAACTGACCACGGCTTTAACTTTAAAATATTTATTCGAAGGAAAGGCAAAATTATCCTCGCGTTAAACCCGCCGAGGTAAGCTTTAAAGTCGAGGATAAACTAAGTGTACCGGTTTAAAGTAATTTCCATTAATCTTACACGTATGCGAAATTCAAACAAGGTCACGGAGGATAAGATAAAGTACCGGGGAACGTGACTTAATCGAAAATGCGAATGCTAAAATATAACGGATAGTTCAGAACTCCGCCGCGCCGCACGCCCCACGAACAGATTTATTGTTCATTGAACGCGGCGTAAAAACGCTAATTGCAAAAATTGTAAATTACGGACTTTATATTTTATTTATTACCGAAAATGGAAAATCCGCAATGAATAAAAAGTTTTCCGCGTTCGCAATTGTGCCCGTTCGCAAAAAAATGACGCGAAATGCGGGCACTAATTTGTTTTCATAGCGAACTGCCGAACTAATTAATCGCGAAAATATTGATAAACCTTTGTAATATTTAAATCTTTTACATTTGTGTAAAATAAAAATCTACTTAGGGTGGGGCAAAAAAATTAAAAATATTTGAAATTTAAGGCAGGCCATAAGCTAATCAAGCTTTCGCCACTTGAATTGACTGGGATCAAAAGACATATTTTAATAATTTAAATAGTTTGTGGAAACTATTTCGGAGAAACCTTCTACTCTATGAAGCGTCTCTATCATCATTTTTATCGTCGATATCAACAATTCGCTTGCTATATCTATCGTATGTAGATAACGACGTTGGTCCGCTAGACTACTCCAGAGAGCTTTCTCTCTATGACACATGGGGTCGATACGTAAAATCCTGCATCATCATCGTGTATTGAAAAATGATCTCCTTTTTTTGGAAGTTAAGGATTATTATAGCCATAGGGATTGCTGAAGACCTGCCCCCCATCACTGCTATTACTGAATTGTAATATCCGAAAGAGCTGTACGACGGTTTCGATCAACTTGATTGTAATCCTATAACCCAACTCAACACTCAACACAATACTGTTAATGGTTCTGGTCATTATTGCTAATGATTATGCGAAAATCTGAAAATTCCTCACCATGTAGTCGTAACGTGAAGAACTTCTTTCTTATGAATTAGTTAACTCATTGGGTGATTTATATTTCGTGTTGTGCAATAACTTGATTATGGTAAACAATGAAGGTGCGAGTGTTCTTGTCAACCATTTGGTGGCCTGTGTATCCGCGGTCGTATAGTTGATGCAGAATAATCACACTATTGATGTCATTGGTGAAATTGAGCGCAATTCCACGTGGGAGCTTTTGGTCATTGCTCTAGTTTGTCTAGTTTGTTGTCATCAACTCATCAGATGTTTACTTATAGTGTTTACGTTTTTTCAATAGAATATATCGTTGACCAACATCCAGGCTTTGTATTACCTTTCTCTTTCGAAAATAATCAGCCTCGCGTCTTTGAAATCTGTCGTTTTAAATTGTATTTTTTGAAATCGAAATGCTTCGTAGAACGTCGTTTATTTATTACATTCTAGTTCATTGCTTGGTTGTTTAATTGATATAAAAATTTTCGGCACCGTCCTTGCCCTGCTTCATTTGATCGCTTGAGAAATATCAAGATAGCTATGAATCACGAGTTAAGTCCATTTCATTAATTCACTATCGTGCAGGGTCGTCGTTTTGGAAAGAAAACATTTTGTTCTATTGTTATCCTCACCGGTATGTTGGAGTGAAGTTTCACACAATTTTTTGTGGTAGTCATGTTTGCATGACTTGATGCACTTTCAGCGAATGTGTGTGTGGTGATCTGGTGAGCTCAGAGAGGGCGAAACGGACCGTCATTACGTTATATTCGCGATAATTTCTTTCCAATAAAGCGGCCTCTCGTGTCGACGACTCCGAAGTGGTTACAAATGTGGATAATGCCGACTTCAAACGTCTGTAAATCCGTAGCTACATGTGGTATTGTCGTCTAGATGGCGTTAATATTCACGCACAAACTCCTTGTCAAGTTGCACGAAGAAAAATATTCTAATATGGATATAACTCGTCAATACAATTGAGAAAAATGTTCGTAATTCAATTATCTGAGCAGCGTAAAAGCAGACTGTTCTCAAAAAATGACACAATGTTCGTAACTTGCAATAACGTACTTGCCGGTGTTAAAACAAATATGTAATGTAGCAGGTACTAAAAATAATTTTGGAATTAATTATAGTTGCCGAAATTTAAATTGCATCTAAAGGTTTTCAAATGAAAAGAAAGTTAATTTAAATTCGGCTGTAGCTTTAATAAATACAAGTAATACAATTACATTAAAAAATAACTCCCCTATTGCAATTGGTACATAACTCTCGATGAACAAAAATTTCGGCGTTCATATGTAATGTACGCAGACGGGACGGAACTATGTGTACGTCGATGTTCATATGGAACACTTGGTATAACACAAACAGCGAATACAAGAGTCTAGTCAAGCCGAGCGAATAGCATGTTATCAATAGAGAAAATATGCTCACATACATTTAGCGAAATGCATTTCAACAATGACCTTATACTTTACTAATGGAACCTAAAAACAGCGAGATCATGAACATTCTAACAAACATACCAAAGCGATGCCCACAACGCACCAGGTAATCACAATATATAAATTGCAATAATTTACATGAATCGGTGTCGTCATCGACAGTCTATGACGGTTTACTATACTAATTCGGGCAGCAACTCAACATACACGACATGCGTGCCCTAGAGGAGGCAAATATATATTTTTTGGAAATGTTCCTTCTTTTTTCTACTACTACTATCACAGATCTTTCATTTGAGTAACAATAAAACGTATCTACGAGCACTTTACGAAAATCAAAAAATTGAAATTTTCGGAATTTTTTTCTTTTTTCTCTATTACTATGACAGATCTTTCATTTGAGTAACAACAAAACTTACCTACGAGCACTCTGTGAAAATCAAAAATCGAATTTTTTTGATTTTTTTTCCTTTCTCTCTATTACTGTGACAGATCTTTCATTTGAGTAACAACAAATCTTACCTACGAGCACTTTGTGAAATTCAATTTTTTAATATTACATTTCAGTACTAGTCTTGTTTTTTGTTTTTTTGCCAGTTTAGTTTTTATTCATTTTTGTTTTTGATCAATTTATTTTAACTGACGTTGATTGATTCTAAACTTACACAATTTATTACACTTTTGTTGCAAGTTCATTCCACCATAAGTTGAAGCCGTATGTGTTTATGTCTTCAGTTGATTTACTTTAGATTTATTTCATTTTATGAGCTTACATAATTTATAAATTTTTTTTGGAGAAGCCAGTCAGCACAAATCTATTCTTCCATTACATTTTATTTGTCTCATTTTTTATTTGTTTTATTTTTTGATTTTGTCGTACGTTGGTTTACTTGGGTTTATTTTTGATTTATTTCATTATTTAATATTCGACGAATAGGAGAAAACCATTGTTTACTTTCAGAAAAGGGCTGAAATTTATATCAACATTTATCTCACTTAGTTTCCATTACGACTTTTTTCTTTTCGATCTTTTCTATAGTTATTACTTAAATTTTATATTGTTTATTTTCAATATTTTTTCAATTCATTTAATTGACAAAATTTTAATGAAAAGCGCGTTTTGAATACCCTTGAAAAATTCATGGCTTTTTGCAATCATTTCTGTTGTAGTTTCATATCGATTGAGGCATTCAAAAAAATGTTATAAAAATTAATCACCAAAACGCCATTCCGATCATTGTGTTCGACTCTCTGAAGTTTAACCTATCGTAGTGGGATTTCATGATAATTTTGAGTCGGCGATGTTTAATTAGTTATAGCATTTGAAATGAAATGCAAATATGGAAATTTCTTTAAAATTTCGTTTGATACGCTGATCCAATACCTAACCCAACCCAACCCGCTACGAGCGAAGTAAATTAAATTCTTTGGAAAGTATTGGTGCTTTTCTGCTTCGATTTATGGTGCTTTAATTGATTACATCGTGCCTCAGCAACGAATTGTTGCTCAATAAGTGAGGTATGTTGAACTGTGGGGGATTTCATGATAATGTAAGTCTGTAATCTTCGTTTCGCTTGATCCTGTTTTGTTGCAGCTGCCACATCTGAACAGTAGTAATTTTGTAGCAATTTTCAATAAAACCTCCTTTCCAGAATTTAGGCACATAGACTCAACGAAAACATATAATGCATTAAATTACGTATTAAAACCAAACACATTCACGATATTTTTATATCGAAAATCAATAAAACGGTGGACACATAGAGTTTAATTAATAATTTAGACGATCTAAATCGAACGGCAAATGGTGATTGATGTAAGACAGGTAACGTAGATGCTACACGAGTAGAGTTGCGCACACTTTTGTGCATGTTGGATTGCTGCCCAAATGTGTTTCGTTTTTAGGATTAGAGAATTAATTTTGTACTGTTGTGCTATGTATAGTTTATATAACATGAAATTTAACTGTTTGTAAATTAAATTGAAAATTTCATTGCCATTTATCCTAAATGGCACTGTTAATGCGAAAGACTTTTCTCACAACCTGGGAAGGAGCCAAACCATTTCAGTGCATACCGGATGACCATCACAGCGTTAAATGTGAACAGTGATTCCAATGATGAAGAGCTGAAGATGGCTTGGTACTGAATAAATTTATTGCCATGTAGATAAAGCTTTTTTTGGCTATTTGACTACATCTGCAAAGAACGAGGAAGTGGAACCGAGCCCGGACATTGTTAAAAAATACTTTGCAGAATGAAATACAAATAAAATAATTCCTGATTTTCTTCTCGTCTTCTCCAGCGAAGATGTGCAAGTAAAGCTATCTGTCTATGTGGAATGTCGAGGTGGAAAATGAACCTAAGTACAATAAAAGAACGAAGGAAGAAACTAGAAAGGGACTTGTACTGTTTCCTATCATTTATCAATAGGAATTTTTAAAACGCAATTGACGGCATGTGAAAGACTTTTGATCAGAAATATCGAAATTTTTGGATGACGTTACAAGTCAAATTTAACGTTGTGACGTTGTGACGTCCATTCTGTAAGATTTAGTTTACGAAATGCTTTTATACAGTATACGTACGTATATCCCATTGGATTTCGTCGGTTCTAGACGTCAATGTGATGGTAGCTACAAGCAAATAATTTTAGAAAGCCATCTATGTTAAAGATATACACACGATTATACACTTAGGGTGCCAAGAAGGATAAGCTGATGAAAGATTGAGGTGTAGAATAAATAGTAGTAAAACATGGGGGCATAGTGCTGTTGCTATAGTGTGCAAAATTAATTAATGTTTTTTCTCAACTTAGTAGCATTTGTATATTTTATATATAATTCTAAATTATCATTATTTATTTTATATTATTTTATCAAAACATAAGTGCACGTTTAATTCCAAAATACATACGCGCACTCATTTGAATAGATTCAATCGTCGATGTAAAAGAATTTACTTCGTATTCGCGTCAGGTAACCGATAGTAAAGCAATGTTTTCATATGGAATGTCTACCAATTTACAAATATCTATGAGCGGAAATTGATATCGTAAAATCCAAACTAACATTTACGACATTGGGGAGATTTATATTGTTTTTGTTGCAGCGCCCCAACGTTATACGATATTCCATGTAATCTAACTTTTGTTTCTCATTTTAATTTGCGCACAGACATGTTATTCAATATATAGCGCCGAAGTATAAACATGTTGGTTAATTAATGGCGAAACTCGTACAATGGAGAATTTAAATATTACGCGGTACGCGCCATTGAAACCGGATAAGCCTGTAAGTTTAATCAACTCCGGCTGAAAACGTGCTTTTTTGAATCAATGGATTATATTTTTTCGCCGTTCCTGCAATCGATGATGACTGCATTAACATGGGGGGCATTATTTGCGCTAATACAATTAAAATTGCAAAAAATCATGTCTGTAATGCGTTCCGTCAGCTGAACACAATCGGCGCGCGTATTTGTTTATAATCTCTTAGCGTTTAAATTGGCGCGCATATATAACGAAATGCAAATCCCAGCTGGCACATTTGTTGCACGCAATATTTTAACCGGTCGATGGAATTTTATTGCATTTGTTATTTTGTTGCGATAAAAATTCAAATTTAGGTGAAATGTTTGTTTCGGATTAATGGATCAATCCGTTACTGTTTTAATTTAACGTGCGTCGTTCATTGGAATATGAGAGCAACGTTGCCATCCATTTACGTAATTGGTCGTAAATAAGCAATATTCTCACATTCTTATTTTTTTTTAATATCGATGGTATCTATACAACGCCAGATCATTCTTTAAATTGATTATATTACATTTCAATGTATTAATTCGGAGTAAAACATTTTAATTTAATCGATGCTGGAACGTTGGGCGCCACACAGATCTATATTGGAATTGCAATCGTTGGAGCAATTAACTACGCAAAAAATGTAAAGATTATTATTTATTGATATAAATTATACATTTTTACTGACGCAGACGTCAATTAAAATTTTATCAGAATATACATATTATACACGAAGACCTAAGTTAATTAAAAATATCTTTGAGTCAACTTTTAGAGTGCTCGCGAAATCACGGGTTATCTTTAAGGAAAAACTTGCGGAAAACTGTACATTGAATAGCATACTACTCGCTAAGGCAGCTAGCTAACTTTGCGGGGTCTCGTGAATGACGCCAACTTTTCGTAAATCCGGGGAAGCAGGAAACCAAGGGTAGATGCAAGAAACGTCCTCTTAAATGCTCGACAAAACGAACAACTGTCCACGACAAGTTGAAGTTTTCCGAAATGGCCGCTAGTGACGCCCTTGATGATAAGAGTCTTGGAAGAAAAGTTGAATATGCACAGATTTTCAATTTTATCAGCGGCGTCTATTTATTGATGCGGCAACTTTTATTACATTGCGGATTTTACTACCAAATTAATATTAAAATTGGGAGTTGATACATCAATAATGGGATAATAGCTCATGGAACAATGAATTTATTAACAGTAAAGGAAACTCTGCACTATAATTATTTTAATAGCCAATCATGGAACAATGGCAGCATTTAAGCGAGTAATAAATCGACTGTCGATAACGGTTCTATGTCGCGAAATGAAACATCATTAATTATACTAATTATTTCGCAGGGAAATTAAAGAACTTGCGACAAATTAATTGTGATTTAACTTTAACTTTAACGAATTTATTTTTATATACAACAGAAGAGCTATAAAAGAAACGCCCGATTTACCATCCATCTAGGAAATGTTTGTTTCTGTTGAACGAATTTTCAACGTGAAATTTCCCGTCGATGCGTTATCCGCTTTGGTGACACATTGTACACAGACATTATCGTTTAATTGTGTTGAGCGCTGTTTTGTTTATTATTATTGTGCAACCCCGACGTGTAAATTTGTTTTGTGGGAACGGCGTGCTCGCCAGGTGTATAGAAATAATTTACGATTATAAGAGTAAATAAACATTCCAAGGCGTATGGAACGACCAACGTGTACGAACTGCATCGATAAATTTCAATTGCTTGCTCGAGGTGGATGTTATTTGCAATAAAATTCGCACACAGATCAATTAAAGGATTCTGCAGTGTACGATACCACGACAGGAAATAAAAAAAGTGATGCAGTCTATAAAACACAAAGCATTTCGTGCAATGAATGTCGTATTTGGTCAAATCGATTTTTAGAAAATTAAATACGTTCTAATAAAACAGAATTAAATCAATTAAATACAAAGCCCGACTTATTCATGAAATTATTTACATGAAGAAAATAAGTAAATGTTGCTAATGTATGTAAGATTAGTTGTAGTATTTTAAACTTAAAATTATTGAGATATAAATGAATATAAAATATAAGTTGATGAATAAAAAATTCCCATTTAGTCAATCATAGCTTTAGTCTGCTGCTCTGCATGACGGGATCTAATGGTCAAGATTATTTCGGATGCCCTAAAGAAATGAAGAATAAAAAAATACCAGCGTCATGTAATTATTATAGAAGACGAGTTAATACAAGGCACCGTTTAATTATTCGCGCTCGTTTAAGTCAGATCATTGAGGATATATAAAAAAGTAATTACACGGTTACTGATCAATGATCTATATTACCACACTTGTAATCCTGAAATGCAAGGTTCTAATCTCAATTAAGCCATTCGTATTTGGTCTCAGAGATTAAGTTAACAATTACTACGATTTGGCTAAGGTCTTCTATGTTCTTTTCATGTTTTACTGTGCATGTAGGGTTGCAGTCCAATGTAGTTTATTAAATTGCTAAAAGTTAAGTTTGCCTTTGCTAGCTTACTGTCGTTTCGACGTCTATTTCGCTTGTCGTTTTATGAAGATTTAAGTTATTTGTTGATCATTTCGCCAGTTAGTCAATGTCAATTACAACGTTGTAATTTCGCCCAGGTGAGGGGATTATAACTTATCATTTGAAGAACCATTTCCTTCGTTATTTTCACCGCTTGTCCGCTTATTTAAGAAGGGTGAATAATTTGTCTCTCCATAGCGTTAGACGCAACTCTTTGAAATGTTATATGTTTTCAATATAAATGGAGCGACATAATTATCTAGAGGGGGTCAAAAATATCCAAAATCAAGTGGTCTCCACGAAGCCCAGATTGAAACCCAAATAAATACGTCAAACACATTCAGTAAAAAATTTGAAAACGAATTCCTGCCAAAGGGAGCTTGCAGTAGTTATAGAACATTACAAGAAGAATGGAATCGAATAGACCAAGGATACATTCAATCCTTCATTGAGGAAATGTTTAAGTGTATGGATCATGTAGTTCAAGTAGTTTAAGCTAAAGGAGGCAACATCCTATGTTAGGGTACTTTGTTTGCTTTTCGTTGGCATGTTTCACATTTTTCAACTATACTTGTAGGATTTTTTACAATTTCTAACATTTCTGTGTCTCATTATCGCAATTTAAGCCCCAATTATTCAGTGTGTGAAAAATCCGTGAAAAAATGTTACGATAATACAAAATGTTGAAATGGATTGTTTTTCTGTGACGTCAGTATTGTAAGATTATAAAGATAATATAACTAATTATATAAATAACGTAATTGATTGCGATCGGTAGAACATTGAACCAAAATAAATTTTGCTATAGAATAAAAATTGCTTTTCCATTCGCAGCGTAAATATATTTATTTTATTTATTTGTTAAGAACTGAACGCTTTCAGTACTGCTA
The DNA here is from genome assembly GCA_959613385.1 of Geotrupes spiniger. Classification (NCBI taxonomy): domain Eukaryota; kingdom Metazoa; phylum Arthropoda; class Insecta; order Coleoptera; family Geotrupidae; genus Geotrupes; species Geotrupes spiniger. The sequence goes on along the minus strand of OY390736.1, from coordinate 32,394,899 downwards.
TTGCAAATTTCGAACGTATCAATACATTTCAGTGTAACTGTTTGGATAGCCTTTTAATTATTGTAAAAGTTTCAGACTGTAATCATTTAGAAAGATCTCATCTGGCGCAGTTTAAGCAACATTACTTCTATTTATTTAATTTCCAAAAGGATGTTACAAACAACTTAAAGAATGTGAAAAGTTAATTTTTTTACGAGTATATTTTGTTATACGCATTACATTTCTAGTTTGTTTATTATATTACACGGTGCAGTAGAATAATTCTTTTAAATAAAATTGTCCTTATTTTCTTCTGATTTAAAATTAGAATTTTTCCTCATGCATTTAGATTATTATTAGAATATCTTGTTTCTTTATTTTATTTGTTCAATAAATATTATTTATTCGTTACAGAAAAAAACTATTTCACTTTTGGTACATTTGTAATATATTGTGTCATTCTTAGCCACTTGTCATACTGCTGTGCATGGTTTGGACCGACGTTCAGTCGAACCTCCCATGAGCTATTATTCGATGTTGAGTAGATGAGTACTTACTTACTTAGTTATAGTGTAATGTACTTTTATTATTTGTTACGAGATGAAAAAATTTCGTATATTTAAAATTTACGAGATATCCTTTATGGGAGCGGAATGTATCGACCCCCGCCCCGCGTGTGCAGTGCTCACTGAGCTAATTTAAGACGATGGTAAATCTATTTGATTCATCATTCTGAAAACTTTTTTACGTTTAAGAAAATGCACCGCACTATTCATAAACCTGTCTTATTTTAATTTCTCTGTTGAATTTACCGTCCGTCACTTCGTTCACTTTTAACCACATAATGAACGGCTCAAACGGTCAATAATACTGGTGACACATAGTATCAAATAATAACTATAACAACCCTAACAATAATTTGAAGCTTTTGAAAAGGAATCTGATTTTGACTTTATTGACCTTCATTCAGAAATGCATAAGACCAGAACTCGTTAAGTAGGTAAACCACTGTTTCTCTTTCCGAATTCGAATTATTGCTATAATTAGCATTGCTATTGATTTAGCTCCAATTTGATTTTTTCAATTTTATTATTTACGTCCACTTATGCACCAATTGATATGGCATCAACATGCTTATCTGTGGACGTTGAAGTCATTGCTGTGCTGCTCAAGAAATTTATTGCCCTTCCGTTGGAAATTTTGTTGCCACACGAAATCCGAAAGTTTTTCGATTATTTACTGAAGTGGGTTAATTGCGTCAGATTGCACCGTCTGGATTGGACCCATGGAAAATCTAAGTTGGCGCCAATAAAATCTGACGTAAAAGAAATATATTTACTTATTGTGGTATGTTGGTATCAAAATTCTCGATTGGTAATTTATTGCAAATTATCGCAGTTTTCAAAATATACGAAATTTGTATGTATGTATTTTTAATAAACGTGTCCAATTTGGGGCAACACGGAGATCGTAACTCTCCTGAGTCAACAAATAAATTGTGCCCTTGGGTTGGTTAATTCTTAGATGCTCAGAAAAGCGCAGTTACCGAGAGTGCAGGCCATATACTAATTTAAATTGACGATCGCTTTGGATAATGGCTTGTTTACAACCTTGGCGTTGTGATTAAATTTGCCAGTCGTAAAGTAACGATTTTGGGAAAGCAGATTTTTCAAATGATTATCTAGCCGAGATGATGTGACAATAGAATAAATAAATAATTTGGGTCATGACACAAGAGAAGCGCATTTGTTACTCTGGAAAGTACATGCGAGCGGCCATAAAGTCGTTTGACCGAGTCTAATGTGGCAAAACCCAGACCAAAGCTTTTGACTAACATGTTGGAGGCCTTTTCATTTACACACATTGCGTAATAAGAGCAAGAAGTATAGCGATGAATTTTAAGGAGTATCCCCCAAATAATTAAGGAGCATCCCCCAAATAGAAACCATCGAGCTAGCAGACTCCCTATATGTTCTTACAGAATTGGCGAATTATGTCATTTTAAGTTAAGCAATTAAATTGGTAACATTGAAATATTATTCAATTATCCCAGGTTGACTACTGGATATAAAAGCCAAAGTGGAGCGGATTTTATTAGGGAGACTTGATACAAATGGCTGTAGAAATTACGCCTTAAGAGTCACTTGAACATCTTTCTCAAATAGGAATTTAGGTTGAAAACGTTTGCTAGTTGAACCAAAGGACCTGAACCTTATTTCGTTTACACGTTTTTGTTGCATAATTTTGGTAAGTCCTACCGTATTTGTATGGAATTAAATTTCGTAACAGTGGAGACATTTATATTTATTTTTTAATTTTAAAAGCATGACGAGACGTGTAATGTGTCAATTGTGATCAGTTGAGTTGGGTTGGGTACGGTTGGGGTGGGTTGGTTTGGGTTGGATTGGGTAGCGTTAATCTTAGGGATTTACCTTACGATTCTGTAGGATTTACGTTGCAGACTTACGGAAAACCCAATGTGCTCGGCTTTTCGACTTTTCTGTCGAGAAGTCCATGAATTTCTTGAATATTCCATTGAAGGGGTATAAAAGGACAGATTTCTGGTCAAGTGCCTACATGACAATTATCGTGACAGCGTCTCGAAGATTGGTAGATATAATAAATGAATAGAAAAAGGATTCACGCTCTATTACAGTACAGCAGTACAGTATAACAAATAAATAATAAATAAAGAAATATTACTAAGGGGGGGAAATAAAAGTTAAAAGAATCTATAGACCACTTACTCATTACCTACCATTCAAAAACAGCAAAGTATAATAGAAGCTGTTGAAACGAAGGAAAGATAGAATAAAAAATATTTAAATGCGAAGAGATGTAGTAATACTATCTACGATGGAATTATAGGATATCGAGGCGCGAGTTGATGGGACCACATACACCAAATGAAGGGGACAGTTAGGAGTGTATGGGGAGCAAATATCCAGAAAATAGGAAAATGAAATCTAGATAGACTTTGAATGGAGTTCTTGTGGAAATATTGAAAAGAAAATGAAAAACATGGACTTAGGCAAAGGAATTGGAATGAAATGAGAAAGAATGGTTTGTACATTGTCTTCGGCCGAGAAAATATACCATTTCAAAATACTTATATTATTTCGATTCCTTTGTCTTATTAGCATATAATAGGAAATATGAAAATATGCATTGATCATTTTTTTAAGGTTTATATTTATTTATACCTCTAATATAAAATGCAATACAGAGCCTGAAATAAATGTACTTAATACTTATCACTTTTAAAAGGTTTTTTGTCAACGAGTATATGAAAAAAAATTGATTTTGAAAAATTTGTTTGCATATTCCAAGTTTGATGAATTTGTTGAAGATTTGAACATTTCCAAATTTTGATGCAATTTAGAAATAATCCATGTTTCGCATGAAGGTGTTTAATAAAATTCAATTGGGCAGATGGCGAAAAGGGTTGAGTTAGAAGCAACATAGATTGAACTGGAAGAACGTGGTGGATACCATTCGTTTGTGGAGATGAGAGAAAAGTTATACATAAAATAGATTCGAGTTGAAGACGGTCTTGAATGCAATTTATTTAAGTAGGTGACAGGAAGTATTTATAATGATAGTAATAAGTAGTACATTACATTCGAACTAAATGTTTATTACCGAATAATCGGTTATTCAGTAATAAAAACGATCACTTAACCCATCGTTTCATTATATCATATTTTATTGTACTGTATTTTAGTCAATAACGAAAAATAAATACGCATATATTTTTGTTACATAATACAATATCCCAATACCGGTGTTGGTTTCAATTTTTATTCAGAATAAATTGTACCATATTTTAATCACAAATAAACGAGACTGTAATTCATGCGCCATTCAAACAAATAAAACATTGAATTTATTTACTAATGATCAAAATTTTCAAACTAACGCGATCAAAGCATTTATAATTAATTAAATATTTAATTAAAGAACGTGCTAAAATTACGCTGCATCAATTACTGGTAGGAATGAGCGTATGTGGGTGTTTGAATTATGAAATTAAAGTCGGCGGTGGTACGGCGGCCGGATTCAGAAAGTCATTCGTTATAATTACTAAACCAAAAACAAGAAATGGTCTCCCCAGTAGGTTTTATCTGGCGATTTATCGCTTTACGCTACTCCTATTTCCAACATCGTACAAATCCTGCGAGCTAGAATTTACTTCTTTTTACCCGGGATAATGTAATATTATGTTCAGCAGTAAATTTTAGTAACCGTACGAACATATTCTGGATTTACTTCACTTTTGTTCTTTAGTGTCTTCCTCGTCAACAACTACGTAGGACGTACTTACGTTGGTGCATAGATTAGTTGGTTTATAATTGAAGCAAAGACGTGTCAATTACGGCAGTAAAAAGTATGTTGTATGAAAATTCTAGAAAAATTAGTTTAAATTAAATTAAATTAAATAACTCATGTGAAATCAGAACTTAATTCGGTTTTATTTGTTTCAATGTATTAAATAACTGACGACAACCTGTGTATGGATATTAAGTATACAAACTTAGTTATTCCTTCCTGAGGGCGATATAATTCGAAACAGTAGGATAAGAATCCCAATCCTTTCCCAGATCCAACTTGTTTCATTAATACATTTTTATTAATGTTTCACGTTCCTGTACATATTTTTAAAGAAGATGGTAATATATTTTCTCTTCCATTTCTATTCCCAGTTCGATGATGTGTTTCGTATTGAGGATAGTAAAGAACACGTTTCTGAAACTGGATCAAAAATTTCATTTCGAACGAGCGGAATTTAAACTTACGTTATTGCGTTTCGACGTTTAAATTTACGAACCAGTGTTATTTAGCAGTGCCAGCTCATGATAAATTACATTTGCATGAGCCAAACTTTAACCGAATGCGTTGGAGAAATTCTATTTTCTGTTTTAAAATATTGCGCGCCTCGGATGTGTCCATGTATCCTGGACGTTTAACAAAAGTGAAGCGTTGAATTCGGAAACCTTCAAAATGTTGCTTCCAACTAGAACACGCTGCATTTTAAAAAATAACATTATTACTCCAGGAATTATATACATATAAGTGTTATGTATCTATACAATTAGATTTTTATATAAAGCATATGAAAAAATACCATACGATTTAACTAAAATCTTGTTTCGCTGCTGTAAAGCCCATGTAAGTCATAACATTACTCGTAAGTTAAAAATGTGCTATCGATGGAGGAGAAATCCATGTTTTCGTAGTGTTTAATTTTTTTTGTAAATTTAATGCAATTATAATACTATGCAGATTCAATTCTCATTTTCATATTGTTTAAATTTCTTTATAATTTTAGTGAGAATGTTATTCGGTGCAGATTCAATTCCTGTTTTCAATTAACCTGTAGTTTATGGATTATGGAAAATTCATCGCAAAAATTCATTCTGAGAAAATCCATCGTGGGAAAAACAGAAATTTAAGCCAACCCAATAAAATCCAACTCGACCCAACAAAAACATAAAATTACCAAATATGTAAAAAATTGCCAAAAATAATTGCAAAATATCGTGTGATATATTTAAAAATTTCGAAAAATTGAGAAAGTACCAAATTCTGAAAATAAAATCGTTAAATTTGTAAAACCTGCACAAATGTCAAATAAGAAAATTGTCCAAAATGTTAAAATTGTATAAAATGCATAATATGTATTTCAAAATCATAATGAAATCTTAAAAATATGTAAATGATAAAAATATCAAACTGTCAAATTGTAAAAGTGCCAAAATTTTACAAATATAACAAAATTGTCACAAGTGAACAATGCCCCAAATACCAAAGTGTCAAGACTGATTAAATTAAATTGTCAACGATCTAAACATGTTTAACGTAGAAATTGAAAAACAGTGTTAAAATTGTCGACAATAGCAACAAAAATGTAAAACATACAAAAACAATTCAATTCATGCAATTGTGAAAAATGCCAAATACTAACATTGTTAGCGGATGACGGGGCAGGAACTGCAGTATTTTCAAAATGGTCAAAATGCAAAATATCTACATAAAAATCGTAAAAACTGTAAATTGCTAAAATAACAACGTGATCGACCAACCAAATTGTCAGAAGTACCTAAAACAATATTTTCGAATTTGACAACGGAAAGATTAAAACAACCAAAACAACCAATTGCATAGAAATTGTCAAAATATTCAAAAACTTACAAAAATCAATTCTGTGTAAAATCTCAAACCTCTGCATTTTTTTAAGTTCGTCGAAATTTTGAAATCCTTGAATGTCAATTTAAGTATTTCAAGCGCGTTATCAAACGCAAAAATGTCAAAGAAAAAATTAAAATTGTAAAAAAATTCTAAATATCTCAAAAATTCTGAAATTTTCTAAAATTCATAATTCGATCCAACCTAACCCAACCGAGCCCAACCCAACCCAACCCAATCACAATTTTAAGTCTCCGCGATGAATTTTCCTATCATAAATTTTACAGACTATGAATTTTACCTCAAGACGAATCTTCTCACGATGAGTTTTCCGGACACCGTACTTTATTAATGATGTATTATAAAATGCAATATGTATTTTATTTTGAACGCTTTTGATTTTTTCAGCTGTTGCATTACTCTAAATCGTTTTGTGCTCATTGTGTTGTGTGTGTGGTTTACCGTCGTTTGGATCGCTGATTCCTGTATACCATTTTGTAAATGATTTACTGGACTATTATAGTCTGTCGACTCTTTGTAACGAAATTGAACATATCCATTTCAACTTTTGAGTGCCTCCCTCCGCCCCGATCAAGTGAACCGTATGCGGCACTTCTGTAGTGGCGAGGGAGGGGGGGGGGGATCGGCCTCGTCGGATCTAATATATATTTTGATTATTTTTAGTTGCTCATTACACGTATTCTTTACTTATTATTTTAGTAATTGTTTATAAGACTTCCTTTCCTACTTCACGGTCCCTTTCTTTTACGTATTGTTCTCGACAATGTGATGCCTTTATTGTTCAAACCTAACACGTTGGGTGCCAATAGTTACGGCAAATGGGGAAATGCCACGTGCCACCTGATGTGTCAAGTGTCATGATGCTGGATACCTTAAATAATAATCTTTAGATTAATTATTTTATGTTTTTCAGTATGCAAAATTTCGGTTAAATTTCTTATCAAATCTTATTAGTATGTTGTTTAGATAAATATATTTCCAATTGGGAATTTTATAGTGGTTCTAATTACCATTGTGTTGTGTAGTTTTGAAAATGCGATGCAGATATTTATAAATTGAATTGAATAGCTGCATTCGTATGAAAATAATACTTTGAACTAAGCGGGTTCAAAAATGGGTTTTGTATCTTCGTTTTGACGTTTCTAAATACGCGAGGAGATATTTTAATACATCGTGATGACATAAAGCATTATTCATTTTTTAAATCGATTCTATGTCGTTTTTATAATCCAAAGTTAACTTATTATTTATACCTTTCGTTTTAAACAAAATAACGTGAAACTACTAAATTTTACACAGTTTTACAATATTTATAAGAAAATGGCCTCAGCATTCCAATTTTGTGTCAAATACTAGATATTTTTACAATTTTAACCTTGATTTTGAATTTAATTCCAGACCTAATACATTGTTCTAGTTCCATTAAGCAATTTTAAAGTATATTATGGAAACAATTTGTCTCAATAAAATTTTCTTCAAAACCCTGAGCTGACTTAGTTTAGTTTACGTTGTATCAAGTGAAATGTTCATGTCTTACAACTTTCTAATGACGAATTTTTTTTTTAATTTACTGTCAAATTGTGTATTGTGTAATTTTTTCTCACAACCTAGAACTTATACGTTTTCTTAAATCTTTATTTTAGTATTTATTTAGTATTTTTTATTTTGTATGCATTTGCATTCAGTCAAGAATTATGTCTATGTTCATTGTCTATGTCTATGTCATCTATGTTTTTCTTGGGTTTGATTTTTGTAACTCTTCTAACCTTTAATTCTCATTTTTGTTACAATCCTTATACATGAATACATGCCCACAATGGAAACATCGACGTACAACCAAACCATGAGAGAAGACTTTAGATTTGCAGACAATAAATATATTTTACAGTCTTTTAAAAAAGAATTGACAATCAAACATGAACTGCGTGTTCTTCGTTTAAATTGTATTTATCATCATTTTACCGAAAACCGGTAGAACGGGTTGAACTTTACTTACGGTCTCGAACACGGACAATAAAAGTGTCGAAGGTTCAAAACAAATCGTTGACGGGTAATTACGTCAAAGTTTCGGACGAGATTTTCGTCGAATACGACGAAGAAAACACAATCATCTGCGCTTCGATATAAGTTCTCATTTCGTATCGCTTTTGAATAGTTACGACGACAGCTCAAACTTTTTGTGTAACTTTCCCCCCGAGTGGGAAACCAAACTTACCAATATAAAACTTATCGTTCGCCCCCAAACTTGCCGTGATTGGTTGCCGCCAGCGTTAAGACAATGGACTCGCGCGCGATTGTAGCTAAATATTAAAACAGGAAGCCAAATAAGGCGGCAAAGTGAAATAATAACGAAACTTCGAAATTAAATTAGTGCCGCACGAGTCGACTTCGAAATACGAAAACGATTTAATTGTTTTTATATTAGCATGTCATTAAGGCAAGTCCGCGTTTAAATATTAATTGCGATATAAAAAATTAAATATTAAAAAATTCGTTAGTCATCGAAGCTAGTAAATGTTATTTAAAAGCCATCTTAAATTAATTATGGACGTATTTTTTCACATATTAGCACATAATGGCAAATCGTTATATAAAAGATGTCTTTTGTTGTTTGGTGTAATTAAGTGATAAAAGTCATAGGATGATAGGTGACCCTAAGTCGTTTGTGGCGGATCTATTTTATTTAAAGGCAAATATGTGCAAATTCAAAACCAGTTTTCGTGACCGAGTTTAATCTGTGTTTAGTCGATTTCGACTTTGACAGTAGGTAAACAGCTGGAGAAAATTCTACAATGGGGAAGGGCATTGATTTGTTGGGTCCATTATAATGATAAGTGACTTTCATTCAATTCTATCAAAAAATATTGACCATCTTTGATATTATTGGCAGCAAATCATCGCATGGTGTTAGATATGGTTTCCTTATTTACGAATTTACCTCTAGAATTGGTAGTTAGTATTATTGATAAATGGTCAATCATAAAGGACTTGTGTTGTTCTAATTTATTTCAACACATAACAATACACCAAAAAATAAAATGAAACTTCTCCCCTCTACATTTTGTATCGCATTCCACAACCTTAGCAATGAAAATATTGTCATTTATAAAAGACCACCTTATATGAAAAATTTGAAAAAATTTGAAAATTTCGCAATATTTATTCTTTGGATAGTTTGTCAAAAATTAAAGACGTAACACCTCTTCTTCAGAAATCCAATGTAAAATTCCCAGCAAAGATTGAAACGCAGGTAACATTTATTACAATCCTTGCAGGAAATTTTATTTTCAGAGCAATTGTAAGATTAAAATATCTGGAGTAAACTTTCTTATATTTCATTTTTCGGAAAGACATATCAAATAAAAGTTATTTCAAATATGATCACCTTTTTAGATACTATGGATATCCACAATTGAAAATAATTGGAATTATGAAATTCTTAAAAGTTGCAAGATTCCAAAAACCCATAGCTTTCGGCAGGGACGTCGGTGAAGAACATAAAATATTTTTTTGTTATTTATTAATGAACGGGCAAAATTAATATGTGGAATCTTTTGACATTTCATGCGCATTGGGGAATTTCAGATAAGAAGTTATACGGTTTGAGCTTTAGGGTTAATATTGCCAAGTGGCTGAAGTCATAACTATTATTTAAAAAATTGTGATAAATTGTAATAATGAAATGCAATAACTAAAGGGCTTATGGTTATATTCGATTGATGTGTTCGGTTCTTGTTTCGTCCATGTAATATAGTTGGTTTTGTGGGTCCTGTGTTCTGACGATTTGCTTTTTCTTTAATTATTTCAATATTTTCCATTATGTTCAATTTACTGCTTTTTATTGTATTTTAATTATTTTAATTGTTGTATCCATTATGTCTCGTTCGTGTAGTGCTTGGTTGGGTGTTCTGCGTAGTTGCTGTCTGTTTCACCTGTTTTACATGGGTTTTCTTCTTTGTATCCGTTTTCGGTCGCCATTTGTTTGATGATCTGTAGTTTCTTTGTTGTAATTTTGTCGGTTTCTAATCTTGTAGGTAGCAGCCTTCGTAAAGCTGCGTGTTTTGGTTGTTTGGGATGTGTCGATGTTGCGAGTATCACGTTATTTGTATGTATAGGCCTGTACATACTCTATTCTAGTTTCTGTTTTCTTTTCGATGGTGAATTCTAAGTAGTTAAGTTTGTTGTCGGTTTCTTCATCGATGTTTGTGGGTTGTTCTTGATACGGCTTTGGATGTCTTGTGTATTGCGGTATTCGCTGATATATAAGATATCATCGCTGTAGCTGAGCCAGGATTTTATTTTGTCATTCGTTTTGTATTTTTCCATGATGTTTTGTTCGACGAGTTGAATGGTTGAATGTAGAGTTGGGACATAATTTCAGATAAGGGTAGTGCCTTGCTTTGACGGTAAAATTCGTTATTGTACCGAAGGTAATTTTGCTGGGTTGATGTCTCCAAGCCCTTAATGACGTTGGTGATTTCTGGTATCCTGTGTTGTTGCGTTCTAATGTGGTTTTGATGATGTGTCGGGTTTTCCGAATCGGTATGTTTGTTGTTATATCGAAGGAAATTAGTTTTCTGTCCTTTGTGATTGATGTTTTTCAAAATTTTCTGTAAGTTCGTAGTTGTCACGAATTGTGTAGGTGTGTTTCAATTTCAATCTTCTATTACGAAGTTGTTGTTGATGGTGCCTTTGATTTGTCGCTGGAATTTGTTAGTTTTTCGCATTTGTTGTCGTTTATGAATTCTATAGTTTTTCTATGTTATTTTGTTTGTCTATTATAACCATGGTGTTTCCTTTATTAACTTTAACGATTACTGCGTTGTGTTCTTTTATTTTCATTTTGATGTTCTTGATTATTTTGATATCGTGTGTATTGTTTTCTATTTGGTGTTCTGCTAGGTGTATGAGTCGCTCCGTTCTTCCGGTGTTTTTTGCATTGTCAGTGTTTCTGTTTTCTTGGAAGCTATGTGATTTGTTGTGCTTGAGCAGTATCAGGATATTGCATAAGCTTCAAAAGAGAAAGAGTTGTCTTGCGATTTTGTCTGGTACAAGAATCGGAATACATAATGGAATACTTTTATAATCCACCTTCAACTTCGTCCATCAACTTTTTCGAATCATTCTGAAGGTTTTTGCTAAATCTGCTTTTCGTTGATGAAGTTCTCTTTGGACCTCAAAACACATCTTGACGTTTTCATCAACCATTTGAAGTTTCAAATTTAATCACAAGTGCGGTACCTTAAAATGAAGATTAAACTTGATGTTGAAAATTACGCATGGTTACCCCAGGATTCAAATATTTTCTGTTAGGATAACTTTCGTGTATAATGGATTTAATATGCAGGAAACCTTTGAATATGGGCAACAATATCAGAATCATCAAGTTTTCAGGAACTAGTAGGATTGTCCTTAGATTGATAGGATACAATCTTTCATCACTTGTTTGAGATGTCGTCAGAAAATATTTCTTACATACTGGTTGTACCTTGATAATAGACTTTATTACATACTTAACCGACACGTTTTTTTCCTGAACATTTTAAAAATATGGAGTTACACGACTTTTATAATGAACGACACATATTTATTGACCAGATTTATGTTTTATCACAAATCAGTTAATTACGTAAAAAATGCAATAGCTTCGTTTGCGACAACCATTTCAATGCATGAATGAAATAACTCGTAATTCAATTGTGGATTATGAGAAATTACTTTGTATGCCAGTATAAAATTAGTCACCAGCCTTGGAGGATATTCCAAGTTTCAAATTGTTCAACTCTGAAGTAGGAAGGTTTTAGCTTCTCAGTATTATTATACCCTATTGAAATATCTGATTGCAGACACGTTATTGCATAATATTTTTAAAGATTTATTGTATATGATTAATTTATGTATGAGATTATCATAACATTTCACAACCTGTAATTTGGAAGTAAATCAAACGTCCAATTGTACAAATTACCTTTCATTCACGCAGAAACTGAATGTCATTTATTCTTATCATTTAAGCTTATTGTAGTCCTGGATTTCATATTCCTTTCCTGGATAATTTTTGATTCATTCATTCATTAAATGTTTATAGCCATATCTTTACGATTAATTCATTTTTTTTGTAGTTGAATTTTATTATTGCAGTCATACTTATTACAATTAAGTGAATAGATAATTGCCTGTTCGAAGCATTTAAATGGCATAACTATTCCAATATTGATATTATGGTTCGTTTGTTAAATGTGTCATGTTTACAATACAAGCCTTAATTTTGATTGCAACTCCGTACCTAATTACAACTGAAAGAGGTTTAAAAAAAATGCTATTTTCATAGCATAAATTCATTATAAATATAATATTAAATGATTCAGGTAAAGAAAATTCCTTAATAAAACTTTGATTTATTAAATTAAGCATTCGTAGACTATAATCGATGCTGGTGTAGGGAATACTCCAATAATTAACTCAGTTCGACTGGTGTATGCATTGTATAGAATCCACAAGCGGGGTTATCCTCGAAGTTTTATTGCTTCATTTACTTATAGATTGCCCAAGTTCATTACATTAATACTGAATAATATTAGACTGGATTATCGATTCAGCATCTTTGATTCTTGCAAAGTTATCGGGCATATTCCAACATCGTGACTTGAATATTCAACTAGAATTTTACGTAAGCGATTTTTTATTGAGTTTCATTTTATTTAATATCTTGATTTTAAATTATTGTCAATGATCGATCCGTTGTAAACCATTTATTCGCCAACCCAGATGATTTGCATATTGAGACAGTTCCGTACGGAGGTAGATAATTAGGCAGGCGCATTCGGGTATCAAATCCGTAACGTGATTATATAAATCGAGTTATAAATATGGGTAATTTACTTGTAGAATTTTCGCAGCTCCGTATCTCTGCAGCATTGCGAACCTAACGCACAAACTTTGCGATAGCTTACACTCAAAATTACCCTGTTTCGTTAAACTTACCACAATGTACATTGTTGTATTATTAAGTAGAAAATGCCCCACGTTGGCGGCGCCAAATTTTGACACCCTCAAGCGTGTTAATTAAAACTTGCTTGATAATTAGCGCGGTTACTCGATGCGATATTCAGTCTGCTCCTAGACGAAGTGTTCTCTCTAATCTGCCGGGAAAGCTCGTCGGCGGTTTTTATTTATGCTAAACAGGGAGCACGTAGTTGCCACTTTGTATTCCCATCAAACTTACGGTTTAACGCCGCAACTTTCGGAATTAAATTCGCTGCCGTCAAAGCAAACATCAGTGGCAGGCCGAGCGCTCTGCCTTGACCAGAACGGCGCCCTTAAAATGATTGAGTCGTAACTGAAAAAGAAAATATTTGCCCGCGTCCATTTCGTGGGGAAAAAGTGCGATATAAAACAGGGTTTATGGGATGTGCGGAGCTACTGTAGGTGAAAAACGATAACTGTTACCGATATAGGCTATGCCGGTTCGAGCCGCAGGAGCAGTATGTTTGCTTCTAGGAACCGGTAAAAAGTTCATATTTCACGCGCATTCGAGTTTTTATTTGCAATCGCGAAATGCAAGCTGCTCGCATGTAAATCGATGCGATACATTTATATGACTCATAATAATATATTTCAGTCAACAAGTCATAGAATTAAAATAATAAATTAAAGTATTGATCAAAATACTAAATTGTTCTTTAATAATAATAATAATAATAATAATAATAAAGTCTTTATTTTCATGAAATTGCACAACAACAATAAATACAGAAAAGAAATAATATAATTCAGAAAATCGCAAGGCGCGGTTCAAAATACAGCAATGTGCAGCATTTTGCTCTACCACCGAAACCTTGATGTAACTAATATATATATATATATAAATAAGTAAGGCGTAATTTTAAACTTATTATTAGTAACAACATATAATAAGGTAATAATAATAAAATAATTGCTTAAGATTAACTATAGATTAAGTTTTAGAACAAAATAATACTTAATTCTGTGACGTCCGCACATAGTACCAATAAAACAGTGCAAATTAGTTTCATTGTTTCACAAGAAGCTGAGTACGTAACTGGTTTTTGAACGCAGGGCGGGAATTGTTTTTTAAAAACGGCGGTATGTTATTCCATACTTTAGATATTTGGTAGGTGAAGGATCGCTCAAAAAATGCTGTTCTATGAACAGGAGGAGTTATTGTACCCTTGTACCTGATATTAATGTTATGAACATCAGTACGAAATCTAATTTTTCTGTACAAGTACAAGGGAGTTTGATTGGAAACTATTTTATGATATAAACATGTGACGAGTAACGTTCTTCTACTTGACATATTCAGCCAACCAGAATATAATAGTTTATGAGATATGTGATCAAATTTGCGTATGCCATGAATAAGCCTTAAACATGAGTTTTGTACCCGTTGAATTTGTTTGACTGAGTCTTGTGTCAGACATGGTCCATAAATCTCAGAACAGTATACAAAATTTGATAGCACTAGAGCATCACAAAGTGTGGTTTTGATTTTAATAGAAAGGAAATGTCTCTGAGGGTATATAAGTTTTAAGTTGCAGTAGGCCTTTTTTACACAATTGTTAATTTGAGTTTTATACCGGAAAGTGTTATCCATAACCAGCCCCAAATTTTTTGCTTCATTTTGAATTGGAATCTGTATACCATTTACACTTAATGAAATGTGTTTCTGAAGTTCTTTGCACTCAGCGACATTTCCGAATATCACTATTGTGGATTTACTCGGGTTAATTTTTAGGGAATGCTGTTCTGAAATCTTTGCGAGCGCTTGTAAATCACCATTAATATCAGATACAGCACGCCGATGATCACCAGCCAATAATGAGTAGTATAGCTGCGTATCATCAGCATACATTTGAACATCACATGTTTTTATACATTTTTGAAAGTTAAAGGTGTAAATGATATATAGCAGCGGTCCCAATATTGAACCTTGAGGAACTCCCCTCATTAGAAGTCTCCAATCCGATACCCCACATGGTAAAACAACACGTTGAACCCTATTAGTAAGATATGATGTTAGTAATTGAATAGAATTATTAGAGAGGCCGATATATTTTAGTATCGATAATAATAGAAGATGATCAATAGTGTCAAAAGCCTTACTGTAATCTAACAAAGTAAGTATTGTCACTTTACCCTGATCCCGAGCCCTGATGATGTCATCTGTAACATTGAGTAGTGCAGTGGTACAACTAAATCCTGGTCGAAATCCAGACTGACAGTCCGGAATTATGCTGTTAATCAACAAGTGTTCCCGAATTTGAATGTCAATGATCTTTTCAAGTACCTTTGAAAGCGCAGGAAGTATGCTAATTGGTCGTAAATCTTTAAATTCTAGTGGTTGGGAAATCTTTGGGACAGGAATAACTTCAGCACACTTCCACGATGATGGAAAGGTGCTAGTTAGCAAACAGATGTTGATTATGTGGGTCAGATAAGGCACTATGTAGGGGCAACACAGTTTCAACATTTCCATATTTAAACCATCCGAACCGCGAGCATTGCTCCGTATCTGACAAAGTAGTTTTAATACCGTACATGAATCTACGGTTCGAAAACTAAGCTGGGGACAGTTAACAATGTATTGATTTTTGTTGTAAAAATTCATTAATTCTGTATTATCAACAACAGTCACAGGTATATTGTCTAAGAAGAAATCATTAACATCATTGGGTTTTTGCAACCAGTCAGGTACATTAGATTTATTTACTACACCTACATTCAAACATCGCAATTCTTTCCACATGTCTCTGGGAGTACTTTTTGAGAATTTAAATTGGAGGTATGCTTTCTTTTCTCTAATTATGGCTTGTGAAGTCATATTGCGTAAGGACTTATAATATTCCCACTTAGTTGCTGCTTTATTTTTCATATATTTAGACTTTGCTTTATCCCTGAGAGACATCATCAGCTTAATCGTATCAGTGATCCAAGGAGCTTTCTTTTTGGTTATTTTAATTATTTTTAAAGGTATATGCTTATCAATAATGTGTAGTAATTGAGTATTTAAAAAGTTAACTTTGTCATTGACATTCTGCATTTGCAATATATTCATAAATGGTATTAAATACAAGTCGTGGTTAAACGAATCTTGATTAAATGTCCGGTAAGACCTAATAGTTTTGAGTGTGGCAGTAATTTTAGGTTTATTAAAAGTAACGTCGCAGTATATTAATTCATGATCGGATAAATTAACATCAAAACCACCTTCAACTCCACAACGAACTACCATGTCAACTTCAGACGTAATCACCAAATCTATTAATGTTGCCGAGTTATTAGTTAATCGTGTTGGCTCTGTTATTAATTGTTGTAATTGTAAGGCTTCTATCATGGAAGTAAGATACATAGTATCAGCACTATTCGACCTAAGCATGTCAATATTTATGTCTCCCAAACATATTAATTTATCGCTTAATAATGAGCACACAGTGCAGCTTTGTTCAAATTCATCTGTAAATTGCTTGTACGACAATGTAGGTGGTTTATATACAGTTCCAATTGCTAGTGTTAAGTTATTATATTTGATGCTAAGCCACACCTGCTCTATACCACTATTAGTTTCAATTATGTTATATTTAAGCCAATTTCTAATATAAATACAAACACCTCCTCCCCTTTCACTACGATCCTTCCGTACCAAACTGTAACCAGAAATTGCCAAAATGCTACTATTTATCTCAGCTGTTAACCATGTTTCGCTAAGAGCAAAAATATCGACATTGGTTTGAGATAAATATCTATTTATATCGTTAAACTCAATGAACGAATGTTAATATGAGCAGTTTTCAAAATATTACATATACTATTATCTGCCGCCATCTATCCAGTTAACGCACATACAGATTCATATAAAACATAATTTATGTACAATGAAACAAGATAAAGCGATAATATGGAGATAAATAAAAACCTATTGAAATTAAAAAAGACAAAAAATAGAAAAAACTCTGTAACTTATGACTGTTTTGTGTATATAAATTTATATTACCAAGAAGCAACTTGTGAAAGGTAGTATTCTAAAGAACAGCTCTATATGTAACACGAAACAATATCTTATTAAGTCAGATCACTTGTTGAATTTATGCGCCGTAAAGTATCACCAACTTTTGCAAGAATTTTCCCGTCCATTGACCACACACATTTGACACCAAACTTTTTCCCTGCTTCATGTAATAATTGCACTCTTCTCTTAGTTAGATCTTCGCGGATTACAATATTGGTGCCTTTTAATTTTCGTTTGTTATTATACACTAATTTTTTGGTATTTCTACTAATGAATCTCACCAAGAGTGGACGATGATTGGGTTCTTTGCCCGCTAAACGATGGCTACAGTCAATTTCAGTTGCAGATATG
Organism: Geotrupes spiniger; assembly: GCA_959613385.1. Lineage (NCBI taxonomy): Eukaryota > Metazoa > Arthropoda > Insecta > Coleoptera > Geotrupidae > Geotrupes > Geotrupes spiniger. Next base: position 32,377,333 of record OY390736.1, on the reverse strand, counting down.
TTAATCCCCAACTTCTCTTTACAGAGTTTACTTACTACAGAATCTGTATTCTCACCTGCAGCTTCTGGAACTCCAAAAATACGGACGCTGTTACTTCGCGTATATTGTTCTAAACAATCGCTGGCGTCCAGTGCATCTTGCCTAGCTCTTGTTAATTTCAATTCAAGTTGGCTCACCTTCTCTTTGTGTATCTTGATTTGGTCTGCAAAACGTCGATCGAAATTTTCTTGAAGTTTACTTATTAAATTATTGAGGAATGTCGGCGAATTCAATATATCTTCAACTACTCTTCGAACAAGAGTTTCATTTTTCCTCTCATCATCAGCAGATGATCTAGTTCTCACTTCTGGCATTGTGTACTTAGTTTAATACTGCGGCACTGACTTAATAAACAAATATTTGCTGCACAAGGGAGGCACGTCTAATCACGATGAGCGCACATCACACAATGTGTCTTTAAATTATTTAACTCGGAAAATACAATGTGGTCGCTGCAATAAAAACATTTACACTTTTATAGAATTCATTTCCATTAACACGCTAATTATATTATTCCAGAAAATGCAATTATCCTTTGTTTGCAACAACATAATAAAATTTATTCACAACAAAGTTAATATATCGAAAATAGCCAGATAATTTAATAAAATTATACATTGAAACAAGCTGGGAATTAAATGTATTTCAATGCGAAATACGTCCATTTTTATCTGCGTATACATTAACAATTAAATTACGCAAATTACGGATGTGCTTCCATTGAAATGTTTCGAAGTGGAATACGAATGTACCAGTGCCATAAAGTACATTTACAGTCGGCCCCGCAAAGCTCGTATGTTAATTAAATAGTCGACATTTATGCTGATATCGAATAATATAAATTTTGCGCAACTTTTTATTTAACGTCGGCCGATGAATCATGCAATTTAATATTAGTTTTGCACCCGCGGATATCAGCGCGCGACCGATAAACGCAGCTGTTTATAGTCATTAGTTTTTACGCGCAATTACGTCCATGCAAATCGCGTTTATATCGCATTTTTCGATTTCGTTAGACGTTCGCTTTTGAAATTAAATGCATGTATTCTAATCGGATGCGTTCGAGCAAGACGATGCTTTTTCGGTGTTCTATCGGTCGGACAGGAAAATGCGAAGCCCTTATGAACGTAGAAAATGCGATCAAAGGAAACTCTTTCGTTTCTTGTGTCGCTTTAGTTTTGCGCACTTTCGCCTTGAAAATATTCTTTTGAGATTTTCCTAGCTATTGGCTTTTCCACTTCCTTGCGGACATATTACTTACCGACCAGTATATTTCTACATAAAACGTATAAATGGAATATTTCAGATATTCCTTCGGTGAAGAAAATATTTTTGATAACTATTAGAATCAATTTAGAATATCGTGTTTATTACAAGCAATTATTTATAATTTAGATTGTGAATCAATCGAAGAAGATAATTATATATTCAAGATTATAGTTTATGGAAGATTTAGCGTGGAATGCCGCAGTTATTAAACGGTGATTAATTATAGTTAATTTGAAAATCCAATGATACGGTAAGGACAATTATTTATTTATGATAGAAGTTTGTTTATGTGGGAATTAATTTAATATAACTTGTTTATAGTTTGTCTTTTGATAATTGAGTTAATCGTCAAGGAACGATGGAGATTAGGTCATTAGGTTTCTTTAAATAAAATTTGCTTGCATAAGAATTATTATATAATTTAATAATTTAATTAGGTTAACTTCGTTTATTTAAATGTTTGTGCATGTGGATCGCATGATATATCTTCAGATATGATCAGAGGGTAACAAGAAGAAGGAAACAATGAAAAACTAACAAGTTTATGGGCAGGAAAAAGAAGGAATTTAACGAAGAAACTGGAAGCAGTTGAGGAAAAGTACAAAAACATAGAAATTAGGGAATTTCACCAGTGTGCAAAGAACTGCATGGAGATACAACAAAAATCTTTACCTAAACTTATAGGAGATACTTAAGAGAAGCTATGAGTAGAATATTTTGAACTGAACACAGCAAGCAATAATGAGACATTGCAGGAGCACAAGAACGAGAACATGAAGAAAAACTCAAAAAGTTGAAAAACAATGAGTGCAGGAGTAGGAGAAAAACTAAGAAACAGAATGAAGGAACTGATGCAAGAATTATAGAGGGATGTGCGATGTGGCCTACAAAGTAATGGGAACAGACTAAATTCAAGGAGGTGTTGGGATTGGCAGATCTACGATAGACACAATTTTCATGCTGAAAATGGCACAGGCAAATTTATCAACAAAACGTAAGCCTCCACATCTTGATCGTGAATTTCAAGAAAGCCTATGACCCAATTGGGAAAACTGAATATTCCGAGCAAGTTAATCAAACTAATAAAAATGACCCTGTCAGACTCACAGAATAAAATAGCAGAAGGAGGAATTATTGTGACTCAACTATACATAAGCTTTCACATTGAGAGTTGCTATATGAGTAAATGCATCAATGTTACCACTCTTATAAGATCTTTGCAAATTCTTAATAAATACATTTCATTGTTAGCTTATCTTAACCTAATGCCTGGTTACAATGTAATCTTTAAGATATGTTGGTGGATTACGTCTGCGTTTCAGAGTAGTGTTGAACTTCTGTATTATTTCTTTATATTTCTTTATTAACTGTGTCCTCTTCACTTGATGTTTTTTGTTTCGATACTGTTTTTCCTCATTTGCTAGGTATTGTTCAAAAATATTTTTAAACATGGTCTTCGTCATTAGTTTGTGATAATTTTAAAAAGTTATTACTATTTTGATATATGTTTTATCATTATTATCTTATTTGACGAAATATGACCGTGGTCCATTATTATCCTGTTTTATCACTTTGTCTTGAATCATTATTTTATCATCTTAGTTCTTTTAAATCCAGCACTTTTCGCAAAATATATTTTCTGTTTCCTTTGATTTAAGTTTAACGTTATTAATTGTTAGTAATACCTATTAGACGTTTACTGTCACGTTAACTGGACCAGAGATCAATTTGTCAACCATTAGTAGTCATCACGTGTTTGTTTCGAGTTACATTCCGAAATAAATGCAAAAAATATGCCCTGAATTTTTATTTCAGAACCTCAAAACGGAATACACAAATCACTTTCAAATGTTCTTAAACTTTCCTAGTTTTGCCATTGTTACAATTTTGAAATTTTTTTGCTTTAACAATTCCCAAAATATGGACATATTTGAATATTTGATATTGTGGACTTTTTTATCAATTTTGGCAGCTCGTCAATTTTTTTTACTGTACAAATTTTTGAATTCAATTTTTAGCAAACTTTTGATTTTTGCAATTTTGCCTTTTAACACATTTTGCCTTTTTCATTTTTTGGCCATTTCATTAATCTTCGACATTTCTTACCTTTCAGATTGTTGGATTGTTGTGTTGGGTTCTATTGTATTTTGTTGGGTTGAATAGGACTGGGTTGTTTTGGTTTGGGTGATAAATAGGTCAAAACTGACAATTTGTTTTTTACATATAGATCATTTTTTTTTGGATTTTCTGAATGCTATTGATTTTTGCAAGTTTGGTCTAAACACCTTTTGGAATTTTCATTTTTTTATCGTTTCGTTCACTTTCTATATTTCTTACCTTTTAGATTGTTGTGTTGGGCTGTCTTGAGTTCGGTTGAGTTGGGTTCGCTTGTGTTGTGTTGGGTTGGTGGCAAAAAGGTTAAAACTGACAAATTGTATTTTACATTCAATTTTGCATAATGCAAAGCAATCGCAAAATTATCAAAATGTTGCAATTTTTGCCTGATTACCTTTTAACACATTTCAAAAAATAAATTTTTAAATAGTTTCATTCATATTCTACATTTCTTAACTTTTAGATTATTCGGTTGTATTGGGTTTGGTTTTATTGTGTTGTGTTGGGTTTGGTTGTATTGTGTGGTGTTGGGTTGTATCTGTTATCAAAATTAAGTAAGTCTGCTGTCACTATTTGCCAATGCCTGTTTGGTAATTCTTTGCCAATCAAGGCTTCCTTAGTATTGGAATTTTGAAATTTGGCACGAGTACACTATTTTCTGTATCTGCAAAATATAATTATTTTCCCGGTTTATGCCACTTCCAAATCATACTGTTATAGATTGACTAGTATTCTTTGTAATCTTAATGGACTTTTTAAATATGATATCTAATGGTTTATGAACCATGTCCACCATATTTTTTTCCATATAGAAATTTGGTTTATTAACCAAAAAAGTTGCTAGAGTCTCTTTCTCAATTTGAGTATAATTTGTTTGTGCTTCTGCTAATGGTTTATGTATATAAGCCACTGGTTTATTATTTTGTAGGATTACAGGATTTAGAACTACCCACTGATAATATTACAGCCTCGTTCACATTATAATATTCTAAAATTGGTTTACTCATTACGATATTTTTTTAATTTTCAAATCCTTGTATTAATTCTGTCCAATCCCATAGGATATATTTCTTTATTAGTTTTCGTAAATTATGTGGCAATTTTGACAGGTTTGGTATATATCTTGGAACATATGTCCATTCCTAAAAATCTACTCAATTCTTTATACTTTTGTGTAGTCGACATTTGCTTTATTGCCTTAATTTTTGACGTGTACCTGCTTTTATTCCACCCGTTGTAAGGATGTGCCCAATATATTTTATTTCTTTCACTGCAAATTTATATTTTTTTACTTATTAAATTTGACTTTAAACTTTTTCTCTCGCCCTTAATAGTACTTTTTTCAAGATTTTTTTGTGGTCTTCCATTGATTTTGCAGTCAACTTTATGCATTTTTATACCTTCAAAGGCCTCAAAAATGTCAGTAAATATTTTTTGAAAGATAGCCATAGCCTTAAAATTTTATATCGACCATGTGGTGTAGCAAACGTTGTTGGTTTTGAAGCTTCATTACTTAAGCTAATTTGCCACAATCCATTGCTGATGATGATGGGTATTTATCAATGTTACCTCTCTTACAACAAATACTATTTATTTAGTTCTGGATGCCATTTTTAGGGCAAGGGATGTCAGAAGTCAAGGAACAATATGCCAATAAAAACAGCAATAAATTGCATATGCAGGTTAAGAATTTTTTGTGGCGTAGAAGAAAAGAATAAGAAAAAGGATTTAGTAAAATGGAAAAAGTGGTAAGAAAATATTTAGCAATGAAACAAGGAACAGCAAACGAAGACTGCAAAGTTGGACAGAGACAACAACGAAGAGGATTAAGGATTAGATAAGATAAACAGCAATGGGAACAAGACAATGGGGTCCAAGTCGGGGTTTAGTTAGAGCGTTTAAGTTTTTAATTCAGTTCTAAAATATTAAATGCACACTCTGTTCCAAATACAAATTAAAATTAAATCAAAAAATATCAATATCGTTCACATTTAAAACCCTCAACTTGATATTCCTTGAAAAGCCTTTTTTGATTTCAGTATTTTTGAAAATATGTAATGCAAACCCACCGGTTCTCAACGTAATTTAAAATTAATCCCATAATTACAAGTAGATCGATGTCGTTTTTCTTTGAAACATTTACAACTAAAATTCAATTTGATATTTTGTTGGAGCTTTCAAGATTTTTTTGTTGGTTACATTTTTTAGTGCAATCATTAGATGTAAATTCTTTGTATTTGATTTTTTGTGATCTGTAAGAAAGAAGCTCTGCGTCTGTATACTTTTTGATTTTTTCAATTTTATAAGAACGTTTACCAAATGAGTTGAAATATCAAGCTTTCAATAGAAACACTTTATTCCCAAATAAGTCGAACAAAATTCAGGTGTTTTGGAAGATGTTCTACTCGTTACTACACTACATCTAATTGCTTGACCAACAATTGATTTCTGATATGCATTAAATGTACTAAGAATGTCTTGAAGAATAATTTGAAAATTTCGAATAAATTAAATTTATTTGAAATAAATTATAGTGCATATAGAGAGAAGGACAATTTGTTTGAAAATCGTTCATAAAATTATTGTAAATTAATTTGTTATTTATGTATGTAAGTAAAATAAATTAATGGAATGGACTACGTTATGTTTTTGAATTAATATTGCCTTACATATTAACCATTTGTAGAAAGAAATATATGATTTGCTTAAGATTTTTCAACATCGTAATGGAAATTTTCACAATTTTTATATATTAGAAGTATATGGACACGATATAATAAAATAAATTTAAAATAATTAAATATTATATTTAGGAAAGTGAACAAGCCATTTCCCTGAATTGCAAATATGCATCTAATGAAATTTATTTACAAAAAACGAATCAATTTTCAAAGAATGTTACTGTAATATTTTTCATACGATTTCTTTCAGTGCTTTAGTTTAATTCGATGTAGTGTGAAAAAGTTGTTAACTATGTGAGAGATAAAAGACTAAATGAATTTTACACTTTCATCAATCGAAATTTGAGTTATTAGAATGTACAGTGCGAAACTTAAAACATTCATCTTCATAGACGACAATTAGTGTCTTGGGAGGTTTACGTCTATTTTTCATCTACGCTAATAAATGATTCCCAGTTTCGCAATAAAACCGCAAGATTTATTAACGTCTCCAAGAGAAATACACCACGTTTATCCCTTGACAACTCTTTTATCACTTCATAACAATCGCCGCGTTCGACGGATTATTAAACTCCGTCGTTAGGTCAAATCGTCTCGATAATGTGCTTGTACTGACCTCATGCGCGTGACGAAGGTCGGCGTCAGGTCGAGCTGAGCCCACACTCCCAAATCCGACGCTCTGATTTCCTCCCATCCCGAGTACTTGACGAGCGAACAAGCCGGGGACGGTACGTCTGCAAAAAGATTTGTTTTAATGCATATTCACCCTGCGTCGGCGTAAATTCTAATCTCGACTCGCATGTAAAAGTGCGCTACGTGCGTATCACATTGCCCTGTTGACTTTAATCCCGCAAATGGAGGCATCACCTGCGACTTACGTACTTTGAAAATTACACGTTATTATTTACGTCGGTGCGACGTGGATTTGCCCGGGGTGATTTTTGCGCGAGTAATTGCAAAAAGTAACGCTCTATGGTATTGGATATATTGTGGCAACCCTTTCTGTCCTAATGGCGCAATACATCTCGCACAATGTTTCGGAAACATCGCCGGAATTTCTACGTGCTTGTAAATTGTTTGTCTTTAAAATGATTCTGAATTTATACAGAGCATACTCTAGCGTTTTAATTTATACTGACTTTATAATTTAATCAATTTTATGCCTTTGTGCTCGTTCGAGTTACGCTTTCAACTGTTCGGTGCATTTATTACACGAGATGGTAGTGTATTTTTAGAAGTAATAATATTGATGTAGTACAATGTTTCATGCTAATGATTGTATGTTGTTATTTGGTCCATAATACAGTCATTTTATATGGCAACTCTATAAGATGTTGAATAGTTAGTAAAGGAAAATTAATCTAAAATTCTTTGGTTTTATTTGTTGTATTACTACGAAAATTGTTTCACCACATGTCGTAGTAATACTACAAATAAAGTGAAACCAAACAATTTTGTTTTAATTTGCGATAATGGAGTTTCAATAACTACTGCAGCAGTGCCCCACGGTGGCCGCCGAGTTTTTTTGTCAATGTAAATTAAAATAATTACCGCCGGCTATTGGTTTTCAAAGTGAATTTGCGTCGGCGCTACAATTGGCACCCAACGTGTGGTTTATTGATCAATACATTGAAGTCATTTCTTCACTGACTATGATTTATTCCATTTTGCAGTAGTTTTTACTGTAACTATGCGCTTGAGTTACGAACTGTCTCATATATTTTTAAGGTATTTGTTTGGCTAAAGAGTTTAAATGCCGAGTGATAGAACTTGAAGATCCTAGGTGCATATCAATGCAAACCTGTGCAGTGAAAATCTCAAAAAGCTCCACCAAACAATAAGACGAAAATATCCAGGGAAGCTTTCACGTGATGTCATTTTGTTTCATTGTAATGCTCGGGCTCATATTAGCAACGTAGTAAAAGAAAATCTGTAGCAAAATGGAGAATTGTAGAGCATCCACCATATAGCCCAGAGTTATCACCTTGCGATTTTCATATCTTTGGGCCATTGAAAACGTATTAAGGTAACCGTATGCAGTCGGGCACAGAAGTATAAAACGCTGTGAAAAATTCTTCAAGAAACAGCCACAAGAATTCTATGAGAAGGGTATACCTGGGCTTGGTTTGAAGACGTCATAGTAAGACATGTAACGGTGATTGGTTGACCACAACAACCACTGATGAAGATGTTCGAAATATGTTCCTCGAACCCCGTAAAAGAATTCTACGTACGTGCTCATTTAATATAGGAAGACCACGTGACAGGAAAAGGCTGCATGACAGTTCCTGTGTTGTTAATGAAATCTTATTTTTGTGTTTGAGATTAAATCTGGTTTATAAATTAGACGGAGTAGACGGCTGTGTCTGCTTGAAAAATTTCACAGAAATATGTAGCAGACGATTTATGGTGAAAATATGTCCATAAGAGAAGATAGTTGCTAACAAATAGCCCACCAAGTTTACAAGTTAGTGAGTTTTGCAATTCATATCAACATTTCGTGTTATCTTTCGTCGTAAGTTATCATTTTTTTTACTAACATATTAATCAATGGTTAAATGATACGTTCTGGGATCGTGTACCACGTCTCATTTTGTAGCTTCCCCAACTTTTTTGACTCCATGACTCCATGACGACATGTAATTGTGTAATTGTTGGACATCTGCAATATTTTTCTTGAAGAAATGTCTTGCACTCACGAGACTTTTTTTCACTTGCGGTTTATAATTTGTTATTACTTTATTCGTCTTCCGATATTTATTCTGGCTTCTGTCACAACCAGTTTATCGAACATCAGTTGTGGGAGTACATATTTTCAGTGATCCCACTGTTACGTTTGATATTTCAAAATAATCGTGGAAAGAAAGTAACACCGAAACTATCGTAACTGCCACGTAAAGGAAATTGTCTGGCACCTATTAAATTCACAGTGGACCCAAACCGGGGAAGTACCGACAATACCTAACCCTTTTTCACCGCGCGAACGGAAGGGACTGACGTCACACCATCGCCTATAGACATCACTACGCATTCGTTGGTGATTTTGTGACAGTCATATTTTTGTCGTAGTACCATTGCCATACACATTTTGTTATTCTGCTCTTATCTTTGGTTTGTGATGCTGTGTATACATGTATGTACATATATCTTTATTAAACCTTTCGTGCTTTGTTTCAGAAGACCGGGACCGCCCTGTAACTCCCGAAGACCGTTTAGAAATAACGGTAAGTTAAATATTTGTTTCCCCCAAATATATGTCTCGATTTGTATCGATGTACAACCCTGCAGCTCGTTCTCGTTGACGTTGAGCTTATGAGACCGCCGGAAAAGTGTTGCTACTTTCCTCCGGCCGTATAGCAAGACCAATTTGTTGTTGACCACATGTTCTTTTCCAAACAATTTTACGTGGTCTGTAATTATTTTAGCAACGCCGTTGTTTGAGCTTTGTGTGACTTTAATTAAATTTCTTACTTTTTTTAACAAATAAAAGTAGACCCTTTATTATAAAATTAAATACTTTTGCTGTATGAAACTTTCACAAATCTACAAAAAAATGATCATCTACCCTAAACGTCATTTCATGATGTTAACCGAATGATTTATATGAATTTAATTAAAAGTGTAATTTCGATTTGCACTAACATTTTTAGATATAAACAACATTTTCTGAACCGATAAAACCTATAAGCAAGAAGTTATTTTATCAAAAACATTTTCATGATTCTCCCATAATTTTTCCTTCATATACGCTATTTATTTTAATACGAAATTTGGATGACAGCGCAAACAAATTGGTACCTAGAAATAAAATATGTAGTATGTATTTAAGGGAATTGTGGTGATAAGAGTTCCCAATTTGCCAGTTTGTTTTCTTCAACTCTGAGATGATTGTTTCTACGCGAACGATTATGAGAAGGTCCATGATGATGTAGAATTAAAAAATGTTTGAGGACAAAATGTTGTAAGGCGTGCAATTTCTGAGGGTGGCTTCATCTCACAACTCTACATTGGTATTGCTAGGGCGAAGGCTTAAATGCGGAGCGTTATATACAGAGATGATCTATTTGAACTGGCTCAGTTTTTGAACACACATCATGCAGATGATGAAATAATGTTTTGACGAGGTCTTGCTTCATGCCATTAAGCGAGAATCACAAAGGACTAGCATGAAGACAACAACACCAATGTTGTACCGAAAGTGCACAATCCCCATAATCTCTGTTCAATATTATTGAGTCGGAAAGTCTATAATACCGGATGAGTACAAAGTACAAAATGAACAACAGTTGCGACGCCGTATATCTAGAAGAATTAGAGAAATCGTCGCTGTGGTCGTCCAAAGGATTAGGGAACGGTTATGTAAGGTAATAAGGTAATAAAGTTAGTTAAGAGAGATTGTATAATGAATTGGGTTCCATTTTATTAAAATGTTTGTGAAAGGACTTGATATATTTGTAGTATTATTCTTGTCATCGTCGTTATGAGGAGGTTGGTTGCTGGAACGTTTTTTAAAGCAATTTTTATTTGGTATTATATAGATATTTTAGGGTAGTTGTTCTCCTTGAAAGCGGATTTTATTTGATTATGGTTTTTCCCCAGAACATCTGGTCCGAGATTCGTAAAGCTTATTCAATTGTGTTGGTCAGGACACTCCAACTAGGGGTTGGTTTTTGGAACCAATTAATTTGTCTTTTGATGATCGTGTCCAATAAAGAAATTTTGTTGTAGTTTTTTTTCGATGGCGAAGACTAGTTATTTTTCCTCCAGGTGTTCCATTATTAGGTTTGCTACTACCGACGAGAATAGGATGTCCATGGCACATTCGAAATTCTGGCGGAAAATCGTCTCATTGTAGTTAAAGTAAATGGCGTCAAGGCAGAATTTAACTTCTTCAGTGAACTCGTCAGATGTTTGATCAGTGTGTATGAATGTACGAATGTAGATTTACCCGTCTGGGTTCAAATATACAATGTGCAGATGTACTGGGTCTTTAAACGAAAATTAATTAATTTATGTGCGTTATTTTGGAGAAATTTGGACGATATGTACGAATCAGTATCAGGAGAGAAATTGTGAGTACACCTGGAGGGAGTGAGTATTCCGCGCTTGCTCACACTGGAGCAAAAGCTGACACGCAAAACCATCTAGGAGCAGAGTTTGGATTTGTTTAAACCCAATCCAGTCGATTTTTTGCGGCGATTTATTACAATAGATGAGATGTGGATTGGGATCACTATACACCAGAAACTAAGCAGCAATCGATACAATGGACTTCCTCAGGAGAACTTGTGCCGAAAAGGCCCAAATCGTTACGTCGGCCGCAAAAGTTTTGGCTTTAGTTTGCTATCTGTCTAAGCAATCCACGAGGCATAATATGCTACCCTATTTGACCAGATAAATAAAAAGAAATCAATAAAAACGAACCTTACTAACAAACGCGCCCATTCACGAGTCAGTTAGTGCCATGGAGAAGATTAATGAATTTGCCATTTAAATGGGTACCCCATGCCCCTACTCGCTCGGATTTCAATTGAATTCCAAACTTGAAAAATTTCTATGATGGAAAGGATACGCGTTCTATGCAGATGTGATTGCTGCTACAAATGTCAATTTTGAGCAGTTCGACAAAAATGCTCATAGGGATGGAATAAGAGCGCTTACGTTGAAATATAAACTGACTGTTTACGCGATATTCTTTTGTTTTCTTGTCTAAGCCGGACACTTCAATGTATTCTCGTTGTGCGTGCCTAGTTAGGGCAACGCTTCTCAGCATATAGGCACAAGTAGGAAGTGTGAAACCATAAGAATTTGTGCATAGGTATGACATAGTTGTGTGATATCAGAGACGGAAGGTGATGGAAGAAGTGATTGAAACATTGGAGAGGTTTTCTTGGAAGAAGACTGTTGTGAGTAAATATTGGGAAAATAAATATGGTGCTCTTGATGAGACGAGGTGGTGAAGAAGGAGGGGTGTGTTTTGAATGGAATGGAGTGTAAAGATATGAAAGGGTGTACTTCCGATATATATGCTATCTATGCGTCTTCATCAATAAAATTATATACAATATTCAATATACATGCATGGGATAAATGTGGGGGGGTCTTTCAGCCAAGATTATGTGTTTCGCACGCCTGAGTATATGGCATATAGCAATGTGGGCCTAAAAATAACGTGCTGAAGAAAGAAGTGACGATGACGATGGAAGATGGAAGTAAGTAATAGGATGGAGAAGTGATGAAAATGGTAGGAAAGAAAGTATAGACTTAGAAAGTATAATGTGGGACTGTAGAAGAACGTGGTGAAATGAATAAAAGAATTACAGCAGACAGACAGACTGGGCGGGAGAACTTATTACGAAACTGCAATTACGAGTTTGTTTGGGTGATACCAAAGCACCTGAAAATAACAGAGGAGTTTAGTTGGGGAAGAGAAATAATCGTCAAGTCAGGGAAATTGAAATATGCACTGGGCGAAAGAAGGGGAACGACAAGTAATAAATGTGGAGAAACGGGTGATAAATGGGAGCACTGGTGGGTGGAAGATGAAATAATAAAGACGTGCAAAAATATATGAATAACTAAGTGGGCTTGAACGAATATTTTAAAGGCAGACCACCGGGAAGGAAGATGCCTTGAAACTACCAACTTAATAACGAATAATAAACCTTTTTTATTACATGTTGAATAAATTTAAATTGTATCTGAAACAGGATACATCGCGCTGTCGTGATTCAGCAATAAAACCAAAATCGGCTCGTTCATATTCCACACGCAGGTAAACGATTTTGGTTACACTTCTCGAATATCTAGTTATATTCTATTTCGAAGCGGGAGCAGAAATTCCAAACCGCTTATTTTACCCCTGCATGCAGGCAACACAGGGCTCGATAATAACATTGGACGCACCACGTCGCGTAATAAGTAGGAGGCTCGGAGCGGGCTGTTATTATCCCTACCGCGTGACTCGATATCGCTGCGCGGCGGGCTCCGGCGAAACTCGCGCTGTGTTTCCGCCGCCGCGCCGGTAACATTACTTTGCATTAAGTCGGTTAATTTGATTCCACACACAGGGCGCGTTTTCCTCTTTTTGCGATTTATAAATTTTAAGATTTAGCGCACGTAACTTTGGTTGCGAAGCGGTTTATTACTCGGCGATAACTAAACGGAGAATAAATATCAATTATCGCCGTTTATGGGCTCGATTACGATGAATCTTAATGCGTCTGCAAACTTCAATGTAATTCAGATTGCATGTTTGGCGATTTATGGGATCGCTGCGAATATTGTGGTAAATGGTCGTGGGTGTATGATAAATGAAATTATCAGGTTTCGTCGGATAGTTTTCATAATTGAAATAAATCATTGATTGTAATTTGCAAATAAGTGTAAAAACTTTACTTGATTTCCGAATCAAATGCGGGTAAAAAAATTAATTTGAAAAAACAAAGATTCATCATCCACCCTGATAAACCATTTAGGATCTTAGTACTGGTTGACGGATGTCTAAGTTAAACCAGTCATTAAAAACATATATAATTAACGCTTTCATTACAATCTGATCGTCGACGTTCATACAGTTGACTAATTAAATTCCAAAATTACCCTTCCAACATCATCTCGGTGAAATTTCGACGTGACAATGTGGGCGTGATTTGCGGAACTTTCGTATCAATAATTTCGTACAATGGAAAGCGTGTTACTAATGAATATTAACGCCAGATCGCGCAATTCTGACGTGCATACCATCGCACACAACACAGAGATACACATCGTAAATTAAAGGACGGGTAAAGTATGAAACGATTGATTTCACAAATATTAAAAAAAAAAAAACGTATCGACTGAAAATTTGTGGCCGAGAATTTTTTGCATTAATTTTTGATGTGGTGCGTGTGTGCACTTTTTTTTGTGCAGCGGTGTTTGGTTTGCGGTGGTTCGCCACAAATCAGCATAGAATATAGTGCCCGTTTGTTTGTATTTGTTCCATTCGTAGTTGCGAATCGCTGAAGCTGCCATAGGGTTCATTATTGATTATTAAAATTTCCATTGTTTTAAAATTGTTATATAATTATGAAATTTGGATGCCCACAAATAGGAATATTTCGGATATTTGCGCAATAATTGTAAAATTAATGGAACGAGTTTTAAATATATTCACATAAATTTGAATTGATGCATTATTTTTTTTTTTGTATAACAAAATTTAGGAATAATCTACATTACTGCTTTAGTTTGTATCACAAATTATACACGCATTTTTGAACTCAATTTAAAAATATATTATTAATTTTCAAGCAAACATAAATCCCATGTGGCATTTGCGGATTTCAGCACTGGTTAAGTATGCAATTTATATCGTAAAATTTGTAATAACAATAAACTTGAAGCAAGGCCAACGACGAATGCTGAAGAATCCGATAAACCGGATGTATTAAATGAAAACAACAGATAGAAATGACATTGACAATCGAACATAGGACACAAAGGCTGTCTGCAAGGACTGTCTGCAACAACAAAATACCAAACTATGAAAACTATATGAATCGTAAGAGAAAAGAGGTTCATTTCATTAGAAACAACTTCTTGCCGAGTTAATTCCAGACGAGAAGTAATGAATTCTCCGTATCTTTCAATCAAAATAGAAATTTGATTGTTGCAAGAAAATAATATGTATTTGCCTTCTAAATCAATAGTAAATTTCGTCATTTCCAATGAATACGAAGAGCGAGAACCCGGAAATACTAAAAAGAACTCGAAATGAACATCTGAAGACTCGAATCTAGGATTCGTCCAACTTTGCAACACATTTTGTAATAAAATGTGCAGGTTTGAAGTTACCATTTGTCACTTTAAATTAATTTAATGTAACGGATTGTTGTTTGACTTGTATAAACGTCGAAAATATAAACTAGCTTGTTACTTGCGACGGAATTATGAAATTGAACAAGGTACGAGATAAACATTCATTATGCTATAGTAAGCTCGAATCGA
This sequence comes from Geotrupes spiniger, assembly GCA_959613385.1. Lineage (NCBI taxonomy): Eukaryota > Metazoa > Arthropoda > Insecta > Coleoptera > Geotrupidae > Geotrupes > Geotrupes spiniger. The sequence continues at coordinate 32,362,238 of OY390736.1, read as the reverse complement.
TTTAGTCCGTCTAAATAACACATTAGATGTTTCTTTCATATTTTTATATACACTGTTACCTTGCCGATTTCGCGGCTTGTACATTCTAAATCTTAATAATAAACACAATACATTTTAATTGTTTTCTTAATAAATTATTTTTCCTTGCTTATTCGTGGCGCGCACTATCTAAAACTAATAATAAACTAATTGCTTTATTCAATAATTTTATACACACTATTTACTTTATGGGGTAGCTAAACTAAATATGTAATATACGTAAATAATAATAAATAAATAAATTGTGTCTTGTGCTATATGCTTCGCAAGCTTTTTTGACATATATATATTATATAGTAATATTTTAATTTCCAGGTAAGAAGTATGTTTACTGGCCTAGGATAAAATGTATCATAAATTCTTAGTAACTGAAGCAAATAGAATGCTCCCATATAAATTTGACATTTTGTGTCAATACATATACACGATATTTATAGTACTTTCCTAAAAGTCTGTTATTACGATAATTCTGATGTGCATCATAGCCGAAACGTGTAACTTTTCTCCTCAGATCTTCATCCTTAACAAAAAGTTACACTTATGAGGCTTGATGCATAAATAACTATTACTTTGCCGGTTTCACACGACCTGCGCAACTATAAATAAGTTGCAAGAAATATAACATTATAATTCCTTAGACTCGAACCAAACTAAAGTTGTTAACTTGAACATCAGCTTCATCAATCTTCTTCTGTTTGAGTAATTTGATTGGTGTTAAAAAATGGGGTAACGGGGAATGTTGCCTTACCATTTCAAAGGCCTTACCATTTCAAAGGGAATTAGGGTGTGAGGTATTTTCGCGTTTTGAAATTAATGACATTAGAGTTTCGGTAAAGTTTCCGCGCAACGTTGTTTTTAAATCCGAACGAAGAGAGCGAGTTATGGATTCTTGTCGTCAATGAAATGATAAAAAAAAAGTTATCAAATATACAGGATATGCATTTAAGGTTTTTATTTATTTTTTACTCTGAACATCATCAATGGGAATTTTTGAATTTTTACATTTTAGATTTTTTGTATTTTTACGATGTTAATAATTTTGATTTTTTCTGGGTTTCGTAATCAAAGGGAAATGTTTGCCCCCCCCCCCCCCATTTTGTAATTTGAAAATTTAGAAAATTGTTATTTAGTCAATTTTTGATAATTTTGTTGTTTAATTTTTTTTAATTCGTACATTATATGGTGGAATGGTTTTTACATTTTGTGTCTACTTTATACAAAAACAAAAAAAAAGTTGTTTTTAAATCCGAACGAAGAGAGCAAGTGTTGTGATTGTATTTATTTGGATTCTTGTCGACAATGAAATTTAAAAAGAAACGTTTACCACCTTTCTCTTTTGCACATATTAAAATATAAAATACCATTAAATATTTTATTTATTTTTTGTTTTCAACACCAAAGGGACATTTTTGATTTTGTTACAATTTTTACAGTGTAGAAATTTTTTTTTGGATTTCTACGGTGTTAATAATTCTGAATTTTTCTGGGTTTCGTCAAAGCGAAATGTTTGATGCCCCCCCCCCCCCCCCCCCATTTTGTCATTTGAAAATTTTGGAAATTGTCATTTAGTCAATTTTTGATAATTTTGTAGTAATTTTTTTTTAATTCATACATTTCCTGAAATCGTTTTTACATTTTTATCAAGTTTTTAATTTTTTTCATATTTCTAATAACTGTGTCTATACAAAAACACTGTGGCTAGACAAAATCACAAAAAAGAAGATGTCGGTCGTTTGTTCATTTCAATTTTAAGCATTTTTTAAATTTGTTACAATTGTAGATTAGTTAAAAAAATTTGTATTTTCATGGTGTTAATAATTACGAAATTGTACCGTTTTTCATAAGCAAAACTGAATAATTTTTTTAAATTTTCCATTTCAATGTTTTGGCAATTTAGTCAATTTTTACTTTCTTATACTTTATGTGTAAGTATAGTGATCATGAAAATTTTCGAACTCGAGATTTTAACTGATATACACATTTTGATGGCACCTGTATCTATTCTGACTAGTTTCGGAATGACGTCTGTGTGTGTGTTTGTGTATATGTGAGTCTGTGGATCTGTGCGCCTGTGCGCCCGCCCAAACAATGAAAGCTATAGCTACGAAACTATAAAATTACGATTTGTATATAGCAAGGAAGAGAATGTCCTATTTTGAAAGCAACATCTCAACCGGAAGTGATGGTTTACTCTTATCACCTTTTTCCGCATTTCGGAAACGGTACGAGTTATCCAAAAAATTGTTCTTATATAAGTTAAAGTTAATTTTCCTCAATGTTGATATGTCTTATACTTTAGAAATTTTTGACAACTTTAAGTAATTTACTATGGGTTGTAAATAGTTTTTTTTACAATTTTTGAAATTTCAATTTTTTGGTTATTTGTATTTTAAACAATTTTTTGCGTTATGGACAATTGTTGCACTTTAGACAATTTTACATTTTTTATATTGTTTACGATGGTAATTTTGTTTTTCGTAAGTTGAGCAGTAACCCCCTCCCCCCATCCATCTGTTTTCGTCTTTATTTTTTTCAACTTTTACGTCTTAATCTTTTGGATTTTCACAATTTTGATAGTTTTTTTATTGAACAATTTTGATAAATGTTTGAAATTTGTTATCGTTTTGGTTAATTTTTAATAAGTTTTTCTTATTCTGCGAATTAAGGAGAAATAAACAAACAAACTTGTTTATAATTTATCTAATCTCTCTATTTGCTCTTATGACTGTTCTCCTATCCACAGTGTTTGCTTATGCACGTAACATATTGTCCGGTTTGGCGATGATAAGACCATCTCTGGGGAGATATAGCATCATTTAGTGATTTCCTTTTCCTTTCACTTTACAATTTTATAATTTACTTTATAACTTTATTTAACAATGCTTTCTTATCCATTTCTAATGTACTATATCTATATTCACATGTTTTTCGATTTTTCTTTATTCTATTAAAACTTGCAACGAAACATTTGCAACATTTAACATTTTAAATTTGTCATAAAAATTTTTCTAATTGTAAAAAAATAATAATTAATAACAATAATTAACATTTATGTAATTTTCAAGGGTACAATTACTGTAAAAAAACAAAATACAGCATATGGTCCACCTTTATTAATTGTGAGAATCTTACTACATTGTCTCAAACAGTTTAAATAAAAAATTAAAGCGTTCCACAAATTGCTTTTCAGGAATTTTTTAGACGTTCGTGTTTGGCTTCTCTGGAATTTCGCTTTTATTACGTGGGATCTTTCAATATTCACGACGGGGTGAGTCAGGGTGCTGAACTGGATACATGTTGACTTTAGTTAGCACGCGCGTCGTTGTTATTTAATTTTAGTTTGTTGCGGCGACGGCTTACACGTTGGTATTTAACAAGCTTGTATTTTCTTAATTACCTTAATAATGTTATAAATTATAAAATACATAAACGACTAGAAGACGTTGAACCAGGTGAGTCACAAAAATTAAAAATTGTTTCTTTCTCGAGACTAATATTCTTTCCACATCGCGTTGCAAACGCCACGTTCGTGTTGTCAATCTTGGCAAAATGTGTTGCGAGCAGAAATTCAATAACATTTGACACTGTAAGAGATTTAATGTCGACTTATCACGTTTGAATTGATTCGACCGGACATTACTTCTGTTCGAACAAAATCGCAGGACTAACAGATAGTCGGAATGCGCCGACCATACGTTATTTGTCACGTGTGGAGAATTTCTGATTTATTTTTGTTTTCACAACATAATTTAATATTGCGCGACGACTACCTGAAAGAAAATCCATACTTGAAATATTTGAACTTTGTGATTAGTTTGAGTATGAATGGTGAGTAATTGATTAGCAAATCAATTGTTCGAAAATTGAACTATGATACAGACAACGTTTAAACATTTTGCTAATAAAATTATATTAGTTTTTAATTTGATTCTGAAATGTGATGCAATTAAATTCCACTAAAGTTCATTATTATATTTGATAGAAAACATCGCGCACCTGTTACGTGCTTAAATTTCATCACGTTCAGGTTGGCGAGGCTAAATTCAATGTAAATTTGCATCTTAATAATTGTGTAGACTTTATTTCGAGCGCGCATCGGTATTGTAATTACAAACGGTAAATTGAAATTGCACTCCGTCGTTAACTTAATTAAATTTTAATTCCAAAAAAAATCGCGTAATTAAAGGAGAATTTTAATTTATTTACCAAACAAAAGCGGCGAATGTGTCCGTCCGCGTTTCGTGTTGCGAACATATTTTCGGCGATAATTGATTTACCGCCGAGTGAAATCGATTGCTTCCGAAAGAGACGAAGTGCGCACCGGCTGCTTTAATTGCAGTTGATCATTATCCGTGATGTACGGTTTATATCAATAGCCTCAGGTTTATTCATGCCGTGATTTGTGTGAAGTTTGAACAGATTGTGATTACTACGCATTGTTGGAGACTGACTGTTGTGTTTGGGAGAATTTATTTGACGTTTTATTACAAGTTGAAAGCGGAATGCCAATAGGATGTGCCCGGGGGGCATTTAACCTGCACAATACCGGGGCATCGTTAATTATAATATTGTTTTTAATTCCTCGTTTAGAGGAACGTTACAGCGGTAATTTCGTAAAATGATTTACATGCAATGTCAAATTGGATTACGGCACGGGAGGTAATGCCGATCAAATTATGATTGAATTGTCGATATTCGGTTAAAATAAGGAAATATTTCGGGTTCACAACCCAACCAAACCAAAATCACAAAAGTAAAATTAAATAATAATTTACCATATTTTTATAAGCATTGTTTTATAATCTCATTGCATTTAGTTTTTGTATGCACCCCATTTTATGCGAGATTTTTATTTTGAATAATTCTGCTTGGGACTTGAATTTAGATTTCTTGTGCTTTGAGTTCTTCTTGACTGTTACTTTCGAGCGATTTTCATACATGTTTATTTTTATTTTCATTTTGGCGTTGATAGTATTTTCAGTATCCATTACATTTTTCCATAGTAATTTAAAATTTTTAATTTTTTATTCTGCTATAGCATTGCGACGTTTTCCTTGCTTTTAGATTTGTTGTACTCGTGTGAGCGAGTATTTTTTACTACATCTATTATTCATTTATATTGCTACATTTATTCCTAATAGGCCACGAAAGAACCAGGGCTATAAAATATGGTACTCAATGAATTAATTTCAGAAATCATCTGAAGGTGTAACGAACAGTCCAGTTTCATGAAAATATTCTCAGACCCTGCGAAATGAACTGGCTCAATTTCTTTCAGATGGTAATGCTTTTTATATTATTTAAGCTTCTGCAGTAAAAGAAAACAATAACATAATTTCGCTAGGTGTTTGTTGGGAAAAACTAAATATTACTATTATTTTTCAATTATTATGGATATCCACAGATTTTTTTTTTTTTGAAAAAACTAACGAAATCTTATGGAAGGTCACGCATTTCAAGTAGTGCCATTCCAAATATCTATAAATTAATCTCCGGGATTTTAATAAATGTTAATATTTGATAATTGTTAAGAAACACTAAGATACGAAGTCCAACACCCAGCAAATCCAACCCCTTTGAAATAGAACTTTGTGACTTAATTGTTGGAACACGATTGTGAGGTTTGCCACCCAATTCAGTTCAAATGCAACCGTGATTTCCTTCGAAATAAGATTTGCTGATTTACCCAATGAAATCTCCAGTTTTTATATTTAAATGAAAATAAAGAATAATAAATTAATTATTTATGAACTCCAAGAAAAATGACATTAACATTATTATTATTATTATTATTTCAACGATTTTCGACAATGGAGACGTTATATTTAGTTTATAAATTAAATAAATTCCAAATATACATAAATATGATGTGACCCAACCCAACCCAAAATTTCAAAACCCAACCCGACCCAACCCAAAAGATATTCGTAATAATATTTGTCCATTTGTCTGAATTGTGTCAGGTTGCACCAATGAACCCAAAAAAACTTGAATTAGTTACTTTGCATGTGTTGTCAATTTAAGTTTCCGAAAATTTTTACCACCTCTTTTGCTTTTTTAATAATCGTTATTTAATTTATTTTTCTTAATGCTCCAATATGTTTCGATGCGTTTCCAAATTATGACTAATTATTTAACTGCGAATGCTTTTGTACGCAACCAGCCTCGGCAATCACAAATTGTCTATAAATTTCGAAATTATTTAATTAGCATTACACAATTAATTGACAAATGTTAGATTTTGCAAGAAACAGGAATTTTTCCTAGATTCAGCAGGAAAATTTATTTTTTTCAAATTTTCTGATTTTTGGCCACTTATTTTTTGAAATATTTAAAACTTCTTCATCGGTTAATGCGAGACAAAATTGAAATATTTTTGCATTTTCTATTTTGACGAATTTAAACTTTCAAAATTTTTCCCGGAATTCCCGTTTGTTGCTTACGTTTAACTTTACAATATTTTATTTGCTGTTTCTTAAATGTGTTATTAATTGCCATTTTTTTAATTTTAAAATTACATTAATTAATGGAACACAAAATGCAATGATCAGGGTTCGAAGAGTATGTAGGTTACGATATTAATCACAATATACAGAGTGTTACTGAAATAGTGAAATAGTCTGAAATCAAAAGAACATATGGTGCAACTATTTATTCCTATCTTTCATCATATTTTATCTCCCACTTTTTATGATATGATGTATTTTATGAAAATATGTATTTTGAGTAATTTGGGTCTTGTATGACAAATTAAGACTCGTGGTAACTTGGCTATTAAAGTCTAGAAATTCATAATATAAAAAAATGCATTCTTTATATAATTCCACTATTTCAATATTTACAGTTTCATGTGCCTGTACCTTTCCCTTACTGTGTCTCTCCTCTCTGCTCGTTTTCTTTTTTCTCCTCCCTTAATCTCTTTATATTATTAATATAATATAAACAGATATTATTAATATTATCACTCTTTTCCCTTTCAGATATTCCGGTCTACCCCCATATCTACAAATTTGTTTATATCTCTTATTATATCTCGCCTTCCTCATTCTCCCTTCTATTCCTTGGGCTTCTACCTGTTTCCATCTTTCAAGAGTTCTCTCTCCATTTCCTTCTCATCTCCCCTTAACCTTACTGCTTCCTACCACGCTAACCTTGTCTTTTCCTAAAGGTTCTTCCTATGCCCTTCCCATTTTGATATTTCTGTTTTCAGTCACCATCTTCCTTAACGCCATCTTCCCCAATCTCTCCTTCCCCCTCCATCCACTTTCCCAGCTCATATCTAAACACTCTTCTGCCAGCCTCTATTGCCATCTTTTCCTGCCCTGTCTCCCGCATACCCCGTAATCTGGTGTCGAGCTCTCTATTTGTAATGCATTTTTCAATTCCCCCTGCCATCTTTTCTCCAACATTCTGTCTTCCTTCACGCCCCACACTTCGGCCCCGTACATTAGTATGCTTCTCACAACCCTCACACAAACTCCATATTATATTCACTGGTGTAATATTCCATACGTGGATAATTTTTAGCAAAACTTTTTTGCTTTGCGACAGATCACATAGAATTAAAATGGTTCTTTATTCTTTTTACTGACTGTGTAACACATTGTTTACAGTCACGTTAAAAATAAAGCAATTAGTTGCAAGTTTTTGGCGAATAAACTTGTGTCCAAATGATTTTGTCAAACTAGAGCAGTCAGGACGACCATTTTCTAGGTTTATGAGTTTTAAGAAACCGACAGTACAGTTATTGCCCGAAACGAGTTAGAAGATATTAGTGTAGCTGCGATTGAGAGAACTATTAGAGGTAGAAGATTCAAAGGACAATGCTATATATCCAAGATGATTCAGAGTTAACCTCCTATACATTTTTGATCAATTTATGTTTGATTGGTTTACTTGTGCAAAATATTGTAATTTGTGACAATGAGTGTATTATGTAGGGTGATTTTGGGTCGTTTCATTTGGATAATTAATACATGTGTAGGGTTAACTGCGTAAAATTATATTTTTTGGATCAAAGGCGTTATGTTATATTACGATTAAAACTGTATTCGTGTAGTTTTTGCTATTTTTATCACATTGGCTTTAAATTTTTCATTATAAATATAAATTATTTATTACAAAATTGTATTACTGTTAAATAATACGTAACGTTAAGCGACACACATATATTAAATACTCATTATCAGCAACAACGGCAGGTATTTAAAACGTATGCTTACTTTGCAACGAGAAGTGGCAGACGAACTAGCAATGCGTCGAGTCATCGTGGATCAAGGCACCTACTTCACTCTATCGTAGGCATGTGTTACGTTTGCTCGATTGTGTGTTTAACCAATAAATTATATAGCGTTTTGTTTTATTCTGCTAACGGACTACCGGACGGGATACTACGATCCACGGGTTCGTAAAGCGCCCTTGGTACAACCAAACGATGTCAAGGCACATAATCACAAGACGATGTAACATAAACATTTAATAAAAGAGTCTTCCTAACTTGTATAAACCGTGGAGACCAGTTAGGGAGATTATTATTTAATATTTTGTCGGTGTAATCTATGAAAGATATGCAGAAAAATGATTATTTATAAGTTAGACTAAGTAGAAAAAAAAACTTTGACTTTTAAATTTCATTGTTTATGACCTCGAAACAACTTGATCTGTGATTCATCATAATGATGCAATTTCGGAAAGTTATTTACTTAACTGTTTTTTGACAAGACATTCATTTGTTAAGCCTGGTGGGCTTACACTCTGAATAAATACCAGAGTATTAGGTTCTCAAAAAATTCAAAATAATTGTTATTCGAATTTTATTTTTTTATACGCCAGTTGCGACCCCAATGTCATTTTTCTAATTAATTCCCTACTTTTCAATTTAACTAGGCATCTGTGAATGAATTAAAATATTTTTGAAATTCAGTCTAACCACACAACAGACAACCTGACACTTTTATGGACATATGTCCTATGCTCTATCTAAAAATTACTCAGTTCTCTTCGCACTTAATATATTTTCTCAGAGAGAAATATCATATCTCAAGTGCACCGCGTTAAAGCACCACAGGTACCGCTAAAGTGGTGAAAATATGTCAGCCTTAAGCTGGATGTAACCTCAGCATTGAACAGTGATATACAATTAGCTTGTGTATCCTTCGCAGTTAAATTTTTTTATAAATTTAATATTTATTTTTATTTTTATAATTAATAAAAATAATAAAAAATAACGTAAATGTAAATTGTACTCTAAAATGTGTTTTTTTATTTTTCCGTCCTTGCCAGTTACACTGCCATTGCTGATAGATGTCGTCTCTGGTAGTAGATAACTCGGTGTTAACATTTTATTACGTCGTAATATCCTCAACAACATCGTGTAATCGAATCGGATCTTTTTAATTTTGTCATTACTGTTACTTTATCTAAATGTGTGGCCATTTAAATGCAGTATGATTTTTATGACTCAAGTATACCACCTCGAGTGGATTGGAAACTCAGCGACGTGCCAATCATTTGTGACGTCCTTCTTAATAACATATTGTTCGTCTTCACTATTAAATTTTATTTTGCAGTGGATCTATCTCTATTGTATTGATTATGTAATTGTGCAGATTAATTCGCTCTATAAAAAAATATTTACATATTTAAATAATATAGTTCAACTTTTTAATTCTGCGTTCGCATAATACGTTCAAAATCTAGGAAACGTAAATCGCACATCAAGATTCACTCTGGCATGGTTTTTATCTAAATCCTTAAAATTGAAGTAATTATCCATTAGTTCCAGGTAGCTTGAGCCGTCAAATGAAATTCGTCGGAAAAACTTTTTGTTGGTCCTTTTGTCGTAAACTAATTAAAAATATTTACTCGCGAAACACACGTTGTCACCGCGTCTGCATTTCCCGAGTGTCGGTGTAGGTGTAGCTTTCACAATCTCCCGTAGATCCCCTTTTAATCTCAACGAAACTCGAAACTTTTAATTGTGAATCGAGTGTTTTTTTCACGAGCCGGTTTTATTTACTTAGTTGTTTTAAATCTGCGGATTTTCCGCGTGCTTTTAAAGCGAGGCTTTCGGCCTGCGCTTTTAATTTACACACGGCCCGTTTTCTGGATACGAATCTCGTACTCAAGCACCTCGCATGGACGCGAAACGAAACAGGAACGAATACTTGCGCCGGTTAATTCATCGGAAAGTGGTTGCGCCCCGAGCGGAACTCGACGCGCGGAAACAATCAATTTCATTGTAACGTTATATTTGAGACACTTCTGGGGATTTTATTAATACGAGACGCTGTAAATCAGCATTACGGACTTTGGGAGGTTGGACGCTTAATACAAAACAAATCAGCGCGATTTCGGTGATTTATTGCCGGCCGTTACGTGCCCTGGCAGGTAATCAAATGTGTGGAATTTATCGATTTCGCAACTTTAAGGCGACGTAAATCGTAGACGCTGATATATCACGTTTTGCGAATTCTCTTGTTATGTGTATTGCCCATGGCCAGTCGAGCCTTGTGGTTGCAATGACAAGTAGGGTTCTAGGAAGTAAACCAGATAGGGTGCTATACTACTTGGTGAAAGCCTTGATGTGCTCATGCAATTAGTGATTATGAAACCTTATATGCAGGGGCGATGTATTCTAATATCTATAACTTATTCTACCATGAATACGACAAATATACTTTTGAAAATAATTACTTAATCTAACACATTATAGTTATATTTAATTAACGAATTTATAACTAAAACATTCAAAGAAAAGTACTAGACGTGCAATTAGAATAATAATTGAATTAATTAACCCACTAATTCCCCGGACGTTGCGCTCTAAACTTGGTAAGTGTTTGTTGATTTTCCCGGAACGTTCGGCCAGCCAACAATTATAATTATTTCGTGTGAATAATGTTGGAGATCAAAGGAGTCAAGCCCTCTTGAATAGAAGGAGCATCTTGTGATTAGAGTAATTTGTTGTACGCTGGCCGTATAAATTATACATTTATGATTAACCACTGAGCGCGCTGGAACGGTTCACAATGGTTAACTTGCAGGGACGACAAACTATTTACGAACTACCATTAAGATCAAATACAACAGATACCAACTATAACAAGAATACAAATGTTCACTCATATACGTGATTTAACGCTTCCTATATATTTAAGTGCGTTAATAAATTATCCGGGCAATTATAATAGGGCATCATTAGTTCTCGGGTTATTTTAAATTGTAATGTTGAAATATAGCCATAAAATTAATTTGGGCGCGTATCGCGTTAAAATGGGCGCCTGGTAAAATGCACGCACTTAATAAATTTCGTATGTTTTAACCTTCCTGCCATCACGTCTTCCTTGAAATTAAATTGAATCATTCTTCAACGTATTGATACCTGTTTATGGAGAAAGAAATTTATGGTGGATTTTTTACATGCAAATTTCATTGTGTTGCATCTCTACCGCCTTATGAAACGATGGATCCTGCGAAATATAATGTCTTTTGTCAGATTTAATTATGGCGTAGAAGACGAGGAAAAGAGGGTGTGTCATACGATAGTGATGGCAATTGAAAATGAAAGTTATTGCGATGTTTACACACAAGCCAGCCCAACCCAACAAATCAAGCCACAACAATGCAAAATTATATTTATAATTAGAGCTAAGGAGAGTCAACGTCTAGCGATTATAAATACTTAAGTCAGCATGTTCGTTGATTCGTTACAATCAGCATGCATGTTTTGTACCATTCCTACAAGAGTTCAATAGGAGCTTTAAAAAAATAATTTAATAATAGCAATAGGGATGACATTTAAAATAACGTGAGAGTGTACGATGAATTGTCAAAGATGTTAAAGCCGCGCAGTATACAACTGCAAATTTAAGTTTATTTTATTATTGCCTTTGAGTTGACTTGGAAATAATGAAATTAAGGTCTGAGTTAAAGAAAACTTGATAAGGAGACCTGGTAGGTGTTTATATCTCGTTATGGTTATCATTCTATAAAGGCCACACCGATTAATCAACATTGATGTCAAAAAATAATGTAATAAGCAAAACCAGTCAGTAATCACTGAGTACATAGCTCGTACCAATGGATTAACGAAGATAAATCTTCAAAAGGAAATCGTATTTATTGTGTTTGTATTTTTCGCTGGCGAGCTTCCATGTGGTAACACCCCAGTCCAATGTCTTACTGAAAATGATTTAAATTGCATAATTAATTTTTGCGAACTAGGTAAATAAGGAAAATTGCCTGTTTTTCGTACAAGATTTAATGTCAAAATTCATTTCGTAGAATAGATGTGGCTAGCGGACAATATCTAATCACATTGAAAAGCGTGTTCAGGTATCCTTTTATATATCAACTTTTTGATTGTAATATATGTATCATTAGGCGAACAAAACGAATTTTGCCCTGCTCGTCAAAAACCACTACCAGATCACCGGAGTAATTTCTAAACCGATAAGGAATTGAAGCAACAGATGAATGACCGAATCGGATAAGTTCTTTTATTAACCAGGCAAGATTATTTTTGGGCAACAAATCTCACCAAACAAATTGGCGTGGTTTTGCATACCATCACCCATCGAACCCAAAAAATTTATATAACAACTAATCCACGAAATCTCTGATGTATTTAAATGTCGCATTTAACCATCTTTAACAAGATTTAGTTGTCGACAATATATGCCCTCATGAAGCAATACCTAACAAGCTGTATTAGCTTCTTTCAAGTTGAAAGCTCGGTTTAAAGCTAACTTTGTCCATTAATAGTGGTAACAATATTCAAACTGCTATGTCGCCTTAAAATATTACCTTGCATTCAATTTTGACTCTGTTGAGAGAGACGCGTCTTCACCAGTCTTATCGTAGGCTTTAGGCTGGTGCATGCAGTCACCATTTGGGTCCACAATGAAAGGATTTCATCTACCAGAGGGATCGCTACATAATGGGATCTTGTATTTCAAATTCATAACAATGCTAGTTTTAGTGCCTCAAAGAAACATGTCCTTTATTTAGATTGAAAATCGTCGCCATAGAACTACCACTAGTGTCTCGGAAATTAAATCGTTATAATAAATCTAATAAATTATTCAAAGCCAGTGCTCAAAAACAAAAACAATATAGTGGAACGTATAAATAAACAGATCCTAATTGGTTAATAATTCTGTCATTTTTAAATAACCAGAAATGTTAAAACACCTAGGATAGGAAAGCAAAGAAATTGTACTAAAATCTGCAATTACTTTGGAGAGAAACACAACTATTAAAAAGACAGTAAAATAGGACCATTAGTTCATTAGTACAAAAGAATGGAATTATAAAAGATTGAACAGACTGCAAGGGAATAAGCTGACTAAGCAATGAATAAGTATACGAAAAGGTCCTCGAAAAAAAAAAGATTGAGAATACCACTAGAAAGGTAACTAGATGACGTATAATGTGGATTTAGAATTTTCTTTTTCTATTAAACAGTTATAAAGAATTAATATTAATAGAAGAAACAGAGCACAAGAAAGAAGAAGTGTTTATTGAAGTCCTTCGATCGAATAACAAAAAAATTCAGAATTAGGCAACTAGGGCAAATGTGTATCCAGAAATATTTAAGGATAGCAGTAGAAAATGTGTGCAATGACAACAGCAGTTATGCTGCAAAAGATTATATGGTGTCTTAATACTGTAAAATAACGGAAAGACTAAGATGGCATAGCCTGTAGTCCTTCGTTATTGTTACAGTCCAAAATTCTATTACCGCTCCGCTTGCCTTACCTACATTTATTTCCCCATTAGTTCTAGATGAAGGTTTTCATCATTGTTTGTTATCGTGGATAAAATTGTTATTTGGTTTAAGCTTTAGGGGTAGAAATGTTCAGCCTGATACCTATCCTAATTTCTTAGAATATCGTTTCTTGACTTTTGTGTCGATTCGTTGCGTTCTGTTTTCCAAGTATGGTTGGGGGTTGTTGTGAATTGTGGGAGGCCTGGAACAGCTGGATCGCGTGAAGGCTGAACTATCACCTTTCGCAGCGAACCTGGAAATGCCGTACACGGCTTAAGAGCGCGTCACCACTGCCTTTTCCACAATCTATTTCTAAGGTCTTCAATTTTGCAGTTTGTTTGTTTACATTTCTCTTCGATTTCGTATAGTTTCCTATATATGGTGCCCGATCAGAAGAAATATGAAGAAGAAGTCAAGTTCTGATTCAAAGGGAAAATGATTTAGGTCGCAATACCAAAGCGTTCCACCTAAATTTAACCTTTGGCAGCGAAACGTAGGTCACAACCACAACAACGAAACCTAGAATTCCGGCGATGGATATAAAATATCTACAAATGTGAAAGGAGTAACAGGAAAAGACTGAATAATAAATGAGGGGATTAAAGAATAGTTAGAAGGAGAGTCTATACTCGCAGAATTGAGTATCAAGAATTAAAATGGTTTGGACATGTAAATGGGATGAACAATAACAGACAAGTAAAGAGCATATGGGAAGTGGAAGTAAACACCAGAAGAGATAGGTGTAGATCCAAAAGAACTTGGATCAACGAAATACAAGCGATACTGGGAAATAGAGGAAGAGAGTGGAGGGATGCTCAAGAATTAACAAGAAATAGAAAATAGTGGGTTAAGTTCATTCACGAAACAATACGATAGACTATAGCTAATACAGTGCACTTTCGGTTGCGAAAGGTTTTGAATATATAAACATGCAGAGCACAGGTTTGTTCTTCTAGTTGTCTAGCTAGGTGATTTACTTCAAGTATTATTACTTTTCCAGTGAAATCTATGTATCTGAACTAGTTCGTCAAAATCTTTGTTGCATTTTATTCCATTCTGTTCTCGTTCCAACTTTGGATCTTCATACCGTTTAGATCATGCTCTACACTTTCCAGCCATCTCTTTTTTGGACTCTATTTTTCCTTTCTCCAATTGTGGCTCTATTAAGGACCATATTGGGTATCTATTTCCGGCCATTTTTCTATATGCCCTATCCGCATTAGTCGTTGGGCTTTTATGACGTATGTTATTTTTGCTTCTTTGTACAGAATGACAAGTTCATTATTTATTTTTCTTCGGCAGCCGTTTTCTTTCTTTATTCCATCGTATATAGCTTTTATCATTTTTCTTTCCCAACTACGGCTATCCTGGTATGCTTTCTTTAGTGACCATGCCCATGGAATTTCGAAGTTTTATGGATGCATAGATTTAGATATAGAACTGCAATTCTGGTGTGTTATAAGTCTTCAAATCTATTATTTCGGAACGTTATGATAACGTTTTGTTTAATTACGTGTTGTTTCCATAGGCGAGGTCACTCATTATTGAACTGGGACCACGAGATGTGATATTTAATAACTTTGTGAAATTTCCTTCCTAGCTACACTATAATTCTTGTTTACACTCAATAATTAATACATATTGATCGCATATTGATCTGTTCCAACCATCTCCATATTTTTAATCAACTTTTCTTTATATTTCAGCAATTTGTGGCACCCATATTTGTGCTATTTCAAAAAATTACAGCCTTTATACCCCCATAACATGTTTATGTAGATGCATTATTCATGTAGATCATAAAATTGTAGAGTGTTGCTCCGCACAGCGCCATGAAAGTAAATAAAGTATCGATAAAGGACTAATACGTTCCATCACTGACACAATAAACTGTTTAACATGAAAAACACTTGATGCGAGAGCGTGGAATTCCTCGCATTTATATCTTTAGAAGTTCGCAGACGTGGGAAGAATGTTAAAGTTTCTGATTCATAAAGCACATATTGAATGCATACAAAGAAACAGAATGGGATTCCGATCGCATTTCAAGAATAAGCAGTGGAATGTAATTTCAAATTCGTTTCAGATAAATAACGCTTTGGACTACACTCGCAACGATATCATTGATTTTATTGGGTGTATGTGTGCATGTACGTAAGACTCCATGAAATATCCATTGGCGATAAATATGGACGTTGATGCGCTTCAAAGCTATCGTTGCATTAGTCAACGTTCGCGTACTTGGAAAGTCTTAACGCGGGGGATAGAACTGTAAATATAGCGCAGTGCATTAGCACTTAACGACCTTTGTGAGTTAATCCTGAAGTGAGATGCGTTTCAGAAATGTTTGCTTCCGCTATAATGGCACATATAAGTGACTTTAATAAAATGTACGTGAGTAGTTTGGGTGTCGCTAAAGTCTTATTTGTATCAAAAAATAATATTCAGAAATTTGGAAATGTAATTCAGTGTCGCACAATAAATGTTGAAGTAAACGGTTTTGCAAAATCGCGCGAATACGTTATTATGGTAGATTATTAATTCACAAAAGTCTGCCAGTGTTCTGGACATAAAATACGGTGTTGGTTGCCAGAAGCGTCTGTAGTGGCGGCTCCGCTCCAATAAGTTACCGCGCGGCTTTGCTTACTTGCGCTGAAGAGGTTCTCGCCGAAAGCTTCGACTTTGTGTAACGAATCGGCTTGACGACATGTTCACGAACATGACTCGTGTAAATATGTATGGGGGAGGTGAAAATCATATAAAATTGATTAGACATGCAATAGGATCGGTCAATAATTAAAAAAGAGTAACTGAACTGACTTACTGAAAAGTAAAAGAAAATACTTATACGTCATCTATCGAGTTATGAAAATAATTTCTTTATGACAAGTTTGGTTACAGTCACTTCACATTTGTCGTATTTTGTTGAGCTACCAAAATTTTTTTTCGTTATGATAAATGAGTTTTTACGTTGAAAAATAAAATTTATTTCATAACAAATTCGAAGGGAAACGATAATAGCGTGGCATCTCAGAATAGCTGGTTTCAACGAGAAATATAATTGGCGGAGTCAGTATTACACATCGTTAAATTCTAGTCTTTGTTCTTCAAGAAAGTTATTTTTTGTACATTGTTATTTTGCTGTCGTTCATTAATATTCATCTATTGGTTGGTTGTGCGTAAAGTGACGATGGCAACTGCAAATTTAGGATTTTATACATCAACATGTAAAAAATTTAAAAAATATATAATTATATATAATTAATTATAATTCAGTAAAATATATTTTATGTATATGCATTAATTTTAAAACCATATTAATTTTACGTGGCGACCGATAACGGAAAGCAACCGATCATGGTTAACTCGCTAAATTAAGGTAACTTTCTGATCAGTGTCATAAATTCGAAGGAGGCGACATCAAATCCCATTAAGCTACCGGAGCAGAAATCCGGAAGGCTTTCGTCGACCGGAGCTGATGAGTTGGGGCTAGAATTTATAATGTACGTCTTGCCAGAAGTACTTCGTATTCCTTTTGTTTTGGATCATTAACTCGCTACGAGACAAAATTTTAAATTGAATTTCCCCCATTAGAAATGATCAAAGGATGTTGTCTGACATCGAAAATGTTATGCTCTTTACTGCTTTAAAAGAATCATTATTCACTTTGCGAAGTTGGTACGTGATACCCGCTTAATGGATTGTTAAAGGGCATAATTTCGATAAAAGTGTTGCGGCTTTGCCTGCCTAAAAGGTCGATAAATTAGCAAACATGGTTAATTGCATTGAAGCGTTGCACTGGAAAATTAAACATTATGTAATTAAATAATAAATAAAAGACCGATGAATTTTATGCATTTGATAGTTTCCTCAATATGAATATATTTAATTTAATAAACAAATACAGCTGAAATATAACACAAACGAAAATATATAATACACAATTGCATACAATAGTTGCACTTTCCACACATTAAAGGCGCCGTTGAAAACGCAGATAAATAAATAATGAATAGCGGGCGCAAATAAATTAATTTATGTTAGCATTGTATGGAGGCCAACTGCTGTGTTAAATTCATGATTACATGTAGGATGTATATTATTGTTGCTGGCTATATTTTAACGAACAATATTAACTTTCAACGACTAACAGCAGCGTTATTGTTTAATGAGCATAAACAAATAATTTTGAATCGGGATTTCTACAAACGAATTTTTTCGTATAGTTATTATTATTAAATATGCAAACAATTTTAATTAATATTTGTTTTGATTGACTGAAAACGAGTCTTGCGATTTTCGTGTGATTTTCGTAAAATTTGTGAGGTTAACGCTCATAACAATTTTTTAGTTAGTAAATATTAAGCATGATTGAAATGCGATTTCAACACTAACCGACCCCAACCCAACGCAATCCAACCCAACTCCACCCAACCCAACCCAACCCAACCTATACACCTATATATCGTTCGTGATTGAATTCTCCATTCTCATTGATCACATCGTTCTGTCATGCACATTCACAAGACTTCATTTTAAATATACATTACAACTTTTTTAACAAAACATTGATTATGTTCAAAATTCAGCAAATATTCGTAACGTTACATATATTTTCATGACGCTAACTGCAAACTTCAAATGTTGACCTTAATCTGGACCTAATGTCATGTCCGTTATACTTTTACATTTTGTGTCTCAAATTTGATCTAAAATAATGGACTAATGCATTGTTCTAGGTCTGTATATTATGGTGTAGGTTAATTTTAAATTTGACCGACTACTACATCAACTAAACTTCATATCACTCGTTATGTACAGTGTGTCCCACTTAAGAGTGTAACGACCTCATATCTTTTTTAGGCCAATTTTAGTAATTTTTTTTCAAACGTAGAATACTTATCGCTCCATTTACTGCCAAAAAACCAATTGTCTTCTTTAAATGCAAAGCACCCTGCGATGGCAAAATAAATCGCAAAAATCAAGAAATCACTTTAATGATTTTTTTATTTTATTTTACTAATAATAATTGTTTAGAATTGCCCAAAAACCCTAAATCGAAAATTTCATGAAAATTTAATTTTTTTTTAATTTTCCGCTGAGTTTACTGTTATTTTGCAAAGCTATTTGCATCAGTATTTTTAGAACTGCATCATGGCGAACTAGACAACTCCCGTTCTTCCGTTCTTTGGTGAGTACATAATTGGCCGGAATACTTCACGTATATAGCCTTTGAGACTATTAGATTTAACTCCATGCTACTCTATTTTTGTGGCTCTAAATGAAGTATTTTGATTATTAGCAAACTGCTGCTTAAATAAAAAAAAATGATGAAATATGCTAACAGACCTGAATGTAAGTACATGGCCTCAGCAGTGCACCTCAACTTTGGAAGAAAATTGGACGAGTTAAATGGTATCCAACAAATCATGTTTGATCGCCAATATCTTTTTTAATGTTAGAATATTATTTAGAGCATTTGTATGGGCAGTGCTACAACGCGTTAAACTTTAGCTTGGATCTGTACTGTAAAATATTTATTGCCAATAAGAATAACGATTCATTAAAAATAGTGTTATAGTTGATCTGGATGATTCTCAGAAATATGGATAGAATTGTTTCCCCCAGTGTCGACCTTATAATCTTCAAGCATTGATTGGATAGCTTATGTGATTGCATCGACGTAAGCTCTGCGGATATACTTTGCACACATTGGTTTCGCTTACTTATTTTTTGATTGCATGTTATGTTAGCGATTAATTGTCTTACGAGTTTGTGTTCGATTAATGACTGTTGTCCGGTCCTCACATTTATTTGATTTATTTGATTTATTATTATTATGTCATTTTAAGCATGAAATATATGAAGTGTCGCTATAGACGCTTTTTTAATGATTGTTTCCGCGAATTGTGGTGAAAATATTTTTTTTAGGTATGATTTAAAACACCCACATTCATTTCTTTAAAACTGGACACGGGTTTTAATTCGGAATTTTCGATGTCCATTTGATTATTTGAACTTATAACATTATACTACAAAATATATATTTTGCTGTTGTGTACATATAAGTTTTATTTTAATATAGTATTGAGTAATGTATTTTAATCATAGTTATAAGAACATATCAATTAGATCAAAGGTGATGTACGGGCGCCAATGAAAGAAAATAGATCGAGGTGTAAATAAAATTGTTCATAGTTGAGCCAAATATTATGAAGGAGTTTAATGAGTCGGAGGGCAGTGACTAGTATGTAAGTGGACCACGAAACCTTTTATTTCTGCAACGACCAAGTTTTCTAGATGAAGAGAAATTTTGATTTCCCATAGGGTACATTAAATTGCACGAATTTCAAAAGAGTTCCATGAGAGTTGGAACAGAATGAAGCAGCCAACAATGGAAACAAGAATAGAAAATTCAACAATATTGAACATCATCAGAAAAATCGTATAGTAAAATTTGAAGAATCGCCTGCAATATAAAAGAAAATATGGCCAGATGAAATGTTATATGTTAACGTCAATATTATAATATTTACCGTGAAATTTTAATTTGAATGAGCATCATATCGCCGATTACTCGCGTAATAACTTTTGATGCATATTTTTCGTTTGCGCTAATTTACTTTGATGTATCGAACATTTTCAAGGTTTTTTTGCATCGTTATATGTAGGAATTATCTGTCAGGTATATCGCGCTTTTGACCCTTTTCACATCGGAAAATCCGCGCTACGCGCGGGCGCGTGCGCAAATCGGGCAAACACGGAGTGCATAAAACCGCCGCATCCGCAAATTAGTTTTTCCTTTGAACGAAATTTATTTTAACTGCATTTCCATGGCCGCGCTCAATTAACATAAGTAATTTTTTGTTGTCGGCTTCGGATAGATTCATCCAATATAAACTTCAAAATTTAAATTGAATTAGTTGGCATTTGAAAGTCTAAACTGGGAAAATTCATGCTGCTCGTTTGCCGTTATTATATATGTGCATACTGAATCAGGGCTTTGCCTGGATTTTTGTCCCGTCGATATAACGGATACGAAGCTCATTGATATAACGTTGCATATTTATTGGCGGTAAGTGTTGGAGACAAATGAACGAAATAAATTAATAATTAATAATAGCAGTCGCCAGTATTATGTCAAATTATATTTTACATTATTCTCTTGGCTCAAACCGAGAATGTATAGAAGAAGCGTATTACATATATTTCGCAATCAGTTAATTTAATCGAAAGGCTGTGCCGTAGATCGTAAACCTGCAATTTTGCAATATATTATCACGTCAACGATTAATCATAACGTACAGATATGTATTTTATATTTAGCTTCAGAATTTGTTAAAAAAGTTGTATATTTTTTATTTCGTTCTGAGACTATAAAATGGAAGAAAATGGAGTCGGAGGACGTGGAGTATTATTATGAGATATTTTCTCGTAAAGACAAGATAGGAAATGTAAGAAAGTATTATAATTGTGAATCTTTTGATTGTGTATATCGTCTGATTGATATTGTATGAACAGAAATTCATTTCGTGAGTATGGTTTAAGATAATTGTGTGTATTTTTATTGTATTCCATACTAACAAATTGGAATACAGTTTCTGATGTACTATTGTACGAGGATATAACGTTACAGAAGTACGATCTAGAAATTAATTCACCTATCATGCTCACTAGGTTATTTATTAATTAAATGCTTCGCCTAGTTGCTGTAAGTCTTCTTACTTGCAGATGTCATTTGAGGTTGTGTTTGTCTGTATACTTATTCAACCAATTGGGACGTTTCAAAATATGCATGCATCAGCATAACATCCATTGCTGCTTGTTGGGTTTACGTTAATTCAACTTTGGCGGTCTCAAATATATCAAGGGGTGTTGGACGGTTAAATAAAATTCCATGTTGCTTGCAATTACACTACAGCGTCGTTGCGTCCACAAGAATCAGATAAAATTATGACAATTATGCAAGAATTAATTAAGCATCAAACGGGCACGAAAAGTGAACAGAAGGAAATGAAAACTCAAGTTAAACTAAACAGAAAAGAGCAGAGGACTTTTAGTGAGGAAATAATGAAAATAAAGGCCAAAAATGAAAATTTAAAGAAGGAAAACATAAAGAGGAAAAAAATGGACTAACCATGAAAGAAATGCAAGTTAGGATGAGAGCAGGAAAAATAAAGTGATACTGTATCGAGTCAGGATGGACACAACAAGCAATTGAAAAGAGATTAATAAATGATTGGACTTATAGACACGAAAAAATTTTGGAAAACAAAAAACGTAGCTACAATACTAGTAGATGTAATAAATTATCAGAAAAATTTAACACGGCAGAAGGAGTAAGATGGACGTTTTGAGCCCGTCACCGTTAATAAGTGCAATGAATGATGCAATAAAAATGCCAGAACATGGAATGAAGGGACCATGGAATAGGAAATAGATGACATGATAAAGGCAGCGAATAGAATATAATACACCAGAAATTTGTTGAACACAAAGATATATCCAGAAAAGGAACACTACAATATGCAAGACAATCTATTAACCAGTACTACATGGAAGTGAGAATTGCATTTTAAGAGGCAAACAAGACAAAAATAATTCAATCAGTGGAACTGAAATACCATACGAAAGTAGCAGGAGCAAGAAGAATAGATAAGAGGAGAAGCAATTATATAAGAAACGAGATAGGCATTAAATCCACAAATAATAAATAATAATGGAATAGAAAAAATTAAATTGGTTTGGACATCTAGTAAGGATGGGAGCGGATAAGCAAATTAAGGGCATCTGGGAAGCGAAACACATGGGGAAAAATAACCTAGGAAGTGGAATAGCACAGTAGAAGACATTCAGCGAGAGTGGCGAGAGATAGAAATAGATGGAAGAAGCTTGTAAAACGTATTAAGATAGATAATATATAATGTAATTAAGAAAGGAAACCTCGACACCCTGTTGGGCAATTAGAAGGAAATGATTGCGTCTCTATGTATATTACTGAGTATTTAAATAATGTATGCATGTTTATCTATTTAATAATGTATGAGAAATTTATGCGAGTAGGTAATTTACCGTCGCTTATGGTTAACATAATGTAAATGTAATGTTAAGGTTGTTTGCATTACTGAGAATGAAAATAATGTCCTCTTTGCGAAGTAAAACGTAAACTTGTACATACCTGTCGGTATAGTAATAAAGCATGCCGGGAATATGTATTTACGTAATTTATAATTGATTATGTTTTTCATAATTGAAAAGATTACTTAGCTATTTCAAATTTAAAATTTAATCGTACAGAGCAGTACTCTTCAGTTTGCCTTTTATGAGCCCTATGGTATTATTAAAATGATGATGAGATGGTGGCTATTTAACTGAATTACTTCGATGCTATTTTTAGGCAATTTTTTAATGCAATTTTATCATTAATAAATGTCATGTTTAACAACAATGTTAGTCACGTACATCCGCAATTTCCTTATAAAAACTATATGCAAAACATAATTGTACCCACATGGAGCGAGATAAACCTTAATTTACGCTCCCACGCAATCTGGTTAACAAAGTCGCAATTAAACGTAAAACCACTACTGTTATGCAATGTGCGCAGCAAATGTTTAAATGAAACACAATTAGTCCCTATTTTCAAAATTGTTTTTGGAGTCGGCAATAAGCTCGCTTGTCCCTACACCGAATTAGATCTAAAATATCATACGCTTTTTTATTTCGCTCCCGCTCAATTTTTTTTTGCCATAAATTTAAACTTAGTTAGAACCATCGTGCCGCGAATTAGCGCATACAAATTTCTGCTGCTCCTATTGATAAAATCGTCGGTTTTTAATTGGATTTCTGCCCGAGTTTTCAACTGAATTTTTGACGTATGTACGTTGGAGCAACGAAAAGCGCTTTAACGCAAAGTGTAATTGAAATTTCACGTGCCTGCAAATCGCCCATGTGTGCCGTGTAATTGCGCAAAAACTTGATAACGTGCCACGCAGAAGATTAGCACATTTTGGATTATGACATATTTATGAAAGATTTGAAACGCGCCAGGTGAGTTGGAAATAATTTTAGTCGACACGTCGAAGAAAATTGCGTCCCAACTCTAAACTGCTGTTAATTAAAATTTAAGATCTTCAAGCTTCAAATAAATAAATAAATAAATTTTTGACATCATTTACACCAATAATCTGTCAACACCTCTGCAAGTGCAAGATATAAAATGTAAATTAAAATTTAAGAATTTTAAATGTTTCAAACTTATTGCACGGCGGCTGTATTAACTTTCTTAATTATTCTTATCATTCACGTACATGAAACCACAGTAACGTTAGTACCTTGAATCTAAAACCACAAGTAATAAAACATATTTTTGCATTACCTTAATTAATTTCCTTAAAATATTAAAAATAGTTATGACCATTTAAAGAAATATATAACTTTTATAAAGGCTGAAACTTATGTTGGTAACATGAAAGATTTTAATCTAATATTCGTAAAAGTGAGCCTTTACGTTAGATTTGAATCAAAGCATCCAATAGGGAACGCAGGCTGCAAACATCATTAATTTCGCTGCAGCTCCAGCGCTGCGAAGTTTTGAAGCAAGTCTTATATCGATCATGTATCAACTTCTTAAATAACATTTACTTCAAAGTCTCTCTCCTCGCAAAGAGACAGTTTTTCAGCATATCCTTAATAAAGTTCCCTCTATAAAAAATATCCAGAAAAGAGCTCCGCTAAAAGGATATTTCTCAGTCTTTCCCATTCACTAATGATCCCTTTACTCAACACATTTGCGAGTTAAAAGAAGTCCTCCGAAGTAAACCACATTGTGTGTCTTTGACGAGACATCAAAGGGGAATACACAGGACTGTTTTTTCTTCCTCTCCGGTATAAATATGACGTCGTCGAGCGGCGTATTAGCCGACGATAATAAAAAATGTAAATGTTATGCGTAAATATCCGTTTCGCGTTCTGGCTGAAGGATATTACGATAAAATGTACCTTTTAGCGATGCATAACTTACATTAGCGGATGGAGTTTTGGGTTAAGCTTAATGGTTACAACGCCGAAAAAACATTAACGTGATCCGCATCGTGTCACACGAAACAAAATATAAAAAAGGCTCGTTTGGTGTGTACTAAAAACGTTGCGAATTTTATTATCGGATTTATGTAATCGCAGCACGCTAGGGATTTAATGCAGAATGAAGAAAACTAGAGTTGACACCAAACACAAAGTGTTTTTCGATTTGTGTCGTAAATTAAGTATTCGTGGATGTTGTGCAATAGCGTAAACTCAGCATCAAATATTATGTTACTGTTGTGACATTAATAATAAATAAATAAATAAATGATTGATCGAGTCTTTAACAGCGCCACGATCATTAAGGCTACGAACCGCAGGGGAAATCGTGACGTGATAAAAACGTCCGGCGCGAGAAATTAGTTTAAAATTTGTTATTGAAATTCATGTAATATATCAAAACGTTCGATCGCCACGCCTTCGTTTGTGTGGAAATGTTTTCCGAAGGTGTTACCGGCGAAATAGATTCGCCGGTATGGCGATAATCGTTGGAGGAACGTGCATGGTCATAACTTAGACGTATTGATTCATATTTACCGATACGGCCATTGCATATGGTGTAATTTCTATTGTTTGCGTTCCGTATATTACGGCAACACAGGATGCAGTAAAGTAAACAACGGCACACATTTCGACAATTAATATTCGATCCTTTAATTTGTAGTTCATTTGTTTAGATTAGGGGCATTATTCGAATTTTACAGTTCGTTACTATGTATCGAGTTATCTTGGAGACGCACCATGTTTCAAACATCAGTGGAGATGGTGGGTCGTATATTTGTTTAAAGGGCGCCACGTACAAAGAGAAAATCAATGTGTAAATCTGTAAAGGTTTCAAAAGACTGTGTGGCCTTCCTAGCTCGTCATCGTACTTAAAATGAGGTGGTGAAGTAATAAAAAAACATAAATTACGTGGCTTCAATTAAATGCGTTTTAACGGGAGATTCTTTCAGGATAATATGCAAATCAACACATTGGCTACTAGGTGCTGCACAAAAATTACCTAGCAAAGTATAATAATATTTTCGCCAATTAAAATAGCAATCAACCAATTGTAAATGAAATTACAATGCTGAATATTTACTAAAGCTTCATGCACCATATATAGAAACCTTTCACCATTTCGTTCTGCAAACTATACCTTTAATAACAGTTCCCATAATTATAAATCAATAAAAATTCGATTATAATAAAATAAATCCGCTGGTTAATTTCGTTCTATCGGTATGCAGTTGGATTCAAAACATTGTGAAATACCGAAACAGTGGCAATATAATTAATTTTAAATTTAAATGTTAATTATTATCAGTACAAATAAAATATACAAAATCAACATAACCTGACACAACTAAAATGAATGCAGTGAATTCCAATTTTCGTATTGATTTTAATTCACCGGCCATGTGGAATAAACATAACTATATTAATTTTAATTAGAAATGTTAGTTAACGTTTACATTGCGATTTGTATTTTTTTTCAAAATTTTGATTATTCAAAATGGGAAATTGTTTTATTTATTAGCATTATGAAACGTATAATGCCCGGCCAATCAAATAATAAAAGATGTAGCAATAAGAATAATTAATATCAATAAGGACTAATTTCGACTGGCTTACCTGTCAATGTGATGTCGGAGTGAGTTATGCGTTATTGCTGCGGTAGCAATACCAGTATAATTCAAACATAAACGTGCATAGGTGTAATTGCAATAAGGCGAAGGATTATTGGTATTATGGATTACGAACATATTCTGTGTGAGCATTTAATACATGTAATATGTAATTGAAATAAGCAGCCCACATTATATTGTATAACAATGTTAAATTTTATAATAATTTAGATATAAAACAATTAATTAAGACGATCCACTTTAATAATGTATCAGCCATAAATTGAATTAAAATGGTTTGTGTACATTTACTATGATACAAAATAAATCAACCAATCGATACAATTAATTTCTATTTGTAGACACAATAGTGTCGTAAAAGACATTGAAAATGGGTGCGCCTTAAATCATTTCAGGTATGCGAAATATAATTTGATGTAACTTTGTAACTATTACTAGATGTCTAAGGGGATCATAAGTGGAAGGAACCAATATCTAGAGTTTATAAATGTGACTACTAGCAAGGTTTAACCAATTATTCTTTGGCTTGGGTTCTTTTCACTATAGAGTTTTTGTCAACGTCGAGCAGTTGTTTTTTTGAGTAATTTATCAAAAAGAAAATGCGTGTAATGATGAATTATATGTTTTTTAAGCTCTTGCTTTGAATTTTAATTATAGTTAATTGATGTGTCTTAATCAATACAATTTAAAAAAACTTTTCATAAAGCAAATATCCATAACAATAAATTTCAAATTTAGTGAAAACTCCTATTTTGACATCAAACGTCGATTCCTAATACATACACAGGCTGTTTATAAAATTACAACATTATAATAAATTTTCAAAATGGACTCCATTGACTTCAATATATTTTTTAATTCTTTTGCTAAGATTTGTCCTAAACTCCTAAAATTTTTTTTGCTGATTTCTAATAAAATTCTCCAGTTACACTATTAATGAAACACAATTATAAATTCAATGAAATATGACATGAAGTGTTTCAAGTTAGGTTCAAATTCACAAAAGTGCATTTGTAATTTTGTAACCTGGTTTGTCATGTCACGTAAAATATCTAAATTAAATCATTCTGAAGGTTTTAGAAAACATGTATTTAAGATAATTACTGAGAAATGATTTTTTCGTGCATCAAAAACGTTGTTAAAATAAACATACTCACATATGTCTTTATAAATAAAATGTGTGCAAAGTTAATAAATATTTGTAAAATTCGCACATAAGTTTAACTGCGATATCGCAGGATCATAGTTTCGGTGTAACTGGCAATAGTTACACGATTTATCGATTATTCGCAGCATAAGCGAAAATTGATGTGCTATTGTCAAATTGTCAAATTTTTCAATTTATTTTTTACTGTAACTTAGTTTGCATGCTGTTGTTCGTGAGTTACAAAAGATCCTCAAAAGTTGAAAACGTAAACTTAGGTGAAATAAAAAAAAAACGATAGTACAATTCAACAAAACATCAAAAATTAATTAAAATTCCTTTAATTAATACATTACTTAAAAAGGTCACAACGAAAAAAAAAAGACTCTTCCACTCTGTTAAAACGAACTATGCAGCAGTGTCACTCCTCAATTTCTATCTATCCTAATTGTTGTTAGTAATAAATATTTAATTACCCTCTTTCATGTCTGTTATCAGTTACATAAAAATTCCAAGTCTAGCATTAAAATTAAAACTCCATTGTTCGTTGGAGTTCGTTAATTGCTCTGTAATTAACGAGTACAAGGTTATTACTGCATTTATCGCAGTCTCCTTCATAACCTAGTTCTATATGTTATGCGCCACTTAATTGCTATTTGAATGTGTCTTAAAGTGTCCATTCCATTGCAATTGCTGTTATTCGCGATATCGTTGGCTTTTACTACAGTTTCTTTGAATTTAATTGCAAGTGACAATGCAAATGTAATCTCGTATGTTTGCGGAGATAACTGCAGTATAGTTTTAATTTAAATTTTTCTTGTAACTTTTTATTTCCTAATTTCACTACCCAAAATTTATTGCGTGGCCCTAATTATGACGCGATTCGCAAACACGTATTTAATTTTTAATCGAGACTACTCCGATTCAATTATAATCAAACAAGATAGCACCTGAACGTGATTGTTTAGATTGGAGCCTAACTAAGCGTTACGTGACGCTCGACAGGACAATTTCGCTAAGTCAGCGCGTCGCAATCAGAAATAATTCATAAAAATTCCTTTGCATGTTTCCGATAGAACATGCAGATTTGCTTACGGTGTTCATATTAAAAGCGAATTCGAACTCAGATCCGCGGTAATCACGCAATTTGAATAAATTTTCTTGGCATCCGACTGTGGGCTTTGGGAAGACTAATATTTGCACCAGTGCATTACAATATACGTTGTTTCCACGAGTTTTTAGTTGCGTTCAAAATTACACCCAGCGACGTTTAATTCACTCGAATCAGATGCACCGGAGCGTTTGACGTTTAAAATATCGTTATTTAAATTGTATCCGTTCATTTACATTCGTCACGTCAAATGCAAATATTTTAGCTGCATTTTCACAAACGAAATGTTAATCAAATGCAAATCCACTGGAGTAGTATTGTCCATTGTTATTCAAAGGATCTTTTCGACGATTACCCAGTCGTTAGTAAATTGGAGAAAAATATTCAAAAGTAATTATGGGGGTGGTTAAGGTGACTTTGGCAGTAATTTTCTGCAACTGAATAATTTTATTAATGACTACATGGATAGTTTGATGTTTGCAATAAACTATTACAGAATAATTAAGACTTGATTTTATGATCGACTCATCTAGGATGGGGTTCTGGTTGAATTTTTTAGTGTGAAAGAATCGAGTGGAGATTGGCTCGTTATGCAACGAGGACAGGACCGTCGCGTCGTATTTAGTTCCATAGTGATCGACTATGCTTTTGCTAAATTTGTTAACTTTTGATGTCGTAAGTTCATACCGTTCATACATTGATTAGAGTTGTTTATAAAACGAGGAAAAAATCAAAACTGGTTCGAAAATCTACTATGGGCCATTTTCCTATGAGTCGGAGCCAATATATGAATATGAAGAACTCGAAGATAATTTTGAAATAGTTGGAGCTTTTTGGAAGTTTTGTGTTTTAGATGACAAGACGTCCAAAATGAAAAAATATCCTTAGCTACAAAGGGCTATTGTCGCCATAATGGATGGGGTTGTAGTTGAATTTCTGGTTTAAAAGGACCAGGTGAAGTGATCTTGCAATTTTTTGACTCGTTCTAAGACCCAGTATATGCACCGAAAGCTTGTATTGGATGAAGAGGATGACCAAGGAGATGTCCTCATCGTGCTTTGGGTTGGGTTGGGTTCAGCACCTGCCCGATATGATTCCAATGCTTGCTGGTGATCTAGAGAATGTTCACATAGATCTTCATCAAGTGTTGGGTTGGGTTGAGCTGGATTGGGTTGAATTGAGTTGGGTTGAGTTGGGCTGTGTATGTGTTTCTAAGATTGATTAATTTTAAAAATTCGACTCATTATTGAATAAATATCCTGCTTCCAATCTATTTTCAATTCAATTTAATTGACTTTTTAGTTAAACTCTGACAGATATCGATTATTAACAATGCAACACAGACGGCAAGCCGCTGGTCATGAAAATTTTTTTCCGCACTAACGTTAGCTATTTTAACGCACGCCCCAATTCCATCTACAATTTCAGATTAAATTGCAATAAAGGACCAAACAACAAATTATCGCATTTAATCCGTCATAAATCAAATTATTATCTACCAACTTTACAAATAGGAATTAAACTATGCGCAGTTACCACACCATCATTGCAAATTACTCGCAAACAACCGATTAGTACAGATTATGTTGAAAATTAGCATACATTAATTATTACGATAATAATTAATCAACCAAATGCGCCACGCCAATCGGTAATTACGCAAACGTGCTTTACTTACGTATAGAAGAATTTATCCTTTTTATGGACGGACAGATGCGCCACAGTCCGATCCGAAATCCTATGGTGGTGGTGATATCCGAATTTGGAAGCGTGACCGGCTCTTTGGTGTAGAGCCAAGACCCGCTGACAAATGCGACGAGAAGGGTGGTCAGGGCCGCCAGCCCCCACAGGATCCCCAGCCGGGAGAGTCCCCGCGAATTGCAGCACATTACAAAACGCCGGAGCTCACTGGGACGGCGAGCAATTTTAATTCCATTTTAGGTGCCGTGTTGGTAATTGTTCTGCTAGGTAATAGAGAAAATTAAATTTGTTCTTTATATTTACACTTCTGGTTTTTGTCACGAGCGTTTTAGCAATTACTGCTGCGTCTGACGTTTAAAGCAGCTGCACCGCATGCCAGACGTGGCAAAGCGCAAGACATCAATCCTTTGTAGTGTTTAAGGTGCACGTTCATTTATTGTGTTTTAATGTAGTTTAAACTTCCCCAGCGTCGGAGCCTAACTTATTATTAGATTGGCTCACAGTAAGATGTGGTAGTAAAACATGTCAGATATATTAATGTGCAAGACTTTCTAATACTTGGGACCTAAAGGTATTAATTAAATAACACATTAAATTAAATAACACATCCTTGTGACTAATTTTACGTAATTGGATACGAACATGTGGACATTCTTAAGGTACATAATGTACTTTTCTAAAACATAAATTTTCCAATGATATACGAGAGTTTCAACAGTGCACATTAATGGTTCCAGCGACGTCTGGCAGCCAGTGGACAAGGGTAGAACATACGAATGAGAGCTATTAATCTCCTGCTAGGTAATTGAGGCGATATTACACAGTCCATTAGCCGCTAGTGATCTGATACATACGAACGGCCAGATAAACCGAGATAAGAACATGCTAGGTTTAAAAGCTTCTCGGGATGGAAAAAGCCGTCTTCCGGTTCAATCTGGGAGCAAAGGAATGGCAAGAAAGTGTTTTATGCGTCCATTTAAGTAATTTCTTCGGCTTCGAGCGCTTTTTTCCACTAGAACTGAATAGAGTAATAGAACTCCGTACGAGAAATGCATTTGTTGGTGGGTGGAGTTTTGAAATGAATGAGGCAGTAAATGTTTGGTGCAATTTTTATATAATTGGAGATTTGCATTTATTACAAATATATCGTTGCATTATTATTTTCAGTAAAAATAAAAACACCCAACATTTAAATAAAGTTACATCAATAGTATTTTATATACAGTGTTTTCATTTGTGCAAAATTTCAAGAAAGTTTATAGTTTATACAACTTTTTCAATTAAAAACTAATGAATAAAACACTTTACGTAATTGACGTTAATTTATTTAAAGTAAAGAGACGCAAAGGGAAATTTAAACACTATTCAGTCCAAAACAATTTTTCGCTCTAACTTGGCTAAATAACTATTTTGTTTCGTTTCTGTGTTTGCTAAACGAAGTCCTTCGCAGACGCAAACAGTCTGACGAGACCTCCTAGTGCCAATGCAATTTTAGAGTTCCTAACTGAAATGGGGAAAGTTTTTTCGACGTACATACTAAACAAAAATTGACGTAAACAATTACCGGATTCGTGCACAGTTGCGTTCCCATTAAAACGGCTCAATTTGCGTCCATCGTTCCCGCAACGTATAAAATTTATCACATGATTTTTACAACAACGTTGATTAGTTTTTTTTTAATTAGTGAGAATCGGCCGTTTAATTGCGTTCTTTAATTCGGCACATTTCGAATTTAACGGGCACTGCGAGCGGGTCGCGAGTTTATGTTACCACGAGACACCGAACTTTATCAGACGGTGCATTTTGTTGTGCGGCGAGTATCGTCGAGCACGCAACGCGAAACTCCGACTAAGCTCGCGTTAAGCTTTGGACTCGGTGTCAGAGAGGACGTCTGTATCGCGCCGCCGCCGTCGCCCTTGGCTTTGCCATCTATCAGCTCGCAGTTTTTTGCTTCACAGTCAACATTTTTGATTGCTAATCTTGAGCAGACCTAAAGCTTGCACACGTAGCCGGCTTTTTATTGCCCTTTGCCAAGGATAAAGCTTTTGTTTCATCGCTGGATAATAGTGTTAAAGAATTTATCCGGAATGATGGTGAATTGCGATTTTTGATTCTTTAGTCGCTGGTAATGAGTTTATGTTCTTTAAAAAACTACACGGAAACGATTTCACACGATTTCGCCCCACTACCTATCTTTGTGCTATCGCAGGTCAATGCGACTACTATAGACGTTTATAATAATTTGAAATCAGATAATAAAAAAATGTAGACTATTACAACAAACCAACGGTGTGAACGTGTGAACTGATAAGTAATTTCGTACCTCATGTTATCTAGTTTACGTTGAATGTATTGTTCCTTTGAAATTGGCATAGGTGAGCCATAGATTTCACTGTTAATTTGAACAAATATTTCATTTATTTACATCTTGATTATCATACAGTTAATTCTATGTCCTGACGATTAAGTTATTTTGAATTGTCTAACACTTTATTATCCTTATCTTTCTGACAGATTATATTTTTCAATACTATTTTTATGAGGTAGGTATAACATTAGATAGTTTTTATTCATACTATTTCTCGCATAAATTTACCGGTGGCTTAACCAGCGACATAGATTTGAATTTCGTAAACATTACGATCGTGCCAGGGGCAACTGTCGACTTATACGTGAAAATACATTGGGGATACGTCGTGCAAGTATTAACTGGTACAAGGCGGTCTTCTGAAGAACAAGTAAACAAGTATTTGTGGCAGCGCATGTTGTAATTATTATCAACTACGTAATGTTTTTGCAAGCACTGCGCATTTAAGCAAATATAACAGTAAATATGTGTTGTTATTCATAAACATGTATAAGATTAATTTACTAAATTTGTTAAGTCGGTAAGTAATCCTTAAATTAAAACATTATTTAGTGAATAACAAATTGAAGGCGGAAGTATCAAAAATAAACTACACTTCTCCCCTTTTAATACTTAAATTTTTTTTAATGCGAAAAACGATTATTTCATTTTCGCTAAATACCTTCTGAATGTGTAATTCTCTTTCACTATCAGATAAAAAAATTATACGAGCTTCAATACCACTTCTAGTCCTCAGTCGAAGCTCTATTGCTAGACCACATTTCAAACTAACAGACCTTACACTTAATAAGGGGCTGGTAAAATCGAAGTCAAACTTTGACAATAAATAGCTCATGATTTTGTTTTAAATATTTGTTTTATTTATTTGTTGTTTTATATGACTTGCCGTAAAACGATTGTTTAAGAGCTTTCACGAAGCTTCGTACTTTTCCAGCGAGTCTTGTAACTCGAGAAAACACATCTCATTAGCTATACGTCCAATGACTCATATTTTTATTTGAAACGAAATTGAAATTTTATTTCGAAACAGTTACAATGAATCGATCAGAACAGGCTGTGGGTACTAGAGGACGTCAAACATCTAACAGCAAAAATCCATACGATGAAGCAAGTTGCAAAATAATATACCATGAAACTAGAAATCACAATATATGCTACAAACTTGTAATAAATGGTGAAAAGCAAAAATTTTTCAAAAACATCGTTGTCTTCCATAAAATGACGAACGATTTTAGGTTTTTGAGTGTAAACAGAACAGTCGGATATCTCTTTACCATCGACAAAGTCGCATGCTATAGTTTTCATTAGATTATAAATATGCGCTGACGCAGAATTTAGCCACTGTAACTTCGTTAATAGTTATTTATGTATCAAGTTTTGTAAGTCTCACTTTGGGTCGTTCTACTCGTAGGGTCTTGGTTAGCAAGGGCCGGAGACAAAATAAATATAACAATAAGTTATTATTTTTGTAAATTCAAGGTAAAATCTAAAATGTCATGTGACAGCCACTGCAATTTTTTTATTTGTTTTATTTATTTATTGTTGGTTGCGGGTGCGTTGCCCAGGGGGCAAGAATGTGCTTTGTTGCGAGCCTAAAACAATATTTTTTACAACAGCGATCTATGGACCAATACGAAAGAGAGTAAACATCGTCGCCTAATGCAACGACTGAGTAATCTCCCTGCAATTAATGCGATCCAATGTACTAACCTCTATCCTAACAACCCGAGTCGGCCATTGCTTACGCAAAGAAAATTATCCTCTCTCCGAACACACATTTTTTATGATTAATTACACAATCTTTGATATCAAAAAAATCTTTTATTAACATAATAAAATGAAAGTGCAATAAATTTGAATAAAACTAAGAAATTTAATTATGAATACTTAAAATATTTTTTTGTGGTAACTAGATCTGATATGTCACACCACTGCCAGGTTCTCCGCTACTATAGATAGGTGACATCTCATTAACAGCGTGTCTCGCAGTTTCTGGTCAGTAATACTCAAATTCTTAAAATTGCGATGAAAGACGACATTCAATCATGTTAATCGATGGTGTGTGAAATTTATATGTAATACTCCCGGTCCATGACTTGTCGATGAGGATAATACGTCGCTCCTAAAATTGTTATTAATGAAATTTTTACGTCATAATTACCTTCTGGCCTCGCTTCGTAATTTCATCGCTGATTTAATTTTCAATTTGTTATTCTTTCTGGATTGCTCGTTGGTTTAACCGATCTTTACATTGATGTCATTATCATTGACTCAATTTTTTTTAATGTGTTGAACCGTTATAATATTGGTCAAGATCACTGTATACCGGGGTGTGTTGATAAGTACTCAACCTACCATAAAAAACGCCACAATATTTTAAACCAAAATTTAATTTATTCAACGTAATTAACACATTTAGTAGAACGAAACGAAATGAATTGTTTTATCATTTGTCGAAATCTTTTACCTTTCACATATTTTGTGAGTTCTGAAAACAAAGAAGAGTGTGACATTCGGAGTGGTCACAGAAGTTGGTCTTCTAGTACGATGTTCATCTTCCACAGCTGATGTTCCTCTTATAAATTTCCACCCAGTTTTTATTAGTGACATATGAAGGGTACTAAGGTTTCCATCGTAACACCAAAAATGTCTTTGCACGATAACCCTTTCAAAATAAATATTTATTAAATCGTCGTTACTCCATTTTTATAATTTAAAATATTGCTGAAATTGATTAAGTGAACTTCCATTCTTTTCTGTTTGTCGTTTTGTCTTTCCAATATTGAACCTTCATACTTTATAGATCTTGCTCTACACTTCTCAGTCATCTCTTCTAGATTCTGCCTCTACTCCTCTAATAGTTCTCACGTTAAAAATTAAGTGCATACATTTTCTTTCTACCAGTACATGGTCAATTTGATGGCCCTTTATATATTTCTTTCCATTCCAGTTTCGTACTCCCATTGCTGATCAGTACATTTCTTCTTCCCCGATCTTTGCTTTGTAATCTCCAATCAATATTTTCATGTCATGTTTTGGTAATATTTCATATTCTTCTTCTAGTTGTTCGTGAAATGTGTCCTTTTCTTCATCATATTTTTCTAACTGAGGGGGCGTGGACATTGATTATAATGATGTCTCTCTCTTCTCAAACATATAACACATAAGCTCTTTGATGTTGATTTGAAAAAATTCCTAGCTTTCTGCCTTTTCCACTGCTTTTAAAAAATTCGTATCTTCTATAGCCAGTCCTAATTGTTTTGTTTGTTGGCTGTTATTTCGATCTTATATCTTTTAATTTCCCTTGTCAATTTTTTAATACTCACTGGCGAAAGGTGGCAAGGCACCTCACATTCCAGATGCCTATAAAAATATATCCTTGCCTTGACCTTCTTTAATTGTTAAGGAGTTTTGCGTATCTTTCGCGTGTTGTTTGTCCGCCTGGCCGTCCTTAGAATATGTTCCCTCTGATCTACTTTGTTTAGATTTTGCCTAACCAGACTTGGCCAGCCTCTTCCTTACGAGCCATTGTCTTTAATTGCATACTCCAGATCCACACCTGGTTGGCTACAAATAGTTTTGTTGTAACCCACGTTTAGCCGTTTCCCGTTTGCCTTTCTCTTCTTTGGCTTGAATCCTTATTATGCT
The DNA here is from genome assembly GCA_959613385.1 of Geotrupes spiniger. Taxonomy (NCBI): domain Eukaryota; kingdom Metazoa; phylum Arthropoda; class Insecta; order Coleoptera; family Geotrupidae; genus Geotrupes; species Geotrupes spiniger. The sequence continues at coordinate 32,325,743 of OY390736.1, read as the reverse complement.
TGCCTTGTTATTTATTTAGGACATCAACTATATAGGTATCTGTACCTTGTAATTTTTTTCGTAATCACCTTCATTTTCTCCTCGAAATTTGGAAATTCCGCCACATTAAATACATTGTGCCGAGTTCTCATTGTGCGTACTTCCATTATTTCCACTTCATTCCTAATTGTCCTCCTTGAGAGTTTCTCCCTTTGCTATTGGTTACATTTCGTTGTTTCCAATATTTCTATCTTTACAGTGAGTTGCTCCCTTCTCACGTTTCATACCTCTTCCTTTTCTTTTATTTCGGCCCTCAATTTTCATTCTCTTCCACATTCCTCTTCATGTCCGTATTTAGTTGCTCAAGTAGCTGCACAATTTGCTTTATTTTCTTTTTGGTCCTTCCTTGGTAGACCTTATTTCGCCTTTTAGAGCTCTTGTTGCTTCATTGCTCAGTCCTTCATTTTCTATCACCTTGTGACAAAGTCTTTAAATTCTCACCATTCTCCGCCTGCTGCAATCTTGTCCTACGCTCTTAATTCCTTCTCTTCGTACATCCACTGTTTCTTATTAGGTCAGTGGAGTTTCACGTCCTTTGAAATTTGTCGTCACACTTATGAACTTATATGCAAATAAAAATCAAACAAATCGTATTAATACAAAAACGACGCCAATGAAATTTACCTTTGTGAAACTATTACTTTCAAGGATATAAATAGAACGGGACGGAGATAGCTCCAATGTTAAGATGCAAATAGTGATAATTGTAGGTACGTGAGCAAAATAATGTGAATTAACTAATCGCTCAATTGTACATTTGTTAGAGTAATGCCCATTCCAGTATGATTTTCTCTCCTTGTTTCTTCCCTTATCTTCGCTAAATAAAATAAATTTTAATTTTTCTATATTTTTCTGCTTCTGTCACTTTTCTTTCTGTCTATGGGGCGTGTTAGTTAATGAATGATTTCATTTTATCATAAATTAATTTCTCACATATATAAAAACACAACTTCATGTGTCTTGTATATCTTATACGCATTTATTTCAATGATTCAGTACGACTCAGTTTAAAATATGACCCCGTGGTCGCCCGATAATCCGAAAAGTAACGCACTTATCCCTCACGACTTTATTGCCTACGGAGTCGTAAAGCAATTCAGCAGTTTCCTTAGAAAATATTGCACACGTGAAATAATTCGCCGGCGATATTTTTGTAAGTTAGAAAAACGCCAGCAAACGAACAATCTCACACAATATTACAGTCTTTAACAATAGACCAACAATTTTTATCACGAAGTAATACAATTTGTAATATATTAATGTTTATAAATTATACTTAACCTAACCTAGTTTCGTCGAAAAACTCTACAGTTTGTGTCCTCAGCTCTAACTCAACGAGGTGGGAGGGGGGGATTTATACGTATTGTTGCCAATTTAAATTAAATGTTCACTTCTTAGTAATAAAATAATAACATATCTTGGATTATATCTTTAATTTGATGTGCATCGGTGAATAAATACATATCAACAATGCGACGTTGTAATGTAAAGAATTCACCAATACAATTAAATAGCAATGGATTTATTATTTATGTCGTTGCGTGCATTGATTTGTCTTATAAAATTTTATTTGCATGTTCAAAATATCATTTTTCATTCTATAGGGGCTTGTCATCCAATAACGCGCCCTTTGAGAATTGAGAATCTAAGATATATGCTGACAATATATAGTATTTATGAATTTATGAATTTATGTTGCTCAGTCATATTTAGATCAAAATTTATAAAATTTATGTTATAAAGGTGTGTGGTAATTGTTTGTACGAATGAATTGCGAATTATCTCGCACTATTATATTAGAATTCGTTAATTATTTATAGTATGAATTTTGAGTTCAGTTAAGTAGTAGAATGTTAATTTTAATTACAACTTTTACCAATTTACATTGGTTAGTTATTAACAATTATATTAGCATTGTTTAGCTATTGGTACACTGATATTTTTCTAATTAAACCAGATGACTGGTATTACTTGTAATGCACTTTCTTGGTATTTTTTGAAATAATTGTCAAAACTTTTAGGCTGGAATGTACATAGGTACATGAAATTATTTTATATTTGTGGCGCACATTAACGTCTGAAGAAAACGACAACCATGAAGTTGGAAAAAGCTACTAATTGAATATGATATCTTGACTCTTGACTTGATTCCTTGACGTCAGTTCATATTCTTCCTGGGAATATTCAATACAGCAGTAAAATTTTACAGTAATTTTATTAGAAGTATGAGGTAATATTAAAGCGATAGGATAAACTAATTTCGCCATATGGTCACTGAATAATAGTAAACAACGAGAAACAATTTTATTTAGATTTTTATGCAAATCAATTAATTTCTGCTTTGACTGGTCTACAAGAACCTGTAATGTTTTACTGCTCCGGAAAATTGCATTAGAAAAAAATAATTAAATTAAATCAAAGTGCTGAAAGCAATATCATGTACTACATCAAATATATAAATATTTAGTTTCATTTTACTCAATTCCCACCTTCAAGTCGTATTCACCTATCACAATGCGATTATAGAATAAAACAGCAAATATAAATAACGAAGACATTTCAAGGGATTTAACTCCATTTCGAGCCAATTAGATCTGTCGGCGGAGATTCACGTCATTTTCTCCACAGAAATGAGCAGAAATATTTAAGACTGGTGCACCGTGCCGCAATTACGAACTCGTTGGGAAATATTTACCCGGACGGGTCGGGACGATTTTCATTCATAAAAAGCGCACTTTCGCCAGTGAGACTAATTTATTACTACGCATGGACTCAAATTCTCCATTCAGCTCCTCGACATCTTTCTATTACGTTATGGACGCGGCATTGTCGTGCAGCGTGCACACCCCGAGGGCATCATTTATAGTTGTCATCATCCAAGATTGTATGGGATATTGCGGATCCTCAATCAATCAGGTGCGAATTTATGGCTGAAGTCTACCAATGGCAGCGTTATGTATGGCTGCAGGAAACCTCTCGATCACATTTAAAAGATCGCGTTGACATAATATGTTTGAAATATGTTTTGTTTGGGCACGTTTCGTATTTATGCAGTTCTGGTTAAAAATAAATTGATTTAATGACATTTTAATAAATAGGATAAATTGTTTGCTACTCGTCCTAATTTATTTCGTTCGGTTTGCAATATCGTATCGTATCGCTCAATCGCTAGTAAGGGTGGAGCTAATGAAGAAATTCTTATACATTTTTATATGAAAAATATGATATCTTATTATTGATGAATTGGGGCGGATTATTGTTTTGTTTACTATTCGTAGTCGTATTGGGAATATTCGAAATAGTGTTGTTTGTTTGGATATCGTACGCACTTATCTCTTGTGCATTACGATTTGAAGAGTTGCCGGCAATTGAGTAAGACTTTACATAAAATTAAAATTCCCATCTAACTTAGCAGTTAAATAATATTATGTTTCAAGCCGTTGAATGCAATTAATTTAAATAATTCATAAACATATTTTGGTAATTATTAGTATGCAAAAATAATAAATAGGAGTCGTGTCGGTCAATATACCAAAAAGCACAAGAAATACAATGAATGTCAAACATTACTAAATCAATAACAAATAAAAGAATTGAAACACAGTCCTTCAAAAAAAAAAAAAAAAAAACGAAACTCGTACATTATTGAAACCAATCTAAAATATGTTGATCCCAAATTGGCGCAGTTAAGCGGCGAACATATTCGATTACTGATTTTTCCGGACGGTTCCGTCTCATTAAGCACTTCCGGAAAAAACTGGATCGCGTGGGGTGACTTTTCAAGGGTTTATCTGGAAGTCGGCTCACTCGTGATGGATCTAACCCTAAATGCGTTTCTTGTGTTTCTAAAATGAAATCACTTAGATTAGACTCCACTTCAGTGAAATTAATTGATTTTCATATTCGCCATCGTTCAGTTTTGTCACTCGGAATGAATCAAGGAAAGATAATATATCGTTCCGTTAACATACGAGGTGGACCAACACGCAGGCTTAATCTGTTTCCGTGGGTATTTAGAAATGTGCGAGAAATCAATTTTCGCCAGCGATGTGGTTGGAAATAAACACGACGTATTCTTCAGGGAACAAAAAGTTTCGTTTAATCCACTTCCATCAATATCGACTAATTTTGCTAGAAATGAAAATGTACTTTCATTCACGGTACAAAAAGTACACGAGGAAATTTAATGTAATTAAAATGTTTTGTCGGTTGCCTCTTTTCTTTGAATAGCCTGTTAGTTGAAATATACGTCCAATTATTCTTTGTATATTCAAGTTACCATGAAGCGTAAAAATTTCAATTATGATTAATAAAAAATCGATTTCGAGCCACCGTTGTAGGTTTTTATGTTTCTTTGAGCATTTTGCACCAACTGCATCGCTGTTTGGTGCCATTGAGCTTCGACAAATATAAAATTTGCATTGTCTCACCTATCGTCGATTAATATCAATACATTTATTTTTATTATTTTTTATTCAATTATCTGATATTCACGCACTTAAAAAAACTAATAATTGCCTTGTGTTTTAATCGTTTTGCCGACGTAAGTGCCATAATTTTCATCGTTGATTTCAACTTCGCGCAGGATTGCTGTCGTCGGTTTCCGATCCATAAAAATGTCCGTATATTTCTCCGCAAATTTATATTCGTTTTTGTGTTATTATCGATAGGTATCATATATTTTGCCAGTACGTAGAACATACACAAAAGTTTTCCGCAAATGTGTATCTAGATCAGTGCAAGATATTGCAATGTTTTGGCGCATGTTTATGTGCACTTCGGTGACATTTTAGTTATATAGCGATGTGGCGTATAACTTGTCACACAATGCCTCGATTTATTCCTTTTATGGCGTTGGAAGTTGAAAGCCAATTTATTTATCGCCGATCAGTTATTAATAAAAGCCACCGAATGCTTCCACGTCGAAATAATTGATTGAGAAGCTCATGTTGAATTCCTTGAAATATTTTAGATACGTGTATACTGTGCTTTGAATGTAGTCATTTGAAATTCATGTGTATGTGTTTTTATGACAAGTTGGAATTTTATTAGATATCTTTGATGTATCATTATTTTCCTTAAATAATTGCTTGAAAAATGTACATTTTTTCTTTTGTTTTTATTATATTTTTGTTCTATCATTTTTTTTTTGATCGTATGCAACGAAATGGTTAGATTCTTTCACCTCCTTTTCGTGGTGGGTCGATTCACTTGCGATGGTGTAATTATTAAATATTTATTTCAGAGGATTCTCATCTAATATTAATTATCATCCTCCCTTTCTTCTCTATATTTAACTTTGGGTCGAACGCGTCTGCGCGTCTTACTCTTGTCTCTACTCTTCGATCTGGGTCAACTATTATTCCTCAGAATATTTATTCTTGATTTTCTTCCTTTTATTGTTTGTTATTATTAGTTCGATGACCATTTTATTCATTTGTGCTTCATTTTTTCATCCTGTCTATAGTTATCATTGATTTTTTCCCTTCTGCTCTTACCTTCTTGTTTTATTTCGAATTCTTCTTCTTTTTGATTCTCTTCCAGCTCTTTCATTTTATCGTAAGTTTCACCGGTTTTCATTCTGTCACTGATTATTTATTTGCTCTACAGTCGCACCTATGTACTTACCTTCAACAACACTTTTTGTTGTTGTCATCATATGTGCTTGTTGCTTCATAAACCGTGTACGTGTTTGCATAGCACTTTATTTTTAAAATTTCTAACGCAAATCACATAGGTATTTAAGAAGTGTCGTTATTGTTGTGCTTTGAGCTTTCAAGGAGTTGTACTTGTCGGTCGTCTTTATGTAATTATGGCACCTAGTGTTAAAACCGCCTCTTACCTTGGGCGCCACTCGATATGGTATGTTAAGGGGGAATTTAATTTAATAATTTTGAAAAATCGTTCCTTTGGAATTACAATGTCTAATTACTTCATTTAATGAAACAAAAATACGATTGAAGTCGTTCACTTAAAAATACAGAACATATTTATCACATACGACTCTGTTACTCCAAACTTTAACGTTCGGTTTATTTGTGGCAGAATCGACTTTAAATTTTTTTTAAATTAATAGCACAGATATCTAATAGAACAATGATAAGAAAGCTTTTAATTGTGTAATAAATTCACAATAAAATATTTATTTATTCACATATTTATAAAATAATCTTGATCCTTTTTTGGCATCCTCTTGATCATTGATTTAATAGTGGCAATTTTTTCTCTAGAAAGCTTTGTCAATTTTGACGACATATTCATCTTTTTCATTTCCACATTTCTGGATTATGACACAATTTATATTGTACATAATTTATAATTGTAATACCTGTAGCATGATTTTAAATCAATGGAATTGTTACTTTCCATTCCAAGAATAGTATAGGGTTTTCTAATAACAACTTTTGTTGGAGAGTAATACTCAGCGTTTGCTGAAACTTTTTCTATGCAATTGTGTACATTGTCTTTTTCTTGAATATTTGAATGACTTGGGGTTGGAAATTTTATAGTTACTGGAGAAAGTTTGCAATATTTGCATGAAGAATAACTGATAGCGTAGGGAATTTTTATTTATGCAGCTTTTTTACAAGGCCCCGGTTATTACATTACTATTTGGGCCCATTTAATCTCCATTCCCAATAGCGCGATAAACTTTGTGCCAGAGACATGAGCAATAGGATTCTAAAAAATACTATCTTCTTAATTAGGGCAACATAGAAAATTTTCTAAAGCAGCGAACAGCTTTATTGTTGCCATTTTTTGACTCTGTTTCTTCTGTTTTTCATTCCTAGATGAAAAAGAATTAGTTGAGAACTTAAAAACCGTGGTAGTCAAGAGCAGTCAGACTCACGGTAATATAGAGCAACGAAATTTGGACACTGACAGAAAAACATAGACCAAGAATAAATGCAGTGGAGAACGATTAAAAGCAAAACAAGAAAAGGCAAGATAGGTAATGAAACACTCAGACAAATCAGAATCAAAATGATCAACGATAAGATATCAGAGAACCAATTACGATGGCATAGTCAAGCAAGTCGTATGTCTGAGGGAAGGCTAACAAGAATGGATATGAAACTAAAATAGCAGTGAACAAATAAATAAAGGATGAAATAAAACAAGCTAAGTAAAATGAAAAAAAAAGAAATGATTTTGGAACATTTAATTATTTCCCAAACAAACATCGAATTTTGTTTCAGTGTTCTCATGTTAAGTATATATAATTGCACTGTGCTCAAATATTAACTTAAGCATTAATTAAATTATATTAAATTTACAAAATTAAAAGTATGAAACTACAAAAAAATATTTCACAAAAAAAGAGAAAAAACAAAGAATAAGTAAACTAATAGCGAGTTGGATTTCTTCGATCCTTTAGAAGTTCTTTGAAGGATTTGGTATATGTAGTTTGCTTAAGATTTGCTTCGAGCATGTCTGTGTGTGATGGGGTTTGGCGTTGTCTGAATTGCTTCCCCAGACCGTCCCAATATGCGATATGCTATACGTGAGACTGCTGGCCAGCCCATCCGCGTAATCCATTGCCTTTCTTAGAAGAATTTACCAGTTCAGCACTATACAGTCGAGCATTATCGTCCACAAGAATGAATTAAGTTCCAAATACCCGCGCATATGGTACAACAAAAGCTCTAAAACATGATTCAAGTACCGTTCTGCATTCGCAGACTCATTTCTAAATATTACTATATCTTATTTCATTTATCTCCAAAACCAACGGCAGGCACCATAAAGTTAGGTTCATCTGCAACTTTAATTTTGAAAATTGTGCTGGCTTTCGGGGCTTAAATTATATTGTGGCCCCTTCCTTATATTTTGTCTCCACTTCTACTTACCACAGATGACTTTTATCAATCTATATATTCCTATCCTTTTCCTTTTTCGACCCCGACGTCTCAAATAAAATTAACTGAAAATAAATAAATGAAGTGATAACTGAATGGGAACGACAATTTATTTCATTAAGAAGTGCTTTATGCTAACTATGATTCAAAATCGTATCTCTCAATATCTTGAAATTCTTTTCCTTGAACATAGGGTAAGAAATTTTCATTATTCTATGCTTCCTTGTTATAGTGTTAATTGTTCGTTTTATGGTGTGGATTGAATGGAAATTTAAATATCTATCGAAATGTGTATTTTTTTGTACACATCTATTATGATCGTATTTTCAGGAGTTCTGATGACGAGGGTACACTATTATTAGTTTCCTCTTCAACAGTAAACTGAATATCTGGGTGAAAAGAATTAAAAATATCCAAAACATCATCAACTCGTCCTGCTGGAAGAGGTAAGATTAAACCATCAACATATTTTTTTTTTTATATAAAAGCAAGTTCGAATGGTACTGTTCGCTAGCATCGCGCTGAGTGGACTACCCATTGAAAAATAAAAAAAATTAACTAAAAAATTAAATGAAAAAATACGTATGTTGAATATTAAGTATAAAATACAAAAAAAAATATTAATTTGGAAGATTCGTTTGCTCTAATAATATCCCACTTCAACTCCAGTATATGCTGAACTAGGTGAAAAGGCAGACTTGTGAATAATGAAACAACATCAAAAGATGCCAGAACATAATTATCTGATAATGAAAATTCGTGAAAAATTTCACAAAAGCAAAAGCATTCTCAACATAAATAGCACTAATATTTCTGAAAGCTGTGGAAAGAATAGTAGGTGACTGTCTTGAAGCAATAAATTTTGGCCGAAATGGTGTCATAAATAGCATTTTTTTAGGTAATGTAATCTAGTTGATTGTCACCTTTCAACGACTTCAAGTTATCGTTGATTTTCTTTTGTGAAGAGGCAATAGGATCGTCAGTCACCATGGAATAGTTTCGTTCATTTTTTAATAATTCTTCCGTTTTGTATATATATTCGGCCTTGCTCGTAGCAATTGTAACAGCACCTTTGTCTGCTTTTAATATTAACACACCATTGTTGTGTTTGAAAAACATCCAACCACAAACTGCAAGGCCTTGCAAATAAAAATTATGTTTCATTTCATTTAAAAAAATAACAGAATTTTACATATTATCGAGCATGAAGAAAAATTTGCGACCAGCGGGCATATTAACTTTGAGTTGTTTTTTCTACACGGATATAGAATTAACACGGCAACGAAGATCCTTAGAAAATATTGAAAAATTGACTTACCGAAAGTACACACAACCCACTTCAGCAAACATCTCGTTAGCTTACCCAGCAAATATCACAAGGGTGGGCACACACATTTTTCCCAACGCCAAGATGAGGTGTGGGGTTAATATAGTTCCCCGCTAGACTCACTCAAACCGGTATTGTAATATAATTAATCATTTTTTATTAAACTCTGCGGTAATATCGAATCTAAAACTTAATTTTGAATTAATTTTGATGACCCCGATAAAACAGGTTTTTTAGATTTATCAATGTGGTATTTTAAATCTATTTCATACATTTCACTTACCAAACCCGTCGATCCTGAAACCTTTCTGAATTATTTCTATCTACGCCCTCGTCATGTCCACGCACTGCTGATTAAAAAGACCCTCAAAACTTAATGCAACATATCAATACTATCGGCTTTCCTAAAATATATCTCTCTCATCTGACGTGTTCATTATGCTTTTCTATCTCAAGACCATACGCTCCACTGAGTTGATGTCGGACATTAACGTGACAATAAACCAAATTCTATGGAGGTAATCTTATTTTTTTTAATTTTTTCGGTTACACGTTTCAAAGATTTTACCCCGTTCTGAATCCATGCTTGGTACAAATCGCTGGGCCCCAGCAATAAACAATCAAAACAAAATTCTGCACGTTTATATCAGAATTAAAATTTCGAGACGCGGTTCTACCATTAACTAAATACTGTTTTTGAATTTGCAAATTCTGGCGAGTAGCACCCCCAACTGTTTGATCTGTACACGACATTCAAAAAGGAGCCGCCCAAATTTAAAATTTTTAACGGACACAACGAAATTAATTTGTACCTACTCCTAACCTACTTGTAAATAAAGTGGATAAAATAAATGGAATGGAAACGAAAGCACTTACTACGAGCTTATTTAATATTCGTCTCTTGTTTATGATTCGCTCTTTAATTACTTAATAATTTAAACTGCACTTACACGTAACACGTCAAAAATTATACTAGCGATTTATTAACTAGTTTCGTATCTTATGATACTACTTATCGTTTATGTGAGTGTAATCGTATATGAAATATGGCGGTGTGTTCGACAACTTTCGAGAACTTTTCGAGAAATTTCCAGATTATTAAATTATTTTTAGAAAATTTTATTTTATTTATACAACATTAATAACTAGTTTAATCAAAGACAGAAGGGCGAAAATATTGCTGTGACTCAATGTTTGTTTGCAACTACTGTCAAAAATAAAACACGCAGACAGCTGTAATTATCTTGTAAAAAAAAGCAAAACGAAAATCAAGAGCGACATTGAAAGCATGTGATTACAGTGTACTTTTACCAGGCTCGTCTGTCACAATCAGTCATGGTAATAAATGATATATCGTCTTCACCGGGATAAATCGCGGGGAATATTCTTGTGTAGCTAAACTTCGCTGTATGCAAAGTTTCAGTTGCTTCAATCGACTGAATTACCATTAATATTAAACAGTTAGTTGAAGATGTGATTCAACGGGGTTTGATGTTAGCAACAAGACGATAACTTAATATTGTTGCATACTTTGCGCAAGTGGTATAATTAATCAAGTTTGTTGTTGATTGCGATTAAACGAACAAGATGACGTTTTGGGAAACAAACATAACTACATATTTTGGATTAAAGCAACATTTAATTAATTAATTTCCTGCAAGTGAACGAGCTTTTTTTGTATATAATCTCGAATTGATTATAACTAGAATAACTAACCCATTTATTTGAACGTCATACTGATCCCCGGCGTGTTAAATGGTGATTTATCGCCATCAAGATACAGCACAATTACCGGGGTGGTTTTACTTGGGAACATCTGGACTTGCCGTTTATTACGTTTCACGACAGAGTACCTAAGTAAATAAAACCTTAAGTACCTTTTAGTTGGGTGCGTTGCAACACTCACACAATTAGGATTATTGGTATTGTCGATGAAGTAACTTCCCTCGAGATGTCGTAAAAGCTTTCACTTCTTTAACGATCGAATGGACATTTATTCTGTCAGCACTTCGCGTTTGTGGAAACCTATCGTGTCTCGGTGGACTCATCCGGTCTAATTTAAAGTAAGAAAATGAGCAATTTTCAATTTAAATTTTATGATATGACGTTACCTGAGAATATAATTTGTTCGCAGTTGGTACGTTAGCGTTATTGATTAAAATTTTATTTGGTTGAAAATTCATACTAATAATAGTGGTGATTTTTGCAGCAATTAAATTAGATATATGCACAATAATAGTTCAAATCCAGCCAAAAATCAAGGGAATTATTTTCAAAATGTTGTCGACTGCACATGCTGGCCATCGTCCTTGTCCCCTCGTCCTCCATTTTCAATCGAGCAATCTTATGTCTTTGCGTAGCAGGCGAAGTACATCGAGTTCTAGATGATGTTAATGTACTCTTGAAATTAAGAAGTTTACAACTAATTAAGCGATGACTAGAGTAAACTCTTATAATAAATAACGATAAATAATACATAAAAATTACTGATAATAAATTGTAGACATAGACAATACCTACATACATTGAAGTTGTAATAAATATTTTAAAATGCTTAGGTCAATGCACTAGTAAATTTCCGTTTTAACTTTTATTAGAGCCAACATCAAGCCGGCATTAATTTAATTTATTTAGTGGCGAAAGTCGGAGCAGATTTTTCACAGTTACCGGGGGTTTTTTTTTTAGCTTCATACTCGAGAGCATAATTCTATCTGAAAACACAAACTATGGAACTTTTTGGTGGCGAAATAAAGAGATGAAAAACGCAAATGTGCTTTTAGATCCCAACTTCGTAATAGAAAGGACAGGAAACGGGAAACTTGAGACCATTTGTCAAATTTCGTTCCTTTTCTTCCTCGCGCGATATTTTAAATTACCATTCGCCAGGCTTAAATAAAACACACATCGTCGGCTTATGGGCGATCATCTAAATGTGCTTTTAATACAACATTTGGAAATGGCAGTTCACTATAGCGAGACTCAAACTGAGAAATAATCATTATATATTATTTATGAGTGCATTACTAGAAACTAAAATAATTGGTCAATAGTAGCAAGAGTTGTGGAAAAAATAATACGTAAGTAATGGAAATATGTCCATCCTGAACGAAGTAAAATCCTATCGACCAATGAGTCTTTAAAAATTTACTCTTAAAAGCGAAGTCACCCATAATACTGAACACAAATTTTATCTTAGATTACGAATTGGCACACAGGCAACAGAACTTTAGCTTGAAGTAACATTTTTCTACATATATCAAAAAAAAAAAAATACTTGGCAGGTCCGTCTTCAACATTGATACCAATAAGAATATTCACCACTATTGCTCATTAAATCTTAGGTTCCACAGTGGAGCAGCTTGGCAACGTATTATATATACACCACATATTTGGTATGAAGTCGACGTCCAGGACTAAATAATACACAAAAAGTACGTGGGCTTAGACGACTCAAACTTTGATTAATCCAGTTCGTAATTAAAAACTCCTATCCTCGCCGCTCCATTTGCTTGGCACCTCATAGAATTAGAACTTCCACAATTCATTTAGTTTAATAAATATACTTGAATTTGGATTAATCCGACTTGAGGGTTACATATATTTACTTTCCAAGTGCCTACTTACGGGTTTCGCTTCTGAAGGAGTCTCTTTGGACCAACGTTTTGAATCTACTTTAGTAATCACATTGCTGTTTTCCACCACATTTGCAACAACAGTGTGGTTCTTTGAACCACACCAACTAATTCAGTTAAGCTGTAAACGACCGAAGTACGTGAACCAGATCCGGTTGACATAAAAACGAAACAATTTAATTATAGTTTCATTAAGAAATGGCACGCTATGGCACATTTTTAACTAAAGAGAAGTTTCCAGATCAGCTTAAACATAGTTATTGTAGAGGATCTGCTGGATATATTCTGTTGGGGTTGAGTGGGCTGTTGAAGGATCTATGGTAATGGTTTACTTTAAAAAAAAATCGCTGATTTGATTTATTTTTTATTGTTGATTTTTACGATTCGTTGGGAACTGTCCTCAATCAGCATTCTTCGATTGCCATCATTTGAGGCACTTTAATACCAAATTATCATTACCAAGATCTATTTTGCATCTCATGTTGAAACGACGTGTCGTATTCAAGAAATGAAAACGATTTTTGAAAGTAAAAACTACAAAAAATTAATAACTTATTAAGCGATGTTTATTTGGGGTTAAACAGAACAATGAATCTTCGAGGCAATAAACATTGGGACTTTTCTTTGAGGGATATATAATAGGGATAAATAATTAATTATTTAGGTCAGATTTGTTTATCGCCATCCTTTGAAACCTACTCTAGTAGAGAGGAGACTACAAGAATAATTACAAGGAAGGAAACTTGGAACATTAGCAGCAGACCGATGAGATGCAAATAGAAGGACATACATGTACATTAGGGAATGTAGAGGAATTTTTCAAATATTTATGCACGACATTTATAGACGTGCTCGAACTTGTTAAGAAGGAGGACATCACATAAAAAAATTACGTAATCGAAAGGATGTATAGAAGAGTAACAGGACTTGTAAGAATTGAGACAGAAAAATTAAGGGACTTTGAACTGGAAAGAGGTGTCAATCAGGTAGAAGCCCACTTCTATTCGTAGTGGGTACGAATAAAATAATTCGGAAGCACGTGTGTAGGTTACAATAAGAAGAAATAAACATTGGTTAATTAGAACATGGCAGATACGGACGACATAGTGCAGTTTGGAATTTTAGTTACCCTAATGGATATGAAAGTTGGATTGATTTGGACAAGTAATGCGCATGGTAGAGGATAGAAGCAACATGAAGGATAATGGGTGAGAGATGCAAGAATAGTGAAGAAGAAAATTGCGAAGCCCAGCAGGGAAGTGGAAGGCGATAGGATAAGGGAAATGACAGTGTATGTGGCAAAGTAGACTAGTGAAGGGTATGACTGCGACGTACTTAGGCCCCAAATAGCTCTTTTGTGCTTTCCTCCGTTGAGTGATCCCCGTCATAGCCTATCGTATCATGCCTGCCTGAGGTGAACGGTTGGTTTGTATCGTGGGTAGGGTATTGCCACCAATCGACTCTTATGAAAAATAGAAATAAAAAATTTGAAAGTGGACCCAAAACTATGGAGGCAATTGATGCGATGGCAGGAAGTAGAGATCAACGGAGGACTTGGGCAGAGAAAACAAATCTGCTGCAGGCATTGTCAAATTGAACTAGGAAAGACATCTTTGTCCCTCTTTGATCCTCCCCCCTCATCAAACGAATTACTAAAAAACCGATACCTTGGTTTTTAACTGATGCTCTGAAACTTTTAATGGAAGAACGTGATTACGCCATAACAATACTTTAAACCCTGTTCTCCTGCAAAAATACAAGCACTCCGAAATTTTACAAACAGGTCTATCATTCGTGAAAAAAATTGCATATTTTTTATTTATAGAGGCTCAACGTAATAACGAAATATTTTTTAAGCTACTCGGACGGTTCCGCAAGAGTCCATTCTTGGGCCTTTACTCTACGCGATATATTCCACAGATTTAAAAAAACCATAACCATGTCCAAGTCACTTTTATGCCGATGACAGGTTAGTTTTTCAAATTTTTATATTAAAGATGGCTGGCTGAATATGAAAAATAGGAGATCGCTCCACTTGGCTTGTTGTATTCCCAATATTTTGGGAGCAATATTAATGCAATTATCTTCAATGATCGTGCGTTCGTGCGTTGAGGCCTCGCTTGGTAATGTTTTACTGGTTCCAGCAATCACTAGTGCCGGCCCTGAACGCCTACATATGAAACGTCTCGTATGTATTTCGTCCGAAAAGAACCATCGTATTAAATTTCGTTACACATTCTGCCACAGTAATGCAATATGTTAACTTAAATCGTAAAACTCTAAGGCAATACGCAACTTCGGAACGGACAATATATTTCGCATAAAATGCATGGAGGCCGTGAAGAGTGCGAATGTCTGAAGCAATAGCATTTGACAGAGACAAATCTATTTTATTATTCCATTTATACTACACACAGGTAACGTTGCATGACAAGGAACGTTAAAACCAGATGTGCCCCGCGCCTTGGGCCGCACGACCTTACTAAAGGAGGGAATTTCCGACTTCCGAATCGATTATTCCCGTCATTTTTCTGCATCGGCGGCATGTTATTCCAATGTATGCGGACACCTAATCAATCACATCCGTAAGACGGGTATATTGTGTTTCGATTTGTACGCACGTACTGTTGCTTCGGATGAACAGGTGCGGAACATATATCGAGAAAACCGAAATGTTATTAACTACTTTATATAATAACGGATTTGCTCATTTGGTTATCCCAACTGTTGCGCGAGAGAATCTCGATTGATCAATCAATCAAAATAACGAAAGTAATCTGTGCCAAAAATATACATTAGTTAGACGAGAATGGTGAGAAATATAAAACGACAAGCTATGAGCAAAATACCTGAAGTTACTCACGAACAATTATATCCGTCAAATTAGAGGTGGGTGGGATCCTTTATAAAGCAGGACCATTTTAATTGCTACAATTACAGAAGCACGTGAATTTTTACGACGATATTATATATTTAATAAAAACAACATAGCGCAAGCACATTTGTTGAAAATATGGCTTTCTGCGACAAACTAAATTAAATCCAGTTATCCATACTAGCGTGTGATTGCGTTGATCTGTATGAATATAATTAATAATAGTCTAGATTTGTCGTGCAGCAATTTCTATTTGTTTTCAGGTAGAAGTTTTGCAAGTGAATTTTGTAATCACGCTACTGACAGTATTGATAATATGACGCCGTAATACATAACATTAATGGAGTTTTGGCGCGTAGTAAAAATTATTATTTTGGTAAACGTCAGAGAGAATAGCAAAATATAATGACGAACAGCTCACACAGTACTTACTTGACCTATAAACATCGTAACACTTTAATCTTTATGCTGATGTGGCACTCAAATGTTACAGCATGTTGTGTTAAGTAGTTACAAGCACTACATAAATGCTGGGTATTTATTTCGTAGCTTTTAAAATAAAAAAAAATATGTTCGATGATACTGATATTATTTTTATGTTATGTTGGCATTTTTGAAAATGGACTGATTTTAACAAAAATCCTGGTAATAATTACCAAAAACTTAACACTAAATCTCGATTTAATTTATAATAAAATTTTTTTAAGTAATAACAACAGTTTAGTATTAATAGTATCAGTGTTTACAATGGTGGTAATGACCTTTTCACATACCAAACTAAGTGGATGTTAATGATATACGTAATCCATTATGAATTTGCAAAGTTATTAGCTTAGCCCTGAAAGTATAAAACGCAATAGAGTGTACTTTCCGATCATAAAATAAAAATTACTCACATATTACGCTAATACGTAATAACAAACTAGTTATAACAGTCCTAGCAGTCAACGTACGTGCAAGAACGTTAGTTGAGCTTTGCAGATTGTCGAGAATGGGTGTACGTGATACAATCTGCACGTTGTTAAAATTTGCGTTTCTTACGAGTTTTATTTTCGCGAAGTGTCACAATGATAAATTCACCGTGGCGTTCGAATGGAATTTCATAAATTACACGTCCGCAAGTCCCGGAAATTTTGTCCCTGGCGAGGACATCATAGCAGGCATTAAAATCTACAAGGACACAATATATCTGGCTCTGCCGAGGATAAAAGCAAGTGCTCGGGTAACTCTGGCGTCGCTTCCCATACGCGCGGGCAAAAGGAACCCTCTTCTGCGCCCGTATCCCAATTGGGAAATGAACTTAAGTGACAGTTGTGAGGCATTGCAAAATGTACTCAGCATGGAAATCGACACCGACGGGATAATGTGGGTGTTGGACGCGAAGCGCGACAACGATAAAACTAAATGTCCGCCTAGGATCGTTCTGTTGGATTTGAATAACGCCGGGGCTGTTGTGCGAAATTTCATCGTGCCGACAGAACTTTGTCCACACGAGGGTTGCTTCCTGAACGATATTGTGGTTGACGGTGATTACGCGTACATGTCAGACACTACGCAGTCCGATCCGGGAATTTTTGTTTACAACAGAGTGTCGAACAAAGCTTGGAAGTTTAGGGACCCGACGATGAAAACTGACCCACTCGCCGAAAACTTTACGGTTGGGGGGTTAACACGCACGGGGCCGGGGCACATTAACGGGATCGCCATGTCTCCGAACTGCCAAGAAAAACGGACGTTCTATTACATGGCCCAAGCAGGACTAAACATATTTTCCATCGGCAACTACGTACTAAAAAATCCGGGATTATCAACTAAAAATATTAGCAAATTTATTACGGACCACGGTCGAAAGCAAGCGCAGTCGGGAGGGATGATATGCGACGATGCCGGCGAAATTTACTACGGCCTGTTACCACTGGACGCTGTGGGAAAGTGGGACACCAGAGGACCATTACAAAGTGCGGTTATTGTAGAACAAAATCATGAGATTATAAAGTGGCCCGATAGTTTTAGTTTCGACGATAATGGAAATTTATATTTAATCACAAACAACATGCTTTATTTCTCTTTAAAGGCCATCGACGTCCATGATATTAATTTCAGGATTATTAAATTGCACACTGGAACCAAAAGTTATTATCATTGTAACGCAGCGGTAATTTAATGAATGGTTATATTATTTTGTTAGTAATATGCTTCGTTAAATTTACGAGTGCATTACCTAAATATATAATAGTCTGTTATCTATTGTACAGCCTCGTCTAATAAACACATTTTAATTATAACACGGCAGAAATTCCTTTTAACGTTCGATACTGCAAATTAAATCAGCGAATATAGTTCGTAATATATTTTACTTTAAATAAAACCTAAAGAGTAATAATTATTTTTTATTAAACATGGACGAATAGTATATATAAGATATAAAAAAAAATAATTAGAAAAATCCAACCTCTACAATGAATAAGTAATTACGAATTATGTACAGTGTGTGTGCTCATATTTTAAGTAGGCACACTACCCATAGTAGAATGTGTAGTTTTATATTATGTATACTAAACACTGTTAAAGAATGCATTTTTCATTTAGATTTCCCCACCTCAATCAATTTTAATGGCGTGCCCATATACTACATACAACATCAAAAACTCTGGTCACATCAAGAAAAATCAGTCAATACATTAACACCGACGATTTTTCTATTTACACATAACCAAACGCACTCGAACTGAATGTTATCGAAAACCCACCCAACCAAGCAAATGCGAACATTCCTGTCCTTTAAATCAAGAACTAGTGAATTTTATCGAAAATTCATTGCTAATGGAGTGATTATGATGGATGATGTGTATATTTTTAGTTTATGAAATAGCTTTTAAGAACATATGTTATATTCATGGCAATAATAAAATTCTGGGATTTTATATAATAATTTTTAATTCCAAGTACTTTTACCAATATCCAACAAAGTTTATTACATTATATAATTATACAATAGAAAATTAGTAATTTAATTTTTATTTTTTAAATTATGTTAAATTGTGAAGTAATAATATTGAAACTTACTAAATAAAAATTCAAAATGATAACGAAAATATAAAATAATTAAAAGTATTATTAAAAGACATTAATATAATTTTTTTTGACAAAAAATTTCGAATTTAAATTAAAAAATCATGTGATTTACGTGATTATAAAGAAATTTCCTTTATATTAAAGTATAATATTTCCAATATCTACCATTTACGCTTTACAAATTGAGAATTCAAATATCAACCTCGAACAATTGTTTAAAAGAGCAGTCTACTATAATTTAATACCTTGTTTGATTGAAACGTGCTGTCAAGGTTTTATGCATTTAAGTTAATGTATTTCGTATGAGTATTTTATTACCATAAATGTCACGTATTGGTTTTAAGGTTCGTTTATAACCAATATTAGTTTTGATAACTTTACAGTTATTAAAAATTACAATGAACTAAAAAAAAATCGATTTACATTTATGAAAATAACTATTGGTTTAATTGTAATTACCTTTGAAATATATATATATATATATATATATGTCAAACATTTGATGGATTATATCAAGTACAGGACTTTGTGCTTTGACTTAATTTTTAACAAGACTTTTTCCACTGCATTTTCAATTACGTGATTTTCTATTGAAATTCTTTGGGTATTAATTATTGTTACTACGTGTTATTATCTACACTTTTATTCAGAAAAAAATCCCACGCATTTGGTAATATTTAAGTGGCGTAAACGTGGAACTGTTTGTAAATGGTTGCTTGTGTTTGTAGTACGCGCATGTATTATTTGTATGTATTTTTCAAAATGAAATACGATATATCGGTTGGATCTGACCCTAACATTTCTTTACATTTTTTTACTTTCTCGTCGAAGAATGCAAACATTGTGACATTTACAGTGTGATTTTTTTAAATACAAGGATACCACTGCACATACTCGCACATATTAACTTAAAATTATTGTAAGTTCAGTTTTTATATCAAATCAGTTTATGAAGGCGCCACAGTCGCTTATGGAGGGATATAAGTATAGTATATTAAGTAAATGTAATGTTTATTAATTTTGCTAAAAATACATTTTACATAGACGAGTCTATGGTGAAAATCCAACTTCATTCATCTTAGAATTAAAAACGTTAGAAACATGAAAATTAACTAAGGATATTTACACAGGGAAAGGACCTGGAATGTATCCAAGCTATTGTATTATATTCTAGTTTCGAACGAATTACGAATTAATGAATTTCATGTGCAGTAATTTCAACGTGATTTGAGAAATATTCTGCAGCTCAGCTGATAAAGTCGGGGGTACCTCCAGGTTTTACATTTGGACCCTTAGTATACATGTTATATACTCACAACCTGTGGTTAACGAAGCCAGGAACATAGGAGTGGTACTTGATCATACTTTGAGGTTTAAAAAGTCATGTAAAGCATTTGTGTTTAATATTTTGTGACGTAATTTATGGATCCTGTTCAACCACAGCTAATGCAAAGAGAATAAATGGTTCAAATTTCCTGTCTGCGTTTCTCCTTAATTCCTAGTATTAAGGAAAATCAGAATACGTCTCGTAAATTAAATGAGCTTGACTAAACAAGAAGTTAACTCATCATAGAAAAAATGGCTTGTTAACCTGAAAAGAAGTACACAGTATAAATGCACCTTTGAAAGCACCGATAGCTCCGTCATTCTATAAAACCCCGTTCTTTGAGACATAATTTTTACTTAACTTCTCAATGCTACAATAGATGGGTAAAGGTTTGAAACTCAAATCGTTATATTCTTCCAAATCTTTACTCAAAGCAACATTATTTACAACGTTTAACGGGGACTGCGGCATCAGGCCGCGTGATACAGGAAAAATATTGCGAGAACAGATTGAGTTGAGATGAGTTGGGTTGGGCTGGGAACCCCGATAGAAAGTTAACTATTCTTTTGGATCAAAATCCTAGATTTAAAATAAATCGACTTAAAATCGTCGAGATATTGCGAACATTTTGATATCAAATACTTTATTAAAAAAAAAACCTTTATTGGCATATTCACTTTTTAACATTTTTTCTCCTTACATCTTTTCCATCCCTTCTCTTTTCAGTTCATGTTCTCCATCCTACTTTTCCGTTTTCGTCCTTTTCCTACATTCTTCCTTCATCTCTTTCATTTTACTTAAGATTTCTAGCATCTCTCCGTTCTCTTCCAAACTTCTAGTCTTTTCATTTCTTCTTTCACAATTTCTTACCATTTGGAAGTTTATGAAAGGAGGAAAAGACTGGAGAAGAAGTTTGGGAGAGAACGGAGATGGTCTTTTCCATGAAGTACTTTAAATCAGGTATGGAATTGAAAATAAAATGCAAAATATATTGTTTTAGGAAATGCAACAGTATAACCAAATTGGTAATAAAATGAACGAATTTTTCATAAATCTGATTCTGACAACATTACGGATTCTGTAAATTGTCTAATATGCAAGCAAATTTATCCATAGAATCAAAAGCGTGCAGTAGCCAATGCTTACATCTGTTTACCAAACGGTTGTGAGCATTAGCTACGGCGGCCGTGGAATAGTATTTTTAATGTAAATGGAAAAGTCTGTAAAAATGGGTGAATTACCCTAGAAAATAATTTAAAATGTCAAAGCAACGTGTGCATCCTAATTAAATAACATATTTAAAATTATTATCAAAGAGGAAAAATCGCAGTACACAAAGTCACAATTCCTGGAGTGAAAATAATTGCTATATTGTAACAAGATATTGCGTATCGTAGACTAGAGCACTTAAACTAGTCCATCGTATTGGGATCATATTAAAACATATTACAAACTAGAATGTAATACTATACTAAAATTCGTACATCAGCATTACGATTGACTATTTACATCGAATGCAAGGGATGCACTAGAAAGAGTTCGTTACTCTTTGCGTCGAAGTGATTTCGATCGATCCGTTCGATCGCGTTGGTTCGAAGGGCGAAGTATGGTCAGTGCCAATGGCGCGACGATGCATTCTCATTGAATCTCGGGCTGATGCCTTATACGTACATATGCACTGCCTTGCTCGATAAACAAGCCAACAGAGGAACATAGTTTCGGCAAAAATCGTGGCAATTTCAACCCAACTTCGAGAATTTGCAATGAAACAAATGGTGAGTTAGTAAGGGAAACGTTGGACGTTCAACGACCACGTGCATTCGGTAGGAAATAATTGTGATTTACATTTGTGACAATATTTTAAATAACTTTAGAATTTTTTTACTGGATTTATTATAAATATTTATGTATATCTTTGTCAATTTATTATTACTTCGTTTACGTTTCACCTTCTTGGTGATGCGAATTCATTTAGTCACAGTATTAAGTGCGACGTCAATTATTAGTAATTATCATCCACTAAGACGCATAGAATGCTTTGGTGTATACATTAACGAATCTAACACAAAACGATTTGAATAAGTGGCTAATTTATCCAAATGGCAGCGCAAACTAGCATCAACAGTAATTAGTAATATATTAGCGATTCTACAATTCTGTTTAGAACAATGCGACGAAACAAAAACAGATCTGTCACTAATTATCGCATGTAAGCCCGACAAAGGCGGTTGTGTACCTCGCTTATTGTTAACTAATGTTATTCACGACAGCGTGTTGTCTAATGACGTCTTCGGATTAAATGCGAAACTCGCGCGGAGATTGCAACTTGTTTAACTTAAGATAAATTATAAATCAGCTCGTGATTACTTGTGGGTTATATAGCAATGTATCTTATCTGTGCCGGCGAGAAAATTGAAATTAATTTGCACAAACGCAAGAAGTTTACCTACATTTACAATGTAGATTAATAGATTGTTTGTTTAAACTTGCGAATTATGGCCGGCGGGTTGATTAGACGATTGGTGGAAATTAGCTGACAATTAATGCATTTCAATCAAACGTGCGTTTGTTTTGTGCGCTGTCATTGGCATAACTGTATGCATGGATCGTTCGCTGTTGGGTTCGAGGCTCGTATGAAAATTGAGTCGACTTCGTCGGTCTGCGCGGTGGAATAACGCTTTAGTACACTTACGTCGTCAGCTGTTTCATAGTTATAAACATAATCGTCCTCCTGGGTTGGAAAACCGCTAAGATTCATCGGATCTTAGCCGAGGGCCATCGTCTTACCAGAGTACCGTCTGGATAAAAACTTAAATAACGTTTATTACGATAACATATGGTTTGCACTTACACAAACGACGCAAACATTTTATGGTCGTGATTTCATCCAATCATGATTTTCATAGTGGATTTAATGTACTTGCATCCATAACATATTGCGATATAACGCCCCACGTTAGGCGAGACATTTACGAGTTGTAAATACATAATTTTAATTTAAATTGATTAAGAAATGTTTAATGTATTGGAAAGGCAAACATTTAAATTATCAAAGTTTTCATTGGCATAGCATCGGCTCCGTTTACCAGATGACGAAGGTTATATTAATTTTGATCCATTTCATTCTCTCATCCGATGGCTCCATTTGCCGTTCATACTTTTGCTAATATGTCTGTGTAAATATTATTCCAATGTGAGGGCAAAAAATAAATCCTCAACCTCGATAATAGCGAGTGATTTGTACTCGGTGGATATAATTTTTTGTTCGACGGTAGAAATCTATATTTCAGATTAATTTATAAGAAAAATTGATTTCGTAGATTGTCTGCTTTTTTGTGTTAGTTTATGTGTTGACTATATAAACAAAATTATATGCAGAAATAAATGAGTGAGTCGAGTAAATATTTTTACGTTGCCTCACTTCCTGAAGGAATATACACCCGTGCAAACTTAATTTAAAAGTTTCCTTCTCGAAAACACCTGAACTGTGTAAATTTGTATGAATTACGTTCCAATCTGTACCGAAACCATTTATGTTTAACTTTGCCCATTATGCAAATTCCTGTTTTCGCGTCCGACGCAACTGAAAACGTAAATTGCATTCCGCAGCGAAAATTTCAATGGCAGCGAATAAAGTATAGTGAAAGTAGCAATTTTTCCTGTCACGTATCGATGTACAATTGCGAACTCTGGCTTGAAATGGCCCAAAGAAACCAAAACGCGGACGGACGGGGTTTCTCGGCTTTAAACTGTTTCATGGCGTATTTCACCCTTTGCGATCACGCTCTCTCGAGAATTACTCCGCTTTGTTTTATTTCGCTAAGGCGTTATTAGATGGCAAAGTCTAGAGATCCGTTCCGTACTATGCATAAAAATAAATGGGACGGCTTGAAAGAAGTGCATTTGATTGCTTATCAACGAAGCGAGGGATGTTCTTTAAGAAAACATAGAACGGGTTGCGTAATTTCGATAATTAAAAATTAAGTTTTATACAATTATGTCGAAAACGTTGAATTATAAACAGGTCTGAACATGATAAATTTGACAAGGTAATGAGTCGTCGTTTCTTTATAAAAAATCGAAATTCAAACTCTAATTCCGAATATCCAAATCACTTGCATACTCGATATAAATAGGTAACCTAAATGTGAATCATTGGCAAGAGCCGAAAAGGTGCGATAATAAATGATAGGTAATTTAGTGTAATTAACAACAGATCAGGCCTTAAGTATAATCATAAAAATTGCGCAATAAAATCACATTTTAGAAACTGTATCAATATAGACGAAAAACCTTAGAATTCAAATAAAATATTTAATGAAAAATTCCTCATCCCGAAAGCCATCAAAGCATTTTTTCGATTAGACACTTTAATGAAAATATTAAACGGGCATGAATTACAATATTGGTTTTTATGAATACTCATTATGTTCTTTTTAATTAAACGTTGTTATCGCCGTCCCTTTATCACTCAGATTTGTTTCGGGCAGTGACATCATTGTTCGCTTAACTTGATAATTCCTCCGCGCTGAATATTTTCAACGTTGCCCAGATATGGTAAACGACGTAATTGAATTTTTCTACACAATGGTCCCGGCCCCGTCGAAAAGAATATTGCGTTTTATTTCCGCCCAGAAACCAAAAGAAGTAATAAAGGAAATATAATGCTCGATAATATAAATTGTTTCGACATCTTAGCGAACAATTCATGTTATATATAAGACTCGCGCAAAAATAACTTTATTAAGGCTTTGCTCTGAAAATGATCGAATTATGGCCACGGAGCTACGAAATAATGTCTGAAATCGAAAACTAATTTCGGAGATGATTTTAATTTCCTACGATTCGAAAGTAAATTGGGAGATTCTTCGAGCAAAATCGATACAATGGTGGGGTCAAGTGAGGGTGTCTGGTGTGAAAATACAAAATTATACAGTTTGTGAATTGGGGCCACTTTGAAGCTTATGGCGTTAAAAAGTTTTCAAGTGATGTGATGGGGTGCTGGTTTAAGCGTCGATTTTAGACGGTGTGTAGTTATTTCATCTTTGTTTTACTTTACTTTGTGGAATATAGACTTTATTAATTATTAAATTCTTATCATGTTTGCGGTGTAAGAATATTTGTAATTCAGATCATTTTATCGCAGTTCTGATAATAATATAATGTAATAACATTCTGATATTATTTTAAGCCTCTGAAATACAACAACACTGTTTTATACTAAGAAGTCATCGGTATCTTCAGGCCCCAAGTCTGATTTTTTTCTTTTCTAACTTTCGTATTGATAACTTATTTCAGGTTAAGACGTTCTTCAAGGCCAAAACTTTAACATATTTTCTAAGTAAAAGAATTATTCAAAAAACCTCTAATTTAAACGATTAATTTTGCAACAAATAATAATTGGGAGATCATATTCAAATCTTTAGAAACTATAGCTACGTTGGTCCAGTTAAGTTGAATATTGCAACAAATTCTTACTGTTGAATATTAACCCAAAATAATTATACAAGAATGATAACCTAACTGATTCCCGAAAGTCATTTATCTACTACTGTCTTTTTATTAAATTAATATTCTTAGTATTCATCTAAATAATTTACTGGTTACTATAATTTGTTCATATAAACTTTGAAATTAGGTCGAAGTTAAAAAAAGAACTTTTCAGTAGCTATTACTAATAATGACGTGGGAGTAAATCAAAAGTAAAAAAAATATGCAATTAATCTAAAATATCGTTTAACATGCAAATGTAAATTATAAATATGTCACATACGCTTCATGCTATTATCGGAGTGGCAGGACTGTGATTGAATAATGAAATTGATTTTTAATTCCCTGTTGTTTTTAATGCTTTCACAAAGCGAAGCTCTGCATATAATTTTGAATTGTTGGGTTCCATTAAATATTACAAAAACGTAGCAATTTGTTGGTTGATTATTAATGAATTAACACTGACAGGCATGTCATGGTACGTGATTTTTAACGTTCTGTTGAGCAGCATATAATGGATACGTATTAGCGTACGATTCGTTGCCAAACACGTTGATAAAATTTAAAAAAAAAAACGCAAATATTGTTTTATCGAGGGTTTCAAAAACATCGTTAACGTAAAAAAATAAAACTATAACGAGTTTCATTGTCAAAGACAATGTTAAAGTAGAAAAAACAAAACTATTTTTATGTCAAGAGACCCACTGCCAAAAACATTGTTGAAGTAAAAAACATAAATATTGTTTCATCGTATGATTGATTTCCAAAGACATTGTTAATGTAAAAATATACAAACATTGTTTCAACGATAGTTTCATTGCCAAAGACATTGTTAAAATAAAAAACAAATATATTTTTATATCAAGAGACTCATTGCGAAATGCATAGTTGAATTAAAAAATAAAACAATTTTTATGTCGAGAGACTCATTGGAAAAGAGTGTTGAAATAAATATAAATAAATACAAATATTGTTTCATCGAGGGTTTCATTGCCAAAGATATTGTTGAAGTAAAAAACACAAGCACTTCTCTTATTGCGAAGTTTTGTTTTGTTTGGAGAAACTTGGATTAAATTATTTCACAATATTCGGTGCTAGGGAAAACTTCCAAATAACAATGGTCTCGATGTATTCTCTTAAATAAATTGATTTGGTGATTTCCTGTGTTCTTAAGAAGATTTTTTTGGTGTGATCACGACGCGTTTATCATTGCGTTCTAACGCACTAGAACCCAAAGGAACGGGGCACCTACTAATCACCGACATCATCAAGAGCTTAGAAAAATTAACCCAACCATTTTTCTTCGACAACGAATACATCGTCAAACCTATGGATGGATGGGCGTACCTCTGTCTTGGATTATGTCCGAAATCTAATTACAGCATTTTGAAAGAAACACAATGCAGAACACACCAGGCAAACTCCACAATAAATTCCTGGCTCAGACAGTATCGAAATTAGTTATTTCTTTCCAGTTGTTTCTATGCTGTACCAGCCTACCCCCTTCTTCCTTGTCCTATCTGCCACTCTTATGTGTACTCGCATCTCACTTTTCGGCTTTCTCCTATAAATGTGCTCCAGCCATTTCACCATTTGTGCATTCATATGTCTTAATGCATCGTCTTCTATCAGTTGCCCTAAAATTTCATTAGTTGTTGTTCATCTTCGTTGGTCTCAGTTCTCCAATATTACAACACCCAGCATCTGTCATCATTTTTCTTCACTGTACGTTTATCCCGCTTTTATTAATGTCATTCTTTCACAGGTTATATGTTAAAATGTATCTTGTACATTTTTATTTTGCCCTCTTCGAAATTTGCAAGCTGCTAAAATACTTTTTATTTGCAGTATCCTTCATTACGTATCTTTCGCCTCTTTTTCTTCTAAAACTATGGTGGCAAATATCAATTATATCTTTTTATATTTGGTCAAGCCAAATATTTTCCCTTCAAGTTTTATGCACTATTAAGCTTCCTGTAATATTTTTATTTGCTCTGTCACTATAACGCTTGTTGGAAATCTTGAAACAATGCTTCTAAACCCAATCGAATTATTTTCCTTTCTGTACCACCGGTTTCACTATCTATATTCTTCTATTAGATTAGTTTTGTTTGCTCTCCTTCTTTGGATTATTGTTGTCACAATATTGTATACCGTCTTTAAGAGTATGATGCCTCTATAATTATTGCAGTTCTTGAGTGTGTTAGTATTATCCCTAGCTCCCAGTGTTTTGGCATTCTTTCCGTTATCCAGACCTCACTTTTCAATTTAGAAATTTCTTCTTGTATAGCTTCGCCAACGTACTTAATAAATTTCGTGTTTATCTCATCGGTTCCAGAAGCTTTTTTCATCTTTACTATTCTTTATTATTTTTATCACTCTCACCTCCATCTTTGGAATTTCGAGTACTGTTTCTGCTCGGTCGTTCATGGTTTCCATTTTTTCTTCCATGTCATTCCTATTGCGTTCTTCTACTAATAATTCCTCGACATGTTCCTTCCACGCATATTTGATTTGATGTTTACTTTCCATGTGTTGTACTTTTTTATTCTTATCTGCTTTTGTTGATAATTTCGTAAATATTTTTTTAGTTCCTTCCCTATTCAGTCCTTTACATACTTATCTCCGTTCCTTTCACCTTGCATTACTTATAATTTCCATATATTTTTCTTATCTTCTTCGTTCCGGGTTATTAGCCGTACTTTCGAGGCATAATTCGTGCTCTTTATTCTCTCGTTATATTCACCATCGCATTACTCGTTGATTTTATTACTTTTCTTGTCTCCTATATGCAGTTTTACAGCAATGATGATAATTTTGTATACATTTCTTCAACCCCTGGTCCATTACACCTTTATTTTATAGATGCTCCCAAACATGTTACGTAACTATTTATTGTACTACCCCTATTCTGCCATGTATTCCTTATTTTCTTCGCTCTGTTTTTAATTATATTTTAATATAAAAATTTTTATAATGACCCAACTCCTCCTTCACTCGATACGATTACGGTATCGTCCGCATATAGCCAATGCTTGCACTTGTTAAAACACTGACCGATATCGTTTATATATAGCAAGTATAACTTTGGACCCAAGATGCTTCCTTGTGGAATTCCCCTCAACACCTGTACGTAATTCCTTAGCTGTTCTCCTATTTTTACTGCGAATATACGATCTATTAGATAGTTTTCAAACCACTCCTTTACAGCTCCTTCCAACCCTTTGCATTATTTCTAAAAATTTGCCATGATTTATAATATCTAAAGCTTTTGAGCTTTTGAGTCTGCGAACATACAGCGTACGTGCATTCTTCTATTAAGTTGTTCATTTAGTAGCAAAATCGTTCCTTTTCCTTTCTGGTACCCATATTGGTTATTATCCACTATGTTAAATTTCACGAGATAATCCCATGTTTTTTGTGAGATGTACCTTTCCATAATCTATTCAATGACAGGCAACAGCGAAATTGGCATGTTGTTGCTGTCTTGTTTGTAAAGAAGTGTTTATTATTTTTTGTATCGCAGTGTCAAAAAGCTCTTCAAATTCTTTTATATCTCGCACTCGAATTCCGTTTGCACCTGCCGATTTATTTTCGTCTAGTCCATGAATTATCTTGCACTTTTTCAATCGATATTTCTTTTATAACCATTGACCGACCCTGTGTTTTCGTCCTTGTTTTGAACAAATTATGACCACAACTATGAACGATGCCCTCAACCTGTCTGCTGACGACATCTGCGAAATTGTTTGCAATTTGTTCCTGTGACAAATTAAATTGCGTTTTCATTTTGTCATCTCCAGCTTTTTCCTTTGTTCTCCCCAATATTTTGTTTATATTCATCCATGTCCTTTCATGTCTTTTTTTGACCCTTCCATCAATTCAATGTAATACCTCTGTTTTGATAATTTGTTATCAAATTTCTCGCTTCATTATAATTTAATCTGAGATTCTTTTTGTGTTCATCATTTTCGCGGTATTTTTTTCATGTTTGAAAAAGCGAACATAGGTTCGTTTATGACAACAATTTCAATTCATGAATATAATACTCGTAATTTTAGCCATCTTCGCATTGCATCACATCATACTTATGAGAGATATGTTTGTATCTCAGTATAAAATTATCCATTAACCCTGAAGAGGATATCCCAAGCTTCAAATTGTTCAAGACAGAAGGTAGACCCTTTTAGCTTATCAGTATTATTATACCCTTTTGGAATTTCTGACTGCAGATACGGTAGTATTAAGATTTAACCAGGAATTTATTTATAAAAAAAATTATTACAAAATTACGATGAAACCTATATTACTCATCGACGTAATCTCCGTGCCTAGCGATGCACCTGAACATCTTCGATAACGTCATTATTCGACTGAAAGATCAGGACTGTCTGCTCTGTGCGGAAGA
This sequence comes from Geotrupes spiniger, assembly GCA_959613385.1. Lineage (NCBI taxonomy): Eukaryota > Metazoa > Arthropoda > Insecta > Coleoptera > Geotrupidae > Geotrupes > Geotrupes spiniger. Next base: position 32,295,711 of record OY390736.1, on the reverse strand, counting down.
AGATGCCACTGAAGTTTTAATTGTTGTGCAGTAGTACGAGGATGAGCATCGTCGTGGAGAAAGCAAACAGAACTTTGTCTTGTGCTCGCATTCCTTAAAAATTTGCTTCCAGACGTTGTAACTGTAACTGTTAAAATAATATTATATACAGAAAAATTAAAATCGAACTCTGGGATTGCGGAACCACATCTTTGCGTTTTCAATCTCTTTATTTTACCACTTCACCCCGTTTGCCATATTGTATCAAATAGCTTCCCAAATACAATTAAAATAAAATTTGTTCAAGCCTTTAAATAAATTACATATCCTTATTAAATTAAAACTTAAATAAATCTCTTTCTCTTTTTTTTCAAAATAAAATTTTTCCTTTCATGCCCTACATAGCCAGAAACATGACACATGCTCATCTTAAAACATTTTCACCGCTAACGGAAAATTCATCGATCGAACTAATGTCTGCCGGATCAATTTGCGCCATTTTCTGTAAGTTATAGTGTACCATCAATCAAATTTCGGCGTGAACTGAGATTTGAGCCCCATCCCAACTCAACTGTCATGCAGCGAAGTGGGAAGACATTCCGCATCGACCCCATGTCGTAATGCAAACACGACAAGCAGCATTCCGACGAACGTCGCATTACTGCGCTTAAAAATAACTTTTTGAAACTTTTAAAGTAGATGTGTGTGTGTAGGAAACGAATTCATGAAATTTAAACCGCGGACATTGTTGCAGCAAGTGTAGCCGTTTAACGACTAGTTGTTAGTTTCTAGCATTCAGATGGTGGTGGTGGATGATAAACATTAAAATTTCTTAATTTTCCTTCTGCAAAATTTCCCAACTTCGTGTTTGTTCTTGCACAAAACTTCAAACCGAGGTAATAAGAAACGAAAACGTGATTTAAAGTTTGAGACGATTTTTGTAGATTTCTATCAAAATAAAACGAGATACAAATAATTGAGGTGATAATTTTATACAAGCGTCTAGATCATCCATCCATTTAAATTGTGTTTAAAATACGACGAAAATGTTTCTGCGTTGCGTTCGAGCGAATAAAGCGACGCACGACGAAAGATTTGTTGATGGAATTCTCCTGTTTCCGGTAAGAAAATTTATTCATTTTGCACGCACGACTGTACACAAATGGGTATAATTCAATTCGTGTGAAGCGAAGGGTGAAACTTTGTGGTATTGACCCTCTGACCAGCGACGGGTACGAGAACGGAAAACCTCCGTTTGGGAAACAAAACAAGTCAATTTCGTTGGCCATTCTTGAATATTTAATGCGAAAACCATGTGGAAATGGGACGGACATTTACGACGTGCATCCTCGATATTACGTTGCAGCTAAGTAATACACATAAATATACAGCTTTGACCAGTGTTGGAATTAAAATAAATTGTAGTTATAGAACAATAACACGAACGATATTGGATTCAAACTATGATTTGTAAGATTTTATGTAGTTTGGAATTATATTTTCATTGACATTTTGTCAAATAAATATTTATGTTTTTTTAGAACAATTATTTAATGAAACATTTTCAATTTACAATCAACACTCAACACAGTTTTACTGCCACTAGCAAAACGGCATTTGATATTTACATAATTAAAACAATAAAACTATTTTTAATTAAATAACAGACGACAATTGATTCCTCGGGTTTAAATGCGCACGTAAAAATATTCAAATTTCAATTAAATTCGGCTGTGCCTGCAGCAACTGACAATCGCTGGATCTCGGATAAATTAAAAATGCCAACACGAATCAGCCGGAAGCACAATGGAGGATTTAATTAAAACCGTGCTTCAATATAAAAGCGATTAATAACAAAGCATATTCGGTACAAAATGCATTCAACAAGTTTATTTGTTTCAATACGTGAGCTTATGCAGTCGGCCCGAAAGCTGCGGAGGCCATCGTCAGAATGGAATCATAACCCAAAACAGATTGAAGTTAATGTAGTGGAAAAGCGAAAAGGTATAAGAGATGTGGGTAGCCACGGCGATTTTGTGCGAGCAAGGAAGGAAAATAATGGTTTTCTTTTCACGCCTCGACTTTTAAACGTATCTTTAGTAAGGGGGACTTGAAAAAGTATCGGGCATTACTTAATGAGTTATGTCGTGCTGGGATATAATTATTTTTGGTTCTTACTGGGGAATTGGATTTGAAGTTTAGGGAAAGAATTATATTCGAAATAAAATTAAGGAAAAATCTTATTGGGAATGTTTCTCCTCATTCAATTTATTACCCTACTTAAGGGGAATCCTAGTACTTTTTTTAGTTACTTGTTTTCTGTTGGAAAATTTGAAGGGAATGAAACTCTCATCAATAGAAGATACTACGAGAAACAAATGTTGGTTAAAATATTGAATTTATAAGTCGTAATAAAATATCCGATGTTCTTTACAGCTAGCACTTGAAGGGCAATCTATTCACTTATTACTAAAACGTGCGTTGATTAACTTAAAAGAATTTGTATGTAGTATTGGCAAACTGTTGTTTATAATAATTAACCACTGGGTTACCACAATTTTACCTCAGAAATATATTCAGGCTTATCATGAAAAGAATACAAAACTTCGATCCATTCATATACTTGCCTTGTCGTAAGAGAAATTGTACGAATGTAAATTTAATTCGCATTACTTACCTAAATTCATTTAAGTTGTCGAGATTAAATTAACTCAAAGTGTATAATTTGACTTGAACAGTTTAGTTCAGAGTTCTATACATTCGCGAAAGAGAATCAAATTCAAACGTTGCTAATTCCCGCAAGATTTATGTACGGCCCTCAGATATAAATGCTAATATAATTTATTCAAATAGGTTTTACATGAAACCCGGCATTAATAACATTTTGCCGAAGTGGAGTACATAAGCAATATTTACATACACGACGTGTATTAATGCGCTGTGTTTATGTAAATCGCGTGTATTTTCAATTCGGTGGCTGCCCTCATTATCGCGGAAATAAATGTGGAAACTATATTTCAGCCCGTGGACAGTGCGTTAAAAAAACAATTTTTGGAAAATATTGAGTACAGCTGCGCTGACCGCAGATAGATATGAGGCATGGGCTCATGGCGGAGTCGAGAGACTATGGCACAATGAAACATGTTGCTGTGACAGTTCAAGACCCATAAATTGCGGAGTTTTTACGACGCTTCAGCGCCGAATTGTTTATTTCGACGAAAATATTATTTGATTAAAGTTTGTATTAAACAATTTTCTCTGTTATGAAGCTTATGTACGACGATGTTATAGCATCAGTGTTTTCATTTGCATTATGTTTTTTGTTGTTATGTCGTGGACCGTCGACATACGAAGCGGAATTTTGTGGCATCATCCCGACCCTGTCAATAGCTGACTAATTTATTTGTATGTATTATTAAGTAATTCTTAATGATAAATTAATTCTGATTTAAAATTTTAACATAAATACAATTTTAATTTCATGTCGAATATGAGTCATCAAATTAATATCAACAAATGTTTTTATTAAGATCGCCAGTTTCGATCTAAATGATCTCATGTGATCAAAAATGTCGAAACGATCACCTTAAATCATCAATACTATTTTTTCAATAAATCCTCACCTGCAATCAGCGACGATTTGAGTGAAGCAGACCATGGCCTTCAGTAATAAGCTACAGCTTTGGATGGCTGTTCTTTGCAAGTGTTCTAAATGGTCTCTAGGCAAATTCTTCAAGAGATTCTGATAATGTGAGTTTCGAAATCAGCGGTTGAAAAGATGTTCAGGCCTTAGATGAGAAACAAAGATACAGCATACACGTTAATTGAGATAAAAATAGAACCTCTACTTATAACGTAATATTTTTTCTCATTATATTTGAGTTATTTCGGTCTGGGTTATTACTTATCAGTAGTAAATTCCAGTCGATATCAATATGTAATCACATGGTTCGTAAAATTGAATTTATTGCCAATATTCCAATCTCACAGTATACCACTCAGACAGGTTATAAAGTTAATTATTTCCATTTAGACCCACAAGCAGGAAATATTCTGGAAAGTTGCGAAAAGTCCAAAGTCTTTGTGTGTTGTATTAAAAAAATATCAGTGTTTATTTAGCATTTAATTTTCGGTATTTTTTACATCTTTCTTTACATATCCATATTTATAATAATTCGTAAGTTAACGCCAGATTACATGGTGATACAGGAGACAGGGTGCGAAACTACGCACTGGCGGGGAAAAGAGAGGTGAGATACGAAATCACAACCAGCGGGGCACAGAACATAGCTTAGTGAAAATGGTATTGGAGAAGATAGAGAACAAGGAGAACTAGAGAAGTTGCATATCCACATGGGAAGGAAGTAAGATAAAAATGTATGGACACCCTGCCTTTTATCCATGGAAGTGGCGGCGAATACAAGTCAAGAGAAATAGGTGGAGATCCAAGATACTTAACTGGAGTGAGGGAAATCGGCAGAAAAAAAATGTTAGCAAGGTTCAGATCTGGAATTGAGGAGAAGGCCAACAAATATTGGAAGAGAAATATAACAGTGCGAGTTCTGTACAAACAGTTGGGATGAAACGGAACAGCAGAAGAAAAAGAGAATGGAACGGACGGGAGAACAAGTTTGGGATAAAATGAAAAGGAGCTAAAAATCTTAAGGAAAATAAATGGGATGGATTAGGAAGGGAAAAGAGGAACAGAACAGCAGGACGAGGAAATAAATATAACTGAAAAGATAAGCGGGAGGTAGGAGAAGGTGGTAGCAGAAAGAGATGGAGCCGAAGAGAAATGTTAGGAAGTTAATATAATTGAAGTTTTTTTTCCAATAATTTGACACATTTTACTTATCGTATCTATATCCATATAACTTAGATGTGTTACACTCGTTTTTATATCTCATTTTATATATTGAGCAAGAATCTGCTCTGTCGGCCACCTTCATGATGCTCCTAATACCATTCCATAATACGTCCTGCGCAACTTGCGAAAATCGTACAATAGTATTAATTTTATAATTTGTTGTATACATTTACACCATTTTCCATCGATTGATGCAAATCATAGCATTCACCGGTGAAATGTATATAATAAGGTGCAGCAAGAGTTGGGTTAACTGTGTACCAGGAGAAACTGAAGCATCTGCTGGCCATGAAACTTTTGATAGCTAATGTTAATATTATTGAAAATGAATAGACACTTTTCTGGAACTGGGGTTTCGAATATGTGGACAGAATTGTAATTATGTTCACTTGTAAATACCATAAAAAACAGTATTCAAGCCCAAAAGCAAGCACGCATGATAACCATATACAAAACCTCATTAAGTATTTTAACGCTAACACATCAAGAGGAAGTGCAGCTTTGCACTTTTGAATGGAAGATCTTGAGAAGAAACTTTGCAAGAGTGAAAAAGGAAGGGCGAAGAAAATCGATCTTCTCCAGATATAATCTCAAACGTAAAGGCAAAAATTGAGGTGGACCGGACATGGACTGGATGAACACCAACTGACTGACTAGAGATAAGGATCCCCGAGAGGGAAAGCAATAGCCGAACCTGATGACCATGAGCATGAGAGGATTTTCTGTAGCTTATTACCACATAGATTATTATTTTTTCCTCTGTTGAGTTGAATGGTGTCGAACTATATTAGCAAATATCCTCCATGGATTTCTATAATTGTTTTAGTTTATACATTTCCCCATTTTCATCGTATTTCGTCCATAGTCGTCGACATACGTCGTGGTGGCGAAGCTTGGAATCTAAAACCCAACATTAAAATTTCGCTGTTTAGAAGGTTCACATTTGCAGTTCAATTCAAATTTCGGGGATCAAATAACGAGGAAAGTTGATGATTTCAAATAAGCATTTTAGTTTAAAATATTTGCTAAATGAATCTTCCAAACCCTCATCGCAACGATCGCAACATCGCAACGATATCTATGACATACGCGATTACGTGGTCTTTATTAGAACATTATGCAACCAACTACAAAATGGTGATTGTATTGTACTTATCGAAAGTTACATTGGTTCCCATATGCTCATATGTAAAATGGGCAAAGACAAGTTATTTCTATTTCTTGCTTATTATATGGTTGATTAAGATTTCCATGGTTTATTTGTAATATTTAATTAGCATAAGTGACAGCACGTTATTTTATTCCTGAAAATCAGTCTTCTTACATTTTAGTAGTTTTTTGATTTTGATTTATTTGTAATAAATTATAAAAATCTCCAATAATGAAATATTTTTAATGTACCTCGGTTATTGTCGATTTCCTTTTTACTTTCTTACATTTTATGTACAAGGAAATAATTAATCATCAAAATCTTCAACCTCGAGATTTTAACCGAAATACACGTTTTGGCCTTCACAGAATCGATCCTGACTATATTTATGACGTTCGCGCGCTCTAGCACCCAAACCAATGAAGCTAAAATTATGAAATTTTAAACTGAAAGTGTGCATGTGGCTCGGGAGAAAACTTTTTTTTTTGAAAGCATCTTTACCGCAGGTGATTTACTTTTATACCAGTTCTTACCTTTTTCCAGATCTCAAAAACGTTACGAGTTATCATAAAAGTGGGACATATAAAAGTTAAAGATATTCAAATTAAAACAATTGTTTGAAAAGTTTCTTTGAAAAATTTACGATTTACCGGAAAATCGCTGTTGATTTTTGTTGTAATCCTATCAATAAATGATAAGTGTTCACGGATGATATCGTCGATATTGTTTGCTAGTAGCAGCTACGTAAATTTTAATCATTATACGTTGTCCCGCAATTTGCATGCCGAGTGTGTTCTGTCCATTCGGTAAGTTTCGGATTCCTGCGAAAGATTTTGCTCTTTACCATCAGCGATTTTACGATTGAATTAACATTGTTGCGAATTTCGACATAAGGATTATTCTTAAATAAAATTTTTGAATACATACAAAAAAGTGGCACCGATAAAACTTCCGAGCTTACGTTAAAATCATGTGCCTAGGTGATAAAACCTGGCTCGGCCGTTCATGAAAAAAAAAAAAAAACGCGCCGCCGCATATAAGGACTAAATATTTTAGGTACAAAAAAAGGGTCTGCATTAAAAGAAATGCACACTTGCTTACGTAATTGCACAGTTTTGCCAATTGATATATTAGTCAGTATATGTGCTTAGTGCCGGTGAATCAGTCGCGCAATAAAATACGGATTATTTCGAAAATAATTTATGTTGTCACCGGGTTTCCTATCGACTCAATAGCTAGGCTTACGTGCTTACTCAATCGCGAGTTTATGTGCTTATTACCGTTGAATCAGTCTCACAATAAAATAAGGATGATTTTGAAAATAATTTATGTTGTGACCGGGTTTCCTATCGAATCAATCTGAAACAATATAGTGGTGATATGACTTTATACTTTTGAATTATTTTGTATTTGCAAAGTGCGGTGTAGTGGACGGTTTCATCGAAGACTAATTATGCACCATGACAGGTAATTTCTTATACCTTTCTTTATCGAGATACCCCAAACTATCAGACAATGAGTTTTGAACGTTCTTACAGGAAAAATCGCGGATTGCGATGATTACTTAGTTGTTCTTATGCAATTTTTATACTTGCAAGAGTTTGCAAAGAGTCAAAAAAATTTGCGAAATTCAAATCAAGGATTTTAAATTATTATTGTTCGACAAATTTATTGTCTGCATACTATATTCATACTAAATTCACAGCGCTCTAAGGTATAAGCTACAAGGGTTTTAATTTGCCACCATACGTTTGTAGAAACGATATCACGTGATTTTGTGTAAAGTTCACGTTAGTGAAAGCGTTTAACAGAAGATTATTTGAAACATTGATTGAAAAGAAATTACGACCGACTTTTTAAACGATGCTCATTGACTACAACAAAATTAATTTCTTTGTAAAACTAACAAATTATTTAGGTTCTGAAGTAAGTCATCGTTGATCTCGATAATAGAATGCAACACAACACATCATAATAATTCCCATTTATTTTTATTGGCACGTCCCCTTTTATTATTTTCGTTAACTTCATTTATATTCTATTTATTCTTGATAATCGCAAGTTACAGTTGTGGGTTGTCAGTAGCAGAGACAATTTGGTGGTTGCATTATCATTATTTGTTTCTCGCCCCTAAATTTATACAAGAATGTAATATTACGAACAGCTTGAGTTCCAGTTGGATATATGACATTGCATTTGTGTATATGAATTGTACGTGACTTTCAACGTACAATTCATACGTTGATTGTCATGATAATAACACTGAAACAATTATTTATTATAATTCGTTTAGTAAATTTTTTCTAATGTTAAAAATTTAAAAATATTAGTAATTTTCTAATTAAAGCTAAATTTAAAGCTTAACTAACACCACGTACTTCAAACTAACGTCTACAATTACTACGAACAAAGGCCGTCGTAAAATATCATTGTGGCACATTAGCCGGAACCGAAACGTTCGCAAGTTCTTGACGAAAACCCACCCATTTTCATATAAACGGGTCTCAGAATGCGACGAAGAGTAGAAAATAGAATCGTTAGCCGATGTTATTTAAGCGATACAACAGGAAGCGTTCGCAGCGCCGTGCACGAAACACTGAACTTTAGCAAAATCTGCTGCGAAATTTGCAACTCTCTTATTAATATCGCCGCGTAATGTATATTGAAGTTAAATTTTAACGCCCGCCCGAAAATTAAGAGGTAATTCACGTCGGCGAACCCGGAAACTCCCAATTAAAATTTTCATTGCGACTTGAGGTACAATTAGGCGGGCTTGGCTAAATGATTTCTCCATCCTTGCACATCAAAAGTTCGCAAGTACATAATTTTTCGCGTTTCAGTTAATGCTTTAATTATTTTTCCTCCTTTGCCTTGGTGCGGGTACTTTTTGATGTTTCACAAAAGAATTTTGTGCATTCAGGTGATTTTTTTTGTATTTTTGCGTAAACATCTTGTCGCGGTGGCGCTTTCCAGTTAATATTATGGTCGTTTTGATGTATTGTAATTTTTGAAACTTGAAATTACACAAAGAAGATCAATCGAATGAGCTGATGATTGAAATGCCAGAAATAATTCAATCATCAAGGTAAAAAAAACCTAACTATTTAGATATAACACACATACGTGAACTTTGGACTAATAAATAAATACCCACGTTTGGCGTACACTGACGAATACGATTATTTATGACATGGAAACGTATATACTACGTGCTTAGTACATCATTTTCCTTTCCCAGATCCAAGTTGTCAATAAATTTTGAGGATCACTCAAAAACCTAGGGTCTATTACTCCTTACCGCATCGCGACCTCGTATGATAATCCGCACGAAAGGACAAACGCGATACGTGTAACTTGAAAACGAAGAGCCGTAAAACTTTTACGTCCACGAATAAACCGAGTATTAAAAACGTTTAAAACGAATATTCTCTCCTCAGTTCAGATAAGTGTTTTATGGGGAGAGGAAGCTCTAAAAATTCACTCTGGCGGGGTTCTTTTGTTCTTGTCTCGCCAGGTCCACATGAATTACCGGAAACGATTTTAAATAGGCAATTATATAAATGTAAATAAGGTCCGCGTCGCGTAACTAATATTTATTGCTAATTAATGCAATGAAAATGCGTTTTTATTTGTACGGATTCAATCACGACAGTGATTGCACGTGTTGTTTTATGCACAGTTCGGCTGTCCTTGAGGTGTTGCTGCGAATTTTCGCACGCCACGGTTCTATTTTGCAAGTTCGCAAACTCAAGGAGCTTCAGGTTATAAGTGCTTATTAGTGTTAAGTTAACAAAACCTCAAGCTCACCCTGCGGTACTGTGGATTCACACTGCAAACTTAATCATTTGCATGATATATCCATTACGCGCATTTCGGTCGTGGTGCGGTTCAAGAAAAGTAATGAACGTCTTTTATTTCGAAAATTACAAATTATAATACTAGGAGTTAAAGTTGAAAATATTACACGCTTCAGATGTGTACCGCAATAAAACCTCCTCGTTTTATACACACAATTTTTGTGTTTAATTCTAACTACTATAAGATAAACGACGCGCTAATTCCAGGACGAAAAATGTTGGCATAATATTTATAATGGACTGTCATAATTTTTTTATTATCTTGATCCAAATTATTATTATTATTTATTATCGATGTGATTGGTCGTCTACGAAGTATATGTGTTGTAAGCCAGAATTTTCGCCGTTGCAAACGGTTTTGTTAGATCTTTGGTGTTTGGTGAAAATTAGCATATTTCGTTACCATCGTTTGTCCACACCAATGTTATCACTCAGTTACGTCTGACATTATTTATTAATTGTATTACGCCCGCTTCATCAGTTTCGATTGAATAACTCCTGCAATCTTTCAGTTCAGCTATTTATTTACTTTTGGAAATATTTTTAAATTCCTTGTTTCTATGCTGTCTTAATACATGCAAATGCATATCACGAATGGATTAATAATATTGTGATTTTTAAGTCGATATTTAGATCCATTTGTTCTTGTTCTAGTTATAGTTCATGTGCGACTAGTTTATAGTTTTAGATTCGTTTTCCAACTTTGCTAGTTACATATATATTTCAGCAATATTGTAGAATAAATCCTTGTGTTGAAATATTCTTTAAAATAATTTGAATAAAATGAAACCTTTAGTGGCATTTTCACTTACTAACAATTTTTTATCTCATTTCCCCCTAACATCTCCCTTCGGCTCCGCATCTTTCTTCTTCCATCTCCTCCTAGCTTCCCTCTTCTATTTTCAGTATGTTTGTCTTCATCCTTCTGTTCCGTTTCCCTCTTTTTCCAACATGCCTACTTTATCCTTTTTATTTTTTGGCAATCAAAATGTAGTTTTGTATATGTTCTCGTTAATGAGGGTGATTTTTAATTAGTATTCTAAGGCGGTTATGAAACTTTCCATTATTCACTTTTGTTACGAAATTAAATTGTCATTGTAAAATGAAAGCTTGTCAGCTAAGATACTAAGGGGTAATGTGTCAATCAATGTTTATTATGTTAATGTCAATGCTTTATGTATGAATTAAACAGTTTGGGTTTGTAAGAAATGAGCAATTTGGATTATTGAACGATCAATTCACTTTTACTAATACTTCATCTATAATAAATGCTAAACTTACTGTCCAAATTAATTGTGCACAGTTTGTCACCAACCCAATCCAACACATGAATCAAAATAAAAAAAAACTATGTGGTAGTCAGGAGGTGTTCGATTGGGTTGGGTTGGGTTTCGGATTGGGTTAGGTTGGGTTAGGTTCAGTTGGGTTGGATAAGGGTTGGATTAGGTTCAGTTGGATTGGGTTGAGTTGAGTTGGAATCTACTGTCAAATCCGAACAGACAACAGATGTGTAGCAAACAAGTTCAAATAATTTTCAAATAATGTTCCACATTGATTGTGTTATTAAAATGTTTCGTTTTTCCCGTTTCACATTATTATTATCATTATTTTAAATTTACAAATTATTAATATTGGCGCTTATTACAAAAAGTTTCAAGAACAGAATGTAAGCATCCAAAATTTTTACACCTAACACACTTATTTCTAAATTTTCGATCTTTCTTTCTTTGACACATTTAGCAACGTCCTTTCTTTGTTACCGTATCGGCGGATCACATTTTCTGTTATTAGTTCTTCCCCTAATTCCAATAAGAATATTTTACGGCCATTTGATCTGTTCCTTTGCCAATCTGGTTTAGCGAGAAGTCAGAGTTTATAAGCATTTATGCCTGCAATATCTATGAGGTGGTAGAATATTACCATCGGCCAGCAATTAGTTTTCCTCTAAGTCTAATATTTTCGGCCAGTTTATCTGTGGCATCAACGGCGCCTTTCGTTTTGTTATAGTGCATAATTAATTCAGCTGATACGTCTCATCTTCATCAGCCACGTTCATCTCTGTATTCACTGGCTAACAAGATGACAGCAGCTTTTGCTTTTGGAATATATGCTACTAGTGCTCTGTTTTATCCGGATTTTCGTCATTCCATTTATTGTCAAAATCTACAGCGTCAGCATATCAATGATATCACTGGTGAAAAATAGAAGAAATGCATCTTACATGCTGTGGATACCTGAGTTATGAGTTGTAAGTCCAAATGGTTTTTCTAATGTTGGTTTTTGGTATCATATCTCGTTTGTCTACTGTGACCTTAGACTATTTCCATCCATCTTTTGCCATATATTGTAGAACGCTTCGAACGTAGCTGCTGCATTCTACAACGGTTTCAGATTCGGATTGTGTATCTTCATCAGCAAGAATATAGTCATTCACTGCATTTTCTTCTGTGATTACATCTATTTCTTCAACATCACTTGCGTCCAGTTCATAATTTTCAGATTCCGGATCATAATTTTATAGTAATAACAATATTTCTGCTATTGTAAGGCGCTTATTATCTCGAAAACATAGTACAGGATCCATCTATAACCGCATAATACGAGTATCTAACAGAAAGTGAATCTCATAGAACGAAGAATTCCAGACTCGCATGTAGCACTATGAATTCCGGTATTCATGTGTGTTACCGGGTATCCCCGGCGTATTTGTAGGAAGAGGAATGAATCGTCAGGGGTCCACATGGAGCCCGGCAATGGTATAGCAATATTATGGTGAACACAACTGGAGCATACGAAAAGGGATTTGATCTATGCCTGCTAACGATTTTAGTGGAATTTTTAAATTATCCTACAAATTTTATCAACATTAGTAAGATATAAGTGGATACTGTGCTGTGTTGTTAACATAAACCAATATAAAGTAATGAAATCACTAAAAATATACAGCTAGGATTGTACTTAAAATTATGTAAGAAACAAGAAAGATTTTGTGAACGATCATTTCAAGGAAAAATAACGAGAAATAATTTTCATTCAATTTATTTTTGACTATTACGTATCTAAGTAACCAAGGGACTATGCCATTATTAGGAGGATATTTTGAAAGCAAATTGTATACTTTTAATTCCGCTAACTGTAATTAACTGTTATTAACAAAGTTTATGTTTATGCACAGGTGGAGCAAACGCTGACAATTCACGAACAGTGTAAACTGTAGTTTTGTGAGGTTTGTGAAACTGATCTTTATCATCAGGGAAGTCGCCATTAGAATCACTCTGAGTATCTGGGGATTTTACAAACCGTAGTGCAGCTCAATTGTGTGGCTTGGTATTGCATTCTCTCGAGCGAACAAGAGACTCTCTGAGTAACAGTATCATAAACATGGGGAACCGATTGTGGTGTACAATTCACTTCAAATTATTTTAAAGCATCGTCTAACAGGCGATTTTATGAAGGCCACCACTGACCTTCGCATCCGAGCCTGCCTGAAAAAACGTATTTGTAAAGATTTAATTAAACAAAAATTTTAGAAAATTAAATTAATTGCTACTTTCACATCTCTATCTATGCAAGGCCAGCCTATTCTTTAATATATAGGTTCATTAACGTCATAGGCGATATTATTTTCTACTTATTCAAAAAATTTCAGCTGCATAATAAAATATTTGATTTGTTTAGCAGGTTTACTTCCTGGAAATACGTATAGATTTATTCGAAATGGTTGGTGACGTGTTGGTTTATCATGCCGAAATAAACTTAATTTCTTTTCTAATAACCCTAGAAAAACTTTCGCTACCACGACTGATGTTTCCATCCCAACTTAATAAAACAAATTGTGCATTAAGTGATTAAGATGATGCATTTAGAGTACGATAATTTGTTAATCAACAATATGGTATATCACCTGCCTGCGATCGTCAATGAAAAACAAAATTTCGTTTAAGCGTCGTGGACGCAAAATTGATTCAATGGTTAACACAATAAAGACTCAATTTAGAAATTTGAAAATAGCATTTATCATAACATTACGTTTGATCAAATTTATGAATCTTCTTTGCTTATATTACCACAACGCTCTAATAGTGCTACAACAATAATTTTAATACATCTACTCAACGTATTAATTTTTTATTACCCACTACATGTTTTAAATCAATGGATACATGACAAGTAGTATATATGAAAATTAATATAGTGATAAACCGGTTAGATCTTCAAAAACAACGCACTATGGTTCATTAGGCCTTGCTTGTAGATATTTCCATTTTGTGCGTCAAAGATTGTGCTTAAATATACAAAAATCAAGCAAATAATTTCAAAATTAATATAAAACGTAATCTAGCACACATACATACCTATATAAAATATAACGAGTTGAGCGTACATATTGGCTTTCCAAGGAACACAGTGGATCATTGAACGACTGTAAACAAACAAATATTTCTGAAAACTATACAAAGACGACCCAGTCCGAGCCCGGGAGGTAGATAAAAGCAGTGACTAGCGCAATGAAATATTACTTTACTTACTTACTTACTCTTCGGCAAAATGCGAAACGTTGGGTTGGGTTGGTTTAGAATGGGTAAGGCGTCCGATTAAAGAAGAACTATGTAAGTGCCGAGGTCCTGACTATAAATACCAAAAATATTTTAACAGTGAACAGTAACCCATCCGGAATTTAAATGCAATGTACTCTCAAATACCCACACCAAATACCATGAAATTAAATAACAATTAATATTAATATAAACTGTAAGAGTCTGCAAAAAGAACATAGTCTGGATGATAGGGTGAGCTTATGTCAAGAGCGAAAAATCTCTTTCAATAACATCTACTTTGGAAAATAATATTAAAGTAACCTATTCCGTGCACGAGATGTAAATAAATTTTTACAAAACAATGTACAACAATTCACGAAGATTTGTATTTATACTTATGTGGTACTAATGAGAGCGAAACGGTCATCCAAGAATTTAAAACGTGTTCTGCCTGCAGATTCTGTGCAATTAATCTTTATGGCATTTTACAGAATGTTTAACATACAGCGTACTAAAAATTAAAACGTCATATAAAACTGAACTTTTAAATTTATACATTGAATTAACTCCTAAGAAAGTTCGTTATTTTATTAAACCTGAAAAATTGCAATAACATATTACAAAGAAAATATATTTTTTTATTTTGTTACTTATTTGTGATCGTGATACTTCCAAATGCACAGCAAAAATAAAAGCTTCTTTTACGACGAGATAATTTAAAAAGAATTACATGGCATCTGAATTACAATTAATCCCGAGCTCAAAGGAAAATCCGGAGGATAAAGGAACCGAAAGGATGTTTCTCGGTCACCGAATCGACTTTTTTGTTCAATGAGTGTGTTAAAATCGCTTAGTGTAAAGAAAGAATCACTTTAGTTTCTAAATCCTGTTTATCGATCCCCAGACGATGGTTTCGAGGTAACCAGAACTGCTTCCGCAGAAAGGTTACAATTTAGATTCCGCCCCAACCAAGTTATTGAAGTTTTTCCTGATTTCCCCCGAGTTTCATCTAAAAATTTACGCTGTGTAGAACGAAAGAACTTTTCCCTTTTCGCAATTATAAAAAGATTTTATTGCGGCGAGTTAGAAATTTAAATTAAAATGTTCGATGAATGGTTGCCGCGCGTAATTAAAATTAAATCGCCGCGGAAACGTTAAGGTTGCGGAGCATTGTATGGGAATTTCGGGCCCCGGAGAAATTGATAGAAAAACTTCCAAACGAAGTCAAATAATTTCGCGAAAAATTGCGCCGGTATTTTCCATCACGCGAAAATGACTTTTGTAAAACATCTCACTCAAAATAAATGCAATTATACCGACGTCGTCGACGACGACGACGACGACGGCGACGACGACGTCACCCCGATAAAATCTCATTTGGTGCTTATGCCATTCCACGCCCCATCTTTTACATATACTCTTAGGTAAAATCTTGTTTACCGACGGTGTTGTTATAAAGTTAATGTACCCATATCACGTCGTGTAATTAAATTTCGGAAAGGATACGCCTGCGCCACAAAGGGACAACGACTGATTTACTCGTGTTTGAGTTTGATGGAAATGGATACTGTATTGACTTTGTAACATAACAAGCAAGTGCAATGAGGGCGCTGTTTAAAGTGGTAAAGTGTTTTATTTAAGTTTCTCTCCAACGGAGATAGTTACAGTTACACAAACATTCAAGATGGCCATTAAGAAACAATTTTATTGAAATAATGTAACTATTTTAAAGTTTCAAGTGTTGTTCTACAGCCATAATTATTTAAATAAATAAAATAAAAATTGATATGAATTATGCGACGACCCAAAAGCTCAACATGAGACGCGAGGCTGCGACGTGAACTGTTTCCAACAACAAATTTTCATGTGTAGTGCCATCATATCATATGCTATGCTGCGTATGTCATTTCAATATCCATTATGCTGTACGTATAATTCAACACGAATATTCCCGGCGGAATAGCGAGACGTGTGCAGTATTAATAATAAAATAGGTCAATACTGCACAATGTAGTGTTGATAGCAGCCACCAGGGGCTAATAACTTAAATTTATACTCACTGTATCTTCATTCAGCGCGTACACATATTTATGTGACATATTTTGTTACAGTGCATTCAGAATTAAATTTCGTAATTGCAGCTGTACCTGCGTCGAATTTATGTGCATGCCCATGTAGCGTTTTCAAAGCTAATAGAAATTGCGCGAATTGTTTAATGTACGAGAAGGTTTTTTTAATTATACAATGAAATCTGTTATTTAATTGTTTTTTACAGCAATTTTATTTGATTAATTCATACGTACAATTTCATGCATAACCTAACAATGAAAATTGCAAATAAAACCCAACAGTACTCACATGCCTAGGGCAAGGTAAATTAACAAATTGTTGAATACATTATACTATAAATAATAAAATAATATTACAACCTGAAAATGCGCATTGGAAGCAGTTATTTGTGTCATGACCTCAAGAATCATAGCGACAGGAAAATAAAAATATTTTAATAATATTGCTAGTTACCTAATTATGAAAAATTAAATTATAAAATATCTACATGAAAAAATCCACCACTCGTTTAAATAAAGAAAAAATGAGAAAGACGTATGTGATCCTTTTAAGTAACAAGAAAAAATAATGGCTTCTACAATTTTATTCAAGAAGCAACATAAGACTTCAATAACCTTGTTAAAATGAATTTAATCAACGACGACTTGTAGCCCTAATAACGTCTCAATTTAAATTCGACGCTTAGACTCGATGTCAAATAAACTAATTTGACATTTAAATTTCTTAAAGAAACTTTGGAAATAAAAATCGTGGTATGAAAATAATTTCGATTAGATAAGAGCAATAAAACAACTAAGAATTATAAATTTCCTGTACAAAAGAATACAATAACATGAAATTGCATATTTTGGCGAAGTAAATATGTAGTAAATATCTTAAATAAAAAAAAAATAACAGTAGAATAAAATATAAAGAAAAGTAAACATTTGAGGACTGAAAAAAATGGAAATGCCAAATACAATAATGAAAATTGATTTTTGTAACGAAAAAAGAAGAAATGATATAAACAAACGGATAGAAGGCGACGAAATAAAAGATCTAAATATTGAAATGAAAGGCAAAATTTATCATCTTCTCAGCAGATTTAAAATTTTTCGCGATACGATGAACAATTAGCTTCCTTAGACAATTATATAATTTTTTGATTTTATTTACTTTCTCATAGATTTAGTTATCCATCGTGACCTTCAGAATTGTTATGTTGCAAAATGTGCGTCCTGTTATAATTATTGTCGATGTTCTTATCACCAATACACTAAAATAGAAGTGTATTTACGCGACACGCGTAAATTGTTATTTTCGCATGTATGACATACCTAAATAATGATTGTTTGTTATGATATACAAAGAACGCGAACGCTACATTTTTTTGTGGTCGCGTTGTCAACAGTCCTGGTAATTTTTCTGCAACCCCACATCCAGTTCATCGAATTAATTGCAATTATAAATAAATTTCTCGAACTTTTTGATCGATTTTGTACATCTTCAATAAAAAACTATTACAGTATATTATTTATAAAAATGACACGTTGAATAATTAATTAAACATATAAGGTGAAGGATGTATCTATGGTATGTTGTTAGAGAAAGAGAGAGAAAGAGAGTAACAGTTGGGAAGGGCAGGTATGGTTATCCAACATATTTTCGAATTGATTGCGCAATCATTAAAATTAATTTTGGGTTATTGTGGATGATCACTCATCATTTCAAATTTCATGGACAACATCTTTTAAACGATTTGACAAAAGGAAATCTAATCTATTTTTGGAGATTTCAAACGTTTTAATACCTTCCAAGTATTTATTTGCTCTGTTTATAAAACAGCAAAGAATGAAAAATTTCCAAATGAGTTCTTTAAGTACTTCGCGTGCTGATGATGTCAAGATCCCTGACATAGACTGTAGGCGATATTTCTTTCAAGAAATTAATGAATTTTGCATAACAATTATAAACCGTTTCCGACTAAATATTCAATCGATGTTCGTTTTGTTTCTATTTTACAATTTTTGTAATTACAGTCCTTATTACGTTCTTCCAAGCGATGAGCCCGCGTAATTCATATTTATGACAACTTGACGTCACCCAAAACCCATACAATAATTCGAAACAAACTATGCATACAACTTGATTGAAGGTACGAACAGTTTCTTTGAAGATATAAATATTTTATATCCGTATTTAAAAAATTTGAAGGTTCGTTTTCTTAAAGAAAATTTATGAATATAGAATAACTATAACTATAAAATAAAGGAAATATCAATTAAAATCTAATACAATAACTGTATACAGCGTGAAATTAAACAATGTAAAACGTAATTTCCGTAAATGCAGCGAATTTTAATTAAAGGATTGGTAATACATACAAAAACACCTGAATACATGTTTCCATCTCGTTAAATGTCGTCAGCATGCCACACTCTGTGATCATTAGTGATGTTGACAAAATATATCTAAAATTAATATTTACATTTGCATCACTTAATGGACAATTTGTGTTAAGTTATTTCTTTCTGACGAAGAAGCACTAAGAAAATAGACTATTTAAAAGAAAGATATATTTTATTTGACTTAACGAAATTTTATTTGGACATTAATTACTACTCTCGTAGTCACAAGGATTACTTCTGCGATTTTGTTTCTTCTTTGTGTGAAATAAACCATAAAGAAATTGTAGATTTGTTGTCCAATTAAATATTTCTTTAAGTAATATTTCAAGAAAAAAATGTGAAACAAATAACGTTCCACCCACGTTGAAAAAATGGCTACTTTCGCTCAATATACATTCACTAATAATGCAGAAACCGTTTTCTCAGTCCAATAAGCGAAAGTTAAGCGTTTATCGCTGGCTCGAAAATCTCTTCACATCAGTCAAAGCTGGTAGTTACGGTTGCGATAGAAACGGTGCCAGCAACTGCTGTAGTACATGACATGCGTCTTGGGCTCCTATATCAGACCATATTAAAAAACTGAAAATATGTTAGTTCCATCAATTAAACATAATTATCGTACAGGTTGGTTATAATGAGTGATTAGGAAGTAAGTACAACTGAAAGGTTACCACTATCTCGAATAGCTCTTCATATTAGACAAGATGTTAAACACTAAAATCGAAATTAAATCAGTCGATTATAATTTACGTCATACGATGTGAATTCAATGTAAATAGCAACTAAATTCAATATAAATAGCAGCGTGTTTATTAAAAATATATTTGGAGATGAAAAAACACTTCTCCTACTTTCTTCTAGATACAAATATGCAGCATATATAAGAGACCTGATTGTCACATGATGAATGATTATTCGTTAATAAACTGGTTTATCAAAAAGGACAAGAGATTAGATCTAGATTTGTGGACAGCGGTTTCCATAATTATTCGCAATACAGGAGTTTGGGTTAGGTTGGGTTGGATTGGGTTAGGTTGGGTAGGATTGGGTTAGGTCGGGTTGAGTTTGGTATTACTATTGTGCATAACAAGTTTTTCAGTTAATATGGGAGCCTAGATTATTACACTTTTTAGATATGGGGAACTTATGCAACATATACCATATTTCATACAATTAAAATGCATTACATCCACTGTATATGAAACGGCATATCCGTAGGGGAGACAAAAAGGAGGAGAAGAGATTGAAAACAAGAGATGGAGATAGTGGGTAGAGACATGTAAGCAAGTAGATGCCTAGAATAGTGAAATAAAATCAGTCCAGCTATATAACGTATGGACGGAAACCAGAATATTTGAGTGGAGGGAGAATGGGAGAGGCGTAAAAACTAAGAAAGAGAATAAATATTGGACCGATGGCAGGATGACAGGAGTGGAAGGATACGAGGAGACAGATATGGATGCGGATGATGGGAAAATTGTATAAACTGGAAAAAAATGAGCGAGAACGGAAGCGGGTTATATAGGCAGAATGAGGAGGGAAAGGGAAAATAATTGAGACAAGAAGTGAGAAAAGAAAGATAGACGTAGGTGAAGACCTGACGATGAACAATGGGAGAATATTGCAGCCAGCAAAGGAGAGTGAATGGGATATATACTATATTTAATTATTCGTATTGGCAGAAAAGAAAAGAAATAATTATTCATCCACGCGCTTTCCAACATACAAAGGGGAATTATAAAAAAGTTTGTATCTTATCTTTTCTGCAAGGTTTCCTTAAACCACGTTATGAATAAATAATTTCCGTAACGCTCCTATACGGTTTAGATAATATAATTTATAATTTCTTTGTCAGCTTATTAGTTGTTTGCCCAGTTTGCGTTGCCAGGCCAGATAGCTATTCTTAAACGAAACGATTTCATACTTTTTCTCAAAATGTTTTAACAACTTCTTGCTCCTGAGTTCATAAATTATAACTTAAGTATATGGCTGCACCATTGTGGTCTTCCGTCTAAAGTTATTGATAGATTGACAGTTAACGTCGAAATTAATCGAGCGCTTGAAGAACGAATCTAAGTGAACATGACGGGGACGGAATTTTGCACTCTGACCTAAAATAAAATAAGAAGACGATCAGCGGAAGAAATCATAAATCGTTTCAGCTAATGGAAAATCGCCATCCCTATTGTTAAATTTAAATTATAATAGCCACATAAACTGCCATTAGTTCATATATATAAAGCGAGTTATTTATGTATCAAGCGAGTAAAGTAACATTTTTCTTCACCAGTAGAAATTTTTTTAAAAGTAAATTCGATAAAACCTTTATTTAAATTTTTATCCATTAATAATATTAAAGGTAAAATTTTGAGCATTATTTATTTGAAGTGACGAAGAACTTAAATTACTAAATGCATAAGATAATGATCGTCTGGACGTTGTAACAAAAAGTTATATATTTCTTCTCTGGAAAATGTTTTGGACGTATTGGGTGTGTGCCCAATTGATTTATTATTCAAACACGCATGAAGTTTCGAGTAATTATTGTATTGTCTACATTCTTAACCATCAGGGTAGATTTCAACTTTGATCATATCGACCAAAGGGTTGAAGACTTTCACATTTTGGATTTCATTTCAAAGTAAACTAGCAAAACCCTTTTTTCGATGAAGCTTTTAATGCGTTTGGCGCCATGAAAGAATTGTTTTTTTTAAATAACGTTACTTTGATTCCTCTGGCATTCATGCACATTTTGCGGCAATTGCTGATTTAACCAGATGTTCTGATGTGCAGTTAATGCTGCCTTCTCTGTCACTGTCAATCACTGATGACCTATGATAATCAGCAACCAAACCAAGACAACTGCAAGTTTGACGTTTTTCGGAGCGATTGACAGAAAAACGAAGCGTCCATAGTCGCCACATTATACCACATGAACAAACAATTTAATTGCATTTGCATTAAAAACGCCATTGTACTTTTTTAACGGAGTGAAAAAACAAAAAGATATATATTACATCGAGTTCATAGCGTTTTAAGGACAAATACGAACGATATGATACTGAACCGTCCCTAGATTAATTCATAGCTTGTTCGTAAACGTTAGTGCAAGCCTTTTTTGGCTCGCGGATGCTCTGATTCAATTGAACACGCGAAATGAATCGATTAATCGTGTAATTGTTCCACCATAATGTATTTCAACAACTACAATGACGTTGCGTTAGTGACTTTCAGTGAGCTTGAGTGGGTTTAGATCTGGGCCCACTACATAAACAGGATAATGGTTCACGTGATCAAATAGAATTGGTTTGAAATGTATGTAATTGATATTGATATTCGTGATTGAAGTCGCATATTTCCTATAGTCAAAGCGTATTATCGATGCGATGTTATTTAAGGGGGGGATCCTGCTTTAGGAGGCCTTAAAATAGCGTTTTGGGGGATTTTTTTTAGGGCAGAAAAAAATGAGCAAGTCTAGTGAACTTTTTAGAGCATTTTATTGCATATTTGAGCATTAAAAAAAATATGTCGAGAGAAAAATATTTAAACGGAACCGATTTTTATGCACATTTGTGCAACACCTTTCAATTGCAATTTACAATCGGTGGGAAAGATGCAGCCCGTAATTTTTGTCTGAAACAAAAAAAAACAAAGAAAATGGTAATTCTCATATATTTTCTTCTATGTGAACTAAAAAAAACCCAAAATTTTGAAATTCAAGATTTTTCTCAGGTTTGAAAACAAATGTGCTATTTGCAGGAAGAGAAAATCATTTCAACTTGCTAAAAAAGTTGTTTAGAATTTTTCTTTCATTAATCTTTTTAGTTAAAATAGAATAGAATGCTACTGAAGCCAACAAAAGTTTTGTTTCGTTTTGATTGCTTGTCTAGTTTTCTCGCAATCACGCCCACCAGTTTAGAAAAATCGTAAAAACGAAAACTCGAGAAAACGCGCTCTAAAGTTTACGATCAGGAAAAATGTTAATTTTCGATTACTTACGGAATATCTCGTTATAATCCTACTATAGCTCTTACGAACTCAAAATATTATTGTTTCGAACGACCGATTGAACTTTTTTCAGTACATAGTTCGGTGTTATGTTACTGCGTGGAGGGGCGCGCGTTTCGTTTGTCCGAGCATTCATGCGTTCGTATATTTTTTCCTCGACACCTCACTGTGTTTAGTGCTGTATCTTTCAAAATATTGCGAATTAGCCGCTATAACTTCTTATACATATTCTTAGATATATTAGGCATAGATTTGAGCAATAAAAAACAAATCGATTTTTTGAGCCTTCTAAAGCAGGATCCCCCCTTAACTCACTGCCGCGGCCGTCCTGGAGTGATACGCGTTTCTTTTTTAATTTACAATAATATGGACGTTCTAATGAGTTGATGATTAAAGAATTGTACGTGTATATGATTCTGTAGTGTAAAAAGCTTCGGTTGGAATATTGCACACTGTTATATTTACAATTAAACCAAACTGCCAATATCCACAACATCTAAAGCGGCGATTGACAGATAGCCTTGAGCAGTCGTAAACAACAAACACGACCGTTGCATCATCCATAATGAAATTCAAACTAATTTAGTTAAATGCAATTAATAATCTGGACGAACCTTGTTGCAATAGCTTTAGCATTTAATAGGTTGATAAAATAATAACATAAATGTAACATCAAATAAAACCCGGAATACTGCATGCTAGCCAAACCAAGCCATCCCAACCTATTCTTAATCTGAACTATCTTAGGAGTAGATGGTTCAGGGTAAGAATGGGTTGGGATGGGTTGATTTGTTAAAATTACGCGAACTTGAAGATGAAATGTGATAAAAAATATCATGTTGTTTGGGGTTTGTTGTGTGTCTGACCTAGTTCCTTGTTATGAAGCATTTTGGAGCAGCGGTATATTGCCGATCTTATAGCAGTTTGCATAGTTGGAATTAAGTATAAAATTTAATGTCTGTATGTTAGTTGAAATGTAGGTGGCAATTTTAATCTTCCAGTTTATTTGAAGCTGAAATGTAACATAAAATGCATTCAAAGTTTGAAAATTATATTTCATTTTTAACGCATTACTTTACAATATTTATAGCATTAAATTATCTGTTGTTATAATACTAAAGATAAATTACATAAAAGGCCATGTATTTTAACTCGTCCGATATTTACAGCATTGTTATTGACCGTCAACTATTGTTTGTTTGATACCGTCCTTCATGGGGTTCCTACCACCGTATGCTTTACATGCCTATTTACGTTAATAAGCCATGAGAAAATATTATTTGAATAACTCGTTTACAGGAGCGTGAGTTATGCGATAAAAGAAAAAAAAATGGTGCAAACTTATATATAAATAAAACTTAAAATACCATTACTGTACGTTACCTTGCATTTAAAAATACGTTGCGTAGTACTATTTATCTTTTCAAATTTTATAATTCAAATGGAATATAAATTTTAAACAGATATGGATTAGTTACTACTACTACCTAAATGCAAAGAAATATTTTCTTCATACTTAATTGGATTCCTTTGGTAATAATAAATTAATATTTATGAGTATGTTACATAAACTTTTTCTTCGGACAAAATTCCCCTTGTAACTAATTTTCACAACAAGTTTTCACGAAATATCGAAAATAACTTCTACATAGTATTGCAGGAAAATGCAAGAAACGTATATACGAATATAATTACTAATGCTTGTTGGTTTTGTGACGAGTAAACGTCATATGAATTAATTTATTGAAATGAGGCATATAGCAGCAATGCAAATTAAAATAAATTAATACTCACAAATGTAATCAAAACAGTAGAATAAATTTCATAAGCACACTGGTTAAAACTTAATTTTTGAACTGATTGCTGGTTGCAACTATATCC
Organism: Geotrupes spiniger; assembly: GCA_959613385.1. NCBI lineage: Eukaryota > Metazoa > Arthropoda > Insecta > Coleoptera > Geotrupidae > Geotrupes > Geotrupes spiniger. The sequence goes on along the minus strand of OY390736.1, from coordinate 32,270,974 downwards.
GATAGATGTAATGAACGAATTTTGTGGTATTAAGTGAGATTGAATAATAATAATGTATTTCGTTTTTAGCCCACTACTTTATAATGATAAACCACGCTTGATTGCATTTATTACTGAGTTAAATGAAATTGTAAATTAATATTGAATATAAACGATATCGTACAAATATTATTTATTATAATTTAGGATTTGGGATATTGGTCTATATTGAAATCAGTAATATTTATTGAATTTGTTAATCCCGAAATATTTTAAATATCATAGGATATATTTGTGCCGAAAATTTTCAAATTTAAGTTCATTCACACATTATTTATTATATTATTATAACTTCCTTACTGATAAAAAGGATAACAACTAATTATTTTATTTTGTTTGAAACAAAATAAATATTGCAATATTGCATTTTAATTAAGAGCACGGTTTCATTGAAGTAAAATAAATATTTGCCTGCAATTGATGACGCAATTCGTTCAACAAAATAACAACGAAATCCTTTTTAAATGAAAAAAATATAAATTTGCGTTCATGGTTTTCTAATAGTTGTGTAGCCAAACTTCTCAAATTGAGTGTAGATCAGATGTAGTTATAAAATAGTACCTGCACACAAAACTAAATTTTATTCGGTCCTATTGGCAAATGCTCCAACCGTTAAATAATATTTGAAAATTATGGATAAACCGCAATAAAATTCTACACGATTTCATCGCGGTGCCAAACTAAAGCAATCCAGAGCATAAATTTCCCGATCCATGGATCGGAAGAGGAGCGCTAGTAAATTGTAGTTCGTGATCGCTAGATTTCTTATGTTTAGATTTTGCTTCGAGCACGACGGCGTCTGCATGAAGCTCGAAATAATTGACACGAAATGTCGATGTTCATATATATATTTCATAGTCGACGTGTTCGTTATGTTGTTTTGTAATTATTTTATTCTTTGTTGAGGCCGTACACTTAACATATGTGGTAATTTTAATAAAAACGATCAATGACTCGCGAATGGGGATTAAAACGTCCCGCGGATCCCGACGTAAACTTTTGCTTTATTAACTGATGATGATTGCTTAACAAGAAAATGTTTTAATGGATTAAGATATTTTTATTAAATCAATTGTTTAATTATTCTACTATTGTTTTACAATTAATATTAATTTTGCAAATTCTAATATATAAATATTTGCCTCTGGAATGTTCGTTAAATACTAATTAGCTTTTGACCATCCAATATTAATTTTAGCAAATAAAGTACCGACATGTGATGAACATACGTACGGTCTATGATTCAATATTAAATGATGGTAAATAATGCCAAAGGACCACCGAATTATATTAATTTTAAAGCAATTACTGCATTTCGGTCAACAGAGCCGTGGATAATAATTACTAATATTAAATAGCAATTAATAGGCAATATTGGCGCCATTGGTTTTCTTCATCGTTTTCGATTATTTTGGACACCACTAGTTTAATGCACTGCGCTCAGTGATAATTATATTTTGAATTAGTTTAGGGCGTAACACGCATCAGAACAATTTAGTTAAGGCGAAGACAATTTGCAATTCACCAAGAACTGAAAACCAAACTACGAATGAGACAAATAAACCAATGACAACACCGACATAGACAAATTCAAGAGGACAAGTAAAATAATCGATAAAATTTGGTGAATCAAAAACCAATCCAGTCAAATTCATCAAAATAGTGCACTTCTCGAGGGGGCATAGATGGCAAGAGGAGACCTGGAGAACTAACTAATGCAAAAATTCAACTATCAGTCGAGGGCTGGAACAATTTCCTAGCTTCTCCTTGTTTTCTGCATTGCATATGTTGACGTAAAACTCTAGTAACATTGTTAAACATTGTTAAAATAATTCATATTACAGCGTAGAGCTCGCCAAAGGCCTTGTTCAGTTCTATGCACATACATATCTAACTTATCTTGCTGAAGACATTGCCACAATAATCTTACCATACTTAAATGCAGTACCAAACGTTTTTAGAATCATTGACGAGAAGAATTTTAATCATCGATTTTTTTTAATCCCATTTTTCCACATTTTATCAATAATTTCGATCCTTCTGGCACAATTGTCCTAAACTATGTTCATCATTCGCAAATATGTGTGTTTTTTTAAGACTGATCATCAACGTAAATAGATTAATAAGAGAAGAACTCTTGCCAATTATTCAAACTTATTGGTAAATCGGTTTTCATTTCGCGAAACTTATAGAAGCTTAGGTGATTATTTAGGTTATTTATTAGGTTATTGTCCTTTGTAATCGACCAACTGAGCTCATTATTCGTCGTGCTGTGAATCAATTTCGTGCTACATACACTTTACATGACATGAAGCCATCAACACGTCAACGTAATGTACGAAAGAAGAAATTGTAGTTCCTGTGGATGAAATAAAAATTTACCGCACATTATCAATTGTCAATTCGGCATCGATCGTAACAGTTTGGCCTTTGCCCATCTGCCATGTGGAAGTATTTGCGAAAAGATCTCGGCCTAAGATCCAGTTAGTGCAGTAACTGAATCCACGAGACAATGGCTTGCGTCAGGATTTTTAGAATTGGGCTCTTGAACAACTTGCAAAACCCATGAGACTCAAATATAGCCAGAAAGCTGCACTGTTTGCTGTGACCTTCAAGGCATAATTATGTCCTTACTTTTTCAAAAATGAGGCCGGAGCTGACGTTACAGTCAACGGCCAACTTTACAGAACAATCAATGGTCAGTGTTTATTACTTAGAATCTGTGGATGACACTGATCCGGATAGTATATGTTCCCAGCAGGATGGCGCTACTAGCTCATGAAACCATAGACTTGCTGAACCCTCGATTCAACGACGACATTGTAGCGCCAAATGGACCAGTAAATTGGCCACATAAGAAATTTTCGTCGTCGTCAATTCACAATATTTCATTCAGCAAAAATAATTACCAGCAGCCGAACTGACATTTACAAAATATTACTTTAAAATATATAACTCGTATTAATCATTCTGAAGAAATTTGTGCACGATCGAAGATGAAACTTTGTAAGACACACATGTATGTAAATAGTCTGTTCATGGCACTCACGACTTTCAAAACTGTTCGTGCAATAGCGAATAACTTTTAACACGTGAATCTTAAATAACTATTAAAATAGTACGCGTTCTCGTGATGAAATCTGTATCATCAGGGCTTACGACTTTGTTGCTTTTTGTATGTATCTGTGCAGATTTACATACTTTCCTAATGACTCTGTTTGGTTCAGTTGACTTGGGTTGGGTTTGATTGGGTTGGGTTGGGATTTATCAGGAGATATAGCTTGGGTATAAAATGGAGATTATTTGTAATTTAGCATGTGATATAATGATAACGAAGGGAAATATTTGTTTATTTTAATTCTGCATTTTTTTTATATAATTTAGGTTGTAGTCCCATATTTATGAAACGACTATTTATATTATATTATTTTTAAGAATTTTGAGTGAATTTTAATGAAAATATTTTAAATTAGTGAACATGCAATATACACACTAATTTAGATTATATTAGTTATCAATTTATTTGTATTTTCTACGAAAAGCCACATATCAGTACATATCACTGAATACATGTTTAGGATAAATAAATTGCGTAACATTTGTTTGCGAGATATTTATTGTTTATTTATTTGTTTATTGACTTTATTGCCAGTAACGAATGATTCGATTTCTACAAATTAAAGAAACATAAATAAACAAATTCAAGGTTGTAACAAATGTAAACAAAATAAACAAATTCAAGGTTGTAACAAATGTAAACAAAATTATATACGTTGTGCATGTGAAAGAATTATTCGGACACCCTTAAAGCTCCGAATACAAACGAAACAGAAATAAATTCAGAAAGAACCGAGGAAGATTAATAGATTTGGTTAAAACCAAATAACGTTAAAATAAAAGTCGACATCATAAGATGTGGTAAATCTGATAGTTTGAAGGTAAGGTTTATAGTGATTTCATAAAAAATGTTAATCTAGCGATGAAAAATTATTCTAAAGGTAAATAGGGGTTAAGCTTGATGAATGTTCTAATTTTAAGGCCTCAATGCCTTTGCAAAGCAGACATGATTGTACAAATATTACAAATTTACATAATGTAATTCACATTTGAACGTTTGCACTTATGGTTATTATTTACATGCTTCTGTCATCTTATTTAATGTGATACACATTTCTTTAAGTTTACCATTGGGATATTTTGGTTCGGTTAATTCAGGCAAAGAACAGTTTCACAACAAAAATATCTCTTCCTGTTGCCAGCTTTACAAGTTTTTATGTCACATCCACGACCAACTTGATCACCTTGCAGGGTCTCTCCTATGAAATATGCAACCTCGTCTTTTTACATTTTTCTTGCAATTACATTCTACTTTCGGTTTTCATTTTATATATATTTTTTCAGAATGTATTTCAGTTTATTACATCGGCACTGGTATATTTCTCGTTGGTTTATTCTTGTTTTATTTATTTGTAGATGTTGTTAAGTGTTTAATAATTTTTTAATTGTAATTTTCAATTTGATTCAATTTTTTTATTGTCATTTTCTTTCATTAATTTCTTTGTATAGTTCTAGTTTGCATTTAACTTTGTGCCAAATTTATGTTATATTTGTAAAATCGTATTAGCTCTTGATTTTGATAAATATTATATAAAATATATATGTACTAAATAAATATTCATTTTACATAATTTATTTTATGCGACTCTTCATTCGTGCTTGTTCCTGTGCGCTCGTATATACAATTTCTTGTCATTCGTTTTCGAGGACGTACCACACGCAGTAGATGTTGAATTTTGTGTAAAGTTTATACCCGTGTCGTCGGCGCGGAATCACAATATGTTCTAAAAGCGATCGCCACTCAACTCTGTCACTCACCTGAAATATATTGCATTGCTGTTTGTTTGCCCTGAGTCGCACACGATCGATTTACGAAGCAATAAACTATTCGTATCAAATATACGGTCCAGAATTTGCTCGAGCGAGAGCGAGAGCGAGGGCAATACACCATTGTTATCCGGGCGCGATTTCGAGTTTAGTGTTACTGAACATATTAAATTTCTTGCTTGTTTTCGTTAAAATTATGCAATTCTAAAGTATGGAGAATGAATCGTATTTGCCCAGGCAAATAAATTTCAAGCGCGTTCAGGGACAAATGGGTGATATTAAACACATAAAATATTATAAAGCAGTGGAAGCTTCGAACGTAATATGGGTTGAATCAAAGAGGAAATGCCGAAATAAGAGTCATTTAATGAAAATCGTATGTACGTAGCACGATTAGATTATTTAATAGAGAATATTTAGCAAATTTATTATTAGTTAGATTTGTGATAGGGCAACGTAATCTAATATGCTCCTAGCTACTTTAAATACTGATGAGAGGGAGCAACGAGATTCCCAGACGACAGGTGTTAACAAGTTGGTGTTATTATCTCGAATTATATACGATCTCATTCTATAAACTATGAACGTATCGCTTTCTAGAATGTTCATGATGCACTCACATATTTTATGAGTAGTAATATATTTATGTGACATAAAAGGCAAACAATAAGTGTTTCCATAAAAGGATATTTATTGTCTGGTATATTAAAACATTGCCTGCAGTCGGAATTTGTAAAATTGAACTAAAAATGTCTTTAATGCTGTGGCCAAAGAATACTATAAGCGATTTATGCATAATAGCAACTAGTTCGTCTTTCTCTGAACGTGTAGAAATTGTGTACAACGCCGACTTACAGCAAAGTCGGCGTTGTGCGTGTGGAGTTACAGTGGGGCGTCATATCCTGCCTTTTGGACGTACATGTACAAGAATCACTGTCACTCTCCTAGGGACAAACCGCAGTTCCCCGACAGCCGCGCCTGTTATCGGGGACACAAGACTAATAGCATGCTATTCGATTCTTACTATAGTGATCGAACGAGGCAACCGACGACGAATAACACAATACAAATGACACAGACATCACGATGGAACTGTGACGTAAGACAAAACACAACTCTATGTCCTCATTTTTATAACGTACCCTTTCGCATGACACTACATAATTGCGCGTAGTCGCAAATGTACTATATCCGTGAAGACTACTGGGGCACATTTCTGCTCCTCTTTCTTATTTTTACGTTGTAGTTCAGACGGCATGTCCCACTACTCAACGCTTAGCCGATTGGTGAGACAAAACTGTGTACTCGAATTTACCAGCAACCACAATTTCAATTGCACAGTTGTACGCGCCACAATTACCATTTAATTTTCTTTAAATATTTAATTACCCAAGATAATTAATACCTTGCGCCGTACCTTTGTTCTTCCTTGCCCGTACATAACAATCGCAGGCGATACGTATTGGAGTTACTTTTCTTCTAGGAAGTCCTTTAGCGGCCAAAGGCTGTACGTCTACTAATGTTCGGTACAATGAAAATAAATAGCAGCGGTTAAATCAACATTCCTTTGTCTCTTCGTTTGCGCCAACATTTATTTCACTGCAGGAATGTTGTTGTAGGCAATTTATTTCGTGGGTCACTTCTCTCGCGAAATTTCACTTCGGCGTCGTACGGAAATGTTTTTACTGGACTGTTGTTTTTTCCAGACCAGATATTATGATAAATGGGACGCTAAGCAAACATATCCGACGCAGCACTCGCGCAAGTTTTCATATTGAATCTGATTTTATACCGAGAATGTACCTGCGAGAATCTGAACTGATTCGTATTTTTAGGGGCAGCGGCAAATGTAATTTATTTAATAAAATAATTCCCTCGCCAGAGTCGCAGAAATTGATATTTGCGTTTTCCAAATTATGGCACACAATTTCTTTGCATTTTCGTATAAATCACATTTATACAGTGGACAATACCAAACTACATGAAATAGTCAAGACTAACGATGTGGTAGAATTGCAGCAATCCCCAAGCTTTTACTTACTGAACATTTAATCAATAGGAATGTTCAGAAATCAGTCCATTAAAAGGCGTATAAAATGGTCATAATTCACGTAATTAATATATGATATCAATTTTAACTAAATAGTCATTCGTGACAGGAGCAATAGACTGTCTATGCCTATGCATCATTACCATTGCTTATATTTACTAGTTACTAGGTACCTAAACAATTAGAGAAACATAATTGCAAATCGGAATCTGTGGTTGGAAAAATAAAATAAAAAAATATCACCCTTACCACACATCACTTTATTCAATCTGAATATACGAGGGGAGATCAGTATTTACGGTCCCTAACACAGAAGGAAATAAATTGAAGAAATATCATAAATCAACGTCGATGTATTTGGTCCAATGATACTTTGATTCCTTTGGAAAAAAAGTATTTTATAACTGCACGAACCTCCGATTTTTCCATTTTTAGAATTTCTCTAAGGTTGTCTATTTAAATTCTAAATTATGTCAACAGGTAACAAGTGACAAAACTACAATTGAACCAACGTAACAACAAATGATTAATACTTTAATGTGTCAAATTGATTCAACGTCACTCAACGCCTACTATGTCAGGGACGCTAAATAATGATCTGCCCTCGTAAATTTTAACAACTATGCCGTCCTCTTCAGCGGAAATAATGGAGTACTTCTTCTGAAGATGACAATAATGTTGTTCAAATGTACATTCAGATTGAATAAGTTGCTGTGTGGTAAAGGTAATTAATACTTATTTTGTTTTAATCACTGAAACACACTAATTATTTCGTAGTAAGGATTATAATATAATATATAAAAATTCGTTACGATTTTTCTATTATTAAAAAACAATAGGCTCCAACCTTATTAGGATCCATACAGAATCTACAGCTTTAGTTCCCGTTTGAATTTATTGATGACGTTGACTTTTAAAACTGGACAAAAAAATCGTCAAACCCAACCCAAGCATTATATACACTTTTATTATTATTATTATTATTATTTTTTAATCAAAATATTACATTTAAACCACACCGTTTGCAGTTTTTGTCCCCGTTAATGGTGAGAATTTTCGTGCATTTTATTTTGAAACTGTCGACCGTTTTTGCATTTCAGAAAATGTTGAGATTTTACGCAATTCAAACTAAGTCCTTACAATAAATTGTTTCTTATTTTTAAAGTTTTTGGTTTTTTAATCTCGTTTTCTGCTAAAACTATCGTTACTGTGTCTTCATTTTTTTAATATATTCTTGCTAATCTATATTTATTTTATGGTTGGGTTGGGTTGGGTTGTTCTAATGTATTCTTAATGATTCATTTTGTATGTATTTTTATTTTAATTTTGTTTCCAACTATTCTTGACGCAATTTCCCTTCTCCTGATATCAAATTTGAATTAATTAGTTATTTTTTTATTGTGGTTAGTTACATTTTAGTTCGTTTAATTTTTTACCTTCATTTGCGTTGCATTAAATATTCTCGTTTAATTTATTTTTCTACATATATCATTTGCAAGGTTCTCAGAATTTTTTTCGTTATAGTTTTTAATTATATTTTTTCATTTTACTTCCCCAGAGTTCGACCTTTTGTCAATGTGAAACGTTACGAGAATTTTTTTCAATAATTCTACTTAAATGACGTGGGTTTGCTTTGGTTGTCCATTTTATCGAATTTGTTCGAATATTTCATTAAGAGAGCGCAATGATAATAATTACTAAATACTTCACAGAAACATTTTTTGTCTTTGTACGACTGTATGGATTTCCACAATTGTTTGTGCCAAAATTTACAAAATGTACAAAACTGCAAGAAATAAAAAAGATCGAAAATAGTAATATAATATATAATTTGCTTTCTTGCGATTTGGCAAGTCTGTAAATTTTCACAAACAAGAAATACAATTTTGAGCATTTAACAATTTTTCGTGTTTTTCTTTTTTTATTTAATTTTATATTTGTTGCATTCTTGAAACTTAACATTTTATAAGTTTTTGAATTGTTTATGATTATTATTAAACTATTGCGTTTATGTTTGATTTTTTTGCAATTTTAAAATGCTGTAAATTTTCTCGATGTCGACACGAACAACAATTGCTATTTCTTGCAATTTTAGACAATTTTATTCTTTGTAAACTTTAATTTTTTCATATGACGCACGGTTTGAGCAGCGTTTCGTATAATATGGCTCGGGGCACAGGGACAAGACACCGGTAGATTTCGACATCGGACTTTTGCATTTCGAATAATTTTATAATTTTTAAAAAATTTTCAAAATTGTGATTTTACAGCATTTTTTATTTTTCCCACAATTTTAATTATTTTCCTTCGACATTTTTTACAATTTTCTCGTTGTTATTTTCACCATTTCCGGTAATTGTTAAATAATAGTAATTGCAGTGTTAATTATTTTGTAATTTTTCACAATTTTGATGTATTTTTTGGCACATACAATGAGCTACAATGTACCCGCGTTTGGGTTAAATAGATTCTTACGTATTATTTAACGCAAACGCGGGTAAACGATAGCTCTTAGCCGGCGCCTCTTCGACAAATGCAACCAATCCGTTTCATTTACGAGGAGCACTTCACGTACGAGTTCCGATCTTCCGCTCGCGACGTTTTTTTTTTTTTAAGCGGCTTTGGCTACAATATCAAAGTTTTTCATTTTATTATTGTAGACCACTTGATTTTCGTACAGAGCTAAATTCAGCTCGCAAAACCTTAACCTAAAAGTTATCAAAATTTGTAAATGTAGAATTTACCCCGAAATTTCTGCAATTAAAACGCCACAATCCAACACTTACACATACTTATATCGTCCGGCTGCCCTGACCAGATGAACCTAAGAACCCCGATTAATAATAACAAATCGTTTACAAAATCGCATTTATTGTAATAAATTTATTCTACCGATTTAAATGATGATACAAAGAATTTCTAAAATTATTTCTGTACAGGAAAGATTCAAGAGGAAAATGCATAGATCCGTATATTCGTAAAACCCACTCGAAATGTGAAGTAAAATTCGCAACGTCGAGTTGTAACACAATGAAATTCCCCATTATAATGAGCGATTAGACGAACAGCGTTCACATTACAGTTAAAAACTTTGCATAATCAATAGCCACCAACACATTGACGAATTCACAACTAAAATGATCTAAATGGCACGCTAAAAGCGCACTGGAAGCGTTTAATTAAAATTTAAGCAACTTTACACGTTCCCAGTTTGTAATAAGTAAGCTGATATTACACTGCGCTAATTAATTGGGGGACGTTAGCATAATCGTTCAAGATGTGCAGGCGGTGGTGTCTTGTGATTTCTTGGATATGAATCCATTAGACGAACGCCTCATAACTTCAAATTAAGATACTTTGTGGACGAGTTATCTGATTTAAGTTTGATTGAAGACATTATAGATATTATTTCTATGGCAATGGAAGCTATTTAATGTAAGTAAATATATCACCTAAAATGCAATCCATTCGTTAAGAAGTTAACGTACGAATATGGTCTTGGAACACCAATTTTGTAGTCGCCAGTAAATTAATTAACGTTCTAAATGTATTAATAAACCTGCTTGAATTTTATTACTGAATTTAAAATTCCACAAGTTTCAAACCGCAAAGCTCATTATCGGAACATTCCAAAAACTATCATGCACGAGTTGATGCTACGTGGAAGCATGTGGCGTATTTATTTGATGATAAGAACGCGTTTCACCAGAGGTTCGTGCCGGGAAAAGTTGCACAAAGACTTTTCGGCGCGATTCCATTTAGCGAGCTGCATACTACGAAAAGTTCGCTAAAGCTTTACAGTTCATTTCAATACATTTGAACTTTAGAAACTGCCGTAATAATCTTTAACAAACAGGCTGGATATTACAGGAATCCGGTCTGCGCTAATTACTCCCGCCAGGGAAAATACTTCGCTTCGCCCCGAAACGATAACGCAGGATTATTTACGAATGGACTGCATCGTGACGTGTCCGATTCGAGCAAATAGTCTCCGTTAGGAGTTCAGTTATGCGAGGTAATTTATTATTATGTGTAGCCCACTACACGCGATCATCAATCAAGCAACAATTTCTCAGATTAGCCACATGCCATGACACACTGCGCTGGCAAACTGCGTTTCTGATGGCAGATGAACGGCGTAATATATTTACGCAAACGTATGAGTTACCACTTAGATGATTAGGCTGTCGTTTTAAACGGATTTGAATTATTAAATCGATTTTGTTGCACGAAAATAGTTATGACCTTCGAAATAAAATTTGGGAAACCAGATGATCGAAAAATACGTTATTTGAATTGCAATTACTATTTACACTATTGACTGCTGCTGCAGAGACCCTAGCGTTCAAAATAGTATCCCCCTTTAACAACGTCCGTAATTATATTTAATCCAAAAGTCCAAAAGTCGTATCGTATTTGACTTTTATCGCTTACGTGAAATGTTACAATTACTTTAACAAATTCTGGTCTAGCCGAAATATAGAAACATTTATGAACAAGGTCAACAACAGGGAGAGAAAGAATCATTGCTATTCAACTTAAGGGGGGATCCTGCATAAGGAGGCCTTAAAATGGCGTTTTTGGGGGATTTTTTTTAGGGCAGAAAAAACTGAGCAAGTCTAGTGAACTTTTTAGAGCATTTTATTGCATATTTGAGCATTAAAAAAAAATATGTCGAGAGAAAAATATTGAAACGGAACCGATTTTTATGCACATTTGTGCAACACCTTTCAATTGCAATTTACAATCGGTGGGAAAGATGTAGCCCGTAATTTTTGTCTGAAACAAAAAAAACCAAAGAAATGGTAATTCTCATATATTTTCTTCTATGTGAACTAAAAAAAAACCCAACATTTTGAAATTCAAGATTTTTCTCAGGTTTGAAAATAAATGTGCTCTTTGCAGGAAGAGAAAATCATTTCAACTTGCTAAAAAAGTTGTTTAGAATTTTTTTTTCATTAAGCTTTTTAGTTCAAATAGAATAGAATGCTACTGAAGCCAACAAAAGTTTTGTTTCGTTTTGATTGCTTGTCTAGTTTTTTCGCAATCACGCCCACCAGTTTAGAAAAATCGTAAAAACGAAAACTCGAGAAAACGCGCTCTAAAGTTTAGGATCAGGAAAAATGTTAATTTTCGATTACTTACGGAATAACTCGTTGTAATCCTACTATAGCTCTTACGAACTCAAAATATTATTGTTTCGAACGACCGATTGAACTTTTTTCAGTACATAGTTCGGTGTTATGTTACTGCGGGGAGGGGCGCGCGTTTCGTTTGTCCGAGCGTTCATGCGTTCGTATATTTTTTGCTCGACACCTCACTGTGTTTAGTGCTGTATCTTTCAAAATATTGCGAATTAGCCGCTATAACTTTTTATACATATTCTTAGATATATTAGGCATAGATTTGAGCAATAAAAAACAAATCGATTTTTTGAGCCTTCTAAAGCAGGTATCACAACTGCAGCACAAGAGGGGTGCTATGTCCTTCCAATTAAAAATTAGCAATATATTTTAATGCGAATCAACTTTTCGAAATAATCCTTTTCCATCTTAGGCATTTCTTCAACTTCTGTGCATTTTGAATTAGAACACTCAGCCAATTTTAAATATTTTTATTAAATACTTTGAAGCTATTTTATAGCATACATTTTAATTTCATTTAAAATTTATTATTTTATATATCGTTGTGATGTCTTAAAATAGTTGAATACCGTAGATATTCTTAAATATTGTTGAATTATTTTGCGCTGATACATCAACTATCTGCGTACCTAGGATTATAAAAAATATATTCTGAATAAATGAATATTTTCCCCATTTTACCATGTTTAAAGAGGCTCTTTTACTTTTCCATAATTTATTACATACGCAACTTCATATAATTTTCATGTCGCCAGTTATTATTTTATAAGCATTGGCAGTCAGATTTAAATTTTAAATCAGAAACATTTTAGTGTAGAGCACGAGCGTAAAATTTGCTGTTAAATTATTAACGTCGCATAAACGTACTGAATCTGTAGTGCATACAAACATAATGATGTACAATACAATTCGATAGATTTTCATTTTATTAGAATTTATAAATAATTGGATATTTCAATACGTGTAAATTATATTTAATTTCATTTTAATTATAATTCGCGATTATTATTATTCATAGCGCTGTTAAATATTTTTAAGGAAGCTTTCGAACCATAAAGCGAAAAAGGAGATCGGAGTCAAAATGAAAATATAACGTGCGATTTAAAATGTAGGTCGCATTCCTTTGTAAAATTATGCATCGCAAATTCCAACTCTGTTCCACTGCAGTGCGCATATTTGACCGTCGATAAATAACATCTGGATGCACCCCAACAATTTTCATTAATTATTTGCGCCCCTTCGAAAATTTATAATAATATAATAGTGTGGGCTAATAAATTATATTGCTACTCAAATACTTGTGCTGATTAAAGCTCTAAAGCTCTCATAAGTCGAAAATTTCGAATGCTAATCACATGGTCATGTATTGTGGCGAACGAAATAAATAGGACGATGTTGATATTGATATTCAATGTTCGTTTAAGCACTGAAACAATGATGTACAGGTAAATATAATTGGAATATTGAAAATTTAATAGAAAGATGACAAAATTCAAAGGGGTGGAAGTTAAGAGCCAAATTAAAACAAAGTAATAAAAGAAATCTAGGTAATATAAATAAACAAAAGCTTAAACATGGTCGTCCTGCAGTGAAATGCAATTGGTTTGGGTATATTTCCTGTCAGCTTTGTGGTTTTTAGATTCCTACACCTGTTTTACTCCTCCAAACAAAAAATACTCATAAGAAATTAATTTTTAAGAAATGTCTTAAAAATTATATGAGAAGTTTCAGAAAAATGTGAAGTGCCACTACTTTAGAAATCCAACGGTTGTATTTTTGGAAATAATTTTTCAACTATTCTTTTAACCGATCCAAGGAAAAGCGAAATAATTTCTTTCCTACCGAGAATTGTAAATTTATGACAAATATAATCTTCTACAAATTTACGATTTTAGCAACCAATTCAGCCAAAACAACCCGGACACTTAATTATGCAACCTGAAATGTTTGTTAATAAATGCGATCTCAATCAACTCACCTGCAAGTAAATTATCTTTTTCTGAAAATATAAGAAAATTGATATATGTAGCTAAGTATGATCCAACCCAATCCAACTCTACCCAACCCAACCCAACCCATTTCTCTAGATATTTTAAATCTTGATAATTCGAATTTTTGCATTTTTAATATTGGACATTTTTCCCGTTTGAAAGTGTTCTCTGCACAATCCAAATTTTTGGCATTTACAATTTTTGAATTTATGTTTTGATCTTGACGTTTTAAAATTATCGACAATAATGACATCCCCAAAATCTACGAAGGAAAAATGTCAACATTTTATTTGTCTTCAATTTTACCATCTTCTTGGTTGTTAATAAAAAATCCAAGATTTATGAATTATTGTTTTTTTAATATTTTATATTTGGTGAAAATGAATTGCCAGAAAATTTTGTAGGATTTTTGCAAAAAATTTATCACTTGAAAAATCATTAGCAGAAAATATTTTTAAGTTTCCTTTTTATTTAAAAACATGCAACGTTTCAGCAGTTACAAAAAAATCCCAAATCAACAAATCGTCGCAAAAATGTTGCTTCTTTCGACGCAAGTCCCTAAGTTGCTCAATTATTATTAATTTGATAAAAAAATCGTTGGGGTATAACTTCACCCAAATGTTCTCGCAATCATTCAATAATAAAACAAATATGTAGTTGTTTTATGACAGGAGTTGTTAATGGATGGCACGGCCTGTCAATGTACAACATAAATTAACAGTTGATGCCACAAGCTGTAATTGTGTGACAGGAGCGATAATTGCGCGACAGGAATTAATAGTTGGTGGCGCCGGCTGTTAGTGGGTGACAGGAGCTGTCATTGTGTGACAAGTATTGCTAGTTGGTGACGGGAGCTGTCATTGTACGATATTAATTAACAATTGGTCACGGGAACCGTCAATGGGTGACAATGACACGAATTTATAGTTGTTGACATGAGCTGTGATTGTGTGATAAGAATTGTCAGTTGATGACGGGATTTGTCAATGGGTGACAAGAGTTGTCATTGTGCGACAGGAATTGACAATCGGTGACAGGATCTGTCCTTTTGCAATAGGAATTGCCAGTTGGTGACGGAAGCTGTCATTAGATGACACAAGCTGACTTTGAATGACATAAGTTGTCATTGTGAGGTAGGAGTTGATTGATTTTTAACAATGGTTTAGATTTCTTACAAATTGCAATGATTTTTCTCCGATTTTCTTCAATGTTTTTACATTTTTCAAGATTTTGAACAATTTGTTTTGATATATTTCGATTTTTACGAAATTAGAATGACGTATTTGACTTTTAACGATTTCCTACGATTTCTTCTTTTTTACGAAATCGCGGAAAAATTGCAAAATTGCAGTATTGCCCTACATATGGAACCCACCCCAGCCCAATCTAAACCAACCCAAAGCAACCAAATCCAATCCAACCCAAATTTCAAGAATGCACGGTTGTTGAACAGTTTGTTGTTCTTATAAAAGTTTGGGTTGGGTTGAATTGGGTTCACTTGGGTTGGATTGGGTTCACTTGGGTTGGATTGGGTTTGGTTGGTTTGGGTTGGTTCAGGTTGGTTTGGGTTGGGTTTCATATTTAGGACAATTCTGCAATTTTCCACGATTTCGTGTTTACGAGATGTGGAAAAAGTGACAGAAATAGACCGTTAGTCGACAGATACTGTCAGATATTGCTTTAAAAATAGGAGCCAATATTTCCCACAAACCTTTAGCGTAGCTAAGTGCACTTTTGTTTTACAATAAATATTTGATCACATTTTCTTTGCAATTGAGTTAATATTTATTAAATTATTTTATTCTTATTTAATGAAATTTATTACAAATTCTCACCAATTTTGCAATTAATTTCAAATAAAATTAATATAAAATTATCAGGTTTATTTTCTATATACAAAGTTTGTTAAAAATTGTTTACATAATTAAACGTTGTGTAACGTTACGTTTTTTGTTATTTTAAACGTTATGCAATAACGCAACGTATTGAAACGTAATTTTATCCCCGGTTTCAACCCAAAGAAAATAACAAAAACACTGTTGGTTGCGTCCACTCACCCCAATGGATATATAAATACTCATTTGCAGAAATTTAAAGAAAAATCAGGTTGCTTGTAAGTTTATGGCTACCATTCATATAAAAAAAGAAAATTTGCAGAAATTCAACACTATTATCAACTTGGATTAAGAACCGTTTGCAGTACAAAATTTACTGTAGTAACAAATTTTAAAATTTTAATCCTAAGTAGTAGCTGGCATGGGTTGGTTGACGATATATTTTTGGTTGACATTATAACCCAACCCAACCCACCCAACCCAAGCCATTTGAAAAAATCTTGTAAAACTTAGTTTCCTAGAAAATATTACATATTTCATTAAAAAACAAAAACAAAAAACAATATTTTATCGTTAAAATTTGAGGGCTTGACTAAACCCTTCGAATAGTCCATTAAATCAGCTCGGTTGCGTGCATGCTTACTTAATTGAAAATATGACTTGCAGAAATTCTCAGGAAAAATCAGCAGTTGTCCGCACTGAACTTTCTTATGCTTACTTATGCTCCATTTTCCGAAAGAACTCTTCAAATGAAAGTTGCTTAGAATTTTAATATTTTTCATTAACAATATTTTCCATAACTCTTACCGTTTCAGATACGAAAAAATGTGATAAGAGTAGACCATCACTTCCTCGTTATATGGATATCTTAATTTTAAAATCTCATAAGTTTAGATTTAACAGACACATACATAAACTATAAGAAAGCTAACAGTAATTTAGAAGTTTAAGTCGGGTTAAGTAAAAATGTTTGTAAACATTAATTATGTGGAGAAGATGCAATTGGTGGATTGCGTTCTAAAAAACAATTTACAGAAATCCCCAATGAAATTGAAGTCCAACAAACTTTATGATTATGTCATTAGTATTGAAATAAATGAAATATTGCAGCAATTCCGATGGGTAGGGTTGCTGACGGTGCATTCTGATATTGATTCATTCAGGTGCATTCTGATAGGAAAACATTAACAGAAATTCACAAAAATATTTTTCTTGCAATTTTTCATCACTGTATGTTGATTTTGAATTAAATTATTGGCTTAACTCTAAAGTATAATCTCTCTACTGATTAATATTCTTCTGAATTCACCAACTTCGGGAAAATGTTTCCTATAAATTATCATTGGGTATTTCAAGCAGTAACTATTTGTTCCCGGGGCCTCGCTGGAGAGAGAGAGAGAAATGTGTTTTAGGTTGTGGCGCTAATTAAATTTGTAAATGAATTACTTTACCTTGTTGATTTTCATGGCTTGAACAGTCTGCTGAAATTATAAGACCAACAGGTTGCTCTTTCTAGAACATAATATGCAAATAAATATCTAAATATCAACTGGAATAGATAAAATCGTGGACAAATTTTTCGACGCTTTACGACGATTTCAGAACATGCTATAAAACCCAAGGCAGATTTCTGGCATACAAATAAATAAATATTATTGCTTCTAATAAAAAAAAAGCCAGTAACGATTTTATTGCAGACGTTAAGGGCGAATGACGTCATAAAATGCTCTGCCAAAGTGAATTTTATATTTTTTGGGAAATAAAGTGTCGGCTGACTTGAAAGAGAATGCATTACATGGACATTATGACATATTGGAAATAGTAGGTTAAATACCTCAGGCGCATTCGAATTCACTATCACGTAATTCCCTTTGACAAGGGAGCACAGTGCGCTTTCAATGTGATTAGGCCGCAATCAATGAAAGCAATGAAATTTTAGCTGAAACAGCAGATTCAAAGGGGACATATTTCCTTTGTGTTTTTACCGTCCGCAAAAAAAAACTCTTTGCGTTTATTTAATTTTTTGTCTGCGGGCGATGCACTAATTACCAACTTGCATATTCGGTCGTAATGATCAACGACCGTCGTTGCAAAAATATTAGTTATTAGGTCAGACGAACATTGTGCTCGGTAATGCCGTCTCCACCGTTTAATAAAGTTTGTCGTCTCGGGTGCGGCGATGTGCGAAAAAGCAGCGTTATACATCGCATGGTAAGGCCATTAATCACTCTGATTTCGACTACTCCTACTTTTCGATTTTAGTACCGAAGTTTTCAACAACACGATTGGTGTTCTTATGTGTATCGCGGTGGAATAATACAACGGAACGTCTCCGACATATTTATCCGGGTTCGCGAAATCATAAGCAAAAAGGATTTCGGGGGGGGGGGGGGAACTCGGCAAATGTCCCTGCAGTTCCTATTAAGAGGCGCAAAAAAATGCCAAAGTCTAACTAATTAACTGTAACGACCCTCGCGACAAGACGCGTAAAAGAGATCAAATAAAACACATAATTTAGTTTAATTAAGATCGCAGGATTAATAATTGAAGAGCTCCATCCGATGGGGAGTTAATTAAGGACAGATTTAAATTCCAAGATGTTTGTGCTCTTTTCAGTTATTGAAAGCTCCGAGTGGAAAACGCCCGCTTCTTGAATTACTCCTCAGATAAGGATTTAACATGTAATATTCAGCACGGCGGAGTGAAAATATAATGTAGATGTTTTAGAATGATTAAATTAGTCAATGCCGGCACTAATGGTCCATTCGTTTTATATCAAGTGCAGTTTTACGTTAATATTTATCTTGTACATTTTTGAATAGATGTTAAGGTTTATGACTAATGATTTAAGATTTAATTGCGAATATTGCACGATTTTATTAATATTACTATCATATTAGTATTATCGGAATATAATAAACTAGCAACAAAAAATATCGAGGGGGATTTTGATTTTTGATTGATTTTTGACTCATTATTTAAGAAAACCGTGATATCAAAATAATTAATTTGGGTTATCTTGACGCTACATATTTGCATAATTAACTTGCAAATTAAATTCAGTGATTTTTATTTTAAATCGGCAAACTGATTATTTAGCAACAGACCACTTATTTGAATATATCATAATAATTAAAAATGTAGTGGCGTATAAATTGGTGCAACTGTTGAGTTATTTTGTCTAATCATCTCGTTTATTATTTGCACATAATTACGTCATTTATTATCCCAATATTACTTTTAATGAGATTAATTCAGATAATTCATCAAAAGGTAAATTGGTGCAAATAACAATAATCAGATATCATGTGCATATATCATTATTAGATTATTTATTTCATGGACGTAGTTCGTGATGTTAAACGATTTATTATAAAATTTTAAACAAATGAGTTATCGTTGTATTTGTTTTAGCTATTTATGATAAAAATTGGATAGCGTTCTTAACAAAAACGACACTAGTTTATGATCAATTTCTAAAAGAAAAAAAATTCACAGGACGATACATTAAACCATAAAAATGTTCCAACCATGTTCAATGAAGACGTGTGTTACGATATGAGAAACAAAACGCTAAAAAAAATAATGGTACCGGTCCAGGAGGTGATAATTATTAAATAACTACTTTTATAAGTGAAATACAGAGGACTGTAACAAAAAAAAACATGTCTAACTAATATTATATGAAACGTACAAAATTGAAAAACCTCAATAATAGAAATAAGCAACTATACAACATTTTTAAATCAACGTCCGTTTCATTTTCAGGTACGTATCAACAAATGGGCTTTATTAAATGATAAGACGTTTCTCGGTTCGCCACTGAGCGAACGTTCCTTGAATGGCCTCCAGTATAAAAATATTGATGTTATCAATGGTCCACATTTTCTTGTGGCGCATATATACGCTTTCGTTTTGAAATATAATAAAGGTTTCAGCAACGCAGTACATATTACCTACCTTGGATTTTATTTCATAAAGTGGCAGTTGTAGGGTACACAATTCCATTCACGTATGTATCTCACGAAAATTCGCAGATATAAAACGTCAGGCATTCGATTTATATCCCGATTTGTAATACGATCGGAGTTTGAGGGAACTTTAGCAATATTTCCATTGTTGACGCTTGCATTTTCGCTGTTTTGGCGATAAAATTGATACAATGGTTCATTCATTATTGAATCATGGGAAAATTTATTGACGTACTTGCGCAAAAATTCTTAGCAAGGTATTTAGCTAGCTCGTTGACATTTCATTGTTGTAATAAAAAGTGAAAAACGTAAATAGTAATAGCATTTTTGTGTTATTTCATTGGGTGACATATTATGAAGACTACGTTTGTAGGTTACTGGATGGAATTATAGCCCATTGCGAATTTAAAGAATGATACCTTGAAAATTATCAACGATTTCCTACATGCACCTTTTTTAGTCTATATCCTCATACACAATATCTAAATTACGTCACAAGTAAAAAAATGTAATACGTTAACCAAGAAAATATGCCTTTCTTATTGTAATTTCAGAATGCTCCCAGTATTTCAGGAGGGACTGCCGTTGACAGGGCATAAGTTGAATGTCTGACGTTTTATGATATCTTAGAATTTCGCGAAATACGTGAATCGAATTGTGAGGCATACAACCACTATTTCAGGAAATAAAATCCAATATGATATATACGGGGTTTATGAAACATTTTTCGTATTTTGCCGCATTTATGAAACAATAAAATCGCACACACAAATATATATACACCGGGCAGAAAAAATGTCTACAAAGGATTTTACAACAAAATACAATTGTGTAATAAAGATGATAAATGAATAATTACCTCTGAATATAATATTATGTGTGGAAAAAACATATTATTTAGCATGACATTTTGGCAGAATTTAATTTAAAATCTTGCTCTAATATCAGGCTGTAAATGACGTGGCGTGCTTGGTAACATTTCTGATCACATGCTGGTCCAACTCTTCTTCCCTTCGATTTCATCGTATTGCAATCTCATTAATATTGCTAGGTCAGTGCGGTTGGCATCTTCGAAGGCATCTTCCCATCCTATCCCGTAGATGTTTCTACTGGGTTCGACTTCGTGGTGGCCACAATAGTGAATTTTCAATGCCTGTGGGTATTATTACACGACTGCTGCAATTTAAGGTCGGGCGTTGGTTATCTTGTATAAAAACTAAATTTAAGTAGGTACGAGTTTCCATTAAAATGCCAATCCACAAGAAAACCTCCAGATGTGGGCTCAATTCACCATTTTGTGTTTTTTTTCTTGTTGACTGTTTTAGTCGTTTAACTAGTTAAATAGAGCACTCTTTCCGCTTGAACGTTACTTCTTCCCTTAAACTTTGCTAACTTAACTCTTATTGAGTTTTATACGTACAAACAATATGAATGAAAACAATTTTATCCTCACCTGATGTTGTACCGCTCCCACTAATATTTTTATTACCGGAGCAGTGAGGGTTCAATTTCGCAAAGTTTGCATCAATGAAAATCTATTGATGTTTTTCGACTGTGCCGTTGACCCATACGTTTTGCATGTCTTCCAGTTTTCCGACGGCTTTTGACAACTCTAGCCACCGTGGTTGGTTAATACCAAGACGTTCATTTTGACTGCTTTATAAATCTGAAAATAATGTGACAGTTTAAGCACAAAGTTTAAAGAAATCTGATCCCAATGAAAGAACAAATGTCAAATATTTAGATTGGTTAAAAAGTTTTTAAATATAAATATTTTTTATTGTAGTCATAAAATGTCTTCAATTGTTGTTGTTACGTTTAGAATACACACTAGTCCGCTTGACGACCAAAGAAGACGACTAGGAGAAATGCCATAAGAGATAAAAATAATATCAGAATTAATGGTAAAGTAGGCAGGAAAGTTTAAAAAAAACAATTAAGGATTAAGAGTACAAGATGCGATGTTTAATAGCAATTGATGGAATATAAAGAAAAAAAATTCAAAGAGGGTAACTAAGCAACTGGAGGAACGCGATTAGACAAGATGTCAAGAAGACCAATTATAAGATATATAAGAAAAATTGATTACTAATGAGAAGAAGAATTCTATCGTGGTATTTGCAGGAAAGCAACGAGAAAATATTGTAGAATTGAACCCCAAAGGAAAATAAAATGGAATGAAAAAAGCAAATTGGAAAATAATATGAAATAATAAATGGCAGGGTATGGGAAATAATTTGAAAACATTTTTAAGAAGAAGTGCCAGTACCAGGATACCGACGGTGAAAATTATAGGGGATGTGGATGTCATGTACAATGAGTAAGAAATAGATTCAGAGGTCAAACTAACGGGTTGATAATGGACAACGAAGCATCTCCTGATTAATAACTACGAACAAAAGGAATTGAGTGAAATAGAAAAAATATCGGACAACATTGATAGGGAATTTTACGCCAGGCCACAATTGATTGGTCAACGATATATTTTTATTGAAGCTTTTATAATTGATGTTTACATCAATAAGTGATAATTCTGCAGTGTCCTCAAAGTTGCAATCAGATTGGGAAACTCTTTCAAATAAAAATGTATGGAGCGGTTATAAGTAATATATATAATGCTATCACTTACCACCAACTAGCAAAGTTAATGCTCTAGCAGACTTTTTTAATTTTTGGACACTAGACCTAGTGTTTGCAAACGATGTGGGTAGAGTTCATAAGTCTGTTGATCATCTAGTTAGACTAGATGCCTATCATCCAGCGTTAACCATTGATTTTGTGTCCAGCAGAATAAGCTGGCGGCTGGCCTATAAACAATAACAATAACTCAAAGTCCTTTAATTTTCGTCAAATGTTCCTGTTCTACGACACACTCTACAGAACTAACTGGTCATTTCTGCTGAATAAAATCGAATCCTCTATCAGTGACGATCCCAAAAGCTTTTGGGGTTACATAAATAGTAAAAAGCTAGTATTAACGAATCCACAGTTAATTCAAATACAATATATGTAATTAATATCCGTGAATCATCGTACTAGCATTCCTGACAAATCTGAAACCAAAAATGACCGCGGAGCCAGACCTTATTCCTTTATTTCTTATAAAGGACTATGCAGATGCCTTGGCCTATCCTCTGTGCTACATTTTCAACGTCTCTGTTCGTACTGCTAGCTTCCCAGATGTCTGGAGATCTGGCACGCTAGCTTCAGTTTTCAAGAAGGGCGCAAGAAATAATATCTCAAACTATAGACCAATAGACAAAACTTGTATATGTAATTTTACAAAACTTTCGAAATGTGCCTTTTTGAGCAATTATATCCTCCCGTTAGTAGCCTGCTATGCAATGCGCAACATGGTTTTAGGAAGGGTAGATCAACCTCCTCTAACCTGTTCTGCGTCACTCAAGTTATAGCACAGGCTATTGACGAGGGTTCCCAAGTGGATGTTATCTATACCCACTTTTCGAAAGCGTTTGGTTTGCGTGAGGTTGTTAATGGCAGTATCTTTTGCGAAGAAGTTATGCAAGCTTTAAATGTTCACATACCAAGGTTATCGTCCCTTCTGAGCGACTGCTTCTACTTGCCTTCACCAAGAATAGAATATAATATTCTACAACATAATAGCAACCGACGCCAGACAGACATTGACATCTTCTCATGTAGTTATAAATAAATAAAAAAATACATTAACGATTACATGAAATATCATAAACGACAAATTTGTAAAATAGATGAAATCTTTTCATTTTTTACTGCTCCACATTATATTGTATATATATATATACACATCGACAAGTTTCAAAAACTTTATTTACATGTTTGTCAACTTATCTTAATACACATTATATTTATATTCATAATATAATAATATGTAATAAATATAATATAATTATATAAATGTAATAATAAATTCATAAAGACTATTTGTACTTTTTACAATTCATTGCAATAATTTTTGTAGATTTCAATATTCCAACACTACGTTCGCGACATGATTTTGTATTATTTTTATTGATTGGCGTACAATCATTTGGACAACATATTTTGAAACGTTCAGGGATATCCGGATATTTTTTTAGTTACATTGACATTAGAATATTTTATTTTATTTTACATTCATCGCTTTGGTATTTATGTGCTGTCACATTGACAATAAGAAAACTTTATATTAAATGAATTCCTGATTTATGCCTGAACTGTCCCAAAAAATTTCGTCACATAAATGCAAGGTGAGAGGTTTTTAATTGAACAGTTGTGCACCAATAACTGTTATGTGTAATGTGAAGAAAGTTTATTACAAATAAGGACTTCATAGAAGTACAGTTTCCGTGAACCTTTTTTTTCGCCCCAATGTTTAGGGGCTCATAGGTCTAACGATCGTAGTTTCTAATCAAAGTAGTGGTTTAACCAACTACAGTCCTTTTTGTTGCTACTAAATATATCCTAACAATGAATATCATAAATTTACTTATCCTATCACTGAAGAGCATGCAGGAAAACTGAAAAACCCGAGATGTCGCATTAAATATTTCTACATTTTATTTAGAACCATCGACAATATTTACAAGCATGACATAATTAACAATTTTCTTAACATAGTTTGTATATTTCCGGCTCAAATTTGTAGCATGCAATTACTATGCTATCTCATTTGCGTTTATGAACTTCTGCGTCTCCACTTCACTTTCCCTTCTATCAACCGAATTCCAAGGCTGTAAATTCGCGCTTCCAAGTATCAGGTACGTGCACGTCCCGAATGTGTAAAATCCGCAAAGCATCCAGAACACGTAAGACCACTGTTCGAAATTATGATTTTCGTTGGTTAGTGCAGCCACTATGACGATGGACACGTAACCACCTAACGAAGCAAGTGCGGAAGCTATGCTGACTATTGTTGCACAGAAATTGGGAGCTATGTCCAAACCGTTAACTTGGTGGCCAGCGACGGTTGCCCCATTGATCGACAACGTTAAAGTAAATATTACCACCGACACTATCGGATCTTCCCCGAAGACGGCTTGGATAGCCATTAGTATACCGGGAATGAGCATACTGAAGCACACAAATCCCTTTCGTACTAGTGTAGTTGGAAATTTTCCTCTTGCAATTATCCTGTCGGCCAGGTACCCTGCCATTAATGCTACCATGTAGTTACCTACAATTTTAAAGTAATTTATAAGCCTGATCAGGTTGAAAAAAGGAAATAGTTCGTAAATAAGTGTTGGCTTTTAATGTGCAGTAATATAATTATAAAGGATTTTAAACAAAGAAAAGCATACACACAAAAAGATTAAGTAAATTAAACACCTACCTAAATAAGGAAGTCCAGAGAACATGCCGTTCTGTTTTATGTTGTAGTTCAACACCTCTTTCATGTATGTTGGAAGTTGAAAGGCCAACGTAATGTAACTGGCATTACAACACCCCTGTGTGATTATGATGGCCCAAACTGGTCCGGATGTGATTAATCTTCGCCATGGTACAAAGTTAGGGGTTTTTCCGATAGTGACTTCAGCAATTTTGCGTTCGATTTCCGTCCTTTCAGACAAATTAATTCTCGGATGTGCAGCAGGTGATTCGTAAACCAAGTAGAACCACCAAATGCACCAAAGCAACCCTATCGTCCCCGTGACGTAAAAGCTGGCAGACCAACCGAACCTATCGATCAAGAAGCCACACGCCGGCAAAGTAAGAGCTGCTCCCAGCGCCGAAGCTCCGAAGTTGGACATGAATTTCGAACGATCCGTGGGAATTATCCATTTGGTGATAATTGGGAGGACCGATGGGAACGTTGAACCGAACGATAGCCCCAGAATGCCGTTCAGGATCATGACTGGCACGGCGCCAAAATAGCACGTCAATGGAGTAAGGAGCGTCAATATGCTTGCAACCAACATTCCACCTCCGAATATCATTTTGGTACCGACGATTTCTGCGAGTCGTCCTCCAGGAAGTTCGGTCATGAGGTACCCCCAAAAGAACATGCCGAATATGAGGTTCTGCTCGTATTTGTTCCAATTGAACTTGTGCGACGTGGTTACGTTCGTGCCGTTACTGGTCAGTGACGTGTCGTTATTTTCGTCTCCCACCATGGCGGTGATCGCTATGGGGAGGTTCACTCGCAGCATGTGATTGAACATAAATCCAGAAATGACCATAAAAGCCAGTATTTGTCGACATGTTATGTGATCTAAAAATATTTATTTAAATTAATATACATTAGCCCTAATTATTGATAGCATAGCTGTCCAAATTATGTACTGAGAAAACTGAGTCGTTCGATTCTAAGTCATGTATAAGTAGTTCCGGGAAATGTACGCACTTTCCGCTATCTGGTTTATGAGGAAACGTTGAAAGCAAAAATATATGTTACAAATATCTAAACATTTCTATACTTCCACGAGCAAAAATTTGACGAATCGTAGTATTGTTATCATGAATTTCAAATGTTTTGTTATGCTCGAGGTGTTTTCTTCGTAAATAGCCAATGGATGTGAGAAATTCGAGTAGATAACGTTCCGAGCAAATTTTTGTGTGCTTTGTCGTTAAACGATTCCACGCAGTTTTAGATTATTTGACTTGGTAGATGTAAATTGTTAATTTCTAATTGGTCTAATGGCTGTTTTGCGGAAATATTACAATTGTACATTAACAAGAATAATATATAAAAGCCTCAAATGCTGTTACTAATGCATGGATAGCTAAGCAAATTTAATTTTAAAGTTTTATGATTTAGTTTTTATTATGCGATGAAGGTAGCAGTTAGAAATTAAAATTATTATTTTATTATTTTTAACTTGCCAATGAAGTTCTGAAAGTTTTTCATTTTCCAGGTACGTCAAGTGGTCATCGAAGAAAAATGAAAAATTAAGGTAAGATAACTCCTACTTAGTTACAATATTTGGTGAATGTTATATATATTTATATATGTGTGTTTGTGTATGCCTCACAAACATACACACACACACACGCAGACAAACGTGTTTCAGCATCAGTAACAATATGAGTTGCACGCATTGCTAGCGAGGCTAGCCATTGATGCACAAACGCAACATTTAATTGAACGTGCTGTGGCTGCTGCAACAGTAAAATTTTTTCCCCAAAATGTACATACATCCATTTTAATGCTTTCAAGTAAATATATAAATATTTGTAAACACTATTTTCGATTTTAAATAACGTTGAATTTATCAGTGCAATCGAAAAGACACTAATTGAAATTTTATTATAATAATATGTACAAATGAAATTGACACAAAAATGTTTTATCACACCAGTAACAAATAATAATTGTTTGATCTGCATTTGTGCATATGCAAAATATAATAATAAATAATACTAATAATAATATTTATTTATTCAATTTTATTTTTTAATAAATTATCATTATAAATATTACGTACGACTCAACAGTTATCTAAGGAACAACATATATTCGTGGTGTTATTTGGAAAGCTATGCCATCTAAGTGGAAATTTAGATAACATAATTCGTTCATGAATTTCTAAAGCTCACCTGTTAGTTTGTTCTGGTGCCACGAAGATACCATTATTTCAATTAATTAGCTGTCTGCGGAAAGCAAGTGCGTCGTAGATTTATCTGCAAGTTCGTCTTCTCCGTGCGTCGGCTAAACTGATTTTTTCACTATGCGGGTGTTGTATATCGGTATTCTTTGTAATACTTATCTAGGAATGTTGCATTTTATTTGAATGCTTTGAATATATTATCACCTAGAATGTGTAATTATATGCCGAAACGTAATTACACATTTTTCGCATTCCTACTAAAATTTACATAACTAACGGTTATGGGAAAAAAACGTATTTGAAATAAACAATAAATTGTTGAGTTTTATATGAAATATCATTAGTGTGGAAAATCAATTATGAAAAGATAATTTTTAT
This sequence comes from Geotrupes spiniger, assembly GCA_959613385.1. NCBI lineage: Eukaryota > Metazoa > Arthropoda > Insecta > Coleoptera > Geotrupidae > Geotrupes > Geotrupes spiniger. The sequence continues at coordinate 32,243,156 of OY390736.1, read as the reverse complement.
TGGGTTGTATAGAATAATTAAGAAGAAGCAGAGTAAGTCACTTCAGAATAATTTATAATATGACTTGGAGGATAAATGAATTACGATGCTACAACTGAAAAAAAAAGAAAAATGAAAACACGTCCTAACTCAACTTAATAATTATTAGCTTATAATACATAAAGTTGCATCAATACAAGGATATAAACTCAAGTTGTTTTGCAATTAAGTAAATATTAACTCATCCCCAAGATTATTTCATCTGTGTCTTAGCAACTGTGCCTGAATGGTTCGGTAGATGAATCTTCCAAAAGTAACATGTTAGTACCAACCAGAAACCATCACGCTGGTATAAAACGCAAAGCGTGCAATGTAACAAATAAGGCACTGAAAAAAGTGTAACTTGGCCTTGCGATTGGTTCGAAAATACGACGTTCGTTCAAGGGTACGCGGCGCTATGACAGGAGCGTTTCTGGGCGCCGCGCGGGCAATTTACGATTGGAAATGGGTGATCCACGTGCGAGTTCCATGCAAACTGCATTTTTTAATCAAAATGATTAATTAGCTCCTAGCTCCTAGCGCTTAGCTTTTGTGTTTTGTATTCTTTTGTATAAACATCAAATTCTAAAGATTGGTTCAAGATACACATTTTGACGCGTAAGAATGGCAAATTTTTATTATTTTCAAAATTTTTATTACTCGTGGGGTGCTGAAATTATTGAATTGGAAATATCGTAGAGGTCTTCTTTAAATTTATTCGACTGAGTTCAGGCGCACGATTTTTCTACATGAAATAAGTATCAATTTTATTTATAAACTTGCTCTTACTGGCCATATTCCCGAATGGCGCTGCGCTATTTTCTTTTGTCTTGTTAAGATTTTTATGCTTTTGTCCGTATTTTTAAGGGACTTCACTTCGTTTTGACTATTAAATGCCGTTGCTTATCACTATTTATTCAAAACACCGTTGCCTAGTAACGTTATTATTAAACTTCTTATCACAGCGACGTGCACTATAGAACAGATAAAAGGACACTGAATCTTGGCTATTGTTAGATATCCATTTTATATCTCGGCGCGAACAAATACTATTATTGTAGGATCTGTAATGTTTTTACCGGCTTTTACAGTTTTCGGTGTTTCCTACATAATTGTATCTTCATGTGTCTTCATATTGATATAAACTACATAAACATTCTTCTTCATTTTGGCAGTTCTTTTCGTTTTCGCTTTTAATTCTTGGCCTCAAGGTGTATTTAAAATAATTTTTAATACCGCTGAAGTTTATTTTCTATCTCAAAAAATATTGCTACCCTTACGACAATTTGGTACTTACCGATAAAAGATATTTCCACAACATTTTGACTACATATACTCAACCGAAACTTATGGTAATTACATATTTTTTTAAACGAAATTTTCTGCTTTTTCTTTGTGTGTATTTACCGTTGGGTATAAATGACTTTTTATATGTTATTTTTATATGCGAGTTGGTTGCATTTACATTTGATTTGGCTCAAGCCTTTAATTTGATTGGCAATTCTGTACTCCTAAATAAATTGTTATCTTATGGTATTCGTGGGCCTTGGTTGGAATGGTTAACCACATGGATCTGTTCTTGGACCATTTTTAGTCGTGATATTTGCAAATAATTTGCAGCACTGAATTCTAATTAAAATGCCTGTCAGCTTGCCAATAATATTTCTCTTAAAGTCTCCTCCAGCTGCGCCACCATGGTTTTGCCTATAGGTTACGTACGTTCTTTCACCAATTTATTGTTGGCTTGGACAAATTGAGAAATAAGATATTATGCAATTTTATTGCATACTGTAGTAATGGGCAATGTAACTAAGTAGCAAGATTATACCCACATACTAAACATATTCCGTTTCAACGATGATACATTGATGTCATGGCATGCACAACTAATTGTTGGTGAAGCATAAAAATGCAGCTGCTGAAAATTAAAAAAAGTTCTAATAAATGAAGTTCATTAGACAGAAATGCGATAGCCGAGAATTTCGGCGAACGATAACAGAATGTAAAACTATGTAAGGCCGAACTCCAGAGATAACGTTCAACTGCGAGAATAACACACACTCCACGTGCAATAATGAGTGAATTAATAGAGGGAAGTTCATGATCGATGAATCACAATTCACAAAAGAGTACTAAAAATAATAAATCAAGATAATCAATAGACAATCACGACAACCACTAAATAGAGTCGCACAATTAATAAATCAACAGTAGCAGTAACAAATTGTAATTAATGTCAGTGAGAAAATATATTGATTGGTAAAAGAAGGATGCATAGAGGAATAATTAAATGTTGAAAAGTAATTTACATTACAACCTTAAAACTGTTGTGAACAGTAAATGTTGTTTATGTACTATGTGACAGATTACGTATGTGGTACCTAACGTGGAATGGTAAAATTCCACGATTCTTAGCGAATAATTTAGTTCGCAAAATAATTTTTGTTCCGTGAAACTAAAGTTAGTCGTACCGTTGTTATTTAACTCTTCTACGAATTTTGTTTTTGTTCATATTTGCGTGATTGTGCAAACATTAATTTTCATATTCACAGAAGTTGTTTCGTTTTAAGTTTGTTTATCACATAAAACGAAGCTGAGAATTCTTTGCTTGAATATCATTTCAATCTATAAGTTATCGGAATTTAAATTTAAATTACAAGTCTGAACTTGTACGTTTAAAATGTTTGCATTACATTAAGACAAAATTAAAGAAATTGAACAAAAAAAATAAAGATTTGAGAAACACTACTTATACTATCCAGTATTATAATTATATGCATTATTAAATTATATAAATTTTGGTTTCGATTTCCAAAATTCACGGGTGCTAATCCGTGGGTGATCATAACTTTGGATTTCCTTATCAATAAGAACAACGAAATAGATCAAAGAAAACCAGGAATTACTATGAAATAGAAGCTGGTGATCTTATCAATTAAAAATTCCCATGCTGGCAAAGTAACTCCAATTTGATACCAATTTCGAACGAATCGTTGGTTCTATCGCCATTGGTGGAATCGATGGAGACATAAGGCCAAAATACGATGCCAAGGAAATCTTCACTAACTTTGAACTTTTTTAAATTTGAGTTATCATTTTTTGAAAAATTACTAAAATTCATAAACACGATAATTCTAATTTTCTTTTTCTCGGTAATTTTAGATCTATTTTTATGGATAATTTTTTTTCTTTTTTTTTCTTCCGGAACTCGTCTAGATGATATCCCCAAAAACAAGTCAAATATGAGGTTCTGCTGGAACTAGTTCCAATGCAATTTTGACAATGGCATCATATTCAGTGGGATCAACACTGTTTCATTTTATTCACTTATTGCTACAGATGTAATTGCTACGGGGATATACACGCGCACCATATTTGGGCATCATTCCCAGAATAACTATAAATAAACATAAAAATTCACAAAAATTAACGCGAAAAAAAAATACGTCAGACAAAAGTTTAAATGCGTGCGTCATATAAATATCTCATGTTCCTAGTAATGTGGAACATTTACGAAAATTTACTGGCAATGTTATCAGCAAACAAGAAAATTCCATTACTTTATTTATATGTTTATGTTAACGTCAAAGTTATCGTCGATTTTTAGGCCATAAATTGAAATATAAGTATTTGTCGTACACAAAATTTCCAACTAATTTAATATTATTACGCCAGCTAATTGTCGAAAACTATCATAAATTCTAATGCCTAGCAATCATGCCTAGCAAATAATCCATTTTTGAATTGCTAACGAGCGCCACGAAGCTAGATACTTTTTATTGTGTACATAATTCAGAAAACGTTTGAACAAATGTTGAAAGGGAAACTGTGATACAAGAAATATTGTATATATATAGATATAATATAGAACAACTCGTTTATCCCAGCATTGCGTCCGCCTTCCTTTGATGTTATTAAGATATAATAAATATCTTCGCATCGTTCATCGCAGCGTTGTTGAGTTTAAAACTATAGCCCAAGGTCTTTTGGTAGTTTGGGCCTAAATTCTATCAACATATGGACATAGACATTCGCATTAAATGAGACTACTTGAACATTAATTGACTACACGTATAATTTTTGAAACAATTAAGCTCGACAAATCAAATGTCAAACGAAAATTTATGCCTGTGTGCGTCATATGAATAATATGTTTGGAGTAATCTGGAAAATTCACAAACCTGCTAATTTTATCGCCAAACATTCCAGTACTCTAATTATATGTGTTTTTGTTGACACTAAAATAATCGTCATTTTTCTCTAGGTCACAAAATAGAATATAAGACAAGGGCCGAAATATTTCTCCTATCTGAACTAAACTAAATTATTGAATATTACTATGCCGGCGTTTTGTTTGTTCCGCGTTTGTTGTTTGTTTTTATCATATAGTTGGATTTCGTCGCATGTAAATGTATCCGACTGGAATGTTTTAATTGGCAATTCGGTGTAAAATAATTATGTGACAAAACGTAATTCTGCTTTTCAAGTTGCCGTTGAAATGGTCGAAACCTATTCCAGGTATTCCTGGAATTTTTTTATTAAATGACGATGTGATTTACATAAAATTCGTTCGGAATAAACGTTTCAGAAGAGTTAAATATTGCAGTGATGGCGATCCTTGCCACAATAGATGTAATTGTTTCCGTTTGCTTTTAGGTTGTTGAACCGAATAGTTTAACAAAGATCTTCTAGGTTCTGTTTAAGAGTAGCTTTAAACCAATTGTTATAGCAATCAAATAAAACATCAATTTAGTTGATCGTGCAACTAGTACTCCTAGTAAATTGCAATAAATTCAAATGATCATTATGTTGAAGATCATGTGCTTAAAAATACGTGGCATATATCACTCATCGGCTAAGAGGTGCAAGAAGTAGTATTAATGTTACGAAATCGCTGCACTTCACACAGAGTAAATACCTACATAAATGCACAGTACTTCAGATCGGTAATACTATGCGACGCACTAATAGCGCTCGTACCTGATATAATGCACGTGCCATTACTGGGATCACATATCTTGTGACCTACAATTGATATATAATATCGATTTATTGGGTGTCCAGACGTATCAGTTATGACTGGATTAATTTGGAAATATTTTCTTGAATGGAAACATTTCCAGGGATTTTCCGAAAGTATTTCAAAGGAGTTTTTTTATTTTGTGCTAATCGCCATTGCTAATATGATGAAGTAGTTCGTTCATAAGACGATAGAGGTGATGATCTTGTTCGTGGCTCCAATTGAAAGAATAACTTAAAATAATGCATGTCGTAGAAGGAATTTAATTATTTACGGATTTAAGTAATAGATAATTTATGTTATTCACCAGGACATTACTTAACTCATGTCAGATATACAATCTGGATTATTTGTAAGATCGTGCCATACTTGCCTACTAAAGCTTGTGCTCGTTAATTGCATTGACTAATGCACTATTTGTAATATAATATTTTATTTATAAATTATACGACGGCCGCTCTATAAAAGTGTACCAGATTAATATATCATCACCATTAAGGCGTGATCTGAAAAATCCGAAAGCTACCTTACTATCATAGCCCTGTCGGTCACATAATTGCTATTGCATAGATTTCGGCTACAATATGGAATGTGAAGCAAAGTTAAAACAAACAAAAAACAAGAAAATAATGTTTATTGTTATGCTGGGTTACAAATATATTTAACTTACTTAATAAATATCCACAACAAGAAAATATAATAGAGGGAATAGGAAAAACTTTGTCATCTTGAGCTACACATTTATTCATCCTTCAAGTCTTTAGCAGCCCTTTGTCTGCTTAGCTGCGAAGCGAACGATGTGAATGGCTGAGCATTATGGATAGTTTTATCGACCTATTCAAAGAACATTTTTATGTTAAGTTGTCGTTTTTGTCTTTTCATTTCAATAAACAAATTCTCCAAAGGATTCAAGGCTTCTGTTATAGTATGAGTATTTTTTCTACTGCGTTCCATTATTGGATAATAATCAATCTGTTGATTTTTCAAGAGTCCATGATGGTGGTTCTTGTTGACTTGCATCCTCACCGTCACTTCATCGTCACTCTCTTCTGGAGAAGATTTGGTGAACACCTGATCTTCTTCGTCGATGTGATCACTGAGTTCCTCTTTGGTCGTATCGTTAAATCCTTCTCCACCTATATGCTGCGCTTGGTTAAATATCGTTGTTAGGTGTGGGTTAAATGACTTTCGACATTCCACAACCCAACATCAAAGCATGCGTCAACCATTGTTTAAACCATTTCGAAAACCTGTTGAATGTATACGGCTGAAGCAATGAGGTCATGTTAGTTGGTAAGAAAACTATTGACACAGGATACCCAGGAATATTGTCTAGTATCAGCAGCACTTTAATTGGTAATCGTTCATTTTCAAATATATTTTCACTTCCGGAATAAAGCATCGATGAAACTATTCCGTAAACAGAACGGCCGTAATCCACGCCTTTCGATTTGAAAGTAATCTGCGAAAACACAAGTAAGCAAGCTATATTCTTCTTTTTAAGAATATTTTGTGATCGGTAAACACATCCAGGTTTAATCATATGACTTAGTTGCTATAAAACGTAGTGCTGTCTTTGCAGTGTTATGAATGTAAGTCCGTTGGGGCATCTTTTTCCATCACAATTACAAAATTGCTTAGGATGATAATTCTTTTCTGCAATTTGTTTAAATTTTCCTGGAAATAAGGCAGCAGCTGCATGATCAGTCGGCGCCGAGTTCCCTGTCATTTTCATGTTTTTTTTTAAATTTAAACCTAGTTTTAAACATATGCAGCCACCCCACGAGGGCACTACTGTATACCCAATTTTGACAATTCCACATAATATTCGATAAATGCATGCATTCCATTATTTACCAAATGATCACGTTCCTTTGGTTTACTATAAATGTGCACTCCAGTAAATTTAACAATTCGATACCGCATGTACACAAAAATGTATGTCATAATCAAGGTCAGAAATACGTCACCGAATCCTTTACTGGCCTTTGTTTCGGAATCTGCTGAATAGGAATTTACTAAAAAAACATCAACGTGAATACTGAAACTCAATAACTTGTGATGTCATTTGCGACGGGTTTCTATATCCGTTTAACGGTTCTTGCAACACTTCCTCAGGATGTATTGAGAAACTAGTAATTAGTCGGTCGCTAAAGATCTCGAAAAATATTCAATGACTTTCTGAGGATGGGCCTAAAACCTAACATAATATGAACCACGACTACTGAGAGCATGAAAATTTAATCATTGCTTACAAAAAGTAAAAAAAAGTAAACAAGTATCCAAATATGTGGGTAGGACAAGACACGATTTCGATCAATTTAATTCTGCTGATATTACGTTATGTTATTCGATTATAATAGACTAACTTAGCCAGACAGCAATAATTTTCTCCAGAGAATTCTTGGGATTACATTTTCTGTTAGATCTCCTAAAAAGTAGACCAAATTTGAGGATCTGTTGGTCGTGGACCAAATAAAAATTGATATCGTATATTTACGTACGTATGCATGTTGCATTGTTCTTGTAGGAGGGGGGCGTCTTTGCATTTTCTTCGCTTATTATCATTTCCGTGACTTCTGTGTTCTTTGTAGAGTTGGTAAGTTCTCCTGTCTTAATAGAGATAGTATCATACCACATGCCTACAAGAGACATGCGAATATTTTTCTGTGTATTTTGTTGGGAATTTCTCAATAGTACACAGATACATTGCTTAACTTAAATAATAGATTTGTCAACTATAATAAACTGGCCAGCATCTCCAGATTTTCATTGATTTCTTACGTCCAGGAAGGTCTGGAATGAGTAACAGGAGCAAGTAATATTGTCTGGAATGCAATAAACAAATAACAAGTTTTACGAACTCGAAGTAGGAACAGACGAAAGGACCACACACAAATCCTTTTTAAAAAGTTCCTTATACGAATCGTAGGTTTATTTAATTTTAGTAACATACATGAAAGAACGCTCACCTGTCATTTTTGCTTCCCGCGAGAAAAACCAATTACTTACTACCATTGTCGTAGTTTATTTAGGTCGTAAATTGAAATGTTGTTGTTTTTTTTTTGTCATAATATTTGTCATACCTACTGTTATCAAGTAAGCCAGTATTGGTATGCGGGTTTTTTTCCGTATTTGTTATTGTTCGATTTAAGGAATGCTACTTTATATTCAAATGAGACATATTATCAACTGAAATATTCTGACGCACAATTTGAGGCAAAATAATAATACGACGAAATACAGTCACATCGCCATTACCATTTGGAAAACAATTTGTCGGTTTTTACAAACAGCGTTTCAGGTAAATGTATATTGCGGAATTTTTCCTCGAAGGCTGTTAGAATGGGATTCTTTTAATGCACTAACTACAGTTTACAATTTTACGTGGAATACGTTACCGATGGAGTCCCTTCCATATTTCTATAGCACTACAACAGCTAAAGCACATGTTTCGTCTCCACTCACTGCCATCTTGTATCGTATATTGCTCTATAACAACAAAAATGCCCCTATAACATTTTCATTAACTAAATTTTTAGATCTGATATATTAAAACGTAAATAATGGATTCATTGACCGTTTCTCTTCCATCCTTCAATGTCGTGTAAATTCAAAAATTGTAATCGCAATCGTACTCGTTACAAACATAGCATAAACGTCAATTTTAGTGATCTCCCTACACATCTGTGTATTCATCCCATAACTGATCCCAAGATTCTTTCTCCAATGGTAGGTTCATAAATCGTTCAAGTCTTCAGGTAACATTAATATGCACATCCATAGCATAACCTGCTATTCCCTGCTTTTTCAGATTCTTAAACGATGTTTCTTTCCCACATTTCTTTAAAATGTCAGTACCCAGTTCCCGATAGCTGGCTATAAAATAACGTAGTATTTTTATAATCTTCAGTATCAATTATTTACTAGTATCATATTTGCCCAATTCCATTTCCATTTGTTTAATTTGAGTGGAAATGAAAAATAAATCTATGAAATGGTCATCAAATTAAGTGCACTTAGAATCGGCGTTATGTTGCAAATTCTCTTCTAATCGATGTAGTTGAAAATCGTTTAGTTTTACCATCACGTCGGCAACATAATTATGAACGTCGCATATGAAATATATTTGTGTATCTGGTTGACTATTGCTAAACGTGCAATAAAATTTAATTTCAGTTTCCGGAAATACTAATAAGATATAATATTTTTAGTACCATTATTAGAATTTGCAATTAAAATGAAATCAGAGAACATAAATCAAGTAAAATTTATTGCCTGGGTCATTATTAACAAAGTACACTAGAATGATAAGCTCGTAGTATATTGAGCACACTCGGCGCTTCGTTGTGCTAAACGTATTATTCGAGGATATTAGATAGGTTAACTACACACACTACGTTATTCGATGCAATCAATCAGGACATCTAAAAATAAATAGTTCATACTGGCATTTTATACACAACATACACATCAGCTTAAAATTAAAATAAAAATATTTCATCTGCTAGACCTATTAATTCCCTCACTGTTCACATCTTATCAATCTTCTCCCTGTCTCCGCCGGCATCTTTTCGTTCCATTTCTCTTGTAGTACTATATATTCTGGCGTTGATCTCTCTCTCTTCCTGAGGTAGTCGCTCTGACCTTATGTCTTGAATATTTCCAACGCCCATGGAAATTGTCAAAAGCAACATTTAGTAGTATAATACCTGAGAGAAATTGAAATATGGAGAACATCATATCATGGCAAGAACATATGGTTTACCACACCGATATTCTAAATATTCGAGATAAGATATCCTATCGATTTTCTAAGAAAAGAACTAACGTTGGAACGTCCTGGGATATGTAATTACTTCAGGAAGCGTAAATCAAGTCTCATACTGTAGCAAGTTCGCCAAAAAGGGTGTTCAATATATATTATCATTTTTATATTGCACTTTTATTCCCAAAATATTTACTCAGGACTATTTTTATTCATTCCCACAATTAAAATAATAATTCAATCTGCACGGTATCTGCAAAACCAGGTAAGAGAGTCTGATCAGAATACTTTTGGCGGGAAAAAATGCTTCAGTACAATGTAGAAATCGCAGATAATTTTTTTCAAATTCTCCAACTGTTCGAACAGGAAGTAATATGCAATATTTCATGTTTGGAATCCTTTTCTGTTAAGGAATTTGTAAACGTTATGCAAAATAACGGCAATCTGGACAAATTAATCAGAGATCTCTGCAACAACATTACGAAACAGACAAAGAGTACAATGCTTGACAGACTACCACTCATCGATAGACGACCACTTTTGGGCAATCACTAAAAGCTAGCTGTGGAACTTTGGATATCTAAACCGTTTTTTTGTAATTTTAAATATTTTTTAATAAAGTTAGGAATTGTGCATAATATGCTTAATCGAAAATATTTCAAGTGTAGTCGAGTAACCAACGTTGCATAGTTTGATAGTGTGAATGTTTCAAATGTTTATAATTATGTTTGCATTGTCTTCATGATTGAATTAGTATCGCGTATGGTATTTTTTGCAAGAGTGTTAAGTTGCATCAGAATGTGAATCTTTGCACTTTTCACGCCAAGCAATAACAATATGCTAACGATCAGATTTAGTCATTATTTGAAACCACCACTAGCACCACAATCCATAGACAAAAGCACACTGCCGAGCTCTAAATTATGTACACGAAGAAAATATATAAGCAAGGCAATTTAATTAAGGTTAATGTAATTCAAATGATTTCAGGCACCGCGCCGAGAGAAAATTTACGTTGTTTGGTCGCGACGATTGTACTACGTAATAGATTTCTTTTCACGTGGAAATGGCAAATCACGAAGCGGCGCTTCGATGTAATTGGTCGATTGTATCGGTCCATTAAAATCATTTGCATTTGACACCTTTTCCCCGTTTCGCCTGGGGCGCTTCTTCCTAATTTACGACGACCCGCAAATCTGCATGTAGTTTATTAAAGTGGCCCATTTTCACATAGAACGGTTTATTTCAAGCTCGTGTGCGAAATAATTAAGAGCCGCTATCGATCTAATTGTGACGATGCAATTGTAATTAGACGGTAAACGAAGGTTGATAAATTTTGCGTGGCTATGCAACTATAAAGTTCACATTTGTGCTGCACGACGATCTAGTGCTAAATTTGAAAATCGTTATTAGAAAAGTGAATAAATTAATTATTATAAATACAATTTTGTTTCGCTAGATATGAAGCGAAGACTGTTTTCAAATTAACACACTGTATATTGCAATGGAGCTACACAAAATATACGCAATGAATAATTGCTTTTTCTCGATTAATACGTCGCAGCCCCAATAAATGGTGCAGCCGGTGCATAAAAAACATCAAAATTGCATACGCGCAAAAACTTATTAAAAGTGTGACACGTTATTACATTTTTAATAAAGCGGTCCGAAAGGAAAATTTCCATTTTAATTACTCCACCCGGCCTAACCGCAATGACATTCATTACTCGTTCTAATATTCTTTGTCGCCATTACTGCATTAAAATCAAAGCCATTTCGATAAACGCATTCGCATCAAAACGTTATTAAATGTGGGAGCAGCCGACAGCGCCAATTTCGAACGTCGCACTAAGATCCAGCAACTAGAATGGTTAGATTATGTTGAGACGGGAAACTGACGTGCAAACTCCAGTTAGAACGGGATAATCCAAACGAAAGCTCTTACCAACATTAACAACTTTGCGTGCTTTAGAAAAGGACATTGTTTAGCTAAACAATGCCTTTAACTACTAATTAATTAAGACTGCTGGTTTGCGGTTCGAAATTAATTTCGGTAAAACTAACTGTAACGTGGTAGTTGCATACATTAGTTTCAGTCTACGCACACAATTTTTAATCAATGTGTTAGTTTACAACGGTGGTTTGAACCGGGCAGATATTATAATTAGCTGACGTTTCGGAGTTATGTCAATATTTATAAATTGGAATCGCGATGTCGAACTACCGGTATGATTTTATCCATTAATTCTTATGGAAATACAAAGTAATTGAGTAATTGAGATTTAGGAAGTCAAACACAATTTTAAATTTAATTAAAAATTATTAAATCGAACGATTATTGGGGGTGCAATGTTGGAAATTATCTCAGGAATAAGCTCAATGCTGCGCACATTTAACTTATTTTCTTGGAGGGGATTCTTAGGAAATTGTGTAAACTGAGGACGAATGGTGTAGCAATAGGAGTAGTAATAGTAGCCAAGAGTCTGGAATCCACAAAAAAGAACTGAATGATATCGGAAGGGTTAGATGTGACAATGGAGAGTATGAAGATAGTGATGATGGTTATGGGAAGTTAATATCTAGCACGTAGTGGGGACGAGCATTCGTTTGGTGGTCAGGTTAGGAAAGAAGGAAGGAGTCGTAGACACCATGTGTCTAACTGCGACTGCCATATAATTTTGTCACTGTTAATGAGAGAAGTTAGTACCAACTAAATGAGTAGACAGGTGATGTGATGGATTCAGAATTTGCAGGAAACTCATTCATGCTGCAGCATTAATGATGTGAAGCTAATTCTACTGGCGATAAAATGACCAAACTGCTCCTTCTTTAGAAGGCCTTAAAATAGCGTTTTTGGGGGATTTTTTTTAGAGTAGAAAAAAAAGAGCAAGTCTATTGAACTTTTTAGAGCATTTTATTGCATGTTTGAGTATTAAAAAAATGTCGAGAGAAAAATATTTAAACGGAACCGATTTTTATGCACATTTGTGCGACACCTTTCAATTGCAATTTACAATCGGTGGGAAAGATGTAGCCCGTAATTTTTGTCTGAAACAAAAAAAAACCACAGAAAATTGTAATTCTCATATATTTTCTTCTACGTGAACTAAAAAAAATCCAAAATCTTGAAATTCAAGATTTTTCTCAGGTTTGAAAATAAATGTGCTCTTTGCAGGAAGAGAAAATCATTTCAACTTGCTAAAAAAGTTGTTTAGAATTTTTTTTTCATTAATCTTTTTAGTTCAAATCGAATAGAATGCTACTGAAGCCAACAAAAGTTTTGTTTCGTTTTGATTGCTTGTCTAGTTTTCTCGCAATCACGCCCACCAGTTTAGAAAAATCGTAAAAACGGAAACTCGAGAAAACGCGCTCTAAAGTTTACGATCAGGAAAAATGTTAATTTTCGATTACTTACGGAATATCTCGTTATAATCCTACTATAGCTCTTACGAACTCAAAATATTATTGTTTCGAACGACCGATTGAACTTTTTTCAGTACATAGTTCGGTGTTATGTTACTGCGGGGAGGGGCGCGCGTTTCGTTTGTCCGAGCGTTCATGCGTTCGTATATTTTTTGCTCTACACCTCACTGTGTTTAGTGCTGTATCTTTCAAAATATTGCGAATTAGCCGCATATATTATTACACATATTCTTAGATATATTAGGCATAGATGTGAGCAATAAAAAACAAATCGATTTTTTGAGCCTTCTAAAGCAGGATCACCCCTTAATGCTAACAGCAAAAATATAGCAATGATTAATGAGAGGAGTTAGCGACTAAGCAACTACGAGATGAAATTAAGAAACGTGACACCCAATGGTAAGTCGTTGATCAACAACGTTTTTCCAACGCGGAATCTGAAAATGTTAGAAGTATGACATGTGCATGGATGGATAGGATTAATGTTTCGAACCAAGCAATAACTGGGAGAATTGAAAATACATAAAAGGTATTGGGCATCATTAAAAGATCAATTAAATCAAATAGGTATATTATTACAATAACACACAAATTATTGTCGATTAGAATTTTAGTACTCACATAAACCAATTAGGACACCACGAGTCCTATTTGATGTTAAATTAAATTTAATAAACAAGTCTAACTAGATCATATTCCCAACAAATGAAATCGCCACGTATCCCGCCGTTTATTTTATCGCAAGTATATAATTATGTTTCACTTGTTCGCAAAAGTTTTATTTGTCGAGGATGCACGTTGTTTATATTTGCGTGAGTGCATGTATGATAGGGATATAACACAACATGCAAAGTTCAAGGGGATTTAAACTTGCACATTTGCTGCAATTTACAAACGCAATTTACATGGAAACATGAAGAGCAGTAAAACCCGAACGATTTCGTTGTGCACATCGCCCGTATCAGATGTAAATGCGCCAAAATTACCCATGCAGTGAAAATTTCTGGTTGCTTAAAGGCATTTTACATATATTAAATAGCTATGCGACCTTTGCCCTAGTATGGAGCGGTCAAACAGTTCATAAATTGCAGATTTTACAATTAATATACAAGGCAACAATGTTACACAAGTTTTCTTCTGTAAAGTGTACAAATTATTAATATTCTAAATGGAAATTTTATTTGCTAGTCTAAATCTACAGGGAGTCGTAAAAATTGTTCATCGATAACAATAACATGAGCATCAACTCCCTTTAAGGACCAACAAGCAATTCTATGAAAAATAACGGTTTCACTACTGTGGTATTTTGCTCGTATTCGTCGATGATATTTGCGTCCAGGTCTATTAATGAGTGTCTTTCATATGAATTATTATTATTTATGGCAAGATTATTATTAATTTGTGTGGGAGCACCACTCTCCAATTTCTGCCACGAAAAGGTGCTCATTCTTGACACTCACGATACGCTTCCATTGTAACGAACACCCATCCATCAAATCATCGATTAACGCTTAAGAGGATTGCTTGAATGGAGCGAGACATATTCAGGATTCAGGGTCCAATTACGATGCTCGACATTGCAGGTTAAATGGCCACAGTCGATTGAAATTTTATCGCCAATTCCAATGCGCATACAGATTTCAGGCGTCTTGAGTCGAATTAAATATTATTTTCTCCACCAGGTGACGGTTTGATTACATTTTTGTCGTCGGGTAGAATTTTCATTGATTTTCTTGACGAATTGTGCCATTCGTTTGTTTTATAAAATTATTTCATAATAAACTATATTTGTAAAGAGTTTATTAAGCGGAATAAATGACGCAAAACATAAGATTTATTATATGCACTGACACTTACTTGATATTCCGTCTTCATTTTGATTTGGTTTTGAATTTAAGTTTGCATTTTAATTTCTACTTGGATTTTGATTAGGAGGTAAATTTTGAATTGGATTTCTATTTCGATTTTATTTTTGAGTTGGATTTCGATTTTGCCCTCATTTTCTGGTTGGATTGAATTGGATTGGGATTTGGATTTCGATTTGGATTTCCTTTTGAATTTAGATTTCGATTTGATTGTGGAGTTGGATTTTGATTTCGAGTTGGATATTGATTCTGGTATGATATTCCAGTTGGGTTCGTTGATTTCGATTTGAATTTAGATTCAAATCGAAATCCAAATCTAAACTAAAAGTTAAATCCAAATCGAAACCTAACCCAACCCAACTATACCTAACCCAACCCAATCGACATCTAAATGTCGATTTAAATTTGATTTAGATTTCGACTTGGATTTCGATTTGTATTTCGCATTGAATTTAGATACGGATTTTGATATAAATTGGTTTTCCAATTGAATTGCGATTTCAATTTGATTTTCTAGTTAGGTTCCAAATCAAAACCTAAACCAACCCAACCATACCTAACCCAACCCAATCGACATCTAAATGTCGATTTAAATTTGATTTTAGATTTCGATTTGATTTGGAGTTCGCATTGTATTTAGATTTGGATTTTGATATAAATTGGTTTTCGAATTGAATTTCTATTTCAATTTGAATTTTCTAGTTAGATTGGGTTGGGTTGGGTTGGGTCGGGTTGGGATGTGTCGGTTCGGGTTTCGATTTAAATTTCGATTTCGATTTGATTTTCTAGTTAGGTTGCGTTGGGCAGGGCCGGTTTGAGTTGGGTTGTCTTTCGATTTGAATTTCGATTTCGATTTGATTTTCTAGTTAGGTTGGATTGAGTTGGGTAGGGTTGGGTTTAGATTTGAAATTCACGTTGGATTACAATTTCGATTTCGATTTCGATTTGATTTTCGATTTGCATTACGATTTCGATTTGAATCTTGATTTCGATTTCAATTTGTTTTTTTTTAAATAGGTTGGGTTGGCGTTCGATTTGAATTTTATTACGTGCGAATCATGTTGTACTTCCAACTGCACTTTGCATGCACACGTTGATTTTTTTTGTAATATAAAAAATTTAAATACTCCAACAAAGTATAACATACACATTTTTGTAGTCGCCTCTAGGACTTTAATTTGGCAAAGTTGTGTCGACCGAGTGGAGACATTGACGAATTCCATAAAAATTAAAGAATTATGTGACCAAATAAACAATAACATGAGGATGCTATCAAATAAATTGAAGATAATTTCCTACGAAAATTTAGAAAAACCTAGAACCTAGGGTTGGAACTAGGGTTGGAATTTACTAAAATATGACATTTTGCGGAAAATAGGTAAATAGGTGATTATAAAAATGACACTTAACAATACATATTTGCTGTGAACCACTTCGACGTATAAGCAAAGATAGAAAACAAGCAGAAATAGAGAAGCAAAGGACGAGGAAGCGTGTAAGCACTGACTAGGCCGGAGTGATAATTTGAAACTAATTATTTTTTGTGTGGCTAGTGCATCTAGAATCATTCTATAGCAATTATTTTGGTCTCCAGGTTTCAAATTTCGCTTTCGCTTTGAATTCAGATTTGAATTTCGAATTGCATTTCCATTTGATTTTCAAGCCATTCTGCATAATCAACATTGATGTTAACAACAATATACTAAGCAGAAACCAGTCAATATTCACTATGTGCAGGGTTCGTACCCAATTATTGTACAATGTTTTTACATTTTTTGTGGGTTTCCACAAATGACGGAGTAACAGATTGAAAATTCAAAATTCAGAAGCTAAATCATGATCTACACTACATGGGCGTGTCCTGAGGAACTCAGATAAGGAAAAAATACGTGCATTGGACTATCAGTGTATTCTTTATACATCATCTTTAACATTTAATAAATTTGTGTCTATCATAAAATATTTTTGTGAAATTAATTAAATGTTACTGGAACTGATTAGATTTAAAACGTAGCCATTTAAACTATTAGTTTTGGTGCTGTGACGTTGATGTCAGCAACAACCCAACCAGTCCAACTATCTATTCTGTAGGAAGTTTTAAATTGTGAAATGCATAACTCATGAGTAATAATTATTGAGGTGCAGACGTTCAATATACTTATTATTTACGAATTTAAAAATATATGTATGCAAGCAAGGAGTCCGTTGGACATATTTTTCTCTCTGTTTTCAACCAGGCCTTGCATGAGCTTTTCGAGAGTCTGCGTAAAACTGAAAAATTCTAGTGCAGAGCTTTGCGCAACTTCGGCTCCAATTATCCTGACGTGACATTTACTAGGAAATTAGTTTCGAACCAAACGATTTTTAAACAGTCAATGTGCATTTTATCAGGCTTTAGAGGACGACGTTATATTGACGTTAATTCGGTTTTAAATTAATTCGATGAAGTCGGCATGCGAAAATAAATTTATCATTGTACGTATACTTAAAAAAAATTCTATAAAATAATTTTATTTCCATTTTAATATCAGAACAAGCGGAATAAGAATAGCAGGATTTTTTACTAAACGAAGCTTTCAGAAGCTCTTGTGAGATTTTATTCCAGGAGACATCAAAATAAGTCTAATCGAAGATACACAAGATAGTTGGTGAATTTTCAGTGAGGCTAACAACTCTCAGATTACTGGTTTTTACCAAGAGGATCATCAAGTGAATAAATCGTAAATGTAGAATAACAGTTTATTATATCCAATAATAATTTAATTTTTTGAGTGCTTATAGCTTATTGCAATATACGTATAAAACTACATATGAAACCTGCTTGAAATAAACAGCATGGCGCATTTCGTCTGCGATAAATTGCAATTATTCTTTACCATGCAGACATATACACAGACAATGGTTCCAGTAAACGCGCCTGAAAAGCAGATCGTACGTTCGTACTGATGTTTCCGGGAGTATAAATATTTTTTGCTTTTATAATAAACGGCGCATTATCCTTTTGTTGAATGCACTCACGCTGAGTCGGCAGATGTGTTACTCTCATAACTTTCTTTTGAAGAAGTTCATCTGACACCGGGCGATATTTCCACAGATATTACGCGTCAGCGTTTTTAGCGGTTGAAAATGATTTTGCTGCAACTGGTAAATAAATACACGAAAAACGGGATATTAACGGTGGAATTAGGAAATCGCAGTGCATTATTTTATGTATTGCGTGTATGGGTGTGAGTGTTTTAGTATTCCTGCAGCGGCTCGACATGCGAGAGCGTGCACTTAATACATCGGAGCACGTATGGACCTTGTATAGGTTGATTCTGTAGTCTCCTCTACGGGTTCGGATCTTTTCCGAATACTCTAGGTACTGGGAATGTGTACGATGGAATATTTCCTATGTTGATATCTGTGTAAAAATCGTATCGGAGCTAAAAGCTTCCTGAGATTATTTAAAATGTATGCGATTGTGAAATAAACATAGTCACTGCGAAGTGATGGTTGTTTGCAATATATGTATCTGACGTACAAAGTGCAAACATGTAAAATGTACGTGTTACAAGATAGTTACTTTATTTTATATACCGTTGAGCTTTACAAATTATCCATAACTCTGTTACGTGGCTGCATAATGAGTTGTTTACTTAGCTACATAATTAATTCATTCGTAATATGTTGTGCAAAGCCCGCTTTCTCGACCGTTGTCTATTAAATAAAATTCAAAAGTCCTCTAAAGGCTATAAAATCTTTAGAGAATATAATTATCTTCTATCCGTTAAATAGTTCAATTTCTTGGTTCTTAATAAAATTAGTTTTTGCGAAAGACACAAATGTTGAAATGACTTCGGAGTAAAAAATAATTTATAAATTAAAATCTATATATTAAAAAAACCTACCACACTTGATTTTTAACAAACCTAAATACGTTTCGGGAACTAAGTTCATTTATTATTATTCAGTAGAATGTAAAAAAGTAAGGGTATCTATAAAGGTTTATTGTAATTACACTTTCTTCGTTAATTCCCCATATTATTATTGTAAAAATAATGTGCGATATGCATGTACTGGTTTCAATTAAAAAAAAATGCCTCTACCATAACAGGGAAAATATAATTCTTTATCGACAACGCCTTAAATTAATATGATTATACATTTGCTACGAAATTAATTCCTTCGTTTGCCAATCACGATCAACAGAAAGAAACGATTAATAATCTTTTGTGAATAAATAACTAACCTTAGTTACAATATAATATGTTATTAAATTACTTCATACGTTTGCCAGTAATCATCAACAGATAAATTGTAGCAAACAATTAATAATATTTTATAGCTAACTCAGTAATCTGTATAAAATATTGATATTGTATTAATTGTCTAATGTTATCTGCAATCCTTTCTTCAAACTCAAACTGTCAAATTGCCATTCTTCTTGCTGATTAAAATATAGCCATATTTTTGTGAAACAAATGCTCACAAACAAGAAACAAGCATTAAAATGACTCCAAAGTAAGTGTATCTAGAAACGTTTATTGTACACATTTACAAACCGAACTTAACTCGAAATTTGACAACTACGCCTTGAATTATAGTAAATATATTAACATGATTTCAATATGGTAATCAATTAAATTAAGTCTTTTCACAATTACGAGCAGATAAGTTTCAACAAAGCATCAATATTCTTTTTGTGAATGAATGAATCAATAAACATTCGATGACATATCTTATTAAATTGATTCATTCGTTTATCAATCACGAACAGCTATAATTTTAAGTGGTCAGCATTTCAACTAATATTCGCTATGGTGACCAAATTACTAACTCGTTTAGATTATTTCATGAAATAGCCAAGTTAAACTGGATAGCTCATTTCCTTGCATTGCCAATCACTAACAACATAGCAGTTACATGAAACAATCAATGAACAATTATTAAAATCAATGCTACATTATAATTTTTATTTCTTAGACTAATATGAATGTTTCCCTACCACTACTCTTTCATGTTGATGGTCATCGTCGTTTTTACAGCGTCTTGTACCCTTCCTCCGGCGCTGGCTGTCGGTGATCATCTTCATTCTCCTGTGCATATTGTCTTCCAATCTACTATTCTGAAGACAAACTGATGACAACACACGTATCTCCATCCCCTTTTTTATACGGGACGTTTTCTATAAAATTGCCTTACGCTCCAATAATTTCTTAACAAATTATTTTAATCAAAATTGTATTATTAATATTTTTAATAAATTTTATATTTCCAATGTAGCTCCCTACGCTAAAACTAAAATCCAATCAATTAATTTCTTTGATCACAATGTTTAAGGGGGAAAAATCATTTCAAAAGGAAACCGATTGAAAAGTGACAGAGGTTGGATTCTTGGCCATTGTATACAGTTGCATTAGTTAAGCTTTCGATAGTATGTAGATGATTTTATAGTGTGGTAGATGCCACACAAATGCAGGACAAAGATGACAGGATATTAATATCACTGGACAGAAGCACAAGACAGAAAACCTCCCTTACAATTAGTACGAGGGCGGTTCATTAATTATTGTCCCTAACCTAGTAGGCGTTGACTGACAAATGAAAAACTGTTTTCATCCGAAGAGTCATTTATTGCCGTTAGTGTATGTAAAATTGCGTCTTTCTATCATTTCATTTAATCGAAATATTAGTTCTGTTCTGTTATGATTTTGTAATTTTATCAAAATGGATAAAATTGAAACAAGAGCTGCTATAAAATACCTCTGTAAGAAAGGTCACCGCAAGAAATTCATAAGGACATGGCTGAAGTATTGGATGATTCTGCTCCTTCATACCAGGTAATTAAAAATTTGTCACGAGATTTCAAACTGGGGAGAGAGTGCAAAACTATCAAAAACTGCGGTTACCAAAGAAAATATTAATTTGATCCACGATGTGTTAGTGGATGATAGAAGAATTACAGTCAGATTCATAGCGGAGACATGGAGCACAGATATTATGCAGATTTAATACTAAAATTCCAGAAGCAATCAAGGAAAAGAGAAGAGGAAAATTGAGACGAGGTGTTTGTTTCATCAGGACAATGCTCCGGCCCACAAAAGCTGGCTTGGAAATATTTGAACAACCTCCTTCCCTATTCGCCAGATTTGGCCCATAGCCTCTATTTTCCGTTTCCAAAATTAAAAGATCATCTTCGGGAAACCCCATTTATGAACGACGAAGAAGTGATAAAACCCTTGAATGAGTGGCTGGCGGAACAAAATACAGATTTTTTCCAAAGGCATTCAAGCACTTCAGCACCGATACTTAAAGTGTATTAACCGGTCAAGGGATTATGTTGAAAAATAAAATTATTTCGTTCTTCTCAGATGTTTGCTTCTATACTGGGGACAATAGTTGGTGAACCTCCCTCGTAATTTGCAGGATCGTCAGATATTTAAGCTTTGCTGTATATTCGCTAAAGGCTGTAGTACGAGGAGTGAAGCAGAGAATTACCAACAATTAGCACTCATGGATGATCCGCTACAAATGTAACTGATGGCAGAAGAAGATTGTGACCAAAGATGTAAAACGATAGAGGGGGTGGGGTCTATAAAACTTCTTGGCAATTTAAAATAGAAATATTTTTATCTACAACTGTAAGTGTAAGAAAAATGATAGCAGCGAGCAAGAAGATTTGATATGAAACGAAAGTTAACCAACGACGCAAATAATATATGGTATGGAAGTGAAAGGGAGAGGAAACGGAAAGTTCAGGAATATAATCTTTTTATTTTGGACGTCTTCGTTATAGGCTTTAACTTTATTAGTTGTGATTAGGCCAACATTTCCTGTACGAAAAATGACCTTTTTTAATTAATTTAATTAACATAGGATGTAGTGCCAGGTTAGTTTGGTAATATCCAGCATTTTCTATCAAAATCCAAACTAGCTTGCCCTTTGATAACAAAAATTGTCGTTTTAATCTAAATCATTTAGTTCCTAAATTGATTTCCCACACGTTCGCACAAAACCGTTAAAACCAGATAAGTGAAAAAATACGAGATAATACATATTCGTTGTCTTCTATTACCGCGACGTAATCCCCTTATCAGATTTGTATTCCTTAACGAACTTCCCATCTGGAATCGTCGACCCCGAGGCGGCATTTTTCTGAAATATGAAACGCTATACGGTGGATGGTGTCACATGATTCATAGAGTCTGGCGCAAAAACATGTTGCACGGACAGAAATATGGGCCGAGGTGGGACTGGCTCGGAAAGGTTTGCGACTTTTATAACAATATATAAATGTCTCCGGCATTACGTGCCATCCTGCATCAAAACACTTCGCCGAGGCGATCTGAAAAGTCACGGAAACAATTAACGGCCCCTTAACACGTACGATAAATTTTTCGTGTAAACTTAAGTAATTTCGCAGAGTGCACCTTCACCTGTTTTATAGTAAACAACGGAAAAGTATTTAGCTTGACTGGGGGTTTTGTCGAATATACTGGGCGGTGCGGATGGTCTGCTTATATTCTTGTGTATCCTTATATATATATATATATATATATATATATATATATATATATATATATATATTAGGGCGGGTTAATTTTTTTTTTGATGAAGCGTATAGCAAAATCGTAATATATAGGTGATTCTGAGAAATTTTGCTCAAGAGACCATAGCTCTAACTTGGATTTGGAGCCCCCCAAAATTTCAAAATATATATTTTTCCATATATACATAGAATAATTTAATTAAATTCGTCATAAAATCGGATAGCATTATAGTAGATTTCTCAATCTGGGCTTGTTTGAAAGGTATTTTTATCACCTTTCAGAATCTGTATTGATACCAATATTTTTTTTATTTTTAGTAGAGATATTAGGAATTTTTTGTCGAAAAATAGCCTAAAATGAACTTTTAACTAATAAATTCAGAATTCAGAATTCAGATTATAAAAGTTCAGATAATTTCCAAAAACTTTTATTACGATCAATTTTTTTGTAGGAAAATCGATTTGAAAAAATCAACATTTTCAAGGTTTCAACAAGAAAACACTATTTTTACATTTTTTATTCAATTTATTTTTAAATATTATTCTCGACCTACAATTTAATGTTTTAACGTGGTAATATTATTTTTTAAGGTCCTTTTTACTTTCCATTCGAGGAGTTTTCTTACGACTTTCTAATGTCACTGCTATAACTCCTTCACGATTCTTTTCTATAACTCGTTTTGAAACACTCGTTAATAATTGTACATGTCTTTCTGTTCCTTGTATGTGTATTGGAATTTGTGGATCAGCCAGTGGTGGTTCAACGAAATCTAAGTATTCTACCAAGTGATCATATGGAATCTGTCGAGTAAATGCTGGTTCAAATAATATATCGTCGTTATTCATGTCAACCATATTGACATAATCGGTAGCATTGAAATTTAAGATATATTTTTTGTAAACTCTGAGTTTAGTTGGATCGTACAATTGTTCTCGATAGTGTAAAATCTTTTTGATAGCTCTATCCCGTATTGCTTTTCGATCATCAAATAACATTGTTAATAAGATATTTTCTGGATGTGCGTAATATGAGTTGTTTTGAATTACACCATCTACAATATTACGAAAGTTTGGTTGTAAGTCTCGTGTCCAACGTATAAATTTTAATAAAAGTGCACTGCCGTACACAACAGAGTTATAAAACTTCACATTGAAGTACATTGGCACATAAACTGTAATAATATAAACTGCCAAAGTTTTTAAATTGGTCGATGGTGTATTAGTTGTTACATATAATCGTAGTAATCTACTTGCTTTGGTTAACCAACGAGAATGTGCAATTGGTCCTGGTTTAATGTTAGCTAAATCAACTGGAACAATACCATTCGAAATTGCTTTAGCTATTTGATATAAATATTTAACATCTGTTGATAGTTCGAGCTCATGTTCATGATCCATCATTGCAGGCATATTCTCCAGTGGTATTGGATCAAAATCAGCTACTACCTGAAAAATGAAATGTTTAGATCAATTAAAATGCAATTATTTTATTTTAAATTTATCCCAATCGAAAAAGTAAAATAATGACAATAAATAATGACGATATTAAATAAAATAAAGTGTTACATACCTGCAATTTCTCACATTCTTGAATAGCTTTGAATAACTTTCCACTTGCTGCTCGTGGTCCACTGGTGACTGTTTTGTCCAATGCTTCATATAAATGACGAAATGGCAGTTCATTGAAATGAAGCAGACATATAAACCAGTGAATTGGTCTATTTAACTGTTTTTCAAATAATCGTAAAACACCATTTTCTGTTCCAGTATTTGTTGGCTCACCATCACTGCATATGCCAATTAATTGATCAACTGTTAATGTTTTATTGTTGAAAAATTCATTCAGTTTTCTGTGTTTGGTTTTTGCATCTTCTTGACTACCCAAATTTACATATCCAAGTAACTCATTATAGGGCTCTTTCAGAACAACTAAATGCGGTTCTTTTACCATAGTGGTATGAAATTTGTCATTAACTTTCTCTGTAGTTAATGAGTCATTTTTTCTACCATCGAAAGAGAATGCAGTTATGGAAGAATTTGTATGTCGTGTACGGAGCACTGCATCTCTAGATTTAACTTTTTCTCTAGCCACTTTTGATTTATCCATAATAACAAGATTACCATGAACATCTCTAAAATTTATATCTTCGAATAAAGCTGTTGCTAAACATGAAGCGACTCTATCTGAAACACCGAATCTATCACACATCATAGCAAAATTTAAGGCATCGTATCTTTGAGTATAATGACCTCGTCTCATTTGAACAGTTGCTTCTGGAACTTCTGTTGTTGCTTCATTTTCATCTTCATCCATGTGTAATTCAGGTGGTTCGTAACTTGGATCATCGGTACCAGTTGTAAGTGTTGGTATTGTTGTAGCTACTTCTTCATCGTCTTGAATATTCAAGGTATATTCAGGTATTGTGAATTTTCTAACATTATGCTGGTCCATCATAAATTCTTTTAGATGTTCTGGAATCAATCCACACGAGCATTCTGTTGTTTTTAATTTGCAATTACATTTGCCAATATAAAATAATTCGTTTATTGAATCAACAAATGCTTTAAATTCATCTCTTTTGTTTCTATGTTGTACATGTTTCTGGTATTTATCAAGCAAACCAGTTAATTTTTTTATATTATATTATTTCTTTCTATTAATGATTTCAATATTTAATTTACACCAAATTTGGATCAATTTATCTGTTACGTGAGGAGTAAAATTTTTATACGAGAACATTTTGTTTTCAAATTTAGCACGATCACTTAAAAAAAAATAATATTTTAAAATGTCACATTTAGTAGGCAAACTAAGATCATTTAAATCACTTGATAAACCAAAAATAACAATATCTTGATGAGGCATGTTAGTCAATCTAGAGTCAAAACTTGTTGATGTTGTTGCTTCCATTTGCGAAGACACCGCAGACGATGTTGATGGTTCTTGATTATCCATAATAACTTTGATATTATCACTGCACTCTTTGACTAAATCTAAAATTATAGTTAAAAAATTAAAAAATTAAACACTTGGTTAAAGTTTCAAAGAGTGTATTAAACTGTGGGTAATTTGCAAACGGGGTTCTATATATACTAATTCAACACGTGTGCGCTTAAGGGATAATAGCCGCATAAATGACCGGGGAAATTCCGAATTCTGTGTGGTCGTTCGTGATGTTCTTGCCGTGTTTTTCCGCTTTTTTGATTTCTAGCGTTTCTAAAAAATTCAACCGTTTGCCTTTGGTAGTTGTATGCAATGTTTTAAATTTATTTAGATCCGGGAAATGGTTCTTTGTTATGCAGTGTTCATCTAAGCCAGTTGTTCTTGCGTTGTTTAGAATAGATTTTTATGTTCGTTCAGGCGCTTTTTGAAGTTGCGTCCGGTTTGACCTATATATAGAGCGTCACAGTCCTTACAATTAATTTCGTATACTCCGCTTTTTTATGTTTGGTCTAGTTTCTCTTTATTGTTTACCAATTTAGTTCCCAAGTTCTTTTTATTTACACTAATAGGTGTTAGGTTGCTGTGACGTAACCTATTGGAGATTTTGTCACTAAACTTAAGAACATAATTGATAAAGCAATAATTGCGCTGGACATCCTCCACCGGTGCGTACAATTGTTTGGTTAATAGCTTCTGACGTTTTTTCCTTATCAACCGATCGATGACGCTTTCATGGTAATTATTGTTTCTTACAATGGCTTTCAGGATCTCAACTTCTTTATTCAACTTCTGTAGTTGGCAGTCGATAGGGGCAATACTAGAAGCCTGTGTATCCATGACCGAAAGGCACTCATTTTTATATTGAATTGACAAGAATTGGCATTTGTTATGGCGTCTGAGAAAGTATGTTTTCTGAATATGTCGAAGGTCAGGTGTTGTTCTTTTTTCCCAATTTGAAGGTCTAGGTAATTGCTTCTACGAGCAAGTACAATTCACCGTAGAGACAGAAAACAACGAAGATGGCACTATCAATTATCTAGACCTGCATAACAAAGAACCATTTCCCGGATCTAAATAAATTTAAAACATTGCATACAACTACCAAAGGCAAACGGTTGAATTTGTTAGAAACGCTAGAAATCAAAAAAGCGGAAAAACACGGCAAGAACATCACGAACGACCACACAGAATTCGGAATTTCCCCGGTCATTTATGCGGCTATTATCCCTTAAGCGCACACGTGTTGAATTAGTATATATAGAACCCCGTTTGCAAATTCCCCACAGTAATTACCCCAATATCTATAATTTATGTAAGAATATGTTTTCCAGTAACGTGTACCGTTTTCGAGATATGGAAAAAGGTGATAAGAGTAAACCATCACTTCCGGTTAAGAGATTGCGTTCAAAATAGGACGTTTTCCTCCTTGCTACATACAAATGTTAAGTTTAAAGTTGAAGAGCTCTAGCTATAATCGTTTGGACGCTAGAGCGCGCACAGACAAACAGTACCACACAGACACACAGGAACACAAACAGAAAACACACACAGACGTCATTCCGAAAATAGTCAGAAACGATTCAGGGGACCTCAAAACGTGTATATCCGTTGAAATCTCGAGTTCGAAATTTTTCATGATTCCTATACTTATACATAATGTATAAGAAAGTAAATATTGGTATTGTGATTAAGGAAGAAGGAAAAGCAAGCTTGGCAACGTTTAGTGGTGGTAAACGTCATTATTTTGTAACGTCATTATTCAGTGTTACAAAGTTGTTCAATTGAACAATGCTGCCATTGACGACTTATTCTACAGGTATCAATACTGAAAGGTGATAAAAATACCTTTCAAACAAGCCCAAATTTAGAAATCTACTATAATTCTATCCGATTTTATGACGAATTTAATTAAATTGTTCTATGTATATATGGAAAAATTTCTATTTTGAAATTTTGGGGGGCTCCAAATCCGACTTAGAGCTATGGTCTCTTGAGCAAAATTTCTCAGAATCACCTATAGATTACATTTTTGCTATACGCTTCATAAAAAAAAATCGGTCCATACAATTTGACCCGCCCTAATATATATATATATATTAGATTTGCCTTAATTGAATCAGAATCTTAGGAATATTTCGTGTATTATGAATACGACCGACAAGTTTATAAACAAATCCCTCATAGTAGACTGGAACGTCGGCGACTTTGAATGTAAGAGTCAGTCGACTGTTGACATTAGTTCAATAATAAAAACAATGTAATTCCCTGCCCGTTGTTTATGCTGTGCCCCCTACTCACTAATAGAGAAACTTTTGCAGTTGTGTTTATTGACGAGCGGCATCTCTACAAGTAACACATTTGTTCTTTATATATGGCGTGCAGCGTCAGCTCGTATCAGACGCCGACAGTACGTTATGTACAATACAGAGTTTTATGTATGATACGAGCTGGTTTATTCTTAATCTCCTTACCACGTAGCGTTAAAATGCAAAGACCGCTGTACCGTTTACAATACCATTGATTATCAAAGCTCGACAAATCCTGTCGCCTGGTTGATCTGGGCATAATTTTTTTTTCAGCGACGAGTAATAAACGTAGCCCCACTGAATAATTTATATTATATGAGAATTATGCCGCAGAAGGTTTTGTTTTAAAATATCAATTTGATAAGTAGTAAAACAATAAGAATTAAAAAAAAATACTATGATGAACCATACCCGAAGAAATGTTACAAATTGTTAAAAATTATATATTGTTGAGTTGTGCAATTTGTAACGCAGTTATAAACTATTTGCCGCTTTCAACTATGAATGTGTTTTTAATGGGGATGCTAAAAAATAGATGTTTTCAATATACAGGGCAGCATTCATTCGGCCAGCTACAGTAACGAGATATGTAGTAGTATGGAATGAGATTCCAGCCCACATCATGTCGGATCCCATTCCAAACTTGTCCACTTCACGATGGCGTTTAACTATACGCACCCAAACTCGAAGATGACCATCACAACGCGTCAACCGAAATCCGGACTCATCGTCGAAAAGGACTGACGACCACTGTTCCATCCCCCAATCTGTATGTTGTTGATCGAACACCAGTTGGTTTCGTTTTTGATCTAAAGTAAGCCGTGATTTTCGGACTGGTCTCCTTGACCTTAACATATGTTCTCGCGACCTTTTTCGTTCAGTTTCCTTCCCGTTGCAATCTTAAGGTCACTTTGCATGTCGCTAGAAGCAGATGTGCGCCATCTCAGTGCACAATTTCGCAAAAATTTTGCCGAGCGGTCGTCGCACGTTTCTGACCCTGACCAACTCAACTACCATAACTTCCTATCTCAACGTACCAATTCCAAGCTCTGGACATGGCAGAAGGGCTTACATAAACTTGTCTTGCAACGTGACGTACGCTGTATCCTTCTTCGATTAATGTTGAACTTGACTTTTTCCCAAAACTGTTTCCCAAGTTTTATCTTTTTTATGTAATAAGGTTGAAATAATCAAATTGAATGCATCTTATGGTAAATAAAATCCTTAGACCTAATAGTGACCTACAAACACCTTCACCTTAATTTAACTATTTACAATAATAAATATTTGTAGTCTTGATGGCAATGTAGTGAGCTATTCATAAAATGCGGACATGACCTATATTGTCCAACATAATTTATTTGCTTGTTATTAACGTTAATGTTGTTAATGAATGTTTTTCATTTGTTTATACAGAATTTATTATCGTAGTAAATGTGAGGATGCTAACCTCGAATTACAGTACGAATATTACATTTGTAGCAACCCCTTTACGCTACGTTGTTTCATTTTATTGTTGAATTAACCTTAACACGTAACCCGCCGTTTTCGTGCGTTTGAGTGGTAATTCCAACCGACACGCACGCTATATTTTTTAGTGTTCAACAATTCTATTCGTTGTTAAGATTTCAGTCTACATCCGTATATATGGTAAATTAAGGGTTCAGTATTATTTTTATTACATAAGGTTGGATTTAATTAATTTAAATAATTCATACAACACAATAATTAATTAAAAAGTATTGTTTTGTATAACCATAAAAAAATGTTCATTACAATAGTAGTATCAATATCGTATTAATGATTTATGTCTGAAACTTCTGTTCGAACATGAATCGTTCCTCAACTTGTGAACACCTACCGGATTTCTGGTATTCATACTCGCGTGCATTTAATGCTACAAGAATTAAGTTATGAATTAAGTTGTTCTTGATCATAGTGTACTAGTTTCAATTTTGTGCTGGAGTAAGGAAAGGAAAAATGTTTGGTTTGATATGTGGTACGTTTTGCACAAAACTACATCGGTAACGAATCTGCAATACGTGGGATGCACAACAAATTATATTTATAAGTTTACGTTTACGAAAAAGTACACCAGATAATATTAGTGAATGTGAATTATTATTAAAATTATTTTGTTTGTAGGAAACGTAAACTTTATATTGTGAAATGAAATCGGTATTTTCAGCAAACAATTTCTAGACAGGCACCTCATCTTACTTACACAGTCTATTTATTACGTTAAATATATATATGAAATGCGAATAAAATGTAAATGTCATATTATAAGGGAATATTGCACCACAAAAGATTTATTCGACTGTAAATATGTCTGGCAATAAGAATGCAATTACATTCGAGCTTTTACGGCGTCAAAGAGACGTAGACAAATGGTAGCGATGCATTGAAATTGAAATTTTACGTAGAAATAAAGGGCTATTATTTTAAACGTAATTGATTTCGCATTTATTGAATTATGTTTGCGCACCTTTCGGAACTCGGGCGCCCAGCGCGGCTTACAATGAAACCCGGATGAAAATTTCAATTTAAAATCCAAATTTCGACGGAACTTTTTTTTATTTAATAAGGACGTATGGGGCAAGGAAAACGTCAAGGAGGAGTACTGTAAATCTTGAGGTAATATCGTGTGGCTATACAAAGCACCGGAGTAAAATACAGCTTGTCTTTAGGGACATAACCGTATAGATAGTAAATATGGAAATACTACTCCCTTGCTGCGCGGATACGCTCATCGAATGCATAATCCATTTTCTTTGTTTCACTTCGCCGTGGAAAATTCAAAATCATCCGAATTGAAATAATTTCGAAGGCAACGGCGGGCAGTAAACATGGATATTATTTCGTAATGGAGTCGAACGCAATTCAATATAAACGATCAGCTACAGTCGAGGTCGGTTTTTAAACGAGGCGCGTTTTGAATATTTTGAATATGAGGGAATGCCACGGCGGATGAAAGAACCCAAATCACCATAATCGATTAAAGCGGAGAGGGCGTAAACAAAGACCTCTGCTCGCGGACCATTAATGATTGCGCTTTCTCAAACTTTGCATCATTAATTTTACTTGTTTACAATGCAAATAGTGGATAAATAGTTGTTTATGAATAAGGCCCGCTCTGATTTATTACCGGATCGTCTTCTAATTATTCATCTAATCTGCATTCTCGCGATCTACAGGCGTTATTAATAATCGGGGTAATCGAAAATATCGGTAATGGGTTGTAAAAATCGAACGTTACATAGAAAGGGATTTCTGTTGGGGTTAAATAGGGTGATGTAAACAAAGAGATTGTTATCTACAAAATATAATAATTTAAGTAAAAATAGTTTGTTTTTTCATTGCCACCCTTAAATATATTTTAAGGACATTCAGGACATGGGGCACCGTAGATACTTCGACAAATCTTAATCTTGCTAATCTGATTGTGAATTTACCGCAGAATAGCTTTTTTTGACGAATAATCCTTTGAAGTTCACCACTGGCTAAACTTGGGTATGGTATATCTTTGTATTAAAAAGTAACATCAAAAGGTTCCTAGGTGCCGCCACAAGTAATTTATACGATTGTTCCAAAAACAAAACCGATCAACTAAAATATGACCCGAAAATTAATTATGTATTGTTACGCAAGATCCAGCGATAACGTCCTACCAAACTACGCCGGAAATCCGAAAGAATTTACGCACACATGTGCATGGGAAACGCGATTATTTTTTCCTGAAATTTATGGGCGTAAATTATTTGCGGTGTGGAATCGCTAATATAATCGATAAGGACATAATTCACAAATTTGAAGTTAATTGAGCCTAAATACACATCATTGAGCTTCGCCGCCAATAATTTTCCAGCGGACAGCTTCATTCAGGTCGTGATTTAGGAGCTTATGTTGGCCATTATTTTCAAATTAAAAACTGATTATTGAACACTTCCCGCTACATTGAGGAAAACGGATTTGTTCGGAATTAATATCTGTCGGTGTGTGTAGCGTTCAGTGTCGATTAGTGCGTTGCGTGTGTGACGCTCGTCAAGCGCTGAATAAATGTATCGGTCGAATTTAAATATTCAAATTTAAATATGTTTCCGCCGAAACGTTTCGAACGCGTGTTTATCTCGATGATACGATAAGTTGGTAATTTTCAAATCACACACACAATGAAAATATGGAATTTGCATTATTTTTCAACTGATGCATTATGTGCGAAACGCATGGAAATGTTTTATGTGTAATTCGCATTTTTGCTCTCATTTGAATTCAGGTCTTTATAGTGAATTTGATGTTATTTGGTTTCAGTCATAACAGTCTTACCACGTGAAGTATATAGTAACTTAATTGAGAGTTCCGGTTAGTGTTCCACATTTTAGTTAATAAAATTTGGGTTTTTATTTTTAACATTGTTTTTAATTTTATTAAAAATCACTCTAATAATAAAACTCAGTGATTACGTTCAAAAATTTTTAATAAATATACTTAGATGTGTACGGATTTTTAATTAACTTCGCTGGAACGAACTTGTAGCAGTTACGAATTTTGTGCATTCATTCCAGTTACATAACTTTCTGTTGCGCCGCATGAAGAATTTATCTGACTTCTGTAACTTTATGATATTATTTGGGCTTCTGGAGCGATGGTTTCGACTGCTCGTGTTCTTTTAGAGTTTCCACCATTCTCTAATATTTCTATACACGTCTATGTACATTGAAGCTAGCCAACAGTCAATCTGGAGCCATTCTACAAGGTTACGTATTATTGCGATAATTTACACCGTTATGTGCATTCGTTAAAATTCTGTCCCCACTAATTTGTATCTGCGGGTCTTACCAGTTTATAAAACCGTTCGGTTTGTTAATCACTAAGCTATTTATTAAAGCGGAAGCACAAATCTGCTCGGCGTGTTACCTAATGTGGATTAAGCTTGTCGTGCTAGATGAAATCGTACATGTCTGTTTCATTGAATCGTTTATTGACAAATGGATAACTGAACTAGAGCGCAACTTACGTCAGTAGAACGTGTAATAATAATTTAGTACTTGCAATTGGATCGTTCTAAAATATAGTAGCGGTTAATGGTTTGTGCAAATATTAAACAAATATTGACATTTATTAAGATGACGAAATATTCCTACCAGTGGAAATGAAGGTAATATCTGGTACATTTTTTCATGGGTGAACCAATAATTTTGGAAAAATCTTTAAAATCAAGAAATGTAGTAACTGCGCGACTCTGATGGCGATAAAAGTTCAACTTATGTCTATTTATTGCAATAAATGATACAATTTTCAAACGCAGAAACATTGGAAAAATAACAAGTTGAAAAGATAATCCTATAAAAAATTAAACCAATTCAAAAATTGACAATAATGAAAACAACAAATGACATATGAACACTTTTATAAAACATGGATTTTTAAATACAACTGAAATTATCGACGTTATTGACATATGCAAATTATTGAAGCTAGCGATAAGGGTTGGACTTAGTTGGGTTGGACTGAGTTGGGTTCACATCAATTTAATTTAATGTAACTGCCTTTGATACAATAGCTTTCATCGAATTAGGTTATTTGGGTTCAATCAAATTACGTTGGGTTACTTTACGAGTACTTGTTTTATTTCTTTGAATTTAGGTCTGTGTTGCCTTCAAATTTATTTACTTCCATTGCCATGTTTAGCTTTGGATCTTAGGTTAACTGCACTGCAATAGTTCTTATTATTATTATTATTATTTTCTTTCGTTCATTGTCGTCATTTATGTTGTTTGACTGGTTTCAATTCATTTGGGTTTTAATTCTTTAAATTTGTTTATATTTAATTTGATTGTGTTTGCTTAACTTAGGTGGTAGGGTAATTGATTGACTAGGTTGGGTTGGCAGCAATTTTTATTTAAATATTTTTTTTTGGCTTGTAATTATTTTTATCGTATCGTCCAATTTTCCTGCGTTGGGTTCAATTGAATTGTTGTATTGGATTTTTATTTCCTTAACTTTATTTCCATTTGATTGCACCACATTTACATCCAATGCCTTACTTGCGTTTGCGTTTAATTTTTGTATTTTTGGTTCGATTGGGACAAGTTTTTGTTTACTTTATTACCTTATTTTTGATTAGTGATAGTTGTAACTATTGTGCAAATTAAATTTTTTTCAATTTTATTAGGTTGGGTGCATTCGAATTACGTTGCATTTTATGCCCTTAAATTATTTTCTAATTAATTCGATTGGCTTCGTTTACTTTAGCGGTACCGGTTTACTTTAGAGAGTTGGGTTGGGATCTATTTTTTGATTTTCGTGGAATTACACTTTTATTGGATTAGGTTCGTTCCAATTAAATTTGGTTGCATCTACACTTTATTTCATTTAGTGAATTTCATTCAATTACGTTGACATATTTAGTTACTTTGGTTGGGGTTTGGGTTTACTTGGATTTTATTCATTTGTGTTACTATAACTGTTGTGCAGTGGGAATTATTTTCATGGAATCATGTAGTTTTTTTTTTGTATTATTTGAATTAAATCAAGTTTTATTTCCTTAAATTTGTTTACAAATAATTAAATTGGGTTTATTATGAGTGGTTGGATTTCAGGTTCATGATCAATTTTTTTTTAATATTAACGCTCGTTAAATTGGTGTAATTTTCTTTAACGTGTTTCCATTTTTTGGATTGGGTGAAGTCTAATTAACTTGGGTTATTCATCAACTATGAGTTTATAGTTCTTCTGTGTTATATTTCCCTATAAATGTTTCCGTTTAATTATATTTCTGCCATTGTCTAGTTTTCGCAAGTCCAGTGAGATTTTTGATTTGGTTGGGTTTTGTTTGATTTTACTTTAGTTTGATACAATCTACAATTCGAATTATTTTCATCGATTCATCCGATCATTTCTTGGACTCTATACATCGTTTGTCCATTTCCATAATACATTGGACATAATATTTCATTGGATTGGTTTCGTTTATTTTGAGTGGAATATTTGGTTGATTATTTTGGTATTCATTTGAGTCCAGTTGAATCAATTTTGATTTGAAATTCATCGAATATATAGTGGCATTGGATTTTACGTATTAAATAAAATGCAGAATGAGTTTGGTTATTATCTATAAATTTTATTGGGTTCATTTATTTTGATGGGTAGGATTTCCGATTGGGTTTTGGTTGCGATCTAATTTGATACAATTGAAATTGTCTCATTTTCTTGAGTTGGATTGAGTTGATTCGAATTCGAATTGCGTTTTGCATTTTTCATAATTACTATACTTACGCATGAAGTATAAGAAAGTAAAAAACAGATTTACGAATAATAAATTAATATGTAATTTATTATAAAATAGTAATTTGTACATAAGGAACCGACGCGAAGAGACAATCATAGCTTCTAATTGTCCCCGGCACACATATCCAAAACTCGATAATTAGTTCCGCGAAAAAATGCAAAGATAACGTCGCCTAGGTGCAATGGGCAGTTTTTGCTCCAAAAAAGCGACTATGCAGTCGCCGGTGACTCATAATTGCGACGCTTCTTCTCTCATTTTTCAATCGGCGTTACAAGTTTTCGGACGTTTGTTTCGCGTCGCATTAATATGTAACTTCCGTCGCGCCGAAAAATAACCCGAGATACGTTAAAAGCGACCGTTTGGTGAGTGCATAATCGCGTATCTGTTTCGTGTTAAATGAAATCGCAATTTAAGGATTCATTGATAGATTAACTGAGAAACTTTAAACGTTTAGTGAACGGACTTTTTGGATGGCGGCGTCGATCTTGCATCCAGATGGACGGAGTCGTGTCGGAGGAGGCGACTGTTCGGGTGAGCTCTTCAATTTCTTAATCGCGGACTTTACAATTTACGTCGCCGAAATAATCAACACCGACAGATGGCGGTGCAAATCGGAACTGAATCGCACTGAGTGTGGAAGGAACGGTATTATTAATGGCACGCATATCATGAAAAAATTGAGTTGTTTCATTCCGTAATGAGAAATCTAATAATTAAGAATTTAAGTGTGCAAAAAAAATTATAGTAATAACGTAGTCACTGTTTTTATTTCGTTGTTAATATGGATTACCACATAGTAATGGTCAACCTTCCTTTACATTCAAGTGATAATGGTTTATTGGTCATTCTTATATCGTAAATTAACTTTTACGTTTATTGAATTTGATGAAGCGCTATTCACAAATGATTTATATTACAAACACTATGACGGTGTCGATTGTACACAAACTGTTTCCTATCGGTCAAAGCCGCTGCTTTTATCGTTTAGAAAATATCTGCAGTGGTCTGCACTAAACTTTCTTGTATTTAGTTATACTACTTATACTGCATTTTTCGAAAAAAACTTTTCGAATCAAAGTTGTTTAAAATTACAACATCTACAACTTCCGACAACTCGTACCGTTTCCGAGCTACGGAAAAAGGTGATACTCAAGTTCGAAAAGTTTAGAAATATTAGGCAAAGAAATATTGAGCGAAATAAAAGGGACGAAGGAGGGGAAACTGAAAAGAGAAGGGGGGTGTAGGAGGAACTGGATAAAGGAAGAGCTATAGCCGAAGGGAGATGTTAAAGAGAAATTATATAAAGAAATGTTAGAAAGTGAATATACCAGTACAGGTTTGTTTTCGTGGTTGTAAGCTCAAACAGTTTAAGTACCTACACAGACATTGATAAGAACGAAGAAATCAAGAACTCAGTTATTGTTCCAATGTTAACCAATTTATCTAATTATCTAATTAAAATAAAAAAAAATTAAAAAATAGAAAAATAAAATAATACCGAAAATTGTAAAAAAGTAGGAACAAAATAATAATAATAATAATAATAATCATTTTATTCACGTCAGCCACATTTCTGCGGATGTGAAAAGTCAAATAATACAGAATATTTCATACAGAAAATTACACTCAAAAAATTACACTGCATATGCACTGTTTCCATAAGGAAAGTAAAAGAAAAAAAAAAACAAAATACATATACATATAAAACACGTCTAAATATTTAAATATTCTTGAAATGAATAGTAACTCGCTGCTGTTAAGAATCATTTAACCGATGATTTGAATGTTTTTGTTGATGTGACATTCCTAATATCCTTCGGAAGTTTATTAAACAATTTGGCGAATGAGTACAGATGTGACTTTTCATAGAGTGATGTTGCGTGCGGTTTCAATAAGAGTAAATCTGGTTGCCGAGTATTATATTCATGATTATATGTTTCAAACTCATTTATATTAGCTTTGACATAAACTAGGGCCTTATATATGTATATGGATGGGAATGTTAAAATGCGCCTAGTTCGGAAAGTATCTCTGCATGACTCTCTAGGTGCCAAATTAAATATCAAGCGAATAATTCTCTTTTGGGCAATGAAAACACGCTCTCAATTTACTGCTCTTCCCCAAATTAGCACGTTATACGATAGTATTGAATAAACCATGGCATAATACATATTCAATAATATATCCGGAGTTAAAGAGGATTTTAATTTAAGAATAGCGTAGAAAGACTTGTTTAGTTTTGTGCAAGTATACTCGATATGCGTTTCAAAAGTTAAATTTTTATCCACAAACACGCCCAAAAATGTTGTGTTATTTGATAGTGATAATTTAAAGTTTTCGTCAAAGTGTATATTTCGGCGTTGGTGGAAATGTATGCAAACAGTTTTTTCAACGTTGACAATTAATTTATTGTTAGCACACCATGCTTCGAACTCCTTCGTCACCAAATCTATCCGATGCTGCAGCTCCTCAGGATTTTCGGCTTTTACCGCAATAGTAGTATCATCCGCAAACATAACGACATGGACGTTTTTGATATATAACGGCAAATCGTTTATAAACATTAAAAAAATTAGTGGTCCCAATACGGAACCCTGAGGAACCCCAGCGTGAACAGACTTCAAATCCGACTTGTACTCCGATAATACAGCAGCTAATGTACGTTGCGTTAGATATGACTTTATCCATTCAAGCAATGTACCGCGAATTCCCAAATGAAAGAGCAAACGCTAGGGAAAGGTCAAAAAATATGCCTGCGCAATATTTCTCTTTATCCAACCCATTATAAATATATTGAATAAAGTCAATTGATGCGGTCTCAGTTGACCTATTTGTGCGGAAATCGTGTTGTGAGGATGAGAGAAGGTTGTACTTGTTCAGAAAATTTGATATTCTTTTATGTACAATGCCTTCAAATATTTTAGAAAACACCGTTAATATTGATATCGGTCTATAGTTTTTAATATCGGTAGGATCATTTTTTTTATAAACTGGAATTGTTCGTGATAATTTAAGTTTTGATGGGAATATTCCTGTACTTATGGAAATATTCAGAATTTGAGCTAATGGCTCGGTAATGCAATGACCAACATATGATTGATGGCTTTAACATGTATATTGTCAAAGCCGCTGCTTTTGCAATTTTTCAGGTTTTTTATTACCTGAAGAATTTCATTTGGTGCTGTATGAAAAGCAACACTATTGATCGAAATTGGCATTACTGTGCAAATTACAAAATTATAACTATTTCCAAACTTAGAGCTAATATTTTCCTCAGCAACACTCGAAAAAAAGTCACCAAAAGCATTATATAATTCTTTCTTATCTGTAACATATATATTATTAAGTTTTAACGTTACCTCATTATTTCCGCGTCTATGACGACCTAGTTCTTTGTTTACACACGCCCATATTTCCTTTGTACGTTGCAATGATTTATTAATTTTTGTACAATAAAATTGCCGTTTTGTTTCAGTTATTTTTCGTTTATAGACTCGTTTCTTATTTTTATACATTTCACGGATATCTGGAATGTCACAATTTTTCATTAACCAAAAAAGGTTCTTTAACTCGTTATTCAAATTTATTAAATCGCGTGTTATCCAACACTTTATTTGTTTTTGGCCGCTACTCATTTCAAAATTTGGACAGTACATGTTATAATACCACTGGAAAGTCTCCATAAAAACATCAAAATAAGTGTTTGTACACGTGTCGGTGTGAATAAAAATAGCGTTCCAATCCACTACTTTCAAATGCAATTCTAACTGTCGGAGGCACTCAGTTGATAAGTTTTTGGTTGTTATACATTTTCTAGTTTGAATTTCCACTTCTTCATGGTCAATTTGACAGTTTACGTACACGGTGCAAGCGTAATGGTCAGCTATGTTGGGATTCCATACGTCGTACGAGCACAGTTTGGTAGGAAAACTCGTTACCAAAGAGTCGGTGATTGATTGCGACACTTGTCCAAGTACATTCATGAACACTCGCGTTGGTTTTGTAAAGTCACCAGTCAAATTATACGATTCGAATATGTCATGCAAAATTTTCGACTGTATTGTTGATTTGGTAGAGTCCACATTAAAGTCGCCACAGAGTACAACATTTTTATGATGTTGAAGTACATGATTTAACATAGCTACTAACTTGGAAGCAAAATGTTCAAAGGAGCTTGATGGTGAACGATAAATGCATATTAACGCACATTTAATGTTTTTACAGATACCGCAGCATTCAAACGTCAGTTCAGCGGAATAGACGCTTAGATCGAGATTTTTCACCTCAATATTTTCACGCGAATAAATTAGGACACCCCCATGTTTTTGGCTTGTACGACAGTAATTTGCTGCCAAGTAGTAGTCCACCATTGATAAACTCGCCAGTGCGTCAGCAGTTGCCCAATGTTCTGATAAGCACAAGAAGTCCGGGCTTTTATCACGTAGTAGAATTTGTATTTGTTATTTAGAATGCACTGGACATTTACATATGTTATATTTATACGGTCGATGACTAATGATTTTTTAATATATGAATTGGTTCTATTGCTACAAGATTTTTCCTGGAGTAATCTGCATTAATCTTTCGCGCAATATGTCCGAATAGTTTCTTTTTGCCACTCCAATTTAGGTGTAAGCCATGATTAGTGAAGTCACGAGGGGTTAATATTGTATCACTATCTATAATCTCTATATTCGATGGAGTCTTTACAAGTTTCTCGTTCAGTGTCATATTTATGTCCCTGACGAATCTATTAAGAATTGGTCGATTTTTCGAAGTTGGTACATCAACTACGAAATTGTTTAAATTTTCCAAAGTGGTGAATGTTTTATTTAATATTTCTCCATTGATATTTACTCCTCTGATAGCATTATTTGCACCACCCATCAGTATGACGTAATCGTCTTGTTCATATTGCGAAACTAGACTGCCCAAGTCTTCCACCACATTTTCGAAAGTTGCATTCGGTTTATAAATACTGACCACGTCGAACTTGCGTTCATGAAGTGATGCCGTCAATGCTTTGACACCATCACGCCCATGGCTATCGGCCAACAGTAGTATTTTAGGTTTCTTGACCACTGCATTGTTTCGGAGATTTTTATTAGAAACAAGTTTGGCCGACGGTATATTGATCCTTTTGCTTTCATCAACTAATGTATTGGGATAGCTTTCTACACATATACGTGCTGCATTTTTAGTATTACTACACATTTCAGACTTTAATCTATTGTGCGATTTTTTCAGTTTAGTGAAAGATACATGTAAAAAGTTAAATTTTTCTTCCAGTTTCTTGACCATAACAAATTCATATCAATATTATAAATAATTTTCGCAATTTAAAAACTTTCCCAAAATATGTCTAAAATTTCTACAGAAACTGTTAAAGTTAGCACAAATGTAGACTTCTCAGATTTAAAATTAAACAAAAATTGAAACAAGTCACAAAGAGTATTTTGGACGATCGTTTCGCACTTATTATTAGCTAGTCAGAAAATATGGAAAAGGAAATTACACGTAATAAGAATGAAGTGATGGTATAAGAAACCAAACCATTCACACCATATTAATCACACAATAGTACAGAAATGCCTTCTGATAAGCAAAAATGAATTATTTTTCATTTCTTGTGTTTCCGGTGGGGTTAGTTTTGATTGGCCAGTTATACTTCATAATTTTGAAATTCTCATGAAGCAAATTATGATCGGAACGAATAAGTAACCATAAGTAGTACTAGTAGTAGTAATAGTAAATAATACATATATTTAGACTATTTTTTTACTTTCAAATAAAGAATTGGATAAAATTTCATCGAATTAGGTTAATTCTGCTCAATTAGCATTAAATGACAATTGACTTATGTTCCTTTGAAATTTGATGAGCTGAGTTGAAATAAATTGAATTACTTTGAATGTTTTAGGTTGGGTTGAATTAATTGGCTGAAATGCAATCATTGACTTATCTGAAACTTTGTATTACATTAGGGTGAAATGCCTAACATAATCCTACGATTTTTTAACATTGTGCACAAAATTTTCTCAAATTGCTTAATTTAATTAAATTCTCTTGAATTCAAGATCATTGCCTTCACTAATCCTGAATTAGAATTAAGCTAACCTGATGTCAAATGAGCACAATTTTTTGGATCACCTGTTTCAGGTGATCTCAAATTGAATTGAATTAAATTGTACTCATTTGACATCAGGTTAGCTTAATTCTAATTCGGTATTGGTGAAGGCAATGATCTTGAATTGAAATAAGTTGACTTAAATTGTATTAACTTCGTTTTGTCTGTTACTCTCAAATTGAGTGGTTGAATTGGCGTTGAAATATTTGCAACTATAAGCTTCAATTTACCTGAATTAAATTAGATATTTTTGAAATTGCTGAAATGTATTGAACTGCCTTGAATTGCTCTTGGTTGACTCGAATTCCATTAAAGTAATCTTAATTACGTTCACTTTTGATGAAGCAAATTCAAATTTTCTGAATTAGGATTGAATCAATTAATCCCACGCTTTGAGCTTTTAGCTGACTTACGTGATTTTAATTGAAACATACTTAATTGCCTTGAATTGTTTTAGTTGCCTTGATTTACATGAAATTAGCTTTAATTACTTTCAGTTAGGTTTAATTATTCAACCCTGTTCTGTGCAATGTATTTATCTTCAATTCAAATTACAATTATACATCTTAAATTGTTTGGATGAATTTTAATTGTCATGGGTTGTCTTTAGTTGCGTAGTGTATTTTGTTTAGAATTTGTTTGGAAGCCTTGAATTATCTCTAAAAGAATTAAAATTGATTGGTAAAGCCAACCCAGCTCAATTTCAACATAATGAAGCTTTCATTGCAAACTACTCAAATCCTTGAATTAATCCAATTATATGTTTAAAAAGATATTCAAGTAAAATTTCTATTTTTGTATATTCGAATATATCTATGTTGGGTATAATCAACCGGACATTTAAAATTAAGGTATCAATGTCAACAAGTTACAGAAAATAAGACAGCTTACATAAAATTAGACAATTAAAAATGTCGGTACAAAACGGCTCTACGTGGTCAAAATAGTTGTGCTTTCTCCAATAAGACGAAGGTTACAACACCTACAAAGTTTAAATATTTTTAAACGTGACAAAGTAAATAATAAAATCTACATGCCTGTTATTTTTTACAGTGCAAAGTTTAATGAAGACGTCTGAGTGCAACCCATTCATTATGTGACAAAAATGTAACCGGGATATAAAATGCATGGTGAAAATCCACGTTGAAATCACTGGAAATGACACAAAATTCATTTACCTTATGCAGAAATTTCAATCTCCATAAACTTTAACACACAAACATATTTAATTACATCCACAAATAGCGAAATATTATTTCCATGCTGATCGCGCGCTTTTTTCAATTAGCAAATATTCCCTCGCATCAATCGCCACTTCATAAGTTTCCCTCGGGAATAAGGGCAAAAAATCCATTATGGGGGAGAATTCACAGTAAACAGACACCTCGCTCATTTTTACACATCATTACAGTTTCAAACTTTCTCAATTTTAGAGAAATGTATGTGGCCTTGTAAGGTCTGCGTCACTTTATAGATCTGTGGCAAATGTAGCGAAAATATCACCCGAAAAAATACGGTCACCAAGTCGTTCGGCTCCGATAATTTTATTGTCGTTTTAAGGATTGTTTATCGGAAGCGGTATTTAATGACGTGAATATTTGTTGGAATAACAGCGACGTCGCTTCGCGTAATTAGCGTTATTTTCCGTGCAATTAGTTGATTGTGAGACTGATGATCGCTTAACGATTTTATGACAGAGATGTGCGTGTGGGAGAGATACATTGACGTTGCGGATTAGTATTACATTACATGTAATGTATTTTAAAAAGTAATCAGAGTTTGCCGAATTTAAAATGGATTATTGCGAAAATTTTCTGGGTTTTCATTCTAAGTGTATTTGCATGACGTTTGCCATAGGACCCTACATTCAACATATGTGTGGTTATAAGTTTTTTCCAATCTCCCTTGTGTTTTAATTTGTTCCCTACATTTTCGAATTTTCCACTATTATTTGCACCAATTATTTTGACATTCAAATACCATCACCAACAGGTTTGCAGTTGTCATCAGCGATGTCGATTTTCGATTTTATTACACCAATGGCTCTAATTGGTAATTTTTTCGCCAAGCATTTTGAAATGAGACCATAATTAACAGTCACGGCGATTTCTGAACGTCATCTTGGAGAAATATACAAAAACCATGCATAGTTAAGGTGCCACTGGTGCCACAAGGGTTGTATCGATTGGACTACTTCTGTCACTATTTTATTTCCTAGTCCTGGCATCCTATTAAGTTTAGATAACTTGGCGGTTATCGAGTTATTAGTAAATTATGACCACTTGTATTATTCGTGTTATTTATTTTGGAGTTTTGTGATCTGGGTTCCGTAGCTACGTCAATTTTTATCGAGTCACAATTATACCACGACTACATTTTTGTATTCAGCAGTCACCAAAGTCGTGCAGATCAATATCAACAGATCCAACACAAAACAGCACTAAGAGGATAATTTATTCCCTGTCGATCCAAAGCCAAGTATTTTGCGTTCGTGCGCTCAAACTCGTATATACCGTCGTATTTTTTGCCATCGCCTGAAGTGTTACATATATAGGTAAATGTTTAACGTTCAGACGTTTTATATCCTTCCATCCAATTTGAAATCAAATCAGCATGCATGTGGACTTAACTTGTCTCGTATTGTGCGGGACGGTATAGGTGGATTTTCACGTTGCCGGATAACATTTCCTTCGGAAGAATATCGTTTACATCTGGGTTTTACGCTTGCCAAATCTGCGCCGGAGTTTCCAGATAAGTGAGACATGAATCTGCGGAGTCCAATGAGATTTCTAGCGGGTCAGCACGTCGCCATAAATTATATATTTACCGACCGAGTTCATCCCATCTATTTTACGTCCCTTTCGGCCGCGATAAATGGAGAAATCGAAAACAAGGCTGGACTGGATAAGCCGATAGAAATTTCGGAACAATTTAGTTATTACGTTATAAGCCGAGATGAGTAATTCGTGTTTGTATCGTGTAAATGATTCGAATTTGAC
This sequence comes from Geotrupes spiniger, assembly GCA_959613385.1. NCBI lineage: Eukaryota > Metazoa > Arthropoda > Insecta > Coleoptera > Geotrupidae > Geotrupes > Geotrupes spiniger. The sequence continues at coordinate 32,198,864 of OY390736.1, read as the reverse complement.
TAAATTCGATTGATTAAAGGTTTAGATTCCAAAATTTAGACGGCGATGAAATATTCGAAATAATTTAAATAAAATCATAAATGATCGCCACTACACATTTCCACTCTACGTGTTTGGATATCAAATATAACTTAACATAGTAAATGCCAATGTTCCTCACAGTTACTTGATTTATGTTTTATACGAAAATCGAATTCGTTGAATGTGTTTCTAAATTATTGAGGATTTTAATTTGTCTTTGTGGGTATCTACTTTTTTTAATAAAATGAAAACTGTAAACTAGGATTTTACGTTTTATTAAAATATTTTTTTATTTAGAATTTCAGTCGTAAAAACTATAATAATACAAAAAATTAACACTTCCCTCCCTTAACTACTAATATTGGTAAATCACATTTCCTTTTTCTTGGTTACCTGACGGAATATCCTGCAACGACATTTCAATTAATCAATTATTAATTTATTATTAGCCGAGCTCACGCCTCATACTTACGTATTGGTTTTTCGCCGACGGCGAAGGAGTCGGAACTTTCACGACTATATCAGTCGGTTTCCTAACAACCTAAAAGCATTCATAACATATAGGTACAATTCCGTGTTAATTGATGTCGTGCCAATTTAATTATAAGTCGTAAATGTATTGGGCTATGATGAAATCAGAACATTCTAGGCGTTCGCGCGCCGTTTCCCTTCTCTTATCGTTAAAATTTACGTGACGCAAGCGAAATACAATTCTGCATGCGATGGAAACATAAAGTAATTTTTTTATGGGAAATTAATTAATTTCACTCAAACTTCGCGTTGAATACGAAACGAAATTACCTCGGCTTTGAAGCCCTCCTTGGGATCGGCAGTGTACGTTACCGTTCTGAGGAATCCGTCGGAATCGACGACTGAATAACTTCCGGATATTTTATTCCCGTCACGTTGTTCTTTTCGATTTTGGTAGTTGGTGTTAAGGTCGTCCGTCACATCAAAGCCAAATTGATACGATGAATTACCCTATAAATTATAAACAGGAACTTATTAAATTATACGTCGAATATCAAACGAAAATATTGTATTTTTCCCCGACCTTTTTATACGATTTGGTCGTAGGGTGGAATAAAGTGAATACATAGAACCAATTTGCTCGTATCAATTGCAGTTATTATATTATACCCACGTATTTATTAGTGACGTAACAGATGATATTTTGTCTTTGAGGCACATATATGGGAGCAAGGTAAAATATGAATGTTATTTTTATCTGCAGAAAATAAATAAAAATTTTATATTTGCAACTGAGTAACACACAACAGAATAACTGCGGTCATCGTACAATTTATTCCTAAACACAAGTTCATAAATAATAATTTTAAATTATTGACTTTCAACAAATAATATAAGGGCAGTCGACAGTAAATAATCGCCAGAAGCTCTGAAAGCAGGTGGTTACAAATTGTATGTCAGTTAGCATTAGACAAGGGTTGTTCATAGGACTTGTAATTAATACGAAAAACTTGTCGATTAGGGCGAAAAAACTATCGATACCAACACCAGTAAGTAGTCATGAATTATTTTACCCAGATATATTAAACAGCCTATTTGCTTATTGCTTCGGTCAATAGTGACCGGAGCTTTCAGAAATAGGTCACAAAATTAATGGGTACGGCTACCTGAACGTAACTGATATTCTTGGTATGGTTTGTGGGAAGTGACATGTGATTGGAATTGGTGTTAAGAGTTATATGAAAATGTTTATAGTTGTTAGTTACTACTAAACAGTAAATAACTACCAGAACTGGAAGAAAGTAGTCCCCATGCCAAGAGCAGTTAGTAAATGAGGGGAGATGGTATTTGGTAAGAAATTCCAGTGGATAGAAAGAGGTGTTCAGTTTGCAATTCAACTCAACCTAATCCAAAGTTCAACTGTTAATTTTTATTAGTAGAGGAACTTGTAATACCATGATCCTTCATAAGCCAGTTGGAGATATAAATTGGAGACAAGAAGAGTCGGTACAGGCCAAGAGCTATGTCTGAAGGTGGCAGCAGATCACATGACGAGTATATACTAATAGATGTCAGGTGCAAACCAAGATATACATAGTTTCATATTTAGAAATTTTTCATCATCACTTTATTTCATCATTTCCCATTGTTATAAAACTGCATTGCCTCATACAATTTCCTCGCCCAGAAACATTTTTTTAAGTCGGGTACAAAGTTTGAAAATTAACCCAATAATATTTACCAAGATTTTAATTTCGCTCTCGATTACCCAACTGTTATGCGCCGGTATCGTCCGGGTTTTATTATTCATCGAAGCAGCTTATTCTCACAGAAAAAAATAAAAATTTTTAGCACTATTTATTTACAAAAAAATTGTACATGTATTTACAAAATTGTATTTGTTTCTGAACACTTGATGATATTTAAAGAAACAACAAAACGACCAGAACTTAATGAAGGGTCAATGTGCTAGTTAGAAAGATAGGGACTTTCAAAATCGGAGGAAGTGTATAGAAAATTGAGAATCTTTGTCGTTTGATTTGAAGACCTACTGGAGAACAACGAAGAGAATACAAACGTAAAATAAACTCCGAACATAAAGCGAAACTGGGGATGTTGCGCTGGGTGCTCATTAATGGATATGGCAATATGTACCGGAAATCGAATATGGTTATGCCATTTGAGATTGGAGAGACATTTTAGTGATAAAAAAAGTGGAGACATACACAATCTATTAGTGAGATTCAAATGGTAATGGGTAAGGATATGGAAGTGGATAGGGGAAATATGTGTTATAGTCTGTAGGTGTGATGGACATAAATAGAGGTCAGAGGTGAAGATGGAGATGGAGCTGTTAGTAGAAATCAGAATCTGATAATATGTGACATCAGTAGGTGATGGGTACTGGAAGCTGTCATAATAGCCACGAGCAATGTTAATCTATTTGGCTCGAAGAGAAACTAAAAGTATTGAGAGAAGAATTAAAAAATGCAATAAGTGGTTTCAAAAAGATTTAAGAATGGAGTTAGTGGATATCAGAACTAGGGCATGCGAACTGAATCAATAAGGAAATGCACTAAAGATTTTACTCCATAATTTTAAATTATGATGATTTTTTATTAGATTTGTTCTGTAAAAACCTATCAATCAAAGAAATTACTTTAAATTGATTTTGAGTTGGATACTTTTACAATCAACAATATCAATGTAAACTATGAACAGTATTAATACAAACTAATAAAAATCATGATATCCTTCTTGTTTTGTAAGCATTTTTATCAAATCCTTTGTCGTAATTCAATTTTTCATAGAGCTTACTTTTAAATACGACAAAGTCATCACAAAGTGATCTAATTACCTTGACTTCCGCACATTTTAAATACCACGAAATTGAAAAGGATTGCGAGGATTTCAATCCCACCATAATAACTGTGAACGATGTACGATAATCAAGATTGGATTGGAAACATCTCGCCCGGGAAAATCATTCGGTGCCTTTCGATCCCTTAATGTTATTCAATAAATCCCCGGAAATGTATGCATGTATTCGATGAGACAACGAGGGTAACGTAAAGATTGCATGTATTGCGGCAGTGAGACGTAATTGCGTCACGAACCCCGCTCGGATTTCATGAATACCGGAAACTTTAATTTGAAAGAGGAGCACTGATGGTTTTCAATCCTTTCATGTTATCCAATGCATTTCATTTTTAAAAATTTATTCAATATCACGTGCGGGCGCGGCGTAAAGACAAGAGGGAGTCAAAATTATGACCACGACCCTCCCGGAGCTCTATGAATAACTGAAACGATTTTGTTTGAATATTTTGATTTAGAAATTCGTTTCTTTTGATGTTCGCGATGCACAGTCTTATCAATAATGCAACGTCGATAGCTTTTACGTCGAATTTTTGCACTGGATGCGTTATTAATGGTGCTAAAAAATAATGTTAGCTCATTTGAACTAATAGTTACAGTCAGTACATTTAATTTAATAAAAAAAAGTCCATCATTTTTTATAATTGGGATTGTAAATATTTGTTCCTAAACTTAACTACCTCAGCTGTTAATGGAGATTCGGTAAGTTATTTATAAAAATGTTCTATATAGTCGAGGTGTTACGTTGTGATAATAGTGACGGCAAAGTTACGCAATGAGGTCTTGATCACCAATCGTAGGTATTGCATCCGCAACGAATTAAATATTGGAAAGTGTGCAGTAATCAACCTTCCATGGTCTCGATTTCATATTTTAATCTACTTGTTAAATAACAATTAGAATATTAAAAAATATATATTTAAGATTGATATTTCGTAAAATACATTATTAGGTAATTGCCTCCACAAATATTATTTGAATTTTTGTAAGTTGCGAAATTTATATCCACTAGAAAAATGAATATATAAAAAAAACAATTTAATAAATTAAAATATTATTAAAATTGTTTCCTTTATTGATTGTTTGAATTGCTGCAGCTTATACATTTATGCGATAAGATTTTTACCAGGAGACTTCTTGGGGGTTGGTTGCTCGTCAATATGATGCCTTTTTATAAAAATATTGCATGCAAGCTATACATAGATGTCGTTACTGCTAACGAGTGCGGTGTTTTTACCCTACCCTCGTCTAGGTCTAGTGAAATCCATTCTTATTGTCAATGTGATCTTCAGTTCTTTTTCCGCGTGCATGTGAAACATAAATTACGCAAAACCAATATACAATTTCTAATTCATTTAACAAAAAAATACGTAAAATTCCAACAAGTTTCTCTAGTTAAATTTCGTTCCATGCAAGTTTAATACCGCGGATAATCATACACGTATAATTGCACGTATAATCGGTGGACATGCCATTCACGCTCAAGAGAATCAACGTCTGCGTCTACGCTTTCCTCTCAGGACGCCGTAACATTCGTTTGAACCCGAGTGAAAGTATTACACATTTCCTTTCGCAATAAATCTGTTTTCATTGCGGTTCACTCCGACTTTGCTAATGCACCGTGGAATTTATTTTTACTACCATTTGAATTTCTATGCCGCGAACGAGCTTAGGATCGATAAATCAAAATTAAAACGTTGCTACGGTTAACCGACCTGCCTATAGTGTAAGACGATCTGCACGTTCTCGTAATCTCTTTGCCCCCATGCCTGCTCCGATTTTTACACCCATTTAACCTCGAACGTTGCTTAATTAAATGTCAATTTTGCGTTTATTGTTTTATTCAAACGTCAGACGCATTTCTAAAGTTCATCGCGGAGCGTTCACCGCGTTACGGCTGTACGACCAATGTTAGGTACAGTTGGATAATTCACAATTATATGAAGGTAATTTCTGGATATACTTTTAAGCAATTGAATTTGAAAATTTCTCATGGTATGGGCGTGATCAAGTTACGAGATATAAGCAAGTTCGATATTTTTAACAGAACGAGTAAAATTGCCTGGGATGTTCCATTGTGTTTTCCTGTAACCTGAAATATTTTATGACTATCAACTCATTCTGTCATGGGCTTCTTGGTGTGATATTTCTTTCAATCCACATTTAATCCTCATAACAATTCTTACTTCACACAACCTTCACCATGATTTATTACTGAATCCTAAAAATCTTAATATCTTTATATCTTTATAACGATCAGTTCATCACGTACTACCTCAGAAGCAAATTTCTTAATATTAATTAAAATTTTCTATCACCTCCTTTAAAATTCTTTATGATCTTGGTCATTACACTTCTTGCCAGTTAACTCACTCAATGTGCTTTACTTGGCCCTGAATTACATCTCTTCAATCTTCTCAAACTCAACTATCCTTCTTAAAAATATTCTCGCATTAATATTAACTGATATGATACAGTTCTTCATCTCGCACAGTCAAATCGGTGGTATCTTGTTCATGATCGCCCACGTTCCTTCGCAATCCTCTACTGCCTTCTTCATTGTAATAGTAATTACGGTTCTTTCACTTCATCTTCATTTTTCACCTCGCGATCATATATAATTTTTCCACATTCGCCATTCAGCCTCCTCTTTAAATTCGACGTTGATCCTGTGACACCCACCCCTCTGTCAAACAACAGTATTTACCAGTGCATAACTCGTCAATTGTCCTTTTTACTAGAATTCCTTCACTTTTATATCTAAACTCATCTTCATTTTCTTTGCAATTATCACAACAGTTGTTCCCCGCGCGATAACAATTTCTGGGATTTCGGGTTAGCATAACACGAAAACCATGGCAGTGTCGTTCATAAGCATGATAGCAAAAAAGATGTATAATTAGGTACTTTAGTACATTCAAAGAATGTGAAACAGATCGATAATGTGACGGTCGCATCAACTAAGACCGAAAACCTGAGTGAGTTGAAGAACGATATTGCAAATTAAATTATATACGAAGTGCCTTCCTGAACAACGAAGGTGTATGTTAAATTCTTGATGATTTAGCAGTGGAAACGCTACTATTTAGCTAACCGTAAGGAGGTAGATTAAGGGAATCTATGCACAGGTGTGAGGACTAGCCAAAGGAGGCGACTTTGATCCTCCCCTGTTATATTTTGTATGAAATCAGAGGCGAATGACATCTCCATCGTTGTGAGAATGTCATTTTGACAAGATTCACTCTGAAAAGACGCAGATGGTCTTATGGACCGGTCAGGAATTATGCAAAATTATTGACTGGTTAGATAATCCGAGAAAATTACATTCGTTCTATCGACACATAAAACAGGACATTTTGTAGCGGCCTTCAAAGTCTTCCTAGCAAATACCTTGATAGGGGTACCAGGTTCTTTTTAATTCGGTCTTTTTACATAAATAATATTTGTCGAACGACCGCAAATTACCGAGTAACGTAGCGATATTTTCTTAATGTATTTGCTAACGCAATAACGTCGTAAAATCAACTCCTGATCTGCAAATTGATGGCTATTCTGCTCAAAAAGAAGAAGGAATCAATTTCTCCAAGGATTAAAACCAACGAAGGTGATAATGAATATTTACGATAAGAATCCAAAGCCACTTTTCGATCTATATGGGTCGTATGTGTTTTAACTAAAACCAAGAAGAATAGTGATTCACGCTCTTGAAGTTGTTCTTTTACTTTGCAGAATTTTATTTCTAAGTTGGCAATGCTATAAAAATTAATCTGGTCCGCATCAGAGCTTTAAAGGTGATATTAACTTTGACAAATATTGGCCATACAAAATCACTTACGTCACCAGATGCAACGAATGGGATTTAAAAAAAACGAAATCTAAGTCTTAGATCTAAATTGTTGTAACAAACAGACATGAAACAAGCACGATCACACAAGATCATAAATATTTTTTCTTGCCATAAAGTCACTAATTAACGAGGGGAAACATCGGTGATCTCGTTTGATAACCCACTAGAGTACCTGGTCTCGTATGGGTGTGAGGATGAATCGTATTTTCTTAGTTGAAAATCAAAATGGGACAACCTTCTTAACACTGCACATGTCACAGATTCAAAAGATGCGCAGCCAGGAGCTTCTGAAAGGAACGAGCAATTTTTTAAAGATATTTTAGCTGTATGAGTAAGAAAATGCAATCTTTCTGATAGAAATGAAGAAAAAGAAAATGAGAAGGAGATACAGGAGAAGCATTAAATATCGTTTAAGTATGCAAGAAGATGCGAAGAGGGACGGTGTATATCTAGAAAGGGAGGAAAACTAAACATAATCGGTGTAGAAATCGATTGAAATGATGAAGCTTTAATTTTTAAGTGATGAGAATTTATAACGAACGTTTGTCGAACTTTACCAAATATATACCTTGCATATGAGCTTTGGTAGCAGATTATTTATATTATTATATATTATATTATTATATTATATATATTAACTATATATGTTATATAAATAATATAAAATATTAATAATAAACCTGTAGGAATATGTGCAATAATTTTTTTATTAACAAAAATGTGTAGTGTTCCTAATTTTATCTCAATCTATTATGAAACGTGTTATAGGTTAGCTGGTGGTAGCCCAGATTGCAAGACGAGTAATAAGACAGTCAGGGTTGAAATTTCAGTCGTGTTTACGAATTTTATTGTCGAGAAACACTTCAGCATCTTTAACGACTTGCATTTTGATGTAACAAGATCCTCGCCGCAATAAAAATAAACAAAGTATTACAAATAACGACTTATAAAGCAAAATCATCTTCCATTCTACTTAAATTCAGTGTCGATAAACCTTCGCTTATAAAACAGCGAATTAATCCAAAGAAGGTCGTGCAGCACTTTCACTTGCACTCTCCAAATAACTGAACTAAGTAATATTACGCCGGATTACCAAGGAACTTATGACAATAATTCTAACTAATTATCGCAATATTACGCTTTTTTTATTGCGGATTATTACACCCATTTATTTTCAGAGCACTTTTGCAATAATTACGTAACGATCCGGAGAACGGAGAACATTAAATCCTTACGCCTGCATGTCGTACAAACATTTCTAATAGATAATTGTGTTAGTATTTTTTTCTGTAACGTAGATGTGACCTTCTTGTGTAGCGGTGCTTTTAGAGCCCTGTCAGCTACGATCCAATCTACCGTTTCGGTTGCAAAACTGTACTTTCGTCATCCCGCTCGGCGCAAATTGCTCGGATTGTGCTCAAAATAAAGGTTACACACCATTCGTAATCGAGTGCGGTACATAGCGCACGATCCAAACTTGCCGAGGAACAATTCAATTCCTGGCGGACGAAACAACCCGCCAAATCGAATCTATTCATTTAACTTCACGGGCATTAATCGTAAATTGATACACGACCGTAACGCAATGGCACGCCGTGTAAAATATGGACCGGTTAATGCCGACGCGTAATTAAAACCATTACTTGCGGAATGTAAGAATTTCTAAAGTGGTGCTCCCCGGCAAATTGGCGGCAATTATGAAATTTTGTACGAACCGTTTATGGAAATTCGGTAACGACAGGTTGATTAAAATGAAATTAATGTTGCGGCGAATTCGGCAAATTAAATCGGTCGTGGTATTTGCAGGACTTTCAGTAAAAAGTAATAGCCGAGTAATTAGCGATCGTATAATTGTAGTCACACCTCAATGGATAGACCATGTTGGCTGTCGACCCAATTTCTTAATTGATCCCAACTTAAATTTCTAAATGATGTCTTCATATTTGTATACATTTTCTGACAATGTGGAGATGCAACATCTGTTCTGGCATGAAAATGAAAAATCAAGAAATAGTTCCCTGCTTCATCGTCTAACTCATTAGCGAACCTGTGTGCGAGATATCACCTACTAGTAATATCCTGCTTCGTGTTCAGACCCTAGAAATTAAGCTTAAAAAAAAATTTGCAAATTCAAACTTATTTCCCGGCAGGATGCGTCTAGCCCAAGCTAATAAAGGAGCTGATTAAAACAGAGCAACAGAAAGAAATGCAGCCAACAGTCCATGACACTTACGACATTAACAAGGCAATTATTATTGCTTGTAATTTGCTTTCCCAATTAAAATTTTTAGTGTTTTACTTCGTTTCTAATTATTTATTTTCAGAGCGTTCTTATCGCTGAGTAGTATTTGCACATTTTCATGACGTATATTATGCTACGTAGTACGATGTGTATAATGTCTGCAGAGACTTGCGTCTGCAAGGGTACACTTTATGCATATAACACAGTTCTATGACTGTGCAAATTGAGGATGTGGTTCAATTAGAAATTGGACTTGGTAGGCAAGAGCATGTAGTACGAGATAATGAAAGATTTAATTACTAAACATTAGTAACAATAGTAAATCTTTTAAATGTTTAATACTTGATGGTAAATCGGTGTTTATAACAGTGGAATATCCGTTAAAATAATTTGTTGATTTTACTCTTGTGTAACTGATCCATTAAGTCATTGATTATGTGTTTTATTTCAGTGTGTAGGACAAGAGATTCTGAAACAAATATTGTGATATAGTAGTTGTAACGATTGTGTGAGTAGTGAACGATTGGTTGATGCCGAATGAATCTTTGATTGGTGGAGGTTGGTGCAGGCGACGTTGAGATGGAATTTATGTGTGTGGGTGTTTGTTATCATGAATGTAGCAATTTCTAGCCAACTAGATCTGAGCTTGGCGGTGATAACAATGTTGCGACTTCTGATGATGTTGCATGGTCAAAACTTTTTACTTGCGTCATGAATCCCCGTAATTAATTTTACTAAGGCAACGAGTACTTACATCATCTGCTTCGTTCGATTGTTCGTCGTCAGATGGGAACACTTGGGGTTGCGTTGGCCGCTGCGTCGGCCTTGGTCTGGTCACCGGAGCTTGGTATTGCGGCTGATACTGCAATTGGTATTGGGTTTGCGCCTGAGCCTGCGGCTGTGGTTGCGGTTGGTGCGAAAGGACGAGCTGCGAGGCCAACAGTTGCTGTTGGGCGTCTTGAATCTGTTGTTGGGCAGCGCGAATTTGCTGCTGTTGTCTGCGGGCTTGAGCCTGCGCCTGACGTTGAGCAGTAGCCACGGCCTGGTTGGCCAATCCCTGCTGTTGTACAGCTTGTAACTGGCGCGCGTAATCAGGACCTGCTATCTGTTGTGCAGCTTTTTGAATCTTAAATTAAAATAATTGATATAAATAAACCCCGAAAATAAATTAACAACGAGAAGACACAATAACGAATGATACGAACACATGATACGAAAATTTGCAATAGAATGATAAGTTATGGATTAGGACGTATGTACAAGATGACGATGGTTTGGAGCAATAACTTGTCCAAGTTTTCACCATAAGCAAATACAAGCATACGAAGTGGTTGGGCTTATAGTGGTTAAATAATGATCAACTATGAAAAAAATTTTGATGAGGTCAACATGTTTTGAAAATTGTTCCTGTATCAATTCTAATTTTTGTCAGGTATTCCATGACTACTTGTGATATAAAGTGTACTTGTCAAAAGAAGAAAATAAAGACGATAACAAAAATAATAATGACTACATCCGGGAACTTGTTCATAATCAATTGTTACCGAATTTGACGAAACTTTACGTGTTGCCAATTAAGAGCATTGAAAAGGGGGACACAAGGAAAAACTACCAGGCACAGCAGGCTGTTTGAATATTTGTTCACTCAATGTGTATTGTAGTATATAATTATAAAAGACTATTTGGTAGAAAATGTTATATAAGTCAAAAGTATGCATATACCGGGTGATGCTCTTAACAACACCATTTTAATTATCTTTCGGCTTATCAGCTTTACTTAAAAATTGCTTACACAACATTTTTATAACGAACTTTGAGGTATCAAAGATTTTTTTGCATAACTTGGTTTCGAGAACTTTAAGTTAAACAACTAAATCAACTCACCTGTCGATCTACGTTAGTCGGCAGAAGCAGCTGCGACACCACTTGCGTCGGTGGCCCATTGTCGTACTGCTGCTGTTGCGGCACCTGCCTCGGAGGATTCGCATAAATGTGCGTTTGCGGCTGCGGTATAGGCGGAATACTTATGTATTGGGGCTGTTGCTGCGGTTGCTGACTCGTCAATGCCTGCGCATCGGCGTATTGCGGCACCGAATACACCGGCTGATTAAGGGGCTGCGAGAAAACACCGCACACGACCCACAACAAACATAGAACGTTCAGCATTTTCGCGAAACTATAATCGAACAGCAAATTCGTAATTAAGCGCTCCGTGTAGTATATATACGCTCGTGTGCCCTACTCTTTCGTAGAAGGAACGACTTTCATGCAACCGATAGAGAAAGGAATTGCACAATAGCAGGGTCGCTGTATTGTCCACGGATCAAAACAGACGAAAAAAAAAAACGTTATAAAATCGGCTGCAATAGGTCTACGATTTTGGTTAGGTTGCGTAACGGCGACGTTTCGAATTTTTCCACGCGAAATTCGCAATGTTCCCACGTGTAACATTTCTAGCTTCGTCCTTTAGTAGGTACGTGGAATATTGATTAAAATTCCTGAATTAATGAACTAATGTATTATAATTTGTTGTAATTTATATTTTATTATAATTGAAATAATTTGCAAAGTCATTTTCTGTTACAATCTATGGCATAGCACAATTCCACTGATGAAAGAAAATTACAATTTTCCTGCAATATTACTCGAGGATTGGTATAAATAGCAATAACAGTGTCCACAATTTCTTTCCGTTAGAAGTTATCTAGATCAATGGTAATCTATGAGACCATGTATTGGTCAAGATTACGTAAATTTTATTTCGAATTAGTTTAGGCATTCTTTCCGCGTTTATCATCGCCTTCAATTGATATTGTTGGTGATTTATTTATTAATCCTAGCTAGTCCTTGGTCCTGTGTTCGTTTCACGCCGTAATCCAGAGTCCTTGCTCCATGAAATGCTTCATACTTTAATAGTGACCTCAGCTTTTTTACGTTTAGCAACAACCATTGTCTTCAATCTGCGTTTAGCATTGTAATATTAACATTAATATTGTTGATGATACACATTATTATTGTTATATGACAATTACGTTATGTTATCTTGAACATACGGTGTACTAACTAAGAATAATTACTTCAATTCGGTTAGAAACTAGGCTTCAGTGTGCATCATTCACTTTTACGTGCACTTGGCTTTGACGTTGAATGATTTCGCTTCACGTCTACTGGATACGTTTAGAAATCACAAGTTTCTCTGCGATTTGTCGTAATTATTATTAAATGAATGCTGGTTTAATATTCATGCAGACTTGTTATGAAAATTTTACAATGGGCAAAATTTCATTAAATAGATTTATTTTATATACAAGACTCGTTTACAACCTCGTAATAAAGAGGTAGAAATTATTAATAACGACTAAGCGATTAGTTATGGCCACGTGCAACTTGTATTTTTCGACCATGAACGCTTTATGTTTGAAAATATTAAATTTCATAACCCTGAAGAATACCTTCCCTAAAAAATTGTGAGATAACTGAAGCATAAAACTACATTTTTTTACTCTACCAGTGAATTTAATACCTCACAAAACTGAACATTTCCATGTAACAGTCCCCTTTCATACGAACAATGCGCAGCTTTTTCTATATTAATTATCCATTTCGCGATTTTCCGATAACAGCCGGCGTGCATGTAAATACGTCCAAACCAAGTTGAACTTGACGCGCATTTTGTTCCCGACCTATATGCATTTCAGCCGTCGGATTTAGCGTTAAATTTAATTTCGAATTCGCGCTCGGAAAGTTATGTCAACAGCGGCGCATTACGAAAGAATTCGCGAATTGGGAAATTAGTTTTCAGTTAGAGTTTTATTTCCATGAACCCGTCCGGCGAACAAGTCATAAATACGGTTGCATCTGACACGCTGTGGCTTCCCCGCGCGAAATTACCGCGCAAATGCAATGAGAAACAATTTGAAACAAGCGGCTTCATTATTTGGAACGCGGACGCCGAAATTTACGAGTTCCGCGCGCGGGAGTTTGCCAAATCAGAAAAATTCATTTATCGGCGGCGAAATTAAAATTTTTGCATAATAGGTAAAGTTTTTCAATCAACGTTGCGCGATTTTTCGTCGCTAATTCGTGAAAATGACTTCGTAGCTATTAATGAAGATGAATATAAAAATTAATTATAATATTTAATATTTTATTAAAATATTTCGAATACAATTATATTTGTTTACACAAACACATGGTTAGTTAATGGGTTGCGTCGTTATTGGGTGGGGTTATACGCTTTTTCGCAACTTCCTCATTATTTTCGCTCATCGTATACTTTTCTTTAGCTTTCTAATGAGACTGTCAACTTACAAAGCTTTTGTTTCCAGGATGCACAATTTAAATTTCTATTTGCATTTTTATTGTCTTCCTTCTATGAACGTCTTTTTTCCACGGTTTTAATGCGCTTTTTATTAAAAACTTTTGCTGAAGATTTACGACATTACGTTGGCGAACTTTGTTATTAATTAATTAATTTAATAGTTACGCGGTAAATTTTTCAGATACGCGTTAGCGTCATTATAATTATTATAAACTCGTGTACGAAAATATTACACTGTGCTTTTAGGAAATTAATTTCATTCAAAACTAATGTTGTATGAATTTTGTTGTGAGTTAGTTAACATCTATGTTTACGTTTCATTATCAGAAAACTAATGGTATGCTCGTTGAGCTAGAGGTCGAACAAAGGCAACGCGGAACATTTCTCTGATGCCAACGGTTCATAAAGAATAGTTTACAAGGTCTGGATTATTAGAAAATAGTGGTAAATGCGGTACCGTTCTATTGCCTTTATTTGGTCGTAAAATAAAAAGTGTACGCCCTATATCGTAATAAAAAATATATATGACATCTTTAATCATTATTCTAAGTTTAGTAGTTTAGTCATTCTTGTGAATTCACATTAACGACCATTGCCAAATCTGCAAAGCCAGCCATCGTTATTAAAATATTTTGTGCTAACGACGAGGGCAGGCTGAAAAAATGTACATAAACATAACTATGGAGCAGCCTGTGAAAAAAAAAACATTTGTATTTTAATTATTATTTTCCTTACAAACATGCAATTTAAATGGGGGCGGAAATCAATCGAAGACGATTCTCAAAGTGGTCGACCAAATTCAGCCATTACCGAAGAAAACGTATTAGAGACTGAATATAACAGGAACATATAATGCACATTATGGTAATAGAAGTGAATAAGCAAATATTTTGTTATTCATTAGGTTGGGTTTGCAAAAAATAAAGTTTGGACGATCCTTTCGCTCTATCTAGGAACTCTTCAGCAAAACCTATTATAGGCCTGTCTAATAAATTTCCAAACCTATTATAGGCCTGTCTAATAAATTTCCATAGCATTTCTAAGTCGATTATTTCAAATGTACACAATGATAATTGTAATGCCATCGACGATGCTTCGACTAAATTGATGGTATTTTGATCGCCTCAATGTCTCTAATAATTCTTTCTGTCCACTTTATCAAGAGCACACCTCAAATAGGCCTTGCGATCAGGTTTTTATGTCTATGACGTCTCACCTGCTGGTAGAATGCTTTTCCATTTTCCCAACCCAATCCAATCAAAATATCGACGAGGTAAGGGAAAGCGACTTCGACCAAATTGGGTTGGGTTGGGTTGCCCCATTTTAAAAGTGGATGGAGCAAGTTTTTAATAACATTAAGAATTGTCTGGAATAAACTTTCTTCCATGCAATAAATATGGTCAATGTCGAACTTTGTATGTACACGCACCTCGTCAAAAATTATCTCGTCAATTATTTCAAATTTGAACATCGTAATATAAAGGAATACCATTCGTAAAACGTCGACTTAAAATATTTATTTTTGTCCTTTTAAAGGATTTATTCAATGCGGATTTTAACGTAATTTGTAATTACTTTTTTCTGGAAATTCTAATTTAAATCTATCGTGAAAAATGATGAGAAAACTGTTTCAACATCAGTTCGTCTTCGTTGGCTGGAGTATTTGCTTCCATTTCCATAGCTTGCCTGTTGTCTCTTTTTATTGTTCAACCATTTTCGTCTCTTTCCAATCAGGAGGTGCCATTATTACTCAAAAAATGATCGTTAGATATGTGCTTGTGGTCTGATCATCTCAGACCTGTCTTAATTTTTATGGTATTTTGTGCTTTTAAGCACATTCACTCCACCGCAATCGGTGACTGAACTTCAAATTAAATCAAATCAAAAAACTGTATGAATCTTTCACTTGCAGCACATTTAGTGTTAAATTCTGTTGCACGATGACGTTATGTAATTAATAAACTTTATTCGATTGCCCTCGTCTTTATCGATGGAAATTACGAAGATCTGACCATGAGTACATCTGGTTATAGAAAAATTTTAAGTTTTTCTAATCTGTTTTGGTCAAAAAATAATGAACGTTTCCAAGTACCTCTAACAAGGAATGATAAGTTCGTGTGCTCTTAATGAAAAACGTGGGCGGGTAATTACCGATAAAAATAGTCATCCATAGCTCATCTTTAGGATTGAAAATATAAGCAATTGGCCTATTATCTGTAGTAGGTTTTGGGCAACATTTAACTCCATTGCAATGTTTTAATCAGGTTGAGGTTTGTGGATTTTTTAGTTGGGGACCAATCGTCAAGAGGCAAGAATCTCGCTCATTGATCCGCAACAAAAAATCCACAAACCCCAACCTGATTAATGCACTGCAATGGAGTTAAAAGTTGTCAAAAACCTGGTCAGCTCATAAATACGTTCGAATACCCTTCGACGTATAATCACCAACTATATACAATAGGTCAATAGGTCAACATATTATATATATATTTCTGTACTAATTGACATGTTCATTCGAGATTGTGTTTGTTCGTGTCGATGCGTTAATATTTTTGATAAGCTTACAATGAAAGTTATAACTTAGCCTTCTTAAAGTTTATATACACCATTCCACCAAATCGGAAGCTCTTCTGGGAAGAAGTTTTGCTAATTATATCATTTTCCTGGGCGGACGTTGCGGCTATGGTCGCCCCTGAGAGATGGAAAATGTATTATGTGTTAACACTAGTCTCCTACTGTCCAATTCTTGCACCTTGTCCATCCCATAAAGTGTATGGTTCAGTACGAAATTTGTTTAAGGACTATCGTCCTGAATGAAATCTGGTGTTATAACTCTTGCCCTGTTCGATATTACTTAATTGAAGAAATACATTTACAAATGTTTGAAGTGGCTTTGATTATGCGCTCATCTTTTTCCACTTTACATTCCATACATTTTTAAAACAATAAACAAAACTGTGCAAATTTAGAACGCGAATGTTGTACACGTAGATTATAATAATAGAATATTATTTCGAAATGGTAATAAATTCAGGTTAGAAAACGCTATAAATATATTTTGTAACCAGTATAATTTTATCAATATTTACAACGATATAATTATATCATTAAAAATTATAATGTTGATAATTTACGAAAGGAAATGCTTTAGACAATAATTTTCTAATTAAACTGCAATTATGAATTCAATGTGATACGTCCGTGTATGGTGCAAGAACGTCACGGAAGCAAACACGTCCACCATGGAATTTGTATACGATGTTCTTAACCGTATACTAGTCCGGTATGTGGTCGTGAGTAAATCGAAAGTGGTATTAAAATATTGTAAAAAAATTAAATGGTATTATCATAACGGAACGGTGCTATATAGCTCAAGGTATTAGTAAGCAATATAACCGCTGAATATTGATAAAATGAATAAAATTAACGAGTTAAAAGTTAGATGCAACATGCACTAAGACGCGGAGATTGGGCGGAAGTTAACTATTAATCGAATTGCACTATGTTATTAATACGCTTTGATTCAACTTTAGCGTCATCCCCCTCGAAATGGCGCCGTGTTGCTTGGATTGAACCTTGAAAGAAATTATGACATACATGATGATGCAAATTTCATTTGTGATGACTCAACCACTAGTTTATTAAATGAAATAGCAAATTCAGTCTTTTAAATGGGGAATTGATAAATTAAGCTTAAGCCAATGAGTTTTCAAAGAATTTTAATACAGAATACTTGATAACTAATTATTTCGATATTAAAACCAAATTTCCAAAATAAGTAAAGCGCGCCTGAAAATTGTTCCTGGCAACCTGGAAATTATTGATTTTCTTGGGCTTGGGCAAATATTTCAAATTCGGTGTTGTAGAGATTGCCTACAAAATATCGCTGTTACGTCCAAGATTATTTGTTCTAACATTTATAATTCTTACAAGGACTGTTCTTGGTACACAGATTGCTTATAAAGTGTAGGGAGTATGTACCAGAGTTGTGGATTACTTAAATTATGCAAATGGTCTTACTATTGATCCTTACAACTCAAATTTTCACGAGATTACGAATATATTTTTCTGCAATTGACAAGAAATCGACGAAATTTTAATGATGTGTATGCCTAACATTACATTTCCTTATATAATCGAGGAGGATAGCATTATTTCATTAACAGCCTCGAAATATATCTTTATCATCAAGATACCTCTTCCTGATGCTTTAAGTGGCGCAGATTTTATATAAACCCTAGAATTGACCGACATCTACAGAGGTATACCTATAAAGTGCAGAAGCTCTCTTTGATAACATGAATCATTAATTTGGTCCAGATAGTACAAAAATTATGAAACGTGCAGAGATCTTTGGACACTGCCTAGTTTGGCTACAATGCCTGTTGCCTACAAAGACAAAGATTAGCTCCTACATGCGAAGATCCTTTAGAATACACTTATATAGAAATTTAGCGTATCAGCCACTTAGAAAAATATTCACATGCAATAGCACTTAAAAGGATTTTCCCTATATTGCAAAAAACCTAAATCTAAAGTGCAAATTAGCCTCAATTGTGCCTTAGAGCTCTGATATTGAATTTTCATGATATTTCATGAGATTTCGTAGAAATCGACAAGAATTTCAGTAGCCCTTATTGTCTTACCTAGTCACATCTTTACACATTGTAGGACATTTCTGCATTATCTAAAGAAGGAAATTAAAAATCTGGATTTAAACGAAAATTTTCAGTTACTCTGCTCTTTTTAGGCACAACGACCTGATGGAAATTAATTATTTGGTGTAGACATTGCCTCTTACACTTTAACAAGTGGAGATTATTTCAAAATTTCAAATTATTTTCGAAAAACTGATACGTCATGTTCCCAATAGAAACATGGGCGAATTATATTTTTTTACAACCAGGCGATTGAATAAAAAACTTCGATTTTTGCAGCTCGGTCGTAGAGCCTCGATGCGATAATAATTGTTATTTGCTTCCTAGAGTAGGTAGACAAATTTTTAGTAAAATTGCTATGAGTTCTACATCGCTTCAAATTTTCGCTCAACATTTGACGTAAAAGCAGAAGAAGGAGAGAGAGAGAAAAGATAGAGAGAGAATAACCCTCTGGCGATTCATGGTGCAAAGATATGTATTGTGTAATGAAGATGATTGGGGCAAAAATTGTTATAGGGAAAAACAAATATATTGAGAAATTGTAGAAAAGCTATAAAAAAATTAATAATTAATAGAAAATATAATGTATGTTGACACAGCAGAACTCATATAATAGACATTTAAAAGATGAGTACATTCAGTATAAAAACATTCTGCAGATTACTAAAAAGAGCAAAACAAAATATTTCAAAGATAAAATTAATAAAAATAACAACAATAGCAAGTATTTGTGGAATGTTTTGAAGGAGCTACGTATAACAATAGATATAAAAATTAAACTATAGAATTAAGAGCTGAAGAAGGGACCGTTAAAGATTTAAAAGAAGTACTATATATTTAATAAATTGTTCAGCAGACTAGAAACATTTCTTGTAGAAAAGAGCAAGCAAAAAGACAACTATACCTTCAAACAAAACATAAATATTAACTCTATATTCTTAGCAGACACGAACGCGGATGAAATATCTCGTCTAATTACCCAACTGTACCCAATAACGTATCCTGATTGATTGACTGAAAGCGGAGACTGTGAAATTAATTACACCTTATATTGAGAAACCGCTATCAAATATTATAAATAAATCCATACATGCAGGCATATTTCCACGGGCCTTCAAAACAGCAAGTACCAAAAGCAACGAATTATAGACCTATATCTTTAATAACAATTTTTGCTAAAATCTTCGAAAAATGTTAAATAATTATAATAAAACATACAAATTAGTGTCTGATAAAGAATATGGATTCAGAGACATTGTCTCGCCACCTTAGGAAAGGGAAAACATTTTATGAATATTTATTGATCTCGGTAAGGCCTTGGATACTGTTTGCTATCGATTAATATTTGTTCCCTTAGAAGACATAGGAATAAGGGGAGCCCCACTTCGTTGATTAAAAAGATATTTTACTGGCAAAAAGCACTGTGTAAGAATCAGTAATGTACTAAGTGATTTCCAGTCAACGAAGTATGGAATGTTACAAGGAACTGTGTTGGGACCCTTATTGTTTACTGTTTAGCTGATTAAACAGGGAAGTCGAAATGGTTAGTTTTGCGGTGATACTGCTATCTTTTATCAAAGTGATACTTAGCTATGGTTTGCTCACTTTAAACTTAATAAAGACAGTGTTCCTGTCTTTTGCCTGTACAACAGCCAACATTTTCACAAATAAAGCTAAAATTGGATGCTAAAAAATCAAAGTCAAAGTCAGTTTACGAGGTATAACTTTATCTGATCCAAAATTCAGTCACCTTTAATTTTTATAAATATTTATTCAATTCACCAAGCAGTGATCTATTAGCAGAAATCTAGCTTTGTCGTAAACTTTCCTTAATTAATTATTTCAGTTAGTCCGGAGTATTTCACCATCAATAAACGTCGTAATTTAATATCCATTCCAGTTAACATAGTTTAAGGTTTGGTCTCCGCGTCCCTTATAAACATATCAAGACCTAATTTGCAGCCGCTCTCTATAGAAGTCGTACCTAAATAGAATTCTAATTACGGCCCGAACAATTAGTTAAAATTACTCGTTTTTAAAGCGCGCCGGCGGTCGCCGCGCGGGCGCACAATCCATTCAATTAATTTAATGATAAGTAATTTGCGAACACAAAGATATTTACAGCGGGGCAATGTTGTATAACGAAGTACGCAATCAGAAAATTACATATCGAAGAGCATATCGCGTAACCCGACACGGCGCAAGCAGTTCTGAAATACGGCATTTATCGCGTTCTGCGTTTCGCAACAAATACAAGAGACAGATTTAATGAATGTTCGCAGCAGGGAGAGGAAAAAATGGCAATTACGAACGCGCGCAAATTAAAAAAAAAAAAGAACAACGAGACGTATAATTAGCGTAAAACTCCGTCATGTTTTCAAACAAAAATGCAATTCAGCTCCAAATTAAAATTTCCGTTATTGTGCGTCGAAATAATTTCGATGAATTTTAGCACGAGTGGAGTCGAACTCGTTGCCTCGATGAAATTCGAATCTCTGTGGCGTCTGACGTGCGCGGTTCAAAAGAAATAATTTTAATCCCTGCGACCTTAAGTACTCACGTAATAGACGAAGTGAGTCTCGGGGGAAATCGCGAAAAAACCTCAATTACTTTGTAAGGGACGCACTCTACAGGGAATTTTATAGACTTCCGTTCAAAGGCTGGTTTTGTACATCAATGGTAGGGATGTAATAATTAATAAATATTACCTGTGATTGCAGTTCGCTTCGGGTATTAATATGCGTCTTGCATTCATTTCATGTACGAGTCGAGTAAGTTGGTTCAGACCAATGGAGACGATGTGGATGATAAACTTGCTTAAGGGCGCCATGCAATATGAGCGAGTAAGAAAAGAAAGAAGTGGGAACATTTCGAGTATTGAAGATTGCAGGGAATAATAAAAAAGGCTCTAGGATTGAATGCTTGTTGACGAAATATTCAGCAAAATATTTTTTCCATAATAAAATATTTAATTGATGAATAATTAAAATAATTTCAAATTCAGTGTGGGATTGGTTATCGATCGTCCAAAAACGCGATTTTAAAATATTTGTTAAGTCTAATAAAATTACAATAATGACCCTCCGCGAGTGGAGCTTAATATACGCCAGTCGCTCCTGCCAAAGGTCTCGACTTTAAATATGTCGCAAAGTGCAATATTCTCGACAGGGTTACGAACTTCACTAAAGTTTGCTAAACGCGAATTGCGACCCCGTTGTGATTTTTCAACATCATTTCTCGACACCCTCGGTTAAAAGGCAAACCGTGTCACGAAAACATTCGAATCGCCAAGATCGCATAAACCACATTTACTTTGAAAGAGTTATTTGAATATCGCCGCCGCCGCGGCGGTCATAATTAATTTAGTTCGTTTTTCTTGGAGGGGCCTTCGTGCAACCGAACTAATTAAGAGTGCAACACGGTGCGATGTATTGTTGTCTCGTTAGTCTTTATTCGTCGGTGAAATTATGGAGTGTTTTTTAGGTGAATTTCGAAATCGGATTCAATTACATAACAGTTTAACCATGACCGATGTGTTTAGTCGGTAAATGTATATGTTTCGGTGAGATTAATGGCAGGGTAAAAGTGCAAAACATGGACTACACATGCACAATTATTTACCGTAAACGTAACAAATCGTGGGTAACAACTCTGTGCCGGTTTCTATTCCATTATTATAATGTCAAATATTAAAATTTTGCAACTTCTTGTGCAACATGCAGTTTTTTATCAATTCGTTTCGGTACAGTTTCTGCCGTCCAAGTATTTATGTAATTGGATTTCAATGAAACTATTTATCTGGTGCTAATTAGCTGGGTAATTAACTAGTAAATTGGCAATACATTTCTAATTTAATATCGTTTTAATTAAATATTGATTACAGAGGGAACAATTAATACTGAGACTGCAGTGTTTTGCTTGCTTGACTGCAATTACTATTTAAATGTGTGGCGTATGATAAAAACATTTGCAAAATAATTTCAATAATGATATTAAAATATTTTTATGTAATTTAATTAACTATTGTACCAACATTTCCCAATCAGTGCTTTCTTAACAAAATTGTCACCCATAAACTATAAAATTCATTTTACTAATGTAATACCAACTGACGTCAAACAAATAATCAATCTGTTAAAGTTTAAAATAATATGCAAAGACATCGCATTAACTCTGCAGAATTAATTCCCTTTACGATTACCTCACTTTACATTTCTTACGAAATGTCGTAAACTATTTTGTATTATTGTATTGTCGTACAGATGTATAATTTTTAGTTTCGCTTCAATGCAAACTTCCTTTCAATTATTGAACTGAGTTCAAGTTCTTATATTTGAAACATTATACATAATCAAAGCAATTGTACACAATTAAATTTTCACCAGTTATTGAGGTTTTGATGGTACGTCATGTCTACGATTAATGCGGCGAACGTCACTCTTGGGTGCTACTAAGCTTAATTGTAATCTTAAACATTCAACAGAATTAACCAGAAACTTGCGTTTATTGAAGGTCATCTTCAATATATCATGAACGATAGTTGAATGATAGAAGTAATCCGTACATATCAATAAATTTGTCAATCTTCCACATATACCCTTAACTTCGACTGATAACATTAACCTTCAACTGAGCAGTTTAATTGGTGAGGTGTCGTCGAGCATCGACCAATATTATTGAGGTAAAAATTTCAGATTTATAGAATTACTTAGTATTCAGAATTAAGTCGTGGGCTTCGATTGAATTGTTGATCAAGTTATAGTCAAGTCAATTAGTCAAGGTATATTAACTAATTCGTCCTAGAAATAGCGTTCAATTCTATAATTCGTAGAATTTAGTTGTAATATACGCAAAATAATGCAACTAACTCTTGACCTTCAGTAGATTAAAACGTACAATAGATTTATCTCAATACAATACCCAACCTTCAATAGAATTAATCTGAAAATCGTAACTCTTTACTTCATTAGAAGATGATAGCTTTCACCATAAAAATCAACCTTCAATAGAATTGGCCGACAAACTCAATCGAAAAGAATTATCGAAATATTTATATTCGACAAAATTAACATAAAAAACTGTGATAGTAGAAGTATGTCCAATAAAATTTATTCTAAATTCTGATCGTCGATTTAATTACCTACATAAATAATAGTTTTTAATCAAAATAATTGGTCAGATCACGGCCCTGGATTCGAATTTTAAAAGAATCGCTCGAATTAACTTGACAAAATCGTCAACATTTAATAGAGTTATCGTTAAATTATCAACCTTCAAACGATCAATGTTTTAGATTCAAATCCAAAAATATTTCAGATATTAAACTAATAATTATGCAATATTTCTAAACATCAAATAAATTAAAAATAGACCTTTATTGGCATCCTAATTTTTACAGCCTTTCTATATAACCGTGATATATCCCAATTTATTCCATTTCAATAATACATTCAAATATTTCAATTAATTCCTCTTGCTCTACTCCCGCCACGTCCTTCCGTGCTTCTTCCTTTTATCTCCTGGCTTCTCGAGCCTCCTTTACTTTTGCCAGAACTTCCACTCCTTTTCCATTCTCGTTTAGACACTTTTTCCATTGCCTTCCTTTCCTTTTCTCTTCCTCACTCCGTTCTACCCCCGCACACTCCTCCATCCAATGCCTCCATACATCCACCCCATTCGCGCAGAACACACACCTTCTATATGTCTCATCCATCCAGTATTTGTTTCCCTTTTCTTCACTCCCGCACCTAAACCGTGCAATAATTCTTTCTTCTTTGCCTGTTTTCTCCCCTCTCAAATATTTCAGCCCGACTCCATATACACATATCTCGTTGTATCTTTCATTGTATTGTGCTCTTCTCTTTCCTGCGCGTCCACCTGCTTCCATATTTTCATGGTTTCTCTCTCCACTCCTTCTCCCTCCTATATCCTCCTTTGTACTTCCCTCGCCCATAACCCTGCCTTATCATATAACCTCAATTTGTTTTCTTCCCATTTTGATAAGCCTGTTCTCTTTTCTCCTCTTTTTTTGTAACTCCCTTAATATCATTTTCCCTATTCTCTGCTCTCCCCATAGCCACATCCTTTCTTCACATCTCACTACCCTCCTTGCTGCCTCCACCGCCATCTTTCCCAAAATTAATTATAAAGTTTGTATTTTTATAATTCGAGCACCATTTACAGTTGTAATTTACATAAGTTTGTGTTAAATTTAGTTAAAAGTTAAAAGCTTTGATTTGAGTTCAGTTAGGTTGAGTTCGGTTGGGTTGAGACAGTTTTTACGACTTGACTAGTTGTTTATTTCGGTACGTGTATTGTTCGTTTTAAGTGAAATTGAACTTTATAGGACTCGGAAACACACATTTGCGCGAGTGTTTATATCTTATTTTTAATTTTTATATAAATGGTATCAGCTTTTGATATCACGGGCTTTTAAATTTAAACTATGCCGAACGATTTTGTTACAGTTATATTAATTAAAATAGATGACTTTTCAGTCCACTTCATTCTGAAATAAATTCATGGGACTGTGTAAAATTTATTTAAAGTTAAAGTCAAAAGCTTTGAGTCTATTCAGTCTTCAATTGAATTTTTTTTATGAAAATGCGAATAAATTCGATGTTTTCCAATATAGTAAGTTGATGAAGTAGCCTATGACATTGCATTTAAATTCATTTGACATTTGTTCAATCAATCTGACATTTGTATTAATTATTCTTCGCACAATTGTGAGGTAGTGAGATAGTAAAATGGATCATGGCACTCCACCTGAGTTAAAAGAAGCAGCTGCCGAAGCGTTTCCAAATTTATTACAGCTTTAAATATTATTGAACATGTAATTGTTTAATGGTTGGCAGAGATCCTGTTGTCGGTTTTCTGTTAGCAAATTTAAATCTCTACACCTTTGTTTATTTAATTTATTTTATATATGGAGCGGTACGGGCAGCGTTTCGAATAATGTGGTGGACGCACATACATACGCGTTTAAAGCAGCGATAACTAGACGATAAATTCACATATTTGCATTTCACGAAACATTTTTCGACTTTGGACGCCCGCCACTTCTAAACTAATATGGTTACACATTGTAACAACTTGAGAATGCAAACGAGCTTATGCAGATGGAACAAATGCAATAAATTATACGAAGAATAAGAAATGTTAGGAAAATATTTCGTAGTTTTTCGTAGTTTCTTTTTTAATTTCAGGTTTGTGTGGTGATTTCGTTTAATTGTGTGCTCCGTTCACTTGTTCAATTTCATTTTGTAGTGCGAAAAATAAACCAAACTAAATTGCAAAGTTATTATTCTATTCATTAATCATCTGGTATATTCACCGACTTTTCGTGTTCCTTTCATTCTTATATTTTTTGTAGATTTTCCCTTTGTCAGATGACACTTGCTACTCTTTTGAGCTTTTAATCTGACTGCGTTCATTTGTTTATCATTTTATATTCTATAGTGCTTCTTTTCTCGTACGGACTGCTGATTACTAGTTCAACTAGTTTAGATGGCAATAAAATAGTTACATATAATCGCGAAACGCCAAGAAAAAACATTTAATCCCAATACGCGTGAAATACGTAAACGTGCACACAAATGAAATATGTACCAAAATAATATTTAATAAAATAATTACGAGATTTGTATAATTAAATCGAATTAATTTTTCATTAATAATGCAAGAGAAATTTAGATTATTTCGTTACAATGTATTTATAATGTGGTTCGTGCTAATCAATATTTCATTGCATAGTGGACATGCACATGATCTTTTGACGTATTTTAGCTAAATATTAAAGGCAGTAAACCCACCCATTACCGTGTACGACTATTAACTAATATTTATCATTTTAGTCATGGTTATTAAATACTTGCATTCACATTCACATCAAATAAATATTAGATGCATTAGATATGCAATATATTAAATATGCATATGCGACGGATTTATTTTTGATGGCAAAATATATTGTTATGAACCGAAATGCGGTAGACATTTTATTATGGGTACGTCATGAAACGCAATATAACTCCGGGAGCATCTGTCATGCCAGATTTTATTACAAGTCGACCACTTCACATTTTTATTTCCATGCCGGGCGCAAAAATTTAAATATGTGAAACTACGTAAAAATTTCATATTAAGAGCCCATGGAGGAGAGAAAATTTTACTGCCGTTTCATTCTGAGGCCGTTTCATTTATTTTATTCTAATAATATTAAATTCATCCGTAATAACTACGTGATAACCACGCTAACAAAATAAATAATCATTTTCAGTTATATCACATGCGGATAATAACAAAGTTTATGAGTTTAAGTAGTTTCTGCAAACGTTCGTTCCCGTTCGTTTATGTGACGAGTTATAAATCATCTTTTTGCGAACTTCGCAATCAAATGTTTATTTCATACAGATATGAAATTTTATATACGAATCACTCAATATATAGCCACTTAGACTGGTAATTTTATTGCAGTCGTAAAATATTACAAATATCATGTTATATATTTTTTTGATTTGCCTATGTCGTAATAAAATTGAATTGTTTATGATAATTTAAGAAAGGGATGTTTTGTAGAAGAAGTAGTACAACGCTGATAACTCCCAATGTACGTTGCTAAACATACTACTAACTACTAAGGTAAATAATAAATGATCTCACCCAACTTTAATGAGAAATTTTGATATACTTGTAGATAGTTTTGGAATTGAAATTGAAATATGAGCTCTCGACTGATTTTGCAGCCATATTTTTGAATGAATTATTGGCAATGTTAATACATTTTTAGTTCTCTTCGCGTTAAATCTAAAAAAATATTATTAATCAGCATCTCTTAGAACAACATTTCTTTATTGAACAATTTAACAATTTTTATGATGCATACACTGACTATTAGCAGTGTCTTGTGCACAACATTGTAAAAAAATAATCTGGCGAAGCACGATTTCTTGCTAAGGATAATAAAATAACTACGTGGATAGATTGATAATACGGTTTAATGAAAAATTAGAACTTGATTCAGTCAAATCTAACACAAAAACAAAAATGTGACTGTTCAAGTGAATGCCCATTGAAAGTCGAACACATTTTTCAATCAAACGCGAAACGCAGTTTAAAAGCAAAAACGCAAATATTTGCATCATAAATATTGACTTAGCCAGCTTAAAAAATAAACTGAATGCATCGCGAGCAATTAAAACAAACTTTTATTTAACTATTTCGCCGGTACTCGCGATAAAATACGGACGTAGTATTTCATGCAGTGTATTGATTTTCCCCGTTTCTCTTTCAAAAACAAAATAATTTGTGCAATATGTAAACTTTGTACGACTGTGTGAGCAAATGACGTACATACGACGATCCGAAACGCACACATCGGATAGTTTCGTTATTTTTTCGAATAGTTGGGCATTATGCGAATACTCCAATCTTATCAGTCTCCTAGCGAGCGGAAATGTGGTCCCAGTAGTTTCAGTTCCTATTATCGTTTTGCTAGAAACTGTAGCCGATTCCGGTTCTCTTTTATTTGTTTCGCCAATTTATCTTTATCATGGCGAGTGCAATTTCAACGACTTTATCTCCGCACACCAATAATATTCCTTAGCGGCTTTGTTGTCTTTAAATATACTGTTAAAAATATCGATTTTATGTTCGCGCCGCTCTGACCCCAATTAAACGAGCGTAACTATATTAGATGTGATAAATATTAATTTTAATGCAATTACGTTGTTACTTTGCTAGCTAAAGTTGAACACAATTAAAGAACTTTGTTAAAAATTAATATATTATACGGCTACAAGGAATTTTTAATTCAATTTAAGCTCTCTTCGGAAATTATCCTCCGCGATTGGAAATCGCGTCTACGAGAAGCCCTGCGATTTTATAATGTTTGCAAGAAATCGTCCAACTTTGCTTCGCGACGTCAGCGCGCAGACAGCTTTCTACGTTTTATAGCGTTTCAAGCTACTGATAAGAGAAACAAAAGCAATAACTTTTTTATTTCCCCCGTTGCTACTTTCCTGATGAAACAGAAACAACTTGTATGTTTATTTTAAGAACGCCATTCGAAATTTGCTATAAAGATTTAGGAAGAGATCCGAGTAGTCGCAAAGTGAATGTCTGTCTTTTTCAATGTGAATTTGCGGAACAAAATTAATCGAGAATTAAAATGCTATATAAAATGTAGGTGAAAAAGCGTAGATGAGAAAGGAGGTGTAAATCAAAATAATTTCCATATTTATTTTTGAGAAATGAATAGCAACAATCAATGCATTAATCCGAGATATAAAACATACGTTGAATTATATCGTAAAAGTCAACAATCATTCGTGGCAGATCTATTGCAGTGACAGCAATACCAATATAAATATATCACCCAATGAGAAGCGGAGTTAGTACTGATTGTTGAAGTAGCTGAGCAGGAGGAGGGGAACAATATTTTATAAATAAGCCAATATCGAAACCAAATACTGTTTTCCTTTGGTGACGTCAACAATTACAGTTCGCCCTCAACTTAATTGCGAAAATAAATTTATTTCCTCGTTCTGAAAATTTATTCAGGGGCAGGTTAGAGAAAAACGAACTGTTCACACAAATATTAAATTCTAATATAAATTAAAATTACTCATCGATTGCAGTGCTCGACTATTTGATATCGTAATCCCAGACGACTTTATTCCCATTCCATTAATTTTGTTCCATGACAGAATATTTATTCGCAGATACTCGATTACTTGATCGATTTACTAAGATCGAGAAAATACTGTTTGCGCTTTCGCTTCGTCAAAATATACGTGCGCGCCTCTGTCCGTAGAAATTTGAAAGTCTAATTCTGAGAAGCTGCAAAGCGCATTTGAATAACGCGTAACCTCAATTTAAGTCTGCAAAGTCATCAGATTAATAAAGCGACTGAAGCGAAGTTTCCATGTCGTAATTAACTTTGGTGCACATGGCGTTTGGATATTCTGTATAAAAACGTTAGTTGCAGAACTACATTCTCCTATATTACGTCGCGCGTAAGCTGAACGAAATAACGCACAACTTTTTAATGAGTGCCTAAAGAACGATTATTGATTATTGTTTTTGTGCGTGTGCAGATGCGACCGCCAATAATTCAACGAGGCAAAAATGTCCCTCGTTATTGTTTCTTGTTTTGGAAAAGTTTCGAAGTCGACCAAATGATAAATATAAGAACCAGTCGTTCGTCCATAAATTACAAGCATAATGGCAATTAAATATACTTCATGTATGCTGTGTTTCTGTATTCAATTATGAGAAATTAAAGCATCGAGAGTATCGACGTATATAAGGCATTCACAAATTTATGTATAACGCAAATTAAATTGGGGAGAAAAATGAAATGTACAAATGACCAGTCGGAGATCACCGTACAATATTCGACAAACACATAGAACTCTTACAACCATTTTTTTTTTGTTCGGTAACGCAATGTCAGAATTATGGAACGATGGAGACATCAAAAAACTTTTAATTTGCAAGCGATTTTTTTACAAAATTAAATATTTACAATTTGTTTTAAAATCATAGGAATTCTAATTCGGAAATCCATGCGCCAATCCAAGTGTTTGAGCACCAAACAACTTTGCAGTATGAATGTTAGTAGGCCAAACAGTAGTAAACATGGTAATAAACAGTTTAGAAATATAAATCTCGAAAGCATTAAATTTCATTATTTAAATCGCTATTAATTTTTATTATGCAAGTAAATTAAATTGAAAATTTGTTAAATTAAATACTAAACGGTTCATGTTTGATTGTGAATCCGTTTTAAAACGCTGAAACATTGAAATTCCTCAACATCAATCAATGCAAAAAATTATATAAATATTCGAATTAAAAACATAAAAAAAATTTATTACAAAATATAATTTATTTCCACATTTTATGTTGCGATTATTTAAAAATTGTTTGCTTTTCTCACTGGATTTTTCGATTTTATTCAGAATCAATAATCTAGTTTTAAAGAATATTGAATCGAAATAACTTTCCGGTTGCTTTGGGCGATTTTTCAGTTTTATTTTCTAATGTAACATTTTTCGAACGTTTTCCGGTCTAGATTTATGATCTCGTTTGGCATTTATAAGTATCGGGGTTTCACAATAAGCAGTTTTAGTTGTTCGATTCCGCGAAATTTCGTTAACTCGCAAATTTCATTACTTGTTTTAAAACATTCCAACCCAACCAAAACCCAACCCAACCCGACCCTGTTTTGCTGTGAATAGAATTGTATTAAGTTTTTGTACTTTGTCCATTGCCTCAAATTTTGACATTTTGCAAAATTGCCATTTAACAAAATATATGCGTTTTTAACAATTGTTAACTTTGATAATTTTGGTTGGCGATTTCAGCACTTGTCGTTTATAAGTGTTGGGGTTTCACGATAAGCAGTTTTCATTGTTCGATTCCCCGAAATGTCGTTAACTCGCAAATTTCATGACTTGGGTTTCTTAAAACCCGCCAACCGAACCCAACCCAACCCGGCCTTTTTTTGCCGTGAATAGAACTGATTGTGTAAGTTTTCGTATGTTGGTCCATTGCCACAATTTTTTAAAATTTTGTTGACAAAATATGTGCATTTTTTACAATCTTGATGTTTGATAATTTTGGTTGGCGATTTCAGCACTTTTTTAATTAATTAATTAATATTTTATTTATATTTTAATAAATTTTTGGCGTTTTAGACATTTCTGTTTTCCACAATTTTATACATATTTTTTTTACAATTTCTTTAAGTGCATTTGAACATCTAATATCAATCAAACATCATTCACAATCTTATCATATGATTTATAATTTTGCGTGTATTGTCCGGTTTACACAATAGAATTTGAATGATTTGTTATCTCGTTTGCAGATTTTAAGTTCTGGGGTTACTCAGAAGCAGTTTTAATTGTTGGGTTCTGGGAAATGTCGTAACTCCGCAAATTTGAAAAATTGGAAAATTGAAAAATTGTCAAAATTTGCAAAAAATTCTAAAATTTCAGAAAATATAAATAAAAATTTGAAAATTTTGTGCAATTTGAAAGAAAAATCGTATAATTAAAAAAAATGTATCAATTAAAAAAAGTTGTAAAATTTAAAAAAAATGTAAAACGTAGGGAAATAATTTTTTTTTGTAAAACTTGAAATTTTTCAATTTATATAAAATTTTCCATTTTTTCGAAATTGCACATTTTTCTCAAATTTTTAAATTTTTTAAAATTTACAATTTTAGGAAATTTTTCAAATTTCCAAATTTTTCAAAAATTGTTTATTTAAGAAATTGTATAATTGAAAATATTGTAAAATTAAAAAAAAATTGTAAAATTTAAAAAAAGTGTATACATTGAAAAGAATGTAAAAATTGTGAAAATGTTACCAATTATTTCCCATTAAAATGAATGCTGTAACTTTTTGGATTTTGTGAATTTTCAACTTCAATATTTAACACAAGATCACTTATGTGACTTGACTTGACTTTTTCTACAATTTTGTGTATAAATTCTATATATTTTACTTCGTAATTATCTGCCTCGGTCACATGATTCAGTCGAATGAGAAATTGGGACAAAAATCTAATAGTTACAACCTTTTTATATTGTGCAAAATCGTTTGATCAAATTTTATAAAAGACACATTTTTCTAATTGCTAATAAATAGACAATTCTTTAACAATAAATCATGGAGAATTTTCTTATTTATTTGTTGTAACAAATTTTCTCTTTTTGAACCTGTCATAAAAATAGCGAGATATTCATATAATAAACAACTATAAATAACTTTCTCGGCCTGCGAGTTAGCAAGATTTCTGCTTTATCTATTTATTGCCTTAACTATAAATAAATTTGCAACTATTTTCCCCCAGCCGTATATTAATACGGAATCTCTTTGATTTATTCCAGATAAAATTTTGTAACAAATATAATTACAAAATAATTACAAAAATAATTAATTTTCACAGCTGCCCAACGTAATTATTTAATTAATGTCCTTTTATTCATTTCCCGTTGTAGTTTTCAGCCAGTATCGGTGACAATTGAGTCAAAGAGTCTCGCGTGTTGTTAATTTCGATTTGAAGTTTTAATTACTTTTGCGTGGCATCGTGTGGAATTTTGTTATTGCCAATTCGAGTCAACCCAGGCGTCTAATTCGTTTAGCCGTAGCAGTCGTACCATCGGTTATTTGCAACGAACGCCTCGTTTGGATCATTTATGACAAAAATGCGCCCAATAGCGTCAAAATGTATCGGAAAATATCGCCGTTGGAAAATTGCAAATGATGTGCATAATTTTGCCGACTGGGTTACGGAATCATATCACCGCTGCATCTGTATTTGTGTTTAATTTCCTGTGCCATGTAGCTTTCACATGTTTGGTATTCAACGCCCACGCAGCCGCGTAAAATCCAACGACATATTTAATGCTGCGCGTTTAAAGCATATCTGAGACTCGGGTTCTTTTTCGAATCGATTTTGTCACTTGATAGGAACAATGAGTGTAAGTGTTTCCAGGCGAGTATTTTAAACACGTTCGTGCACTTATCGTTTCTATTTGCGCGCCATGTTTGGCGATAATTTACTTCGTCCGCAAATCGCGGCCTACATAAAACTTGTACAATTGCTTTATGGACAAATAAACGTTTGCGATTTAAAAGAATCTGAATTATATTCAATTCTTGTATCAGCTTCGCTATTTCTAGAAAGTTGCACGTTTAATAATTTATGATTATTGTTCCATACACGAACAATGAAATTGCCCTTCTTGATGTTACTGAATATTATTTCCATTAATTATATTAATTTTCTGTTAGTTTGTTTCATTGCAATATGTGGTTAGAATATTAATAAACATTCTAAAAATTAGTACCAGATATATAACATAATTACCAATAAGGTGTATTACATATTTAAATCGTAGGTCACTTTTTTCACAAGACCAATGCAATAATTTACACTGCTGTACTAGATGTTTAGGAATTTCTTTACCCAAGTAGTTTAAGACCTTAGCATCCATAAAATCGAATGAAAGACTAGATTAGATAGAAAAATTGGCGGAGAAAATGGGCCATATGATGTTTATGAAATTGAGGTTATTGTTTAATTAAATGTTTTAATTAAATATTTATGGGACACAAATTGACTACGAGCCCAATCGAGTTCTAGTTGTCCCACTGAAATGTCAAATTATACAAAAATTTTGAATATTTATATTAAAATGTTTATTAAATTACACAATATAATCTGTTCAATAATAATTAATTTGTTAACATAAGAACGAACGTAAAGAAATTAAAGTAATGGACGCTGATAAACGTGCATTGAAATAAATAATTATGGAAAACGAAAGTGCAAATGAAATTATAGTCAATAGAGCGTGGTGTGTTTTAAGACCCACATGACATAAAGAAGCTCAAAATTTAAGATTTTGAATATTTTTCATTTTTAGGCCCAGGAATGGCCGTTGTTGACACTGAAGGAAAAAAAACTGATAGAAATGGACAAAGTACATGTCAATTGGAATTACAAACAGTGGAGCAGTATACATTGGAACGAGAAGGCTGGGCTTGAAGTTTGTATAGGTATAGCCGAAGACCAGTTATTCTTCATAGAAATGAAATGTACCATTCAGATTGTTTAAAAAAGAATGTTCAGCAGTTGGAACACAGCCCTGCAAGAGGTGGGGAGAAACTGCATTTTGTTGATTTCAATGTTAACACAAAAGAATATTTAAACGACTTAGAAGTGTCTCTGTGGAAAAGTTAACAACTTAGACCGAACAAATACTAAGCCTCGAAGAATTGTAGCTGTTACTAAAATTAAAAGGAAAATTATTCAATGGTAAACTATTTGGAATAAGTTTCACATCCAGGTTCCATCTAACATTTTAGAAACTTTTACAGAGCATGAAAACTTCCTATAATGTAAGATAAAAAATAAAACAATACTATATTAAATTATTGTTCATATTTCACTTGGAAATGGTTCAACTGGTGTGCGTAGTAAATCGCAGCACATCAGTTCATGTTTTTTGATATCAGTATATTTTCCCTACCCACAAGTCCTAATACAACCAATTAAAAAAGAAAACAGAAGTTACATACAGTGTGTTTCACTTAAGAGTGTAACACCCTCATATCTTTTTTATTTTTAGTCCAATTTTAGTATTTTTTTTCTCAAAAGTAGAATACCTATTGCTCTATTTGCTCCCAAAAAAACAATTGTCTTCTTTAAATGCAAAGCAACCTGCGATGGCAAAATAAACGGCAAAAATCAAGAAATCACTTTAGGCATTTTTTTATCGAAAAATGTTACTAGTAATAGTTGATCAAAATTGCCCAAAAAACCCAAATCCAAAATTTTATGAAAATTAAAAATGTTACTTACAATTTCCCGTAAAAGTCCGTAAATAATTATTATTAGCTGCGCCGAAAAAAGGATGCTGTGAAAATTTTGTTTGAGATAAACTCTGAACTGTCAAAGTTCTTTAAAGTTGTTGTTGTTTAGGCGCAGCCACCTGTGCAAATAATATTTACCGAATTGGAAACTACTTTTGAAGAAAATTTTCACATTTTTAATTTTCATGAAATTTTAGGGTTTTTAGGCTGAACAATTATTACTAGCAAAATTTTTTGATAAAAAAATCCCTAATGATTTCTTGATTTTTTCCATTTATTTTGCCATCGCAGGTTGCCTTGCATTTAAAGAAGATAATTGGTTTGTTGGGAGTAAATAGAGCAATAAGTATTTTACGTTTGGGAAAAAAATACTAAAATTGAACTAACAATAAAAAAGATATGATGGTGTTACACCCTTAAGTGAAACACACTGTATATAATATTTAATACGTCAGCTCCTTAGCATCTTAACCAACTTTCGTAGTATTTTAATGAGCAATAGATTTCAGTTTTTTCAACATTTCTTCCGCACTTAAGTCACTTAAGTTTATAGACTTTTCTTTCCCGCCGGAGAAACGCGCGAACATTTTTGGTTCGACGCTGGAACACTCCCTAATCAAAATGGGCAAATTAGGATTTTTTCTTTTTATGTCGACATAAAATTGCCCAATGAAATCGCACACGCTTGACTGCTCGCTCCACTATGACACAGATGGATTCTCAGTTCCTTCAGTAGCGGCCCCATAGATATTCCGCATTTAATATCTAAAACCCACAACACAAACCTTAGTTAATTTCCCATTCAAGGATAAATTCCACATTACTTCCTAGTAGTATAGGTCGCTATGAGCCCAACCTAGTCCAACTCAATCCAATCCAACTCGATCTAATTCAATCGGACCAAATTCAACCCAACCCAATTCAATTTAGAAATGTCCTTTGTTGTATCAGCCACACCACCCTCGAACTTTCGACAACATTAATGCTAAACATAAAAGATGTTCTCTGTTAACTCTGACTAATGGAACAGAATTGGCGATATGTTTGGATACGAATAATTTGAATATTTTATCATATCATCATGAACCATTGAAGGAAATGCTGACCTTTGCAGACATAATTCATAATTAGAGCCCAGTTTTGGGTTACTTTATTAGTTATGTACAGGAACTGATTGTATATTGTTTAACGTTACCATAAGTTACTATGATTAAATATGAATGTTTCACTCAAATCAACAGAAGGAATCGGTGAAGCTTTTCATTCTATATCTCAATCAAACTCCACTAAAATTAACCAACATTTTTCAAACTAAATGAGATAAGCCATCCACAAGGAAAGGTGAACTTGATTGATGAACTGATATCCTGTAAATCCGTACAAACGACCAAAGGCTTTCAATCACTCGCGAATTTTAAGAATTAATAAAAGGAATCATGTGATTAAAAGAGATTAAAAAGAGACAGGCATTGATTTATTTTGTCTAGGGCTACGCAGCAAATGGGGATAATTTGTATCCCACTAAGGTACAAATACAGCTTAAGCTTTGCGCTAGACAATGTAGTCTGCAAGATAATTTTTAAATAATATAAATAAAAAATTACTGTCAGTTATGCCTGGTTGTACAAACAACGCTTAAACTGAGCTTTAGAATAATCGGTTTATGGTGTAGTTAATTCAATTTCACTTTTTGAAGTAAAGCGGGTTTAAACTAAAACCCAATCGGTTTTGTCTTCGTTTCATCTTTACCAAACCTAAATATCTTTCCTTGATTGCCTCCGATTCTTTTTCTTTATCTTTATCTTCTTCTTTAAGGTCTCCTAAAATTTTACTTACATGAAAACACCCATTTACCTGTGTCCCCTGTCTTCTTTTCTTGCATCGTCTAATCTGACTTTATGTATGTCTTTCAAAAAAGTTCTTTTTGCATCGTGTTGTTTCCTTAACCTTTCAATTTCCTCTTGTCGCCTCTTTAGCGATTCTGATGGCCGTTGTTCCCTAGTAAGAAAAACTTGCTAAACATAAATTAAAAAAATCTGTAGTTCAGTTGTTGGTAAATTACTATTCATCATTTATTGTCTTTATATAATCTGTAATATATATCATGCTTTAAATTAAGCTATAGGAATTTATGTAATCGTAATAAAATATTTTGATGATGTAAAGTCAAATAACATTTAATAAAAATTTTGAATAAACAATACTATGTATATAAAAGTATGTTATTTTAATTTGTTATTACAAACCGAAACAAACAGGTGTGTTTTTTATCAACCAACGCTACCACTTGCAGCTCGTCAATTTGTTAAATTTTACTGCTATTTTTTATGGGTATTTACACATTTATTTTAAACTAAAAGACAACATTTTATAACATAAATTTTTCAAAATGATTTTAGGCTTCGATATAAGTGTCTTTAACTCCATTTCGCTACCATTGACAATTCTTAAAATATTTGCTATCGTATTGCAAATACCTGCCTAAATTAAAGTTGTTTAATAATTCAAATGTCTCTTCAAAACTACGAATTCCCGGAGTTAACTTCTAGCAGTTTCCTCTAAATTTTGTTGTAAATTATTTTTATTGTTGTTGATTTGCCCTCTCTTAGTCATTTTACAGCCTATTCGATTTTTCAATATTTTCCTGTATTATTTTAATTCTGCCTTACATATAATTTTAATTTGTCTCCTCCAAATTTATTTCACTATTATCTTTATATAAATATTCTTTATTTTATTTGTTTTTGTTTTTGAATATTAAATTATGTAAAAATATAATTATTAGGTATTACATATTTTCTAGAAATATTTTGCTTTTGTTGTGATTGAAAGTTCATGTTTAAAATGATAAATTGAATTAATTAATTATTAATCTATAATTCAACCCAATAACGATTATTGTCATCAGTGACGCTTAAGATACACAACACATTGCTTTTTACCCATTTTTTTGGACAATAATTCTTCCTTTTTATATGACCCTTGCATTCTGGCGGACTTAACATCCTCTTTACTTTCTTCAACTGAAGGGGGAGGGGACTTTTTCCGGTTATCTTTAACCTTCTCATCCTTTCTTCTCTTCGGTCATCTTTACGATCGCAGTCAGATCTACCATACGCGTCTTTATCTCATTACCAGCTTCGACTTTTGTGTGCCTTTCGTTAAACTTGATTTGTACAACAGAGCCTAGAAACTAGGTGTTAAATGTTGACGAGGTTTATGGGAATAAAAAAGAGTTTTACATATCGCGATTACTAAGTTCAAATAAGGTCGAGTTGTTCAAGTTGATTGCATAACGATTATGCATATGACAATTGTGTTTACTAAAATGATTATATTTCGATTTCAAGGACGAAGTTTTAGTCTCTGTAGTCAGTATGCAGTCAAATCCAAAATACTCCTAATTTCATTATAAGAAAGGGATAAGAAAATCGATTTCCAAACACCATTATTTACTGGTACACAAGGATTCACATTGACATTGTGAGAAGAAATTGGCACCATTGATGTTGAATTAACTTGTAGAATGTACAATGTCTGCCACAGTAGTTGGCAAAGGCAAACCAACCCAATCGAATTGATTGAGCCTTTAAGAAAAATTGGGAGAAGTAGCCCAATGAACTGACAACAGTATAATGTATATTGTTGCAAATTTCTTTGGTTACCTGGCGTAAATAGAAATAAATAATTATTTTAATGCCCATATGTGACGGAGAAGTAGAAATAAAGAATTTAATTTAAACAATTATCTTGACGTAAAACCAAAAAACCACCTCATTAAAGCCATTTTCTCTTCTTAAGCTTAAAGATTATATTGAAATAAAAATCATTTTTCATCGAAAATGCATTTAATCAATAAATATGCAAAAGTCGATGTAATCATTCTCGTTAACTGCAAATTAAAAATAATTTATTTTAACTTATTTTTAACTAAACTATTTTAACATATATACAGTCGGTAAAGTAAAAAAACATATTGAAATTTACGATCTTGTTTTGATTTGTTTGTGAATATGTTTTCATGGAACAGTTATCACTTTCAAATATTTAAACAACTTATTGAAAACCTTGAAACTATTTCCAATTAACATTTTTTGAATTTAATTATGATGGATTGAAATAATTTTGATTCCGCATACTTTTGCCGGAACGAATTTGTTTCAATATTACAAATAGTTGTGTGAATATTAATAACACATTGTTGTGTGTGATGGCTTTCGTAAATATTCGTAATTCTTGCAACATTTTTTATTTTCATTAATTATAAGAAAATAAATTAAAATTGGCGATTAACATCTCGGTAATTTTATTTATTTTTATTATCATCGTGAAAGGGTGCATTATAGTCTACAGGTTAGTCTGAAGAGTCTCCGAAATAATCTGGATTGTGTGAACTCTCTGAAAACAGTCAAGATATCGTAATTGTTTTACCAACTAAATTGATATTAAAATACATTTTTAGGTGGACTAAACAGATGTTTAATAACCTTGTGTGGATCTGAATTGCGATGAACATTTATTATTTTTTGGAGAAATAATTACTTTAAAATCAACAATACATTTTTAATGTAAAACAAGCAATTTTGTTCTAAAATTGTTAACTCGCCTTCTTTTCTAAATGCTCCGACTTCAACTTATCTAACTACTCACAATCCAATCCGATCATTACATACGTTCGTGGCTGGAAATAAAATAAATATAAATTATCATAAAATTTATCAATTATATATTTTCTCTATTTCATTACTTTAAGATACATTTTTGCTAATTTGCTTTATTATCATTATTTTTATTATGATGTGAAAATGTATCCCATTATCGCTTTATGCAATGCAACGACATTAAATAAATTTATTGAATGTAACAAAATTTATTACGTCTATTCTACGCCATTCTGTGCAGTTACATCTGAATAATCTAACATTATCTCCACTAATTCAATGCCTGAAAAATAAGCAATTGCATCCAAAAGTAATCACCATATAATAGCTCATTTAACTGGGTGATTATTGTCTGAAAAACCGCGAAGGATATTTACATCACAATGGCTTATATTTCCCAAGCAATTCTGAAATATCCAATTTATTTGCAACCGTTCAGGTTTAATATTAAGTGGAATGAAGGTACGAAATAATACGAGCGTAATGTGCATTTAATTGCCTTGCGCCGGGATCGAATTAATTATTCATGTGGCATTGAAAGAGTTTACCGCGGCGTTTCAATGGGATTCTAGTCGATTTTAGCCAAGTACAATAAAAAGTGATTAACGATGTAGTTTCTGCGTAAAATCTGCTGATTAAAATTCTGTGCTTTAATTATTTTCCGGAATTAAAATTTTTATGGTTAGGGTGTGTTTCCGACGATCGGGTTTACATTTAAGTGTGCAGAGTGTCTCCTCCACGATGTTTGATTCCAACTCGAATCCAGTCATATCCTTGTCGTTTCTTCAGAAACATGTAAATATTTTTGGTGTGGTTTTTCTTGCCCCAGCAGCTCGTTCATCATTTAATTCATTCTCCCTGTGACATAAAACAATCTTCTTCTCTTCTTTGACTTCCATGTAAGTTAATTCGTCTTCCTTATTACTCCATCTCCTATCTTAATTCAACCCTTTCACATACATAGAAACCCATACTTTCTGTTTTTTTTATTGTCCAATTCTTTAACTCTGTAAATAAACTGCAATGCCTACTCCTATTTTATTGATAGTTCATTCACCGACACGTTCTCTAATGCTCCTCGGTACTTCCAATTGACTTACGTGGTGTGTTTTTATCCTGCTCCATCATGCAATCCAGCTCCAGTTTTAATATTATTTTTTTACATTCTCTCCTATGATATTGATGCCAGCTTATATGGAATATTTAATGGCAACAAGTAAAAAAGAAGATATGCTAAGTCTTATTTTCCTTTGTTGCCATTATATTTTAGATATAAGCTGGCATTTTTCTTAATCACTTTCGTTAAACTACATTTCTGTTAAATAAACGAATGACTTGTTGAAAATTTTCATGGAATAAATTCTATTAGCAGTTTTCGTTTTAAAATATCACTAGCATATCAAAAAACAATTAAAAACTGCATAGACTTGTATAGGTAGACCCCAATCAGTGGTAAAATGCAGAAAACTAAAATTTACAGAATTTTTAGCATAACACAATATTACTAAAAGTCAATAAGAAACCCCCTCCAGTAGTCATAAACTCAATTGTGGGAAATTCAATTAACAACACTGTACATCGTTCTCAATACTTGACCTTTTAATTAAGTTAATATAAACATATTGGGCAATAACATTTGTTGCAATATTTGGTAGTTTTGGTACTAGTATTAAATATTTTCAAATGAAAACAAAACAAAACTAAAATATTGGAAAAAATCCATAACTCGACCTCATGGAATAATAAATCAGAGATTAATAAAATATTTCTTAAACGATTACTACAAATATCGACTATTCATGCCCTTGGATATGGTTTAGGATAGTCATAAAAACCTGAAACAGTAGTCTTCATTTTAGATGTTGCGTAATCAAAAAATCAATTAAAAATGAATAAAGCAAATTAGTCACAGGCGTATTTCTATGTTATTAGGTGAACCAGAAAGGATCAGATATTTTCTAATATTATAAGACGATTTTATTCCAATGAATTTTGTATATTTTCTTAAAACGAACGACGAAGTTCTTAATTTTAAAAACACTGAAATTTGCAGCAATAACTTTGAAAATTTTCTTAGTGAATCTTAGTGAAATTATTCACCACAATAAAATGAAATTTCTCAAAGACTCAATAGAACTACTGTTGTCTAGAAATCTAGTTTACTGTCTGCTAATTTAAAGAAGACATTCTGGGCTGTGAATGAGTTGGTGAATATTGCCGAGAATTTGCGAAATAAATCTTCTGGATTATAAAAACTCTTTATGAGCTTTGGAACCAGAGAAAGTTTGATGTTAGTATATTAGATTATTTTGTAGCACAGTCATGCTACAAATGCAAGTCATGCATGTGTCTGATGAAAACTGATACAAATGGGACATAAAGGCTATTCGATTCAAAACCAAAAATAGTAATTGCAAGATATAACTACAAAATATAAAATATATAAGAAGGAATAGACATAATGATAAAAAGCAAAAGAGACACAGTTGCAGATGAAAGTCAGAAAAGATCAGTTTCGGTGGCGAAATAGCATTTTAATTAAAGATGTATCGAAATAGTAAAATGCGTATGGTTCAAGTAAATTGGAGTAAATTTTTATGAATATTCATATAATTTTATTCCCAAACAAGAAATATTA
Source organism: Geotrupes spiniger (assembly GCA_959613385.1). Taxonomy (NCBI): domain Eukaryota; kingdom Metazoa; phylum Arthropoda; class Insecta; order Coleoptera; family Geotrupidae; genus Geotrupes; species Geotrupes spiniger. The sequence continues at coordinate 32,156,733 of OY390736.1, read as the reverse complement.
CCTGGACTAATAAAAAAAGTCAGGAACAAATACAAAAACTTTGAACACTATGTTACTGTCCTTTGTCCACGAATGATCTAGAAAACAACCCGATTCATATATTCAAATAACCTTGTAGATGAAAAGTTGTTGTGATTCGCTTTGCAAATGAATTTAAAACCCAACCTAACCCAATAACCCAACTCAACCCAAGTCACACAACCCAAAGCAAACTCAGCCTTAACTGCTTTAAACCAAATTTTAGTATAATTTTGCCTTTAAATCCAATCCAGAGGAAAACTTGCGCGTTTATTAAATTCAAATTTATAAGAAGTACAAAATCGTAAACAAATTCTAATCTAAACACAATAATTGTGTACTTAATTATTAAGTACATTACTAGGTAGCGATTGAAACATCACTGCTAACTGTTGCAATGAGATACACGTCTAAAATGTTCCGCCTCAATTGACTTAGACTTTAGGTTGGGTTGGGTTTGATTGAGTTGGGTATTGGATCTTGTAAAAATCTTCATCGAGTAAGATGCATTGGGTAGGATTCGGTATAAAACTTCACACCAATTTATAAACCCAATTCATATCAAATTTATTCCGACTTTCACACAGCCGGCAACAAATTTAGAAATCAAATAAGATATTTTATTAACCGGTAGAGATACAGTACGTTTGTTCGGTGGGTTTTGCGAGACCTAGGGTGAATACCGTTGCAGAAAACCAGCTGGAAGCCTTAACTAATTGATACGCCGGTTAGTAAGGAAATATACTTTCAAAATAAACAGGTTCGTGAGATAATCCATATAGGTTAATCACATCTGACAGCCACAGCAACTCTGACCGTCGCCGCTCTTGCCATCGCGTCCAGGAATATTTATCGTTCGTGGCTAGGACTACAAAGAATTTTTTCAACAGACATTTTCCAGTAAATGGCACTATTTTTCCAAACATTTGAAAATTAAAATAATAATTTCGATATCTTTTATGAAAATCACATATATATGGAAAAAGGTAAGAAAAGTATTAGAGTATACGATTACTTCCGGTTGAGATAATACAAATAATAGATTGATTACCTTTTATGTTTTTTTTATCGATTCTAGAGTGCAATTGTAAATAATCAATTAATATATCCAAAATTGTAACGAATCGTTTTCTTTCTACTTCTGTGAAGGTTGGAAAAAAGTTACTTAATATGAAGTCAATTATAATGTAACTAGTTCTCTCCACTTTTGTGACAGTCGTAGGATAGTTTTGATTTTAAGGATAATTATAACGCAACCATTTTTCTGGTGACTTATTGTCATTCATCTTATCTGGTGTAACCTGCTTTGTGCTGGACGAGATAATTTTTAGAACTTCGTAAATTTCTCTGCCAATACTGATTTTTACATCATGTGTTGGGTTGGGTTTGGTTGATGTATTTGAATCATGCGGTCCGGACATAAATAATGAGATATTTGTATCATAAAACGTTATCGAGTACACAAAACGTTTCATAATACAAGTGTTTCGGGACGTAAAGGACCGACTTGCTCCGGGAATCGCCATCTATCGATGGTAGCAGAAAATCCAGCAAGAACTGGCACCAAATAATTAGTCGAAACATATTTTTTCACAATAAAAATGAATTACAAAATGATTCTTAGTTTAATTTCGTATACAGAGAGTTTGTTTTCAAAAAAAATATTCGTGCTTTTATAATAAGTATGCTTAGTTTGTTGCCAAATTGTTATTTAAAAATATATACTTATACACTTGACCGACAATATAAAGATTAAAGCTCGTTAATTTGCATAACATAATCAGCATAACAAATCATAATGACTGTATGTTGGTAAGAATGCTCTCCACAACATATTGACTGGACGGAAAGTTTTGTATGTATAGTTTATGGAATTGTAATCTGATAATTTAAGAAGAAAACTTAGGATAAAGCTCTGACCAACTTAGTCAACTTGCTGGATAATTCGGCAACAGTTGAGCTTTCTGTACGCTGACATATATTTTCAATTTATTCATCGTTACATTTTACGCTTATTTAGGTCAGCGATCACAGGAAATTAAGCATTGGTGAATCCATATACTATAAATTGTTGTGTTTAGTGTTGAACGAACCAACACTAAAGGCTGTATTCAATTCAAAGAGGTAATCGTTTCCTCATTGTCTTTGCAGTTCCCAACAAACGATCCGCTCTGGTTTGCGCAGTTATTGATAGATGGCGAAAAGTTCTTGTTAGTCTAAGTTTAATGAGAGAATGAGAGTTATCTGTTTGAACCATTTAAAATGTATGCCTGGGTAAGCTTATGTCGTTGTGGATCGACCCCTTATCGAATGTTCGCTCACGACATTGACATAATTTGTTCGAAGTAAATTTTGTTTATTTCTACATTGCTACTGCTAAAAAATATATATCATCAATTCAACCATATGTGATTGTTCCACTTTAACTATGGATGTAATCAATAACCAATCATAAGTGTTAGAGGTTGTCCTACATGGTGGACAACGGTTAGATTAGTATCAGTTAATTTATCTACATTAGCCATTTTCCGCCATTGAGCAACTTTTATTATAATCGAAGCTTTGCTGAGGAAAAAAAGCAGGCGAAAGTATATTAGTTTTGAACTATAGAACATAAGAGCAGAGAGTTTGCTACTATCCTGCTACTATTCGATCGATAATTACTTTTTTGATAGAAATTCATGGTATGAAAGCTTTCTAGTATACACAATAAAACTTTCGGAGAGCCCTTCTCATGCGCATCAAATAGTATTGTCTTGAGCTTTTTATTTCAGTTCGCTTGTAGGTCTCTGTATTTATGAAACAAATGACGTACATAGTCAGGTTTCTACTTTTCTGCACCGCACCAGCTATAACAACTTTCATATGCCTTACCTGTAAAAAGTCAGAAAATCAATACTGATTTACCCCAAGCTGTTACTGTAAGAGGGCGCAATATTTAGCTGTTACAGCTTTCCTAACGTATCAACGGCCACTTTTTGTCCGGTGGACGCAGCAGTTGGGTGTTGCCACAACGTGTTGCGTTCAAGTGAGCAATTTAACAGTCCCTTCAAAATAGAGAATTCTTAATTCAAAAATAGACGCAAGGAGTAGTAATTCGATCGGATATTTCTAGGGGGTAACCTGTACTAAAATCCGCGTTTTAGTATTTACTAATTTTTAGGGAAATTAAAAACTTGGTTAAACAACCTCCTCGATCCACTTTAAACCATAAATTAATTTAAATACTTTTATTTCGTTTCATTCCCAAGCAACCAATTTGACTGAAAGCTAAATATGCTTCTGATGCAGATTCATATTTTCATATATATTTTTATTGGAAAATATCTGTGAGAGACAATATTTGTTTGAAATATTTTAGTCATTAAGGTTTTTTTTTCGGACCAGATACTGCTGCGATAGTCCATTGTTTCGATTACTGCTTAGTTTCTGGTAGTGATGAATCCATGTCTCATCCATAGTAATAAATTACTGCAAAACATCTACTTAATTGCGTTGAAACAAGTCCAAAAACTCGTCCAAAATGGTTTCGTGTGTCAGATTTTACTCCAGTGTGAGCTTGCGCGATGGATTCCATCACGCGCATAATTTTCTCATCCCAAAAACTTCAGTTAGGATATAATATGCCCGCTCTATTAAATGCCCCAGTATCTGCTATCTCCATCAACTTCACTCGCCGGTCCTTGAAGACAACTTTATGAGCATTTTCGATAATTTCTGTTGCGATGGTTGTTTTTGGCCTTTTGTACTCTTGCGACCTCGTATAAAGCCCGCAATCCAAGTTTTAACGGTGATGTACGATGGGGAGAATTCGCGCAATGTGTCGTCTTGCTCAGCTTTTATTTCTTTTAGGAATAAACCCTTAATATGAAAATATTTAACAACTGCGTGAATTTTAACCTGCCCCATTTTTACAAGATACGTAACTTAGCACCTTTGGTAGCATGTTTGTTATTATTTGACGACGTTTTTGTTATTTCACAGCCAAACTTGAAACAATATAACGCCATTATAACATTGCGCAAATTGGTATCCTATCCGCGTTACTCTGGACACTCTTCAATTTATCTTCGTACCTACAATTAATAAATTAATCCAGCGTTCATGACGATATACACGATTAGGTAAAGTACTGATATATTGTGTAGTTGTTATTGTAAATTTATTTGCGAACCTACAAGTGTATTTACACGAGTTTTCACCTGCATGACAACATATTTATTATAATAAGTAAATAAGATGTACTTATGTCTGAGTACATTATTAGCGATTGTATCATTCGACGATAAACGGATACAACTCAGTTAAAATTAATGGCGTTGGCCACAATGCACGGGAAGCAACAAAAATCCCCATATCCAACACGCAAAATAAAGGGCGTTTAATCGTCCCACGTAGGCCAATCTTCCTCAAATTACTCGCCGAGGTTTGTATGCAGTGCGCACAATGGAGTTGGATACATTATCCATTGTGACCCTGCAAGCGTCAACTTTGCTTGAATAGGATGTAACGAGAGCCACATATCAGGAACTGTGCGGCAGCAATTCCCATAATAGACATCCAGAGTGCGTCGATTATATCAGTGATCTATAGGTACGATATTTGTAAGATCATTACTGGAGTAATTTTGTCCTCGGACCGGGTTAAGAGTCCTTGAGGATTGTTAATTTAAAAGGAGTTTCGATTATCACAGATGTTTAATTTCGTAGTATTATTATTAAATGAATACAAACGAAAAATGTAACATTTAAAATGTTCATGCAATCAATATTAATATAATATGACTCAAATGCAAATTACTTTCATTGGCTAAAAAATGTCATTTAATACTAGAGACAAAAATAATTAGCCACGAAGATAGCATAAATTCTTTTCAAACATCGATCGTTGCGCCAACGGCGGATTGAGTGCCCGGTCAAAAGTGCATCTTCATCATAATTTCGGCAATTTTTATGTGTATTTGGACTAGATTAGGTCCTTCTGTACAGGTCAAAGGCATCGACCCGATCGTTTGATTGGTCCACGCCGCGTACAGACAACTTCTGTCCATTAAACGTCAAAGTTCGAAATTCGCAGCTTTTCATTTTACCAAGAATTTACGTAAACTGCTTGTTGAAGTTGAAACAGCAAAAATAATAATCGAGAAATGTGTAAAAGTTAATAACGAAAATAACGATTTACACGATTGTGTATGATAAACTGAAATAATTACAGTATGTTAAATATACCAAACAGTGTAAAGTTAAGTTAATTTTAACAACTTGTAGGTTTTTACATTTTTGTTTCAGATTTGATAGCATAACGTTCGCCATTTATTAAGATTTTGATTTTTTATTTAATTTTTATATTTGTCGTTTGTACGTTTTCTGATAGGATGGTTAAGTTGAATATTAAAAAATAAATAAATGTAGGTAATTTTTACCTACCACCTACCTACTCAACACTACCCGTGAAGTTGGGTTGGGTTGGGCTGGGTTGAATTGGGTTGGGTTGTGGAAAGGACAAAAATTTTAATAGTCTTGGTAGTATTATCGGCAAATTTCAGCTAAGGTCAAAAATGACAAACTTCGAATTAGTTTCAAACTGTTAACTTGACATATTTGAGATTAAACTTAGTTCAAACATTAAATCATTGAGAAAACTACCACAATTAATTAATTATGGCGTATAACATTGCTGATTTCCATATTCATCAAGTAATAGATAAAATATCAAGAAATGCAAAAAAATTAAAAGAAAGCAAGTTTCGAGAACAACAAATAAAATTAAAATTAAAAAAAAACTATGCAACAATTAGAAAAACACAAAAAAAAACATAAAAATATAAAAATGAATTTAAAAAATTGAAATAATTAAAGATCAAAAGCGCAGACTTAGTTTGCCTAGTGAATAGTAACAGTAATCACAATAAATTTAATTTATTTTGTTGAAAAATGGTGACGAACGAAAATTGAAAAAAGATCTTGGTTCAAAACAATTTATTCGAAACGGAATATAAAATGACCTTTACCGGAAACACAACGATGGTTGAAAATGAATGATCGCTGTGCAATATTTACGTTTGCGTGCATATCAACGCAATAATATTTATTATTAACTTTGAGCATATTCAACATCAACTGATTCTGAGAAAGCGCAATATTTATGTAATTTAAATGCAACTTTTCGAAAATGTTACTTCGCAACATTATTTTTTATGAATTTTATTGAATTCTCTGAACAGAACTCGCGATTGTTGCATCTTCCATTTTCCATCTTCTTCTATCGCCGTTCCATAAGTACCTTCGTTCTTCCTTCAACATTTATGTGATATTTCTTGTACTTATTCCATTAGTGCCATTTTATAAGGGTGGGTGCTGTGACTAATTGTCAAGTACGGGATAAAGTGAGGACTAAAGGTTGAAGGACTATTACATCCACCATCGGCTCCGTCCAGTTTCCGTCAATATTTATTACAATATAAAGAATGCGTATACATATACTTTACGTTTCAGTTCCGTTCGGCCATGGATCAAATTAGATATAAATGCTCGGATGCTTTTTGACGGATCGGAATTGAACAGTTTTGATCGGATTCGTAGACTGTGCATGCAAATCCGCTCGGATAGTTACGATAATACTGAATTGTGAAACGTTTTGAAAATACACGACGACGCGAAATCTTGAAGCTCGATACCATATAAAGTTTGCATTTTGCAGTTAAACTTTCTCTGAATGTCTCATATATGCGTTCTATTAATTCTTCACCATTTACCACAATAAATTGAAACTTCGAAGGGCATTTTTATATACGCGTAATATTTTTCATCTATATTTCGTTGCTTAGGCCAGTTCTTGAATATTTTTTTCAAGTTAATTAATTCTATAGATTGTAGAACGGGAACGCTGAGGAACGAAGCACAAATGTCAAACTAGACCACAATTTCACCTGTTCGTAATGCAAAATTTTTGACTTGAATCACAAATTCTACAAATTCAACTGAAAAACTTTTTTGTTCTTGAGGCAAATTTTTAAACTCGTTTGTCAACCATTTTCTTCAGAGGTAGAGATAGGTGAGTTAATACCGGAGACAATGAGTCTCATCGACTTATCGGGTTTGTGAATTTTTGACAAGTAATACATTGTTGGTAAGACTGGGTTTGATATTGACGAAAATTTTATGAGATATTAACAGGCAGATAAAATGTTTTTTTTTTTGATTTGTTAGCAACAAAAGTGTATAATGACGACCTAAATGTAAATATTTGTTCTTAAATAAATTGTATAAAAAGAAGATATTAGGAATTTCGAATGTGCTGTTGTATCTACTACACATCGCACCAGATTTAACCGGGGTTTCTTAGGAATATTACGATGGGTTGAGTTGGGTTGGGTTAGATTGGGAACACTAGCAATAAGTTCAAAATATCGCGCCTCCAACAATAATTTGTGTTATTAATTATTTAAAATCTAGATTCTAACAGTCCGAAGACTGCAAAAATTTCAATAAATTCGAGATAAGAATTCCACTGATGTCAGTTAGAAAGATATATTGATATATTCGTGCATCACTGACATGCATATTTTAATAATTAAATTAATTAAAATTGGCCTGATGTGAAAATCAGCGGTTAATTTACCTAATTTTAAAACGTTTACGTTCGTGTGTAAATATTTATCGCGATGATGACCACACGAAGAAAATGAAGCTATAAAAGGCTTCTCGTGCATTGAACCTATTTGTAAAATAACAAAGCCCTCGTTAGATCTAGCCGCCGATACAGACGAGATAAATGGATCCCTATATTTCCGCTAGGGTGGACATTTTACTGGACAGGAAGCCATAAACGGTTTTTGAACGCAGAGTCACGCACACTGGAATCGAGCGCCGCGTAATTACTGGGCTCTAATTATCGCATGTTGTTTAATCAAGCACTTAATTCATGAAGAGGACAGGCGCATTTATTGATACGGACGCCCGCACCGGAGGCTGCGACGCGATAAACGTTTTAAAGCGTTTAATAAAAAAAAAATCCCTCGCGATGATCGCGCTGTTAAAAATTACACGCCAGGATTTCAACGTAATTTCCACGTAAGAAAAACAAGTTATTAGTGCGACTTTTCGCCCGGAATTATGCGAGGGCGTGCTTTATTAGCATCCATTTGGATTACACAAATTACACGCTTGCGAGCCGGTTATAAAAGCGAACTTTAATGGGCGTTATCTCAGTCGGGAAAATTAACGCGAATTATTATTTACACATCGGAGGTAAATGTTGGAGCTCGCACGCTGGAGATTTCAAATTCGTTGCGTTTATTGGCAAGATTTTCGAAGTCGACGTGACTGGAAATCGGGCCGATTAATAACGCGACTAAAATAAAGCGCGCGTTTCGTGAAAGGGCCATTTATTTGACAGAACGGGGGTAGTTTATTAAACGCGAGGGCGTGATCGAAAATCATTCGACCGTCACTATGTTAAATGAGAAAAAATTGTGAGATACGGTCGAAACGCACTGTGAAATGTTTCGTTTAGGGGATCAGTTTTTTAATTGAAATGAATTATTGAGCCAAGAATTTTGGATACTATACACTTTTACGTTAATATATTTTTAGCACAATCAGCAACAATATCTTATTTAAATTATTTTGATTGCCTTCTACTAACACCATTGTTAAAATAATGACATCAATTGAAGGGGAGGATCTATTATGAGAATATTAAGTTAGGTTTATACAATGTCGTTCGAACGAAGGGGGTGGTTTCTAGCAGCGAATCTTACTGTGGGGTTGATATTATCTACATATGTACAAATACATAACAACTTTGTTAAGCTAATTAAGATGATGGGGGTACGCAAGATCAAAACGTCAACAATTTATAAAATCGGTTGAGGTTTTCATTTTGTTTTCAGTACATGTGGACATTTATATTAAAATGTCGTTTTATTATTTTCTGCCATATTTTTTGTATTCGATATCTCACAGTCAGAGTATATTGCAAACGCAAACTATGTCAATAAATTTAAATAATTAAATTTAAATTGATTTTTTTGTACGCGTTTTACTCTAAAATATTTTTGTATATATATATATAAATGGACATTTCATTTTTTTGATAAATCGAGCGTTGCCTTTAGACGCACTTTTTTGAAATATTCAATTTTTCGTTTACGATAATTTTAACTCAAATCACTTAGATTTCCATTGAAATTAAACGACGTGAAAATTTTGATTTAATTGCAGTGATTTTCGATTGGCCCGCAAATCGTCAATACCTTTACACATTTTCGAAGCACTCGCCAACGAGAACGTTAGTAAATGCGCTCGAATGGTATAATGGCGCCGGCTACCTAACTTTAGAAATAACCTCTGGATGTTTCATTTACTGCACGACATTGCATAGAAATCCGTTACAATATTCGGCCAAATTCTCAGAATGATTTATGTTAAAAGCTGGCAGAGCGCGGCAGCTTTATAAATGTGAATGCGGGAATTCACCGACGGAGGTGAATTACTTTTGGCGAAGCTCGAGATCTCGCATTTGTCGCGTCAAACGTAGATGTGCATAGAGACGAATCTTTAGAATCCGTCAATGACGGGAAAATTGCGCCAAATCGGCGCCATTGTGGTCGAAAGCGGTTACGTTGGAATATTCAATAATTGTCGTGTCGTGATAGAATAAGTAGTACATCAATATTTTCATAAATCTTTGGCTTTAGGCGTTGCACATTCGAACGTTTTAATTCCAGCTCTAATTCAATTAAAGTATTACATTTTGAATAATTCTATCGCTTTGCTGTATGCGCCGCCGTATTGGAACAAATTATTAAGCTCTTAATTAGTAAAAAAATCGTTATAAGTACTCGGTCTAATTTACAGGTTAATATATTTATTACGTATCGTACTAATTGAATTTAATTCGAAATTAAAGAAAATAATTCAAAACCCAATTTAAAAGTCGTTTATATTCCAAAAACATCATAGGATAATTTATTCGTTTTAAGCGACTTAATGCACAGGAAATTTGAATTTGCATTTTAATATGAAAACGTATAGCAAACAAACAATTTCATTTTATGGAAAAATATATTTGTGCCATAAAACCTGGCGGGAATAATTACATACCTATATCATTAATATATATTTTTTCGTAACGTTATATTTGATAAATTTATTTTCTCCTTTACCTTTAACAATATTCCCAGCATTTATCGGCCAGACTTTTTAAATAAGCTTAACGGTTAAATTTTCTTCCGCAGGGAAGCTGGGAGGAGACAAAGGCGTCCTGTGTACGGTAAGTAACCGGATTAAATTAAATAGTTTTTTAACGAAAATGAAAACTTTATGTACCGAATTAAAAATATAAATTACTCAATTAGTATTCCACTCCACGCTTGTCAGATTTATGATGAATCCAGATTTCCGACAAAAATGAAATATCTAGAAGAAATTAATTATTTAAATGTATTTCGGTTAACGGTGTCTGCATTTATAAAAGGATCAGAAACGTTTCCATTTTCATCCATTTCTTGCTTTATGAGATATTTTTGCAATTAGCTGACCTTTCAAGTTTTAATTCAATGTAACTTAAACCCAACCCAACCCAACTGAATTTCTCAATCCAACCCAAAACAATTCGATCTAACCCAAGTCATCAGTTCCTTACTGGCCACATACAATTATTTAGTTCGTTGACGAATTCTGTGTTAAATTCAGATCAAATCAACATCTTTATTATATAATTGTCTCATTCTTAAAATTATGATGCGAATTACTACTGAATAGAATTCAATGTAACTTCATACATAACTGAATTTCCAAATCTAACGCAACCTAACGCAACTCCAATTATAACAAACTGAATACAGAATCGCCAGTTGGTTGACCTTCATGAAATTCAAAAGCAACGTCTTGATTATAACTTCAGCCAGTTCTTAAACCTTAAACTGAATAGAATTCTGTCTAACTTACCCAACTGAATTTTCCATTCCAACCTGGCCCATCCCAATTCAAATTGTTACAAATAAATACATAGTCATGAGTTTACTTTACTGGCCACGTAAAATTGTTTACGTTGTTGCTGAATTCTACATCAAATTCAGATCAAAGCAATGTCCTCATTATAAATTCAGTCAGTTCTTAAAATGTTGACGCCAATTGAATGTAATTCAACCCAAGTCGAGTTATTACGAACTGAATACAGGACGCATCCTTACTGGCCACATACATACTAAAGATGTTAGAAATGTTGTTAAATGGTTTTTAAATTTATTTCACTCGTATTTTATTTACAATGTTACTACTCTAATTATTTTCCATTGATTTAAATCTAAATATGTTTAACGATTTTTAATTTGTTCCTATAAAACTTATTGAAATTCATCGCGACTGTGCAAGTTTGCTGGACATTTATCTAATTGTAAGAAAGTTCAGTGTGGAGCACTGCATTTTTTTATTTGATTTGTAACATTTTGTATATAGCACGATGTTAATGTATTTTTTTTACTTTATCTTTCCATCTAATAATTTTAATTACGATTTGTAATCACTATTAACAAATTATTTAATTATATTTATTTATTTAAGTTCTTTGTTTATTTTAATTTTTAAAGATTTAAAACATTTTTTCACCAATTTTAATGTTTTTGTTGTAAATTCGGCATAATCCTCTGTATAATGTTTTCCTTCCACAACTGCGAAAAGCTTTCATATATTTTCAACATCTCTTATAGTTTTTAACATTTATTGAAATTTACTTCAAATTTAATTTTTCAATGTAATACTGACGTCATTTAGCGTACGTGCTATAAAAGTCTTTACATTTAAATTGCAATAAATATTAATAAAATAAATCTAAGAAATACATAAAAGTAAGGCCACGCTGCTACTGGTTAGAACTGTTTAACTTATTCAGAGAAATTGGGTTCGAACTTATTCGATAAAATTTGTATTTGTATTTGTTTTGTTAAAAGATTCTTTGCGCCCTATTCTGTAAAATCTGGTTACATTATTCAAGAAAATTGGGTTGGAACCCTATTCACAAGTACGGGATTTAGGTGAAAACTGGGTGCACACAAAACAAGAGTCCATGCAATGAATCCATAAGGCCCTGCCACCACTCAAGAAGGCAAAAACGCAATTTTCCGAACAAAAAGTGATGGCCACATAGTCCCTCTTAATTGAGTACGTGCTAAAAGGATCGATAATAACGGAGAATGTCTACAAAAAAAAAAATTAAGAACTTGAAAGCGAATATACACGAAAAAGGACTCAACAATTATGCTCAGAAAACTCGTTTATTCCGCATTTATTTTCTATTTTACTCAAAACCCGAATAAATTACGAGGTTTTGAAATTTTCGATGAAGGATCGTTAGTGCCCGAGAAATCAGTTTGGTTTTCGTTAATAACACGAGACAAAAAAAAAATACGAGCTTCTTTCGAATCGCACAAATATACCCCCGCATGTTTAAAAATGTTTGACATTTCAATTCTATACACCCGACTAGGTTCTGGATCGGACCGCGAAGTTTGCACCACTTTTCGTTTCGTTAGTATCCGATTCGTAATCAGTGGGAGAGAGATATTAGAGATTAACGCCTGGAGCTCACTATAATTGAAATTCCAATTGATCTCAACGTTTGTAAGATCGAATACAAACTAGTTATCGCAATAATTTACAGCACCGGATCAAAGGAAAACGGAAGCTGCATGCATGGAAGGCCATTATTACCAGTTCATCCGAAAGATCACCGGAAAATGGGAAATCCATGACGACCTGAATTCTAAGAGGAAACGAATTCTTTATTCCACAACAAAGCTCCACCAAAAACAGAGCATACATATGTTGTTCGTCTAAGAAAATTGATAACATTTGATAAAAATAATAAATGATAGCTATTATGGTGTAAATCAGTTTCAAAAGAATGAAAACTTGACAAGGAACAAATATCGCGTTAAATTTCGCGCAAGTCAGTGCACGCATTGCGAATTCGATATTAACGAAACGAAACGTGGTACAAGCCTACAAGAATTGAAATATCTCAAAAATCTAGGGGTTCTAAGGGTGTACTTGCGTGTTTCGAAAGTTGTTCGCTTCTTTTTTTAGTTCAAGGTAGTAACGAAACCCAAAGTGATTCCTGCGGGTGCTGATGATTCTGCGTACATTACCGTTAACAGAATGAAAAACTTTTCAAAATTGAAAAAGTTATGTTTGCAAAAATTTCAAAGCCTCGTAACTTTTTTGGTTTGGGGTACCAACGAAAATGAAAGTAGAACGAAGTACAATTGATTCGTAATAAAAATTTTTTTTTCGAAAGTCTTTCGCCAGGTTCACAGAGCCGAACTTTAGCGTTTTAATATTCGGTCTTTCATTGTTATGGTATTTATTCGTAATTGTAATTTTAATGGTAGGCCTTGAAAAATATTTTATATAACAAATCGATACATCGAAAAAAATGTTCATTAATGTGATTTTTCAAGTACATTTATCGTGACTTAATATATACAGTGTGCACCTAAAGTAGCCAAAAATGTTAGTAAAAGCGAAATAAAATTTTGTTGTAAGAAATCAAGGCGATTTTATTTGATAACAAATTTTCCATGTCAGTTGATTTTTCGCGCACGTGTAACAACTGCACGTATGCCAAGTTTCAATGACCTCGTCGTTTTACACGTTTAGGGGGAGAACTTAGCGGATGGTGTACGTGTGAAAGAGTCTACGTCAAAATTCATCTTCTGTGTCACACTTTTATATTTTCCATGAGTGCGTCCATTATCTCCAAAAAGAGGATGTGTGATAAAAACAAAAGTTAAAGATATTAATAAGGAAAAAGAAATGTTGTTATAATTATAATAAAAGTTTATATAAAATTTTGCTGTGTAAAACATAAAACCACTGCACAAAATTCCTAAGTTTTTTCCATGTCATTTGAATCAATTTAATTTTTTTCAAATATTTGAAAATTATATGACTTCTTCAAATTGACATCTCTAGTATTTTTAACATGTTTTTTTTTATTCTTCACATTTTAAGAATTTCATTTTTTTAGCGAAAAATCAGTTGCAAACATTGCCTAAAATTAAAATTAAATTAAAAAGTCAATAGGATATCTAACTCGAATTCGCATCAAACTCTTATATTTATGGCACACACATTTTATAAAATAAAATAATCCAAGAAATTAAATACGTACGAAAATACCGATTAATGTGTGAGTCAACGCCGGACGTCCAAGTCAATTGCCGCAAGAATAAAACAAATACTATTTTAATGTCTTCCGAGAATCGGAATGACCTTGCTTCTAGTACGAATATATCGTGAACGACATTAGATTTATGAATGGAAAGTGGTTTTTTTTTAGATTGAGCGTTGCTGCCCAAACGTTCACGACGAGCCCGCCACCTTTACAGTGCGATCGTCAATTGCCGAATGAATGAAACAAATACTATTTTTCGCCGGATATTTTTATGTCTTCCGAGAATCGGAATGGCCTTGCTTCGAGTACGAATATATCGAGGACGATATTAGATTTATGAATGGAAAATGAGGTGTTTTAGATTTATAAATGATTTACGTCGATGAAGCAATATGTTTTTAATTTGATTTTAATAAAATACGAACATTGATGGAATAAATAAAATTAAAACTAAAAAAAATATTTTACATTTTAGATTAACGATCTGATAGTATGTTTAGCAATCTGTCATATAAATGCACTTGAATTCACTTTTTATATTTATTTTATACTGCGAGTAAAAAAATAATAATTAAGTCGATTTATTGAGATTTATGTTCTGAAGTAATGAATAGGAATAAGTGGGGGAAATTTTTTCATTATGGAAGTACATATAATAATAATAATAATAATAATAATAATAATAATAATAATATTGTCTTTATTGTGCATTGGAAAAAGAAACAAAAATGGATACAAATTAACGTAATGTACAGAAACTCCAGCACAAACCCAAGACGAGATTCAGGTTCATTAAAAACCTGATTTTCAATCTAATCTGGAATACAATAACAAAAATAAAAAAGAGAGATATTATACCTATTGCTAACCTTAACTAAATTTATAACACAACATAATAACCATATAATTATCACTAATATGAAAAATTAATAATAAAACTAATAATACTAGATATACATAATACATATCACACGAAGGAAGATATTTGGTCGGTCGATGAGTTGTTACGTATTTTTGTGTAAACTCTTGTACCATTCTGTTTTTTAAAATTACTATATTGATGTTTTTCGTGCACTAAAATGCCATAAATTACGTTTACAAGAAGAATGAATACAGTTTGGTTAATTAGACGATCGGTTCTCTTCAACCATGAGGTTTTTGACAAGGAATGCTAAACATTAGCAACAAACCGTATTTGCTAGACATGTGGAGAACCGCAGCATCAATTTTTGATCGTTTTTTGCCAACGCTATCATCAGTGCAATACGATCAGCCAACAAGCCAAGCTGTGTTCTTGTAGATGGAAACTGCTTACGACAGGTTCATGGTTTGATTAACTTTACTTTATCTGTCTGTCAATATCGATCCGATTTCATTTTACAATTGTAGACAATTTAGTGAATCAAATTACGTTACAATGGGTGCAATATAAATGTAAATTATGCAAAATAAAAACTAAGCCAAAATAGGACCACTTAATACCATCCCAGTGATATTAAGCTACTTAAAAAAATGTATCTGAATGCTTGACAATTACTACCAATGGAGCAAAATTAAACAAAATGCAGGTTTTCATTATTTCGTTTTCAATTTTTATGCAAGTATAATTAGAATCTCACCATGGCTACTAATCACGTCGGTTTTTCCAAGTGAAAGGACTTGATTTTGTGCTTAATTTTTAATATACTCGAACATTGCAGGATCGTGCAAAAATTCAACATCTTCTATTTATGGCATTTTAATGCATGTGTAGCATAAATATAATAATACTTTCATTTAATATATTTCTATCATGATTGACAATGTTGCAATTTAGAAGTTTTGATGTTGTTGGCAATTTTAGTTTTCATCAAGTTAAAGTAAGGTACGTCACATCATTTCTGGTTACAATTTTCCTATCAAAGTAAAGAATCCCACTCGTTTTTTTCATCGCCCGGCGAAATAAAATAGCGCGCGGATAATGCAAGACATCCAGCTTCAATTTCGCTAACAGCTTCATCCTTACGGCGACCGCGGCGGTGCGAGCTTGGCGACGGCATCGTCAAGTTGGCGCAGTTCGGTTTCGGAGGAAAATAGCTTCGGCTCATTTACAATTCAAATTCGCAAACTTGCAACCCTCACGTCGAAGTGAGGCGAATTTGTTATTCGAATATCTGCAGCCGACCTTTGTTTACTAAACTACTTGAATATTTAATTTGCCGCGGCCGGGCCGCCGCGATTCGCGGACCATTTCCCCGTAAATATGTGTCTTATCCGATTTGCGTTCATCGGGAAATCGGCTATGTGTATTTTTCGAACCACGTTCAAATTTAATGCATATACTCGCTAATTTGTATGGAGAGGTAATTCGTTCGACATTTCGAATTGTGGGACATTGCGGAGTACAACGACGCGATATTGATCAAAAAATGTGCAACAAATTATAAAATATGGTCGTAATAAATTTACATTTAAATCGAAAACACAATCAGCGGAACATGCAGGGATGTGCATATTTGATGCGATGGCTGCAAGTGCACAAATATGTGGTAATAAAGCCAACGTTGTTTCTTTCGTATTCTTCCAACGTACTCCGAACAAATTATAAATAAGCAAATTTGTCACGTGTGAACTCGAATCGAGATATTTCGACTGTCTTCATTTATATTAAATAAAAAGACTTTCGAAGCGACATTATTGCAAAAAAAATTTATGTAATATCAAAACCAAGGTATTTTTTATTAAATTATTTAAAATGTATGTGTATTCATATATTACAGTAAATTACATTTTATGGCCCATCTCTATTCCAAATAGTACTGCAGAAGCGCACTCCAATTAAAATAAAATCCGGATAATTGTGCGCGCGAGTCCATAACATAAAAAGCAATGTCAAACTCAAACATATCGAATTTTTTATTGGTAACGGTCGCGGATCATTAACATTTCATGGCCGTATTAGCTTCCCAATTGGGCTCTGTAAATTATTCTCTTGATTTAGTGCAGTCGCCGTTGTATCAATGCCTGCAGACGCCACTAAACACAGACTTTCTGATGCAACGCGTTCTTCCACCCTATTAACTGCCTAGGGGACGATTTATCTTTTTCATCAATAGACGCATCACGAACGGCAGTGAAAGCTCCGCTTCGCCAATAATAGAACCCCGTCAACTTAATGCCTTTTATCATAGGTCCGATATTGAAGACATATTAATATACATGAAAATAAATATGAAAAATTGAGTACAATTTTGATAGAACAAAAATAAAATTTACAAGAACATCGGCAAATACCTACAATATTGTAATTATTTTTATGAATATATTTTAAAGGTAATGATCACACCAACTGTCATCAACTGATATATTTACAGTTTGTAGAGCCTTATGTTTACTTGAAACTCCGTTTAAAATGATCAACGAAATCGACAACAATCTTTTCAATTAACCACGCTGAAAATTACGACGAATCGAAATCCGAGTTGTAAATCAATTCGCTTACGTACATAGGAAATATAAGGAATTTCATTTAAGCGCAAAAGGAACGAAGATAAGACGAATGACGACAACTGCAAATAATTCGTTCGCTTCCTTCTTTTCCGGGCTTCCCTGCATGTTTGCATGTCAGCTATAATTAAATTCATCAGTCAGCAGACGTGAGATGATTGCTAAATCGCCGGGAAAAGAATCGGATAAATGTCGTAATCATAAATTCTTTTTAGAATATAGATAGATAGATGCGCTTGGCTATGTTTAGAAATTACTTCAAAGAAGTTTTTGATTGATAGAGAAACGTAATAGGATTTCTGGAAATGTGTTCGTGGGAATGTAGAAACTTTTGTTGTGTAGGGCCAGTTTAGCAATGTCCGTACGTAAATGAACGCAGTGAAAATTTAAATTTAAACGAAACGAATTTTTAAATTAAATACCATAACGAACTACAATCAAATTATTATAAGAAATAAAAATATTTTATTTATTATTATTTTTGAAGTAACTATTAGTGGTGGCTACCAAGGGTCTTATATTTCCTGTTATGGCGTAACTCTTGATATATATTTCTAAGTTGTTCTTGTCGAATATGTAGGAATAAAAAATCGCATTAAAAGTTTATAGAAATTCTTTCATTAATTAATTTATATTTATGGTGAGTTGTTACCAAACAGACAATGATACCAATAACAATGCAGTGGATTAAAAGTTGGAAAGGAACATGAAGTAAAAATGTTCACAAGGGAAACATAAGTGATAGGGAAAATTTTGAAAGGAACAACAAGAGAAATTAATAGATAATGGAGCAAGATAAAATAACAATAAAATTAGAAGATAAACAATGCAATGGAATGTATTGGACATGTAATCCGCATGGGAGAGGACAAGCTGTACGAAGGATAATGGAAGCAAGAAGATTGGGATATAAATAGAAAAGTTGGAAGGCTTCGTGGTCTTCCACCTTTCCAATGGGGTGGATAATAAATAGGACTGAGAAGGGCAAATCAATGGTGGAAATTTAAGAGACGCGAAGCAGTAGAGAAGAATTATGTTATTTGTGAAAGCACCAAATCTTACGCCATAAATAGCAAAAGTTAAAGAAGACAGTAAGTAAGTCAGTAAATATTTATTGTTTGCATTTCCACGTGCCTCATGACATCGAAAATCAAGTGTTCAATACTTCTTCTCATCAGTGTATGATATATTATTTCAATAAGCTGGTGAATTCGTCTGATGTCAGTGACTCTTACTGAATCCTCCGACACTAAGGCAAGGTCGTCGAGAGTAAACAAAAAAAGCTTTTTAAAGAAGTTTGCCATTATCAGGCATACCTGAATACCATATCATTGCGTATATTTTCCCAGAATGTCAGTGAATAGCTGCTAGACTCAACAAGACTTAATTTACAAATTTTTCATTCATTTTACCATCAACAATCAGCAATAATATCTTCGATTTAATTGATTTAATAGGTTGAACAACCCAACCCAACCCAAGTACAACAACAGTATTTTAAAGTAATTTTTGATTTCATTTCTTGCTGCAGCCTTCATCATTAAAAGCTATGACTTCAATATATTGCAGATATTATCAACAGAGATTTTAGCAAAGTCTTCATTGTTTTAGCCCATATTCCAACATATTTTCCGGTAAGAGTGTTGGTTTAAACGTTGCTTCTTTTTACTTTCCTTGTTGCTTTTTTATAAGGCATGATGATTTTGTAAGGTCATTTTTGATGAGATTTTATAATTGGTAGCACGTAGTTTCAGGTTTAGACGAAGCTGTCAGTCAGAACCTCTTTCATGTCATTGGAGCAACCTTGTCTTCTATTGGGTTGGTGCCTTTTTATTGTTGACGCGCATACTGTAGCTTTGTAGCAAGCTTCGAATGCTAGAATTCGTTTTAAAAGTATCTTCCTACAAAATTTCCCATTTTTTCAATTAAGTGAAAATTATTGAGGTGTCCTTATAGTCAAGTACATCTGGAATTTCGTTAGTATTAGATGGCAAATAACTGAGTGCATATGTTTCTAGTGTAGACATTGGAGTCCCCATCCTTTCTGTGGGATATAATCATGTAATTTACAACATAGAAGTGAGTTGGTTGAGCAGAAGTGATATTCAATTGTGTGTGGAAATCAAAGAATATCTGTTTCCCCAATTGGAAGTTAAAGAATGGATGTGCGCTTTTGCCTTTCTCGTCGAAAAAATTCATCGTAACATATTTCATAAAATTTATGCTTTTAAAACTAACTCAAAATTTGGAACACATATCTATTGTCGAACAACACGTCACATTTTGCACACTTAAGAAAATAAACTCCTTCAGAAACGAGAAAATATGCCCAACATTTACAAAAATTAATAACGAAATTTTAATCGCGATTCAAATTATTCAGATTGGAAAAATCCTTCCTAGTTTTAACAAATCGAAGACTGTGATTGGAAAAATAAAATAAAATAAATAACCCCCTTAGAAAGTGAAGATGACAAGTTGTCAAAATGTACATTCAAATTGAATAAAGTTCAGTGTGGTAAAGGGGATATTTATTTTATTATATTTTTCTCTTCGCCATTTAATATACAAGTGTAATCAATTCCGGACGAGTTACAAATGGAATTAATAGATTTATAAAACGACAAGGATATAAGAAATAAATTTAAAAGAGTTCACATACTGGAACCAAACTACATGGATTAAAAAAATCTCACCCACACGCATAGCAAATATAACTATCGGAAGCACCTATGTTGGCGAACATTTATTTTTCGCAATGAAAATAATTAAAAGCGATCACCGATCGAATTAAATAATGTGCGGGTAGAAAACTGCGTGTGAGTTGATGTCGTCTATATCTGCAAATATGGACTAATTGGGGCAAATGAGGCCCAACTGGGCTGCGTCGGGCTGGGTTGGGTTGAGATGGGTTGGGTTGGGTTATGTTCTACTTATTTTGTTGTTTTAATTACTTTCAAGGATTTGTGTATTTGATCGTAATTCCGTAAATCTAAAAATAAATTTGAAAACTTGGAGATTTCCAGAAATAATTGCCCTAGTGGATCAACAAATACATGAAAAATAAATTTAAATTAACTCTAGTGATCTAATAAGTCACACCGGAATAACAATATAAATGTGGAACGATAGTAAGCCATGTAGGATCGGGTCAACTAACGCGTGTTGAAGTCATATTCAAATTTGGTGACCATCGCCGAAGAATGGCGGCATATAATCGAGTGATATTACATTAAACTTTACTAAAATATCCACGAAATTAAACATTACAAAATTGTTACAATAAAAATAATTTAAAAATATTGTCCCAATCACAGTAAACTCGGTCGTTTTATTAGCTGGGAAATTGATCGAATTAAGTACCATATTCTTGGGGCTATTTGCGGGTGTGAGAAACCAGGGACTAATGGAATCGGTGTTATTGCAGGCCAGGTGTATTAGCTCCAAATCGGTTTAACTTCATGCTTAACGGTGACGAATCGAGAGACATCGATACGTACAAAATACTAAGTAATTCACCAATACTCCCAAATGAAATTACAAAACATTACTTTGGACAAACTTTCGCAATAACATAACAGCGAATTATCAATAAATTAACAACACACATCACAACTCCAACAATATAACTTTTAACTTGTATAGTATGAATAAAACATGATTTTGAAATAAAATCTATATGGAAATGAAGCGATAATATAGGCGAAGTAATCATGAATTTTAATAATTCAGAATTAAATGAAAAGGCGTGAGTAAAACATCTTGTCGTTAAATTATTATTAACTCCAATGATGTCGATAATACTATAAAACCACGACAATGGAATCCCCAGGGCGATCATCAACTCGAATAGGGAACGAGGAAGGCGGAGACCAGGAAACCGAATAAAAATAAATAGTCGTAGGGAAAATTGTGTTCGTGTTTATGAACATTAATTTGTTAATAACGTCAGTAATTTTTTGCAATAGTACAAAATCAAGAATTGTGTGTAATAGTGTTATTAGTAATGTAATTATTAACCCTTAACCACCGCCATACTCTATTTGTCTCCCAGGACGACGTCGTGGAGTCACAGAGATCTGTTTTTATTTTGTGCTTAATTGACAAACACTGTTGACAGTTCGTTTTTTTTATAATATGGATGACGCAATGGGCCAAAAGTCCATAAAAATAACAAATAATATAGCTGGTTAACACGAAAACCGCTGTATAAAATAAAGGACCAATGAGCCTTTAGCTTAGCCATATCCAAGTCCCTGAATTCAGGTCGAGATACTTTTAGAAATTTTGCCCCTCCCGTTTAAATTTTTAAATTTGTCCATCGAAAAATTATATGTAAAATATCTTTTGTAAACAACAACTTACACACGTCAAATGGCTCAACAGTGTTTCCTAGCCTTGCAGGTGGTCTTAAACCCGCTAATTGCATTATGATCTTGTGACTTGGGGTTCTTGTGCGAGAATGGAAAGTTTCAGAAGAAACTTTTCCTTCTCGTATCCAATTCAACGTTTACATCGGAATCAACACTTATCACTTTATTTTTTTTGCTTAACTTCAGGTTCACTGCTTTCATAAATTTCTTCATCAACATCGTTGTCACTAAATTCATTCTCACACTCTTCGTTCCATATTAACTCTGTTTCTTCAAAAGCACATCCATTGTATGTATATATTTCATCTATTTGTATGGTCCATGTTGATCATCCATTGCCTAAATCAACGTTTACGTGTAACGGAAAAGCACCGCCGTCCGGTCACACTGACCATTTGCAAATTTTAATTATTTTTGAAAATAAATATTATAGCCCACATCAAATTCGTATCGCAGCTGCAATCAAGGATTCGTTACAAAAAACTATACCAATCATCTTTATCATGTCCTCATACAATTGTCGGAGACTATTGTGTCGCCTATTAATCTAATACCGATGACTACTAACTTGAGCCCCTTGTGTTTGAACAATTACACATACGTGTGCGCTAGCGGTGGGAGATAATAAATTTAAACCGTTCGACGCCTCCGAAGACACGTATGAATATTAAACACATGTAGCGCAAGCAAGCAAGTATTCCTTGACAGCTATATAAGTTGATTTCTCACCGAATGTCACATACCTAATCACAACGCACTAAAAACAAATTTTATGTATTAACATTTCTCGTTGCTTAAACAATAATTCAGAGTGCTCGAAGTATTTATATCGCCAAACGTACAATATATTCGCTGTTGGAATGATACGGAATTTAGTTTATATGCAAAATTTCCATATATTGGCGTTTATCGAAGTTGCGCTGGAAGTTAGGAATGTGCATTTGCACGTTTATTCGTTCTGCAATCACTGCATACGCGATGAAAGTACATCTCTGCGACGACGGCATTAGCAAAATTACATTTGCCAATAGGTTTTAAACGTCCATCGTAGCAAACAAATATATACGTTGCAATTGTCGCAGTTTGTGATAAATTATTTTGTCGAAAGCTGCGACGGCGGGTTCGATATAAAATGGAAATAAGTATTTATTGGTAATAATAAAGACATAAATTATTATTTATTGATGTTGCATGAATGATTACAACGATTACATTTGGGTAAACATGCATTTTAACAAGAAATTCGTGCAGCCAGTTTGAGCAATGGAAATAATACTTGCAAGCTCAGACTTGTACTTTTCATGTTTTGTCGAATCATCGTCCTTTCATTATGCCGACTGGCGAACATGTTCATTTATCTCAGAAAAAAAAACGTTTTGGTACCAAAATGTGTAAACTTAAAAATGTGCTATTAATGCGACGTCATATAATTCTAAGAAATTAGTATAACTATTGACGGTAATATAATATGGGTCCCTAAGGCAGTTCGATGCCCGAAGAATCGCAATTATTGGTGACTTGGTGTCACTAATTCATAATTAGCACGCCCAACAGAACTAATCACGCATGCACTGGCAAAATATTCTTCTGCTGTCCTTTTATACTTAATAGCATTAATTTGGGACATCCAGCCCAATTGAATAAAATTCAAACCAATAATTTAGAAGTCGACTGAGTTGTCGTCAAAGTTTTGAATTAATTTTGTCGAGCTAACTGTCATTTTGATAATTTCCATAAATATCATCAACATTACAATTTTTTATACATTTAATAAGCAGGGATGGTGTATACCTTTCGCTCGGATACAAACTTAATTTCAAATCTTGTATGTCGTGGTATATTACCAAAAGAACGACAATTTATAATAAGCTGATATGAATGTAAAAGTAGTAGTCTAGTAGTAGTTAAGTAGTAGAAAGCAAAAGGATGAGCAGGGGGGGATGAAAAGTGTGGTCAGGTACGTAATCACTTTTGTTAAATATCAATAGAACCAGGTGTGATGAGTTCCGCAAGCCAGAGTGAATAGCTGCACTTATAATATCCTAGCAAGCCTACTTCGTAGGTTTCGGAAAGCATATATTTCGGTGACTCACCTGATTATAGCTAAATAAAAAAAAAATAAAAAAAAAACGGATGAGAAAAATTCGAACATTACATTGATAAATTCCGATTACTTGAATGTGGGACTAAAACAAGAGGACAATGTAAATAACGTTTACACCAGTTAGCGAAAAGGGCGTTTGAAAGTGTATGGAACCCATGTATAAATAGGCCAACTTAATGAAATGAAAGCCATCAAGATATTGACGTCGGAAGAGTGCAACAAACCCGTGCGTTTAATTAGGTCAATTACATATTTAACATTGAAATTATATACATATATAAGTCAGGCTAAGAAACGTGTAACAAATGAATAGTTTAAGGGGAAAAGGAACAGAAAATGCATTAAAAGACTACATAAAAATAAAAAGCACCGAAACATCACTCACTGTATAAAAGTAATTTAAATAATTCAAGCGAAGCAGAAACGTAGAAAGAAATGTGGTGAAAATATGATAGGATGAAAGTAAAGGAAGAGAAAGGATCAAAGAAAATGCAGGCGTAAGTAACAGGAAATATATGGAAAAACTACAAACAGTGAAAGAGCTAATGAGGAAAATAAGGCAAATGGGGAAAGAAAATTGGAAAAATATAAAAAAAATTAAGGAATTTGGAAAGGATATGCATGAAGTGAGAGAATTGTCAGAAAGGAATGAGTGCCATGTAAAAAAAAGATAAGATATGGAAACAATGACATCATTTTAAGACGACTGGAGATGAATAACAAAAGAGAAAAACGAGATATGATATAAGAATTTACAAGGACGGAATTGATATAAAAATGGAAATGCTATAACAAGAAAACAGAATGACAGCTCAGTTCGTGAGATTCAGGACATGATAATACAAGTAAAACAAGTAAAAAAATCTACAAGGAAGAAAAATTTTAGCAGCACAATTACAGCATTGTAAGAGGAGTGGAGATGGAAACGGATAAGGGAAGGAAGTGGTATTATATAAAAATTTACTAGGAGGGAATTGACCGAATTTAGATGAGAAGACCAAGTAATCAAGTAGAATAAAGCAGGATAATAGATATTCAAGGTTTTGGTTGGATTGGCACCCAAATAAATAAAAATAATTAATAAAGAGATGTGTCAGATAAGCAGGGAACTGAAATGAATAGCTTGCAAACAAATCTGGTAGTACGACTCGTAGGTGCGTTGAAAATTCTCGATTAGCTATATCAATATATAATCAACTTCACTAAAACCATAAAATAATCGATTAGCAAAAAAGATATTTCTACTTAAAGCTATCATAATATTCATCCTATTGGACCTCCTACTACATTAATGCCATAGGCGAGTCAATCATAAAATCATTTCAAGTGAAACTTAGAGGTAATAATTTTACGATACGGCAAAAAAAATCAATTGATCATTAAGGAAATTTATTTTTTTTATACAATTATTTAACTCATCTTCAGATACACGGTGGTTTAGTATTTGTGCAAAGAGAAATATAACACCATTTACATGCGTCGTTATACTTGACGTAACGAAACTATTCCACAGCTCTATTACAATTTCAGATTTTTTTATATCGTCTATGATAATGCAGTTAGTAGCCCATCACACATATTCATGTACATAGCGACGAGAGAACAAAAATAGGAGACTGGATGTTGCTTCTAACGAGTTTCTAATGCAATGTCCCCAAACCCCATAAAAACGATGGCTTTAGTATGAGGGGTATGTGCGCCAAAATATAAGTACCGGTGCAGAGCAATTTGTTTTTTTTTGCTGCCACTAATTCAATAAAATCGTTTAGCAAGTCGGTTAGAAAACGTTGTGGCAGAAATAAAACTGATGATGTTTGATTCCAACGAAGTATATTTGTTCAAACTGCATTTCGTGTACGTTTACGTTGAAGTCTGTACTTACTTACGTACTGGCCACCTTGGGTGAGCTTTGCTTATTTTCATAACTTAGCTAATTGATACCAACTTAATTTGCCTTTGCAAATAACAATTTCATTAAAAGTTATCACCCTGACAAAATTAAATAAATTAACGAGCAGCGCGTGCCTAGCGTACACGAATATTAGGTGATGATATCGTGTCATTAATAATACGTTCTATTTACCTTAGAACTGAATTTATCTTCATCCTATGATACAGCCCCAACCCTGGCTTCCATATATCAAGTCAAGTAAAGCGTGAGCGACATATAGAGCCACTGAACTACTAGTACTATATTTTACAATTTCATGAAACATATTACCCGAATTGGAAACTTTTTTTACGTTTTTGGTTAGGAAACTCACGAACTTCGTTGTATTGTTGGAATTATACGTCAATGAAGCGACTTGGAAGATTTATTTTGTACACTTTTAATCATGGAATGCGTTACGATGTCCATAAAGCTTCGTTGACGTGTACATATATTTAAGGAAGCAACCGAATAAATAATATCTAATATTAATTAGGTTTGTTTGTAATCTTAGTATTTGCCATATTTATTATTTTATTTTCACTTACCTTACTAATGAAGATCTGCAGATCTGTTCGTATATCACGTCCATTGTCTCGTTAAAATGTACGAAATAAAAAAATGACGTAAACAATATAAATTTTATTAAAATAATGTTACATTACAAATATTATAACAATTGTAAAGAAGTACTTATATTGAAAACTATAAATAAGAAATACATTTATAACGAAATATTCAAGTGTATACTTTTATACCAGTTTGTGTGTTTTTTTGAACAAATCTCTTGATGAACATGTAATACTCGTACATTTAAATGGACGGTTGCTACAACATTTCAATTACCTAACTAAGAATTTGATTATTTCAAAGAACCATTAATACAAAAGAACACATTGAAATTATACTAGGCGTTCGTTTCCTTACGTACGATGTGAGATTAAATATCATATATATATTTAACATACCTAAAATACTGTCTATACAAACAACAATTACATCTATAAATGTACAAAATCCATTATAATTATATACAAAATGGGTTCAGTTTAAATGTATACCAAACTTACTAATATATGTGCAAATAAGGTCAAATTGTATCACAGTCCTCCTGGTGAGAAATTTCACGCTTCGCCGCCGGATATGTTATTTGCTTCTACAAAAATTTTCTTTCAAGCTGGTTTACGTTAAGTGATTTTCCATGTTTCAAATTTTACGTTGCGAGAAAATAAATTCGTTTAATAGCTGGCCGAAGAAATAATGTATTGTAAATGAACTTAATTTATATCACGACAATTTTACTTAATAAAATAAATTTCGTACATTTTTTTCTGGAAACTCATTTACAGGTCACCAACGAAAAATTTACAAAAAATAAATTGTTTGATCACCGATAAATAAAATCAAGACTACAAGGTCAAAAATAACGAAGAAATTCCAATGTTTCGAACTTGAAAAAATTTAGACGAGTTTCAATTAATCGCCGCAACCCAGTAATGCAAAATTTGGCCAACGTGGTCAAATAAAATGGGCATTAACCCAACCCAAGCAAATAGTATATTCGTAATCAAATTTTCTGCATTTGTCATTACGTTGCTTGGGTTATATTTGGGCAACTTACTTAAGTAAATTGACATGTTTGAACATGACATATTTATTAAATCGTTTTGTCTAAGCCCAAATTTGCCTTACGACCTTTGAGTGTCATCTAAATCTGTTGGAATATACCAATCGTTCCGTGAAAGTTGCAGAAAAATTCCAGGAACCATTGTGAATGAATCAGCTGGAACATCATCTAGTAAGAGAAGATTAACAGCTAGTACATCGCCGTTATATAGACACACCAGAACAATTTACAATTTCTAAGAATAGAACATTGAATTGAAGTTGCAAAGGCAATCATCCAAAGGAAGCCGAGAACGATAAATGTATATGACCCTACTAAGAAGCCAACCTTTGGACAAAGAAGGCAAGAAAAATAAGTCCACGTCAAACTATTGGCACAAGAGATCATCAGATCTCTTGTTCTTCATTAGAAGCTTTCTGATAGAAATTATTCCAACTGTTCACAACCTTATCTTTGATAATTTCGATGTGCAATTGGAAATATTTGTCACCAATTACATGTTTTCAACTGTAGCTGTAAGTGGACGACATTGGTTGCTTTGTGTTATACTAAATTTTTAATGAATCAAGGTTCCATTTATTTATCGACGATGTATTTTAGATTTGACCAAATCGACCCAAGCCTTGTGTCTTCTTGTTGAACTACAAAATAGTAAAGAAATTAATTCGCATTCAGAGCAGTGGTGGAGTCGAAGCAATAAAATCATCCGAATTCCAACTCTAACGATTTAAATTTAATTTCCCTTTAATTATGAAGAAAAGTTTTCCCCTGTACATCAGACAGTCTCATATTTCGTAGTTAAAAGTTTGCAGTCATGTTTCTGAAATATGCAAACGACGATTGTCTACTTTCTAATTGTCTTTAGACAAATGCCCAATTTCTACTTTGTGTGATTTTATTAGGATGTTATATTGAAGAACGAAGCTCTTTCTTCCTGAGCCAATGGATCAAGTTGTGAAGTTCGGAGGAATTAGGTGAAGATACCAAAGAAGGAAACACAAAATTAACCTGATATATATATTTAGACCATGTGAGCGATTGGAAGTTGAACAAGAGGAATAATAAGATGTGCCGGTTTTTCTTTATTGTTTCCCAATATTTCAATGATTACATTGCAGAAATATTTGTAACAAAACTGACTGAAAAAGATACACAACGTTCGAATCGATTGAGTTGAGTTGGGTTGGTTTGGGTTGGGTTGAGTTACACTTGGTTGGGTTGGGACGGTACCCCATCGTATAGTCCAAACCCACCCGAACTCAACTAAATCCAACCCAATTCAAACCAATTCAATTCAATCAAACGCAACCCAGTTCAACCCAAATCGAACTTTTTGAGGATCTGTACTGAAATTATTAAAAATTAAAATTGTCATATTTTAGACCTTAGATGAAGAATTTTTATTTACCGGTGAACTTAGCTGATAAGGAATTTATTTTTTGCAATTTTTTCTAATGAAAAATCGTGCATTTAATTTGCCAGATATGTTTATTTTATTTTCCCATACATTAGTTATTTGAAGGTGTTAAGCAATCAAAGAAATTCGCCGTAATGCAAACACGGAGGATTTAATTAGAACATCGACGGAAAATATTATCGATTAGGCAAGCCAATTAATTACAACAAATGGGTCAAACAGATGTATTTCGGTAATAGGCCATAAATTTATTTTAGTGCCCATAACTTGCCCAAGTTGATAGGACGAATTTATTATCGGTTAGCAGAGCATTCAATTTAGTAAGCAAATACAGTAGTAAGTTTGTTTAGTTGTGATAAATTTATTGCACCATCCCAACCACCAAGTTTTATTTACAGAACGGAAACGTACATCGCGTAAATTAATAAGAAATTTGAAACGGTACACACGTCGTTATCAAAGCAAGTCCCGGACGCTCGTAAACCTAGACGAATATTTTATTATACATAAAAGTTAGTGGCAAGCACGTTACATTTTTGTTGATACTTGGCCATCAATTTGAGCACGAGTGATTTTCATTATGCTTTTGTTGAGTCTTCGTAATAGACTGACATTTCGCTACGTCTACATACAGCGACTAGTTTTAATGGTAATTAGATGCCCTTAATTACGTAGTTAACTATTCTACTATTAATGAAGGCGACCTATCGCTCGTTTTTGATTTTCGCAGTTTAATTGTCGCGAAATTGTTCTGCCTGAAATTTAATCACGCATATACTATCTAATTTACATAAATACACCTTACAAGCAAAAAAAAATTAAGAACCATGCTTATTTATTTTCGAACGGAAGCGTCCAAGCCCCACAAATCGTACCAAGGCCCGTACATGTTCCCGGTATGTGGAGATTTATCGTCGTACTTGGATCCATATTCGGGGTTTTTGACTCGTCTGAGTTGCGTCTCTTCATACTCCGTCGCTTCTGGCTCATGCCTAGATTTAGAGTTATTGCTGTTGGTTTTGGTCAGCTTCGTGCGTGGCAAATATTGCCTATTTTCCGTAGCGTCTGAAAATTCCTCCGCGCCATCGCGGTGCCTATCGCCGTAATATTTATTCTTATCCTTCTTTTCGGATTCAGAATTGTTCCTCCTGTGCGTTTGGACGGGTCTCGTTTCACCGGCGTCCACTTCCGAATCGATGCTTTCGTAACTTTGCCTGGTTCGTCGTTCGTGATTAGTCGATTCCTTATAGTACCTACGCTTGTCGTTGGTTTCGTTATTTCTCTTCCTCGCTTGCGAATAGAAGCGATTGTCGTCGTTCATTTCGTTCTCTCCGTTTTCGCTGTTCTGCGATTCGATGCCGAACGTCTTGAAACTGTGCCGTTTATCTCTGTATTGCATTATGTCCTCGTTTTCCATTTCTAAATTGTTTTTCTCGCCGAGGCTCCGCTCGTTCCGCAGGTTTATGATGTTGTTTTTCTCGACGGTGTTGCGCGTTACGTTTTTATTATTTTCGCTTTTGTGCGGCAGATATTTGGCGGTTTTCGACAGCTTTTCCAACTTTTTGCCGATAGCCGCGACGTTTGGGAACTGCTCGCCGTTCTTGCGAACTTTCTGCGCTTGGTCGTCGACCAATATGCAGTCATACGGGTCGTCACTGGTAATTTCCGATTCGCTTTCGGAATCAGGTCCAGAGGAATCGTTCGTATACTGCTGAAGTATATCTTTCCGATTGACTGGCCTCAACACCAAACCGTCGCCGCTATCTTCGTAAAACTGATCGTCGTTGTTAATTATCGTACTCTTTTCATAATCATCGTCGTAATTATCATTTTTAACGATTGACACTTTACGCGGAGGCAACGACAATTTCTTCTTGTCGTTAAAGCTCGGCTTGTGACGCATATCCTGCGCTTTTCTACCGCGATCGTTTTCGTCGTAATGTTTGGCGTTTAAAGTCTTATCTGAATCATTTGATCGATCCCTGCTGTTCTTCTTTTGCTTAACCGGAGCTTTTTTGTGCATTCCGTTCATTTTGCTTTTCTCTTTGATGTCGACCAAATCTTTGTGCTTCCAAAGCGACATGCCCTCCATTATTTCGTGGTCAGATGATTTACCGAATTTCCAAAAGGATCTGGTCCTTTTGACTAAACCTTTGCGTTCTGGTGACAAATTCGATAAGGTATCTTGATCGTCCGATACGTAATACCGCCGGTCGGCTATGTTACCGGAACTGTTCGACGTCCTAATTCCCGGACTTTTTTTCGTGTTATTATTGTTATCGCTGATTTTGTGGTGGCGTTTAGTATTTCTGAACGAAGCAAATAAAAGAAATGATACTATTAAAGGCAAAATTAAATGAAATAAAATGGGCAAGCCTTACGTTGCGATATGCGATTACACATGTGATATAAATAAAACATTTTTTACTTTGTTTGTATCAGAAAATCTTTCAAGGAAACAAGGAAGACAATCCTAAAATGGAACGTCGAAATAAAAACAAAAAGATTGATAACACAAAGAATAAAATTTCATAACTAATTGTTGTATTTAAATAAAATTATTCGATTTTTTTTAGCTCAAGCTTTGCGACATGTGGTCGTTTCAATTTCATTAGGCTCTTTTATTTCAATCTGGCCAACATTTTACGATAAACTAGAATTCAGGGATGGTGAACCTAAGGCACGTTTGCCACAGGTGATACGCAAGAAAATGTTGCTGCGACCTGAACAAGTTTTCACTATCTTACAAATTATAGTTGATTTCATTTTAAATAATTAAATGAATGCAGATGGAAAAAATTGAATACTTGGAATAATATTTCCGAAACATTTACATTTAAAAACCTAGCAGCGACTATATTTATAATTTTCTATAAATACTCAAACTGTTTTCACGAAACTATTTTGGGGTGGAACGATATTATTACAAAAATGCGTACTGTGCTAAACAAAGAAGTTTAAATTAACTCACTATCATTACCCAAGAAAGTGTTATTGAACGAGACTACCATCCGACCAATCTGGACCTATGGCAGTCAACTGTAGGGCTATGCAAGTAGATCAAACATAGATAGTCAATATTGTTGACTGTTGTGTAAAAACTGGACAGATTATTTTACATGTGAAATTGAATAACTATAAGAATATTATTACTATTGGACTTTGGAGAATTTCTTTGAATTTGAGGCGAAACGTGTTGCCATTTGATAAAAAGATAAGAGTACTATAACCCTAACTTAAAAATTGAGACAATAAAGAATGCATTGATTACAGGAAAATGTTATATAGTAGCCAATTTGTGTGGAAGAATTTTAGAGGAAAGATGTAGCTGCCAGCAATAGCAGGCCTAATCGTGGCGAAATTATGGAATCTGTATTATTACAAAAACAGCAGCGAACCAATCAAAGAAAAATTCATTGATTTTTTAAAAATTTCGAGAAAGCGTTTGATCGAATAGTTTTGCAAAACTCATCTAACACCAACTGTAACAAACGACATACAGTTTATTCAAAAAAAAAAAAAAATCATGAATCATCCAAAAACAACTCATGAGCATTTTGAGACATTCTAATGAATGAGGGGAACAGTGCAGGGATGCACATTAAATCCGCTGTGGTTCACTGTATCGCGTCCGCGTCGGTCGCGATAACAGATGCTATGAGGGTGTTCAAACCTTAAGAAGTCAGAAGGATGAGAAGAACTTCTTAGAAAATATTAACATGAAGATTAATCAAGGTGGGATTGCTGATGTTAGGGAAACAGATTACTCGTATAATAGTACAATGTTGAAATAGAGGGGTAATGTTTAAACAAGCATAAACATTCAACTAATATAACAGGATGGAAGAATAGATGAAGAAATTTAGGAAAGTAATATAATGAGAGGAAGAAGACTATTTAATTGTGTTAAATACCCAATCTTGGGAAGAAGAAATACCTAAAGCATCACGAAGACAAAAATTTCAGTGTGGTAACGCTTATTCTAACATAAGATATGTCCATGTGCCTTGTATGTAAAGTCACGAAAATGAGGTTCCCAGGAAAAATTCATAAAAATATATGAATGCATAAAATAAGAAGTACACCATCTCAACAAAATTAAATGTGAAATAAACTGGAAACAAAATGTAAGGCTAATTAACATTGTAAGGAGATGTGAAAAAGGCATTGGCCCACCTAGGATTGAAATTTGGAAAAGAAAATATATGTACAAATGGAAAGAAATTTTTAAACCAGCAAACGACCCCCCCTCCCATTCATACATGTGTCTTACACTGGAAATGTAATGTGTTATACATATGCATAAGTATTAACTTAGCAAGTAAAGATTTTAAAATTGCATTTATTTCGTTTTAAATATGGTTCCAAATAAATTGTTAAAGCCTTGCTGGAGTACGTCACAAGAAAAAAAATGTATGTAGAGGAATTTTTCACCATCTATCGCTTCTGGTGGCTGCTAAAACAACAAAAGTGAAGAAATCACCCAGTAAATTACTCCTAATAATAATGCGGGGTTTGAAAATCATTTGTAAATAATATTTTTATATGAGAGTTTGAGTTCATTTGAGTGAAATTATATTTCTCTGTTATAATAAAATTCATCAATAAACTGATTAATTTCTTATTTAAAACTACCCGGCAAGTTAGGAACTCAATAACGAGTATTTGGCTCGCGCGTAAGGTCACCATCACAAGATTAAAGTCGTAAAGTATTATTGCTACCTTAGAAATATTTGAAGATTCCCGAAATGCAAAGAAAGTAACGTTAAGGAAGAAGTATACGGGCATGTGGTGTATCTCGAAATAGCTATTTGGTGCTCCCATCTTTTACAAGCTGATATATATGTGCAACTTATAATTAAAATTCAGAAACATTTTCAGACATTTTCATTGAATGCGCGTAAGTGCAGTTACAGTATTATTGGTGTACGATTTTGATTATAGACCGATACGATTTGTAATCTTTTTCTGAAAATTGCCCTCGACTGGAAAGAATGTCAAGTCGTTTAGGGCTTTCTTTCTATAATGGCCACGTTTTTGAAAATTTTGAGTGTGGACCTGGTACTTTGTCTGCATGAATGTTGAGGGAAACTAAATTAATGTTTCAAAAGCCATATCCAAGGACGTAGTTATTAAGTACGTCCATTTCTCTTTTATTGGTTGCGAATGATTACATTGTCAATTGCAGCAGCCTCCCACGCTCGGAATGTGTCGTCTAATATGTGTTTTCATATTGTACATTGAACTGTCTGGTACAGTGTATGTTTACATGAATATCTACGTATTCTATAGAATCTGAAAATCGTTCGTCGACGTCTAACATGTGATTATCGAACTAGATACGTGGATTCTCTTCTTCACTTGTTTAATTGATGCAAAGTTTGGAGCAACAAAACTAGTCTTTTTAAGTTTCGTACTACATACCAGTATACTTCCTGCTTAAACCCCTGATTTTTGCACTAATTTCGCTTGCCCTATCAACAAAGTAAAAAATGTGCTCATTTATACTCTCAAACTAGTCGTGCGTCGAACATGCGTCAAACTTACCTAGTCGGAACTTTAGTCTGGCCGGGGATGGATTCGTCATCGGAATAATCAATTTCCGGCTGCGGCGGCGGGTCGTTGCTGAAACCGGAGTCGTTGCTGCTGTGCAACGAGACATTTCCAACCGGTCCGCCTATCTTTCCGCCTTTAGTTTGCAAATGGAGCGGAAGCGGTGTAACAGCTGTCGGCCTATCCGATCGCGACGGCTGGGGATGTGTGGAGTAAGAACATGCGGACGGTGTGGTGAAATTGAAAGTCGACGCCGAAGTTTTTATGCCGGCTTGCGCGTACGGCGACTGGAAGCTAGACGTGTCGTTATTAGTTTTCGTCGGGAAATTGGTGCTGTGAGATTGGGTTAATCCGGTCTTGTGGTACGGTAATGACGGCGTCGGGACCGGGGCGGGTAGCGCGGGCGGTGGGATATTATTGGAACCGATTGCACGACGAATCTGCAACGAAACGTGATAGTTGAGTCGATCATCATTTTATCTCCAAGTCAGCATTTATAAAAATCGTTGTATGTTTCCACTGATAAACTCGATAAATTTATTAATTAGGATCAACAATTTTTACAGATACATGTTTGTGTTGCTGGTAATAGGAAATAGATAAATTGTAAAATTTTTAGTTGCAAACCACAACTACACCAATATCCATTATCATTTGCCTGTGGTCAATGATTTCATTGTGGCTCCAGCAGAATTAGTTCCACGTCTTAGTTCGTAAAAAAGTTACATTGTGCCCAAATGGCTTCATCATCATGTATGTTAATTTTCTCCACTAGCTCTCTGGTTTGATATGGTGGCAGCCATGTCTGATCGCCCCCCAACTAGGCCTTTTCAACTTAATCCTTATTATGAAATTAATACTTATTTTTCAATAATTCCGTTCACACATCTATGGCGATTAAACAATTTATCTAATTCCAATAATAAGCAATCTAAATAAACCTTTAACAAAGCTTCTACCTGCTTAGCGTTAGCTGAGGATCTATGGAGATGCAAAGTATCTCCAAACATACGAGGGGTAGGATTTTCTACAGAAGCATTGTTACCCATAGAACTCGGTACTCCACCCGAACCTATATTATTTCCTGTGTTGGTGGGCGTCGACGGATTTAAGTGACTGCCGCTCGTCATACTCGCATGCGACGGTGAACTAAACATTAAAATTCAATTTAAATATGCACGAATAATTTAAAGCGTAAAATATTAAAATCAAACGCGATTAACTTACAAGGAAGAGTCGTCCAGAAATTCGGTGTAGGCTAATGGAAACCACCCGCTGCATTGAGTGCGAAGATTCTCCCCAAATTGCCAACCTTTAGTCCTATCACCTATCAAAGCAATCAAGTCGCCCTCGAGAAAGCTGAGTTGGTTTTCGCCACTTGAGAGATACGCATATAAAGCCCTCGCCAGCTGCGTGTCCCATTGTGGGGGCGGCGGAACGGCTATAGATTTCGGGCGGCGCGTCGGCGTTTCGTCTAATTGAAAAATGAAATTAGTTTCTTTTGGTGACTTGAAATTGTTGAATTGTAATTGAATTTTGTTTATTTCTTGCGGTTCTGCGTGGTAACTTGTCGTTGCTTTTTGTGTTTATGATAGATATAGAGTAAGCTCTATAGGTTTAGCAGATTGCCCAGATTTCTCGGCCTTCTTCTTAACAATTTTGTTCAATAAACTTGAGTTCTTGCAGTTTAAAAATAATTCACTACAATCATTTCTTACGGTTTAATAGTTCACAGTACAGCGAAACCTTCAAAATTAACCACCAATGGAACCACCAGCTCGATGAAGTCGCTGTGACTAATGCACGTTGGACGATAAAAATAAATATAGTTGAATTAATTCAGATCGCAAATTCGTACTGTTGTCACTAAACACAGATTATGAAGCCAGTGCAGCCGAAACCAATCCAAGAATAGATAGCTTTTACAATATTTTCATCAATTGAAATGCGTTTAAATGACGAATCATTGTTGCTATAACCATCATAATAGTTAGTAAAATTAATTAGCGGCTGCAAAATTTCCGTCCTCAGACATAGTGAAGCAGCAAACATATTTTGCTTCGCTCGCTCAATAAGCTACTTGTCACATCTCTTCGCGAATAATAATTGGCATAAAATCGAACTGAACGTAAAAATGTACTAATCACTCGACGTTGTTGTTCTTTTCCTACAGTTTTAGTGTAATAGAAAGCTAGTTTATCGTCTTTGTTGTTCAAGATTCTGTTATGTAAGGAAACGTGATATAACCATCCTTAGAATTTGGTTCATTAACTAAATGTTTTCTGTCTTTGTACGGTATGTTGTCCAACATTTTATTAATGACATGCAAATAATATTTATTACCTCGTAGTAATTTAGCAATATTATTGAAGTTCATTTTATGGAAATTATGATGTTTTTGATTGCGACCGAAAATCGTAGTAATCTCCTGAGAAAAGCTATGTTGAGAGTTGTAGTTTATAAGTCTACCTGAACTACTCTCTTTCATGAGCCAATCTGTTTCAATGCACCATCATTTGTTCTTTTCACAATAGTGCCGAAAAAAATTATTTTACATATATTATTTTACTCTACTTCTAGAGTAAATTGGAGGTAGGAGTAGGATCGTGTGTATGTGTGCCTCTGGGACAGCAGTTTTGACATCGTGAACATATGTTCGTAAACGTGGCATGCCAAAAGAAAACGACTTAACTACTTGTTCTTAAAAGTTTGTTCATTACCATTGATGCCAATACTGGTGCGATATCGGTTGTCCCATTGTATTATGTATTATGTTCCAAATAGTTGTTTGTAGTATTTGCTTTGTAATTGAAATAGCTAGATTAGTTCTTTGAGGAACTTTTGTTGTTTTCTATTCTTTTGTTTATATTACAAGAAGATCATATTTTTTCCATTCTTCATTTCTAGTTGTCGGTTTATTGTTATATAATAACATATAGCTTTTTAAATTTATTAGTTTGTCTATGTTTACAAATCACGAACTGTTCTTCGTATTTATTCGACTGAAAATTATCAATTTCTATATATGCATAAGTTGTTTAGCATATCCATGATATCTTCTATTTAATATTTAATACCATTTATCACCTAATATTTTCTGGTTTCCAAATTTAACAACGATATTATCTAGCTCCTTTATGTAGCAATCACCATTCAATTGAAGTATATGAACACAATTAGTGTTACGTCTCATGTGGTTAGAAATAATATTGTTGACCTGCATCTCAGTAAGTATAATTTACTGTTCTTGTATGACGCTAATTTTCTTAATAAGGTATTCCATATGTTGAGAGTATACAGAGCGTCATTGTTGTACGGGTCTCATAAAAGTAATTCGACAGTTCTGGAAAAAGCCAATATGAAGAAAGAACGAATAACTGTTATGGTGACCGTATGACGTATGATTGCTAACGAAAGACCCTACATTAATTTTACAAACAAAAAATAATACATTAATCAATGATCTTCAGCATGAGGAAATGATTGATGAAAAGATCACTAAACCTCTGATCAACAATCTACGGTTTCCCACAAGTACCTAAAAAAGTCTCTTTAAGACCTATAGTGCCCTATATAAATGCCCCAACAAATCATCTATCCAAATACATGTCGGATATTTTAAGTAATGTAACCTCATAATAAAAGTTCATTGTAAAAAAGTCATACCAATTAATGGGTTTAAACGACTGCAAAAATAGATACTAAATTTTCTTGATGTTGATGTTGAAGTCTTTATTAACGAATACAACGAGAGAACTAATTATGGAATTGGTCAAAGAAAATTGGATATCAATAGCAAATTTTACAATTATAGATTAGACAAATTTAGCTATTTCAATTACCAAGCCAAATACTACAAACAATTATTTGGTACCTACATCAATAGGACAACCAATGTCACCAGTATTGGAATCAATGGTAATGAACAAACTTTTAACAACAATAGTAAAGTCATATGACATCATCGTTTTTACGAATATATGTTGACGACGTCATAACTGCTGCCCTAAAGCAAAAATACAGACAATCTTACCATACTTTAGTTCCTTTAACAGCCATCTCCAATTTACTCGGGACGTAGAGAAAGATAACAAAATAAATTTTCTCGATACTACTGTAAAAAGAACACATGATGGTCTATTGATGACAGGTTGGTTCATGAAATAGGGTAGTTCAGGTAGACTTATAAACTACAATTTTCAACATTTTCAACAAAGTTACCAAAGTTTCCATAAATAAACTTCAACGATATTACTAAATTACTATCCTGTGCATTTCGCTAATAATATTTTGTACAATATGTAGTCAAACAATCAAATTCTGAGACTGGTACTTCACGTTTCCCTACATGAAAGGTTTTGATAAGAAAGACGATAAATTGACTTTCTATTACTGTAAAATTACAGGAAAATTATTTCTAAACTGAAGTCAAGGACACCAAGATTTTTCAGTTCACTTCATAAAAACTTCTCAGGCAATCGGTTAGTAGCTTGGTCTGAAGAACTCACAACTATCCGGGAAAGCACACAGATACATGATAATTTGAATACAAGCAATACATTCCTCCAGACTACAACAAATGGCAATCTAAGATAAAATAAGTTCCACGTCTACGAATTAGTCAAACTGGTATTACGATACTTTTCAAGTAGAACAAGTGTGATACCACAGAGGAAAAGGTTTAATGGACAATATTTCCCATAACGTTTAAAAACATTTAAATTACTTGCTTATTATTAAGTTGTATTTTAAGTCTTTTAAAACAATAAAATCACATTAATTAATATCATTTTCATTAATTAATTTAAACATACAGCTATCCTATGTGAATTTAAACTGCTTTTCAAAAATATTTATATTTTTCTTCTTCGTCAATTATCTTGCAAGTTAACGGCGATAGAAAATTTTAAAGATTTTTTTAATAATATTATTTAATACACAAACTAAAACACCTAAAAAATACCTATCTCCGATCTTGACCAAATTCGTCGTTAAACAAAACACTTTTAGGAACATTAAAGTTATTGCGACGCTCTTAATGTAACAATTTGTTACAGATGATCTTTATCAAGTAATAAACATTAATTGGACAAGCGATAAAAATGTTTTATTAGACGATTTGGTGATGGTGGGAGATAAAATAATTGTCTTTTAAGTTAATTTATGTACTTGCGACAATTTTATTTGACATTTATGTTTGGAAACGTTTATATCCTCACTTTGTGTTTGCTATATACAACTTTCACACAGTTCCATGAACGTATATTTTAGTAAATAGATTCGTTAGCAATAATTTGGAATAATTTGTATGAAACAATATTTAACTCAAATATATTGGCTTTTGAACGTTCAAAACCGAATATTTGCCACAATTCCACTCAGAATGAATAAACCAACCCAAATTATAAATGAATTATAATTTCTCATAACCAGCAACGGTAATTGTAAAACGGCCGCCACTTGCACAACTGTGATTAGGTTGTAGGGGTCGACTGCCGGAATTGAGTGGCCACTTACTTAACCCGAACATATCGAACATGCAAACATCTGTAGCGCATAACGTCGAACATATCCGATTAAGTTCAACCCCCTGCGATCGCCACTTAATACACTATTACCATAATTAATGCAGCCATCTGGAATTAACAATAACAAACAAAACAACGACGTTCGTACGCGTTAACGCAATGTCTGTATTGAACATTTTGTAAACAACCCCCACTTTGTGCGCACACATCAATTCGCTGTTCAGAACAAACAACGTTATTACATTCGTACGTACAATCGCGAACAACAGTTTTGTGATTTTCGGCGGAAACCAGCCGGGAAAATTTAATGTTTCGACGGCAACAGGTAGTAAAGATTGTCGTGCGAATAATTACGTTGATTTGATTTTTTTAAACTTGTCGTCTAATTTAAATTCCAACGCTATGTGGTCAGTCATGAAACTTTTCTTCGCGACTGTACGTACATCTTGTGCCATGGAATCGATTGTCATAAATCTGAAATTCGATACATTACGTCGAATTAATTATGATTTATATTCGATGCCCGTAACGGTTGGTTGCTTAGGGTGCTCAAAAGTCCATTAGGGTGCTCCAAGGTCCAATAAATCATGCAACAAAGTTCGTATTATTATTTAAGTTTGCTTGTAATTCCATAATTTCGTATTAATAAAGCTAATCAAATTAAAGCAGTTTAGTTCTGAAATTTCGCGTAAAATGGTGTTTATGGATCTTATTTGAAATTTCAGTTGTGGAAAAGATAATATATCGGTCCTTATTATTCTATCTCATTCTATGTCACCAGCTATTCACAAATAATTAGCATTTTCGTTCATTAGGTTCTTAGCTGCATTATTAACAAGCAACGCATGCTTAACAAAATTAAAGCATTTAAAGGTAAAATAATAGCTGAATCTTGAATGCATCGCAATACATAATGATAAGACGATATTTTAATAAACATTTTAAAATCGCAATATACCTTGAACTAAAGAATGTGTGGACGAATTCAAATTGTATTCTGATTTGGCCCTCGACAATGTTGTGATAGGCGATCCGACGTCGCCAATCGAGCGAATATCCAAACAAGAAGCGTCCATGCTCTTGGTCTTTCGAAGCTGGGAACTGATGCTCATGCGGTCGTCGTCGAAATGAGGACTTCTTGGATTTGAATACAAATCTTCATCTTGCCATACGGAAATTTGCTAAAAAAAAATTCATCGCGCTATAAGTTTGCGTCGTAAAATGTGGGAACCAACTCACCCTTATCCTGTTACTGAAGATGCTCTCCACAGATTCCGGTAAATATTCGCGAGTCTTTGCGACCTCCGACCATTTTTCGATGTTGTGTTGGTAAGTCGCCGCACCTTGGGTGTGATATGATAGATAGTGTTTGGCAAGTGAGCAGTGTCTTTCGAGTACGAATCCGTATCGGCGGCGCTCTTGGGTCATTGCCTATGGAAATATTAGAATAGTGTGATTTTTTTTAACGTGGGTTGTAATTACGTACGTTCTTTAAGCTTTGTTCGCAAAAGGCGTCCAATTTTGTCTTTTCCTCTTCCAAAACTTGCATGTTCTAAACAGAAAAAAAGTACATAATTTCCAACATTTTTAACCATGATTTTCAGGCTACAAAATTATGTCTAAGGAAGATGCTGATACAACAATTATTATTGATGAATATAGAAGAAATTTCCCAGGATGATAGTTGTTATCCTTAGCACATCGTAAATTTGAAGATGCAATCCTTTGTCACAGTAGTATTTTGTTTTTGGGTAATTTTCATAGATTTTTTTTTGTCATTAGAATTCTATTTTTATATTTTTGCGATTAAGAAGTTCATACAAACAATTAAAGGAAACATCAAAATGCATTCCTAGTCTCCTACCGTCCAAGCAGATTCAGTTTTTTAGTTGGAAAATAAATCCCAAGCCTAACGGCATCTATCATCTTCAACAGTCTTGGATTCAGCCTAAGCTCCTCTACCCAACTTTAAAAAATCTGACATTAGGTGCATTTTTCGTTAAACACATAATATTCTCCACTCATTGTGATTTTCCAAAAATCGATTCAAAATGCAAAGACCGCCTAATCAAAGAATGAATATAATGCATAGCCCCCACTCCGTAATGCAAGCCTCATATAGCCACAGAGATGCCACAGTGTGAACGTGAAAGAGTTGGTGTACTAGTTTGAAGGTAAACATGGGAAAATTAGCAGTGATAATTGGAAATAATTTTTATTTCGGGCGAAAGGAAGCTGAGGTGTAAAGTAAGGCAAGGACATTTTAAAATGTCTATTTTCCAAACACTTGAAAGTACGACGAAAAACATGGATGGACTGGACTGTTATAGCATGCCTTCGGTAATTATTTCATCGTTAAGATTATCTGAAGTCAATTGAGACCTTCAACAGTTTTACAGTAAAATAGTTCTAGTACCAGTTCATAAGTAAGATATGTAGTAAAAGGAAAGGATCTCCACATCAAATCACCAATCAACCAATGGTATGTGTGGCACTGATGGAGATAGTGTCTCCAATGGAATTAATGATGCATCTTTGCAATCTTATACTTTCTTCTATCAGGATCAGATGTACATATCACAGCTGGAGCACAAGCAATGTATCATCCATTTTCCCAGAGGACTAACCAACAAATGGAAAGTGGAGCTGACGATGCAGTTCAAGAAGTAGCAAGGGTAATTGATGTCAGAATTATCGTCAGTGCAATTAATAGCGATGCCCTTTTCTACCTACATAGATCATCTCCATGAAGGATTAATCAGATGGAAACAAAAAACTATCTAGGAGATCACACTTTTGCCAGCGTTTGAAATCTCAATAAAATTTGAACCAAACAAGCATCCATTATAAATAACGCTACGACCTCTGCTTTCCTATGTCGGTCGATTTCGAAATTTTTCATGATTACTATGAAAAAACCAACACAATGCGACACAATCCAACCCAACCCAACCCAACCTAACCCTACCCAAGCTAACCCAACCCAACCGAATCACAATTTTAACGTTCCATGGTTAATTTTAACACAATGAATTTTCCACCATTTATTTTCCGGACACCCGGAGAAAAAGACAGGTAAAGGCGGCCACTTCATCTCTATTTTTCTCTCATTAATTATTATTATTATTTCATTTTCATTTTCTTCGCATATTAATTGATTTAGTTTTTGTTTCAGTTATTTGAATTGATTCTTAATTAAGTCGTTATGCTGCCTTTACACTTTTTACTTTCTTATACATACGCCTGGAAAATTCATCGTGGAAAATTGATTGCGGGAAAATTCGTCGCGGAAGTTAAAATTGTGATTGAGGTGAGTTGGGTTGGCTGGGCGTGTGTTGACCTGGATTGGATTAGGTGGGTTGAGTCGAATTGAGTTGGTTTGGGATGGGTTAGGTTGGGTTACGCCGGGTTAGGTTGTGTCAGGTTGTGTTAGGTTGGGTTGGGTTGGGTCAGGTTAGGTTGGGTTAGGTTAGGTTGGATTAGGTTGGGTTGGGTTAGGTTGGGCTGGGTTGGGTTACGTTGGGTTAGGTTCGGTTGAGTTGTCATTGCATAACAGCATAATAGTTACGATAAGTTTGTGTGGGTGTACATATCCCCACACTGTTGCTATGTTATCACAGGGGTTTGACCGATCTTATCTGTTGAATCCTGACGGACAAAACAGCTCTCATCACTTGATGCGTCCGCTGAAATTTATTTTCAGCCTAATAGTTATTGGACAAACAGTAAACTGAAAATTTAATTTAAGTCAATATGTCAGTATGTCAATGGACACCATCTCCTTAGCAGCCACGTGGTACACTCAAAACCAAAAGAAGCCCGGGGCAGCAAGTACCTCTACTTATTTTACACTGGCTGAGTAAATTGTTAAACAATTCCAGTCAACTTCAAGGCAGACCTAATTATACTAAAACAACTGGCATGAATGATATATTTACTTTATGAGACAAAATTTGTTCAAGTCGGTAACGAAAAGCACTAGTAATCAAATTAAATTTGTGATGAAAATTGACAGTAAAACGAGAAGATCTATAAAAAGCCGTTTAGGGATCACTTCAAAATCACACCGATTGAAAATGTATTCAACATAAATAGCAACAGTGGTTATGAACATATAATGGGGATGGGAAACAATAGGGAAGATGATCAGAAGAGAAGGACGTAGTAATAAGAAGCAATAAATGCAATAGCATTAGAAGCAATACATTGGTAGGAGATGCAATTATTGATTGGTGACAAAAAAAACTCTGCAAGAAGATAAAGAAAGCCCTAGAATTTTAACGATTTAATGTAACAACGAAATGTGTAAATATTATGGAAGATGTTTTGAGCGTTGGGATGGGCATAGCTTATTGGATTGGATTGGATTGGAGGGATGGGTTGTACAAAGTTTATAAAGAAATCCAAGACGGTTGGATACATTGATACAACAGAATGCGAAAATGAAAGAGGGTGAAAGGCAGAA
This sequence comes from Geotrupes spiniger, assembly GCA_959613385.1. Taxonomy (NCBI): domain Eukaryota; kingdom Metazoa; phylum Arthropoda; class Insecta; order Coleoptera; family Geotrupidae; genus Geotrupes; species Geotrupes spiniger. Next base: position 32,112,054 of record OY390736.1, on the reverse strand, counting down.
ACTATAAAATCTATCAGAAACAAGAGTTAGACTTAGAACAAGATGAGGAAGAGCTAAAGAAGATGTTCATATCAGATGCGACAAATGTTTTGATCAAAATTAAACGAACGACTTATTATACTAGAAACAAATATTTTGGAATAAATAAATTACAAATCATATTTCTGCAGTACATACATTATTATCAGTCCAATTTTTGGAAAAATTGACCTTGGCGGTGGTTTGAACCTCGGTTTGTATCTTGTTAGAGAAACACAAAGAATCGTTCTATAATGAAATTAACAAACAGAGATACAAAGTAATTACTTTTAGCTCTTTATCCATAGCAATTCCCGTTTTGGTGGATCCGCGGGACTTCTTCCGTTGCTTTTTCATCATGGCCGCCGCCTTGCTGTACGTCTCCGATCGTTGCTTGTGTTGCTGCAAAAATCGCTTTTGTTCGGACTGGAAAACAAATCAAATATTAAAATTTCCCAGCTACGACCAGCGTTTTTAAACTTCTTGAACATTATTAACAAATTGTATGCGAGTTAGAAATATTTACGAAGTAAAACAACCTTTCCCAAACATTAGCGTTGGAAATGGCCCCACATTTAAGATTGAGATAGATTGACCTAAACGTTTACTTAACATGTTACTTACTTGTACGACTTTTGTGTCCTTCTCCAAATTCGTTTCGAGCGGGACCAATAAATCGACGTAGAATGCTTTTAACTGAAAACAAAAAATTAATAAATTAAGTTCCTACTCTATGACAAGCAATCGATCTTTTTCTCATGAATAAACTCATCGTCCATCATTGGAAAAAATCGATTAGAAAACTTATTAAATACACACTTTTCTGTATCTTCGGTGTCTATATCAATCAATCTCTGCCATAGAAATTTCTTCTACCGAATCATTTCTTACTGATCGATGACGTTCCAAGTAATTAGCGACACTAACGCGTATGAAAAATAATTTGATGAATCTTTAAGATCGACGAGTTATTAGATTAATTCAACAATTTACTTTGGATCGTTTATTCGTGAAAAATGGGTAGAACGTGCAGAATTTAGTTTTCACTTTGATCGGTTTAATTCAGTAAAAGGTTTCGCGTTTGGAAAGTTACCTACATTGCAATGCAGCTTGTCTATTTTCTAGACGATTCACTTTCGTCGGCTAATCTAAATTCGCAATGGGATTAAATTTAAGAGACGGCTGCAGTTAGCGCGGTCTAAAAATTGGACGTGAATCTGAATTTTCTTTAAATTGCGGTTTATGAAGTGAATAAAAAATTACGAGAAATATTGAAAAATATTGAGGTGGTTGTGAAAATTAGTATATGACATTAATTCAGAAATAATGAAATTAATTATTTTATAATTTGTAAGGCTAGATATTTGTTAGAGTTTGCCTCAAATTTTTGGCTCAAATATTTATTTTCAAACTAGTAGCTTTAATGAAATCGTTGCCACATGGTTATTGATTGCATTGACATCTGGTAGCTTATGTGTGGCCCAATAGTTGGTTGAAATTTTCTTAATTTGCCAGTCGATATAATTATATATATTTTCAATTTAGGAAAAATTGATGTTTGTTAAAATCTTAAAACATCTGATTTTTTGATTTATTTATAATAAATGTAAATATAAAATATTTTGCATCGCACGCAATGGCTAATTATGTTTACGTAGACAACTTGAAATAAAATTGTTCAAAGAAAAACATTTAAATCGAAAGATGCAATATACAACATGCACCGGCGATTTGAATTTCATCTTCTCCGAGGCGGAATTAAAAAAGTTTACTTTCAATTTAAAACGTGCCAAAGTTCGTATGAGCAAACAAGGGCTTGGAAATTAGACTTTTTTATGCCGAACAATTTTCGCCCGGCGTAAAGTACTCGGATGTCACCGCTGAGTGGAGAGCGGAATTATTACTGTTTTTGCAGCGTTCAAGAGTTGGTTTTATTGTAATTTTATTCGCGGTTTTATTTAGATTGTCCCGTGTCGACGGCGGTTTACGCCCCGCTCGGTAATACAATTATCTGCTGAATTAATTACTCGGCACCTCTTTTGTTTTAATTTCGCGTGCTTTTGTTCGGCAGTGGTTTAGGCCAATGGAAAAAGGACGACGGCGCGAAATCCATATTAACAGCGCGTTATATTTCACGAATTACCCTCGCAACGCGCACTTACAATGTTCATTTGCTGATCCTGAATTTCCTTGTACACTTCGACGATTTTCATGAGTGCGGTACCTGGAATTAAATAAAGCGGAGTTAATACATCGTTACATTTTATACTAGAACGAGGTTATGTGTAGCAACATTAAACATTTATTTCAGTATATTCGTCAAACATTGCCCGATTTTTATCTATAAGTACTTAATCGTAAATATCGATTTTGTTTGCACATGGCTGGGTTGGGTTAAGTTGGGTTGCAGCCCTGTTAATTTGAATTGCTATTATTACAACTTTGAGTTATGGAATAATTCCTTCGTTTTTCTAAAACTGTTCTATGTCCTCGCTAGTTAGATAAAAATATAGGATTGTGTCGCTTTGTTTAGAAGGTTAAATATTGAACTGTCAACTGTAAAGCTTCAACTTGAAAGCTCATTCATTGCTGTTATTATAGTGATGAGGAAATGAGAGATTCTCTAAAACTATTATCGATATACATAAGTGAGTTCAGTTGCCTATACATAATTCTATTTTATATTTTTAACCGATCATCTGCCACTGTATGCAGATGATCGGTTAAAAATGCAATAATTAATACAATCGATTTTTCCGGCATACGTTTATCACATTGTAACCATACGAATTTTGTAACCAAATCAAATAAGTTCAATCGAACAAATAAACTGTTGAACGAGCCGGGATTTGCATAATCGAGGAACGCCTTTGACGCGACGCACACGGATTGTAAGACACGTATCCGAATTGTGTATCCTTTTGCTCCGATATGTGAATCGCCCTCCCCCGTCTTACTTTGTACATTTTGCACGTACGGATCGCCGATTTCCACCCAGACCGAATTTGCATAACGCCGTTCGCAAGTTAAAACCAAATGATGAAAATAAATTGTTGTGCACATAAATCGATACGGATAGCGTCGATGGAAATTCATGTCGGTGCATGTACGCGCTCGTGAGCGCTATCTGCTGCGTCGCACTGTAAACAACTGGACGTTTCATTGCAGAGAGCTTACGCAGGACGCCGGAGATTTTTCAAATCTCCGGATTTATGATTGTTTAAAATTCGCGGAGCGACATCTGTGCATGTTCCGCAATACGGTTTGCTGGAATTTTCAACACGTGTCGCCACCGCCGATTTAGTAAAACAGATTAAATTTGAAACGAAATTCAAATGTGGTGTTAAAATATTATTAAAATTATTTAATCTTAATTAATTTTACGTAGTAACAGGAATGAAGATTTTATAATTAAAAAAATTATATATTATTATTTTTTAATTCTAAATGCCAATTAATCTGAGAACCTATGAGACTAATTTAAATAAATGCAGTGTCTTAACGTTTTCTATTGTGCTTTACGATATTACAAAAATATTGCAAAAATGTTCTTCTCGTGTACTTCTCGTTTTTTGCTTCTTCATATATTTGCTTTGGTAGAATAGATTTATTATTTTTTCTTTGGTTAGATTTTGAGTCTTCTCTTGTCCACCTCAAATGCACCGCCCCCAAAGAAATCCAAACCAAGCCTTGTGACTTTTGAGGATCTAAAATTCAATATAAAACTCCTTGCATATACATATCAAGGCGTTATTTCCTCAAAATTATCGACCTCAACTTAAAAAATGAGATAGATTAGGTTTGAAACATAATATCGAGTAATACCTGCAAGCGTAGAAAAAAATTAAGAGCCACAAAAGTCAAAAGAATTAAATTGGATTTCTTGCTCTGAAAGCTCTGAACAGACCTCGTTTTCGCCCAAAATTTGGTTCAGACACTCTTCCAAATACCTCGATTAAAATCCAACCCAAACAAGGATATTTGGTGATTAACTATTCCTTACTTGTATCACAGCAACTTATATTTCTGCGAGAGATTCTTGTTGTTTTGGAACAGTATTCATTGTTACCGGCCCGTTATTTTTTTATATTTCCACTGGTTCCCTTTTAATTATTTTCATTTTGGTGCTTATTTGCGTTTTATTTCAGTATTCTTCATCTTTCTGAAAATAGTACAGTTACAAGTTTGCTTAGAAATAATGAGGATGTGGTAAGGACCAAGTGGACAACTTCATGACATTTCAAATTAATGCAATTTCCAATTCATAAAATTAACCCAAGGTCACCCCGTTCCTCCAAATAAAAAAACAATACGTTCAATATTTCCAAAATAAACACGAGTCCAAAATCAGTGTTGGATTGGGTTAATAAGTTAGCCAACTCAACCCAACCCAACCCATGAAAAACAATATGTTTGTTCGTGACCCGGAACTAAATTATTCTACATGTTCCAATAAAATTGAACACCTGGGAAAATGCAATAAAAAAATCCATCAAAGACAATACACAATTTTATGTAAATTAAAATAATTAATCGTATCAGTTAACGATTGGGAAATTTTCGTTAAGAAAATTTTTCTTAAATACGAAATGTTTATTCTTAGTATCAATTGATTTTAATTTTTTTACACCTTGGGGGACTTAATTTGCTACCAAAAAATTTCCGAATTTAACGTTTAAGGCAACTTTGCAACAGCATAACTGTCAGCAATACAAATAATAGACGAAACTTCCTGGACCATTTTATTGGTATTCCACGATGAGCTGTTGACGAAGAAATTAAGTGTTCATCATAATAGAAATAACAAGTCTGGGAAGAATTAATTAATCACTCCATTGTTCCCCTGGAGGAACCCCAACCCAATCAAATCCAACCCAAACAAACCCAACCTTACCTAAACTAACCCAACCCAACTCAGCACAACCAAACCCAAACCCAACCCAATCTAACTCTAATTGATTATTTATTATCCTAAAACATTGAATTATCATGCATTTAGAGAAAAAAAATTAAAAAAATATAATACGCCAACGGCATTCGAACTGTGTTTCAATAAGTGTCAAACTTTTTCCAGAAATAATATTTCACGCCTATATTTTTTAACAATTTGATGGCCATCGATCGATAGCTATCAAGATGTGTTTCAACAACTGTCAAAGCTTTTCAGCTCAAATATGAAATTTGACTGCTATAGTATTTAATACGTCAACGGCCTACAAACTGTATTTCAATAACTTGGAAGCTAAAGAAAATGATTTCACTTTTTGTACAGTTTGAATTTTTATCTCATTTCTGTTGTCACATTTGTTCGAAACATTTCACATTGTTTTGATTGCTTCTTATTGTTATTTCTTTTCGTAATTTACTCAGACATCTAATACAATTACAATAATTAAACAATTAAAAAATTAATAAGCTTAATTGTCAATTATCAAATAATTCTTAAACATGTACAATCAATCAACAAAAAATGGATTACATCTCAGAGATCATGGAAATTGTAACTATAAGTAAAAGAAAACTTAAAAGTGTTGACGATATCGACCGTAAAAAGGGTGAAAAATAAATAATACATTAACAAGCAGGTCTGCAAAACGACCTTCGATACTTGATAAATTTGTCAAATTGTCAAAGTCAAAAACTTACCGTTGGCACAGTTCATTTCCAACTAATCATTTAAAGAGGTTGTTGTTAGTAGACTTTGTTACATTTTTGGGCCGGCAATTTGTCGATTTGAATTTCTAATAAGTTTGTTTGCATTGGAGCAATGTTTATACGCTAATCTGGATGGATTTGGGTTGGTGATCAACCCCATGATTTCAGGAAAGGAAGCAGATCAATCAAAACAATTTTAACAATTTTCATACAAATTCAAATTGGATATTTGATTTTTTTTTTAATTTCGCAAGCTAAGCTATGCATTTCTAGATCTGGATTTTCCGAACCCAAACCCAACTCAATTAAAATTTTTGCCCTTGATTTTGTCGATTTAGATTCTGGGTCAATTTGTAATTCTGTTATTACGTTTGATTTAATTTGGGTTGGAGATCAAAGGGAAATTGTTTATAGTTCACATTTCGAGACTAATCCTATGTTTACAGCTGGATTTAAATTTAGGCATATTTGCTCCGTATGAAGCTTTTAAATTTAAAGCAATTGGAGTTGATTTGAATTTGGTTTGACGATTCGATTTGGCCAGCATTGGTAAACGTAAGTGAATTTGAAAGCTGGGAATATTTTCCCTGCTTCAGTTTCATTTACAAATCAACCATTTGCAATTTTCTTTCTCGATGTAATGTAGAATCATCGTGATTGACAAGGGATAATTTTCAAGTATTTAATGTTGATCTAAAATTTTTGGCTTTCCATTAAAACATAGTATTAAAACAGCCCATTTGGTTGGGTTGGGTTTTAAATAAAATCACTACTATTTTTACTGGGTGGATAATTACATTTTTTCATGGAACGTTTTTAAAATTTGTCTTACTTCACCTAACATAAAAGGGCAAATTAATCTATCGCGAATTAATAACTTTGTTCAACGTCACCACATTTTCAAAAATTATGTACTGAAATGTCATCGAAATATTTTTTTAACTAAAATATTTTTTTCACTCTGTTTCCAAATAATATTTCACAGGTATATTTTTTAACAATTCGATGGGCGTCAATCAATACTTACCAAGATTTGTTTCAACAACTGTCAACGTTTTCAGCTCAAATATGAAATTTGACTCTTATAGCCAACACCCATGAAACTACATTGCAATAACTGTTTTAAAATCGTTCAAAAAAGAACCAGTTGTAATATCACACCCGACTCATTAACTACTGAAATACGTACTAGGTCGGATTTACATCTAAACTAGATTGAATAATTTTTTAATTAGTCCGGTGTCCGAGCGAAACCGTTTACTTACAAAGAACTCAAACAAAACAGTAACAACTGGCGATTTTAAAGTAGTTTTAATTACTTAATTGAATTATTTCGACGCGGACTGCAACGTTTTCCTTCGCAGGAGCGCTCGCGCAATTAAATTTGAAAATGCTTTTAATTCAATTTCCCATCTTTATCTTCCGAAAAAATAATTATTTCAGCGAATCCAATTTCACTTCCTTCGCTTTGCAATAATTCGCTGATGTATTTAATGTGTAGCGGGGAAAATGAGATTTTATATTTTTCCGTCCGATCTGGCCTACTTTCAAGGGACCGTTGATATCGAATATATGGAGATGAAAACTTCCGATATAGCAGATTAGATTTGCTTATATAGGGTGAATCGTTAAAAATAGAATAGTAATCAAAACTATTTGTGTTAGATGAGCGTAAAAAATCAAGTAAGGGGGTGTGAGGAAAATAAGGAGGGCGATACAAATAAATAGATGGCGAGGAATCGAATCACGTTAACAAAACAAACCATAATTGTAAACAAGAAGAACGAAATAAGAACAAAGGAGTTCCAAAAAAAGGAAAGACTAAGATAAAGAGGGGTGCTTTCTCAATTTACTTATGGATGGAATTATTATGGAGTGTCAACCAATGATACACAGATTAATTGTAGAATATGGAAGATGAGATGTGACGATGAAAGATGCAAAGGTCATGGCACAAGATAGAAAGCTGTGGGAAAATTCCGCAAGCACATGACAAGAAGATTAAAGTTAAGATGAAGTGTTGAGAATATCAAGATAGAGACAAGAGTAAACCCACACCGAAAGATATTAGGGGGATGTGATTATATACATATGTACGAACATGAAAATGATATTGAAATCAAAGAGGTTAACACCACCTAATATGATAAAAGGGCAAGAGAGAAAAATGGTATACGTAAAGAAAGAAGGCAGGTGGAGTTAAATAGCATAATTGACGCCAATGGGTGGTATTTATGACAAATATATTCAAAATGATAGCCCCATTCATCCCTCTCAAAGAAAAATATGTCAACGTGTAACAGTGAAAAAAAATTAAGCCCAGGAGGACGCCCACGTAATCTCCAATAATTTCATCACTCGTTGCAACTACGTGCAGTCTCTAATCTTTGATAGGAAAAAATATATCTTCGTCATATGTTTCGTCATCGCTGGCCACTCTGCTTCAATCCTCAACAGAATTATCAGCGATACAATAAATCCTGTCCACATTGTAAACGCGATTTCAACGCTGACTCTAATCGACTTGTAAAAGCATTTCATTTTATATGAATATCATTTTATCTAAAATTATTAAAGTCCTAATATACTTGTTATACTTGTGCAACCCCTTCAAATTGTAATCGCCATCATTCAATACCACACCATAATTGGTTCGTACAGCACCACTCGCAGAACCCCGACCCGTTAAATTACTTTCGACGCCGGCACTTATTTTCCAATTAAACGGAAACGAGATCTCGAGCAGAGTCCCGCTAAATCGCAGGCCAAATCGCATCCTATATTCCATTAAATGTTACTATTTGAACAAGGGAGCTCGACAGGGCGCAAATAAATGACTTGCCAAACAAGAGTCGCAGGATTCAGCAGTCAGGCTAATGGCGTGACAGAGAGCGGGCGGCACGTGCTCTGCGACATCTGCAGTGGAAACGGGATATAAGATAAAGCGGCGTCCCGTCCGCACGGTATCTACGGCCATATCAAACATACGTGACATAATATATAAATGTCGGTTTTGTTTCTGAAACTTTTTTGCGAAACACGGATATTTATAAATGTATCTGGAGGGATGGGGGGATATTTTTCGAAAGTCGAGCGGCGGCGAAAATAAATTGGGTTCGAGGGAATGTTTACGTTCAAGTTACTTGGATTGACGCCACATTGTATTTTATTCAATTAATATTATTAATTACTCATCATGATGATCATTAAAGGAATAAATTATTATTCCTAAATATACCGGGTATATCAATGGTGAGTGCAATTTTTTTTAAACGCCTCGGTAGTTTACTGTTAAATTATCGTTTTGTTGTTATTTCATTATATATGACAAGTTTTATAATAATAATATTAATTCTGATAAGATAATAGTCTAACTCAATTATTATGATTTCAAAAAAACATAAATAACATCTTAACCCTATCCATGCTCATTTGAATTGTCTATAGTCTCGTTATAAAGACACTAGATTTATTTGCAATTTATAATTAATTATATACAATTTTGTTGAAGATTCCCAAATATTTAGGAGTTATAATTAGATATGTAAAAATAATCCTTTCCTCGGCTAAATTATTTTCGTTATGTCATTCTTTTGAACTATTATATTCGCTAGAGAAATAGCACTAGGATAACTACAGACTTATTCTCTCGCTTGTCGTTTGGTTGCCAGATATAGTGTCATGTGATCAGAAATGTTCATATTGAGAATAAATTAATTGTCACAGAAATTGAACTCTAATATTTCTTGTCGTTCACGACATAATTGGGCCTTAAGATAGAGATGTCCTTTAATTGTTTATGATTTATTGCAAACAAAATAAAATCAAGTCATGACATTTTATTTTGTTAGGTTTGTTAAATTTGTTTCAATAATGTGCAAAATAAAATTCCGACAGATTCGGTAAAATTTTGTTAAATTCCCTTGCACTTTTTATATATTGGTTAAAATTAATCTTCAAGAATTAGAATTTTGAATTTTCGTCATTTGAGCAGTGAAGAAGCGGCTAAAGTAGTCACTTTAATCAACAGTGGCAAAGGTGTTAGGAATGTTGCCAGAACTCTTAATGTCCGTCCTTCAACTATAATCAGGTGCATTCGAGGGTTTAATTAAACGCATAGTTGCAAAAGAAGACCTGGACAAGACAGAAAACGGGCAACAAATTTGGTAGAAAATCGTTTTTGTGTACCCTGCAGTGGTTTATTACCTTACGGAAACTCCAAATTGAGTTAGCACGTTCAGAAGCTTTGGTAGAAGTTTGGAAACAGTTGGATGGCTGTTACTTAGGAAATTTAATTTCAAGCATGCCAAGGCTGTTGTTGTGGCGTTGTTAATCTGATATTGCAGCCAGAGGAGGCAAAATATGTTATTAATTTTTGTTAGCTTTATGTTTTTGCTTTTATTATAAATAATAAAATCGTACTCAAATTTTCAAATGAAAATTTATGTGAAAATGAGAATGTAGTTTTTGTCCGAATAAAGGTTTTCTTCCGCGTTAAATATGACATTTCAAGTGTTGCGATAATGTTTGGGCGCAGTATATATATATCTTAATTAATTTCTTGTCATTGAGTAAAATTGCTCGATACTCTATTCGTTAGAAGGCAATGACACCAACTATGCCATGAGCTTACGTTTCGCTTTAATGTTAAAGCTTCTTCAGAGCCATAAACAATCAAACGGTATATTAACGCTTACAATTCAGAAAACCCCCAAAACTAATTTCCAACTAATGAAAAATGATGAAGACTAAAAATGTGTATTAAAATATCATAAAAATAACATAAAACGATTACAATCATTCGTATCGTCAAAATTGAAGATGTTGACATGGACAGAGTGGCGATGATTTGTGTATGCCCAGAGGACGTGGCTCAGTCAGCTTGGCTATTAATCTACGTGAGTGGTTCATAAGTTGTGCGAGCAGGAAGAGGGACACGAAAGAAGAGAACTTGAAATTCATAGACCACATAAGTGAAAAGAAAAATGAGAATTTAGACAACGTATAGGACAGACGAAGAAGAACACAGCATCGCTGGTAAAAAGCTAGTAAAACAGAAAAAAAATGAAAAGTAATAATCACATCGTCATGTAATAGATAGATAGATAAATGACCATTGTTTTTTAATTTTTTCAGCAACTTCAATTGTTAAGGATGGAATTTAAAAAGAGCCAGATAATATTTTTATATATTAAATTATTTACAAAATCTAACATAGTAGATTCTTCAAAGTCAAAACCATGGTCTAAATTCTGATGGATAGCTAAGGCTGTTTGATCTTTCTTCGTCCTATATTTTGCGCACACTGTTCGTGGTTTGTAAGTACCGCTTTGTCTGGCCCGCATAACACTAATTGCAATCTAAACAATCTAGTCTATTGATTAAATTAGGTTTGTTGGATTTTAGAATTGGTCATTTTAGTTCAGTGAATCGTTTTCCTATTGATTTTGCGTAGTAAAACGCAAGTTTGTTTTTGTCGTTTCCTAAAAGATTTCCCGATAAATCTTTTGCATATGTATTTATTTATTGCGTTTTAATTCGTTCTACAATGTACTGCATCGGAATTTGGTTGCCGCTGATTTGTGTATAATTGTATTGATTAATTTTAATTGATAATTTAATTTATAAGAAACATAACTGAGGAAAAAACTAAATCAAAAATGTTAAAGTGATAACAACGACTCGATTAGGCACATTGTGTCATCAAGCCAGGTCTGTTTAGAACAATGCAACAGTTATTCTAATCATTGGTGAAGATTTTTATAAACGGATTGACTTTCACTATTGGCAATTTCTTAGTTGGAAAAAGATAAATCAAATTAATAGAACAATTGTCGATTGCATTCCGTGGAAGCAGGTCGTAAAAGTAAGATGCAGGCACAAATCAATATGACGAGTGCATTATTAATTATTAATCAAACCAGATTATTTTCGAACAACTCAAAACATACAGGTTCCAAATAATCAATTACTGTAACCATTCATATATATTTCTATAAACGGATTGACGTTTCACAATTTGTAATTTCGTTAATGTCTGCAACATAATTTTGCAGCCTCGCTTTTTAATTTAAAAACCGTACGCTTTTCGTTTGTTTAAGATATATTAAATGGTGAACATTTTACTTCAACACGAGCAATTACAAATCAAATAAGAATCGCATATTTTCTAGTATTTGCAAAATTCGACCATAAAAGTAAATTCCACACATGAGTCAGTATTTTGACAAAAAATACTAGTGATTATGATCGTTTAATGTTTAATCCTTAAAACATTTTAAAGTTGTTAATGTTGTGTAGTTGGTTCCGTGCGTCTGGATTTGTTATACGTTTTTCGTTTAGATTATTACTTTTCATTAGGTAAGAAATTATTGTACAATGCTTTTTCTGGATTGCGAAAATTAAAAGGGAAACTTTAGCTAATGGAACAAATTAACACAGTGCTACTACCAGAGCTCTATTTTTCATGTAGTATGCTTTACACTTTATAATATATATATATATATATATATATATATATATATATATATATATATATATATATAACACATACATCTAATTTTAAATGGACCTCACGTTGTAGGCTAATTGTTATAATTAGAATTATGGAAATGCGCGGAATTAATATGCACGACGCGACTGGTGATATGTACTCGTACTGGTTTGTATGTAAGGGTCTTATAATTAACCTTTTCAAAAGGTGTTTTAATAAGACTATTGTTGGCACTTTCATTAGTCTTCATTTACTTTGACAATAATGAAAGTAAAAAAAATAATTATAATTACAAATACGATTTTCAGGTAAACCGAAACTGAAACTCAATTTATCTAAAGCTGACTATAGAACAATGTCATATTTTACTTTTAATAGTAATTTTATACTTTCATTTGTACCAACATAAATAAATTCCTCGAGATAGTAATTGCCGACAATGGGTACTCGTTATATACATCTGAGACACATATTGGCCAACTATAAAATATACACCATGATAAAGTGTGAAAATATCTCAATTATTTCTTGTTTTTATTATTCACAGACAAATATGCAAAGTCGGTGTTCCATCTATGTCAATACAAAATTTATGCTTAAACGGCGCACGCCTCCTAGAGTTAGAATGCAGCCATATGATTTCAAGGTGGCGAATATTTGCTCATAGCCTACGTGTGAAGTCCATATTCCAGCTATGCCGGTGCAAAATTTCAACTTAATCATGTTCCTGAAAGAGAATGATGACAATTTGTTTTCAATATGGCGGACGTAGATATGAGTTGTGAAACATTTTGTATATGCGTCGTCAATATTTTTGGGATTTTTCTTGACGTTAGGTGTCCTTTGTAAATTTGACATTTTTCATGTGCGTCAAATGACACCTTAATTGTTTTACTAACGTATTGTTTTTTTTACAATTTAAAATTGTTTGTACCTTGTTTCGCAATGCTTGCGTTTTTTGATTTTTTACAATGTTACTAGTTTTTTAAATTAAAAACCAAGTAAATCTAGCTAATTTTAACAAAGCTTTATGACGTGACTAATTGGTTGAATTCAGTTTCAATGCGTAGTCCTTTTTGTGGTAATTTTTTCAATGATTTAATTGTTGAACTAAAATGTATCTCTTACGCAAACTAAACTACAATTCATTGAACTATGTTTGGAAATGTGGAAATTTGCAAACCATGCTGACGATTAACGTTAATTACTACACTTGATTGGGAAGTTTCAGCAAAATGCATTTTACAGTTTTTTGACTATGTTCGGATTGACAAGTCGTAGATAATCGAGTCCACATCTTCGACGCGAAACTGTTAGTCAAACTATAATAAAGATATACGTTTAATATTGCATAATGCTCGTCGACATATTTTGAAGAATTATAAAAATAATTATTCTTTGCAGGGCAATGGAACCAGAAGAGATGCTAAAAGTTCACACTCCAGTCCAATCCGGTAAGTCATTCATCTGTAGAGAGCTTTGAAATGTTAAAATTTGGTAAATTGAAATAGGTCACCAATCACTTTCCAATCGATGAAATAAACCAATATTTCTCAAAACTGAGGGTCCTGTGCACTTTTACACAATTATTATATGAGTAATAGAATGTTAAGTCTTCAACTTTTTCATTTTCGATGGGGCTCGAGAAAGCAATGACCCTAAAATATCTTACAATGTCTAGTATCAAACTTCAAACTTTAGAATACAAAAACTCCATAGCATGTATGTTTTTAAATTAATAATTATGGAATATACCATAATATTAATTCGTGTATTGTTAGAAAGAACATGTGTGTTATCTAATTAAATCTGCGGATTTCTTCTCGAATACAATATTATAATTGAACTAAATTCTACTGGTCTGGTGACGTAGACCTTGGATTGTAAATAACCCCCATAAAAATAATCAAGAGGTACATGGACAGGGGATCTCGAAGGCCATTTTATCGGACCTCGCCTGCCAATCCACCTGATTGGAAAGCAATTTTCTAGAAAATCTCGAACAGGAAAAAAAGAAACTCAAGAAAGACGCTGGAACAATATGATACTATCTGGGAGGTCATTGTTATTTGTAAAAATTGCTGCAAGCACTAGGTCATTTTCCAAAAACTGTGCACTTGTAAGGGTTCCGCCAAAGAAGGAACACACTACACTGTTATCAACTATTCCAACCAAAAACGTTTAATTTCGGCCGGTATTGAGTATGTGAATTAATTAGGATTTACTCTACAATATATTCGGAGAAAAAATTTTAAAAAAGTATTTGCCGGTGCAAACATCAATTTGCTGGGCAGAAATTCATTATAGGATATTTTTCGTTATCTAATGCAACCAATCGAGGATTCTCTTCAACACTTAACATAATGTTCACTGTCGTATCTTCACTAACTTTTGGACATCCAGGTTTTTGAATCGCCAGTTTCTGGAGATTTAAACTCAATGCTGCTGACTGTACATTCTCTAATAAGTCGATCTGGAACTTTTGCATTAAACAAATCGCAATTTAAAATCTCAATTTTCTGGGTGACTATGGGTGGTTATTGATATTACAGAAAAAATCTATAAAGTCGTTTTTAATCATCAGTTGCGATGATTAAAGCGACATATTCAAGGTTTCCCCATATTTAAGATCGCAAATAGAAACGCAGTAAAAAAATAATAAATTTATTAATAGACTTTCGTCGTACAAAGAGACCTCGAAACTTGCATACGTGCATATCTACTCAAACCTTTGTTTGAATAATGCAAAATAAACAATAAAATTTCTAAAAATGACAGTTCATTTGCAAGCAGTAGTAACTTTGTCAAACTTTAATATTCAATGAATATTTACGGTAAATATATTTCTGTGTAAACGTTTGGGGCATTCATAATATTGGCTCCTCAACTTGTAAAAGTTCTAAAACTACATTTCCAACTTTTCAGTCATCAATAATATTGTTGCGAGCCCCTTATGTTGGGCGATTTATTATTATAGCAAAAACAAGTTTTTCTTTACACATTGATTCCTTTCTTCTTCTTACACCTTACACATTTTCTTCCTTTGATTACACCCTTGGCCTATTGCTTTTTTACCATGTTTGAGTACACCTTTCATTTTGATATTTAATTTATTATGATTTGCCCGTGTTTTGAAATAAACCAAAACAGTTTCTCAAACAGTCTGTACTTTATCGACATGGCTAAACTTATTATAATTATTTATTTTATCTATCTCACCTATATTAATTTAATAGCATCTGCTCCAATGCGGAAATTAATCACAATGTTTGACAACGATATGTGTATCATGGTCACCAATCAACAGCTAACATTTTTATCAATCCCAACTTGCCCATATATAATTTAAAAACGTTGCTCGTGCGAGAATGAAAATTGTCCCTGGTGAGTAATGTATGTGATGCTTAAAATTATTTTCGTACATCTTATCTTTTTTAAGCCATCTTGTCGTCATAAAGCATAAATTCATTAACTTGAACCTTACATATGCAATATTTGTAATTTATAGGACATTAAACGGCGGAGAATAAATTGTGCACTTAAAGTTATTGAAATCGTAAACTCGCCATTGCTATCTATCTTAATAAATAATTAAATGCAAATATTTTCATAACCACAGCAACAATTCTTAGCGGCATTCGGTTGAAGTAAACGCACGTTTATCAATATTTATTGCGATGCCCAAACTATCCAAAATGTAGACGATTAGACTGTCTCAAGGAACAGGCTAGTATAGTATACGAACTATTATTGGAACTTTTCGACCAATATTGCAATTATAAATAATTGTAAAAAATTACCCAAAGAAACGCACGAGTGTGTACAAAAAAAAAATATATAATACTTCAATTCAAATATTGAATCATTTTAGATTCACAGTTGCGAACACAAACGTATAATTAAACAGTATTTATTAATAAGACGCCACCATGAAATATCGCACTTTTATGTTTAAATATTTGTCATCCATTCCATTTCGTTTCCTGCAGCCACGAGCTTCATAATGCATCGGTAATGAGAAACTAAATTGACTCCAGGCATTCCCGCCGCCTATAGTTAAAATATGAAGACAGCAAAATAAATATCCAGCTGTTCCCGCATATTCATTTCCATCAAAAGTCAATATAAAGTGCGCCCGAAACTTATTGCCAACTTTCGAATCCAGATGCCGACGTGATAAAACGTTATATGAAAATCATACGTAGTCGCTTGTTGCAAATAAACCGCCGCGAGTCAAATCCGAAACATTTTTCATTAAAACATGTAAGCAATTGGGCGAAGTTTCGTGCGGGCGATTTTTGACGTTTCGTTCATAAATGTTCGTTAATCAAATCGAAATCGACGTGCCGGGGCCGAAACGGTCGTCCAGACGGTTCCAATGCAAATACAATTGTTTGAAGCAGTAAAGTGGCAAAGTTTCAAATTGACATTGGAGTCTCGGCGGCAAGGGTTCGGTCTACAGGTTCGATCGATTCGCTTTAAGTTTTTTCGGCGTCGATGGATCCAGGAATTCGCCAAGGCGTAATATAAATTACGTTGAGGTTAAAATTATGTGAAGATTTGTACGAAATATACCATAAAAAATTAAAAGTCGAAAAAAAATACGTTTTATCTTTTTGTTTTAGTTGATGTTGACACTTTAAGATAAACGAAAAGATAATTTTAAGCAGGCGAGTAGATACGAAACCATATATTTTGTACTCCTTACACTGACGCGAAAGCTTTTATCTCAGTTTACTCAAAATACGTAAAATAAATGTATTGAGGAACAATACATTTTTGCGGCGCACTTAAACAAATCATGTGAAACTCTAACCTGGCTTTATTGATGGATCATATTCGCAGTGTGTGAGATGAAAATTCAATAATAAGCGTGATTAGGAAGGGAAAAATTTTTCAACCAAGAGCGTAATGGAAAAGAAGTAAAGGGAACGTATCTGATGTGACGACGTGATCGATAGTCCTGAAATTGATTTTCTATTCCAGGTTCATATTGCATTGATAGATTCAAATTTTATTTGTCGGACGATATTAGCTTACGAGTAAGAATGTTGTGATAATGATTAAATACACTACGTTCGTAATTTGCAAATACCGTACGTTACAGGTATTATAACAAATACATTAATTACAGTGAAGAAAATATTGATGACTTGACCGAAGAATTTGAAATAATCCTGAAGTTAAATTAAATAATAGTTAAAAGTTATATACAATTATTTTATCCCAGTAGGGTTTTAGGAAACTTTTCAATGAATAATTTTTAGAGACATTTTGAATCTTTTGGCATTAATTTAATTTGTGATTTTAATTAGCTGCTTTGAACAATTTCGTTTCAATAATGTTTAACAGTCCAGTTGGTTCGAAAAATCAAATACATTTTCAAGAATTAAACGTCAACAACATTGACTCGCGATGAGAACTCTCACTTGATAACTCCTATATTGCTGCATGGATTAGGTACTGTGCATACTACCGGGTGGAATAGGTGGCACAGAAGTAAGCAGCTTTGTTCAAGAAATGCTTACCGAGGGTTAGCACAACGCTAAGTAAGAAGAGATTGATGTATTGCCAACCCATTGAAAACACAAAGTTTGATTGTCAATAAATCAGTTAATAACCATAAGGATTAATTTACTAGATTGTTTTATAACATGTGCGTTTGATAATCATTTCATGATCTTCAATTGGTGTAGATAAAGCAATCATGTTGGCAATGATCAAATGAAGGTAGTTAGTTGCGGAAACCATATGAAATGGAGAAGACACAACTCTCTGCGTGATCTAATTGTATCAATAATCTAATTGCAACAGCAATTAAAACGCATAATACTGAAACACATGACGATTTCTAAGAATTTTCTTGCAGAAAACTGCCAACATTTCCAAGTCTTCTGACGGTATTCACCAGATATTTGCAAAGCAACCTGAAATAACAAATAAAACCTAAAACAACAAAGTTAAATCCTGTCACTGTTTCTTTGAAACATTTTTTAGCTCGTACTAGAACAAAGTCGAAATTAACTGAATGCCAGGCCAATGATGTTCTATGACGAACCCGGCAGGATTACCATGAAGTAAACTGTGTTCCTACATCGGGGTAATGTAGCTAAAAGTGAAGCCGAATAATATACTTTCGTCAACATTTCGTCATCTATGTATACCGATGCGATCGAACGGATTGATCGAAGTCAACTCGCCGCACCGTCTGACTTATCCAACTATTTCTCTTGCATCCCTTGTTTTATTACATGGCCTTATTGGATTGACGTAGTTTGGTTGTCTTTATAGTATGTGATAATACTACCCATGTACGGTGAATTAGTTCATAATATGCAATATTGTGTCCAATTACTATGCTGTTGCCAGATTATATCAGCACATTTAATCGTTAAAGTTATTCAAACACAATTCTACCACTCCTGGCCAAGAATTTGGGTTGTATAAATTGGTGATCGATTTAGAAGTGATGCAAGACATGCCTATATTAAACCAAAAAAAATTCACATATAGCCTTGAAACCTGAGTGGCAGCCAGTACTGATGCTATCTTGTCTTTGATAACCGGGGAAGGTGTGAAACAAACATCTGTTAAAGATTTGAAAAATAAACTTCTCAAATAGGCTGCATCTTCACTAAAAGCATTTCTTTCAAGGGTTTGATATGACTGGAAAGATTGCTGGAGGAAGTATCAAATTCTGCTTTACAATTACGAGTATTATATTATACACTGGAACTTTGTTACGTTTGCAAAGTCAAAAGGGTGTGTCGCCGTCTCGCACAGCCCCTATCTGTCTGTGATTCCCATGTCTCCCACTTTTTTCTCTTCAGCACACACCTTGCTGCGCCGTCACATATAAAATTAATCCATTTCATTCTACTACCAACAACATATATCATTTTCCGTCAATCGTAACTTTATTAATTATTTGAACAGTGGTTGTGCTGACTTCGCTACTCATGCGAACATCACAACTTTATAGAATTTCTCTAATTGTGTTGGTAAATATGCTTGATCAATGAATCAACGTTGCTATCATTAAATTGCTAAACATGACGGTTGCAGCTCGCAAAATCAACCCAACTCGACTCAACCCAATCCAACACAACCCGACCCAGGCTGACCTAACTCAACCCAACCCAGCTGGATAATCAAAAACCGAAACGAACGCGAAAATTAAATTCATTAAATCAACATCATAATGTAACTATAGCAACGCAAAATCAACCCAACTCTATACTCAGCCAACCCAACTCAACTCAATCCAACTCAATTCAACCCAATGCAATCCAACCAAAGCTAATCTAACTCAACCCAACTCAACTCGATAATCCAAAACCGAAACGAACGAGAAAATGAAATTCATTAAATCCACTCGTCTACTAAAAGCAAACGCAACTTAGACAAATCCAAATCGGATCGGATAAACCCAAATCACCTGGAAGTTTAATTAAAGATTGGGTTTACGAAAAAACGAATATTCTATAATCAATCGATGGATCTTAAATTTTCGCTAATAATTGTTCAAAAAAGTAAACCGTAATCAAGCCGTCACTAAAATAATGACAAATTCAATGATGGTCTAACGAATCTACAATCAACACAACTTATTAAACTACTACCTTACGATCAGATCCAACGACCCAAATTAAACAAAAGTAAACACAACCTAACTAATCGAACATATAAAATTATGCGAAATGACACGCTTTCGGAATCAACAAAGAAAACAAAATTCAATATGACGACCAACAAAAATAATCATCGAAAATATTAGACTAAGCGAAATTACTCGCTTTTGAACTAAAGTAAACCCGAAGCAATGGAATCCCAAAATACCACGAGAAGCCTATTCAATAATCGACGTTTCTAAACTTGTTCGTTGGTCTCCTCGTCCCATATGCGTTAAAATATTAGCCATAATTGTTGTGTAAATAAATAAAATTTGACAAGTAAAGCAACTAGAGGAATCAACGCCCAAAGTAAACCGAAATAAATAAATCTGTTGGAAAAAATAAATCGCTTATCTTCAACGATATTTACCATTACCAAGTTTTGCAAATCAAAGATAGTTTTACTGAAATCGTTAATGTGATGGCGAAAACCTGCATGCAGTTGGTTCATTATTAGTACATATTCACAGACCACACCTCATTGTTAGAGTTTGGACTGCAGCTTGCAATAACCCAATCTCCCAGATATTGCACTTATTGTGTGATACAAATTTAAAGGCATATAGTACTCCCAATGTGTCATTGAGTAAAAATTTTTTGAGTCATGATAATTTTTTTTTAAACTAGGTTGTTGTGTAGACAATCAACATTCTTCATTATTTTCAATTTTTCGCTGCACGTATAATTGTTTTCGTGAAGGTTTTTAATTAATATATGTATTCTGATGTTGGTCTAAGCTTAATTAATTTAATAAACGCAACAGTTTTATAATCAAAATTATTTCAATTACGCTCATTTAATTTTCTGTTACCTTAGGCTATGCAGGCTAATTCAAAACCAGACGAAAGTTTGTTTTTAACAAAAAACATCCGCGAAAAAACATATACACTAAGTAAAATCTTTCACCATACACGAAAACGTCATGTGAACCATAAAGTATTTTAAAAGTAAACACGTCAAACATTCTGAGGAGTTGCGTTCCATTTCACGCTAGATACTAGGAAACGTAAACTTAAAACGTAATCGCTTCTTTGAGTTTCCGCCGACTTGACATTTAATACGACGCGAGTACATTAACTTCTTTTGGAAGTTGGCGTCCTCTGTATGCGAGCGGTCCCCCCAGTGATTTGACCATTTTAACAGCAACACGAACTTTGTAAGCGAAAGAGCTTTTTCTCGGAACGCCGTTTTGTTTTGTTAAGTTCTCCCCAGCTCCTCGAAAGAAGCGTGTACGGACTTCCAAGATAAGATGTTTAATATATTAGTGCGATGCTGCAGCAATTTCCCGTTTATCAAACGTAATAAATACGGATTTTAAAGCAGAGCTCTGTTTATGAGCGAGCATTATATAAATTCGGATGGTCATTAGGTTATCTTTAAACAGAACATTTTCCAATAACATCGACAATAAATATGTCATTTTCTTTGTAAAAATGTTTCGATGCGTAGGATAAATGTTACGGGCGGTGATTTTTTAATGGTTTCATAAAATTTTACGACGCGTTCGCTGAATTTCGCAAATAGTCGCTGCTGAATATTTTTGTTGTCGAATCAATCGGTTAATTTTAAAATGTGTTGTTTGATCAATTATCGCGTTCGCGCGTTGCGATTCTGAACCAAGCGCGATTCATAAATTATTCATACGCGCCAATTGTTGTACTTGCGAACGAATTTTCATACATAAACAAAATCAGGCAAGCTCAATATTTACGCGGAGGCGTTTATAATGCTGGTAACGAGGGGGTTAATGCCAGCAAGTTTGAGTAACACGAGTCCAGATAAACCGACCCAGATTATTAGATTACGTGGCAAGGGGCTTCCCGTGAATAGTTGGCGTTCCTGCGAAGTTTACTTAACGATCTCTTGGCGGAGCCACCTGAACAAAATTATGTACCAAGTGCGACGCCGCGACCCTTTGAATTCGCCCAACTTTACGATCGGATTAATATCTCGACACATTTTTCAGATGTTTTCAATTTGGCGTCGGAAATTGATAAAATCCTGCTGCGTGATCTGGATGTTGAGCGGATTCGAAACGAACGAATAAATATAAATATGTTCCGCAGATGTCCAGGTGTTAATTAACGCATTTAATTACCTGAGGCTAACGTCAACATTTTTTCCACTTCTCCCCAGTACAATAATTTAACACGTGAAAGTTTGTAGTCCCCACTCTCAAATATATACACCCTTCCGGTAATTGTCCACTCTCAACTCCATTGTCCAATCCCTCGCCCATTATCCCACATAATAGTTTGCGAGCTAATATTCCATTATATTTTTCTGATGAAATTTCCAAAATGGAACAATAACTCAATTAGTCTCGCCCTGTTCCTTTAGTGAGCTTGACGGAAATATCATCGGTATTGGTGTATCGTTATTTTTTTTAAATTGCCCATTCACTTCTTCTGAAGTCGAAAAATTATGGCTAGATATGTGTCATATATTGATTTTTATGAAATAGATCCCGTAACGATGTTTGGATCTTCGTGTGGCAGTAAATATTTTTTGTAAAGCCTCCGTCTTTAGTAGAGGCATTGCACCTCACGATATCACCTGCGATATCTTCTCGAACAATAGGCTGTTGCGAGTGATTGATGAGCGCATCTTAAATGTACTATTTCGAATTAAATATCAAAAGAGTTGAACTTACGTCCTGACTTATCACATTTGTTGGCACATTTTAACGATTCATTTTAATTTGTCATTAAATATGTTTTAAAAATATTCGACATTACAATTGTTAATGCGAAATGCTACCTCGTCATTGTCAAGATAGATCTCTTTCATGCCTATATATGTGCTCTGTTTAATTAATCATTTTTATTTAAAGTTCAAACTTATCTCCGTTAACGGGTATTGTATTGCTGTAACGCAGAGTTACAACGTGTAATTATTAATCTTGTGATGCAGCACGGCAATAGAAATGTATCTTATTGTAATCCGAGGCGCGTTAGATTAAGAATGGTAGTCTGCATGCAACTGATATTAGTTTGAATTAAATTAGTTGGGATCAAGTTTAATTGTACTGCTGGATAATGCACTGGCAACGACAGTACGTCGTCTTGTTATTAATACATTCCTTGTGCGGTAAAGACCGCAGACAGAGAATTACGCATGTATCGTGTAGAACAAGACAAAACAATTTTACGCTACACTGACAGCGCTCTACCTCCGCTGTTCATGCCGCGTTCATTATCGACATGCATTCGAAAATAAAAAGCGAGTTTCGTATCACCTAGTAAATCACACTGGGCACTCAATTAAAAAACTGTTTCAATAATTAATTTGTGCGTGAGGGGCGTGGAGCGCGTATGAGCAGTGCAATCGAACAAGCGCTGGTTAATATAAAATATAGAAAATTTTAATCAAGTTCATTCATATTTCCTGGATATATATATAGTACGAAAATTATAACTCAAAGGGATACTGTTGTTTACGTAAAATATAATTACTTGTGCCGGAGAAAAGCCGCACGCTTTACGCATAAAAATGAGGATTATATCGAAAATGGAACAACGCAGAGATCAAACAAAAATTTAATTATTGCATCGTTTATTTTTATAAAATAAATATTGTTGGTTACATTTGCAATACAGATTAGAATAAAAGTAGACCATTCTTAATTACTATCCAAAATAACCTTATGCAAAATAAAATTTTTAAATTATCTCTGACTGAACTGTTGGTATTTGAGATGTAGAGAATTTTGTTTCCGTTGCCGAAATTCGCGAGGTGTGCTTTTCTTTGAATTCAAACGTCTTCGTTCAACTAGATGTTTGTTGAATAAGTCTATTGTGTAGAGACAGGATATGGTTGTCATGTTGGGTACTACAACGTCGTTGAGTCCAAAGTTGAGTAATAAATAGCAAACATGGGCGTATGCATAGTGAGTTGCATGCTGACGTGGAACACAAAGACTACCTCTTTCTGGTGGAGGGCGCCAGCGATTTGTATGTTTCATGTGTCCCACGTCATTGGATTTCACTCAAATTAAAAAAGCATTATTAGTATTTTCCACTAAAATGTAACAGCTAGTCATAATGAGTTCTAGGGGGTGTTTTCAAGTAATGTAGAAATGATTTACACTGTGAAATTGTTTCATCTCCACAAAACAGTTTCGTCGCTGCTATAGGTAATCGATCTGGTTTCCCCCAAAAACATTTCTCATTATCCTTATTATTGCCATATTCGTCTTTATTTTCGAAAAAGCATTTCCATCTTGAGCCCAGTCGATTTTCATTGTTCCTTCGCTTTCCATATCGATTTCTAACTCATTTTATAAATCCAGTTGATATGTATATATTTTAAATGCAACGTATGTAGATTATTATCTCAACCTTACCCGACTATGTTTCCTTATCTACTTTAAGTTATTCTTTCTTAGTTTTTGCTAGAATGGTGATCTCATCAGGCTCAGCATATGCCAGACAATTTATTAATTGCTGTAATGTTGATCCCTTAACACAAGAAAAGGATCAGAGATGATATTCCATACCTTGAGCAGTACCATTTTTTTTTTCATTATTTATATGAGTTGGCTGTTGACCGAATCATAAAGTGGACTTTACGTTCACAGCATTCTGTCGTGACAAACATGTCGATTTGGAATATCATTATCATTAGTAGTCCCTATTCATTTCCATTTAATTTTATATTTTTGTCTTTAGAAATTACAGCGTTATCTTGCATCATTTATGATCTAAAAGATCTCGATTTCCTGGCAGAGAATATTAATTTCTTTTCGCCTATATTGGTCACAGTTTCGGTTTCTTTTGTACTTCTCTTGATATTTTAATCTCGTTCCTTCTCGTTCGACTGTCTCGACTTTACAACCATCATTGCTTCCTCATTGCTTCCACATCATTTACGTTTACGTTTACTAAATAACTTGCACCTCCTGTGTGATCTACTTTGTTTATTGTTTTCCCTTTGGTAATTACAATGCTGTCTTGTCTGAAAGTACTTACTCAAAGCTTTCGCACTTCACCAGCTCCGGAATCAATAAATTTCAATCCGTTTTAGTTGGCTGCTTCATGTATATTAATATTATTAAAACATTTATTCTTTTTTTAAACTCCTATGTTTGCATTTTCTTCCTTCTTACGCGAATGTCTCATGTCAACATTTTATTTCACTTGTGTGCGCATTTTTCGTTAGTTTTAGTAAAATTCGTTAATCAATGTTTTAAACACTTTGCCATTAGCAAACCCATCACAGCAATTCTGCTTTCGCCCCTGCTATTGAAAAATATATACGTATCCAGTTAAATTACATTACTGTCCTCTGTTCATATCATGTTACTGAAATTTCTAATTTATTGGTTAAGTCAACATTTTCCGTGCACCTTCGTAATATGTTACGCTTACTTTCCTTTTGTTGTTTTCAACTTTCTGTAGCTTTGTTTCTTCCTTTTTTATGATAATGATAATGATGACTTTCACTATTCATTATTCCCCCCTCCTTCAGCCGTGGACCAAAGCATATATTTATTATACTATTGTTATACTAATGTCAAAAATGTATCAAAAATCTAATTGCTTAATTTCTCTATACGATTCCTTTAGCTTTTTAAAGTTTTTTTTTTTCGTTTGGGTTTTTCTTCTACTTTGCATTTGTCTGTTTGGTTGGGGTTAAAAAATATCAACATTTTTCAAATAAAAAATGGACAAAAATTAAAAAAGTGGCCAACATTGGTGTTGTGTTTCAAACATTAAAAATCTACAAGCAATGCAATAGTCAAATATGTTTAAAAAAATTCTGATCCACGAATTGTGTTTCCTACGTTTGGTTGCTTATATGAGGAAGGTAAAGGAGTGCTCTTATAAGGAATACAATTCCATAATAATCCATAGAGTAACCGGATTATGCTTGACCCAAAATATAACGATTTAGCCTAAAACAAAATATTTCGATAGAGATAAGTATTTAGGTCTAGGTATTTGAAATATTTGTAACAAAATAAAAATAAGCAACAATATTATAATAAATATTCTAAATGGAGTCCATTGACTACAATCATTTTTCAATACTTTTGTTAAAATATGTTAAAGTAACATTTAAAAATATGTTTGTATCAGTATCCATTGTATCATTTTGTTTTTTTTAATAAAGCAATAAGTTAAAAATGACATATACAACAAAAAAATACAGCATACATTTTCTTCACTTTTTCTCATATATTGTTATTACAGTAATTTATAACTGCCTGGTATATTTTCAATCAATCAACATTTGCATGTACAAGAAATTTAATACATGATCGTGGTAGTATTTTATTTTTGACCAAAATGCTCTAGTTGTTCAAAAAATGTGTAATGTGAACTCTTGAGAAATCGCTTTTGCGAAATTTAATATCAAATTCATTAAGATTTCTCTTAGAAATTGACTTCTTGAATAAAGGGCTTGTATTTTTATGCTACAGTACAATTATAGTCACACGCACACTTTGGATGCTTCATTTTAGTTCTTATTGCCTTAAATGTAATGCAGCTGTCAAAAATAGTTACGATGATTTGCAACAAATTCTATTATTATTGAGTTATCATCAGGAATGGTTTACAACTTTTTAGAATAGATATTTTTTTAATTTATTATGTTTTTAAATAATAGCCGTGGCAGTGAAGTTGTATGTTCGTAATCGAATCTGAATGACCGCTCATTTTATGTATGATATTTAAATAAAATATTGCTTGGAAATGATTCAAGATAAACAAAATGTGTAATCAACCCTATGTTGCTAAGTGGCTCTTAGTCCTCGTCCTTTCATTAATTTTCAGACAATTTTGCTAATATATTAATAACTTGTAAAATCACCAACAAATTATGAAACCTAATGTTATATTATTTTGAATTTTTAGCACACATTAAAAATTTATTTTGTACGAGACTGAGGAAGACAAAATGATTATTAAAATTAGTTATTAAAAATGACACAAATATTATCAAATAATGCAAACAAATGACACAAACGTAATGTGCGTACATACTACATGAAATGTTGACAAGTGTTAATAAGTTGTTATTTTATTTTTAGTTAAAGTATTTTATTGACTGTTTTAAACGGCGTTCAGTTACATTCTGAACAGCACTAAAGACGAAAGTTGCACGTTCATAAAACACACATAAAATTATCCACAACAACGAACCCCATCGTAAAATTTTAGATGAATTTCCGACGGTATTACATCTGGCCAAACTTCGCCAACATGCATTACTCCCTAACCCTATCTATTTAAATTGAGACCCGTATTATGATGTAATCCATTCAAATTGATCCACTTAGCTTATCGTGGCTTCAAAATCCCGTGTAATATCTGAATAAATAGAGGTTACCGCGGCCCCGAATGTAATCAAGGATGGAGTGTGTGCTCCACAGACCATTTTCTACACGGCACACTAAATTGGACGACCGGAGCCGAACTCCATAATTAGTTGAGGTAATGCGCGTTATGAATTACGTGCGCATTCGGAGGAGCCACCGCTACGAAAAATAGGATCGCAATTAGGCAAAACGAACTGATTCGATATCGGAATGAAATTGCACAATTAAAATTCGACGCTTCGCCGTAGTAAATACCCGCCGCGAAAGCAATATACAAATTATTATCGTGTCATATTTTGCCGGAAATTATTCAGATTAATGCACCCTCGTACCCACCCCTTTGTGGACGAGTTAAGGTTAAAATGCCGACGCTCGAAAAGCGAGCCGAGAAAATTAGCAAAGTTTGAATTTATTAGCATTCTTATGTTATCTAATTCGCATAATTTGGACAACGGATGACGGCATTTATTAAAAGACAAGAATTTAATGGTGTTATTAAAATGTATAGGGTAGGTGTGATAAATATCACCCGAAATAACTGTGGTAAAATGTTTTTCGTGTAAACCAATGTGAAGAAACGCAAACAATAAAAATTGGGGTTAAAAATAAAAATAATAATGGAAAGTAATTAACAAAAGTTAATATATTTTTTCGACTGGCGAAGTAAATTTATTATTATTATTTATATGTACTTTTCGTTGGGCCTAAAGAGTAAGTATGTTTTTCTTAAAAATCATGTTATGTCAGCATAACCTGACAAATCTGGTTCACCACACACAAGTAGTAGTGTAGCAATTGCCTTACCACTACGTGAAGGAAATGACTAAAAACTAATTTTAAAACTGCGAACAATAAATTATGGTAGTTAAATTTGTTAGGCAATTAACAAGACGGCGAACAATAAATAACAATTACGTACGTTGCTAGTAAGCATAATCATTTTGTAAGTAGGCTAAGAAATAACGACATAACGAGAAGTAATAGACCGAAAGGTAAAACTAAACTACGCTATTAAAAGATGATAGAATGCAGAAGCCGTTAAAAATCAATATTGCTTCACAGTAAAGATGGATTTTAAAGAATCCAATTTGTACGATTATATTGCTGTAGAAAGTCTTCTCTGAGAT
Source organism: Geotrupes spiniger (assembly GCA_959613385.1). NCBI lineage: Eukaryota > Metazoa > Arthropoda > Insecta > Coleoptera > Geotrupidae > Geotrupes > Geotrupes spiniger. The sequence continues at coordinate 32,083,764 of OY390736.1, read as the reverse complement.
ATTAAATTAAAGCGAAAGGACTTTTTCTGTTGGGGTGTGATAGGGGATAGAAAAGTTTATTCAATTTTCCAAAAAAAAAAAAAATTGAGTACATATTATTGCTTAAAATAAAAAAATTGACGGCGAGTTTCCATCATCGAATGATTACAATCCGTAAAATGGAGCTATTAAAAAATAATTAAAGAAACGTTTTGTTTGCCAGAGTTCAGGTGTCGCCCATTATTGCGTCTGTTCCGATGCGTAAACCCTGCACGTTTAGTACCGACTTTAATCTTTTATAAATACCTCCAAACCCTAACAACCGAAAAACCAACTAATTTCGTTACGGGATCATTTCGGCGAAACAGACGCTACGCGAATCGGCGCCGCGATGCTCCGCGTAATCCATCGCCGAGAAAAATTCAAAACGATAAGAAACACTCGAAACGAAAGATAAATCTTTTCAGGGACGAAATTAAATTTTCATAAAATCTCGTTAAGGGGGACGACGTTCGATGTTCTCGCTAACTAGCAATATAGAAAATAAATTGAATCAAAGCGAAATTTCCAATAAGCTTCCCTTATTCCATCGGGCGGGTGGTGAAATTTGCGCGGCGCCGTTGCCAAAAATGAACTAAAATAACTTCGAAATGCTACTACCTACTTCAGGGCGCGCCGCGCCGCGGAGGATTTGTTACGCTCTCGACATAATTCCAGAATTTGCCGCGCGGTGAAAAATGTCGTTCCACGGTAACACGCGAAATATTAAAATCGGTACAATAGACTTACATTCCGAGTGTGCAATATATTGTTGTTGCGACCGGCGTTTCCATTTACGCCGGGTTTTAATACCCAGCTTATAGAACTTCCACCCCATTTATATACGTTAGCGTACGTATTTATTAAAGTACTGTAGCCGTACTATATTTAGCGATTCTGTAAATAAGTGGATTAAATCAGCTTTTGTTGCACGCGGAATTTATTTACGTTGTGCTGACATAATGCTAAATATTACCACATCGAAAATGTTGCAATACTACTACAAATCCGGTGAAATGAATTTGAAAAATTCACAATAGAATTTGCTTTTATAAAAAATGCATTGTTACACGGGGTAACGATAGAAAAAATTATAATTGTAGAATTAAAATTTTTCAGACATGAACTATTTGCGATTATTCTAATATTTCATTTTATGAAACTGCATTTTTTTTAATATTGCTTAAAATTTTGTATTTTTCGATAACAGATTTTTTAATAATTTTGCTAATATTGACATTTGGCCAAATTTTGCATTTTTAACTTACATATTTGACATTACTTGCTTTGCGAAAATATAGATATTTTTGCAGTACTGACGTCCAGCCCTTTTTACAAAGAAATTTATTACCCAACTCATGCCTGTAAAATTGAGACGAACCAACGTCGTGAAATAATTGGCGCATTCAAAGGACTCTAATGTAAATATGAACCTTCCGTTAGCCCAAACATAATATAATTACATACATTTTAAGTTTGTGCCAATCAACTGTCTGAATTTGCTCAGCGACTCAAAGGTCAAAATCCATAGTCTAACTTAATGTTAACAAAGCCCCTTGTCCTCAAATCCAAAGCTTGTAAATGAAGCAAAATAGCAGGTAATACATGATCTTGGTGCAATACAGAATCCTGCAAGGGATGCCAGTAAATCAATTAGCGTTTTGTATAAACCGGATAGAATTCGTAAAAATAAAACTTATTCAGCCAGCTGAGGGGGTTGCCTGCATCGTTTGATGCAGGCAACTTATACCAGGTAACTACAAGGAAACTATAACGCTTTACTCCCAACCTGTTAAGTACGGGAAAATCCACCTCGAAAAATATTGCTCGACCCAATATTGTAAATGCGGTGAAACAAATCCTTAGCCGATAATACAAGACAAAAAATTACAGTTTCTAAGTTATAAAGCAGATCAAATGGTAATGCAGTATTCCCTCATTCATTGCATAGACAATAGTTTTAAACTCAGTTTTATCAACATAAGTTAATAATTCGAAACTACAATTAATTCGATCACTAATTCATTATTAAAACTAACCTAATTAATCCACGATTACCAAGGTTTTGACGTCGTATGTCACGCGCAAAGAGGTCAGTACGACACATAACTGAAATCGCTGACTAATGCGAAGTATATACATGCAGTGCTTCGTAATTTACCTAATTCGAATTGTTGTCCGAGCCATTCTTTCAACCGAGGTCGTCGTTATTTCTCGACCGAAAATATCAGACGCCGCTTCAAAGTAGGGTGTGTGTTATTTTTCTAAACGCCGCTAGAGATATGGAAAGATTATATGTCGTAGAGAATAAAATTTGCTAACGGAATCGAATCGAATCGAAGCGACGAAAAGTCGAAAATGTTTTTGCCAAACACGGAATTGCGAGTTACAACACGTCCTGCTGCAAAATAAAAAAGATGGACATATGCCCTCATGGACGTTATTTTAGAAAATTTGATTCTGTACAACTTAATGTATATGTAATTTTGTCATATGCGGTGCGCTTGTAGGAGCGTAAAGTTGTATACTAAGAGAGACATTGGTTGAATTCCGTGTTATTGATTTTTTTTGTTGATACTCGTTTATGGAATGGGTTCACACTTTACTATATCGACTAAGTTGAACATTGTTATTTGTTGAAATAGGGGTGCAGAACTGTCCTATTGATTTTCTGTTACTTCTTACACGAATGATTATATCGATATTTTTTGTATATTTGGACAATTGATAAATTGAATATTTCTGTTTATGATATTTTTTTAATTATTCTTATTTATCAACCGTAAGTTCTGAGATTGATATTAAATTGTTCATCAATTTTTGTTGTAGTGTTGGTTTTTTGTGTAGTTTTCATAATTTTCATTGGTTTGCATTTGCTCACTTTGACATTTACATTTGACAAATCTTCATGTGTTGACAGCACAATCCAACAGTCACCCTTCATAGTAATTTTGGTTTTCCACAATTTTGACAAACTTGTCTGATTGGTATTTATGGAAAGTTTCACAAATTTTCGAAAATTTGGAATTTTAAAAATTTTAATCCTTTTGGCATTTTTTGCATTCAATGTTAAATATTTGCCTTGTTATTTGTTTATTTTTTTTTTTCAAATAAAACAACACGTTATTTCTTTGCATCTTCGATAATTAACATCGTGTCAAACTTGATATTTTTTGTCATTTTAAAATTTTTCAAAAATTTAAAACAGCCATCATGCCATTATTACAAAAAAACAGATCGTTCTTCTGTAGAAAAGATACGTAAATATTAATACCTAAAATTTACTTCATAATGACAATTTTTTGCAAAATTAACATTGGTGATTAATATTTTTGTGAAATTTTGACTCCATCTTGATATTTATTATCGACAATTTTGTTAATTTCAAATTTATTTACATATTTATAAGTTCTAATCATTTTTCTAATATAAAACATAAAACTATTCTTTGGCATCTTCTTCATAGGATAATGTTGCGAATTAAAAAAAAATCGCCAAATTTAAAATCGCGGCGACAATCTTTTAAATGTCGCATTCTACATAGAACGTGTGTTACAATTACAAAATTGTACCCAATAGCGTTTCAAAATTGTTAATAGTTTCATAAAAGACAAAACAATAAAAAATGACGACGAGTGTTGGCATTTCAGCAATTCTATCCAACGTACTAAACTAATATTTAAAGTAAGAGTGGTCGATTAAATTATTTATTATTTGTTTGATTTGAATTATGATACTGTCTTGGTACTGTAGCGCACATGATCAACTCACGTAGAACTCTAACGAATTAATTCACAAACTTCAAATGAAATTCATGCCACATGAAGTGTTAAATCGTAAATCATTAATTTCTGTTTCAGATAGCACTCGTTAATCAATGATTCTATTGTATAAAACGCATATAAGCCTCAAATGAAGTTAAATTTTTCTGTCAGTCGCCGATCATTGATTATAGATCATAGTAAATAGAAGGTGACACTTGCCATCTAACTACAAAAAATCGAGGGCGTCCAAGTCGGGTTGGGGTAGGTTGGGTTGGGTTGCACATAATCGTTATGCTTACGATGCTTCAACAGTCCCAATAATAAAAAATTTACAGTTAGAATATTTTAATTAAAAATCCTAATGTTTGTCTCTTAAAGCAATATTATTTCCTATTTAAAAAATCAATGAAAGCCTTTTCACGCTTCAATAAGAAGAACTAGTACGACAATATTCCCAAATGTGTGTTGTTGTATGTGTCCGTAAGGTAAAATGCATCTCGATAAAAGCGTTTTAAACATAAAATATTTGATAATTTCGCAATTATAAAATAAGAAATTCGACAAACTATATTAAATATTTTTCACGATTTCGTGGCGTACATTCTGCGGAATTACAACATGGAGTGAAGTGGAGTGTGTGTGAGGAGTAAAGATATTTCACATGAAAAAATATCTAATTTCAAAAATAAAATTAACAAATTTTGTTGCCACCAGCGCACCCTAAAAATACCAAAGATTTCGTATTGTATAAAATATGCATATAAACGTACGACTTACCCATGTTTCCTTTTGAGTAATTTTAAAAATGATATGAAAAAAATCACAGTTCTAATGAAATATCCAATTATAGTAAGTTAAGTGTAAATTAATGTGTGTTTACTTCAGCCAGTTCTTAATATAGTGTACATCTAAACACACTTCAATCGAAATAATTGGGAGCATTTCCCAACAAAAATTGTCATTTAGCGCCGATAAATACTAAAACATTGCAATTCGCCTTAGGCAGTACTCACATAAACCGGTACCATTTAATAGTCGAAACGTGTACAATAAAATATCGCAATAGTAATTGTCATTTTTCGAATAATATTGCACTAAAAACTACACGGCATCGTTTCCACGGCCGTTAATAAAAACACAACCACCGACGAATTCCTTGTACTGGTTACGTAAACGTTTCCAACGTGCAATTAAATCCGTATATGTTACGTCTCCTAAAAGGTTAATAGTAATTCTGTACGCGATTAATAGCGACGATCGCGTATAACGTATCCTTTGAAAGTCTAGAAACTTTATTGTTGAAAATATACGCCGCGGTTCGTGCATTTCCCGCACAAAAGGTCCTGAAGTAGTCGCCATTAACTGAATTGGCTCTTATGGCACTACATTTACAGTACATCTATTGACACGTCAAAGTACTTTAATTAGTTTTTTTACTAAAGCATTTCGAGCGTTATGTAGTAGTCCTTTGCTTTCATATTGGGAAACCTGGTCCGAAAATTTACGACGAAAGCGATTTCAATGATGTTTACAGCGGCGTTGCTTGAACGTAATATAGTGCATCGCGCTATAAAACGACTTTCAACAGTTCGACGTCATAAAGATGTATAAAGAAAACGTGTTCTTGTTAGCGTCGCTTCTCGCAGCGCAGCGCAAAGTAACAATCGCGGGACGTAACCGGAAAATGCGGCAAGGGTACGGCGCGCGGGGTAAAGCTTTCCATCTTGAAGTGGGCGCAAGTGCGGTGCATACATATACCCTTATATGCATTTATATTGGTTGCGCTCAATGGAACGCATGATATAGATTTTTGTTGGGTTAAAAGCACGCAATTTGCTCTACGAGAAACCTCGTTTGATTGCGGCGCGATTTCAGAAAGGAGGCGATATATCGAGTGGGTTAAATTATTTAGATTTGTATTTGGATGTGAGGGACAATATGATCTCTTATTATCTAGATTTTAAAGTAGTCGACTGATGGGTATAATAACATCATGTAACGAAAAATACAAGTTGAGCTTTTTTAATCAATTATTACTACCATTATGGTAAAACTATGAAATATATGGACTTTATAAAATATTTGTATGGAACAAGTATAATTGCCATAATTATTAAAACGTGTTTCATCAAACGGGCAAATATTTGTGCTAATGTAAAACAAGACTTGATCAAAAAATGTCTCTGGATAAAAATGGTGGCTCATCACATATAGGCTTTTGTCAAGTTACAACCCTTGCCAAATGTGAATTTTGACTGGAACCATTTTTCTTAAATTGATGGTCTTTTATTTCTATTGTCTATTTAACTAAAAGAGTATAAATTGGGGACAAAAATACAACAAAAATAGATTATGACATAATGATTACAAAGCACTAGCTCTGCGTTCTGAGAAAGATATATAACTTAAATTATGAACATACCATCATCAGAAAACACCAACAACGAAATTGGAATATTTCCTATGTGTTCAGCTACGTGAATGTAAAGTGCTATAGTGAGCGTTATAGTAACGTTCATACTTACATCGACCCTATCGTTTATTTATGAGCGTTTATTTCACACACTTGAGTTCCTTGCACAGTTTTACCAAACAAATATATTTGGGTAGTGCTCACTGTTCAAAATCAATTGTGTTGTGAATTTTCTAACCACAAATACTGTCCAAATTAAACTCTAATAAATGTCTCGATCTATTTTATTGTTCAAAACGTACATGTTGTAATATTGAACATTCTGAGAACTTGCTTGTGCCGAAGGACTCGTATTAACCTGCTCTTGTTTTCCAAACATCTTATGAATTTTCTTCAATTAAATGGTTTGAGGTCTCATCCAACACAGTTTTTAACTTTAATCATGTTAACTTCGTTGAATTGTGTAACTCGAGTCAATATGTGATTACTGACTGTAAATCGGTACTGGTTGCTACTGATGTGAACTAAACGCGTGAAAAAAAGACAAAATTTTATACGGTTACTTTCAACTTACGGTTCCCTTAAAATGGAAGAGGAATTGTTCGTTTCCATGTTGGTTTTCTGCAGAGACTTGTAAGAACATAAAAATTAAGATAAGTACCGAAAAATGTAAAAGAAAGCTATACTCTCACAAATTCACAGAACATAGAAAATTGGTCGAGGTGAACATTAAATCGGATTTACGAAATTATATAACTGGCATTGAAGCCAACATTAAGAATTATTTTTTTTTCCTTTATCAATGAAAGGAAACATCTCTATGATCAAAGACGATGACGTAATTGACTCCCCTGAAGATATTCCAAACACATTTGCCAAGTTATTTCAATCTGTTTTTAAACCTGAAAGTGATATGAATGTCGATTATTATGAGTGCAAGTTTTCAGAATAATATTTTAGTTATCACCAGTTTCGAATCATCTGATGTCTTACGAGCAGTGAATTCTATGAAAACTATGTTCACCCTGGGTTATGACGCAGTTGCAGCGTTCCTTATAAAAGATTGCAAATATGTTTTGCAGTTGACGATGTTGCACATATGCAATCTGGTCTGATCTGATCTGATGTGCTCTGATCTGAAAATATCTTAAGTAACACCAGTTTTTAAATCGGGCAATAAAAACGAGTTTGTCAACTACCACTCTATATCGATAATGTCCAACTTCTCAAAGGTTTTTGAACTAATTATGTTTAAACAGTTATATTATTTTGTCGAGAACGAGTTCTGAACTCGGCAACATGGATTTGTAAAATGAAAGTAAACTCCAACTAACCTGTGTTCATTTGTGCATTATTTATCTGATACAGTACACAACCTTCTCGAATGCGTTTGATCAGTCAGCACAAATTATTTCTGGTAAAGTTGGGCATATATGTTGGTCATGACTTGATTGAAGTTGTATTTAAAGCACCGAATGAATTTTGTACACTATGGAGGTTTTCAATCATTTGAAATGTTTGCCAGTGGAGTACAACAAGGCTTAATTCTTGGGCCTCTATTTTGCTGACACTTGTATTTCATCGAGACGGAATGATGTACGCTGATGACCTTAAAATATATAAGAGAATAATGTGCTATAATGCAAAAGGATGCTTTGCAAAAGATTTAAACTCTGTATATAAATGGAATTCCATGGAATGGAAGTCCAACTATCTCACACTGAATATCAACAAATGTTAATTTTTCTCTTTCTCAAGAAAGAAAACCACCGCATAGTACCCGTACAAAATTGACAATGAAACTTTGTAACGTAAAGGTCTCTGAGTGTATTTTGATGAAAAACTGACTTTCAATTTTAATATATGGAATTTTGCAGACAGTCGTTTGGGATGTGAGAATTCTTGATCAGAAATACCAAGACCTTGGAAACGAATTAGTCTATATAATGCTATTGTTCGGTCTAAATTTGGATACTCTTCTGTAGTGTGGAATCCTGTTTACTTCAATTATGGTGGTGCTATGGAAAGTGTTGAGATTTTTTTTTAAATTTTATATTACCGAAAATGTGATATTTATTTTGCAACATGGTTATCATTGTACTGCTCTATTAGCGAAGTTCGGGTTTCAATCACTGAAATTGCGTGGAACCCTTCCAGAAATGTTGTTTGTTTATAAAATAATACATAGTCAAATTCGTGATCCTGATTTGTTGAGTTTGTTTAGTTTACCAGGCGTAAGTCACCTTTCTTCCTCTATCGGTCAAGCAAACACTCACCATCATTTAATATCACCTTAATTTCCTTAAGGAATCATTTTAAAGTAGATACTTTGCACATTGATTATTAATATAATAACTTAGGTATAAAGTTATAAGAAAATGTAACCTGTGGTAATGTATCGTGTAAATTGGTCTACACCATCACATGAATTTTCCAATGTCATACTAATGTAAATTATCAATCTGGAACTTAATTATGGCTGCAAATTAGTTATAAATTAATAGAACAGCTTAGAATTTAGAACTATCAGTAGATCCAATTTGACAACATTGTACCTGTGTGAATTAATTTTGTGAAAGAAATAACCTAATACTTGCTGCTCAAGTGCTTTAAGAACGTCAATGAAAATTAATCTCAAAACTTGAAAGAAACATCAACGAAATTTCGAAAATTAATAAACAACGACCAAGTATTAAATATATATGGTAGATTGTTTTCCTCGAGTTCAATCAGTTAAAACTTTCAATGTTCCAACATGAATCAGAACGTTGACAAACAAATCTTTCCGATGGTGCGTTTGTCACGAATTTAAATAAATACAAAATTTCAAATGAAATACAAACATCCGATTTCGTCATCTACTTCATATTAAATAAAATTCGTCTACATGCAGAACATTCGCCATATAATCGTGGCAGGCTAGTTCGACAGCTATCATCAATATCATAATATTTGGGAAACAAGTACACCAGCTTTATTTATGGACACATATTTTATGGCAATATATTCATATGGACGACTTCCGTTTGACTGCATTTTAAAAACATGTTCCCCAAATTGTCTCCTAATTAGCAAAACTAAACGAAATTGTTAGTCTCTCGAAGAGATTCTTCAGGTGGAATTATTTACCGCAAATACAGTGAAGCCGATTAAAAACGTTTGCGTTAGGACTAATTGATACATCTTTGCTTTCAGTTTTGTGCTCACAGTCGACTTGCCGAAATAATAGGATGATCTTTTACGATTTAACTTAATAAATGATATAATCTAATTTAATTTTTAATCTTCTAAAATAAAATGAATATTAGCCTTACCACAGAGCCCTTCAATTCATCTTCAATAGAAAAATTTGAAGATGAATATGAATATTTAATTCATTTTCCAACAAATCTCCTATTCACTATTATAAATCAAATATGTGATTACTATAACATTAATTATATTCGGTTTCATATTTCCATACACTCACCTATATCCGATGAACCGCCCCATGTTCCCTGTTGCGCCTGCTTGGCGAGTTTGCTGATGGCGTCCACGTAAAGTCGGGAAGCCGCAGCAGCACCTGAAACAACACACACTTTGCAAAAAATTCTTTATCGATTTCTCACATGTTTGTTCGGAATGATTTATTCATGGTCTGAGTAGAAGTTTTCAGGAAGTTTAATAATGCGGAAATTTTATCAGACGGATATTTTGGGCGCATTCCAATAATTGAGATTATCTGAAATTGGCTCAAACGCTAGCCAAATGTCCGAAGTGATGTACGTTTAACAACGCAGTCTGCATTTAATTTTTGCGTCGAGACGATTCGTTTCTTAGAAAATGAAATGAAACTGTACAATAATAAATGTCGCCACATCAAAATAACGAATAGCTACAAAAATACGCCAAATATTAGCTTATTTTGATTAATTTCCGCCTTCATTAGGTATCAACTTATTTGCTAGTAATGTGACAGACCCTTTGAATCTCTAATAGATTACATTGGTTGCATATCAAGCATATAATATATCGATATATTCATTAACCACCGCAACAATTTTACCACATGAAAGTCACATCAAACAGTGATTAAAGTCACAAACGTCGCTCATATACGTATTAATTAACGCGAGTCCTGCCACCGATTCGTATATCACCATTTGCAGCAAATGATCTGAAGTTTCACCTAAACTAAAACCGTACGAGTTTATCTTATGTTCGAACGGCTGGGTCATCAACCAATTCCAATAGTTGTCCAGTGTTAAAAAATCGCACAATACCTTCGTCGAATCACTACGCTTGATCTACCAATACCGATGTTCGATTTAATTTAAATTTTTTTAACCGAACGCAATGCGTGAGCTTGATTCGCTTATCTGCCATTATTTATAGACGCGGCAACTTTCCTAATAAGTGGTAGCGTTACCAGAGCAATTATATGGAGATCGTGAGGTCGGATTCCACTTAATTAAGCTGGTTAAGGAGCTTCGGATTTAAGACACATCGACAGTGCGCCGAAGATAATTTCAAGAACATTTATTAAATAACGTTGTGCATCGTCCACTACTGCTCATGAATAATTCGATGAATGTGTAAATAATCAAGGAGCGACTCAAGGCAAGTTAATATATAAAATGCCCACAACCAGTTCGTCACCCTGGTGCTACAAGGCTGACTATTGTATAATTTACACTTTGCGGTAATTACTGGTGTAATAAATAAATAAATAAACACTTCGTTGTGATACATGTATAGCTCGGTCTGGCAATTGCCACGCACGTACATGTGCAGATATGTGTCTCGTTGACCGTGAATAATTAAAAAATAAAACGCGTAATTTATCAAAGCAGGGATAATTATCACGAACGCATAATGAAACAATGTTCTAATTAGAGAGACATGTTGATAACGAATAAGGTGTATTTCCTAGAAATATGCCCACAATGTTAATGAATATATGTTTCTATGATATTTATTCGAAGCACGTTCACAAACAATGAGAACAATGGCTAATTTCATGCTGCTAACAATACACGTGCTCCAAGAAGTTACTCAACGATCTCGTGGTTTGTCGTTCTTGTGGTCGTTGTATGTACATACGTGGCGCCCTTAAATATTATAAGCACTCCGTCTTCGTATGGCCCCATTGAAATAATTATTTTATTAGAGTGTAAGTGGATTACGACCTCGGTGATGTTTTTTTTTTAATTCACGTCACACAAATTAAATTAAAAATATGTGTTTCTCTGAAAAATAATATAAACATTTAATTTTAAATACCACCTAACTAGCTATGAGATTAAATTAAAAAACTTAACAGATATGAGTTGAAATCATGAATGGATGCACATATATAGCTCGATGCGAAATCAAGAGTGTTATAGATATAGATAAAAGTTTGGCATGGGAAACGTAATAATAATCAGAAATTTACTACAATAACGAAACTAAATGTTCCTAGTCCCCGAAATTATTGAATACGTAAAGTTACAAAAACATTTTGGACATTTCATTTATTCATTTATCCAACAGTAATGTTTTGAACGAAAACTTATTTGATTCGACCGAAGGAAAGAAAATCGTTCTGCGACGTACACATTATGTTAGATTTCTGTTAGCTAAATCGCTTTGTGCGGCGTTAAGTTGATAATAAACCATGCAGATAGAAAGTTGTCGAGCGTTTCTTGTGTATCATAATTTTTTCTTAAGAATCACGGCCATGACCGTTTTGTTGCTGGAAGTTTCTTCAGCCTTCGCTGTAATGACTAGGGGGGCATCGAAATCCCATCCGAGTAGCCAAAGATACAAATCGAATTCGTAATCGACTACAACCGAAATTATATATTACGTATATGAGTTGAATGATTGTGGAATTATCTTGAAAATTGCTCGATGCTGGTAGACAAATTATTTTTTATATTTGTTATGAAGTTATTTTATGGAATACAATATTGTGGATTATTATTTAAAATGCAAATTTATAAATAAAGACTTGGAAGCAGCACAAATGCATTTGTTCATCGGGAAGCGCATTTTCTAAATTAATACGTGAATTGTTAAATTAAATAAAAATAAATGCATTCGTCTAAATCAATTATATGTCGAATATCAAAATACAAAAAATTCAATCGTTGTCTGAATAAAGAATAATAATTTCGCATAGAAATTATCAGAGATAATTAACTAAGGAATTTATTTGTTTCAATATATGGAGTGACATAACTATGCTGACTTCATAAACATTTATTATCTTTGATGTTTCTCATTTGCCTCTATACATTGTAGCTAACTGGTCAACACGTCGTCGTCTTTAATGCAATAAAGGTGTGACGGGTGACTGAAATGAACATAATTGAGCATTACAATAGACAAACAGATGCACTCGTAAAGTTTATGTCCCCAAGTGGAACCATAAAGGTTTCGATTTATGTAAACAAGAGCTACAACTATAAATCGTTGGAGTTTAAGGCTCGTAATATTTTCAAGTTACGCATACGTTAAATAGCAATTCATAGTTACAATTGAAAATTATGGCACTCGATAATTATATCACATTAACATTGACATGAATTATATGACGGTCGTTTATTTATAAATAATGAAGAAAATAAAAACCCCTGTTCTAAGCAAAAAGCTATTCACTGAGATTCTCGTTGAGAAATTTGTACGACTGGCAAATGCATCCTTTAGTTTGACTAGTATGCATATTTGCATATTTGAATAATGTCAGCCTTAAAACATTAAAATACTGGGACATTGAGGAATTGAAGATTTGATAAGTTGAATAATTGGAGAGTTGATAACTTAAAGAGTTAACATAGAACATCACAATGCCATTTCATAACTTGCTCACAGAGGAGTAAGCGTGTACACTAACTGATCTCAAACACCAACGTTTTGAAGAGTTCTGTTCATGAGCTGAAGAATTGACAAGTTCAAGAATTGATAAGTAACCGAGTTGAATATTTGTATTCATATATAATTCGAATGTTGAAAATTTGAGCACTTAAAGAGTTGTAGAGTCCATGATTTGTTCACGTCAAGAGTTAATCAAATAATTAATAACTATCTTTAGTCGATTGTATAGTTAAATAACTGAATAGTTATGAGTTAACGAAAGACCCAATGTCAACATACAAAATAAATGTAAAATGATTATGAGGTAAAGAAAGTTGAAAGGCGTAACGGAAACAAGCAAAATACGCCCCGAGCTGGCGACAGGTTCATAGTAACGGAAAAAGAATACGAAAACGATTGCATCGATATTGTTTGTATTGTAAAAGTTGATGAAATAAATCATGTGTGAAGTGCATGGTAAACGATTCATGAAACAAATAAATAATAAATCGAAATGGAGCATGCCAACACGAGAATGTCATTCCAGTGCATAAAAGAATAAAACGCCTCAAAAATATTAATCCGTGCAAATAAACTATTTGTAGCTGAAAACTTTATAAATTGTGCATAGCACAGCTTTTCAGTCATTTGCACATTTGCAAAATAGTGTCATTACTTTCATTAATTTCACCATCGAAACCAGTGAAATGTTGAACGTGAGATTTGATGTTTGCTTATTAACGAAAATTGCATGATTCCTTAATTTTTTTTTCCTGTTAAAATTCCAAGTCCAAGACTGAGGTAAAGTGATCGCCATTTTCGTAATTTTTAAAAATAATGTAAACAAACTTTAACCCAATCATTTATTACACAGCTGGTTTTATTATTCACTGCTTCATTACCTTTAAACTTCCACGGAACTCTACGGAAATGTTTACACGTTATATATCGTGATTATATTTTGTTAGCATTTCTTTGATTTGCATTGGGTGGGACTAAACTGGCAGTGATTAAGTTAAATCAAAATTGCCAATCATAAATAAATTTTCACAACCTGGACCATCCTGCGAATTTTCTATTGTTCCTTATTAATTAATTACTGATTAGCTAAAACACATGATGATTTACACTTTTTCTGGAAAATGGCAAACATTATCTACAATCGCTCGCTTTTGTGCTTTTATGCGGGTCACAATTTACTTCCATACAAACATTGGATGCTTCCCATTATTTATCATGAATTGCACAATATAAGTCCATAACAAATAAATATGATTTACGTTACAATCTAAATTTTGACTTTCGTTATTTAATTGCTTCATACTATGTGAAAATACCTTTGATTTATATCACATCTTGCCAGTTTATTTGTTCAATTTTATTCCAAATAAAATAAAATAATTCAATTTTTAACTTGTGTATAACTTTTCCTTCGATAAAATTGAAATTTTCCTTCGATTAAATTATCATCTACACTATTTTTCTTCATATTTGGGCTATGCTATTAATAACGTATCGATATATGCAATGAGATTCGCTTGTTATGCGTGTCCTCATGTTGCCCGACGACATTATTGTAATGAGGTTTGGTTCGCCCCTCTTTTCACGTCAATATAACTGTTATGAGGTGTGTGTTGTGGTTTATTTGTAAATGTCCCGCATTGCGAAGCTAATGTAATTATCCTGATCCTTGTTGTGCGTTTATTACTTGTAATAAATGTGATTTTATGCATGACACTTTGTATACGAACCTTTTCCGTCTTTTCTAATAAATGGTTATATATAATGGTGCTACAAGGACGACGATCTCGCCGAGCCGTAGCTCCGAATCTACGACATATGCACGTTATTATCCAGATCAGTGCTTTCAGTTCCCGTACTTTCTAATCGTTGATCTATCACATTTTATGGCTTAACTGATTTATCTTCATTGAAAGGAACTTTGTCGTTTTCGAAATGAAACGCTTGATTTATATAGAAATTTAACTATATGTAACTTTTATAAACTAATCAATTGTTCACATATAACTTTTGGAGGTAATTATTCCTGTACGCTACTCGCTTGCCAGTCAAACAGAAACAATCTCGATTATTATGGATGTTTTTTTTATTATCTGACGGCTACACTTTGATGTACTAGAAATTTCTTGCAGATTTATGGTGTCTTAACAATTAATTACATACGTATACCTTATACGTTTTAAAATTATGAATAAGGACATTAGGCACGACACATACAAGTTCATTGATACGGAGTTTCAGTGTTGAATTAGATCACACTTGCTGGTAATGAAAAAGGATCCGTTTTTTAAAAAGGAATTTTTACATCATTTCGCGGAAGCAGCCTCTTATACAATGCTTTTTTTATCAATAAGAGTAGTAAACATATCTACAGTTAGGTCGTAAACAACCAACAAAGCTCCAAGGTAGGACAAAATAAAAATGTAGGACATACAGGCACATACGAATATATTCTTATATATAATACAAAAAATAATAAACCTCTCAATAGATCAAGTTAGAATTCTAGAAAGAATGAAAAAAAAACAATTGTAACGTCCATACACAAGAAAGGATCGCATAAGTGCTTTAATAACTATATACCTATATCGATGCTGCCCTCGATGGAAAAATCTAGAAAAAATATCTGGCAAAAAAATTAAGCGATTATCTTAGGAAATACAACATTATAGATGCGCAACAGTACGGCTTCCAACAGAACAAAAATATGGTTTCTCTGTATCAATTCTCGGACACAAATTGGAATAACAGCATGCACATAGTGTAGGTATTCGTTGTGTCCCACAAGGTGGCACACTGGTTCCAATACTGTATTTAATTTATGTTAGCGATATTAAATACTGTAAACGCGATATTAAACACTTTAATGTACGCTAGGCATTTAATATGGTACATGGGGACTTTTTTACGTTCCGAGACGAAATAACTGGTAGTGAAAATCTTCATGATTCCTGTGAAAATTTTAAGTTAATTATTTAATGGGCAAAAACTTAATTAATTAATCTTTAAATTAAAATTCTTCGATGATTGGATTGAACATGGAAAGCCTTGTACTTTGACCACATGGTTTATAAATTACGTTTTGGTCACCTTGTTGAGTCTGTAGGTGCGGTTATTAAATTATGGGTTTTGTCTTTGTCTGTTTTGTTACCCTGGATTGATTGGTCCAAAGTTCCGATTAAATACAAACGCTTGAAATTTGAATGTGACTAGGAGATTTGGATTTTAAAACCAGTCAAGCAAAAGCAATATAAATAGGCAAAGAAAAATCCCTTCGTTCCAACAAGATGATACAACATAATGTATGTTTCTTTTTTTTATTTTTGCCACATACACTACACTAATTCATTTGAAAAATTAATTAACTTAACTTTGACTACCAGTGGCTTCGTTTGGGTTTGCGTTTTTTTGGGGGATTAGTGTCTAACAATTTTTTAAAACAACCCAAACTGATGCAAACTTGATCTGGGTTCATTCAGGATAATTCAATTCAATGAAATTTGGTTTCATGTATGTCAAGAAGCAATCAAATAGGTTGGGGTAGCTTCTTCTATTCCAAGGTCGAATCTTTCGCATTTAGCAAAAAATATCCCCAACCCCAACCCAACCCAACTCAGAACACAGTTGACGAGACCCACTAGGTTAGGAAATCCTAAGCTGTTTGTAATGATATGATTTGAAAAACGGTAATCCTATATCTGGACCTCAATCTAGTTGGAAAAATTAAAACAAAGTTTGGATGAGTTGGGTTGGATTGATTTCCCAGTCTCCGAGATCGAAATCTTCAATACAAAAAATTAAAATTTCAAAATGTCAATAACGAATCACCTCGACCCAACCAAATCCAAATCTTAAAGTTTTTGAAAGCCGAAAACAAGTTTAGCGTAATTCGATTGTATTTGAACTGATGAAGCCCCACTTGTCAATCCAGAAATCCCACAGAAGTTAACCTATGGCATAAAACGAATTTTAGATTTGGTTGATTTCGTTGTTTAGACTCCATAGGCGTATGCCTAACATGAACTAAAAATCAACAATGACAAAACGAAAGTGCTCCATATTTCCTCTACGCACCTAAAGGATGAAAGATGCGTGAAAATAATATGTCTTTCCACGGATTGTATACATACGTAGATAACGTGGATAAGTAAGTATGTCTCTATGTGGATTAATTGAAGGACGTGATGGCGACAATAGAGGTGCTGAAGATAATGTATCCTTGCCTTGGTTGAATACATTAACTTACCCTATAGCATCATCAACATGGGGAAGCGCATCTGACTCGCTATATAAATAAAATACAGATAACTCAAGACATAATTGGTAAACACTTATCTGCAGATAATCTGAAGTATATTAGTATATACAGGGCCTCAGAATCAATGGTCTACCCAAGTACATATTAATGGAGAACAATTACTTCACCACCAGTAACAAAACAAAAATTGACCTTGTTTATGATTTAAGAGGTAAAGAGAGGGGGCAAGGTACCAATATACAATAACAAGTATGGAAAAAGAACAAGTATGGCTGTATTGTTTAAGAAAATGCCGGAAAATTTTAGAGTAAACAATAAATGAAGTGAAACATCTAAAAAATTCGTTAGTTGAAGACAGGGGCTGAGAAATGGACACAATAATTAAAATTGACGAACTTTTCAAGGCTAGCGATACCAGGACCTAAAGCAATTTTAGCGTCCGAACTTTGGATAAATTGATTTTATAAGAAATCAATTTATTATCATTATTGGTATTGATCATTTTTTTCTCGTTTGTTCCATTGTCCCAAGTGAGTTGTTCACCAGTAATACTAAGTTTACTTTTGTATTTTGGTTTATTAAATACATAAACTAAAGTGTGACCCAGTTGTGGAGGGTGAAGGTATTAAAAATACATACAAATTTAAACAATGTTAAAAGTTTTCGCAGTAAATCAATAAAACATTGACTTGCTGGTCTAAGCCAACGAGAGTTTACCAACTAATGACATGACGACGTAGTAAATCAAGGAAAGAAGGGTGGAATCGGGTCCCTTGCCGATAGAAGTGAAGTTATATGGAGAACAAAGAAAGAACGAAAAAGAGAACAAGAAGAGCGAAACAAACTAAAAGCGGTAACTGGTAAATAGTGGAGAGTATAGAAGGGGCCACAATGGAGATGGACAGGGCAATAATAACAAGATACAGGAGAAAGTGAGAAGAGGACATGTCTTGGTTCGATAAAGAATGTCGGAGAGGTAAAACAGGATTGACAGAGTTGTTTAAGGGGCAACTTGGAAAAAATATCTGGAAGAAGAATAAAGACAAAAGAATGGGAGAAGGAGACTTGCGGGAGGGAAAAGAATGAACAGAGATAAAGTAATGAGGAAGAAGTTCGGGGATTAAAAGAGGAGAAGGATATATGGGAGTAGATAAAGAGAAAGAAATGAAGTCATAGAGAGGATAACTTTGGGGATAAGGAGTTGCAGCGACATTTCATCCACTTGTTGGCGTTACATTTTACCATATCATATTATGTGAGTCGATTTTTAGCTTGCAAAGGGAACGCTCGTATTTTGTGTTCAGAGCGAAATTAACCATAAGTATAAATTGTGTCACATTACCATAAAATCAAATCGTAGACGAAGAGTATCAACACTGACACACATAGACGCAAGTATTAATAATAATTATAATATTACCTCTCTTCATATTTCTATAAAAGAAAATCCAAACATGTTTATTATATTAATGATTTATTGTTATATTAAATAAAAATGTAAGTTAATTCTAATTCTATTTTGATATTTATTATTATTATTTAACTATCAATTCCTGCTGAGAGTCGAAACATTGAAAAGCGACGATTATTTAACTAATAATCTCTTAGCATCCCAATCAACGATATTCGACGCATCCAATTGATGCTCTTTAACAGAAACAGCACAACGATAAAATTTTCACACGTATTGACAATAGGTGTGTATCACCAATAAAGCCGGCGGTTATATAATTGTGACTTCGGCAAAACGAGACTAAAGCAACTGTCATTCGCAGCTGCAGGGACGCTGAAATTACCGAATTAACAGTATGAGGGTTGTGCAAGTTAACTCGAATTCGTCTGTTTGCTCTTAATATCATACTGATACGAGAACAAGTGCGCAATTTGAGTTTCTAATAGGATAAATTTTGATAATTACCGCAATTCAACGGTAGAGTTGTACTCAGTTTCAGAAACTATTTTTTATCAACTGAAAGCTGTTAAGTTTGTAGCGTGCAAGTATATGCCGCCTGCCGAAACGTATTATTTACCGACGTGCTTCTGGTAATTGTAATATATGAAACACTTAACGTCTGTTTTCCTGACAGTGTGCCCATTGTTCAAATAAAGCGTTATAAATGATACATATTACGAGCAAATAAAAAAGTGCGTCTCCAGACATCAAACTGTGCATCTGAGATATTTCACGTGTCAACCTATACCGACTGTTTTATTACATTGCCATCAATTTGTGAACGTTCCAGATAGAAACAAAGAAATAATTTTATAAACGACGTTCGTGTAAAATAGACAATTATTTCGCGTAACACGATTTTACAATGGCAATTAAGAATCCCACAAAAGCTTAACTTAATATCACGTACCTACTTATTTACTCCCCAGTCTCATGTAGATAATTAAGACCTCCCCCTTTCCGTCATCCTCAGATTAGGGTAATTAAAGTCATCTAGAGGAAGTTACTACCGCAAAGGGATTGTAAATAACGCCGAAGAAGATCTACGTTCAAACGCTGCGCAACTTTTCTTTACTTATATTTTCGCCGAATCTTAATCCCGGAGGGGAGCGCGCTCGGCGCTCGAACGCATACGTGGAATTGCATGAATCTTAATTAAACTCGAAGGAAGACAACATAAAGTGTGCTCTTATCGCGGAAGGAGAGATTCCGCAAAAAGCAACTTGTTTTACGGGCGTGTTCGCGTATCCCAGGAGATACGGCGCGGAAAATAACACAAAACGAAAGGATATTAATAAAATTTAATTACGGCGGAGTCGTATATTTAATCTTATCCTTTGGAAGTATCTATTAGGTCGGCGTGCAGGTCTTTTGTCGGATTTAGGATCTTATAGAGAACGATATCATGCGCGATGGTAACTGGATATAGAATCGAAAGGATCCTTTAGGATGTGTTCTTGGTCGTTTGAAAAGGCAATTGGGGAAGATAATGGCTTCGTTAGGACAATGGGCTCGCTTATATCCCAGCTTGCCACATTGTTATAAAATATTTCACCTACATATATATAATATAACATCGAACAAGTCTGAATTAGATATTAGTCTAAATATTTTCTAAATAAACAATTAACTATTAATAATATTTTTTGCCATTTTGAATACAAGATTTAACACGATATAAGTTAAACTGATATCAATACAATTATCTTGACCAACAATAGATTTGCCAGTGTTGCTATTATTATTAATTTAATATCAATTTATGGTTTAAAATATGTGTTCCAGCGAATCGTCAATAAAAATACCGCACACACAATGATGGAGTGATAAGCATTGTCGTTAAAAGTTCATGAGTAGTTTGCAAATACGTCGTAGCAAAACTTAATTTTTCGAGTTCGTGTTGGAAATTTCGCTAACATGGGGCTAAACTAAAATTGGCAATCAACGAAAACTTCGAGAATGAAAATGGAAATATTAAAAGTTTCAGCATGGTGAACGTACTTATGTTTCATGCAGGTAAATTTCCATAACCAGCAAACTACCAATCACAATCACACCCAACCTTTTATTTTTACATTTCACTGCGCTTTGTGATAAAAAGAAAACGAATGATGGGAGCTAAGATGTTTAAATTGTTGTCTCTGTTATCACGTTCCTTGGTTTGACTCTATCTACGAAAGACACTCGCCGGAGTTATCGCATCCTTTTGTCCAAAACTAAGTGAACGCTATCCACCAACTCTGCTTATTAAACGAACAACACCGGCAGATATTCCATTAAATAAAGGGCAATCAAACGGGGCTTTAAACGTAACGCGCCACTGAACGGCTCGCAGTGAATTTAAAACATTACTTAACCGTAGTGCGAACAGCTGTAATAGACGCTGGGAATATATAATAATTATACGGCTTAGCCATTAAAACGTGCATTAGTTAACTTAATGCGCTGGTGAAATGTCCCAATCCAGGACAATGAGGGTGTAAACAAACAATAAAACGCTGTTATTCGAAATTAAATTCGGCATTGGCAGTATGGTGCGCGTACACGCTGCAATACACTCTCGTGGATTTATTACTTTAATAAATTGGATTTAATTCGGTTTTAATTTAATTAATTTCGGTGTATGCGAAAAACTTTCGGTTCATGTAATCGGCGTAATTACTAGCGCATCGATCTGTCGTGATGTGGTCGGAATTTTTATATGTATTTGATTTCCTTTGGGGCGTCCATGTAATAAATTACAACCATTACGTACACATTAGTGTTTCTAAGGTATTATGTTATATGCTATGTTATATAAATTATTATAATATTCCCTATGTCGATTGAACAAACAAAACGGTGCATGAACCAAAAACATACCCCCCATCTTGTAGGGAAAATAAATATTTTAATTACTTAATACCCTTATCACATTTTTCTACATCTCGAAAATAGTACGAGTTATCGAAAAAGTGGTCGAAGTGGTGATGCTAAAGATATCGAAATTTTAAACAACTTTCGTTTGAAAAGTTCTTTCAAAAAATCTACCATTTACTGGAAAATCGCTGCCGAAAAATTCTTTTTAGTCCTATAACGTACAATAGATATTCCCGGGTGGGATTGCAGAGCAGCGCCCAGTCACAGTTGCCGTGGCTCTCAGATGTAAAGTTCGCCATTTCGCATCAGTTTGCGGAAAATTTATAAAAGTATACAGTTCAGCGCCGACCAATGCAGATTTTTATTATAGTTTTGACGTAATTTGTTTATTTTGATCAGTGCTGTTATTTTCATATTACTTTAACTTCATTGATTTATTTTATTATCATGTTTGGTTCATTTCCATTAATTTTTATCAAAAAGCTGTTCATATAAAACTTTAAAAAATAATATTTAAAGCAACTTTTGGTTGAGTTGGTGTTGGTGTTTACCATCACCATTATAAAAAATTGACACCAAAAATGTTAAAAATCGTGAAAATTTGAAAAATATTGAAAATTATTCAAAAATTGCAAAAAATTAAAAATTCTAAAATAAATCGTAACCATTGAACCAGATCAAGGACACTGAAAAAAAAATCGCGAAAAATTGTAAGAATCATTGAAAATCGTTAAAAATCGTTAAAAATCGAGAATGCTAAAATTGCAAAAATACATAAAGTCGAAAATAAATCGTAAAAATCGTAAAAACCAGTGTAATTTGTAAGAAATCAAACTAAAAAATCGTTAACAAATGTTAATGAAATAAATAGTGGCAATGAAATCAAATCATTAAAAATCGAAACAAATCGTTACAATTTGTTAGAAATCAAAATATATATATCTTTTAAAAACAAAATATAATATTCGTT
The DNA here is from genome assembly GCA_959613385.1 of Geotrupes spiniger. Lineage (NCBI taxonomy): Eukaryota > Metazoa > Arthropoda > Insecta > Coleoptera > Geotrupidae > Geotrupes > Geotrupes spiniger. The sequence continues at coordinate 32,061,189 of OY390736.1, read as the reverse complement.
ATAAATTGCAAAAAAATCAAAAAACTCGAAAATCGTAAATAATTAATAAAACCGAAAAATATCATTGCAATCACTAAAAAATGGAAACAAAAATATTATAAAAAATCGAAAATAATGCGTAAAAAAATTGCAAAATTGAAGGACATCTAAAGAATCGTAAAAGATTTTTACAATTTTTAGTATCATTGAGCATCGTAAAAAAACGAAACAGGTAAACCTGAAAACAAATCTGATACAAAAATTGTAAAAACTATCGCAAACGTCACATAAATATTTGAAAGTTATCACGATCCTCAAGAATCTCAAAAAATTGAAACAATCCTTAAAAATGTACACCGTAAGTCCTAAAAAGTCGAAAAAATTGTAACAAAATTCTGAAAATCGTAGAATCCTTATAAATTGAAAAGAATTGAAAAGTAATAAGTGTGTACTTACTATACAACTAACTATAAAATGTAAAAAAAGTAAATGGAGAAAGTAAAAAATCGTAATGTATACAAAATATATATAAAATAATCTAAAAATCTAGGAATTGTAATAAAAGCGTCATTGAGTATTATCATAAGAATATTTAAAACATCATTAAAAATCGTAAAATCGTAAAAATCAAACAATTGTTAAAAATCTTTAAATGTTCAGATTCAAGGAAGTAGGAACTAAAGGGGCATCCTTGCTATCTACATTCAACCATTTACTACTTTTTTATCCTTAATATATAATGTAATTCATCTAAAAATAAGAAACTCCAGTGCGGGCACTACATATATTTTTTATCTACACATTGACTTTACGCGATATTTTTCAATGAACTCCGACGGAATGTTCTACTACCAGTCGATGGAAAATTTCCCTCTACACTGGAACGCAAATAGCATAACATTTCTGCCGGAAAAAGCCAGTTTCGCATATTTACAATTAATTAACTGTTATTGTTGCATCGTTTACGAAACTTGAAGTAAATGAATTGCAATTAATTTAGCTTTAAACTGGTGCTTTCTCTTCTCGAAGAAATGTTATGCAAATCAAAAACATTTGTAAAAAATATCGCATAAAGTCATAAGTCAAAAACTGTCAATTTGGGATATATCAATATGTAGATAAAAATATTTTTGTATAAAACATTTTCATATAAACTGCATGTTAACCATAGAAAACGGTTATGAAAATGGTATGGACTACCAAATATATATAACCGTGGTCCAAGCGAATACTTAGCAAAACAATAGGTTAAATAGGAAGCTTCGCGAAGAATCCCGAATAGTTTGTGGAACTTCTAGAGCAACTTACTAACGTTCTAGTAGAAGAAACTGATTATATGGTTGTTATTACTTTAAATTATGTCAACCTTTCCTCCCCTTATTCGAACTTTTTTCCTCGACATTTTCTACTACTAGGTTTCTTTGTATTTATCCGAGGTTTATCATAGTTTTTGGAGGGCATTAGTGAGATGTAAGGTGTGGGTGTAAGTCGTGTTACATTTACCAGTTACCAACGTATAATTCAGTTGATTAACAAAATATGCCTATCCACAACAGTACCATTTACGAATATGTATTATCATATTTTGTTATCAGAAAATTCAATGATTGTGCTACGTTAAAACCCTCTTATTCGTCCACGTGCCAACAGAACTTTAATATTCAGGGACAATCAATTATGTGATAAGCAAGTGACACCACCACCACCACACCATCTATACTAACACCATCCATAGGCATTCACCTACATCACCCATAGCGTCGAATTATTTATTTAATTGGATATAAATCGACTCGTTATTGTTAGGAACATTAATTTTATGATTCTCCATGCAACGATAATCGACGCGTTATCATAACATTGTGCGTCATTCATATCCTCAAAAAAGACCAACAGAAAAGTGTTATTTACATTACAATGCATTACCTTTTACGAAGGATGCGCTTGGCAAATGCCTTTGTTAACTGCGACGCATTAAAATGATTACAAAGTATCAAAGAACTGCAAAGGTGTACGCTGCCGTCGTATTTCTGAGCCTTCCTTTTTAGCAGCCTCCTTTGCGGCGTTACGTGCGCGAAATATAATGAACAACGGCCGACACATTTTTCTGACTGACAGCTGACAACCCAGAGCCATTTACCAAAGGGCGGTTATGAAAGAACGGAAGAATGATGCATGCGGAAAATAAAGCGAGCCGGTTAAATTTCTACTTGCACTCCTTCGCACGGGAACGCAGCAGCACATTTACTTGTCTGCGAAAATTAAATTCACCACTCAGTCAAATTCCTGCTTAATGGCGAGGAAGTGGAACGAATGGAATGGATTTTAGGAACCCCCGGCTTACTCTAATTCCGGTTTACGTTACACATAAATCGGATCGTTTAATTTTATCTCGTGCGTGCAATTGTAGGTAATGTAGTTTGTATTCGCCCGCCTCGTTAGTCGCATATATGTATGTAGTTTGGTATTTAAGTTTATTATAGGCTTTATGTCCTAATGTAATTTTATTCACTAGCTTCCAGGGATCTCATTACAACTAATAGTCGGCGAAAATTTGTATATTGAGATCCCAATGTTGCACCACAGTAGCCTGTTTATTATATTGTTTTATTTATTATATGCGATTAAAATGGGCGATATTTTATCCAGGTCCCTTGGGAGTTGAAAAGCTTTTAATTCTTGCTTTAGCACGAATTAAAATAATATAACGGTTACTAAAGAGGATACATTTAAGATAATAAACGCGAGTGGCAAGTAAAATATCTCGCCTTATTATCATTAATCAATTATATATAATATAATTTTATATTATTATATATCATATATATAAAAAGAGTACTAGAATGTAACACCGTTTAATGAAGCGTAAGTAAAAAAAATATTTACGTGACCGGATAGTATAATTATTTAAAAAAAATCTATTAGCTGAGTAAGAGACCTAAGTGCACATCAACTAAAACGTGTACCAACCGAATTAAAATGTACATTTGTATTAAAAGTTCCTTCCGTCTTTCCAATGCAATTATCTGGGAACAAATGCATCGTAATTTCTCCTCAACAATGCAGGCCTGACACATCCAATTCGTCTAAGCGACGCAGCAATTGTTAATCCAAAAATATCGGTGCCCTTTAAATTGACCTAAAAAAGCGTCGCAGCTCGTGACCAGTTTTTTCGCTAGTGCAAACTTTGCGAAGATTATGTCTGGGAGATTGCATCCATTATCTAGCTGTATTTTCGAGAGGCTGCGCCCTAAATATAATCAATTTCGCTTCAGTGACTTCCTCCACCCTCGTTCGTCTCGACGGGTGTATACAAGAATTTCCCACATTGTTTTCTTATTTGTAATTATTCTGTTGTGTTGCTTTCATTATTATTATTATTATTAGATAATTTAATCCGCAATATATTTTCAATTACGCTGATAACTAACGTAACAGGGCGCAGCTTTCGCACATTCAGTAATGCACTTACCAGCGCGACACTCCGACATAAATTCAAATCTACTTTGGGCAAATAATTGCATTGTGTAAATTCTAAGCGGCCCTTTCCGGCGTTTCTCCCCCAAGCATTCTCTCTATCCATAAAGAATTTCGTATCATCAGCGACCCCAGCGTTATCAACGCCCACGCGGCCTCCCAGCGACCCAACGTCATATATTTCACCGGCGTTTTTCCATTTTCCAGCGCCTGGAAAAACCGCTCGCTCCCTGCGTTATATTCTTACGCATCTTATTGTAAAGCGTTATCGCAACTTTCGCATGGGTCCCGAGATACAATCTTTATAGAAAACATCAAATCATGTTTTACGAAGACGTTTGATCTCATTATATGCGAGGAATATTCGCCAGACTTGGATGTTGCGAGGCACGTTGTATTCGAAAAAATTGAATAAACAAGTTGATGTAAATATGTTACATCGATTCGTAGTTATAAAGTTGGTACGGTTGGAGACATGTAACAATTTTAATAATAAAACAAATAATATTAAATTAATATCCCATCCTATTTCAAAAACTTCGTTTTAATTGTCTTTAATTAAATTGGTTATATATTTCTCCTTCCGCGAATCTTGTCACTGGTGCACGAAAGTTTCAAAAGACTGTTAAATATTATAATAATAATAATCCAATATGTTCAAAAAAATCTGCAATGGTTCGCACTGAACTTTCTCATATTTATATAAATGTCCAGCCAACGTTTTTCAAAAGTTCTTTAGATTTCAATATCTTTAACTCTTGGGAAAAGGTCGCGTCGTTTTTTGCATACGATCATTAGCTTATCAGGTCCTGGTTGTTTTGTTTTGTGGATGCATAATATGCGAATAATGCACGACGTGACGTAACGACAAAAAAACTAAGTAAGTCTCAGTTTTTTCGCAAATAGACTAGACGCTGTCTAATGTTCGGTTAGTTTGTCGCGTTTCTCGGTAAGGATTGCACTTTTCGCGGCGATTTTCGATGTGGTTTTAACGCTTGTGGTGAGTGTAGTGTTATGGAGGAACGTTGTGTATGATTTTGAAGTCTTCGGCGACAGATGGTGGTACGTAATGAGCAGTCCCTTGAAGGTGAGTGATTTTTATCGTGCTTTGATTGAAGTTGGCGATTTCAAGGAAAATTCAAATGTATATTCGCGTAATACATTCGCGTCAGCTACAAAAATATCCAAATTTCATTCCACCAATTAGTCTGTTAGGTTAGGCTTCAGACGCCAGGGGCACTGTTATCAGGGTTATTCATGGGCTTATATTCAATATAACAAATGCTATGCATATTCAGACTAGTGTAGCGGCTATTGTACTATTTCTTGCAGGTAGTTGGTCAGGATTTTCATTAGTCGTGTCTATCGTGAACCAAATTTTCGTACCACGTGTGGAGTATATTTGAAATTCTCACTTGTGTGAATTATTAAACTAAAATCAATTTTTTGTTTTGATAAGTCCACGTAAAATGCGGGCTCCCTCGGCCGGTAGTAGTTCGGCCTCTTCAATGTGAAACTTTTCTGAATTTAAAACACACATTTTTCCTATTGATAAATATTGGAATATTTTGAATAGTCGCAGAATTTGATATTTCTGGTTCCAGAAAAGATTTTAAATTTACATAAATTAATAATATTTTTTTAATAATGTAGGCATAGTTCGCGTTCAACCTCAAATTAAGTCGTATTAACAAATCTTATGCATAGGATAAGAATAAAAACTAAGTTTGCGTGTCGCAGTGCACTCAGTTATAGCTTGTACTGTTGGTCATTAATCCTCTAAAACTGTCCTTTGAAAGAACAACGTAAGAAGTTTTTCATATCTAGTAGTCTATGAAATATTTAATAATAAATTTACGAATATGTGAAATATGTAATATCTATGAAGTTTTCATAGACTACATCCTTAAACATATATAATGTAAGAAGTCGTTGAAAAATATTTAAAAATATTTTATAGATGTCAGAAATCAATGACATCTATAAAATGTGTGTAATTTATGAAGTCGAAAGTAGGAAATGTTGTCTATCTATAAAGTCTATGAAATCGCCTATGAAGTCTATGGAATGGGAATATTTGATGTCTAGAAAGTATCTAGAAAATATATGAATCTCTGAAGTCTGAAAACTGAAACCTGTTAAATGTATGAAGTCTACGAAATCTTCCAACTCTATGAAATCTATCAAATCTACGAAACCTATAAAATCTGTAAAGTCTAAAAAAGTCTGTGACAACGATCACGCCCGAGAATATTTATCGTACGTTGCTCGGACTACAAAAATTTTTTTAACTGTGATTTCAACAGCGATTTTCCACTAAATGGTAGACTTTTCGAAAGAACTTTTCAAGCAAAAGTTGTTTAAAATTTAAGCATCTTTAACTTTTATAAGAATCACTTTTTGAATAACTCGTACCCTTTTAGAGATATGAAAAAGGTGGTAAGAGTTGATCCAGTTGATCCGTTCAAACATGGGAAATTTTATTCCGAGCCACACACAAACATTAACTTCAATAGTTTTGGATTCAGGGGACCTCAAAACGTCTATATCCATTGCAATCTCGACGTCGAAAATTTTCATGATTATACTTCCTTATACGTAAAGTATAAGAAGTAAAAAAAAACTAAAAAGGTAGTCATATTAGTACGGCTAACTTTCGATTTCAAACTGCCCATAATTTGTACCTCTTTTAAACTACAAACACAATCGCCCATAACGTTTTGCTTTTGTACTTTACCCTGTGACTCACTCGAAGGGTTTGCACCTCTTGTGTCTTTTTGTGATTCCTACCTAGTTGAGCAGTTAGATTATTTCCATGTTGGAAACGTTATGAAGCCCTTAGTGATGCTTCTTTCCAAATCCCCTTATCTCATCTGCCACCACTTCTACTTCCATATCCCTGTGAAGGTGATTATGTTCGACGTATCAACGAGCAGCAACCACAGTTCGTAGTCCCTTGTTTTGTAAACATTAAATTTGCTCTCACTGGCACATAGATTTTCTTCCCACTATCCACTATATTTTATAAAATGTTATACCTAATTCTTTTCTATTTTTCTTTCGTTCCACCTCAATAGATATTTAGAAATAATTTGTCCGTTGAAGACAATAGATTGTTGCACAGTTCTTCTATTTACATTTATATAAACTGTCTTGTTTTCATTGAGTTGTATGCCCCTACTATAGTCCATGCACACCGAACTTCGTTTCTTGACATTTCTAGCTTGCCATTGATTCGTGTTCTTCTGATCCAACTGGAAAAATGCATGTATCATTGGCAAAGTTGGAATTATTGTATCTTCCAGTCATAGCGATCACAGGTATACAGTAAGTATAATAGAAGACCCAGAGGCACATCAGCTTTCTGGGCTTATGCTTCGAATAAACTTATTCTTGTCCGAGATGGAAACGCCTGTTGTTGATTATTTCAGTAACCATTTATCCATTTTCTTTTCTACACCGGCTAGAACCTTTCAAATGCCTGGACTACATCCTAGAATATAGTCGAGGGTATCTTTTTCTCTTCTAGTGCTTTTTCAATGACGTCTATTATGTGATGAATCTAATCTATGGTGGCATATTTGTCTCCAAATTCAAATTGATAACCGGGAATGATTTTTCAGAAGTATTTTCTCTGACAATTTGAAGATTACTGCTAAGTAGTGAAATCGGTTCATAGGTGGTGATTTCATTAACTGATTTCAAACGTTTGGGACTTTTATGACTTCTGCTACTTTCAAGCATTCTGGATATTTATTTTAGAGCTTCTCCTCTAATAAAGTCACACCCTGGTGCCTTTCTGTGATTTAGGCTAATTCCAGTTTTAATGTTTTTTTTATTTTCGGTCATTTAAGTTGAACGCTGTTGAGTCCAATTCTCGTCCATCATCGGTGCTTTTTCATCTAAATGATCTGCAAATAAGGCAGCTTTATCTTTGCTATTTTGCGCCCAACCTCAAGTCGTTTTCAGTGGTGGTATATGTATTTGTGGTTTTTCATTTTTCTCGTCACTTGTTACAGATCTCAAGTCGGCTCAACTCGTTGATGTATTTTTTCTTTAAATTGTTGTGTGAGTCGATTCAGCTTGATTTTGTCATCTGGCATTCTTGTTTGATGCCAGTTTTTCTCTTCTGAGACGCAAGTTCTGTATTGGGTAAATTTGGGATTTTTTCAGTTTTCTGCTTCAACGTCTAATTCTTATGACGTTCGATTGACCATTTGTTCTAGGTCTGCTCCACTCTGTTGCCTTATAACCAGTGATAGTTCGTTATGATCGGTGGATAGTTCCAGTGCTCCTTCTACCTTGATTTCCCTTTCATAGATTTTTCTTAAAAAAAGCATCTAATTCGGCCGCATCTAGTTTATTAGTCTCCTAGCGACAGTAAAATGGCAAATTCAATACAAATATGTAATTAATAATTATCAATAAACTTCAACAATCACCTAACAACAATAAATATTTCAATATTTTATAGTCGATCAGTAAAAGCAAACTCGAACCCATATCAAACGAGGCGAACGATAACTGAACTTTAATCGAACGACCATGTAATCTCCACCAAATGCAACATTCGAATGGATAGTTTGATGGGTTTGACTAAAAAACTAACTTCGTAAACCGATAGATAGCGAATTGATTAATTTGTAATTACCAAATCATAACTTGAACGGTTATCCGAACGTCGAGCGCTAGTTAAAACAAGGTAGCTGCAACGGACGTTATAATAATTGAAAAATGCTGATCCGATTCCGTCGATCGTGGTGAATTTAGTTGCGCATCCATGTGGTAATAGTCCCTGCAGGTGCTTCGGAATGCAACTTTCACATAATAAAATACTTCGTGTGTGCGCAATACACTAAAATGTTATTACTTAATTTTTTGACAAATTTATTACATGGAACCTGTTGTGAAACACTTTCTTCACGTAAAGGTGTCGTAATAAATAATTTCGTTAAATTTGTTTTATTTTAACGGTTGGAATGCTAAAATGCAAGAAAAATTTTACTTCTTTTTTTATTTAAAAAGATGAATTGAATTTTTGACTTTTACGAATTTCGTCTACCAATAGAAAAGTACACAAACATTTTTTATTTATTCCACTAATGTTTTTAATCAGACATTTAAATAAACTTGTTCACTTGCCAATTAAATTAATTTAATTTGAAAGTAATATGCAAGTGATCATAAATAAATGTTGCCACTAGAATTTTGTTTGTAGACGTTTAGGTAATAGGCTAGGTAAATAGAACATCAACGATGAGCTACAGAAGTGGGGACAGGCAAATAAATGGTTTGATACTTCCCCAAATTAGAATTTATACGAAACACATAGCGACAAGTTCGTTTTTAAGAAGCAACGAAAATTGCTATTTGTCTTGAGGACAAATAATGCAATTTTCGTCAAAGTCCAAAAACAATTTACTGAAGTTGTTCATCGTGGTTTGAATATCAACGATGCTAACCTTCATCTAAAATCGTCAGTCCCTAATGCCACATAGACATCGATCAATGCTTCGAAGCATATGGCGTCTTTATAAGTCAAAAACACATCGTATTGGATCGGTTGTTGACTGTATGTTTTATTTAAATATAAAATATTGTATCTGTGAATTAAATGAGATTATTAATCATAGTTATAGAACATAAATTTCATTTTTGTTCATTAAAATATTAACATTTCTCTCAATCCTAACAAAGTAACGTATATATTTTAATCGAAACCAAACTATAAAGCAAACAATTTGATAAATGCAAAGGGTTTTCGTACTCTGGAACATTTCAAAAGATACGCAGACTTTGTGATGTATGGGCGCGCGAAAAGCGTCGTTAATTAGAATTTAAAACAGCGGCGACCGTCAAGTGCGATGATTTATTATGCACGTATCACCGAAATTACACGTGCCATATTATATACGTGACGTTCCATAATGAACTCATTTATATGTCGGCGATATTCGAAATTAAAGACTGTGATCAATATCAAGACGTGCACGAAATTCCTGAAACTACGTGGATTACGCGCGTCGAGTGTTTCGGCCAGGATCCCAAGTAATAAAGAAAGCGGCGCTGTGCGGCGCGGGCATAAAACACAAATGACTTCTCTACAATTACGACGTATCGGAGGAAGCTTTGCGTAAAATTTGATGTCTTCATCTCCGGAAAAAATACGTCGACTGGAACGGGGATGATAATATTAACGCAGGGCGATGTTTCATTAGATTTTTATTAGTCTGGATGTAACGCGAGTCGCATTTTATTGGGGAAATTCGAAAGGTCGTAAAAGGTATCGGGGCGTAGTTGTAGACAAGTCTACACAAACGAAAACTTGTAAAACGACTTACCGTGAAGAGCTTTTAAATAAGCTTTTCCTGCATTGATCATCTGCCGGGCACCCGGATTGAACTTGTCCAAGATATTCTAGAAATAAGAAAAGAACGTTAGAACAAATGGCTTTAACGAACTTTGTCTGTAAAAAGCTTTGCGTAATTAACTTTATATTTTAGTTGGGTGGAACAGAAGAAGGCGTCTTACATCAAGGAGTCGCAAGTTTTACATTTTAAATAAAGTAGAATCTATTGAGCGCCCTACTTATTACCAAAATGCCGTTCGTAGGATTTTGGTTTATTCACGTACATTTACCGTTTGATTTAAATTTATACCCCGTGAATAAATTGTTGCACCTTTAAATCGTATAAATAGATATAAATATATCAATCGGTCGTGAGGATATATTTCAATTATCCTTGACATTAATTGGCTATGATTTTACATTTATTCGTTCCTATCCGCTTCATTTAAATAGCCGCTGTCGATGTCATAACGTAATATGCCTGGGGTCGAAGCGGGCGCATTTCTCAGGAGATATGCAACTGCGTTAGAATTGTGGTATCTCAACTGCATTCGGATTACATTATAAACTAGTTTGACCCCACATTGTGCGGGTATGGAGTTAATTTAAATGGTACGCGTCAAAATAGCCGTTTGGGAAAATATTGCCAATCGATGTAGCGTACTTATGAATTTTTATGGTAAAATAACTATGAGAATCAAAATTATTCTGAACCACAACAAGAAATGGATCCTAAAAAATTTACAATCCATTATTTGTTCTGATTTATCCAAAAAGATTATATTATAACGAATGCATATCTAAATATATTACATCGCAATGTCAATTTAAATATGTTCATGAAAATAAACTAATCAAGATTTTTTTTTAATCTCTCGATTCTGAGACCAGTATCTCTTGCAAGGATGTTGAACTATAACATGGAGTTGTGTGCCGATTGTTTAACTTGCAACCCAACCCAACCCAACCCTATTTCCATAGATAATGTTCCTTTTTGCTCTTCTTTGACGAGCTACTCAGATCAAAAATCATTACACCTAGTGAATAAGCTAGTTTTATCGTAGCAGCACCTACTATTTTCAAAACCTTGTAGTAATAATAACCTATATTGGTTGCTCTTGGCCTTCTATCAATTGCTTTCCTTCGGCGAGTTCCTTCAGTTTCCTCAGTATCTCTATCCCATAGCACTGTGTATTTGCAAATTTTCATTCGAAGCTGGTAGTCCTTGATTCCGTTGCTCCTCTTATTACCTGCACCAATATCATCTCGAGTTTATCACCATCGTTACAGTTTCTTCTTTTGCACACACACTCTCTCTACCTAATTCAAAACCATGTATTCTGGTTAACAATGATATTACCATCTACTGTATTATTTTTAATCTGTGTTGCTCTTTCCGCACACGTGTCCCATTCATCATGGTACTCTTTACACAACTATTCCAAACCACTCATTCAACTTTCCCTTCGCTCTGTGCCATAATTTTTGCCCTTCTCCCAATCTTCTTTCTCCCTTTCTCATATTTTCCCGCTCCTGTTCATCATAGATCTTAGTTATTCTTTCATTTTATATCAAGACATGGTCGCCCAATAATGTCAGAGATGATATTTTCCCACCATATAATTTTTATCGCCCATCTTGTCCCTCTTGAAACGTGCTCAATAACTTCAATACGTATAGATTAAATGTGTTTTCAATGGGCATCCTTGCCTAAATCCATTGTTGATATCCATGTATGGTCACGTTCGATACTAAAACCTGTCTTACTTATTTCCTCCTATCTGTCCACTTCAATCCACGTTTACATCTAACGTTACTAAGAACAGCATTTCGACAGCAACCATTTTTCCTGCCTCTTTTGCCACAAAGCGTTTAAATATTCGTCTTATTGTCATTTTCATATCATGACTATAAAATGTTTCCTATTTTTGATACTATTTTTTTTTGTAGCAGTAATACGTAATAAATTTTGAATCGTTATAAGTAATATTTTGCATTTACAATATAACTTAATAAATTAATTAACAACAATTTAGTAGGTTTGGCACATTCGGGGGTGCAATTTAGTTAATGTTAGTTAAGAGTTGGAATGGTCGAGCTGCAATGACATCTAAATGTATATCCAGTTTTGGAAAATCAAGGCGATTTTTATATGAAGTTAGGTTAAGAAATAAATTGCAGAAGTTTGTGTTGCCCATATGAAAGAAGCTCGGTTTGAATTAAATTACTCCACCTACTTATTAAAGCTACTCATGCATTTTAATTTAGATCTTCACTTAGATTTCGCATCTGATCTGAGTTTCTAATCTCGTAAATTAACTTCTTTGAAATTTTGACATTGTAAACTTTTCATATATATCATGAGGGTCTTGCATTGTTCATAACTTTTCGGCTGAAGGTTGTAGTTACTCCTGGTTGATGTGGCTTCCCCAATTAGTGGCAGAAAGGTCCCGTATGCCAGTTTCTAGCAGATTTTGCAAACTTATAATAAATTCCGGGAGCCTACGAGTATGATAATTTTGGCTAACCTCGGAAACTTGGGGAGATGTCCTCTTGCCCTTTCCAATCAACTTTAATTAGCCTTAGCTGACCTGTTAGATAAAGTTGACAATCAATATGCCCTCACTACTGCAACTTCAACAAGTGGTTCTTGACAATACATATTAGCTCCTGAAATTTTTTAAGTTTCTACATTAATTTGGTTGTTGCTGGTGTCATATATTTGCAACCGCTTTCGTCCTCTAATATATTTTACTTATATTAGTTTCTGAAGCGTCAGTAAATTTGAGAGTTTGCACCAGATATTACAGCAACATGTGACAACAAACTTAGATTCTTGGAACATATAGCAGTTTTTGTAAGCTAATGGCAACTTCCACTGAAGTAAGGAGTCTGGTGATCATTTATCCAAAATGATTGTTTTTGCCTAACCACAGAAACTTGACAAGACATCGTTTTTGCGTTCAAGTCCACTAATAATTAGGAATTAGATGCAAATATGCGAACATTGGTTACCAGCTATTCCTGAAATGGTTCAGAATGATTTTTATGCTGCCCCCTCACCCTTGGTGAATTAAATCAATCAAACGGCACTATAGGTGCCTTTTGCAACACAATATGCTGACAAAATTACCGATCGATACATTTTAAGGAGATACGAACAAAATGCCCTTAAAGCCACACAGGAGTAAATTTTATACCACAACAGGCTCAACAAATTGTAATAAATGTTATCATAGATAATATGCGTAAGTTACTACTTTACCGATATTCCAAAACCATATATATGTGAGAATAGCTTTATAAACTAAAAGCTACGATGTTGAATAGATTTTTTCCTCGCGATAAAAATTGCAACTTTAGATGTTATCGTGGGAAATTATATTTAATTAATTTCATACTCATCTGCATACCAAAGTGAACGATAACGTCATTCGATAGATAATTAATTTCCGCTAAAAAGCCATTTTTGCGAGTAACTAATTAAAGGTACGTTCACGAATCTATGATCGAACCAGGTCTGCTGATTAAACTTTTAAGCACGACATTTCCAGCGTCGCCTTTCGAGCAACCACTTGAATATCAATTTTGGTTTATAATCGACACGATCTACATATTCAATGTAATTACGTATGGATGAATAACGTATTCCGTCGCGGGAACTTCTTCCATCTTGCATGCAAAACGAAATCAATCGAGCGCACCGTTATCTGTGTTTACCTTGCGCAGGTATAAATCACGTTATACATTTTCGCGTAAACATTCGATGCCGCCGTAAAAAAGCGCTCCTGTAAAGAAACACGTTGTGAAAAAGAATCGAATAGTTTCCGATTCGTCGAACTCATCGCCGACCGGAGGGAATATAAACACCGAACCTGCGATGGGAGACGAATGCCAACATGTGCGATCGCGCAAAAAGTGAACTTATTCACGTTGGGCTGTTACGGCTGGATGCGATTTTTATCTCGTCGGTATGAAGAAATGGTTTTTGTCGCCGCGTATTGAATCGAAATACTTGGGATTGCGTTCGTATTGTTTTGCCGAGTGGTAATTTTAGACCGCATGGAAATTGCTAAATTAAAGGCGTTTACATCCTTGCGTCGATGTTTTTTTTTTAATTCCAAACCGCATAGTCGGTGCTGCTGTTGGTGCAATTTGCGTTGGAATGTTGATGGTGTATAAAAATTTGATGATGGGAATTCTCCTATTGATACTTTTATATATCAGCTTTACTAATTTCACTTCGTCCGTCTGCCTATTTCTATTACCTGCATACCTTGCATTTCTAATAATTTTGAACTCCCCAACTACTTTGTCGAGATTGCTGGCCAATGCGAAGTTGTGTGCTCACCCCCATGAACGTGTCCTAGCATACGTTGTTTTTTTTTTCACGTTTCCAGAAATAATTGTATCCTCTCACGAGGACTACCATTTCGTTAAATTTAATTTAAAAAGTAAAATCTTTTACCTTTCTGCAATTTGTTAGATGGCATGAAAAACGACATAAATTAGTTAAAATAATGAAATACTGAACGTTCTGATTTTTATAAAAATTACACCACGACAACGGTTATAACAATTGAATTATCAAAAGAACCAATTAAAAGATTCTTCACGCTGCAAACTTTATTGCATAAAAATGGTTTAACGTAACGTAAAATGTAAAGCGTATTAGCGTAATAAGCGGTGCGCATCCTAGCGTTAAAATTGACGTCGTAAGTGCCAGAACAATATAAAATTACAGTTACGCCACTTCGAAGATTTATGCATTTTTGACGCGCAAGTAGGTCGATCCTATAGCCGTTCCTAACGCTGGAAATCCATTAAATCGCATCCTCGTCAAAGACGCTCGCCGATGCACGATGCACTCCGCCGCGAGACTTTCGCGCAACAATATGCGCGGTAATTGCGCAATGTTTATAGAAACCCGTATATGTAGCCGTGCCATTAAAAGCAAGAAAGCGAAAGTTGTTAATAGGTACAATGGTTCGATTTTTATGACGTCCGTTAAAAAAAAATAAATAACTTCTTTGGTGCCCCGGAGCCCGGAGGCGCACCGCGTTGCGTAAACTTATGCAAAAACTACAATCGTGGACAATGAACCCTGTGAATAGGACTGCGAGCGGAATGCTAAAATTTATCGGCGGTATTTCAGCGGAACGCGCAGCGAGTTTAAATAAATGTTTGTTATCTTGCAGTTACAGGTCTTTGGTATTTCTTTCAACTATCTTCACGGTAGGTGTATTGGAAAGTATGTTAACTTATAAAGTTAGGTAATTCTATTTTACTGGTCTAGTTATAGAGATTTTTCACCTGCAATTGGAAAAGTTAAGACAGCAACATATGTAACATAATTAACTTGTTCTGCGTCTGGGAAAAGGAGATTGTAAGGTGAGTTGCAATCGAAACCATGGCCATTTAAAAATCATTAATTAAAAATTAAAAAAATGCGAATTGCTCTAACAAGTATCAAATATATAGAAATAAATGAGGCTGGGCGAGCACAAAATTTTACAACAGGATAAATTTCGACGCTTGATCAAGAGGACATGATGATCTGACGTTGTTAAAGGAAATCTGGGCAGAATGAAAGTCCTGATCAATCAGGACGTACGTAAAGAGAACAAGAAAAGAAACACAAATCATTAAAAATTTGCATTTTTGATACGGACTAGTAAGTTGATAACCAGGCACACGTCTATTGCACAGTCAATGCCAATGTCGGCCGAGAAAAGGGATGTCACTGTCACCACCAATCAATTAATTTTTTTATGGATTAATACGTACAGTCGAATGCAAAAAAAGTAGACAAAAGCAGTTTCCTGTAATTGATTTTCCTCAAATTGTTGTTGTATAAATGTGGCTTTTCTCAGTAAGTTTTCTTAATCCACGTGATATTTGACTTATTTATTCAGTAACGGTGGTTCGGGGCTCTAGTTCGGGGTACCTACGCTTACGGCTCACCAGTTCATTAAAATATCACTGAAATGACAATACTGACGTTTACATGACATTGCTAATATCAAGTTTGTTTAAGCAGCGGAAAATTTCGTGTCTACTTTTTTTGCATTCGACTGTATGTTCGTATAGCAAATTCTTCGCTCTTTTGTCTACTGATCATGATCACCTATATCCTGGAGGGCTTCGTTAAAATCAGGATTCACTACAGCTATATCTCATATTTTCAGCACTTTTATGCCTAATCACCTGGGTTGTTCTATCCTTAATGTCTCTCGACGGTCAATGTATTATGTGTTTCACTTCAACTGCTCCACAATGTCCATCATATCGTTTCACATCCATGTTATCTATTCAATGAATCAAAGACTACCTCTAAGTCTCCAACGTGTGTTGTTTTTTACAATTAGACAAACTGTTTGAACGTTGAGAAAACTGCATCATCCTCTTCGCTCTTCACAATCACCACAGTTGATATAAGTAGATTTTGTATTATTGGTGGAAACTGGAGCAGGACTAAAAATGATGGTACGGGTGGTAGAAGTTCCTAGGCAGGAGACGGTTAAAGTAAAATTCAAGAAAAACTAAATAACTATATTTACGAAATTGAAAGTGAATGTGTACGATGATAGAAGGAGTGGATGTATTTAGAATGTGTGCTTCGAGAAAATAATAATCACAAAGAGCATTTAAAATTAATTTGCGAAAAAGCAAGAAAAGTTTCAGAGAATGCAGTTGAAGAGGGCGTTGAAGGATGGTGAAATACGAATTGAGAGAGACAGAGTGAGGGCAGAATTTAGTAAATATGGTGTTGGGGAGATGGAAATAAAAGAAAGGTGTAATATATCTAGAACGGGAGAAAATGAAAGCAGGATGTATGAACAGGCCGGATTAACAGTGACGGGTGCAGAAACGAGGCAAAGTTACGGATCCTGAATGATAGTAGTAGATGCACAAGAAAGGTGAAAAATCAGCGAAGCAATAATGTAAGGTTAATGAATGAATGTATGTATTGATAAAACCGAAACACCTAAGGAGAAGAAAAGCGGGAGAGAAAGAGACATTGATGGTACAGAAACAAATAGAGGGTATAGAGGGAACACTGTCGAATTGAAATGAAAATATTTGAAATGCAGTTAGAAACCTTCAACTGGAAACGAAGTCATTTATTATTTTGAAGTACGGTCTAACCAACATTGCTAATATATTGACTTATAGATCCAACAAATAGCAATACAAGAAAAATCCTGATGAGATAAATCAAATCTTTAGTTAATTTGCAGTATAGCAATATAGATTAGCTCTGCTGTTGTAAGAATATACAAATAAAGATGTTTTACAAATAAATTATTTTGTATGAAAAAGTGATTGCAATGTTCGGACCAGGATATGAGAACATATACAATACTGGACGTATGTATGAAACAAGGGTGAAAGCATTAGATGACAACGTCAATGTGTAGGTCTACTAAACAAATATCTATAGAAAGTTTGCTAATGGACAGACGGGTATGAGGAAGAAAATAAAATGAAGTTGTAAATACAGCTGATACCTTATGATTACTTATTCATCTCTTGTTTCGATAATTATTTAGGTATTGGGCGTGCTGTTTTTTCCTTTCTTATATTTTATGTATAAATAAGTATAGGAATCATGAATTTTTATGTAGCAATGAGGAAAACGTCCTATCTTGAAAGTAATATCTCAACCGGAAGTGATAGTTTACTTTTATAACCTTTTTCCATATCTCCAAAACGTTACATGTTATCGAAAAAATATCCTTACAAACTTTATTGATATTGATATTTTAAACAACTTTCATTTGAAAAGTTCTGTACTGAAGTTATTGATTGTACAATTTTATCATATTTTTCCATATATTCAAAACAGTACGTGTTATCGAAAAAGTGTTTCTTGTAACATT
Organism: Geotrupes spiniger; assembly: GCA_959613385.1. Lineage (NCBI taxonomy): Eukaryota > Metazoa > Arthropoda > Insecta > Coleoptera > Geotrupidae > Geotrupes > Geotrupes spiniger. The sequence continues at coordinate 32,043,501 of OY390736.1, read as the reverse complement.
TTAAGATAGTGAAATTTTAAACACCCTTTATATGAAAAGTTCTTTCGAAAAATCTACCATTTACTGGAAAATCAATGTTGAAAAATTCTTTGTAGTATGACTGCTGGAAATTTGGACCAATCAAATGTCTCACCGGACTGTGAATACAATGATCGACGTACCGATGTCTTGCACAAATTTCGTGAAAGGAAACCGTTTAGATCGACGTCTAAACCCCTGACATACGTAGAACACGGTTTATAGAAAAAATGAACGACTTAAGTAACAATAACGTTATAAGTCCGAGAACTCATATTTTATATACAGAACGAGTACTGTGCCCAACCCAACTCAACCTAAGTCAACCCAACTCCAGTCAATTCAACAAAATCGGTGAGGTACCTAATTCAATTCAATCAAATTGGGCGTTTTTCACAGCCCCCCATTCTCCACCAAGTAAAAAATAAGAATTTTCTAGAATTCCAAAAAAAGCCAAAAACAGAATTGTCTTTCAATGTAAAACAGAATCATTTCAAATCGATTTTATTTACTAATTTATATTTTATATTTTATTGCCCCCTCCCCACCCCCGGAATTAGTAGAGTAGTATGTAACTAAAATAAAATAAAAATATAAATATTTTGGCACAAAAATGTTATTAAATGTTTATGTAAATTTTTCAAAAAATGCCAATAGTTCCCAAAAAATATATCAATATGCTCAAACATTGAATAAACTGTAAAGTTTAATAAATCCAATATTTTTTATTTAATATTTTGTATTTTTTGCCTTTAAAGCGATGTTAACATGTGCATAGTTGACAGCTCCCCATTCCCCACCAAGTAAAAAATTAAAAATTTGCAAACATGAATGTAACACGTTCTGCATGAAATTAAACAAAACTGAATCAAATTATCTCATAATGCAAAAATTTTCAAAAAATTAATAAGTTGAATATTATTTTGTTGCTTTTAAAGCGACGTTAGCAGGGATGGGGCACACCAAGTAAAAAATATATAAGTTACAAATATAAATTTAATGCGTTCTGCGTGACATTAAATAGAAACATGAATAAAATTTTCTAGAATAAAAAAAATATATCATAATTTTCTTACAATGTAAAGCAGAAAAAATTAAAAATCGCTTTTTCTTACTATTTTATATTTTCTTTCTGCCACTCCATGAAAGACTACATCTGAGTAGAATACCAAAAAAAAAATGGGGGGGGGAATATTTAATTTAATATCTGGCTACAATTTTTTTATAATAAGCGTTCGTATTCTTCAAAAAATGACAAAAAAAAACTGTCAACATGTTCCAATATTGACTAAATTACAAAAATGAATAAGTCGAATATTTCAAATTTAATATTTTGCAATTTTGTACTTTTTGACGTTGTTCTATTTTAAACCTGCGTCCCACCGCCACCAAGTAAAAAAATTAAAATTTGCAAATGTACATTCAATATTTCCTGAAAACATGTAATTAAATAAAAGGATTATAAAATTTCTTAAAATGAAAAAAATGTTTATTAAATTTCCAACACTAATTTGTAAAAATGAGAATTTTTACAACATAGCAATGTCAAAATATTAAAATATTCTAAGATTCTTATATATTGTTAAATTTATTCAGCTTTTGATTGATTTATTTCTCGCATTTTCTAATACTTAAAAAAATGCAGTTTGCGATAAAACATAAAAATCATTGTAAATTGAAAAAGTCGAGAATAAAAATTAAAATATCGTTAGAAACGTAAATATTACAAAACTCGGGAAGAATTATTTTAATTTGTAAAAACTCAAACTAAAAAATATTAAAATTCGTTAGTATGTAATTGCAAAAATCCGTTAAAATTTGAAAATTGATTCTACATTCAAAAAAAAAATAACAAATTGTTAAAAATCATCATATATTGTATTAATCATTATAACTAGTAAAGCAAATCCGGATCATCAAATATCGAAAATAATCATCGAAAATTGTTAAAAACCAAATGTGTCGAAATTTTTTTTGTTATATCGTATATGCTGTCCACATTCAACCGTTTACTCTGATACTTAACGTGTAAAAGTATAATAAAGTTCAGTGCGAGACACTGCAGATTTTTTACGATGAAGCCAACCCTTATCAAGTCAGGGTGGGTAAATATGATGTTAGTACAAAGGTAATGTAATTAAATTTACTTAACCGCAATTGATTGCATGGAAATTTGATTTATACAACGAAATACTGTATTGATGTCTGTTGTTTAAACTACCTAGACTATAATTAGACTCCAATATCCGCTGTGTAACGACTAAACGTACGCCCAATCTAAAAGTAAACAATGCACGTTTAATCCTACAATAACACCGATATCCAGTAATGCTTCGCAAGAACTGCACAGGAATCGAATGTTACATATAATATAATGTAATAAAATAAAATGCCGTACCAATGTCTACTGGAGAATGAATGATGATGGTAATAAATTAAACAAGGACTAAAATGTCTGGAAACAAATTAAATGGGCACCACGACCTGACGTCTGCTTACCCAGCGTAATGCAAGAAATATCTTTTATACGAGTACGATACATATATCGTACTCGTATAAGCTCGTAGTGACGAATACATAGTAACAAAATATATATGTATTGTTAATAAAAAAAAAATCGTTTATGACCAATAGCAATCGTTGTGAGAATTTATGTAAAATCATGAACGACAAGGTGATAAACTAGGAGCCTATGATGTATGAAAATCATCAATAAGCATATACAGTCACGAATTTCTCTAGTGTAAGTAATGGTAAGAATATTTATCTGCTCGAGTATTGTATAGACCAATTTTTCAAACTAGTCAACTTAATCATTTTAGGATTCGAAAATGCTGTCACCTCAGTTTGGCAAAGAATAATTTAAAGACTACACTAAACTTTTACGAGTATGATATAAACATGTGAATCAAAAATTTTAGTAAATAGTAATTCTAAGATATTGTGGCCATACACAATTAAGCTAATAGCATTTTGCGTATAATGTGTTAATAATAAGCGATATTTGAACTGAAATACAATGATCCTAGAGTATATTTATAATATAAAGTAGTTTCAAAGTGTCCAATTTTTTAATGAAAATAAACAAACAAATCTCGAAATAATAAAATGCGAGCCTTTTTTCATCCTTTGCCAATAAATATATTTTTACCTTAAATTGTGCGTTGCTTCTCAAAGACCAATTGACGAAGAAAATATGATGAAAAACAATTAGTTGCAATGTGGTACTAATGTCTATCAATATTATACATTTGAGCCAAATCTTTTAATTCATCAGCATAGTAATGTGGAGACGGCGGAGATGACGAAAAAGTAATGGCGCCACGTATACGAATAATGTCAAGGATAGTAGGAAGAACCGACCAACAACAGTTTTCCCAAATCGTTGATGCACAATTGTTACATTGTTACATTATATCGTCGTAGAGTTTAAAATGTAAACTGGTTCATATATCCATTTGAGCCGAATGAGTCGAATAAAATTACAAAATTAGATAATCGAAATTTAAGTTTACCATAATACGATCGGTGAACACCCGCGCTGAATATTTCACCAAATAAAGAAAAGTATCATCGAACTCAACTTACGCAAACACGAGTATGGCTGCATTGCCACCCTTCCGCGAGTAATACGTTTAATTAAAAATGTTTCACTGTAACATTCCGTTTATTTAGACAATTTAATCCCCCGAAGCATATATTTCATTTTTAAATATTTGTTTGCGCGAAACGCGAAATTTAAATTAATTAATTCACGCTACGCTGCAGGTTTATGTCTGCTATATGGCTTTGAAAGTAATACGTATGTAACCGTATTTGCATTTAATTATGTACTTGGTTACGCTCCGCTAAGGATCTACCTTAATGCAATTTACCAACAAGAAACATCTTCGTGTGTTGAATATAAAAATACCGGCGTTTCTCGCCAACAAAACAACAAATCGAATTTTCCACGCGAAAAATCGCTATTTGCTAAATTGTTCCGTATTTACCATCGGGTAATTATGCACCCCAACCAGGACGAGTATTAACAACGCGGTGTTTTACCCACTTATGGTAATGCCTCGACAGCCAGCAAAAGGCATTAGCGAGAATCAATCAAGTGAGGTAACATCCATCTTAAAGTTCAAGTTATAATAAATAAATTACAACGCGAAAGAAGTTGTGTGAAATATTTCTACCTACCTTATATAGGATATTAAATTCCTCTTCACGTGAGAGAAATATAAATTTACAAGTCTAATTAAACTAGAATTCTCCGGTAATGGGAAAACTTTGACGCATAGGAGCTAATTTAAAAAGCGCAAAGCGTCGCTCGCAATATCATATTAAACGGCAAACGGTTAATGTATTTTAAGTAAGTCTTGAAGCGGTTTGCGTTCTTTGATATTTCATTTAAACCGAGATGCTAAAATTCGATGGTGCGCTTTGCGAGTTGTTCTAATCAAAATTATTTGTTTTGTGATATTAACAAACTAAGAAGTTTTTCGCCCGGAATTATAAAGTTTTTCGATTGTTCATTTCGACTAATTATACACCGAGTCGCAAAGTTTTATTCAGCATTTTTATTCTATGCATTGATTATTGAGATAATAAATGTTTTTTTTTTTTTAGTTTCAATTTAATATTAAATATCGTTGAAGCTTCTAATACAATACGTGGCTTCCGACCCAAACTGCTTCATTAATTACACCAACATTTTTGCGAAATACAAATTTGAAACTTTATTATTATCATCCTTACACAGCTTCGCATCGCGATTGCATTTAATTTCAATTAAAATTGAATCATATAACGACTTCAAAAATCGGACTCCAGGGATTTATGCAACATCGAGGTGAAACAAAAGGTTGCGCCGAAAAATGCGGCGAAAACTTTAAACGAAAAAGTTTTAATGACATCTAAATTAGAAAAGTTTAAAAAAGCATTTGATTACGGTTTCAAATTATAACCGGTTTGCAGAAATCATGGTCTTGTGCGACGTTCATCGACGTGTCTTGAACTTTTTACAACGAAAATACAAATTACATAGGATGTTTGTTACATCCATCCCACTCCATCATTATTACTTTATTCGTTTAATTAACTCACTTTAATTTGTAGAAAATTAAAGTGGGCAATTTAATTAAATTTTCTTAATTTGTAACTTCAAGCACGAGTTAGTTACATTCGGAAAATTTAATACGTAATTGTTTAATTACTTCGTGAGGTGATAAGGGCCCTTTTTGGGCTGGTGAACGATAATAAAATGCACTGTTTCGGATGCGTTAATTGTTTATTTTGCGGAGCTCTTAATTACGCTAATAACTTTTTACTTATCGTTATGTATATTTAATTTATAATTGGACGTTTATGCAATTTACGGACTGAATTCCATTACCGCGCCAATAAAATAAGAAAATTAAAATTAACTGCCGCTCTTGTAATTTGAATTTATAATACCTTTCGATTATAATCTGTAATTAGTTTAATCGCGAAATGCAAACTTTGTCCCATTAGGTTTGCAGTTGTATATGTCGGGGTGTAATCCGCGGAAAAGCAAGGTAATGTTTAATTACTCAGCATCGGTTCGGATGTTACTTGTTTAGCTAATTTGATGAACGTGGGAGGAAATTAATTCGCATGCGTGTTACTTTGCGGGTATTAAACGACGTTATTTGTAGTAATGGTATCAAAAAATCATTAATAACAAAATTGTGGCACAATCTATTAGCAAATATTATTAACATTACTTTAATTGCATTTAAGTGATTCAATCTGCCATCGATTATCCTGGCGATTTCAGTTCACTGGCTAAGGATTTTCATGTATTGATTGACTTCCATCCATTGTTCAATCGTTCTATGTGTCCCCATATCACAATAAGACATAATTTGCTTTAGGTAGATGTTGTTTAGTCCTACCGCAATTCGCAGTGCTTGCATCGGCAAGGGTTTTAGGACGGCGCCTACTCTGCTTATACTACTGCCTGTGTGCACTAAAACGTTCTATTCTTACATTAATAATTACATATCCCGTTTATTACGACTTTATGAAGGAGTCCGGTTGGGTTGCGTTGTGTTGTGTTCGGTTGGAATGCATACGGACCAAATTGTTGAGCCTATCATATAGGCAACAGCTGCATGGTTCGTAATCCCCAATGGCTAAACCATTGAGGATAATACTACCCTGTCATACGTACACACATTGATACGACCATAGTACACAAATTAAATAAGTTAGCAGTTATAAGTAATGGAAATTCAACCGTGATAAACTAGTTTTAAAAATAATTTATTTTTGTACTAATTTATACGCACAAACACAAACGAACGTACTCTTGATTACTTTTACAAACTAAAAACAATATTGCCGTGCCATGTATTATCGAAGTAAGCAACCGTGGATAACCGAATTAGTCGAGAGGTCTGGAGTGTAGCTCGCAGCAGCAGCAGTAGCAGCTGCAACAACAACATATTTGTTCCAAAAATCGACGAACCACGTCGTGAATTATTTAACTCAATTACTTGATTATGGAACCAACCGCAGAAACGCAAACATCTTGTTTGCTGGCCAAATTCAAATAACGCGGAAGCCATTGATCGGGATTGAAAATAATAAAAATGAATTAAATATCTAAATAACGATAAGATGCTGGCGCGATTTGAAAGCATTCGCTCACCTTGAGAACCGGTAAACAATCGTCAGACACACAAATAACAATCGTTACGTCATGGCCAACAACACTAATTTCAAAGTTATTTCTTTATGTGGAGGATATTTCATGCTGACCGATGAATTGGCGATTTTATGATTGTTATTGTGTTACATTTCTATGGTATTGTGACTTTCGCCTGTATTATTTTTTTTCAATCAATCACGTATTCAATTAGTGCATGATTCCTCATCGGTTTGACACATGCGGGGGTTGTGCATAAATACTAACTCACAATAAAGTGCGGGTGTTGGGGGAAATCTATATAATGTATGTTAATTCTGGGAATTGCTACATGCAGTGATCTAGGTGAATTGCAGTGTAATTGATATCATATAAAAAGCGTTGTTCCTGGTGGAGAGTATCACTGCTAGGTGCTTTAAAATACACGAAGTAAATATGTCTCAATAGAGATGGAGAAGTGGTTGCTCATTATTACCCTTCTGGACTAGACACAAAAGTTTCGGCCAGGTAAATAGATTTATACTATAGATATCCTATCATTGCGCTGATCAGGTGCATTGGGCATTTGACACAATTTAAAGGATATATGGGATTTTGCAGTGTTATTGCTGTCCTAACTGTCAAATTTATACTTAGATTTAATCAAAGATACAATAACAAGGTCATATAAAACTAATTAAGTAATATTTTACGTGAAAATGTCGAAGTTATAAAAAAAGTTACAATGAAAATTAAATTATAAAATATGCGACAATTAAGAAAAATCAAAAATTCTATAAACCTTAAAAATATAAAATGTAAAAGTTGCAACAACTCAAAAATTGTAAAAACCGATACATTGTAAACAAAAATTGAGAGAAAATATGTTTCAAAAACAATTCAAAAAATATGATACAAAAAATTGAAAATGTCAAAATTTTAATAAAATTAAAAATCATAAAAGTGTTCAAAATGTATAATTTTTCAAAAATATAAACGGAAAATAACAATTAATTAATTACAGTTAAATCGGAAGAAAACGGATGAATTGTAATAAAACGTCAAAAATCAAGTTAAATGTAATTCGTTGCAAAGGCGAAAAATGCCATCAAAAAATGAAAAAACTTAAATATACAAGAATTAAAAAAATATGCAATTCAAATAAATCAAAAATACTTAAAAATGAAATTAAATTAAAAGAGAACAATTTTTAATTTAATTTAATTCATAGTTTTGTTGTCGCATTGTTACCTTTCCTATCGTATTCTGCATGATTTTCTTAAGATTTTTGCAATTTTTATTTTGTGTTACCCTTTAAGACAACTTCTAGCCAATTCTTGGCAAAATAGATCTTTAATTCAACCCAGCCCAACACAATCCATCAAAGTACAAAATTTTCGTACTTAAATAAAAATGGCGGGTGGTTGTGTTGGGTTGTGTTGGGTTGGGTTGGGTTGGATTGGGTCGGGTTGGGCTGGATTGGCTCAGGTTGGCTTCTGTTGGTTTGAATTGCCTAAATTTCAAATTTAAGAAAAATGTTTCAAAAATACAAACTATTGCCTAATTTTCTTCATCATAATTTAATCAGTAATAAACATAATTTTTGGTCAATTTTGTCACTCGATTTAATAAAAAATCAAAATTATCTGTAAAAAAAAATATCTGCAGTGGTCCGCACTAAACTTTCTTATACTTAGATAAATTTCCAGCAAACTGACCAGATCACAATGACAGGCGAAATCGCGATCATTTCGTCAATATAGGTTAGTTAGTTACATGTAACAGCCACCGCAACTGTGACCGTCTCCGCCCCTACGTCCGGGAATATTTATTATACGTTGCTATTCCTACAAAGAATTTTTCAACGACAATTTTCAAGTAAATGGTAGATTTTACGAAAAAACTTTTCAAACAAAAATTGTATACAAGTCAATATCTTTATAAGAACCACTTGTATACTCGTACTGTTTTCAAGATATGAAAAAGGGTATGAAAAGGTGATACGACACCTTATACTTTGACTTCCGGTTGATAAAATGCTTTAAAAAATATAAGTTTTTCTTACAAACCACGTGCAAACCTAAAGTTTCTAGTTGTATATTGTTAGCTTGAATAGATTGAGCAATAGAACACGCAAAGGCACACACTCACTGACGTTATTCTGAAAATAATCAGAATAAGTTAGGTGAAGGTTAAAATGTGTATTTGCGTTAAAATGTCGAGTTCGAAAGTGTCCATGATTCCTTCACTTCCTTACACATAAAGTATAAGAAAGTAATAAATATTACTTCAGGCTTGATTTGTTGAAAGATGTCGACATTTTTGAATCTTTAAAATATAAAAAAATAAAAAAATTGGTCCAAATTACCAACATTTAATGAAATTCAAAAATTGAAATAAATTTGACATATTTATGTGCAATTTTGCAAATTCAGACGACGAATTCACGAGAAACGTTTAAAAATACAACATAATGAAATCTTTGCCTAACCTGGCTTAGTTCGCACACGTGTGTTAATTCTGCCTCCTTTAGCTTAATCTGGCTTAACAATAATAAACATTGCCATTTTTTGTGAATTTTCACATTCATTTAGAGTTAAAAATGAAAAAATTATGAAAAATGTAAAAATATTAATTACTTTGAGTTGAGTTCCGTTACGTAGGGTTGGGTTGACTGGAGTTATGTTGGGTTGGATTTCGTTTGGTTGGGTTCGGTTGGATTGGATTGGCTTAATTTTAGTGCGAAGTTAAATTGCTGAAAAATGTTGAATTTTACAAATCGACAAAATAGAAAAGGACAAATAATTAATACAAGTCGCAATAGAATTTTATTTGCAAAAATTGAAATAAATTTGATAAATTTAATTTTGATTGAAGTTTCAAGTTAGAAACAGCAGCCAACGTGAACATAAAAATATTCAAAAATGCTTCACGTATTTTATAAATTTTCTCAATTTTTACTTTAGGTTAACTTAGTTTACCATATTTATTCTAATTTGTCAAAATATTAATTCTAAATTTACAAAAAAATCAAACATATCCATAAACTACAACAAATTTGATTGGACTTAATTATTAAAATGATAAATGTTCACTCGAGTTACGAAATTATTAAAAAAAGAAATAATAACAACAGCTGATAATTTGTCGAATTTGATTGAATTTCGTTTAAGTTGAAATGATCTTTGAAATATTTACAAAAATATCAGCAATGCATAACATGTCTATATCAAGACTTCCTGGGATATGAACACTTTTTCTCAATAACAAATCCAAATTTTTTGTCATTTTCGCCCTGATTGACTTCCAACATCCAACATCAATCGATAGCATATACAAAAGTAGTGTACACCCAACATATTAATAGGCTGTATTACTGGCTTACATGTCACGTACTGGATAAATTTTCAAGCCACTCAAAAAATTGCTCATCTATTGTTGTATCATTTTCTGGAATAAAGTTCCCATATGTGTGTCTCTATCGTCAAATCTCAGGTACCTTCGTATTTCTTCAAATCTAAATACCGACGTTGCTCTGTACAATGGGTAGCGGAAATTTTATTCAGGTTGGTACATGCACAATATTTTTCTAAAATGCCCTTTGAAGTGAATATTTTGAATGCCAGATTCTTGGAACAACAATGTATTAATATTGGTGGCCGAACAAGTAGCATTGTTTGTCGAAGGAATGAAAATGTCGCATGAAGTATCACCATCTTCATCATTACGTAAACTTGACTTAAAGCCAATAACTCCTCGTTAGTCTCTCCTAACCGAACTGTTTGTACCTATTTTCGTTTTGGCAATTTTTTTTTATGTATATCTTGTATACATCGCCAGCATGTCACTGGGTCACTAACTACTTTTCTTACGTCTAATATCTCGAATTCATTGAAATTTTCGTTCAAAAATTTCATTGAAGTTAACGATTTTTTTAAGAAAATTGAAATTGTTGACTTTGTCGTTACAATTAATTAATGCTTGTCAAGTGACATATTCGATTAAGCTAAAATTTTGTATCGGCATAGCTGGAACACAGACTTGGTCCAGCAGCTACGCACAAAATTGTGGTTTTCTTAACTGAAATAATGAAATAAATTATTGGAAGACTACCACGAACGATCTATTAATTCAGAAAAACTTATTTATCTAGTTTTTATAATAACTAATTACTGTAAATATATTGACAAGGCTCGTTGTGCCAATTTGAAAATTCACCGAGTTGTAACTTACAATTGACATAAAATAATGCGGGGATATCAATGAGCAGTCAAGATGCAAAGTGTGTCATAAACGTTACGAAGGTAAATACCTACGCCATTCACACACCTATAATGTCCCACATAAACACTGCACCCATGCATCTGTAGCGTGCATTGCGTCAGTCAGAAACGCACCGTTCACGGTTCATTGCAATCTACCTGCTACCTTATCTTTGAAATAAGAACGTAGATTTTTTTCTTGCGTAATGGATTGTAATGTCCACACGTTTACTACACACATTACGTCGAAATCCGCGCATTGGTTTGTCCACAAACGACCTTCGCGATTCGTGGAATATTACGCGCAGTAGATTATTGATAAGTTATACCTCATGAGTGGATTAATTTATGACAGTAACAATTCTTGAACTATTCTGCGCTAACAAGTGCTCTTGTTATATTATTTCATTCGGAGAATTAATGTGGGCGCATGTTTTGTTGTCCAACAATGCAGTGGGATCTCATTGTGTTGTGAATATGAAACCACACAAACGCGAACCAAATAAAAATTAGAACGTTATTTTATTTATTTCTACGTAATATAATGTAACATGCAAAATTACGTGGACGTTGGTTAAATTTTCTTATTAATGAAACGTTTATTATACTGAAATAACTTAACTTAACAGAGCTCTTCTTAAATTTTGTTTCTAACCAAGTCAGGTATGCAAACGTGTTTATTGTTTATTAAAAGAATTCATAATCTATTTATTTTTTCGGTAAATTCAATTATGAATTTGAAGATTTATTTAAAATGATTAATAAAAATTAAAATTGAAAACCGTTAAGGTTATAGATATTTCACTGTTGTCAATCTATTGCGCAGTGGTGTAGGAAAAAAATTGGTAGATCTAAAAATTTTTGGCACAAGTACAGTGAGAAGGATAATGGAATGAGTGCTACACTCCTGCAGGTAGGAGTGTGGCAGGAAAACCGAGAATCATGAAAATGGGTAAACTACCCAAGGGTCCGTTGGTTCATACTAAAAATTAATGTATTACGTGAACGCCAAGTAGTTCCCAAAAGCATCGTGCCGTTAATCAAGACGAGCTCGAACCTGCATTTGGAGGAACGCCGCAATACGACAACTGCGCCTTGAAATTAAAGAACGTGCGGCGTCCCGAAATAAAACTAAATATTAAACAACACACTCAACGAGCACAGCTACGACGTGCATATGAACACTAATACAATATGCACGTCCCCAATAGACTGGGACTAACGAAAACTAGATATTTTGCATAAATGCAACGAACGCAATTTTGACCGCGCGCTATTTATTCCACCCCGCGAATGCCATCAGCCAACAAACCCGAACTGAAAAGGACGAATCGTTAAAATAGATAACATTATTTATTTCAATTATCTGATAATTTGCGAATTCTTTAAATAAATCGCCGGCATAAATAACAGTTTCGATCAGATACCGAAACTGTCGCAACTCTGCAATTCAACCGACGCGAACGTGATTAATATCGTCCGATCCAGTTCGCGATATTAATTTATGTTTTGTAAATATACGACCTACCTCGGGCGCTTTCAGATGCTATCTGAGGCTCGATAATTACGTCTTTCGATATCACAGGCACAATTAATGTGGTATGGACTTTTATTTCGCTCCGCCGTTTTATGTTTTTTTTTTTTTGAAACCATTCCAAAATGCGTTAAAAAAGACTTAATGGTGCAGAAGGAGACGAAAATGAATTTGCATTGTTAGACTAGATTGTTGGAGAGGAACAAAATAAATTCCTGTGACGATTCGCGCATCGATACACGTGTCACCAATATCCATGGTAAACGATCGCAGAGAGGCTAATCAAAGCGAAACGATGTTTCTTGTTATTGCAGCGAAAGATAGAAAAATACCGACTGTTTATATACGACGCAGGAATCCATTTAGTGACGGGGCAATTTCCAGTTCGCCCCGTACATGCATTATTTCACACCCTCATTTAAATTTGCTGGGCGACGAATGTTAATTGACATTCTACGTTTCATCTTTGCTCGCAATCGTTTCGTCGCTTCACGCAATTTGGCGGGTTTTCGGTGACTTTTTTTTCCATTCACGTATAACTAGTTAAACGTATTTTCGTCAATGTTCAATTACTGCCGAGTGAAAAAGCCCCATTTGACGAGCGAGCGAGGATAAGTCGGTTGGTTGTTGTACAGTGGGTGGCAGTTTAAGCGAGACGGGGAAAAATGCTCGAGGTTATTGCAAAGCAATATATTGAAATTGAAATATAATTGAAAAGGAAAATTTTACAATGCTAGAGGTTTAAGAATAGCCCCTGGACGCGATAGCAACTTTGGTGATGAAATATATTATTAATATTTTAGTCGTTTGATTATTCATTAAATCAAAATATATATTTATGGCCAGTTATCTCAGGTCTTATTGAAACTCAATTAGCATTCTTTCTATATTTCGAAAAAAATTATTGCTTCCTCAAGAAGCTACAAGTTGGATACTTAGTCGATTTCGAAATTATAAATAAACAAACATATACTTACACCACTTGATTGATTGAGTGATTGGATGACAAAAAAAATCACAATACAATTATTTTGAGTTAGTGCCAATTGGCTAGCAAACCAACCCGAAACTTAGAAGATCTCGTCAGTGATTAACAAACTATGTGATGTATTGAAGAGTAATAAATAAGAATAAATATTGCTAAATTGATTTACATCGGACCTAAAATTGGGCCCATGAACGGGTAAATTTCTAAAAATAAACTAATGTTTATATTTAGATCGAGATTCTGGAACAGAAACGTTTGGAAAATCAAGCGAGTGATCAAATGCAACGCCAAAGCACAAAAACTCTTACCTATACGACAATCACTTATATATTGGGTAATCCATGTGATGTTTGACTCATTGGGGGTTGCACATCATATATTGTAAATTATGTCTGGTCTACAACATTCTGGTACTTTGTTCCTTATTTTGGTAAATAGAGTCAAATGTATTCAAATCTTCAACTAAGTTGAATGAATCTTTAACGTTAAAATATCTGAAAGACGAATCAACATAAGATACAATAGGACGTAGAGGAAAGTTAGATTGAAGTGTTTTTGGGCATAGATCATAGATCCTAGATGGTAGAGAGTTATGTTGTGCCACTTTCTTGTATATTTTTAATGAAAAAATCCTTGAACATATCATTGATTCTTATTCATGGGTCTGTATTGTTTCTTTCATATGTAGGATCTGTAGTTATTGCTGTATTCGTTTGTTTATCTTTGTTCTCTTTACCTACATCACATTTATTTACATTTCTTTACTTTTTGCCATTGTCTTCCATTGTTATTAGCTTCGTATATATATCACTGCCCTGTTTAATTTTTTTCTGTTAGTTTCATCGTTTTCTCTTCTGTTGTCCTATTCATAATTTGTCAGTTTACTTCTCGATTCTCTCTGTCTTTTTCCATCGCTATTCTTCTCCATTTACAATTGCTCCCGTTTCTATTGTGGCAAAAGTGTTAGTTGTTTGCCTTCATCTTTCTTTCGGTGTTATGACGTCATTTATAAAGTCACGATCACGTTATATATTCATCAGTTTTGATTTGTTTTTCATGCCTTCACATCTCTTCGTTGCTAATTTTATGATCCTGAGGGTTTGCCTATTCGCGTTTATTATTTTAGAAATCCTTTGACTCCTGCTCTCAGGGTCAATGGGTCTTTTGTTATTTTTAAGAAAAATGTTTGTTTTATTAAAAATAAATATCGTCAACATCAGCCAACAATACACCCAAATTGACGCTTCTAGGGGAGCAGTTGAAACTAAATTTTGGACCTAATGCAAATATTTTTTATATCTCCAGGTTTTTCTACCTAAGAAATATTCACAAACCAACTGTTGCCAAATAGGTTATCCATGGTCTCAAATTATTTAATTTTGACATTTTTTATTGAAAAATTTAATTTTTTTTTTACTTGTTAATATTATATTGATAATCATTAAACACTTTACCGGGTGTAACGAACACATTTCGATAATTTTTCTAGATCAACTAGATCTATCAATCCTTTCAGCCTAATAATGCAATGCAATAGAAAATGAGAGCAGATATAGCCTCTCTAGCTACGTTCTCTGTGCTTTCCTAAACAGTTCTCTCCTGGTTTTCTGTGCCCCTACATTCCGAATATCCTTCAGTGCTTCATTATAAGCGATGATTGATTTGTGACATTCGACGGACAGGCCAATTGCTTCTTTTACAACTTCTATCCGGTTTATACAAAGGTATGATTGATTTATGACTTCTTTTTAACACGATAATTGCACATTTTTTTTTTCTCAGAAGACATACTATGGAGCTTTCAATAAAAGCTTTACATGCTCGTCCACATAATATTTCTTTTAGCAAGTTCTATGTCACATCATGATGCATTTACATGAAGGATTTCTGCTATTTCTAAAACTAATTAACAAACACAAAGAAATTCCTTACAAAGATTTTTGTACGTTTTACATTTGGTCGATGCAATTAAATCATTCAATGATACTGGATATAGCATAAGTTACTTGTGACAGAGCTCACTATCTTGTAGACGAGGCTGTTGTTGTCCTTGTTTTAAAGCTAGCCACCTCACTTAAATATTTCTTCATGATAAATTCGAATTCCTGTAGATATTAACTTCTGCAAACATACATTACTTGCAAATAACGAACATAATAATATACTACGTCATTTTTAGATATATTTTAACTGGTTTAAACAATTTATTTTCGCGTCCATGATTATATTATAAATGCCTAACATTATGTTTATATCTTTAGGTTGTTCAGATTAAATGAAAATAATGGATATAAAAACCAAGCAAATGTTAACATTTGTGGACCAAACGTAGCAAACTTTAGAAACTCACGGTTGTGTTTGAAAAATGAAAAATGAATATCAAGCTCGTCTTTCAATCTAAATAATTTACAGAAATTACTAGGATTAGTTTTGATTAATTGATTTAATGGTTGTCAGGTGCAAACATTTCAGTTCAATATGAGGATTTGTTGGATTGAAGCAATAATTTGAGTTAATTGGAAACTAGTGTCGTGGACAGCTTGTTATATATAAAACCTACGTTTTTTTATGAACTCACCCTTTTATAATTTTCTGCATTCAAAGTGCAATCAGAATATTTTTTTCTTCTTAAATGATATTTTGATGATTTGAGGATTATTTATTATAATCATTGTGGAATGTTTGCAATTTTTTCCATTATAACGTAATGGCAAGTACCCTCGACCTGACCGTTACCAACAATATAATTAAACGAGTTGTCCAATTAGTTTTGCATATTGCGACTAAACTGCAGTAACTGAGCGACAATTAAGCTTTATGACGCACATAAAATTAAGATTGGTATTGACGTGTATTTTGAGATTCATTACACGACGAATTTTTGAAATTGCTTTCTGTGATTTTTTTAGAAACGTTTCTTAGGAAACGATATTTAGTGGCTGTAGTCACCGTCATTAGATATTTTCTAACTGAAATACAGCCCGAATTCGCAGGATGTACAAACTTGTAGAAATTAAAAAAAAAATGTTTATCATTTTTCCACAGTATTATAAATATATTCAATACCATAAGTAAGTTTAGTTTATATTTTGAGTCACCATTGTTGTTTATTATTAAAATAGTAGCCAAATATATGTCGCGTTTAGCCATTTTTAACTTTGGGCTTTTGCTATCATTGGCGTCCGATCCCGAAATAGTATTTCCTTAAACCTTGTATGGAGGCACCCTCATATATTATTATCAACGAACCCAATCGCTATCCGAAAGGTCAGAAGATGCAACGAGCAGCGAACGTATGCAGATCGAATCCAGGTCAACTTAATAAACCATTTCTCTCATTTAATAACATAAGCAACAATTTCTTCCAGTAAATGAAGTTTCTAAGCGCTGACCCTCATGTATTACTTTTATACCTCGCTGTAGGAAATTAAAGTGAAACCATATGGAAATTATTACACATTTATTATAAAAAAATATTTCATATTGTTTGCGTTTTCTACAAAGTAGCAGTACTGTTTAGATACTTTCAGTCACATACGATCGCTTTCACTATTCACTATGAGATGCATACGATCCATGCGTCGAAGAAAGGTTAAACTTTCACTCGTAAGTGATTTATACTTGCACTACAACGGCACGATTAAACGTCCTCCTGGGAAGAGACGGTATCTAGCAATTTCACGCAAGAGACAATTTCGCAACGATATTAAAGTGTATTATCCACGTTTTAGTCACTATGCAAATTTACGGTTAGTTCTGGGATGTGTGCACGTCCGCTTAGGTTGCATCCATTACTAGAGGTCTTTCAAAGCTGCATTTGCATAAATCTGTTTTGACGAACTTCGCACAGTGTGTCGATATCAAGGCTTAATAGCATGTTTAAATTAAAAATTAATAATTTTTAGTCAATGAACGATTATTACGATTACGCTATTTAATATTTAATAAATAATTTATCGCGAAACAGCAGTCTAATGATTGCATCCAGCACATTCCTGAATAGAATCTGTGCCAATGCGGCATAGTCTATAACAGCCACTAATACCCGATGAGTCTTTAATCCTCTTCGCCGGCTAACTGCGTTTATCGTGAGAAATTAATTCGCACCGTGTTGCAAATGTTCTCATCTGCGATTCGGAATTTAAAGTAAGCATTAAATCGAACGCTATCGAAGGCTTTAGATTAACGTGACTGCAACAAAAAATACGCAATAATAAAATATTAACGAATAACTGAACCTGCAATCAAACCAACGTATAATTTAAGCGCAAAGAACGTTGTTTATTTCATTGCGAGGTAACGACGCCAATAATATAATTTCAAGAGATAATTGGGGAAAGATTACTCCTGCGAAGTTAGTAGCGAACGTTTTCTGACGGTGGATAAACGGGGCAGTTGGTTTAACTCGTTCGACCCGATCGACAGTAAAAGGTAAAACTTGTGTATTACATGGCTGAGTTATCCCTCTCACTTAGTAAACAACTCGGCCACTGTTTTTAACTCCAACTTCATACTGACTGTCGTATCGTGTCTGCAAAAAAAATGTGGAAACCATTAAAGACCGCCGCGGCAACTGAGATCAAACGTTCATGGATTCAATGATCCAATCAATCAACTTTCGTCAGGTAGTGTCGTAATATCGAACGTTGTTCAGGGGATTAGTCTTTTCGCGGAAACGTTTAAATTTCGAACACGAGGCTTTTTCACAAATTCCGTCGTCATTAAAAGTAACTGCGATCTTCGCATGTTAAACTACTCGACATTTTTGGAGTTAAATCATTTAAACTGCTTTTTACGAAAATAATTACCTCCCAAAGTCAGAGTCTATTCGTCGTCCCCAGATGCAAAGGGATAATGAGGGTTTGAAATTTAGGTGGGTTACCCTTTTAATGGTTAACAAAATTATAACGATTGAGTTATCCATCCGGTGCGTTTGGCAAATGCCGCGCAGATAATTTGTGAAGCGGTTTCAAGAGATTCAGTAATGATAGATAGAACCACCAAAGTAATGTTTGTCATTAGTTAATTATTGATGTAAATAAATAAACTATGCAAATGCGTATAAAAATCAAATAACCCTTACCTTAAGAAAGATAATAAGAGATGCATTGTTTTATCATGTTTATGTTTTATTATGTGTATATAAGCGAAACAAAAATGAATTTGATTCCGGTCCCTGCGTATATACTTCGGTGATCTAGTAGTTCTCAATAAAGTACTCTGTTTCAAATTACTGTCCTTAACTAATTGATTATAAATTGCATTAAAATGTTATGAGCATTAACTACATATTACTACTTTTCTTATTATGAACTCTACAGTAAAAAATGCCTATCGTTGTAAATCTAAGTGACAACACAAATGAATGACCAATTCATTAAAATAATTTTGCGCACAATTTATTTAATAACTTGTGAAGGTAAAAAATGGTGAAAATACTAAAAAATATAGTGAAAATGGTTAAACTGAATAAGTCGAATTTGTGTAAAATTTCAATAATGCCTATAATGTGAATGAAAATGTAAAAAGTCACAAACGTTGCAAAAAAAAACATTAAATTGTGGTAAATTGGAAGTAAACTGTCAAGTGGTAATTTAAAAAAATTGAAAATTGTAAAATGGTAAAATTAAAAAAATTCTCAAAAAGCTCAACACTTTCCAGAACATAAAGAACATAACATAAAGAACTGGTGTGGAGTGTGGTACTATATAATTGTAATATATTAAAAAGTTAATGTAGTAATACAATTGACAAGCGATTTTTTTTAAATGTCATAAATTATGATTGTTTTTCAAAAATACAAATGTAATGAAAACTGAAAAATTGTCGAAAAGTTAAATTATCAAGAAATAATGAAAAAGAATTAAAATTGATAATGCCGACAGTGCGATCCCTTGAAATTGTAAAACAATTTGTCGAAATTTAAAAAATCTGGCAAAAGAAATGTTCAAAATAGTGAAAAATATCACATATGATAAGAATATGTAAAAATGCAGAAATTTTGAGAATGTTATAAAGTTTAACTTTGCCGTGATGTATTATACATTTATGGCGGACTTTACCATTTTAGGTTTTTTTTAATTTTTCATATCTTGTTTGATAATTTTGCGGTTTTTCACTATTTTTGTGATTTATAATTTGTTTTCGTTTATGGCCATCTTATTCATTTGACAAATTTGGCATTTTAGACAAATCCAAGTTTTTAACTATTTTCCAATTTGAATTACAATTTTGATAATGTTCAATATATCTTAATTGGGTTTTTTGAACTTTTGTCAAATTTTATATTTTTGTCATTTTCTGCAATTTAGATTTTTTTCATCTTGGATAATTTTATTATTATATATTTTAATAATTTAAAAGTTCTCTTTTTTGGCAATTTTGATTCATTTGATAACGTTCGCCATTTTAACATTTTGGATAATTTTTACAATTCTCAATTTTTACCATTTTTAAATATCTTAATTTTGTCAACTAATTTGACCTGTTGGAATTTTAATATTTTCATGGCATCATTTTAGTCATTGAATTTACAGTTTACATTCTATCATAAGGATAATAATTTTAGAAATTACTAAATCAGAGGTATTTATTTAATTAATCACGGTTTATAGCAAGTTAGTAATATCTAGCATGTTGATGCTTAAAACATGGGTTTGTTCTCTTATGAGCTCTTCAGCAAGAAATCCAACCAGTAAAATAGTAGTCCATATCGTTCTGTCATAATTGACATGGTCTCGTTTTGCAATTGATCTACTAGCACTTTTTGGAGGATGTCGGGCAAAAAACACTTTAAATATATATTTTTGGTTTAGCGACTATTAGCACGAAATATATTTTTCAATGTTCTTATATTGCTTTGATTCATTAAATGAATTGCAAATATTTTAAGTAGCGCTAATTTATTTAACTTCAAGTTCAAGATGTTTCGCAATCCATTCAGACCAGTTGGCGAAACCGATGTTTGTTGACCAAACCTAATTTAATTTATTATTTTACATAACTCATCAACCCATTAGAAATACATGGCATCAATTACCAAACAGAATTGAAATTGCAAAGCAGCTAAGAGACATATAATTGATTTAGAGAAAGCGTTCGACGTAATCTGAAGAAATGATGGAGTGAAGTGTTAGAGAAAAGAAGATGAAACAAAAACAAGTAATAACAGACATACGACATACAAATATACATAAATAAATACATTGAGTCGCCAGACCTAGAATGAATCGACGCAATGCTAGATCGTCTGTAACGTTGTCCTCGTTGAAAAATAAGCATACGTTTTAAATACTTACCATTGTGTGCCGGATTACTAACATAATTAAATAATGATATATTTACATATGACATATTTACAAACCAACACCTACTAAATTTCTCGTTAATTTATCGATTTATATATAACATTTCTTTCCTATAGAATGAATTTATTTGCATTGCAAATCGATGAACCAACGTGTACAATTTTAATCGAAAATTTTAAATTAAAACGTGCCGGAGCTTCTGAAATCGCATTTTCCACCCTTTCAAATTAATATTGTAAAAATGCCATATAAAAAAAAAACTGTTTCGATATACATATAAAATTTAATTAATTAATTTTTAATTTCGTTTACATTTTTATTAAGGATTACACGAATGCACAACGACACCGCATACATTTTTGCAAAAACTTATCAAACAGAAGCCATGTAATTGTAACAAATTGAATTCAAACGTTCCTTTGTGCATCACAACGCATAAATTACCCAATGTAGCGTGCATCGGTTTGCGCAAACTGGTGATGCGATTATTATTTTCGTGCATATGTACTTGCTATGAAACACAACATACATTCAATTACTATCTGGAAAACAGGCGCCCAGTTTTGCCTAATTTTATATTCGCAGGCGGCGGCCGATAAAATAAACGGATCTCACACTATCCGACACGGCACAAATCCGACAATTTAATTTAATTTAATTAATTCGATGTATCAGTCGCGATGGGATTTTAATGATCGATTCGGCACCCTCGGTAATTGAAACAAATCGCCGAAATTTGAAACGCGCGAGATTTTATTGACTAAGCCTTTCATGTTTATTTCTACATAAACATAATGTAAAATGAGTTACATAATGACACATGAAAAATGATTTGTATTTGCAGTGAATTTATATTAAATTTTATATTAGAAAACATATGAACATTAATTAAATAATTTGTAGAAAGATCAAGGACGTTATCGTTTTGCTCTAATTTAAACTTGTTTGCACGATGCATTTTTATATTTCGTTGTGATTAGTGCCATTGCTTTGATTTTTGTATTTATTAGCATTGGACATATGTGAGAAAATTCTATTGATTACATAAGTTGTTCGTATTCCTAGTAGATGAGTTCAAATAAGTGCAAAACGATCCGAGCATCCAACTTCGTCCATACGTTTTTAATTAATAGCCACAGCAGTTTTAGACCCGACTTATCATCAATATAAATAACACTAATTATGTTTACGTAATTTACATTTGAGCTAACAAAATTATGATTTAAATTGTGGTATATTTTCTCCCGCCTATCCTCGTAATTAACTCCAGAGCCTGTAAACACCGATTGATGAACGTTCCCCGGCGGAAATGAAAATGACACAATTATTAATGGTTTACACAGCAGCGTTTTTAAACTTTTTATTATCCTCGTTCCGTGGAGTAAATCCATTTGTTAGCAGGTTGTTCAGCTCCTACTAGACACCGACACAATTTTTGCGTTTATTTTTGCTCGCAAACTTTGAAGGAACGACCCTGAATGTCAAGCTCGGAAATTTATTGCAATTTGACACTAATCGATTATTCTTTGCCGTCGTGGGGATTTCGAATCGACTTTTTTTATTCCACGTTGTAACATGTACGTCACACTGCTTTACTGGTTGGATTATAATTAGCAATAAAGTTAATTCAAGTCATATAAAATAATTTTATTTTTCATTTATTGTCTCTATAGTATGCTTACTGTAAAAGATCTACCCTCAATGGTAGTAAAGATGGTGGATTTAATACTTTTTCAAGGGTGCCACGCAAAATGAATCAATGACGGAGAAAATCAAGATAATGATCGTTATACTTTGCAAGTGGTTCGTAAATAATCCATTTTAACAATTTAATTTATTTGCTCGTACGACCTAATATTTCTTTTCATCTAATTTTAATAAAATAATCTTAAACCATTAAATCATATTTATTATTAGAATCACTAGAAACTCGTGACGATGATCATTAACGACAATTTAACAAGACTTTCACGTAGAAGAATTCGCCGTAACTGGTCCACAACGCGTGGAAATAAAACGGATTCATATTAACATACAACATATCATAAATATTTAAATGCGATGCCATAAAATGGAGCCCAACGTTTTGAATATGTCTCCTAGCGTTACATTAAAACTTAATTTATACTTTCCAGCTAACAATGAGGTACAATTGTTCCAACTTAAGTGCCATAAATTATTCCAACCGAGTTTTATGAAAGTGTGAAATATTCTGGGCACTATTAGCATAACAATGGCAAAGTTGACAGAAGTTTTAACGAATCCGCGTATTTTATTCATTCACAATTCCAAACGAATAAAAGAAATTTGATCTATTATCTATTCTGTTACACGAAAACGAATTCAATTTGCGAGGCGTAATTTCAGGGGCGATAATTCAATTGTGTTGTATTAATTTAATTAGATAAAATGCATTAAAATGTGCAAAGTTTATTAACCATTCTTTTTTAAAGTCCAAATAAATTATATTAAGGACGAAAGCAATGATGCAATGATTTAGAAATAGAATTTTGTACAAATTTCATATTAAAATATGACTTTCTGGAATTTTTATTACTTGTGCTTTTATGACTTTTGTTATAAATGGAATATTTATTAAAATTATAAACTCGATCCAAATCATTTTTTTTAAGATAAAGTTGATTCAATATTTGAAAAAAGTCGTGGGAACGTGCTAATAAAATCAAAGTGATTTACGACTTTTCTTTAGAAATTATAACAGAGAACAATTATTATGTCTAACCAAGTCGTAAATCAACAATATCTACACCAAAGTTCTTGTGGATTTTCGATTATACTCGGGCCAAACCTAACCTTTTTAGTGCATTGATCACACACGACGTCTGTTGTAATCAAGATGATATAACGAATAAATTATAAGTAGAACGAACGCCGAACAATACCATTATAAATACGTAGAAGTACAACATTGAATGTGTTCGTGATTATTGTAGTAAAGCGTTAGAATTTATAAATTGCGTCTTTATAAAACCCAACTAAATCTAAACTTTGGTTGGCACTATAAAATAATGTAATTACAATTATTACAATAATTACAGTAAAATGACAAAGGCTCCTGCTCCTAATTGTGGACTACTATTGAGGAATAACTTCAGCAACGCTTCATAAATCCACGAATGTCCTACTATATTTTTTATGATATGATATGCTGAGATAATCGTTAATACGACATTTGAAGATAGTTTACTTAGTATGACAAGTTGAGAATAATTGTCCAATTGAAAATACAACTATGTGAACTATCTTTCAATGTCGCATGGCATCTTTCCAGGATACTTATTGAGAATCGATAGAAACGCATGAATTGGTGTTGAGTTGTCGAAAAATTTAATTATTACAATTTTGTTTAAAAATGGTCGCAGGAAAATTCAGTTTTCCAGGTGCATCTCGCTCCCTCGCTCACCGACATCGTTGATGATCTGCACAGTAATCTTATTAATTAAATACATTGCTGTTGCAATTGTGAACACACAGAGTCATTAATACAATATCGCAAAATAATTTCACATATGGAATATTTTTATTGCTACTACTTATTCGTCCTTCATTCCATTTCCCATAGGGAAAAAATGACAAATATGTTATGCTGTACCAGAAAACCTGTTCTGCTGAAGACGACACTGTAGTTGTCGAAATGTACTGTGTGGTAAGGTGAATACTTATTGTATTTTTTTAACAAAAGATTCCGATTTACTATTATTGATCACCATGTTTATTTCTGTCCTGGATGTTAGTGCCACTAGAGTGGGACCACATCTTTTCCACCCTACTTTGCGCCTGCTTCTTCTACATGTTCCTTGTGAATTTCATTCAAGTAGACTGCAAGTAATATCGTTGTTGAATCTCCTAGCACGAAAATCGATTTTAGTTTCGACTTTTACCGGTTTTATTTTCTTCCAAAGGCCTCCATTTGTGGCCTCATGTGATGTATCTCGTTCCTTTCCATGCTCCCTATCCATAGAACATTACATACTTTGCTTTTAATATTCTTAGAATATCTTAGTATAAGATAAATAGAATCAACGTCTCCACCTAGTCCTAGACTACTTAGTGGTTACTTGGGAGATTCCACTTAATCACTCTGTGTATCCACATTCTTTATCGTGTTTGCCTGGCTGATATAATTTCAGATAAAATCTATTCGATATAAAAGTAGCAATAAAACTGACGTGATTTGCGACATTTCTTAGAAATTGAATTAGAATGTCCGAACAATGAATACACCCGAGCAAGATGTAAATCAAACAATGTGCATGTTGGTATTGTTAGGGCTAAACCTATCATTTAAAGTTCATTAATACTATACAGCAAGTATATTAATTAAATGAGATGAGACGCAATCGAAATGAAAGCAAACGCTGAAAATATTCTACAATTAAAGAAAAGTGAAGATCCAAACTTTGTGAAAATACCAAAAGCATCAAAATTTTACGAATCGAACCCAACGTGTTAAAATTATAATAATGCAAACATGTTAAAGTATTAAAATGGTTTACGTTAGACAACTCAACCCAAACCAATATATCCCAGTCAAACCCACCCAGCACAGGCCAGTCCAGCCCAGCTCAGTCTAGCCTAGCTCAGTCCAGTCCAGGTCAGTCCAGTCCAGCCCAACCCAACCCAAACGAAATCAACGCAACCCAACTCAACATAACCTAACCCAACCAAACTGTTAACATTGCAATAATACAACAAAATGTTAGTGTAAAAAAGTATAAATTGTACAATTATTGAAAGAAGGCCAATGGTGACAAAATGTCAAAATTTCTACAATGATTACCATCGCAACCCAATCCAACCACAACAAACAACCAAATTATAAATCATCCAAAATGGTAAAACTGCTTTACGCAACGTGTAAACAAATATTTAAATTGACGATATTATGAAAAGTACAAATTGTACAAACTGCCAAATATTTAAGAATTTGTCAAATATATAGCAATAAATATGAGCGAATGAAAATAATGAAAATTGCAAATGCAAAAAGTGTCTAAATTCGAAGAAAAAAACAAACAGTGTTGAAATTGTCAAAATAATGAAAAAAGTCAAATTCTAGAAATGGCACATTGATTTTTTTTTAAACGACATGAATAATAAATGCAATAGCCCGTCGAGAAACGAAGCAATGTGCAAACTCAAGCAATACAGTTTATCGAGCTGCTGCAACATTTCCCAATTAGCAGTATATGCTCGTAACGTGCCTACAATGTACTTAACACCTCAATCCTGGATTCGTCAGAATTTATATCATAAACAGTACACCAAGAATGCACATCTATTTCGAGTTAAGTAATTTTTATACAAATATCCTAAATTTTCACATTATATAATCATATAAACACCGAGTAAAATCACTAACCTAGCAACAAGACATAAATTAGAGAAAATTAGACGATGAAGTGTGAAAATAAATATTCGACCGCACCAGGAGTAAAATATAATAAAACTGCTATGCATCAGGAGGCCACAAATACAAGGAGATTGGCAAAATATTTTATTTTATTATTTTTGCCAAAATCGATAACAAAATTAGATTTTGTTATTAGAGGCTATACACTCAAAGGGGTAGGCAACAACAGGTGTGTTGCAATAAAAATACAATAACAAAGAAATAAAAACAGCTACGTACACAAAGACCATAATTATAAGTACAAAGATGAGACGAAATGACATTTGACGATGTCATCCAGAAAAAAAGATTTAAGGTCGATCCCAAATTAGCAACAAGTTTAGATGACATTTAATGAGCAAAGCGTTACTTTCTCATAGATTAAAGAAGTTTTTCGTTAAAGTCGATGTAAAATTAATCTTCTTCAACTACAACAAGTACTGGATTAACGTTGAGTTTTGGTAGCACAGGGAAAAAATTGCCTTGAGATTTTAAACATCAGAGTTTCCAGGTGCATTTTATCGTTTATTCCAAAACACTCAACGCTAGTTGCTATGCGATGCTATGCAAATGTTTAAATTGATTCATATGAATACCTCCAGAATGCTACGCAATGTAGAATTAACATCGTAGAATCAGCGTGTTTGAAAATATTGCATCGTGTTGCTTATTGCATCGCATATGAACTAACGCTCATTGTTTACAGAATAATATGGATACCTAATAAAACAACTAACAATTCTGACAAATATTGACTGATATATCGAAGATTACACTGCTTTGTTTCCTATCCCAGTTGTTTTCCAGCAATGCCATGAAAATAGTAAACTTCACGTCATAAACCATCAAAGTTTAGCTTGATCTGTTTCGACTTGCCTAACGTTGTTTTATCGCATTCCTTGAACTTAGTCGGGCAACGATTAAAGTTTGCTTATAAAAATTTTATAGCCAAAATTTCTTGGCATTTTATGGTCAACTTTAACGAAAAAGTTGCACATATTTTGCGGCGATAAAACATTGCGTTTCTAAATCTCGTAAAATGTACATCGTAACGGACGCTTTATCGTCAATAAAAGTAATTTCAGTTGATCAAGATAATTAGGTTCGGACTTAAAGTCCGTTTCGCGATAGTTACTGCGAACCTCTTCATTTCCAAACGAAAAGTCGAAGGGAAACAGCTAACTGTATTGCCCGGATGTAATTACGCGAGATTACAATCCACGGACACTTAATTACAAAGATTTGATTTTGATTATTACGCCTAAAAATAAATGTTTAAGAGGCATGTTTACGAAATATTACTGCAATAATACCAATCTAAGGCTTTTAAGTGGTATTTAGACGTTGTCTTCGTTCGTGAAAGTACTGCACTTTACGAACGTAAATAATAAATGTTAACGATAGGGCAATGCACCTTACGTCACCGCAAATCTAACAGACGAAATATACATTTTTACATTCAGTGAAAGTTTGAACGTATTTTGAAATCGTTTCTGAGTCGTAATGAGGCCATTCAATAAAAGTTAATGTTTACGTTGAGGTATAATAAAATTTATTTATGAGAAATTTACACAAATTTTTTTGAGTGCTATGAACGTTACCAATTTAAATTTAGTAGCCATATATAGTTACTAGAATAAAATGTGTGACGTCATAGATACAAATCATTTACCGTACATCAGCAAATAAGTGTGGATGGCGTTACTACCTTCATATGTGTGGCGTAGGTCCAACTAACTAATTCAAAATAGTGCCAATTTTGAAAATAAAAGTTTAATAGTACAAAACAACGCTGAATATACAATTACAACGAGTTAATCTTTTCTATGGCCAACTTTTGGGTAATTAATTTCCAAGCCACGACTCCGTGAATTTCAACCTTGAATTAATAATAGACATCAAAATATGCACGACAACTTTCAATGGTTTGTTTCGAATAAATTTCGCCCGGAACCGAATATTTTAATTTTAAAATAACCAAAAATAAATTACCTTATAAATGCCGTCCACCAGCTTGATCAGTTCCTCGGTCTCCATGTTGTCGCACTTCGGTCCACTGGATAACAATTACAACTGTTCAGCGTCCATATTAATTAACAGTAGCCGTAAGTCTGCGCACTGTAATTGCACTTAATGCAACTTTACGATATCGCCGCGCCCGACGATCTTACTTAACTACGCCCCAGCCCAGATAGACACAAATTTTCATCAACACTCCCGACTAATGGGATAATAACGGACAATACTAATCCACTCTGGGTCTTTAATTTTTAGCTCTCGCGCGCGCAACGCTAATTGTAATCGTCCGTTTGCAGCACTTGCAGTAAAATTTAAGTGCTGGGAGCTTGCTGCTATCGAAGCGGGCTGATTAATTACAATCGAAGCAAATGATCCGCTCCAGTTTCGTTCGGGCCTGGCGATCTGTAACAAACAAACGAATCGATTACATTCGTGTAATGTGCGGTCTCGCCGTTTTGATCCATGAATGCTTTATTACATGCGATAATTGTGGCGATTAACAACGATTGAAAAACCGCTGTTATGACAATAACATTTGATTGCGCTTAAAAACCGGGGGGGGGGGATATTTGAATTTTGAGTTGGACGACACGTTCGATTTATTTGTGTAGATAGTGAGATAATCCGATACTTTAAACCTTAATATCTTCAAGTCAAGTCAAAAGATTTAAATATGTTTTCGAATGTACTCGCAGCGAAAATACTATTACTGGAAATAAATGAAAATTCTAAATAAATACTGAAAGAGCAGTTAGTAACTTCGACTTCATCACGTTGGGAGATAAACAAAAATTATATTGGATCTAAACACAAGGAATTGAAAAAATCATTATGAAAAAATTGAGTGATTAAGTCAGCAGCGATGAAATTGATTTTTACTTTAAGTCATAGGCGTCCTAAAATGTTACAATTTGACATTATTAAAAAATGCCGCGACAAATCACTCCAATTCACGCAGCTAGAGCTGTTGCAAAGCTAGTAGAAAATTGGTCTTTAGCTGCTGTGGCGAGAGAATTACATTGCAGTAAAACTTGCATCTTCAATATAAGGAGGCTTGAGAGGCCGATACGAATAGGTGCGGTGTATAATTTCGTGTATAAAAAAATATCTTAACGAAAACTTGCCAATGTGGTTAACTCAAACGAGTAATAATTTTAATTTACATCTAATTGTGTTGATCTGCGTATAAAAGCAACCAATTTAAACGTGACCTTGGTAATTTGATTGATTTTTATTGTATTTTGCCAAGACTTCAATTTTATTGCAACAATATGGCAATTTTCGTAGAATAATTTGCTTAAATGTAATAATCAATTACTTGAAATGGAGTGTCCGTATTCACAAACTACGACCTGTCACTGAACCGAAATCAAAAGAAATGTAAGGAAGCAAAGAATATTATAAAACCAAACCTTGTCCTTATAAGATTAATTGTTTTGCCCAATCCATTATTTTAAAATTCGCCCAAATTAGGCAAGAACTAAAAATAGGTTGAATGAAACAATGACCAATATTTAATGGAACCCAACCCAACTCAACCCTTATAAGAATCATCGTTAGTGCACCAGTTCTAAATTTTATACAGAAGGGTCCTGTACATCTGTCGTAAATTTAACTATTTTTCAAATGAAGGACAGTTAGGTTAACTTTAGAACATTAATTTCGACGAAATGAATTTATAAAATAACGGCTCCGTTGGGTTGGGTCGGGTTGGATTTGGTTGGATTGGGTTGGATTTAGTTGGATTGGGTTCAATTAGATTGGGTTGGGTTCGATTAGGTTCGATTGGGTTGGGTAAAATTAATTGTAAAACATTAATTTTAACGAAATGAATGTATTTGAGTGATCAGTTCACAATACGGTTTTTGGTAATAATAAATATTTTTTTTATTTTTAGTAAATACGTTTCTATAATCTACAATCCAGACAAGAAATAGCAATAAAATTAAGTAAACTATTCATGAGTTGTTACCTGCATGTATTAAAACATGTGCCCATCTTATGGTCAAAGGATACTAAAATCAGCTGAACACAATGCATCCAGCTGCTCTTCCTCAAGTACCTTAAATACCCTATTAACTAGACTATACTACAGACTCATGTTAAAGTAAGGATAGTACAAATCCACATATTTCATATCTGAACTTCTTTATAGAGAGTGACTTTAGTTTTTGGTGGTACCTGATTATAAAACTTAGCAATGTAATAAAAAACGATGCTTCGAACAGCGATGTATGGTAACGACGAGGTATCAACACACCCTTATATTTAACATAAATATTGTGTACATCTGTTCGAAATTTTATTTTATTATACAAAAAATTAGAGAATGCAGGTGACGAGCTTTTTGCATATTCAGCCGAGCACTACTTGAATTAACGTGTAAACCGTGATAACAAAGCACCAGCGATGATGACACCAATTATCCATTAGATAGTTTCGATATATCTATAATGGATACTAGAAATTAATTTATGATTATTTCTATGTTCACAAACCGCAGGAAAAATTAAAATAATCTAGTAGAAATAATAGACAGTTTAGAAATATCACCAAAATATAAGGGTTTCATAATAAAAGCAAACGGAAATATTTATGGCCTTAATGATCAAAGCATTCGAAGAGGAGGCCTCGAAATAACGACGGAGCGACCACAACATTGTTTAGAAAAGGTGCAGTTCACTTATTTGGAAGTAAAAATTACCAAGTCCAATAATTCAAGTCATGTTCTTTTTGCACGTTCATAGGATTTTAAACCTTGATTAACATCATCATATTTATTTATACAAAGCCCTAAGCGAACTAAATGCCTTGGTTGGATTCATCAAAAAATTATAGTTTAGCAAAAAATGCGCGTGGGCAAATAATAACAAACAAATTTGGACAAAGGATATGGAAAAGGTGACCACGGCTATGAAACATAGAAATCCATTTTCTAACGTACAAAGTAAATAATAATAAAATATAAACCTACATACATATAACTTGAAACAACCCTACATACAAAGCTCACCGTTAAACAGCCACTTATACCGTACACCATATTGAAAACAATTACGCATGCGAAAAATATTTTAGACAGAAGTTATTAATAAAATTGATAAAATTGACCGCTACCTGCTCAAAAGTCGATTATGCAAATTAATATCCATAGGTATACTTAATTTAATAAATATAGACTGCAGGTTAAGTTATTATGATTTTCATTTTAGATTGCCTTCTAAATCGCAGGTAGAAACATTTGTATTATAAAACTTGTTTAATAAAATTAATAACCGTTAACTAAAACGAAACTAAATAGTTTAAATTATTTATTAAAATCCATTAGCGTACTGTACTATACTCTGAACTTATTTGAAATTCGTCTTGTAACGCTTTTTCGTTTTTGGGATGCAGCATGTATTTAATATTAAAACTTTAATTTTAATGAAATGAATTTTTGAAATAACTATTGGAAAAAGTAGTACATTTGAGTGCAGATCACTTATAAATTTTAATGAACGGTTATTAATTTTATAAAACCAGTTTTATAATAAATATGTTTCTACCTTTTTATATGATCTAGAGGCAATCCACATGAAAATCGTAATATCTCAACCTGCAGTCTATATTTATTAAAATTATTATCTGTATTAATTTGCATAATCGACCTTTAAGCAGGTAGTCGCCAATTTTATTAATTTATTATTTTCAATTAAAATATCGATTATTTTTTACTTAATATAATTAATTGTAAATAGTTAATGCAATTGATTGTTCTATGTAGTTGTAAAATGAAGTCGTGGTGTTATGATTAACAAGTATATATCATATTTAAAATTTACTGAATGAACATTATGAGGCTGGTTCTGCATCAAATTTTTGAAAAAAATGCGCCCTTTCGCATAGCCGGTCAAATTATAAAAAATGATAACAATTACTACGTTTACGTTAATGATCCGTTAATTAAATTTCATTCTGCAAAGAATTATTGTGAAGTCATCAGCAAATAATTATAAACGTCGTCAAACCTAGATCTTAATCAAATTTTTGTGTAAGTGGTTAGCAGTCACGACTCATCCAACCCAATGCAACCCATGCTAAGAACGATCGTCCAACAATTTCTATTTCTATTTTTTCCTTTGTTCATAGAATTTTAAACCTTGATGACATTTATTGATATATTTATTTATACCAGGCTCTGAGCAAACTAAAAATTGTCAAGTAAAACTTCTACATACATTGTTTCCAAAAGACGAACCATTTTATTTATCCATCTGATTAAACAAACTTTTACGTTACACTGAACTATTCACAAATTTGTTTCTATCGCGAAAATGGCGATGAAAAATATTCAATATGCAAGGAAGTAACACGACGTAATTATTTTCATGTGCGTGTTGTACACAAACTGAATCACTGGGAAAACGTTTAGGAAACACTGCTGTTGATTGTTATTTTTTTTAAAGTACTAGCACCAATTAAATTTCTAATATCAATTCAGTGTGCACTATTGGGTTGCAACCATGTCGTCTTAGAGGTGTTAGAAACTATTCTGGCAACTCTGTAGTAGAGTTACTTATTAACGTCGATATTTACTTTTGTTATTTTAAAATTAAATTTTTTTGGTAACTTTTTGCTTTTCTGGGTTACAGATTAAATTAATTATTTTTTCTAATTAGGAAATAATTAGAACTAAAAAATGGATAAAATACCAATGCACATGTCGTAAAATGTGCCCAATTATCACAAAGCCAACCGGCAATTGGCCGATTGTTTACTCAACGCTTTCAGCAAATATTTTTCATCGAAGCTTAAACATTACACCATCTAACCTTGCCAAATTAAACAAAAAATATCGCCGTGCCTATAAGCGACCAGGTCACCTCTAAAATATCTCTTAAGTATTCATGTCTCTTGTGAAATCTCAACTACAAACTGCCCTACGTGAAAATATCTAAATGTTTATAATTAGGCGTACACATTTTAAAGTAAAAAATGCCAAACCCGTAAAGTTTCGTTGCGTAAGCCTTAGCCAAAGTGAATGTGTTTATTACGTCATAATTCGAATGTTCAATGATTCTCCTAGTTGGCTTTTCGTGCACACGTCCGAATAGGAGTCCCGCGAAACGTCCATTACGTGCACTATTATTATTTAAATCAGTAATCGTCTGCGGTATTAATTCGATCTGTATTCATATTGTTGTCGCAGATTACATTTCCATCTACAATATATGAAGTCGTTATAGTGCAGTTGTAATATTGGTTGCCAACAATGAGCAGAGCTGTGGGCTCAGTATAGGTGCACTGTATTGCTTTATAGAAACACATCATTGTCCTTTAATCAGCTTAACTTACTGCATACGTGCGTCGGCGTAATAGATCGATAACTTTAAGTATCGTACGTTCTCGTTACGAGACATTGCGTTTAATTTATGGAATTATTTACATGCACGGCCTTGTACGCTGTTGATAACGTTTTGCGCTAAATTCCATTAGTTTATATTTATTTATACGTAAAATGGTATTGCGCGGTGTTGTAATTGAAATATAATACATTGACATTATTCCGTCCATCTAGTATTTAAATTAAATTAAAATTCGTCACCTAACTCGTACAAAGTTATTAGAATTGTTGATTTAATTAATTTATTTATTAGCGTAAATAAGTTGCTCTAAATTTTGATTTTATGAGTTAAAATCCAAAGAGATAAACATGCCCGTGGCTATGACTTAATCATTGGTGCGTTGTTAATAGAACTGGGGTAGATATAACTTAGCTCATACACCCATTTAATACATAATTTATTTTTTGGGTGAGATTTGATACTGTGGAGTCAAAGAAAATATTTGCTGCCATATTACATAAAATTACTAAATATAATCGCACAATTCTAGGAAATTAAAAAAGGTGTACCACAAGTAAATGTCTTGGGGCCGCCCATATTAGTACTCAAGACAAAAAATTTAATTTATTCTGTATTTGTAAAGAATGTTAAAAAGCAAGGAAGTGTACGTGAACATGCTATGAAATAAAACTACAATGGGAACGAGAACAATAACAAGAAATGATTTGCACAAGGTTAATTTTTTACCTTTGCTTCAGATTAACGACTACCCCAGGACATGACCTCACTAAATCGCAAGCGACGGTGAAACTTTTCCCTTTCAGAATTATCGCACCCAGAATCGCTTTCGCACCACGCACCCAAATTATTAAAAACTAAATAATCTTAGTTACCTTAAACTGTGCGTGTCCAACGCGCCACGTTTCCCGTCACGAAAAAAAACGTTAATTACCTAAACTATAAAATTCGAAAAAATACGACGCGGTATCCGCGCGCGCGACGTGATTCTGTTATTCGGCCGCTTAGAGCTGTTAAACTAATCAATAAACTTTCATTGTGTTTACAGAAACATCGGGACACGACAGAAGAACAAAAGTCGTCTGACCACTTTCGAAGTGTGTTAAGCGCAACTCTCACCGGTCAAACGAAACGTTAAAATAGCCGGATTGCCTTAAAATCGCACTCGCACGACGAATATGCTCCGAAAGTGTATTCGGTCGCACTGGCGATTATTATTAAAGTGCGTCATCGCAGGTTTCT
Source organism: Geotrupes spiniger (assembly GCA_959613385.1). Lineage (NCBI taxonomy): Eukaryota > Metazoa > Arthropoda > Insecta > Coleoptera > Geotrupidae > Geotrupes > Geotrupes spiniger. The sequence continues at coordinate 32,008,736 of OY390736.1, read as the reverse complement.
TTTTAGATTAGAAATAGCCTAATGCACAATTGAGAGTGGCTTTCTAATCGTCGTGAAATTTCCTTGCGAGGTCGCTTTTGCGAAAATTCGTTCTTTGAATTCCGGGAAAATTTTAAACGACGCTCGAATGGACGGGGCGGAGGGATTATTTGAATAATTGCGGTGCGAGTAACTTCACTCGACTGAGGCCGGTGGTGGTAGAAGCGATTGGATCGTATGTGTGAATTCGATATCTGTTAGACCGATGGAATTACAAAGGACTTCAATTGAAACAATCAATTTCTCTTGGATATGTTTGCTTATTTACATGCGAAACGGTTGTCGATATTTCCCAACAAAGTTTTTACTAAAAAAAGTTTGTAAATAGTGAAAATATATTTCGATGTTATGGTATTACATCGTTATGTTTAGCGAATAAAACGAACGACAAACAAATTTAAATAAAAATAGTGGAAAGTAGTGATCCAAAAACAGAACTCCAATAATATCAACGAACAAATGATATATCAAAAGAAATCGTATATTTTTTAATAAAACTCAAAAAATTGTTTTGCAACTGTAAAATACAGGTTATTTTTCAATTCATATCTTAAAGTCGAAACGTCAACATATCTGTACAAAATCATGTAGAAAAGGTAGTCAAACATTTCTAGGCAGGTTATTAAATTATCAAATTGAATGAAATGTATTAACTTTTGGCTATTTTGATATGTTTTAATAAAATTAAATTCGAAAAATTGTAAAATAAAAATAATGATCTGTTTTGACCAATAAACACGGAGAATCGCTGGAACAAGGTAGGCATGTTATGTCTTGTATATATGAACAACTATACTAACGACCTCCTGCAGTCATAAAGGAGATATATTTTCACGAGATACGAGGAATGTGGGAAGAAACTTAAGAAAATATAAAATAAAAAAGAAAACAAAAATATTAAAATGAAATTAATTTGTAAATTTATTATGTATTTTGGAGTCTCATCCAATAATTAATTTAAATCCTGAATATTGTTATTAATTATAATTGAAAACCCCAGAAGTCAAGGGGTCTAAGTGCCATTATTGAAAAAATGAGTCAGGAATTCAATCTAAGCTTACATAGACCTCATACCGAGACTTGCATAACTTGTGACAGCTGCAAATAACAACACCACATGGTTTACCTGATGAAAAGCATGCAGGTAAAGTTGACAAAGTTCTTCTAAGGAAGACAGAGGCAGCAAAAGAGTATAAAAGACAATGCAAGGAATTAAAGAACGACAACCAAGTTGCTGTATGCTTCGATCTTCAAAACAAGATGCCGACTCCACATGTAACAAATTCGAAAGCCTACTATTCGTCAATATTCACAACTTAACCAGTGGTACTGGCCATATGTGTATGAGGTACGAAGGTCAGGAAAGTACGGGCTTCCAATAGATAGCATCTTGTCTGTTGAAGTACACCCATAATCTTCCTGTGAAACACATATCAGCCTTTAGTGACAACTGCGGAAGGCAGAACAAAAGCCAGCTAATTGTAAAGTTTTGGTGTTGTATTGAAATTATTGATCACCATTTCATAATTGCTGGACATGCATAAACGAATGTGATCAGGACTTTGGAATCATAGAACTTAAAATAAAGAAGAACCAACGTAATTTATACGTACCAGAAGACTGGATGAATTGTGGTTGACTCATCATGTCGAAAATTTTAGTTACGAAGATGACGGATGAGGACTTCATTGATCTTCAACCACTAAACCAGTACTACAAGAAAACCGAGCCAGGAATACGAGGAATGCAGTCACTGCATTATGAAAAGGTGAATCCAACCACTCTTTTTAATAAGAGAACATCAACAAAAAGTGTTATGCCTTGCCCGGAACTGCCAATGAGAAAACAACGAACAGATAAGCTTCCTGTACTCCTTCAAAATGGTGAAATTCTAATTTTGCAAAAATTTCCAACTTTGACTTACGTTTTCTCAAAACAAAGATTTTGTTACTTAGTCCCCTTGACTCCTGAGGTCCACAATTGTAATTGCAATTAAGATTTATACCAATTTAAATTTTGTTCGAAAATCATAAGAGGAATAAATCTTACACTAAATCAAAAATTTTGTTTTGAACGTCTATGACAGAACTACATATAACTAGATACGGATGTAAAAATAATAAAATCCATAAAAAGCGAACAAAACGAGAGTAACTTACTGAAAATCGAACAAATTGAAAGAAGAAACAACAAAGATGTAAATACCGAACGAAAAAGCCCGAAAATAAACGAAGAACAACAAATAAAAAGTACAAGTTTAAATTTTTCTTGAGATATTTAGCGTTTCGATTATTTTTAATTATACTTGGTGTAATAATTTAACATCTTTTGTTTAAACATTCAATATGTTTACTATGACTGTATTGTTAGGAAGTTCTCCATTTGCTTTCCTTCGGCTGATATCATTTTTTAACCATTTCACTTGAAGCATTTTCAATTTAATTGGGTTTTATTTGTAATTATTATTGATTTTTTTTTCGTAATCTTCCTTCATATTCATGCATTCATGTTTCGATCTTTGGTTGAGCTGTTCGTGTCGATGTTTCTTCACCTCTTGTCGTTTACACTTGAGTTTATAGTTTAGTTGGGTTTAAGGTTTCTTCCGGTCATAGTTTTTTTTTGCTTTTTTTAATATTTTCCACTTGGTACAAGTCTGTGTAATATGAGATTTCTGCGATCCTACATCTCTACACCCACCAAGAACCCACCGCTATTACAGAGCAGAACCCAATATATAATAATATGCTGAAATTGATAAACCGGTCGGTAATGCAGAATCGTACAATTCAGCATTACCAAAAATACATATCGTCCTGCCTTTATCTGCCTGTATTAAGTCCAGGTTGGCTTGTATTTACAGAATTCTATATTATCGACAGCTGTACCAGCTCGGATTGGATAGTAGGATCAGTATTACATCATTCGGGCTATGTGTTAATGGTACTAATTGGGTTGGGTTGGGTTGGTTTGGGTTGGGTTGGGTGGAGCGAAGATATTGGACTCTCGTTTTAGACCTATTACCCTATTGGGGCATATTTTCTATTATAAAAATATTAACTATTAATATAACTACGACGATATTTTTTCTTCTATTTTGTCATTTTCAGGTTTTTGACTATTCTTCATCTTGGTCTCTTTATTCAGCTTGAATTTAATTTCGTTGGCATTATATTAATCTACTTAAATTATTTCGTTTGTTGATTTTTTTCGTTATCATTCATTATTCATAGGTCTTCAGGATTTGGATTTTTTTAATACACATTTTCAACCATTAAGTTAATTACATCTGGACGTGCTGAACCGTACAAACCGTACGCAGTACGACTCATCATTACAGTTCCATGAAATATCCATACTCACGATTACGTGTGAACATCGAACGAAATAATCAAACTAAACGAAATTTGCAAAATTTTATCGACGTATTTTAAACCGCAAAGATTTTTAATATGCAATGAAAATGTAAACAGGGGATGATGTTAAAACCGGGCCGTTATTTACCGCGTCAAATTATGCTAAATGTAATCTGATTATAAACATCGATGTTGCTACGTACATACGTATGAATACATTTCAGCTTGCTGATCGAAACTATTGTCAGCAAAATTTACGGCGAGTTTTAAACTTCCAGGAATGAATCGTACAAACCTGAAAGAAATTTAATTCTACTTAGGCTTATTACTACTTGGGTATGGTTTGCTTCACCTCCATAATAAGACCGATAAAACGAACGTAACGTAAATGTTTGTAAATAGCTGCGATCGCAGTTGTATTATTTTACTTATTAGCGAAGTTGTTTACGAATAGTTCTTTAGTCCTGGTAAAATGCGTCGCGTTTATACAACAACTGAGTTGTGTTCGCTCTCGCGTTACTAGTCTTTTAAAGCGCGCTCTTCGCGCCTTAATTTAATTCTAATGAACTTGTTTTGAAATAATTGGGTACATCTGCGATGAGTGCTTTGACTAAAATGCGAACGTGAGACGCAAATTGACTTCAAAGTAATTAGCGAGTACGAATTGGTTAATTCGATTGCGCGAATCTATCGAACTCGACGATGTTAATTATCACACACGAAAGATTTAACTTAAAACTGGCAATTTTTAGGATTTCAGTTATTTAAAGAGCAATATATAACGTGTGTTCCATAAGGTTTAATAAGTACCCGCTTGAAAGTGAACTTTTATATTGATACTAATAATCCGCAGTAATAAAATAATGTAGTAATAATAATAAATAATAATAATAATCATAATTCAAAACATAACTTGCATACATGCTGGGTAGTGAATCCAATACCGACTGCAAGTACCACGGTAATCTTAAAAAAAATACCCAGTGACTATTTCAAAGGTAGAGATGACTCAATACATTCCAACTTGCGTCTTTGAAAAATCCACGACAGGTAATTAAAGGATGCCGTAATCCTCGTAATAAAACGAAGCAAATACGGCCAAAAACGCCCAACTCCTCATTATTCCTCGGAACGCGGTAATTACTCGCATGATTTATTGATACCGCGACTGCCATCGACGGATAATTAGAAATTGCAAAACCATTATTGTGACGACACCTCCACCTTGCGACCTAAATATGAAACGTCGCGTTGCGCGGCGGCGTCTAATCTGCCGCCGACGCGCGTATGTGTACAACCCTTGCTATTTGCAATTGCTATCGACGTATTTGTTCTACATTCGCCGGGCGAATATGGGTTGCGGCAGTGCCGAAGCCAACCAAGTTTAATCCACTTTTATATGCGCCATGGAGTAACATTTAATCCAGTTCGCATTACACGTCGACCACCGCGAAATTCCGCCGACCTAGATATGGAACGTGTTATATCTCTTTTTTCCCCGGTGGCAATCGTGTTCCTGCGCTGGGATCAAACGTCGAAAATTTTTAATATCGTGGGCGGTGGGTTTATTACGGGCTTCGTTGCACTGGTATTTATGTGATGTTATTGGGGCGTAATTTTAATGACGTGCACTGGAATAATTACGTAACGTGGCATTGAACTGTTCCGCTCTTTACCTGTAACATTCTCATAAGAGTGAGTACGACATTGTCCGAATGCTAACGTTTCCTGATGCGAATTTACGATAACTATGTTGTCACGGTGATGGCCGTTGTCAATTTAAATTAAAATAAGTTATAACCCTCAACGTCGTCTGCATGCTGACTAAATTTACGTTTGAAGTTGCGTACAATGCCTGGCTAAGATTTACATGATAACCATATACGTTTTTAGGTTTTATTGATCTTTAATATATTGTTTAACTGTGATGCATGTTCGTTCGTAAAATTTATTGCAATGATTGAAATAAAAGAAGACTGCAAAGAAAAATCGTTGGATCAACAACGTACGTTAAAATAAATTTATGTGTAATATATGATTGGCAAAATTGACCAATTACATTACTCATTTCCAACGAACAGTTAAGCAAATGAGTACTCTGGCAATAGACATCTACTTTGCCACATCGTTGTATAAGAACGACGACAAATGGTGTATACTTTTTCCATCAGTAAAATGATTTTTATGTAATATATAAAAATGACGTAAAACAATCAGTGCGAACCGATAGAACATCAACCCAACTCAATTCTACCGATAACAGAAGAAATACCAACGTCATGGTAACAAAAAAAGAAGTATAAAGAAAACAACGACCAAGTAATTCATGAATGTATGATGAGAATGGGGAAATTATCCACAAAAAGATGGAAAAAATAAAATTGCTTACCAGTATATGAGAAAACCATGCGAGTATTTTTTCACTTATAAACAATCAGAAATACATTTCCAACCTAACTGGTATTTTTGTGCAGTGTACAAATGTTGCATTGTTGGTGGCTTGATCACTCGTCTCGCCAATAATATCAACTCGTTTAAAGATCTAGTAGACAAAGCCTTCTTCTATTGTTGGTGGGCTCGAGAAGTGGTTCGATTATCGGGTTGGGATTTTCTAGATGTCTCATGTGTCTATTGGTACGCTCATGAATAATGGGATTTTTACATCAATAGAAGCATGTGGATCCGACGTTGATGATGTTACTCCTATTTGTACGTCCCCGAATTTCGATTATATTCTGTATGTCCAGATAGGTTTGGTTCTTCTTTGTAAATGAGTTTTCTATGATTCAGTGAGATATTCTACGTATCACCCAACTCATTTCTTTAATTGTCACGTCTAATTACGTTTGTTTGTTCTTCATGTTCTCTTTCAACTTTAATTAAAATTCTTAATAAAGGTCTTGATATTTGACTGCTTTGTGTTGTGTTGTAGTTGTCGTTTTTGATGGTAAAAGATATGCGTGATTATTTCCCATTTCTTTAGCCAACTAATAATGAAACAAGATCTTTTGTATCATTGATTGAAATTACAGCTGCATCGTCTGCTAATTCCTGTTGTGCATCTAGTGGTTAAAATATTGTGTATACATCAGAAACCAAGGGGCGATGTTTTCTTTGGATACACCTTCAATGCAATATTTCAGTAAATTAAAGTATTGTTTGAAAATATTTCTTTGATCTTGTATAATAATCTTGGTTGCCATACTTGGGCTAATATCATGCAGCTTATTTTCGATGCTTCGTCAACGATGTTACTTAAATGGTGACATTGCTGATGGTGCTGATGAATCCGAACTAATGTTCAAAAATCCAGTTAAGTTGTGAACATCTTCATTGCTTCTTAAGTCGATAAAGAAGTTTTGAAATAGTAGACTGAAAGCTTATAGGACAATAGGACCTGGCGTACATTTTTTTCCCGGTTTTGGAATCATTATTATTTGGGCGATTTTCAGTGATTTCCTGAAATCCATTAATCTTTTTTGGGTTAAGTTTACTTATCTAGTTCAGTTGGATTTCTAGCTAACAATTTGCAATGTTGTTGGACTAGGATACAGTTCTTCATTTCATTTTGTTCATTTTGTTCTACGAACATGTCAATTTTGTCGTTATAAGTTTTTGATCATGGTCCTTATGGTTTTGTGTATGTATCAAGACAAAGACTAATCGATGTTGATGTTCAAAAATAAACAAATATTTGATGGAGAAATGAAACAAATGGTATAGAAGAAGAAAGAAGACTTTTATAAATCAATTTAAAAACAATCCAAAAAAAATAAAGAAAAACAAGTTGGTGCTGAATTTGACATATATGAACGATAGATGGAACGTTAATACATTGCGAAATTAATTAAGGGAGCCATTAAAGGTAAAAAAGCAAAAAATAACAAAGAAAATAAAGCCAAGCTCAGAACCAGAAATAGACTAGAAGATGGGTCTGGAGAAACTTTTTGATGATAATGCTCTTAATAGAATTAAAATCATCAGCGCTTAATTGCCTAGATTTTTGTTATTAAAGTTTAAATAATTTGCAAATGCACAAATTTCGTGTAAACTAATATGTAGCAGCCAACTGTTATAACAACAAAGACTAAAGCAAAGTCCACAGTCAATATATATATATAAGTTGCAAAATTGTATCGTTAACTAATTTCAAGAAAATTAGTTAACAAAACATCAAGACTCAACTTAAATCTAAATAACACTAATCTAATGTCACTATCGCGGATGATAATGTTAATCATGCTTGAAAATTAATGCCATTCATAAAAAGTCGTAAAAATTAAGTCGGATATGCGGAAAGGAGACAGTATGTATCCTTGGATGATTGTTTCGTTGGTGTTGTGAGCTCTTCAGCAATGAAATACCGATCGTGTGCAAATAAACGACCGTGTAAGGATTCAAACCATGTTCTTTTTGTGTATCCAATTTGTTTATTATATATAACATTGTATAAAGATCTAAAATTAAATCACGGCTTGACATAAATAGTTATTAATAAATTCCTGCAGCCTTAATGCTTCGAAATTAATGTTAATCTTATCTTAAAATGTATGTGAATTTATTTATGATGAATTTGGGAAGAGAATGAAATTAAATGCAATGAATGACCAAAGACCAAATAATTAGATAATTAATTGATTGACGACGAGGATACTTGTTGAAACTCGATATTATTAAGAAAATTAATATAATTCGATGGTTTCAAATGTTTTTGTTATACACGACAATTGTCGTGTATAATAAAAACATTAATTTAATAATAAAAATATTAATTTTCTTAATAATAAGATAATTGCTTTTAAACTTTTAAAACAAAAATCCAATAACAATGAAAAGTTGCAAGTTTTAATAAAAAGAAAAGTAGCCAACAGACAATTGACTTACTGTTAAAATTATGGCAGTTCTGAATCAGTTTGTTTATCGTCTTCGATTGTTGGACGACCACCACACCTCACATGTCCGAGTATTTCTATCAAATATAGCACAATTATTTACTTAATTATCTAAAAAGCACACAATAAAAACAGGTAAACATCTGATGTAGAACTGGCATAATTTTAACGTCAATTGTTACATGGCTACTTGCTTTTTATTAAAACTTGGAACTTAATTGTTATTAGATTTTTGTTTTTAAATTTTAATAATTATGTCCAAAATTATAATTTCTTTTAACATTATCTGGTCTTAGAGTTGGTCTCTTTCCAAATCCGTCATAATAAATTAGCGTTCTATTTCGATAGTTGCACACTTTATACTCGCACTGTATATAAATCATTATAATTTGTAAATGAGCTTCCAGATGGAGAACGGAATTAGTTCGTCGGCGGGACTATGCTGCACCTTTATTAAATCCACAACCAACCCAACCCAACCCAGCATATTATTTTTCTAAATTATTATATAGAAAAAAACGTTGAAACTTATTGATCTCGTTTGGCGAGTCTGCAGAATTACGTAAGATCACTGATTTAAATCAGGTGATAATTTTGAGCACTAGTTCTTCGACCTTCATTTTTCACTTATAGTATTGTTCATTGTTACATGAGAGGTATTTATCTATTGATGTTAATTCGATCGACACTGGTTTGAGAGGAAAACTTCACTTTTTAATGAAATTAATTTTCAAAATATAACCCATATGAGACTCGATGTGAAAACCCAAACGATCGCCTAGGAGTGTCGCTCAAATTAATATTTGATAGATCAACATTACAATAAATTTCAAAAATTACAACAACTATTAGAATATTACACCGACAATGGAAATGTTAACGAAAATCGTTTCGTTTGCATTTAAATCGCACCAAGAGCGTTTCGGAACTACCATTGCCGATATTACAAATTCATCGAACGTACGAATTAAAAATTAATCAATTCCGTTAGTGAACATATTTTCAATTATTTGTGCCGATTTTATGCTAACGCGATTTTGTTTACATTTGTTTTCGAGTTAATTCAATTCGCAGGAGCCTGTTTTGCGAAAATCCAGCACATTTACATTTGTATACTAGCTTTAATACTAATTGCCAAATTTTTCCTTTTTTTAAATATAATCAATGTTAATATATTTGTATTTTCAATCGTTGTATTGCATTCCAACGTAAATAGTCGATGATCTGGGTCAAGTAGGTTTAAGCCAATAGTGTATGTGGATTTAAATTTATAAGCCACTTACCTTTAAACCAGCGATTCTTAAACAGTGTGGGTTCGTAAGGATTCTGTAAAAAATAAAAATAAATTCATAAATATTAATTATTAAGTACTGTGGTTGTGGTGAGTTATAATGGGTTGCAAATTGGTCAAAATGCAATTAATTAATAATGTGATTTAATTATGGAAATAAGAAGTTAACTCGAAGGTAAATTTGTCACACAAGTCATAATCATATGCATTGGGATATAAATTAAAATGGTTCATAAACGTTAGATGTAAATGGCAAATAAATATGAGTGCATCTTAAATGAAATTTGACAGTTCTATTGTATCTGAGACAATAACTAAATGTGGTGGCAAGCGATTACAAAAATCGACGTTTTATTCCTACATTTAGTTATAATTTACAAGTTGATTTTTCCACGAATTAATTTCGCAAAGAAATGTTACGTGTTACCGAATCAGAATAATTTTCTTCAAGATTTCATATAAGAATGTCGTAAAAGTTTTTGAATAGGACTAAGAGGCAATTATAAAAGTACAACCGGGCAATAATCTACTTCTACGTCAATAGGGCACTACAATTGAACATTTAAAGACTAATAGACAGATTGCATCTAAAGCAATCTTATTGGCATTGAATAAACTTGCAATTATTTAAATTAAAAGTACAAATATATTGTTAACACACATTTCTTGTGAATCTACTTATATTTTACTAAGGTGGCATATAAAGCCAATTAAATCGCGGTTAAGCTGCAATCATTTTTGTGTCTATGCATTAGAATCAAAGAGAAGTAAATGCGAAGCCACGCAAACAAATCCTGCCACTGTCATTCTTTGAAACACGTCCTTAAGTAGGTCCCTATTTGAATATGCATTTAAATTACATATTCACGTCGAACACTCATTGTATGGAAATTAATATGGTATTTAAAATTACGAAGCCGGCAGAAAATGAAAGTTATTACACCAACTGTTAGATGCTAACGCGATTCGACTTTTCTTTTTCATTCGCGGTACGCGCAGAACGACGTCGCTTTCCTATAACACAATAAAATGACTATCATAAGGAACGCGTTAACTGCAAGGCCACACTTACACCGATCCTTTATATTCAAAAAGAAAGTTAATTATACGCCGTTAATGAAAACTGATTTGTGAGACCATTTCACATTTTCTCTCTAGCCACTTTTTATCGCACTTATTCAACTTAATTACCATCGCATTTATAACCAAAGGTAACGCTTTAAATGCAAGGAAGAGTGAATGTTCTTCGTTAGAAATCGAGCCGAGCTCCATTCATCCATTTATTAAATTACGCGAGATCGTTGTTTCCAAATTGGTTTGATTTAGTGCGAGTCATTTTTGGGTTTGTTTAGACGGCGTCGGGAAACGGAAACGTTGTTTTTAACGACGTGTGTCGGTTTCATTTTTTGAAATACATTACTCGAGGGCGATGTATGTACTTAGTGGAGAGACGGCTTGTTCGAACGACGCCTATGGGAACGATATAGCAGATACCGCATTTATTACTTGCACAAATACATGATATACAGCGACGGGCGTTAATAACTTTAAAGGCTCTGATATGTCGACATTTCGCAATTAACTCCAACATTTTCAGTGAATTGATGCGGACGATTTCTACCACGTTTACAAATTGGTCTGGGCCTTATCTTGTTCGCTCGATTCGACACAATAACATTTTATTGATATTCAGTGACTAATCTATTATTTAATTAATTAAAAAATATATAATCAGCGAACGAACCTTAACAACCACAGCGACTATGGTAGATCAGACTTATAATAGAAAAGATAAGTAAAATAATTAATGTGACACATAGGCACAAAGCAATGAGCACTTGAACATTTGACACAATTCTACAAAGGAATTTTGTATGCAACGCAGTTTTTGTGCTGCGTACGCCAAAACATAAATACAACTAATATAGCGATGAATCGAGACGCTAAGAAACCTGTGTTATTGCTTAAAAGTCGTAAAATGCGACCCAATCGATTGATAATCGACTAATGGAAGTTGTATATAAAACGTCAGAGTAATTGCGAAAGAGTAACACAAAACACAAGGCTTCATGCTTTCACTTTAACAGCAATTAATGAATTGTTAAAGATGAACAAGTTTTATAATTTCCAAAATTCCTGGAGACCTTTAAAACCAATTACGATACCGTCGATTAAACGATTTTAAAGACGATTTTAGGTATATTTTTAATAAAACACATACTTTAACCAGAGCTGTAACAAGGGCGTAATGAATTGTAATTTGTAATAACTCAGAGCCTTGTTTAATTGCGAAGACATTAAATATGCCGACCATGTAAATATTAAATTAAATATAATTTTGCATATAAACATAACGTTGTATTTATTTAACGGCGAACAAATTTGTTTTAACAACGAAATTAAATAAACTAATCCGTTACTGACATTTTATAATGAAATAGTCGAGTACTCAGCTGTCAAAATAACAAACAATAAAATACAAAACGGGCGTTGTGGTGGTTTTCCTAAAGCCATGCAATTTTTCTGAATTGGCGGTCATTTATTTCATAATAGAATCGATTCCCGTAAATTGCGAAAAATCAGCCACGTGTAATAAATGGCAGGCCGACTTCTATTCAGGATTGTTGCAACATTCTCGACGGCAAATATCCCGATCACGACCGTTTTCCTATAAGGTCAATCGAATAAGGCAGTAAAAACTCATGCAACTCGAACGCAGTTTACTTTTACCTTGTTCACGAAACGGTGTAAATAACTGACGTGCTCCTTAGTTGAAATAGTGGAGAAAACTGTCGAGCTGACACTTGAAACGAATTCCAATCCAATTGCTTATGTCTCCACGACCGTTTATATCAATGTCTGCTGTAAATGCTTAACGTCCCCGATAAATTCAGACATTTTTTCCTGGTTGAACACGGTTCTAGTTTACAAATTAGTAATAACATAGTCTACAAAACAAAGCAAAGAAATTAAATTAAACTTATTCCTTATTCGAAAAAGCAATCTAGGTCAAATCAATAATATTTAAGCATCGTATATTAGATTATTCATTAACAAATATTTGAAGACACAAAAAAAATCACCGGATTCACCGAATTCAACTAGAAGGAAAAAAACTAAAACGGAAGAGTTCCTGAAACTTCCCAAATTAAAGAAATTAATGTAATTAATTCTCAGCGGAGAGAATGGACTTTTTCCTCGCGAACTTAAATTTGCACGCTCTGTGAACGTTTTAATCGATTCGGTCAATATTTGAGAAAGCCGCTGGAACTGGTCAAAGAGGTCGCGAGCATTTTAATTTTCGATAAAAACTGAACTTATCGCGAAAGTAAAATAAAGCATTGCATCGCAAACTCATTTAGAGCTTCTGCGCTCTTAAGATAAGTATAACAAAGAACATATCTGAGCAGGTGATTAATGAAGGTGATTAAAACACAATCAGGAAACAATTCTAGCATTTCAAATTTAATGTTATAAGGCCACTGCTGATTTAGAAAAGTTTGAGGTGAATGACTGCGTTGTGTGACGTAATGCAGCGGCTATTTAAGTGGTGGAAATATGAATATTATTGATTATTTATTATTGATTCGAACGTGTTTGTAAATGAACGTAATTTGTTTAAGAGGCGCAGTAAATTTTAAAGACGCTGAATAGTACACGAAAAAGACATAAACAGTATCATCGATTCTACATCGAGGATTTCTCCACCAATTAGTGGTAGTTCGGCTCGTAATAAGTGCTTTGACCGCATTGCGTTCGCCAATATTGTAGGTTCTAAATATGCAAAAATCGAAACATGAAATGTCAAAGATACATTTAATAAATATAAATTTGTCGTTCGAAACCATCTACGGTATTAGTATTATGACGTTATGACGTTATACTAATTATGTACATTTGTGAAAAATATTAATGTTTTACGCACTAAATTAATTTGTCGCCATTTTTGATTGGGCGACAGATAACGGAGTAAAGAATTTTAGAAAAGAGACTACTGGGCCATAACCAACCAAAAATTCTGTATACTCGTACATACTAAGCAAATAGATCGTGCTGTTGTTTTGTTTCTGGGTACTGTTTTAGGAGAAGAATTAAAAAATAGAGACTCATGTAAAACAACAAGGAAGATGAAATCTGTGAAGGAATTGATTTGCGGAAGAAAAAATTTTGGCGCGTCAATTACTTTGTTAAGAGGGTGTTCAGAAGAACATTCTATGGTCTACATGAATAATATAAGACTACTGTAGACTTCGCCATCACCTGCAACTTGTAAAAGAATTAATTCAGAAAAGGGACAATGCAGAGAGTGGAAATTTAACATCTGAGTGAACCAAATACTGTTGACATAGCTGCGCTGAAAACATAAAATCTAGAATTTGTGCAATTATCTTCAATCATTAATGTCTGGAGTAGATCGGCCATTTTCACTCTTTGAATGCAATTTGAAATTTGGTTGCTTCAAATTGCTAATTTGTAGAAATTTACATTGTGATATAATTGATCCTATAACTGTTGAAGTTTTGCTATAGATCGGGGAATATTGCGGACAATAACAAGGGCACATGACCCAATAATCCAAACTCAACCCAATCTAACTCAATTATTAATTACTCTGCTGGGTTTAGTTAGGTTTAATTACTCTAGTCGTTGGTATTGGGCTAAGTTTATTTGCTCAGCATTGTACAATGAATCTATGCCATCAAACGCAAGTCAACCCAATCAATAAACAATACCCTAAACGAACCAAAACTTCAACCAAGAAGTAGGTAACCCAAAACTCAGCTGAAATATTTTATAAGTGCAATTGCGTGTGTTGGGCTATGTGCTGATTTATTAAACGAAATCAAACATAAATGAACCAAATACAATAAAATTGGAACACAATACCACAAGACCCAGCTAATTCAAATATCTTTGGTATAGTTAATTATATCAAAATATCCAAAACCTAAAGTAACCCATTTTAATACTGATTTGATCTGATTTCATTGTCTTTATTTATTTTTTTTTAGTTTTACTACACAATTAACTGCAATCACCGAAACAACCGAAATAAACCCAACAAAACAGCTTTTATAAAAATTTCGACTAATTTTAGTCAAGACATCTAACTCAATAACTTCAACGCAAATATTTAGGACATTCTTGTGTTTAACAGGGATAATTTGTATTGGGTTGTCTTCTGTAAATGTTTAAACTCCATTCAGTGATATAAATCAACAGATTTTTTTTTATAAAATCCAGCTCGACCCAAAACACAAAATATTTGCAAAATATGAATCTTCACAAGACAAGTTACTAGGATTCATTCCAAAAAGGACGTACCACACAAACCACCCAACCCAACCCAGATGTTTCTGATTTTGTTGGGTTTAATTAGTTCTGTAAATTTCAATGCGCAATGAAACTGAACAATTTTCACATAATTAGAATGTGGATGTAAAACCCAATAACGTAACATAATTGAGATCGGTTCACAATGAAATTCCTTTAACATAGTACAACTATTTGTGACATTTTGTGTCTTATTAAGTTATATTATGTTGCTAAAGCAAACAAATGAACATACATCTTGTTTCGGGTTGGGTTTGGTTGGTTTGTGTTCAAACACAAATGAATTTTTAAATAATTAGAATATGGACGTAAAACCCAATAACGTAACCTAATTGAGATCGGTTCCCAATGAAATTCCTTAACATAGTACAACTATTTGTGACATTTTGTGTCTTATTAAGTTATATTATGTTACTAAAGCAAACAAATCAACATACATCTTGTTTCGGGTTGGTTTGATTTCAGTCGGCAAGAAGAACCCAACAACAAGAAACCGACGTAACTTGATCTAGTTAAACTGAACCCAACAAATGAACATAAATGTAATTAAATCAACCCAACAAAATCTAACACAACCCAACTAATACACACACACAAACCAGGACAAAAGTGCGTAGAAGAGCTAGCCCCTCTATACAGTATGGAAAAAATTCAGCAATTTCGAAACTAATGCCATTTGTTAAAATGCTGAAACTGGTCAATTTTTATTTGTCACAATGCTTATTTTAAGTTACTCCACGTTATCCATGTTTGAGCTATGACGTCACACTATTTTTTTAATGCAGTGCAAACATTTTTCTTTCAGTTTTAGAAAGCACTATTAACAGCCTTTGTATTAAATCCTACATGATATCTTTATTTGCAAAAGTTTATCCGAATTATACTCTTCGAAATGTCAGTATGTGTCAGGCGATATCTTGTTGGAATATTTTGCCAGGACGACCTCGAACATACTGAACCGGTCCCAGATTATCGTAAAGCAAAGTTTACATTTAGCCTCTGCCCTCTCTGACATCGCAAGAAACAAAAGCGATAGTATAGTATAGACAACCCAAAAGATCGAAATCATCGATGGATATGACTACGTGAAACATTCCTACTTAATGAGCTCCCTTTGAACGTGAGGTCATAAAGGACCTCTCAGAGCCAACAGTCGAAAATGCAATTCCAGTTATTTGCAATACAACGTCGACAACTGCCTCTGTGACGGTTTTCAAGAGCTTCATTTGATCAATTTCTTCAAGCCCTTATCACAGTTTCATCACTTCGACTTCGAATTAGTCTTTCCCCTCTATGTCTTCCAACACTTTTCGACAGTCAGATTGCTTTAACACACCTTGGCAGCAGCGCGAAATTACAAAAATTGGAATGGTCAAACAGATCATAATGCGTTAAGAAGTGGGCGAGGGGGTCTATAAATGTTTCAATTATAAAACTCGACTTTAAGAAGTTAGTTTCGTAAGCAGTTCGTTAAGAAGAAGTCACATTAGTCCAGATAGGCATCAAACAAATCAAAGCAAGAATTAGAAATTTTATCGGTTGATCAGAACCTCCAATCCAACAGATTTGATAAAAATGTGGCAGTTAATTGCAATTGTCAATAGAATCTAAGTAAACTATATGTGTATGTCTTTGTGGACTAGGTCACGAAACTTTATTCAACAATAAACCTGAAAATGCTATTTTTTCAAACAGTCGTCAATGTACACTACGCTACGTAACAATTTAAATTTGAATTTAACAAAACGAATAAAATACTTCTCAATGAATAGTGCGTTTGATTTGCATTATAAAGCGACATTCTTTCACACACTTTCGGCCTGCCTGGGTCATTACTGAAGTTAGTTTCGTCGTACTTACATTTTCTGGAATTAATTATCTAATGATTGCAACTACAAAACATTTACTTTTAATACGACTGGACCCGCTCCTTTTTATAATCTGGGCCGGTGAGAGGTCTCATAGCGAGCCAGAATGGATTTGCTCCAGTCTTTTCGATTATTTTCGATGTTGACGATTTCTCAATTGTTAACGATTTTTATGATGACAAGTTTCAATTATTTTTTAATCTGAAAGAAACGTAAAATTTCAAAAATTACGAGAAAAAAATTGCAAATAAAAAAAGTTTTACAAATTTTCCAATTTTATATTTTGACAATTTTTTCCAATGGTATAATTATATTCAAATTTTACATTTTTTTTCAAATTGCCCAATTTTTCTAATTTTACAAATTTGTCGAAATTTTCCAATTTCAAATTCGTTTTTTTTTTGGAAATATAAGAAGTGGAAAAGTGAAAAAGCGTTTTAATAGCGAACGATTTTAGTAAAAAATCATAAAATTGTGACTGAATTGATTATGATGTTCGACAATCGCATGTTTTCTTTCTTTACTATACGAAGTAATTTTTTTTTTCAGTTCCCAGCAGCAGCCGATATCAATTCCTGTGAATGGTCAAGGTAAGAAACAATTTGAAATGTTTAATTAGCGCTAACTCAGAACGTATTAATTTTATTTCAATTTTTTTGTTTTTCCATCTGATATCACGTTTACTTGGCAATATTTCAGAACCCTCGTTTGCGATACCTTAATAAACTGGCGATTGAAATTCTTGCGCCCCATTTAAATAATTTTAAATTACATGTAATTTTATTTTCTCTTAAATGGCTTAAATTTGACAAATCCAATTCAACTGTAAATTCACTACCAACGAAAATCGACAAACAACGTACTGGTTGTATCGATTACAAGATCGAAATTTATACCATTACGGTGAGGATGTACAGATATTAAATAAAAAATACCGACTATTTTCAGTAACCTATATGAACGTGATCATTCTATGTGAAGGTACAGAAATTTGTTAGCGATTCAGAATCAGAGTAAGTGTCAAAATGAAAAAATGGGTGTCATTTATTTTTATATACTTCCCTTATGCGGCAATCCCTCCTGTAAAAAGAACATCAATCAAGAAAATAACTCAGCGACGCCGTCGTGAACCACAATATTAAACAGCACGAAAATAAAATAAGGAAAATATGATAACGGTGGGATAGATAAAAAAACATAATTAACATGTAACATAATTATACGTTTGCAAAATACTTCAGGTTTGTTAGTGAGACATCATTACTGCAATTACAGACGGCTGCCGACATGAATACCTCAGTGTAAAAATATAAATACAGCGAAGAGTGCAGAACATTGTCAAGCTATTAACCGTGAAAGTTGTCCAAAAGAATATTGCACGTCTTTCGTGGTCGTTTTTTTTTTATATAAAAGTAGGTTAAGTAACTACTTATATTTATAAATCGCATCTTTAAGTGGTCACCAATTAGCGCAAAATAGAAAATAATCACAAATGAAATAGAGCGCACGCAAATTTTCCAAATTCATCGGAACGCCCCTCTTTGCTTCTTGACCTTAAATAAAATGTAGGAAACCAGACGCAATTTGAGCTTACGTGACACCGAAACTTTCTGCTGCGGTAATCTCGAACGGGGCATAAATTACAAAGTCGTATCAATTGTCACGTTTGAACTAACGACACTCGATGAGTTATTCGAACTATCGGCGTACAACTGGACTGAACTCGAAACGTAACATGTTGAAACTCATTAACTAATCAAGTGAAATTCCAATTTTGCTTCGCAAACGCGTAATTGCCCGGTTATCTTAACACGGAGTACCTGAGGTCACATTTGTAAAATACCTTTTCTATTACCATCGGGTGCAACGAACTGATGACGTGTTGCATTATATCGCGCAAAATTGGTAATGTTACGTTTGTTTGTTTCGACAAATTTTTAACTCTTGCGAAGTAATGTATTTCGCGCAGCAATATAATAAATCGGTTATAAAAATCGGAAATACTGCACACACACACACCGGCGAATTTTCCACTTTATTTCAATCCGAGTAAAATAAAATTTACTGCTGGTTTTAATGGAAATAGCAAACGTGTCGAGAATAACCGGCGCATGTTCAAAATTCGATAGAACGCAGAAATGTAGGACACATAGTTCTGTTTTTAAAACAAAACATATTTTATTGAATTTTTCAATTATATCAAATTTAATCGTGTCCCTCCTAAAATTATATTTAAAAGTTGAGATGAGATAAAGGATTTTTAATCGACGTAAAAATAAGTGCATTGGCACATAAATCTTATTAACCAACAATGGAAATTTTGATCGTGGTTGTTTCTGATTACTTCATTTTCGCTTTCGCTTAATGTTTAAGATATTTTCATGATCATCTCACTTAATCGATCAGATGTGAAATCGTTGGCATTCGGACAACTGCATTTAATTGTATAGATATTGAATTAGTTCGCACCGTGCTTCGATTGTTATTTAATTCAATTTTCTTCAGCCATTCAGATCAAAGCTTATAATCTAGCTTTGATTGAATAATACAAAAACTTTCTGGTTAAGATTAACCTCAAAATTCTGTTCCATGGCGACGATGTTTATTGCATGTGCTTTATTTTCGGAATGTCAAAATCAATATTTAATTTTCAGGTTCAATTTTCTTCAATAGTTG
Organism: Geotrupes spiniger; assembly: GCA_959613385.1. NCBI lineage: Eukaryota > Metazoa > Arthropoda > Insecta > Coleoptera > Geotrupidae > Geotrupes > Geotrupes spiniger. Next base: position 31,989,283 of record OY390736.1, on the reverse strand, counting down.
TTTATGGTCAATAAAAAACGTCATTCCGTAATCTGCCGCACTACCGCATTAGACATGTAATATGATGACGTGTATTCATTCATATATTAAAATTTCTAAATGACAGCTTGTTGTTTGGTGGAATGCATAAGATACACGTTATTACTCTAAGTATATAGTCGCTGCGCGCAATAAAGACGTCAACCGTGTTGCATGTACTCAAACGTCGTAGATGTACTGTGTCATATAGAAATATTTACTCCCCTTTAGATGCATCCCCTTACCTCGTGAATATTGCACAGTCCACCAATGTCTGAAGCTGTTTGTAAAAGTCGGCGCAATCAAATATTTCTGCTTTCGTCAATTTACGACTCTGTGATAAAGAAATTAACATGATAATTTTTATTTGTGTAATATTCATGTATAATAAATATCGCTAATGGAGCTAGAAAGAGAAGGCGAATACAACATTAAAAGAACAGAAAGTCACAAACAAGGGGAACAAGAGAGAGTACTAAGGAAGAGAAGAATAAACAAAAACAATGGAGGTGAAATAGATTAAGGAAATAAGTGTACATGCTATGTGCAAAGAACACACGTCAGAAAACAGTATGTGGCGGTGAATATAGCAATGAACTGTCATGAAAGAGGAGACAGGAACAAGAGAGAGTACTAAGGAAGAGAAGAATAAACAAAAACAATGGAGGTGAAATAGATTAAGGAAATAAGTGTACATGCTATGTGCAAAGAACACACGTCAGAAAACAGTATGTGGCGGTGAATATAGCAATGAACTGTCATGAAAAAGGAGACAGGTATAAAAATGCAGGGTAAGAGACCATCTTCCCAGTAAGTTTGGCAACATAGTGCCTAAGAGGCACGTATAACGAATGAGCATTAATATGGTGGAACTAGAGTCCAAAGATATAGATTTCAGGTAACAGCATTGCAAGAAACAAAACAAAGAGATAATGAGATTATAAAAGTAGACGAAGATTTATTTTTAAATAGGAACAGGTTTCCTCGTTAGCAAGGAAATGGAAGGAGCAGTAATGGATTTCAAACCAATTTCAAAAATAATATGCTATATGAGGATAAAGGTGAAATACAGAAAGATAAGTATTATCAACATTCATGCACATACAGAAAGAAAAAGTTTAGAGGAGAATGTAGAATACTATGAAAACTTGGACAGGCAGTATCAAAGACTACCAATAAAGATATTAAAATAGTAGTCGAGGATGCCAACGCAAAAGTAGGAAAGAAGCAACAATAGCGACCGATAATTTGAACAGAAAGTAAACAAGAACACACAAGACAAAATGAATGACTGATGAATGATGAATGACTGATGACTGATGAAAAAAGGAACAGAGCAAGATATTCCAGATGACTAAACGCAATAGGGATATTACCCGAGCTACAAAAACAAGAAATAGAAGCAATAATAAGAAACGTGCAAAATAAAAACGTCCTAGAGACAACCAAATAGTCATACGGTAGAAAATATATTATTACAGAAATATATGAACTAGTAAAAACGTGTCAGAAAGAAGAAGGAAGAAGAAAGTGAATACAGAGGCGTGCGAAGGAAGACGCAATGGAGGAGCTCAACATAATTACGGAACAAGGACATGAATACTGTTTTGAGGCAGTAGACCACTTTATATGTTTGGAAGTCATGATATCGAGGAGTAAAGTAAGAAAATCTGAACGCAAATAAAATTAAGAGATTGAGATGGTTGGTCTACATGGAAACGATGCAGGAGGTAAGACTGGCAAATAGCACAAGAAGCGGAGGCAGGATATGAAAAGGAGGAAAGGCAGGCCAAGTAGAAATTGGCTAGTAGAGATAGAGAGAAACCTGAAAGCGATAGAAGTCAAGGATTGAAGGACGAAGGTGGGAAATAGGTGAGAATTGAGAAAAATCGTCCCACGAGCTGGGGTTCTGCAAGACCTGTTGTGCAAATTATATATAATATTTACTTGCATTGACAGTAATATAGTTTTAAAAAAATCATATAGTTGGTTAACTGACCAAAACACTGGTAGTTCAACAGGAAGTGTCCATATCTAAAATATGTTCCGAAGTGTTGTTCAACAAATATATTATACGATAATAATTATACACGTTCAAGAAATTATCAGTGGCAGAATAAAACATGTTTAATTGGTTACTCATATTTTGTCGATGAATTCAAACTGTGTTTTATTATAATTACACCACGTATGTGATGCGCGAGCTTCCGTTGACATTTTTATTATACAATGTTTTTAAATTGCAGAATCGCCGCCCGGTTTACATAAAATTTAATTAATTTGAACGAACGATTCACGACAAATAGCTACGTATATGTGTTCGATGTATTTTACAAGCACCCACGCTTCTTTGCATTTAAAGCAGTTCCATATTGTTTCACACGTATTTAATATTATCGACTGACTATTTTCTAAAGATTTTATTGCAATATTTGCAAGTGATACATATTATTTACAATTATTTATACATATTATGGACATTTATTTGCATATAGTTCATGTCACGTCAAAATCAAATTCTCCCTGGTAGCGACTGCTATTTGTTTCGTTGTAATTTACCATTAACGTGCAGTATTAATTACACAAATGCAGTAATTACTTCATGACGCCAACATTTTTTTACATGAACGCAAATCCTAAGCGGCATTTTTTCTGCTACATATTGGCATATTCAGTGTTTCATACATTCCGCATTATTTTTTCATTCTGTTAATCTCGTCATCCAATTTGTATAACAAAACTTGTTCGCATCTTACCATATATCACGTTTATGCAAATACAGTGTTTGATATTTATATAAATCTATTTTGGCGATTGTTTTACAATTATTTCATATTTTTGCGAAATATTACTAATTCAGCGATTTGTGGTCCTTTTTTAACCTGTCTTACATGTGGTACGTGTGGGTCACTTCGATCAAACTCGATGTAATTAAACGAGAATCTTGCTGGCGGATGTTCCATTGTCGTATCTGCTGAGAATTGAAGTTTATCTAGTATTTTATGCGTACACGATATGCACTCGATCATGCTTGATGTCTAAAGAGTTATATGAATTTTCAAATACCAATTTTTAAATTTATAACGCATTTACTTGTGAATATTTATCGTTTAATTAATTATTCAAACAATTAAATAATTGTAAATACCTTGGTGATTAATATGAATTATAAATAAAAATGCAATTACCGTTAATCGTTTGCGTACAATTTCACACCGCAACAATATATTAATATTTTAAATATTTTACACATAATGCATTTCTGCATACACGCGCGGTTATTTATTAATTTGTTTTCAACAGTGCTGTAAATGTCATAAATTATATATTTCGTAGTTAATGCAGGCGGATACAAGTACAGTGCTCGCAAACGAGTCGGAACATCGAACGCGAAATTCATCACATCAAAATTTTAAAAAAATCTCCAAATTAGATTTTTCATATAACGGATTCCGCGAATTAATAGAAACAGGTGGACGGAACGTTATAAACTTTTCCAATAGAAGTGGATTAAAACAGTGGCGTTTTCCGTGCATATTAAATTTTAGATTGCGCCGAACAATTAATTACAGGCGCCCAAATTGCATCCTCATTCTGTTCCTAATCTACTTTCACTTCGCTTTGTGGCCGCCTTTCTTGTTTCGAGCCGCAAACTCAATCACTTCAATTCCGACCAGTTATCGAGACGCCGCCGTTACTAAATGTCACAGACAATGCCTCTGATTAAATTTGTTTGCAAATACTCTTTGAGGCGTATTAATTTGATATGAATTCGTCGGACACGAAACGCTTTCCACGCCACGAATTGAATTATGAGCACGCGAAGTGTTCCAGAGCTTTTGCGGCGCTTCGGTGACATTTTCATAGTCGCCGATGAATTGTGAATTAATTCGAACTAAACTAAAAATTAACTTGAATGAAATTACGATCAATTTGCGTCGGAGTGAATAACGCCGCTACAAATAACCGAAATCAATTTTATCCGGAACGTTTTATATATCCATTAATGTTCACCGAATGTTCAAATTTGTACAAAAGCTGTAAGCCATTGATTACTTTTTTGCCGATTTTCAAAAAGAACTCCAATGCACCGGAAAACATTTTCAACATTACATCTGCCAGAGTGGCCGCATTATGCCATTTGGGCGCAAAACATACCCATGTTATGTATATTTCAAAACCTACAATTTTTTATTGCTGTTCGACAAAACGCAATTTGAACGATTACAAACAACACTACAAAGTGTGCACGACACCGTGGAGTGATTTGAAACGTTGCGCTGCGGGATCACATGCTTTTGTTAAACGAAATGCATGCACCGTCAATAGGAATTGCATAATCGGCTCATATATTGCAATGCTCATTAAAAGAAAATTGCTATAATAGCATCGACATAGATAATTTGCGTAAAATATTAGTAGAATTATCTTTGAAATCACATCCACTGATGTGTAAATAAGTTCGACGAGTGACAAGTGACAAGGTATTAGAATATTTCATGCTCCAGCTTTTCTGGATGTAAAGTTCGTTTTATGGAAAAATTACCAAAATTTTTTGTTGAGGTAGAATTTTAACACTCGCTGACTTATCTTACAATTAAACTTTTAGATTTTGAAAAAAGTCGAACCGATGTTGTGGATTAAATTATGTTACAAATCTCACCCACGAACATGTACACTGTGATAAAAAGATGGGTATTTTTTACAGTCATTTACGTCAGTTCATTATGAGGAAATTATTAACCCGTTAAATGCAATTTAGCTATTAGTTCGTTTCGTTGCCGCCGTTCCTCGCTCGATGTATCAAAACTTCGTCGATCGAAAGTGACTAATCTCCACTCATATCTGCCTCTATATTTATCTACGCAATGTTTCCAGCGTTTTCATTAATCACATCTGGTCGGATGTTTGTTACATATTCTCGTCAACTAACGATTTAGCTCTAATATAGATTTATGAGTGCAGTTTATTTAGCAACATAAATGTTCGACTACAATGCCAACCGATTGATTTATATCCCGACTTTGAATCTGAACACGCATTCAGCTTAACGAAAAATTAAACGGCGGCATGTTTTAATCCTTTCGAAGCTGCAACGGAAAATCGCATTTTTCGCATTTTTCCAAAATCTCCAATTCATGAAACCGACGAACGTAAATTTGCACGAATGTCGCAATAAACGTCGGTCTTTTAACGTTGTGCGCCCGCAGGAAAACAAATACCCAGCATCGGCGATAAAAATAAATGCGTACGTATATTATTAACTTTCGCAATTATTATGTAAATTGCCGCTCGGCATCGGCCAAAAGCGATGGAAAATTATTGGCCATATCATTGTCTACACACGCAGATCGTCGAAACTGGCTCCGATCTAATAAAACTTTAAGCTATCACTGGAAATTCAGCAGCATCTGCCTCGTAAACATTATATTTATGGCCGTGTTATCGATAATGCTGATTTACTGTTTCTGCAGGATATTGTAAAACAGCACGGCCGCTGCTGGCGCGAGATATCGGAGAGACATTGATTTCAATTGTAATTGATTTCGTGAAACTACCGCATTGGTTTTTCGAGGGGCGAAATTCATTTTAACATTCGACAGTGCGCACTGTGCACTTTAATTATTTTAATTTTCAATTAACGATTTACTTTCCGTCATAATGAATATTTCCATTATTGATGTCTGCTCGTACATAAAATGTGTTCATGGTTTTTAAAATTCATTTTCTATTTATTTTGTGACATGGTCGGAATCAAAATTTACTTCGACAAAGCTGCTACTAGGAAAGAACTTAGCGATGGCGAGGATCTTAAATTATGGGGAATGTGTTAATATATTATCTCGTGGTGGTTACGGAGCCATCCCACATTAATTTTTTTCTGGAGATCAATTTAGATATTAACCTATCATCTGCCATCTTTCCTGATGAGTGGATCGCTTAACTTCTGGTCGACATTGATAACTTTAATTGTGCAATGCACGCGTTGATGAGATACTTCCACCTGTCACCTATTAAACGTAGGACTGGATGGTCTAACTATACAAATCGTATTTAAGACTTTTGAGACGATCTTGAAAGAAGACTCCAGATTAGTGCATTAGTGCAGAAGAAGCAACTTTTAGTTGAATTTGGAAGTACTTGCTTCTATACGTGCATTCATGCATACATATCAAAAGATTTGCCGAGTAATAGAAAAGATCTTGTGCATTACATCGCACGAAATTTGGGGAAAAAACTATGACGAAACTTTCCATATATAAATCATTAAATAACTTTATGAAAACGAACAGTGAACGAACCACTTCAATTCAATGATTTTGTATGTCGATATATGGGCAATGCCTAAATTGAGCATTCCAAGGCAAATTAACCCAACTGTATTTTAAAGATTTGCAATAAAAATGTTTGTTATAACACTAGTGGTTTGGGATGTGTGCTGCTTATGTTGCCTTTGCTTAAAACGTTGATTATACATTATGCTACATTGAAATATTAAATCAACAGAGTTTGGGTTCGATAATATGATGTAATCTATTTCCGGTTATATCTTAATATATTCAACACTACGAGCCAAACAAGCCCAAGGCTTGATAACATGTCCTTCTCCACTCTTGTTTATTATCTGCTCTTCTCCGCCAACTACTTATTGCAACTTCTTCCAGTTCCTTCTCTACTGCTTATAACCATTTTTTCGTCTTCATGTTGCATGTTTGTCTTATTTTCGTCTTCATGTTGCCCCGTCCCCCTTTAAACTTGCTTTGGCAACCAAACCCAAGCAAATCCAACCCAACTCAACCCATCCTAACCCAACCCAACCAACCATTGATTTTTCTGGCCCCGTTTCATCCTTTCCCTATTAAACTTTCCAATCTCCTGTAGCCAATTTTAAATATTGCACGCTATCATCTCCTCTCCAGCGATGTTCTTTATGCACCTTTGATTTTTTTCTCATTCTTCAACAATTCTGCTTCAATGCATATGTCTGCCATTCGAGCGTAATTAGTTTTGCCTTTAAAAAAACTCTACTCATTCTCCCATTATAATGACATATTTCTGTCGTCCAATTTCCCTTCCAATGTATTTCCATAACTTCTATAAGTAGATTTTGATTTTCGGTCCAGATTTCAATTCATGTGATGAATTGTTCCTGATTTTCATTTTCTCAATGTTTTCGTTTTTTACCAATGTCTTGCATTTTACAAAGTTTTCGTCGTTATTAACTGAAACTTTTTCTAATGGGTTCCCATCCCTCAATCTTGGGTTGGGTTAGCTTTTTTAAACGAACACTAACATTTTTCAAGGTTAATATGTATTAAAATGTCAATAATTTAAAGTCAAAAAATTTTAAAATAATAAAATTAGGCTGACTTGGATTTGGGTTCGGTTGCGATATGCTTGTCTTCAATTGTTTTCTTCATTTTGGTTATTTCGAAAAATGTCTAGAAGGACTCTTTGACAGCCCCGTGCCACTTGTATTTCGGTGCAATTGTCAAAGAGGACAAAATTGTTAATATAACAACAATTATAAAAATATTCATGTCTGTAAAATTGGGTTAGGTTGGGTTGGCTTCTCTTGGCTTGGATTGGGTTCGGGTTGAGTTGGTCTGGCTTGGGTTGGATTGGTTTGGGTTGGGTTGGTTTGGGTTGGATTGGCTTTTTCAAAAATCTGAACAAAACCCAATACAATCTAACCCAGCTCAACCCAAACATGTTACAATTGTAAAAAACTTCAGAAACTTCTAATTTAAAAAAATTCGAAATTGTAAACATTGAGTTGGGATTGCAACAAATCCCAATGTTGCAGCAAAAATTTGAAAAATTAAAAGTTACAAGGAAAATAAAATTGCATTTTGAACATATTTGAAAAATTCTCAATTAATTTTATTAATTTATTAAAAATATCATTAACACTATTTTCATTAGTAAATATTAAAGTAAAAATTATGTTTCGCAAAAATACCCTATAGAATTTTGGGCTTATTTTGTCAAACTGTCCTTCAGAATAGAATAGAATAGAATCAAGAATAGAATTCTTGGTATCTCTTTCCATTCATATTGTGATATATGTTAAGAAATGTTTGAGAACAAAGATGACTTTTCGTAAAAATTAATTATAAAATTTTGGTGTTATTTTCTTAGAGTGCCCTTAACATACCTTTTGCTATTTCATATGAAAGATGTGTTGGAACTACTCTGCCGGGCTGTCCTTGATATATCCCTTGATATATATTTTCGGGTGTATTTTAGGGTGTATAATTTTTAATACGTACCTGGATTTTATTGTTTATCTGCAATACATAAGCCAGGTAATTCGTTGAAACCTATTGTTTCAGGTATTAACTCACCGACTTATTTGCTTTCTAAATTGTTAGCGATTTTTTTTTTAAATCTTCAACTGTACCCTTATTAGAGTAATGTTTAATATAATACTATAATAGATACCGGTAACATCGACTCAGATGTGACTAGTGAAGCAGCACAAATTTTTCATGGCCATGCGTTTTACAATTTATATGCACTTGCAATTTACATTATAGCTTTCAGCAAAAAATGTCATCTTTCAATGTTCTTATCGATCGTTTGTTAAGTTTTCCACTAACAGGAGAGAGATATAACACCGAATTCGGATTTATTAAAAACGCCGCGATTGACATTGGCTTCGACGCGAAAATAATAACTAACCTTATTAAAAAACACAATCATAGGAGCACAATTTCAAATTCCATTTGTCTACTACATCAAAGAGATCGAGGCAGCACAATTGTTTGTTTACCATATGATTCAGCTTTTAAAAAAATCAATAAAACTTTCTAAAATCGTAATAAATCTAGTAACTCTGAAATTCCGGAAATGCCAAAAATAAAATTGAGATAGATCAGAAATTTCGAATATATTAGATAAATTGTAAAGTTTGCCGGGCAAAATATCACCTGCTACAAAGAGCACATCACACATTTTAGGCTCAACAGCCATGAAATATCAAGCATAGCTCAACATTTTTTTAAAACAGTCCACGCATTACTACCAAATAGTCTTAAATTAATTAAAGATGTTCAAAATTGTAAAGAATTAGATAGTTAAGAAAGTACTTTCGCACAAAGAAACAAAAATTAATTAATGAATTCTCGACAATGGACCTATACCTCAGTCCAGCTTATTTTAAATATTTGGTTTATGTTAGATTAGTTTTGCAAATCTACCCAAGTGAACGTTACACTACAAGTTTATGAGTATAAATTAAGGTATTTTTAAATTTAAACTTCTACTAAAGAGGGCTTAATGGTATGCTTTCTTTAAAATTATCGATTTTATTTATAAGTTTTTCACGTGTATAACTTTTAATGGTGTGTTTCCTGCATTTATATGTATTTATTGATATTTTTCTTGTCAGACGAAATTACTGATTGGTTTCGTAACGGAACATGAATTACACACATGCAATTTGCGCTTAGAAATCAACTCACACGTATCTCGATTTCATGCCCAATTACTGTGCACAATTACTTAACAAAAACTTACGAACAATTCTCCTAACTGCCACACACTTCCTCAATATAAATGGTAAAAGTTATTCGACCATCCGTCCCAGTCTTAGCTAAATCCGAGCGACGACGCGGAGTGAAAGCGCGCAAATATGTGCCATATGATAATATAATAAAACGCCGCGCATAATCGCACAATTATGTTAATTGCTTAAGACGAATTATGTGCACACCGTACACGCCGTACTCTCAAAACGCGCGTTTTTGCCAACCGGCGGAAATAAGCAGAGAACGGGGCAACGCGCAACTCGCAACTCGCAACTTTCACTAAAACTGCGACTCGTGAGCGTGAAGTACTTGATTGTTTCATTAGAATTAAAACGGGAATTTCAAATGTCAGCCGCATTCCGCAAACGCCGTAGTCGAGGAATTTTTATTCGCCAATGCGAATTTCGGCAACTGCAGTAATTTCAGGAATTTGCTGTTACTTTAATGAAAGTGCCACTGGGTAATATTTAAAATTCACGACTGTTGACATAACATTGACAACGATGAGTGATTTTTTGGAACGTGGACTTCAATAACAGGCTCCTGCCAATGAAAAAAGACGCGGGAAAATTGAGCAAAGGAATTCTGTTTCATCAAGACAACGCTCCTGTCCACAAAAGTCATGTTGCCATGAGCGCTATTCTGAACGCAGGATATGAATTGTTTGAATTGTGTTTCACCAGACCTGGCCCCTAGTGATTTCTTTCTTATTTCAAAAATTAAAAGAATATCTTCGATTACCAGATAATACGACGGTAATGACCTGATGACGGCCGTAAACTACTGGTTGGAAGAGCAATCGAAAGAATTGTTTTCCAGACGAATCAAAGGTTTAGAGCATCGTTCGACCAAACACGTCGACGTTCAGGGAGACAAACAAACGTTTGATAGTTCTTCAATTTGTTTCCTTCTATGTCGTTGACGAAAGCTCACATTCTGATTAATTTGGTACAGTTTTTACACCTTAGGGTTAATTAATCCACCCTTTCGTTCACGCAAACCAAATCGGCGTATTTATTAACAAATCCGTGTGTTCCTCTAATTAATTACCCTGTACCCGTTCACACAAAACAATAATTACACGAGTCGTTTTCAATTCGACTCATCGATCGGGATTGAAATTGGAAATTTAACCACTTTAACGGGACTGCACGAGACTTAATAAATCACATAAATTTGGTGGCTCCCGCCCGCCGCGCCGTAAGCACTTCATATCCACTCGGAAATTTCAATCCAAGAAATCTCGATTAAGGGACATATAAGCTGCTTATCTTTCGATTCGCGAAAACAAATGGCGATGACATATCGCGAACGCGCGAAATAAATTCCGCGATTTATTTCCGCAGACTGACGCAAATGCATTTGTAATTAATGATGAAACGTTTGCAAAAAAAAATCGCTCTCCTATTGAAAAAGTCATTTGGCATCAATCGAAAGCGCCGATCGTCGAAATTAATTAATTATGTCGATAAAATCGCTGAAATGAGTTCCAATGAATTAGTTAATATTCGGAAAGTGGTCGTCGTCTATCGACGTTCAGTTATCGGAATAGAAGTTAGTTGTTTGCATAAACATTAATTGGTAATTTTTGCCATAACTGTGAGTACACTAAATCAATAAAATAATTATATTAATTGTAAACGAGTTTATTATTTTTTAACTTTATATGCATTTAAAAAATTATAAAGATACCTAGTCAGACGCCACCTACCCACAAGTTATCAGCACCAATTTTTATTTCTTTAGAAATTTCACCATTCTACGTGTATTACCCCGAAATACTATTCGATGCATGAACGTACAGACTTTTCAGAATGACAATGTATATAAATTAGAAAAAAGCGCACTTTTAATTTAAGCCAATAATTAAAACGCCACGTAATCTGCCAATGGAATCACTTCGATAAAATTTAAATTTATTACTTCCGTTTGAATTGTTCACAATGACGTGCTGTTTAAGGGCGCAGTCGCTGACTAGTGGGATCCATTAAAACAAATCGCTTTTCTAGTGCGTGTAAGAAATGTTTAATTATCAAGAGCGCATTTGCGATGCTCTTATTTCTCGGCAATAATTTTGAAATAACGTGTTTTGAAATGTGGAATGTTGCATTTTTAATTGCGTTAGTTGGAGGTCAACTTGTGCAAAAGAAAATGCGGCTTAATAACACGAGAACTGGAATTTAGATCGAATTCCGCCGGATTTTTTATTTTCGTTATTGCGGTGCAAATCTTTAGCGTTTTGTATCGATAATGAGCGCTTATAATGCCATTCAAGTTTAATTACCTCGAGCGGCGAAAAATTTTCACGCACGGCACAATGGAAACGAATGTTGTGAATAAAATTAAAGCAGCGGTGCAAGACTTGTTTAAAAACAATTTGATGGCAAAAAAAATTATGATACTAGCAGAAGATTATTTTTGGACAACTATTTTATTGCAAAAGTTCTTCATTACATTTTTATTGTTTACGTATAAAACCCAACAACCGTTGAACATTAAATGCAATTACTAATTATGAGTAGTTTAATAAATGCAATCGTAATTGCGCAAAGTAAAACAGATGTCGAACATAAATATCTTTTATCGTCAACTAATTAATATTTATTTCAACTTAATATAATTTAACATAATATTAACGATCATAAGTATTTTATTTAGATATTAAAATGCGAGTAAATACGTGTAATAAATTTCATGTGAAACATTATTTTTGTCGAAAAGTTTCTATGCGACCACCAATAAATGTTACCACCTGAACGAGAATTCTTACCTCCAAATTGTTGTGAAAAAATGTAATTAACAATAAAAATTTGTTAAATTTCCTTTATTAATAGCACATTTTGCTACTGATAAAGTAGTTAACAAACATTGTTGGTCTTGCTCAAATTATAAAATTTTCAATAAATGTGTCTCCATAAACTCAATAAATTGATTATTAAATATAAAAATTCAATTACGTTAAGTCGATGAAGATTGTCAAATGCAAAAATACAGAAGTAAACAAAGAAGGACAATCGAAATGGAAGAAGGAAAAAAATAGAAAACCTAGAATAATGGAATGACGCACGATGAACGATAGGAAAATAATTGTAATGTAAAGAAAATGTGAAATTTTTATGCAAATTTTCGCAGCAAATCGTCCGAAGCCAATACAATCCCATCCAACCAAATCCAATCCAACCCAATCAAACCTAATCCAACCCAATTCAATCAAATCCAATCCAATACAATCCAATCCAATACAATCCAATACAATCCAACCCATCCCAACCCAATCCAACCCATCCCAACCCACTCCAACCCAACCCAACACGACACAACCCAACCTGTTAGCGAAGGATAAAATTTTCTTAACTGAATACAATGCAAATCATATTAAATAAAGGATATAAAACGTTAGAATGTCGTGTCCTCAGTTACAGAGAATAAGCCCATCGTAGGTACATAAATTAATTAGCAATAAAAAGACAAACCAATTTAATTAATCAAAAATTAAAAATTAATAAATCTAAGAGAAAATATAATACATAATACATATAAATGTATCAATGTTTCATTTACGATCCATAATTTTTAAACGCTAATAGAAATCCTGTGGCTACGCCATAGTTACAATTATATATTTTTATAAAAATAAAGAAAATAATTACACGGGTTTTGTGGATCACGTATTTAAATTCCGTGGTTGTTCTTATGGCAAAACAGAGTATAAACCAACCTTACTTAATTCAATCTAATAGTTTGATAGTGAAGACATGGACATTAATAGGCAGCACTATTGGTTTATATTCGTCGGTGCCAAATCTGTAACAGCATATTTCACTTATTTTGATGGAAAATTAAGAAGACAATTTCAGGTCCCCTTAGGTGCGAAGTTTCATTAATTTGTAATAAAACCCAAACAAAAGGGTGGATCACATAAATATTTTAGTTCATAGTCGTACTACGTAAGCAGACTTCTGCAGAGTTAGTCAAATATAAAACCCAAATTATATCAAACAAAGAGGTGAAGACATTGGTATTAATTTGGAAATCTGAATAAATCATAAATGGTTACATCTTTGTGTCAAGTTGAGGAGGAATCTTTAATGGAAAATTAAGAAAATAATTACACCAGATTGTTGTCTCAACGTGACACAAAGTGTAACCATTAATGCTTTATCGTTACATCAGTGGCATGTGTGCGAAGCTCTTCCTCCTCTCATTAAAAAAGGTAAAATAGAGAATGGGTCAGGTGAAAATTTAGTTTCGTGGTCTTTGAAACGTATGCCATAACTCTTAAAAAAGGATAATCTAACCTAATTCAATCAAATCCTAGGTGAAGACATTTTTTTCGAAGATCTGATGCTGGCATTGTTTAGTGCCAATTGAGCAGAAATTTTTAATAGCCCTCAAGTTGAGCCCTAAATTTGCAAAGTTATATGATATGTAATTCAATTCTAATGAATGAAACCCTTTCGGTAGTATAATTCAACGATGCCCTAATAAGAATGTAGTCGAAGTAAAATTACTTATTAATGTAACCTAGTTACTCTAGTCACGAAATTTCCTAAACGTGTTCGTCACTCTCGACAAAATTAATAACTCGTGGAACAAAGCACACCTCATCGCCAATCCAAATAACTCAACAGCATGGAACGAATTTTAAAACGAAATTATCTAGACCTTGCAGATCTAGTAATGTCTAGTAATAACTTCATCACTTCTCGTGCACATTTTTCATTAAAATTCAAAAGCAATTTCATACGACCTGTAATACGAAGCTTAAAATTATCATAAAATCTATGAATCAAAAGTCTCTGTCACCTTTTTTTGCAGTTTCGTGGTCACCACTTCCTTTGATATTTTGCTATTTGACTTTGCTTTATTAGAAGTGGGCCACGATTATCTATTACGATATAAAGAAATAAAAAAATAAGGACAGAAAAAAGGGCTAAGGGAGGTGGCAAATAAGAAACGGCAAGAGCAAGAAGTAGAAAAGCAAGAACATAAAGAAAGAGAATTATTGCAAGGTACAGGTGTGGAAACGAGGAAAAGACCAACAAGTACTGGATGAATGATGAGTACAGGAAAATCGAATTATGTAAGGAAGGAGAAGATAAATGGGAGAACTGGATGCGATGGTGTAAAGAAGAGAAGATGGAGGAAGAGGAGAAGAGGAAATGAGGGGATTCTTGGCAAAGCTAAATGAATTGAAGGAGGAGAACATAAGAAGGATCTTGGAGGAAATGCAGGCAGGGGAGGATATCAAGAAAGATAGGAGCCGGGAGACGAAAGGGGTAGACTGGGGGGAGCTAAGATGTAAATGTAAAATGTAAAGTGAAAAAGCAAGAACATAATGAAAGAGAATTATTGCATGGTACAGGTGTGGGAACGAGGATAAGACCAACAAGTACTGGATGCATGAGGAGTACAGGAAATCCGAATTATGTGGGGAAGGAGAAGATAAATGGGAGAACTGGATGCGATGGTGTAAAGAAGAGAAGATGGAGGAAGAGGAGAAGAGGAAATGAGGGGATTCTTGGCAAAGCTAAATGAATTGAAGGAGGAGAACATGAGAAGGAGCTTGGAGGAAATGCATGCAGGAGAGAATATCAAGAAAGATAGGAGCCGGGAGAAGAAAGGGGTAGGCCGGAGAGAGCTAATATGTAAATACAAGGAATGAAACATAATGTATTGTAAATAATTATGCCAATAATTTTTTTATAGAGAAAAAGAACAAGAATTTCCTTCCTTTTTTCTATTCTCCTTGCAAAAGGAAATACAAAATATGGAAAGACGTAAAGTAGGAAACGGTAAATGCAGAAAATCTATTATTATGACAACAAATAAAAGCATATAAAACAGTTTATGGAAAGAAGAAGAAGATGAAGACTTCGTGCACCAAAAGGATGATTATCTAATAAACAATAAATAAAATCCATAACCCTGTTCAATGTCAATGTCAAATTTTTAATGGACAAAAAATTCTACTTATTTTCTAGACAAAAGTGGTTACTGTCCACTGTAATGCAAACAGTTTTCAAAAATATTAAGTGGTAAATATATTGGTAAACTGTGACTAAGGTATCGCACATTTTATCGCTACCAATAAAAGAACACCTTGTAACGAATTAAATTCAATGAGGAATTCTAAAACCATTCATGAATCCAATTTTTGACCATGTAACGCACCTCATTACCATCTGAACAAAATTTTCATACAAAATAAACTCCAGATGGTCTGTGGTATATAGATATTTGGAGCACTCATGGTTGATATAACTTCCCAATTCACTTTTTCAAAAATATCGTAAAACATTAATTGTGTGCGACATGCTTGTCAAAACTGACACGATTTAATTTTGCAATTGATATTAAACGCAAAATTAATTGCCCTGATCTTAAGCATTTTAGCAATTAGCATTTGAAGCTTTCTTGTATGTGTGAGTCGATTTCTTCTGTTAAAATGTCTTATATGTGTTAATGAATTGTTAAAGATAAGTTGTGCAAATTGCAAATTTTATCTAGTAAACGTACAAAGATACGTTTCATAACTTAAGTGGATTTCGCAAACATTGGCCATTTCTTGTCGAGGAGCTGAGGATAATGTCGTAACGATTTATTTACTTAATGTTCCCAGCATTTCATGCATGATTTACATCGGTATAGAAATATTTATGCTTCGTTCATTTAATTTGCTATTAATTTTCGTATTTATCAAATATTATAAGTAAATCATAAATTTTAGTAATTTATAAAGAAAATCTTTAAATTTAATTTGTTTAATTTTTATCATTTGTAGATTTATTTTTCGTTGTTTCCATTAATGCTTATTACGTATCTTTCCTTGTCTTATTGTTATTATTATTTTGCTTTCCTTTTTCATTTGTTTTCTTCCTTTAATGAGTTCATTTCACTTAAATCTTATTTTGACTATTTATTAACTTTAATTAACTTTTGTGTGAATCATACAATAAGTGCAGAGAACTTTAAAGGAAAACTTTGGTAATATTTATCAGTTCGTTCTGGACGTAACCAGTCCTTAGTTCTTAATATAAATTATATTCTAGGAGGGAATACTAAGTGGTTTTTGGACAATATGTTTTTTAAATTACAAAAATTGATTATGTAAATTGACTGTGACTTGCTGACGAATTCAAACAAAATCATACTACATTACAATTCATTATAAAATATAAATGTAAATTGTCGACGAACAAAATAAGCAATTTCGCAAGTTTCCTAAGTAAAATAATGCAGCGATAGTTTAATACATTTTGGGAGAGGTACAAAACCACCCCATTAATATTTATGAAAGCAGTTATATTTAGTTCATGTTCTTTCCGACGTATTTTAATTTATGAGCGATAAATTAAGCTATCCTCAAAGTTTCCCCGACGTTAACAGACGAAACTTTCGTCTCACTTCCTCGGAAGCACTCCCAACCAAATTGTTTTCAATTTCGAACGTTTCACCTCGCAGGATACGACATTCGTCATATTTAATATTATTTTCAGCGATGCAAGGTAATAAAAAAAAAACACAACTCACAATTAAATCGATGTTAATAAATCGGCCGTGTTTCTAATGACGAAGGAATAAACATCGCATTCGATCACCGCGCGTTTTCTTAAAAATACCGCAATACCTGCTACGCCTTGTAATAACTTCATAAGTAATTTTTGCGGCCGTCAAGGTTGTTTGTCATTCCGCGCGCAACATTCAGCAAACCCAATGACATTTAACGCGAAAAATGAGAACGGTTTTAATTGAATTGCGCAACCGAGAGTTATTACATGCAACCATTAGCAAGTTAATCATGTAAATAGTACCGCATGGAGTAACGAGATAACTGTAAGAAATTCCTGCATCGCCCGTTTTAACATTAAATAATATTGTATAATAATAATGAATATGCAATGGAGAATTATTACATGTGTATAAATTACATGGGCGTTCGTTGTGTATAATCGTGCGTGATGGCGTTTCTACCGGCATGGAATGGGTTGAAATGATCGTGTATCGGTAATTGTTTTTAAATTGGGCGAGTGTATAAATTTAGGGATAAAATTTAGTAAAAATCCATAGGCAATGCAATCCCAAGTTGTGTTAATTAATTAATTCACTTAATTTATAAGTACTTCTGCTGAAAATTACGAATTTATTCAATTGATTCTTTGACCTCAATGGTCCATCATGTGAACTTGCAAGGAATAAACAATCAAACGGATAACACTAACCACAGCATTTAAGGTTCTTGTGCAGAATAAATCAGAAAACCGGTGTTTGTATTTTTTTATGTTAATAATTGCTTGATGGCTGTGCTGCGCATGTTGTCTTTCTGCACAAAAACTTAACAACTGAGGTTTGTTTTGTCGATCTGATAGTCCTGCTGGTGAATTCATTTGATAAACAAAGAAACAGTTATAGGAGATTTTAAACCACATTCTTTTTACAAGTCCAACCCATTTAGACGCCCAAAAACATTACATAATAAAAGTCAACAGTTTGTATTTATTTTGACGCTTCGGTAAGTTCATTAATATTAATTTTGATCCATAACGTTTCGTGTTGTCCCTTTCATTTATAATTTTCGTTTCCTGTTAAAGCCCTTCCAATTTCCCTGTTTTTAATTGTTCAACTTCGTTAATTAAATTGTTCTGCTACATATTCAAATCATTTTTGTTTATCAGTTCTTGGGATATTTAATGCTGTTCCGAACAAGAGTATTTGTTGACTACAACGGCAATACAAATATAAAATGCCAATGAATAATGTAAATAACATTACAGAGTAGGGATATATGTATGGAATATGTGCAGAAAGGGATTAAATTGTAGATAACTTTAACAAACCTGATGGTTAAGAACCCTATCCAACAATTGCAAATAAAATTCTCATTGTTATATTAAAAACGTTCCATCTCCATACAGTTGAAATGTCAAACAAAATACGTTGAAGGAACAAACCAATCTGACACAACAAGAAGAACCCAACAAAGTAATCTTCAAATCAATGACAAATATAGTTTGATTTGTTTTGACATAAGATATCTTAGATGGATTACTTGAAAATTACGACGAAAATGGAATTAATGCGGCGGAAAAATCTAAATATGCCTGCTGGACCATCTCAAGACAGTTTAACTCAAGGCGCAACAAGAAGAACTCAACAGAGTATAGTACAAGTCAATGACAAAACTCATATTAGTCTTTAATTTATATATTACTATTCGTTTTAAAAAGATATTCTAAATAAGACGCCAAACAAAATATTGTATTGCATAAACGCGGTGGAAAAATCTAAAAATCCTAAAATCCCGGCCATAATATTTTAAGCGCCCGATGAAATAATTAGTGGGGACGAATTGCAACGATGCAACGTTAACAGCAGTCAAAAAGATAGAGGATTTATTTTCTACGTGCATGTGGTCTCGCTTCTTTTGAAATAAGTCAACCTGTAATATCTCATAAAAACATTTTGTGTAAGAATCGCCAGGTAACAGATTCTCCAACCAAAGTCGTATTTGACCCAATTTTATATAATTTGTAACGTTATTACTTGCTTTTGTATGTCAACATTATTATTAGCTATTTCACGGTTCACTGTAAGTAGTCTCAGCTGTTTGTGGTGGTTTGTATTGGTTTGTGTTGGTAATTGATTGGTGTTGCGCGAACGGCAAACTAATAATATTTTAGAAATATTATGAAGGTTCTTTAATCAATTTCCAAAGTTATGATAACATACAATTTCTTTACATAAGAATAGTAAATTAAATTCATGAAGCGACTACATTTTAAGAATTTTTCTTAATGATCAGTTTTGGTGCTTATGATGGCAATAAATATTGATACTACAAAAATAGTTGTATTTGACCTAACAACCGATCAATCAAAGCACACATAACTTATTTTTATTTAACGAAGTTTTTGGTGAATTTGTGTTCATTTATAAGGTATAATATTTAATTTTTCAACGTATGATTCACAAACTGCCACAAATTATTATTTCAAGAGTTGTTTTATTACCTATACCTATATTACCTATATAGGCTATACCTCCCGTCTCCGGTCTTCAAAAAGCTCCTCCACTACCTCACCTCTTTCAGGTATTCTGAAGAAAAATGTCGTTTTGTGAAAATCCTTTTTTTAACTCAAGGAAGAGATAATAATCACTCGGTACCAAATCCGGGGTCTAGGGTGGATGTTCTATGTCTATAAACCGCAGTCGTTGATTATATCTCGGACTTGGTGAGCTTTGTGGACTCTGCAACTGTCATGAAGCAGCATAATCTTTTGATCACAGTTCTGGGGCCATTTGCTTTATGGCATTTTTCAACTTTCTGACGGTTTCCTTATGACTTGTCCCATTATTGTAGAGACTTTTTTCATCTAGTCAATTTGTAAGATTCCTTCTGTATCATAAAACACAGTCGCCATGAGTTTCCTCGATGTATTCTGCGTTCTTGCCCTTTTCGGAGGCGAAAATCCCTTGTGGGCCAACTCCGTGGATTCTTGTTTTGCCAATGGGTCTCATTGATACATCTCATCACGTGTTATAATTTTCGAAAAACGGTCTTTATGGTTCATATTGTCGCCCCAGATATCTCTACTGCAGCGGCAATTCATGAAATTCTAGTTTTGCTATCGCTCAGCTCTACTTTCCAGCCTCCAGTTAGTTTGGTTTAAATGTTTTATATTTACCTTCTAGTTCTGGTTCTTCCTCGTGGGTTTGGAATTTTCTTGAAAGTATTTCTTGATAGTTTCCTATGAATGTTTGGTTTTTAAATTTATGGCAATTTTTTTTTACTTTCTCTTCTTTTCTCTGTTTCTTATTCTCTCCGTGCTTTTATGCCGCAAAAAATAACAGTTAAAATTGATTTCGTCAGTTTACCGGTGGCTACGTGACAACTTTATTTGGTAGATCCTAGAGAAAAGATTTCAAACTATATTTGTTACGAATCAAATTTGCCTAATAATCGTTAATTGCTTTTCGACAGACCAATTGTTTAAGTTAACTATATTGCAAACATGTGGGTTACTAAAATTTAATAAGTTATTAAAATGTATGATCTAATGCAAACGCTTAACGATAAATGATAAGCAAGAAATAATGGAAAAGAAACAAGGATTACTTTGACGTTTATTTTAAAAAGAGCTGTGCGCGCGACGGGTTTTCGATCCAATATATTCTAAGGTAGTAATTGGTTTTGACCAATACCACCGTATACACGTATATTCGATTTAATAATAATAACTTCTGGCGTCAACATTAAAAACAATAAAAAATAACAAATGGTCAGTTATTTTCAAATTAGCAATATTTACCAAATCTATTAGTAACAACTGGCAGAACTGAAAGTAACTAGATAACAATCAAATTATATTTCAAACAGGGCAGTTTGTAACTAAGTTTGTCGATAAATTATTTTAAACAGAGTAGTTTGTGAGGACTTTGAATTTGTTAATTTAGTTGATATTGCCCCGCCCTAACGTCCACACGTTCATTGGTATTAAAATAAAATTATGACGGCTTGGAACAAATACGTGAGAGTCACTTAATTTTGTAACAATTTTAACATTATATATTTTTTACAATTTTGCCAAACTTAAAAAATTAACATTTTGCACATGAGGGGAGATGTACAGACTTTCAAAGTAATTTTCGGATCCTTGAATTTGAATTATTATTTAAACTATTGTTCTGTCTGTATATGTCCAAGTCAGCATAAGTTCGAGTTTTAAGAAAAATTTCAAATCAAAGCAAAGCTGAAATCATTAAATAATGGAATATCGTAAAGACGAACATTTTGAATTGTGGTCCAAAAGTGTTATGCGGTGAAAGGACATACATAGTAACCAGAACAATCGAATCTACGATATACGATCCCTAATAGTTATTAAGTCCTTGAATTGAAACAGTCCACATTGTTTGTGGTTCACTTAGTGGATCAGGGCTGATTCGGTTTAGTAATTGAGTCTTACTTTGGATCGACGTGCAAACCCACACAACATTTTATGCGTGGGACGAGTCGCAATAAAATCGGCTCACCGACTAATGCACAATCACAAAATCGAATTCACAAAAATTATTAAAACAACTAGTTGGTAAGAATTGCGCGAGCGGTGAATACTAACTAGTTCTTGCACTACGTCAAAATTGCACTAATGACATCTATCGAGACAGGAAGAAGTATCTGGGTCTCCTCACATGTATTATGTTTTCATTTCAATTTTGCTGTATTATTGAATGGAATAAAAAGATCAATATATTTTTACAAACCTATATAAATAATTTATTTTCACCACGACTTGTTCTATCAAGTTCATTAAAGAAATTTATTAATACTTCACTTAGTTGTAACCTCCCGTTCGATGCAGATCTGACGGTGGATTTTTTAGTGTTGTGAGATTAGATTAAAAATATTTGAATGAATAAAATTACGTAACGAACTTATAATATTTGAATGTACGTCCAACGCAATCGAACCCGATCCAATCCAATTAAGTCCACGTCAATCCAACTCAACCTAACCCAACCCACCCCAACCCAACCTGATCCAATCCAACTCAATCAAACCCAACCCACCTTAATCCAAACACAATAAAACCCAATTTATGTGCTTGTGATTATCAGTTGCGCGAAAAAAATGATTTAGCATAGGAGAGCAAAAGTTGAACTAATAGAAGCGATTCCTGACACCAAAAGCTGAAAATGTGAAACAACGAATCAGGTAAACTTTTTTAAAAGTTCATAATTTTTGCTTAAATTCAAAATCATTGTTTTTTTCGCACGACTGATAATCACAAGTGCGTAAGTAATTTCTCGTAATTGTCATTTTTGCAGATTCAAGAAATAAATCAAATATGTCCAAGTAAGCGTCGATCAATCTGTGATAACATTTCAAATACCATTAAATAATTATTTCTGTTAACTTACATGACAATTTGTCACCCGATGTCTTGTGCATGTTTAATCCTCCACATTTTTTTCCTCCTAACGATTGGCACCCTACATGCGGGCAATTATATAAATTAAGCGTTTCCATCATTCTAGTTTCTGCATAATATTCCAATAAATAAATAGGACATCATTCGCACTTGTCCTTTAAAGCTTTTTCTTCCTAATTTTTATTAGTTTATTTATTCTCAATTTATTCTTCTCCATTTATCGAATGTTTTTCATTTATGGCGATTGTATTCTTCTCCAACTGAACAAACCAGAGTAGAAAAGAGAAGAGTAGAAGTCTAAATGAGAGAAATAAAAGCAGAATAAAAATGATTGCACTTATTTGAACACTTTTGTTATTTTCTCTTGCTTTCCTTTGCAATTTTTTTTGTTTATATTTATTTTCGTTTAGTCTTCTTAGTTTATTTCTGATTATTATTTTCGTTGATGTTCATTGATACTTTTATTTATTTCCTTTTTTCGATGATGCTTCCATAATTTTTATGTCTTTACATAGTAGATTTTTTCTTATTACGAATTTTACTACGATTTTTTCAATGCATAGTGTTTCCTTTTTCGTCGGTTTATATTTTCTTTTTCTTTGTTAATATTTGTGATTGTTTTAATTCTTTCACCACGTAGTTTATTTGTTTGGGGCTCCCTTCATCTTTTTTATTTCCCAGGTTGGAATTTTGATTTCCGGTTCAATATGAACGACAATTGTCCAACAATTATTATACTTGCAACCTATCTACTAATTTAATTTTTAACTTTTAACAATATTCCCATTTATCTTCTCATTTGGCTTGGCCATATTTTTAAAGTCTTTTATGTTTGTCTAGTTACGTTTTGTGCATATGTGTTTGGTTATTTAATCCCAGTTAGCAAACTCCAAGACTGCATCTAAATGTTTTAAGTTTTAAGATTTGTTGATATTATGAAACTGCATCTCCGCAAGAAACTTCATCGTCGATGCGATATTTGAGTTTGGATCTAATAACATTAGGTGTTTTAGTTCCTCCATCAGCTTATAATAAAGTTTCCATCTTTGACAATTTATAGAACTTAGTTTGCAATGAGCTGTATTTAATTGGAACGCTCTATATTTGGTATTTAAAGTGTAGAGAATTTATTTCAAAAAATACGACGCAAACCAACGGTGCTTTCAAAATAAATTATTAACTATTAATTTGTACTTGAATGCACCAATTGCTTCGTATTATTGAATCCAGTGTTGTGATTGCATCATTAAATATCTAACCACAAAGCGAAACATCATCTGAAATAATATTCACTACAAACCTTTTCATGGAATACGATTTAGTTGGATGTAGCTGGGGGCAACATTTAAGATCAACAGACCAAATGAAGTCAATACAATACAAGTATTCATCTTCCTTTTGATATCTACATTTATCCAAAATTTATTTCTATATATCTAGTTTGTTGAAATGTAATTTTACGTAATTTAATATAATTGGATTCACAAAACTAAAAATAATACTAAAAATATTGGTTTTTGACAACGTTACATAACTAAAATTTGAATCTGATATTAAAAAAAACAAGGCTTCGATTTCGGCCATGACATTTTAAGGAATTCTCGTGTAATATTTCAAAATTAAATAAAATTGACATTAACTATTTATTTTAGTGTCAACTATTGCTACGTATTGGACAAATATTTACGCACCAATTTACATGAACTATTCGTTTTCTTTTCAATTAATTGCAGTTTCTTAACAATCTGACATATGTGGTTCAATTTGTAATCACAATTTCATATCCAGTAAAACATCTCATTAAAAGTAATTGCCGTTTAATTGCCATACAGTAAGTAGGTAACAGACCGGTCATGATTTGTATAGTCCTCGAAAAGTATCACATTCATAATTCAGACCTGGACACAGATAAAACAAGAACAGCTGCAGAATGTACCAACAACACAAAACTTAGAAAAGCCTTGAAGCCTTTTACTTTATTATTTATTTAATGCCATGAATAGCGACAGCTCTACGCTCATTTATCGAAGCATTTAAATCGGATATGTATGCCGCCAATTGACGCATTCCTAACTTATTAATAACAATTTTTAAATTTTGTATAAAATTTAAATGACAATTTAAGAGGGCGCTTAAAATCTAGTAATGTTGAGCAACGTACCGGTTTAATCAAGCGTGAGCACGCACGATGTCACAGGAAGTTCACCAAGTTTCGCGAAATCCGCGGAAGTTCCGGGACTGAGAGCCCGGCAATCGCAAACAAACACGAAGTCCACGATAGACTGATCCGCGCGCTCGGTCCGGAAAGCAAGACTTTCTAATCGCACCCGCCCAGATCCCGCGCAATGCAGCGTTTCTCATGCGCGTCGTGTGCACTCACACACTGAAATCGTCTTAATTCATAAACCCTTCAACTTCGGTGTTTTGTGTCGAGTTATTTGCACGCCGAATGTGCGCATGAAATTACCCAACAAGCATTATAACACCACACACACGCGAAATGTAGTTACAGGATAAACGAGCGATGGGATTTTTAAAAATTAAGTGCGCTATGCAAAAGACAAATAAATATTAAGGATATCAAATGATGCAATGTCTATTTTTACCGCTGCTTGATCACAACTCGCAATACACGTTATGCATTTTATTTATTTTGAGTGGTTTTATTTTTTTTTTATTTTGCTTTTGTTCTTATTTACTGTCTTTTAGATAATTTTGTGATAATAAAAATTCTTTTGCTGTTAATGTCACTTATAACGAAACGATGTTGGCTTCGCTGATTTAATTGCGGATGCCCACTCTCTTCACTCTTCTCACAACTAACTTCGTGTAGGTGGTTCGTGGATTAAAAACAACATTGGAGAACGTAGTCGACCACACACTTCTCGCTTCGGTGACTGAAACTAACTTTTTATGATTTTGCAGACCCACAACGAAAACAAGGCGAAAGTAACGTTACAAAACTATTATAATTTAAAAAATAAATTAAATAAATAATTTTAAAAAATAATTATTAAAAATTGCCTCTTTATTGGGAATCTTTTTTACAATAGAAATACATAAAATCGGGTCAATGAAAAACAACGACTAACGATGACAAGAATCAAAAATTTCGGCTGATGTGAAATTTGTGTAAATTAAAGTTCAAATATTTTTAATCTCGGTTGACAATTTAAAAACGTGAGCCAGTTCCAATTAAGAATCACCAATTGTTTTAATACTGTTATCGAACAATTGTTAACGGCAAAGAGATTAAATTTAAACCAGTTAAATTTAAATCAGTTTTAAAATTAAATTTAAGTTTAATTAAACGGTGAAGGAACATTTTCAGTTACTATTATTTCGCTCAAGGTAAAATACAAACCAACAAAATGAATGGCACTTTTTTTATTTCAAGGTTTTCAAGAAATACAAGATTTTTACATAAATAAAGATAGAAACAGTAACTAAATTAAAAAGATCGTTTGTGTGTCGCCTCATTTTACCCGACCTCCTTGAAACTTCATAATTGCCAACCAACTATCTTTTTAATGGTCTTAATTACTTGTTTCATACCGCACTTAATAAAACATGAACTGAATTCGATCAATTCAATTCTCGGACGTCTTCGGGCCATGTCATTCGATCAATCAATATTGCAACACTGGCAATTTTTCAAGTCGAGTACATCCGAACTGATCCTGATATAATTGTTCGTTTTATGGCTTTTCTAAGAAACTTTGCAAATCTTGCTGATCGTTTTATAACAATTTGTGGACGATCAGCAAGTTTTATTAAATGTAACAAGGATGCATATTTTTTAATTAAATAAATTAATGCTCATACTTATGTTTGGTTCAGACGTGTGTTTTAATCTAGTTTTGTTGTCGTCGCTATTGAATTTCATTTCATTATGCACACTTAACAAATTCTGTGAAACGGCTTACCATCTGTGAGCAAATAAAAATAATTATTAAAAAAGCAAATTTGGAATACACTGCATTAAAGCAATGCAATATTGAAAAGCTATAAAATTTATTAATCAATAACTAACCGAAATTTGGCAAACTCAATGAAAATCTGCAAAAATTATAAAAAACGAAAGCGGTCCAAATGACTATGGAAAAGGAAATAAAAAGAATACAAACGAACCAAAATTAAAGTAAAATCGAACAAATTAAAGTGAAATAAACGAACTAGAATAATTGAAGGTAAGACTGAAAAGAAAAACAAACAAAATAAAATGCATGAAAACAAATCGTCCAAAATAATAGAAAAGAAATAAACAAATAAAATTTTCTAAATTCAAAATTGATACTAATGGTTAGGGGCGTTTCTAGTGCAAGTCATAATTTTGTAATTGCTTTGCCATGTATTTTTATTTGCATATTGATTTTTTCGTATTTTGGACAACTCGACACGATTTTTACTGTTAAATTCTAGATTTTTAGCGATTTGACATTTTTGTAAGTTTATACCTTTTCAACCAGTTAACATTTTTTTTCAACAAATTTATTATTAAAATTGTAACATTGACAACAATATGAAAAATTATACAGTTTCTAATTTTTGGCATTTAGAAAATATATATTTTTATATTATAATAATTTTGCGATTTTTTTACAATATTGATGAAATTATGAAAAATAAACAAAATGGTCAACATAAACTTAAAATTGCAAAAATGTCAAAATTGCAAAACTGACCAAACAAAATAAAACATTTTCATATTATTTTTGTTATTTTCGACTTTATCATCAATTTTGACTTTTTCGATAATTTGTGTGAAATTTTTGTGGAACTGAAATTGTAAAAATGGCCGACACAAGTCAAAATTATCCGCGAAACATAAAAAAATTCAAAGAAAATGTTACATTCGTTAAACTTTCGTGTTATTAACAATTGGTAAATAATTTTGGCTTTTTTGGCAATTTTTAGCAGATTTATAACTTCGTTAATTTTTAAATATTTTTGCAAACCCTTTTGATATATTTTTTAGCTATTTTAACATATTTAGGTTGGGTTGAGTTGGTCGCATTGGTCCGGGTTAGTTCGGGTTGACTTACTTGACATATTTGCGTTTTTACTATTTTAATATTCTTTACAATCTATGAGGCTAGGATATAGACTCTATATCCTTCGAAGGATTATCGAAAATTACAGAGCAACCATAAATATCATGATATATATCGCGATATGCAGTCATGGACATGTTCAGATCCAGCAGTTTTTTTTTCCTAAAATTGACATAAATTGAATTCATTGCTAATTTGCCTTGTCCTATTGGCATAAATCTGTTATCATATATGAAACATATATGACTTCGATTCTGATATTGTTTTGTTGTTGGAAGTCACCTATTTCTGGGCCAAATTTTAATTGTAAATCATTAGAGATTAATATAAAAAAAGACTGCACGTAAGACTTTAATACAGATGCTTAGGAAGCCCAGACCTCGCATCCAAATTCACAAGCTTCCAAATTTACCTGTGGAAGTGGGTTAATCAAACAAGTAGAACCAACCAGATTTACCTGTGGTCGTTAGTCATCAGGTTAACCATTAAACAAGTGGTTTCGATGAAATCAACAGTTATCACGTCTTACATTTTATGTTCACATGTGGACCAAACTCACCAAATGAGCAGGGTTTAAGTTCCTTGAGATTTATGGGAAAAATGTTTTGGATTGGGTTCAGGTTGTTGTGTATTTATAACTTACAGTTGTTTTCTAGGAACGATGAAAATTTATACATTTTGCATATCAACAATTTGAAGAGTACATACTGGAAAGGCACCACATGTGTTTTTTTCTGCAGTAAATTCAGCAACAACATAGATAAATTCAATCGGTTGTCGAATGTTTACTTTCACATCCGACGCATTGATCGCACGCGAGCAACTGACGAAGCAGATCAATGACTTAATTGCTAATATCATGCGTATTTCACTCTTGATTCTCGTGAAATTCTCGTATTATTTGCTCATATTACATCGTACATAAAAATTCTTGAAGTTTCAGCTAATCTCATTTTCCGTTGCTTGGAATTAGAAAACACAATAATTGATCTTGAATTTGTGACAACTTTTCGAAAAAATTGCGTCTAATAAAACACATTCACATCAACATCTGCCCCATAATTTTGCATTTACACTTTCGTTCATCCACAAAACTCACAAGTTTCATAAACAATGAACATTTTTTCATATTTTTTTGTATTTACACCATCTTCACAATCTTTTTAATTACATAATTTTTCTCATCAAGTATTTAATTAAAAGTTTTTGACAATATTCGACCCTAACAACTTTTCAAAAAATGCCCGCTCTTCAATGACTGACCGAATACCCCATAATTTTTGTACAATTTACGTTTATTTCAAATGATTTTAATGTCAAACCATTGTATTTTTATTCGCCAATGATCAACTATCATCTATCTAATTGCCAATTAACACAAATAATTTCCGTATAATTTTGTAATTTGCTACTTTATAGCACAAAGTCTTCTGTTTAGTAACGTCGCATAAAAATATTTCAGTGTTGTCTTTTAATGACTCTCAAATAAACGACTCATTATTATATAATAATTAAAGTCGATAAAATTCTTTAGAGAGTTCTTCATGTACCTGATACGATACCACTATCTTGCAATTAAGTCACAATAACATTTATCCATAAACGGTGAAATTGTATGGTAAAATATTGCCAATGCCGATATTTTGGAATTTTAAAGCTTGTCGCATGTGCTATTATTAGTATTAACCCGCAATGTGCATTTGTGTATAACTGTGGTGAAGTTCCTGCATCAATAAATAACATGTAGGTAAATGCGTTGGAAATCGTTAAAACATTCAAATACTTTTACGCCGACGTGATTCGCATAAATCACCATAAACTTGAAATGTTTTCACCGACTTCGCTGCCTACAAAAATCGTCATAGTTGCGAAAATATTTTCGAACGCTCCCACCGTTAATTTTACAATAAACGACTTTAATTCCCTTAAAAATATGTACGTATCCTTGCGTCGATTTTAGCACCAGATACAGAAGTGGAATTGTTAAACAAATACTTTCAAAGCAAATAGAATTCAGTATGTTAATATTTACACGTTGTTGGCGTTGAATGGAAAGGCCAAATCGAACGAACGGAACGGTCGTGGATTGTCAACGTGCCTGTAATATTTGAGTAAAATTTTTTAGTTATGTTTCTTGAGCAAATTTCAAATAATAGATACAGTTGTGCGCGTCAGTTTATTATTTTATGTTAGAGAGAAATGCTGTTGTGAATATGCAAAGGAAACGTTCATAACTTCCTCTGTTGAGACTCGTCTGCGTAACCATTAATTCCGAGCCAATATAGACGGCGTTAAATATAGATTTTATTTTCCTAATTGGAGATGCAGACGTATGGGGTTTCTAGAAACTCTTAGTAGTAGTAGTGTAGTAGTGATTATTTTTTGTTTGTTTATTCTTATTTATGCTGTTTACTTCTAAACCGCTTAAACTATCTTATTCGCTATTACCAATGTATTTACATCATTATTCAGTCTCCGTTGTCGGGTTTGCTCTGTTATAGTTGAGGATGTCCTTACTATTTTTGTTCGGATTAATTCCTAGGGGTAATTTTTCATTCACTATCGCTGTTGTGCTCTAACTTGTTGTGGCAACGTACTAAGAAGTATAATAAGTAAGTCAAAAGTCACCTTCTTTGGGTCCAGCAAGGACACATGATGGTAGATAAAAATTTCTTGCTGGCACTTGGATCCTTTTAATTTTATGTTTAAGTGTGTTAAGTACAAATATTATCACTTGCCAGGTCTCCCAACAATCACGGAAACGTTCAAATTAGAATATTGACAGTGATATTAAAATATTGCACATGAATATGAAAATATAATTCAGTATTACATAATACATCTATAATACTGAATGTTCGAGAGATACTTGTTTACTTTGCTTAGATTTGCTTATATAATTCACAGTTGTGTACATTATCTCCTAATTGTCTACACCTATGGGTACACAACAATATTTTTCACGAATATGGATATTTTAGCTTCAGGCCCACACCTAATAATACATTGTTCTTTAGAAATGTGTGACGGAATATTATTCTTATTTTTATAATTTATATATTAAGTTCTTCGAAACCTATACTAACACATAGGACTCTTTGTTATGTTCTAATTGAGTCATGTTTCAAAAGTTTATGGCACATATAAATTTTAGTTTTTATGTTGCTGTTTAGAAGGTCATGGCGAAATATTTTTATAATTTAGTATAAATTACGTTTACCTGATTCATTACTTGTAGCGCATGCGTTCTTTTAATCTTTATTTAAACATCTCGAAGATTTTGTGCAACTTTCCCACTTGTCGGCGATGAATTACGTACTTGCAAATTTATTAATCAATATCTTCAAATATCTTTTTTAAGCTAAAATACGTTATCATGACACCAAATTATTACACAAATAATAGTTGATTGTCTTTTGGATGTATTTTGAATGTTTGCAATCTCCCAGTTTCTGTGCTCAAGCATATAATATTAATAAAACTCAAACATTAAATGTGGAAATGATGTCTGGCTAACGAAGCAAAAGTGTCAGAAAAGAATAAACTACGTCGTAATAAACTGACCAATATAAATGAAGATCACATAAGTGCGAAATCCAGTAGACGATGTAGAAGAATAAGTTACAAGTGTGGAAGATGACGAACAGAGGTCGATGAAAGTAAAGTACCTAGAGGTAAGTCTAAGGGTAAATATGAATCAATAATTGACCAAAGCCAGCCATAAAGTGAGTCAAAGTATACCGAAAGTGAAATTTCTGAAAATGTGCAGGCGACACAAATTTGATAAACACGTTAACAAATGTTGAATGTGAAAGCATAGTTAGGTGAGGTCCACTTCCTTCCCCCCGCATAGCAGCTGGCCACAAGAACTCGAATATGAGTAAGTATTAATAATTTCGCGTATTTTGCCACTTTGGAACTATGTAAAAAACAGTAACAGCATTTGAACTTTATAACAATGTCTGGAAATGTTAATAATAATAATAATGATAATATGAAACTAAATCCAAATAAAAATATACATAAAGCCGCGATGGGCTATAAGGTTTATACGTTTTGTCTTTACTGTAGTATTGTAATGATGTAGTACTTATCTTAATATTTTTCTGGTCGTTGATAAATACTTACTATGCACAGCACTGTGCGGTGCTTTATTTACATAGCTAATAAACACCGCCAACGCACAATACCAAAGCCAAGAGCCGATTATATTTTATATTAGCCGAGGGTTTTAAACTAAGAAAAAATTGATTTCTTGATTTTTAATCTTTTTTACAATGTTTTTAAAATTCAAAAAGCGCTAAGAAATTGTACATACAACTTTATGAAACACAAAAGTATCAAAAAGTTATTATAACGTGCAAACCAGTCAAAAGTCAAATTTACGAAACTAAATTTTACAAAATTGACAAAAAAATCATTAAAAATTTAAAAAAATGGTCAATATTTTAGAAGTTGTCGATATTTGAGGATTGTCTAAGATCCATAAATATCAAATTTTGATTCAACATGTTGGAAAAATTGTAAAAATTTCTACATTAAAAAAAATGTCAACGTCAATTTGAAAAAAAAGGATAGAAAATTGTCAACATTGTCAAGAATGTCTACGATGCAAATATAAAATTTCAATATTTGAAAAATGAAAAAAATCGCAGAGATAAAAAAATTTAAAAAATTAAGAATTGGTTAAAATTTTGAAAAATGCATCGGAAATGTGCCAACACTAAATATTGTCAAAATTCCTTCACTAAAACAAATAAAAAATCAAGAATGTCTACGACAACAAATTGAAAATGTTCGTTGTATCATTTTCAAAAAACTCAAAAAATGTCTACATTATCAAGAATGCCTATGATGCAAAAATATAAAATTTTCATTTCAATATTTTGAAAAAATGTGAAAAAATCCAAATTATTACGAATAGCAAAAAAATTGTCTAAGATGGAAAATATGAAAATGTTAAAGGAAAACATCAAAATCAGGAAGTAGTAAAATGTAAAATAGAAAAAAATTTTCAACGTTTTGAATAAATTGTAAAATTGAAATTTGTAAAAAAAACTATCAAATCTTTAAAAATGAAAATGCAAGAACTGTCAAAAATGCAGTGTTATAAAAGTTTTCAAAATTAAAACAAAAATTCGACCACATTGATATGAAATGTAATTTTTCTTCAAGGGTAGAACATGCTGTAACAGGTAGGCGGAGAAATTTAAATTACAAAAATCAAGTTTAGCAAAACATGAAAATTATTTAAATGCCGATGAAATCATATTTCTGTAAAGGGTGCACTATTTCGTACATTAAACGTTGTAAAAAAATCGTTGCAAGAATTCTATAAAATGTAAAGCAGAAGAAATTAACTTCATTTTGAAACTGTAAAAAAATTTTAAAAATTTCAAAAATATTCTAAAAATTTTGCAGCATAATCTAAGATATCAAATTTTGTTTCTACATAAAAAGAAAATAAAAATTAGTACATTTATTTTTTTAATTGTCAACAAAAAAGTGATGCAAATATATCAAAATTTCGTTACACTATTTTGAAAAAAATAATAAAAAAAATCGGCATTGCCAACAGACTCATCAAATTTTTGTTTCAACATTTTGACAAAACTGTAAAAATTCGAGGACATGGAAAAAGATTGTACAAATTTGTCAAGATTGTCTAAGATGCATAAACATCACATTCGTTTTCTACATTTTTTTATCATTTTGAGAAAAAAAAATGGAAAAAACTATCGACATTGTCAACAATGATGCAAAAAAAATTTCGTTTAAAACCAATTAAAAAATTAAAATTTTCGCACATGGCCAAGAATGTCTATGGTGCGAGAAGATTAAATTTTCGTATCAACGTTTCGAGAAAATAGTCACATTTTTTAGGCATGTAACAATTGTAATAATTTGTTGAAAAATATTGTAAAAATTTATCAATATTGTCTAAGATAAACGAAAAAACCTGGAAGCACTAAATATAAAAAATCGATAACATAAAAAATTTTCGAATATAACAAAATTCAAGGATTCATAAATATCTTACGTTTAGAGGAATTGTGGAATTTGCTTCAAATGCAAAAAAACAAAAATCCAAATTGACAACGTTGACAATGCTGCGAAAAAGATTTCTTTTATCATTTTTTAAACCAAATTCAATCCGAAAAGATGAATGCCCAGTTAAATTTAGGCAGGGGTACACTATTATTTCAATTTATTTTGCATTGCGAATAGTTCAAATACATTTTTTTTATTAAACCTAAATACTGTACATCGTATTTTATGTTATCATCATATTTTGAGTTAGGGATTCTTTATTGTCAATTATTTATTAATGAAACTATATATCCACTTTCAGATTCGCATACGATTTTCATAAACATGCGACATTTATTAATCGTCGTCCTGTAAATCGTAAACCCTCTGTAAGGTATGATTGCTCCTTCGAATGAAAAAAGTTGTTTTAGTTTATAATATTCTATTATGGGTTATATTTTGAAAAGTATTATTATCAGAAAAATATAAAGATTGTAGTATTTGTCTGAATCCATTTCTGGTCATGATTTTACCAAAATGGTTGTTACAATGCCTGGATCATTAGACCAATAAACGTTTATACTATTTCCTTCACTTCAGATATTGTTGCATCTTCCCACTGTTTAGTGCTTTTTGCGCAGTCATATACTTATGTATGTAGTAAATTTGCATATGGTATCTAATTGTTTCTGTTACTAATAATTCAAAATCAACAAATTCACCACATTTGTTGGAAACATTTTTACACCATTGCTTCCCAACAAGGAATTTATTTTGATATGATGCCATTCTGCGTCAAATATACTGTTGAATTACTTGATTCGTTTTCTGGCTCTGAATTATCTCAAATTCACTTACAAGTGGTAACATTTTTTCTTTTTATGTTACTTGGAAGTCTGCGTCGCGTTCACCTGTATCAGCAAATTATTCAAAATCGTCGTCTTCCATTATAAAGGAGGGTGAACAAATAAATTTATAAAAAAAATAATTAATTATTGCAAAATATAACCAAACTTTGTTGTAAATTTATCTGCAAAGTTGAAAATCGAACATATGTAGTAATACGTCAATTGATCACAAAGTGCCAATTTTACATTTTTGAGGGTAAGGGAAGGTTGAGGTTGGACGTTGCCCTCAAAAAGTTAGTATATCGTCAATTTGTGTTGTGTGTCATTTGGACCACTCTTCGCATAGCAGCTGGCTGGAGGAATACTCATGCCTTAACCGCGAGAAAATAATACCAAACATTCATTGAGATTTTTTCTTCACATTTAACTATTACTACTACTATACATGCATAATTGTACAATTTCATTTCACTGAGTCATTTGGTCGGTTGGAACGTGCATTTAGTTATGCAATCCTTCCGTTACTAAACAATTCCCGCGTCGTCTTGTTAGGCATTTGCTTAAAAACCGTAATAACCATGAATGGGATTCCCCAACAACCGCACATGAGCTGGCCGCTGAAATCCAAACGCATAAGTTTTACAATGCATTATAATATCTGAATGTGTTCGTGTTTAACAAAATTGTCACGTAAAGTGCATGCAATTTGAAATTCACCATTGTGTGTACTCTCTAAACGAACTGTTTATTTAGAACTATTTGCCTGATATCCAATTAATTAAAATCAGGACCGATCGCCAAATGCTTTTGGCGATCATATTTTAACATTAATGACGTCCAATAAAATCATCCGTACAATTCAATTCACATTATATACTGTCATACAAGTACGTATTTTACGAGTTATCATAGCAATTTACGTGTTTTCGTTTATAGTTTCAGGCGAGTTAAGTGACGCCCAACTTAGGGCCATCTCTGTCAAACGCAATAGTATGAACATGTGTTTAAAATTGGTAACATTGCGTGTTTCTCACACGCAACAATAGAATTTAAATGCGAGGAATTAGTATAGGTATCCCGTTGCATTCCACCGAGGATTACGTAAAGTACAATTCGAATTACCGTAACTTCCGACCGAACACAAACGCACGAAAATAAGTCGATTGCGGACATAATATGAAGATAAAGCCAAATAAAAATTCTAATATCCACACAAAGGAGCGATAAATATCTTAGGTTTATACGTTTGTTGTTTACTGTCCGCGTGTGTATCCTTTTGTTTTCCAGGTTCACGAACGATATCACTCACCGGTAAACATATTGTGAACGCAAGACTCCGTTTTCGCTTCTTTCGAACACTCGACACTAATCTTGCGATGCTCTTTATGTGGTCATGCATCTCACCGACGACCATTCCCCGTATTTATAAAATTAAACCAAAAGGTCGCAGACGAAACCGGTAATTTTATTTTGGTTACTTCATTCGGAAATAAAGCGTAACGAAATATGATTTAAGGTTTATGAGTTGCGGTGGTTAACGAAATGTATATCGGTGCAATGAGGTGCACACAGAAATATCTAAAATATGTGGTAATAATAAAATTATAATACGTAAGACATAAAGATTTCATATCTTTTAATTGGAATTGAAGTCAATGCATTGCATAATAAATTCTTCAACGTTTGATTTAATTTAGTGGTTTAAAAAATGTCAAATGGTTCCTTTCCAAGAACATGGAGTTGAGTGAACTTTTCTCGTGTGCATCCTATTTACATATTTTCGTTATTGTGTCGTTACATTCTGAATAAATCATAAAAGTACATTTTATAACAAATGCGTTTCACCATAATATTTCTTGTAAATGTGTCGGTATATTGTGTAATTAATATATCAAGTTATCTTTAAGTTAAATTGAATAGGCTAGGTCCCTATTGTAATAATATAGAACACGTGATAATAGGCTATTTCGAACCTTCATAATAAAACTAGATATTCAAACGCATTACCTAGTTATCTGGAAAAAATATAACAATTTTGGGTCACTAAGTATGGTCCAATGAATTTTTATACGGCACAAATATTTTAATAAGCGTTTAATAAAAAAAATGTTTCGCTCCACATTAAATGTGCACAACTTTTTTTTAATATTTCACGTCGATTTTTATCGGAAGCAGATACTAATTCACTTGAGTAACAGTTAAATAACACCCAGTGCTTTAACAGCAGTTAATACTTCATGCTCTACATATACCCGACAATTAAGAAATTTTAAGCATTAGGATTCGTACGCCGTTCATCGTGGATCTCGCGTAATGAACTGCATTGTAAAATAAATTGCGTAATGATGCTCTAGTTGTTTAGCTTTGAGTTTAGAAAGTCGAAAGAATTCTTATTAATGGTCGCAACGCTCGCAGTAATTTCCTATTGCGGATTAATGGCACTGCAAACGGTCCATAAGTGATGGCTATATAATTTGCTAAGAGATTTTAGTGTAACGATGTATTCATTTCATGGGTTGGTAAACGTGCTGCGTATGAAAATATGGTGAATTACTGTCTCATCTCTGAAATATTATTAATCGCCAACTGAGGATAAGTTGTAAGTAACCATGAATAAATTCACGATTTGTTTACGCCTGGAATAAAAAGTAATTATCATTTCCGCCAAGTCGTGCCTTTTAGCTGCGGATGCCGGCCAACAAAACAACCAAGTGCATTGCAATAAAAAGTAGTTTATCCTGGCTGAAAAGTTTTTGCAGATTTAGAGCAAAGTAATTTGCAGTTATAAGTACAACGTTAAACAAGTAATAAAACGTTTAAATGGCAGTGAAACATTTAAATATAAAATTAAAATAAGACTCGCATAAATTTTAATATATGTGTTATTATAAAAAATAAATAAATATTTTTAAAATTCAAATCAGTTTTGCAATCCATCGTGAGCAAAGTTTTAATCATTGTGTGTCTCGTTGCTAGATGGCAATGCACCGTCTTCAATCTTCGATCCTATTGTCACCCCCATCCCTACTCTGTGATTCAGTTTTTCGCCAAGTGTTATACTTCCTTTCTTCCTCAGCGTATTTCCATATTACCATCAGCATCTCCCTGTCTTTCTGTCATATCATAAACAACATATATTTTCTGCCTTATTAACGTTTTGTAATCACCTACTCTTTTGAAACAATTGTTACAACCGTTATATATTTATTTTGTTTTTACTTCCACGATTTGCGCCTCGACCCGTAGTTCTTTCTTCCTTGCCTGACCTATTTCTCTCTTCCATTCCTCTTATTTCTTCTCTCTCCATCCTCTGTCGTATTGCAATTAATTTTTCAACTCTGCATTATCCCTTCTTACTTCATTAACCTCTTACACCGCATCCACCATTTCGCCACATGCCTTGCCTGTTTCACACATCTTTCCCCTTATTCACACTCTGTACTACCGCTATCTCTCGAATAGATGATCTCTGCACCGTTTTGATTATTTCAAATATTTCTTGTAATTCTCATTCTTCTTCTTCTGCTTTCCCTTCCTCCGGCAGCTACCTGTTCTGTTCTCCTTTCACTGTCTGTTCATGTCATACCTCTCAAGCTCATCATCTAATCACCCCGATATAGTTGAAGCCACCACTATGAACTTTTAAACTTAAGATTTATATATAGCAGGAAAGAAAACGTCCTGTTTTGTAAGCAATTGCTCAACCGCAAGTCATGGTTTACTCTTATCGCCTTTTTCGGCATCTGGAAAAGGGTATGAGTTATCGAAAAAAATGTTCTTATGAAAGTTAAAGATATTGTAATTTTAAACAACTTTCACTTGAAACGTTTTTTCGAAAAATGGAGTATAATTGAGTATAAGGAAGTTCAGTGCGGACCACTAAACTGTCTGTTGACGAGGTGAGTTTTTTATTCTTGTAATATGTATCCATGTGGTCAATTTGCGTTCTTGTGACTTTCATAAGATGTGTTTTCTCTATGTTTATTTGTAAATTGTTGGTAGTATACCATTTTCCCATAGCGCTCAGTGACTTTATTATATCTTGGTTCAGACATTCTAAATTTAATGCTACGACCACTACAGATGTGTCATCTACAAATAGACCAGCAAAGTTTTGCAGTGCGTCCGATAAATCGTTAATGTATACAAAAAACAGAAGTTGTCCCAATACAGAACCTTGCGGAACTCCTTTATTATTGATCCCCCATGATGAAAATATCTCCTTTTTCATTTGTAGCTACTATGAATTGTTTCCTGTGACATACAGTGTGTTACACTCAAGAGTGTAACAACCATCATATCTTTTTTATGTTTAGTATTTTTTTTTCAAACGTAAGATACTTATTGTTCTATTTTTCTGCCAAAAAAACCAATTGTCTTCTTCAAATGCAAAGCACCTTGCGATGGCGAAATAACTGGCAAAAATCAAAAAATCACTTTAGGGATTTTTTTATCGAAAAATTTTGGTAGTAATAATTGTCCAAAAACCCTATATCTAAAATTTCATGAAAATTAAAAATGTTAAAATTTTCTGTAAAAGTCCGTAAATATTTATTATTATATTTATAAAATTTTGTTTGAATAAAACGCAGGTTGCTTTGCATTTAAAGAAGACAATAGGTTTTTTGGGAGTAAATAGAGCAATAATTATTTTACGTTTGGATAAAAATTTCTAAAAATAAAAAAGATATGAGGGTGTTACTCTTAAGTGGAACAGACTAGATATGATATTATCCACTTTTGTGCCATTCCTCTGAAACCCATTTTTTCTAATTTCAGCAAAAGTGTTTCATGATGAACTCTATCGAAGGCCTTCGGTAAATCATAAATATCCCAGCAGTGAATTCCCCACAGTTGATCGCATCCAGCACTTCTGTGTTCTAGTTGTCGATTTATCTCTTTGATATCCACTTTGCCTATTATGCAACAGTTCATTTGTCCCATAAAAGCATTTATTCTTGTCTGACAAGAAGATGTTGGACAGTAGTGCTATTGCCCATAGTCGCCAGAGAGTGCCGTACAAGCTACATCACTCTCATAATCACCTATGTTAACAAATATGTTGTCTATTAATGTTGACGAATATGGAGTGACTCTTGTCGGCTCTGTTATAGTCTGTTTTAGATTAAAAGAAGTTACTAGATCAATCAAACTTCTCGTTTTGATATCTGATGTATTTATGTAACTGGTGTAAATTATCTGCTTTATTTTGATGTTTTTGCGCTGAAGTTGTTTTTTGTACAACTTTCTTGATATTTTCAACTGTACATTGATCAGTGATTCGTTGCAATGCTTCAAACAAACTTTCAAGTGTAGGATTTCACCCACCTGGTTGCCTTATCCACAATTACAACATTCTTCGCATAACCATTTTACTTGCTTTCCATTATTTTCTAGGAACTTAAGCTCTGCTGTAGGGACTACACATAGGGTGTAGGCCTTTCACCCCACAGCAACCACATTTAACAATTTTGTCATTTTCACTTGCCTTCCCATTGCACTTTATACATAGCACACCTTCACCTGACGCCATATTCTATAGGTAATAGATATATAGTCAAAAATTACGTAGGAGGTCCTTGGAGACTAAATTCTTGTTAGTGGCTACAATCACGTTTCTTTTTGGTTTTGATAATTAAAATATCCGGCTTGTATTGGACAAATCTGTAATAGGAGATCTTAGTTGTTCCAATATCCTCTGACATTTTGTGCAGAAAAACAGTTTTAAAATAAGTAATTTCAGAGCTGTTTTTTTTATCCACTTCAATACCGCTGATGAGGTCCTAGTATGTCCCTTGATAATACGATAGTAATAGGATATCTTATAAAACTCCGGTTATACAGTGTTAGCTTCTGTCACTATCGGTAAATCTGCAAATATCATTGTCACCTACTACGTTAATTTCTTGGATATTCTTTGATGTTTTTGGACGTAACACCTACGTAATTTATTTAATTTAAGGAATCTAAATATTTATTTTTTTTCCATTTCGAAGAACATTTTCGTTTCGATGGACATAACTTATGTACACGTTAACTACTT
The DNA here is from genome assembly GCA_959613385.1 of Geotrupes spiniger. Lineage (NCBI taxonomy): Eukaryota > Metazoa > Arthropoda > Insecta > Coleoptera > Geotrupidae > Geotrupes > Geotrupes spiniger. The sequence goes on along the minus strand of OY390736.1, from coordinate 31,948,825 downwards.
ATCGTATGCATTTCGAGCATTAAACCGAAAATGAAGCCAGGCTTAATGGCGCAATAAAACTTAATTATTAACGTAATTAAACCGGTCGAGCTATAATTTTGCGAAATTAAAATTAAACTGCCGGACAATGCGAAAGTACGCACCGCTGTACGTTTGTGCATGTCGAAATGTGTGATATTTAACTTCGCCGAGTGCAGGCTGCCTTGGCCTGACATGGCTTCGCTTTCCTCCACTGTGAAATAATTCCTTTAATTAAATTAACGAAGACGTATAAATTAATTTCCTCGCCATTAATTGGTAACAAAGCAAAAATGTAACGCCTGTTCGAATAATATTTGCGAACATTCAAATTAAATATTAAAAAATTAATATTTTGCGATAAAAATGAGGATAGATGGATTATTCGTGTAATAAAATTTCGAGGCTTGCAATGGAAACATCGTAGATCCAAAATAATTTTTTTTAACACATGCAAAATCTAGTTGTTAAATTACTTCACGGTTATCAATAATCGAATTGTGGTTTTAAATTTCATAGTCTGGTAAATAAAATTAAAATAAGTATTTTTATGTTATGAGTTACATGATTTCTTCTCAAACTGATCAAATAACTTAATGATGAATAATATTAATAATGGCACCTACTTTTTTTTATTTCGCGGACTCACCAGCTTGTTGAAGAACATCCCACGTCAACTGGTCACAGCTAATAAACAAATTGAAATTGAACACGTTCCTAAAAAATCACTAAAAATTCAACATCGCGACAAGAAAACCCGAGGATTGCAGTTTATTAGCGTTATGGTTGACCTTACGCATTCAATGACGCAAAGTCGTGTAAATCTGGCGCTGTAAATGCAAACGAGGAAATTACAAGGTACTCGCAGCCATATTTAGCAATGAAGATCCTAACTATGCAAATTACGCTCATATTAATCCCCTGCGTTAATTATCGTCGAAAAAACGAAAAATGCAGGAAAAATTTCGAAGCTGAATTGAATCGGTCGATGGCAAATTTAGTTTCGAATTGCATTTATATAATATGGCTGTGAGCCATTATTTCCATTGAATCTGATAATTGCATACGTTATTGGACAAAATGCCATTATTATTACCTATCAAAGATATCGGAAATAATGTATGGCTGTGTCAACGTTTTAATGTAAATCTAATTTATGTCTAAATTAATCGTTTTTGATCTGCGTACAAATACCAGAATGCTCGTAAAGAAATGAACTCGCCCTGTAATGAATGCATTGACGTTAGCATTAATTTTAATGATGTTAATTGATTATCAGGACCCATTAAATATTTTATTTATTTTGAAAGGCGTACAGTTTCTCGTTTAATTTTTATCAACTCACCCACATGTAGAACGATTCTTTTATTTATGAATAAGATATACCAGGTTTAATTAATTTTTGTTGTTGTGTTGGTGTAATTTTTTTGGAAAGTAAAAAATTCTTTGATTTCATTAATTAAGGCAAATAAACAGCACAATTTTAATAATAAATTAAATCATATCAATATATGTAATTTATGTGTAACGTGTTTTACTACCAAATCCATGGAAATATTTTACTAAAAATAAAACATTAATCAACGTGCTAAACGTTTATAAATTTACAAATTCGTCATTGTGGTTAATTCCATAATTCTACATACAAAGTCGTGTTCGGTTCGAATTCGTATAATGTTACTAGTGTCGAGAGCTGACAAACAAACATTGTGTTATTTTTTATGAACGAAACCGCAAAGTATTGGTAAATATTTTGACGCGCCAACGTCAAATTTTACCAGTCAACATCGTCATCGTCACGTCGCACGTCGCGTCGATCCTAACAATTATATTGAATCGGTTGTGTAAACTCGCGCACGAAATTCTAGACAATAAATTATATTGTATTTCTATACCACTTTATTTGCATTGAAGAGCGGTTTTCACCTCATGCATACCACTCTATCTCATTTTAACCGCAGATATGTAAATGAGGTATTAAATTTACCATAAATTACGCACATAACCTTTAATTTACCTCGAGCGAAAAATCCTTAAATACATAAGCGTCTGTAAAAATCGTTAGAGATCAAACCGGTCTTATTAATGGTACAAATGGTCCGAGTTATAATAATTGATTGAGTATGAGAACTCCGACGTGGGTTCGCCGATAATGACCTTGATCTTCGCGACTTGTATAGCGGATTTGCATGAGCAAAAAATTCCGATTGCGATCTCAGATTAAAATGCGCGGAAGGCGAAATTAAGACTCGAGCGAGAAGCCATTAACGTTTTTCACATCCGCATATTTGGGCGCCGAAATTGCCAGCGATGCCGGTGAAATTGAATTTAAAATGCTGTTGTTGTTGTTGTTGTTCTGGCAGATGGAACGTTTTAGTGCCGATGACGTTCCAATTACATTGCAGTAAATAATTTTTTGGTTGTCGGGGAAGCGGTGGCGTAAATATTTAAAATTGTAATTGATTAATATGTTTGATGATTAATTAATTTTGTTAAATTATGGGCTTGTGTGTAAAACTAAACCGATATGGATTATATCATAACGCTTTTAATTAATAGAATCTCTGTTGGTACAGTTTGTTCGCATCTTTCTTCTCACTCACATTTTATCTCTCATCACAGTGGCAGTCCTTCATTTTTACATAAATCTCACAAGTTTCACAATTCCAACTTTTCATCTTCCTTTCTCAAAACTTCTAACAATTTATATATGATAACAATGAGTTCCACTCCTTTTCGTATCAAAAGGATGAAATAATTTCTAGTCGTATTCGACGTCAACAAGATTCTTTTTATTCGTTTTCAAGACACCATCAAAAACCAACTTATACATTTTCAATATTTTCCTGGACCAGTCTACTTATAATAAAAATTCACCGTAGGTATTCCCTTCGAACTGAAAAAAAAACAATCCAAATTTGTTTCCCAAGTTTTCGTTCGAAATAATTGTCGCTTGCGTTACGATATCTTCCCTACTGCTTGGTATTAAAATTAATTCCACAAGTTTTATTTCAGCTTGAGTTGGGTTTTGTTTTGTTTGGTTACATTTGATTTTATTGTGTTATAGGACTTACAGAATAGAACCCAACCCAACTAAACCTAATTAAACCTAGCACAGTTCCATATCATTCTAATATGTTGAGGTAGGTTTGTTGTTGTCTCCATTGAAACAAAAATTAATCCCAATTATTTCCTAGTTCCTAGATCGCAGCAAATGTTGCTGTATTGTAGATCAGATTAATTTTTTTTGGGTTGATTCGTGTTTGATTATATTTAATTTTATTGCGCAATAAAACTTGCAGAACACAACTGAACACAACTAAGCCTATTTAAACCCGGCAAAGTTAGAAAGAATTTTGTTCGCTTGGGTTGAATTTGTGATACGATACGTCCTGACCAAATTTAAAATTATTCAACTTATAAGACATACCCCCAACCAGCATTGTGTTGTTCGCAATACCGTCTGCTAGACCACGTACAAAATTAAAATGAATACCACTTATATTTAATTCTAATTATTGTAAAATATTACTGGTTGGACCAGGATCGCCATGAAATATTACTGGTTAGGGCTTGCAATAGATGATACTCGTCGGTCGTTTGTGTTATATGTATTTATTAACACTCTACACAATTGCTTCGTTTGCAAGGTTGTTCGTTTCGCAGCGTCGTCAGGTACTGACCTACCCTATTGCCGAGCGTTGTCGTTACGCTTTGCAAACTATGCACGTACTACTATTCGCACTACATATCGACGGAACTCTGTCGATGATTGTCTATCGGTTATCTATACAACACTAACTATGTATCACTCCTCCCCTGCAAGCGCATATTTATATTCATCGCGACAGGCTCTCCAAATCAATTGTCCTCAATACGAACTATTGAACAACAAATGAAATCAAAACAACGACCGTTTGCAGAATGCGAGTTACTAATCGGTGAATGTTGTAATTGGGTCGATTGTGGATTAGTTCATAACGCAATTAGAGCATACTATTACAAATGCATATGGTTGCGTAGATTTGGTCTGCAAATTTTATTTCATTTTGGTTTGGGTTTTGTGTGATTAGATTTTGGGGGGATTTTGTTGCGTAATCTTGGGGTAGGTTTGGTTGAGCTAGTTGTTGAATTGACGTGGATTGGATTGGGTTAGGTTCGACTTTTATTGTTTTTCTAATTTTGACAGATGTTTTTCACAATAAGTTTTCGAAGCCAATGACGACAATAGATGCAGTGCGTAACTCAACGGTGTGAATTCTGAGCTGACATAATCCGAAAATGTAATAAAACGACATAAGACAACGCATATAATAGTTATAATTTAATTTGATCGCTCGTTTAATCCGAAAATGTCTTTTTTTTTTTTTAATAAAAAAACTTTCATATTAGAAACTTAAAACTTAAAACGTTATAATTACGAACAAGAATCTTATTTGGATGGACGCCCAGTCTATTAGTTCAATTTTAACCAAACATTAAAAATTCACTCCTTTGCAACAATCTTCTCAATTTTATTAAACATTTTTAAGAACATCGTCCTAAATAAACAATGGCAAATTACAAAACGTTGTAAATTTTGGACGAAATTTTTTATGTATTTTTATGTATTTCAACTAAAATCGTAATAGAAACGTTCAAAGTAAAATGTTGGAAAATTTGCTCCCCCAATTAATTTGAGATATATTTTTCTTGGATATCAAAAATATTTCTTAGCTTACTTCTTACCTTAAGATTGATTTTACAATTTCAAAGACTGCTTCCGGTTGATCCTCCATCCCTCAGTTTGTCACCTTGCATGTTCTTATATTGCACCGTTGAATGTTTACATTTACTTGAATTCTAATCAACTCAATCAAACGTGACTCGATAGAAGCGAACCCAACCTAATCCAATCAAACCCAATCAAACCCAACCCAATCCAGCCATATTTGGTTGCATTATTACATTTACCGAATTATATCCAAAGAAATCCAACCAGATTTGTTTGAATTGAGATATTTACTTGAATTCTATTCAACCCAATCGAACCGAACCCAATCTAATCCAACACAACCCGACCCAATTCTGCCAAACATGCTTGAATTTTTATATTTACTGAATCTCATCCTCAGCCTTACCAACCAAACATAACTCGATCAAAGCGAACTCAACCCAATCCAAGACAACCCAAACACATCCAACAAGTTTTAGTTGAATCAACCCAACCAGATTTGGTTGAATTATTATTTTTACTTGAATACATCGTACCAAATCCAATATAACTCAATCAAACCGAACCCAACCTAATCTTACCAGACTTGATTGATTTATATTTACTGAATCCTATCCAACTTTACTAAATCCCATCCAACTCTATTAAACGTAACTCAATTCAAGACAACCCGACAAGACAACCCGACAAAGTCCAAAAAAAATCGGTTGCACTATTACAATTTTCGAATTACATCGAAACTAATCCTAAGAGATTGGTTGAATTAAAATATTTACTTGAATTCTATTCAACCCAATCCACCATAACTCAACCAAGTTGAGTAGTTGGTTGAAGTTTTATATTTACCGAATTATATCCAACTCAATCCAACGTAACTCGATGGAAGCTAACCCAATCCGATCCAACGTAAAACACAATCCAATAGAACCCAACCCAATCCAATAAAATTTTATTAAATTTAATAATTTATCGAATTTTATCAACACAACGTTACCAACGTAACTCAATCAAAATTGGGTTCGACCAATCAGGATAAGAACGCACAAAGTGGGAAACTGAATAAAGCAAAAGGTTGAGATAACTGAACTGATGTTTGCAGTAATTGTAGATACCGACCAAATCACAAAACAACATTTCTGCTGGAGATATAACGTCAACTGAAAAGTGGCTGAAAGAACGATTTGCTTAAAGCAATCGTCGTCAGTCTTCGTTTCGGTTTTAATTTCATCATTTTTTATCCCATAACCATTTTGTCGAAACTCTATCCGAAATAGTCGCCCATTATTTTTTATTTCGATAACAACAAATACATAATCAATGAGGGAAAATTGCCGGAAACATTACAAAATTAATATTGCTAAGTTATGCAATTGTGTGCTGTGAGATGGGGTTAGTTACCGCAAAATTATAACAAAAAAACATTGATTTTTTCAACAACGTACTTTGTTAACCTCTAGTGTCTTTGCTAGTTTCAGCAACCGATCGATGACAAACAATTTTTCATGAAGGACAATTTTGCAGGTTTATTATATTAAATCGTAATTTTTTCCTGAAATTAATTGCTATTGAAATAAAAGTATAAAACCAATTAACCCCCCACCCGCACCCTGATATCAACTCTACATTACTAACCTTTTATTTAATTTGTCTTTCATTTAACGATTTCAACGTCACAGCTTTATTTATTTATTCACAAAAAAAATAATGAAACTATGAACTGTTTGATGTCGAGCTGTTTATTACCCTCGTATTTACACGTTTCATAAAAGTACTTTTCGACGTAAATTAAACCCACGTTCGACGAGAAATAACACGCGGAGTCCTGTGCGCAGCAAATTCTTGTTTTTCCGCTCACCGAAGAATGATAGACAATCCGAAGCCGTTACGCGATTAATTCACTTTTGCAACAACAATTTTATTATTACATCATTAACGCGCAAATCAAGTTGTACCAGTTCAATAGTTCGCATTAAATAAATGAAATATTTGCGCGCTGATTCTGCACAAGTGTTATTTAATATCCATAATCGTATGCCGGAATGTGGATCAATGCATAAAACAAGTGGTTTCGCCCAGGGTTATATTTGCAAGGTCGTAATAGGCAAATGCGGTGCACATAATTGTATTACATATAAAATGAAACGCAATTCTCGTTGGTTTTCGCAATAATTCTGAATTACGCGGAATCGTAAAAATGATTAATTTTATGTAAATGTCCGTTGCGAACGTCGTTTTTATTTAATTAGATCTAATGACACTGCGTCCTGAGATTGCAGATCATAAAATCTCGTGGAAATGAATGACACATTCATTGAAGGTTCTTACCACTTCCCTCAAACGTTCTCCACAGGGTCTAGAAAGCAACAAGTTATTTAAGTAATAAATATTAATAAGCGAAATATATGAGTTGGGGACGTCAGTTGTGAGTGGTGGCCAAAGAAATTTGGTTGGTTATAAATTATTATTTTTGATGGCCATGGTTATTTTTAGCACACAATTACCACAACATCCCTTCACTAATTACCAAAAAATATTTTTTATAAATAAATAAATCAAACCTATAAATATACCTCGTAATTTGCAAATTACCAATTTTATGAAAATATATGTCTCCATTAAAATAATAAAAAGCTAGCGTTGTTATTATTTATACGTTTTAATTTGGTAAAATTTTTTACGTTCGGGTTGCCAATTAAAAGTATTTTACGACAATTATTTCCTACATGCAAATTCACAGTTGCGAGTTTTATTGCGTTTTTAATTGCCGGGGTTTTATTTTGTCTATTGATCTGTGAAATACTGCTGGACGTTATCGATTGTTTTCGGCATTGATTATAAGTTGCGGCTCATTTGATTGCCTTGACGTGTCAGATAAGACGAGCAAAATTAACGTTAAGGAATTTTTACGCGCGATATTAAATTTCGTTGAACGAACTGGTTGGTATGTTACCGATGGGGCACCTGCTGAGGTAGGAAAATGCGAACTCAAGGCTTACGATTGAAAATATTGTTATTGTTGCAACTTCTACTGTAATATGTTAATATAATATGAAGAGCACGTCCTTAAATACAGCGAGCGCTCAACTTTTAGTTCGATTTTAATCGAATAGAGAAAAATATTTCATGTATTGGAAAGGATTTACGTTTTAATCCCTATGAGTATATTAAACGCCTCCCTATATCGTAAACATAAAGTGTAAAAGACGAATATACTTTGACAAGCGAACATCAGTGAAATACACGTACGGCAGAAGATCGATCATCTAGCAGAAGTACGAGGAGAGCACATGCTATCAACAAAACCTAGTAGGAGAAAATCGACAAACTGAAAGCAGAGCAAAAGCCACAATCGAAAACTTCAGTTGAGAACGCAATACAACCTAAAGTGGTGTATAACTTATCAGACGAGGCACTGGACAAAGATACCACCGAAGTTCTCACGAACGGGTGCAATTTCACGGTGGCACTTTTACGGATTCCTGTAGAATCGTTTGCGGTGTAGAAACTGCAATACATAAACTGGAGAAAGATACAGCCGAAGTGAACCGACAAAATGTATTACGAAGAGCTAAACCACAAAAAAGGAACATACGTAAAGAATAATGCAACGGTCTAAGAAAGCTTCGAGACAACCAGATCATCATTGTTTTACCAGCGGACAAAGGCAACGCCACAGTAGTGATGAACTCCCCGACTGCAAAAATAAAATGGTCGTCATACTAACAGATCCAGCATACAAACCAATCGCAACCGATCCAAGGATCTGCTTGGAGCAGACGATTATAGAAAAATAGAAGCCTCATCATTGGATCCGGAGAGCAATAAATGAATTATACCAAGATAAAAGTCATCAAAACGTCCGAAGAGATATGACCTACCGAAGATCCATATAAACCTAAAGTACCACTGCGCCCAATAATAAGTACAATCGGGTCACCAATACAGTCGTGAACAAGACCTCTAGCAGGACCATTACAACCAGGCCATGTCACCCAGATGCTGAATAACAAGCCTGTGGAACCGGACCACTTGTTCGCAAAGTTTTATGTGCTATCACTGTTTACTTACACAAGTAGACGTAGACAATGAAGATATTGGGACGAAAATACCAATCGTAGGAATTGCGTCAAGAACACTCAACACTTACTTTATTTTTAGGAATCAACGTTACCAACGTACCAGAGCAGCACCCATGGGATCACCACTGTTACCTGTGATAGCAAACATATTCATGGAGGAACTGGAGACCACAGCATTAGCACAGCATTAGAGACAGTCGACTTAAAACCTAAGGTGTGGCTTAGATTCGAACGGACAACAACGAACAACATCCAGCTATAAAATTCACATTCCAAAATCCGTCTTTTTTATTCACAATCTTCCATTCATCCAGTACCTATCTGTCTTCAGGTACAGGTGTTAAAGCTAAAAAAGTTCTTAGAAATTACAGCCAGTGCATCGCTAAGTACCTTAGACTTTGCTATATACAGTTCGGATGCAATAATCACAGTTTCCATTGATGATAATCAATACCGAAGCCTAACGTCATTTTACAATACCCTCGCATTCGAGTAATTATCGACTATTAATAACGACGATTATTATGATTATTATAATATATGTCGTTTTTCAGCAGCCACAAAAGTCAAAATTGTCTACGTTTCCCCAAAGCTAAATCGATACACTGGTCATATAGTGGACAGTTTTATTTATATAACGTGTCTTATAGAAAGGAACATCGAAGCCAAATGATGATGCAAAACATAAAACTTCAATTTGAGGACGACCACAAGCACAAGTAATATGAGATCGGAACACATTCACGACCCAATGCGGGCTAAGGCCCAACCCAACCCAACTTAAAGTTGTTTCAGGAATTCAATTTTTCACCGTTTCTTAATTGCTACCGATTATTTCTTTGCTATTTCGGTCAGTTTTTTTTCAATTCTTAACAAGGAATTGACTTTATGGCCATTTTAACGTAGTGCCTTCGGTTTCAGTGGTTTCAGGTCCAGTTGGGTTTTCACCCAACCCAACTTAGAGTTGTTTCACGTCTTCAGTTTTCCACTGTTTCCTAATTGGATTTGTTGCTATTTTAATGTTTTGTTGCTTTGCACAACGAAGGCTTCAGTTGCTTCAGTTCCAGTAAAGATTCCACCCAGCTCAACCCAACTTCAGGGCTTCAATGTTCTACTATTTCATCATTGTTTTTTATGCATGATTGCGAAATTGGGTTTCAAGGTGATGTTATATTGCTTCTTATCGCCCGACCCAACCCCACTTAAGTGTTGTTCAAGAGCTTCAATTTTTACCATTTTATAATTTTCGTTTTTTGCGTAATTTATAACATTAAGGGATTGAATTTGCAGTTATTTTAATATTCTTGTTGCTTTCCAAAACGAAAACTGCATGGTTTCAGTGTAAATAGGTTTCGAAGTAATGCTGTGTTGCCTTTTTTCATCCAGGCTGACCGAACTTAAAAGTTCTTTCAGGACGTCAATTTTCCACTGTTTCTTAATTTACGATATTTTTTTGCTTAGTTCGCCATTTCAAGTTTCAATAGTTCTTAACGAAGGAATTTAATTTGGGACGAGCCTTGGACTCGGTTTTATTTACTATATTCATGAACTACGTGATGAAGAACACATCATTTTATTGTGGCGAGCACCAATTTACAATTTTGGTATACTGAATTAGACGATAAATGCTAAATCAGTTAGATGAAAAAAGCAGGAAGGTGACTAAAAATAAAATTTACAGAAACAAATATTGTAACAGATATGGTAGGAAGATCGTTAATAATTAATGGAAAGAAACTAGAAAATATTTCAAAAGCAATCGATTGAGGACAGATTATCGCATTCAATAATAAAGAATAAGTAAATCATGGTTGCTCAAACAAGTGTTTAAAGGGAACTTTAAAAAGAGTCTTTAACAAATCTGTAATTCCTCCATTGGGCTATGGAGCACAGACGTGGGCGGTAACTAAACGCTCTTTAAACCAACTATCAGTGACACAAAATAAAATTGTCAGAAGCATACTAAATATAAAAGTTAAAGATCCTGTAAAAGTGGAAGACGTAAAAAGACGTGTAGGGCATATGGGCGCGATACAGTGCTACAAAAATTTCAATTGAAACTGGATGGGTCATGTAGCCAGGATGGAATGATATCCACGACTGAGACAAAGGATAAGAGGGAGATCAAAAATCAGATGGGACGATAGTATCGAAACGGCGACGCTGGGACAATATAGGAAAAATTGGAAGTTACATCCCGATCGCGGGATGTATAGAGACTATTATTATATTAGAGTAATATGGACAGAAGCTAAATGAAAGTAAAGGTATGAAGACATGATTGAAGACATGATAATTGCAAGAAAACAATAATGTAAAAATTGGAAGAGCAAATACACAAGAAGTTAAATATTTGGGGATAAGAATAGAGGACAAATGAAAACAAAAAATTGCTACTACTAAGAGAAGAGAAAAAATTATTAACACTGTATTGCACTATGAAAAATATTATAAATAAGAACGAAATCACAGAAAACAAATTATCTAAAATAATCTAGAGATTGATAGATATTTGCGAATGTGAGTCATGGGCAATGGATTGAAACACAAAAGTAAAATACATGCTATTCAAAATAAATACTTAAGAAGGTTGAGAGAGATGTGACACTGAAACATAAATTAAATACGAAGAGATTTAGAAATTCAATCTGCATTGGAATTCAGCGAGGAGAGATAGCTAATCTGACAGAAAAATATGATAGGGTGCGGACTTAGAATTTAGTAAGGAGTTATTGCGAAAATATTGGAAATAAAATAGAAAATAAGAAGCAATTATGTTGATGAGATATAGAAAACGTGGGGAAAATTCATACGTGAATGAAACACTACACCACTCTTTAGTAACAGATTTTTTTATATGTGTATGAGTATGTTGTTTTCTTGTATCGGTAATTTATTGGAGGCTGAGCTATGCACAGTGCAAGTCCTTATAGTTAATTCTGACTCGCAATTTCGTTATTAAATATTTAGGTTTGATGGCGCCTTTTTGCAGCATCTTGCAAATATCCAGAACCTCCAGAAAGCTCCAGAAAGAGAGGGGTTGGTACGTGCACAACCCCCTTAGAAAGTTCGTCGCAGCAACTAATCTGTACAGGAACCATATATATTATTCCCAGTGGTAATCGTGCTAACTCGAGAACTAATCTCGGGAATGTTTAATATGTTTGACCAATCTGACTGCAATAACAGAGTAAATGGTAGTATATTAGAATATAATTTGTATACATATTGAAAAATGTAATACGGGGAGAAGTTTGTTGTGCCATATTTATTATATCAATGGTTTCCTTTTCTGTATATCGTATGTTATGATGCTTCTATATTTTAACTTTAAGCTCCAACTAGTTTTTTTCGAAAGCCAGTTAATATACTTCTTCCTTAAGGACAGAATATACGACTGCAACGGATTTCATCTTGGATATCCTCTATCCTTACAAAGCCGCAGTACACTTTGGTATTATGTTCGTTAAGATAACAAACACTGCTATCGGTGAGGCTTATCTCTGCCGCTTGATTGGATTATTCCGCTTTGAAATTCACTCTTCAAGATTTACCATCAAAGGTTCAAGTTATACAATTATGAATAAATGGTAAGTACGTTAAATAATAAATTCCTATTATTTCATTGTTGTAATGTGTTTGGTGTACATAAAACGTAATTCGCTTCAGCTGAAGCGGCGTTATTACCACAAATGTATAAATTAATGCACTAGACCCGACACTAAGAAGCTGTAAATTCCTATATAGCTTTAGTGTGTAAACCCGCGCCTCTCTGATACGGCCGTAAAGTTATGTTTTTACGATCTTTCCGAGCTTTTCGGTGCGGACACGTTTCGACGCCTAACACGTATGTACGAAACGCCACCTTTCGCACACGTGTAACTTTAAACGCGAGGAATTTCGCGTTGCGCTGTCCGTCTTCTGTCATTAGCCCCGCGAGTGTTTATCAGAGAGTCGGCGTTAAATGCAAATTTACGAGTGCGCCCGTAAAAATTACATCGGTTTCCAATAGCTGCGTTCGATATCCGCTCGAAATACGACGTTCGGATGGCGATAAATTCCAATCAGTGTCGGTTAAGTTGCGTTCGACGGACCGTTAGCCGATGCGGACAAAACTTGTGAATTTGCGATTCTACGGAAGCGAGCAAAGGCACGGAAAATTGCCGTGTTATGGGTTCTGACTGCAAATTGCGGATTAAATATGTTCGCGAACGTGTTCGTGCCAATTAATACCCGAAACAACACGCCGTTAATTAAAACGTCGCAAATGCTGTTTGTTCGTCTGTGACTAAAGTTTCGCGCGTACGTTTTGTATTAGTTCGGGTTAAAACTGCAATCGCAAGCGATGCTTTAGTTCGCGGAGCGCAATGCTGTCGGCAATAAAACAAAATAACATTTAACGTGTGCACTGGCATGTTAATTAATACGTATTTAATTTTCGTATTGAATAATATGTTAATGTGTCGCGCTCAAACGTAAACGTTTATTCGATTCCATACAAATAAAGTTTTACTTCTACACTTTTCTGTCTTTTTCGACATAATTATACAACTGTGTGTACTCCATCATTATTATTTTCATTTGCATGTATTGCCGATTGCGATAATTGACGCAGTCGGCAATACATCCCATCCGAACCCAACATTATTTTCTACAATCGTGCATTGCTTAAATACCAAATCACTGACACCAACCATCATCACACAAAGTGATTGTGTCTCCCCAAAGCTTAGTTCAACTTGTCTTTCCGGTCTGGAACAAACTAAAAGATTTTTGTATCTTATCAACAATACCAAAAGGAAAGACAACATGCTAATTAATCTTTGACATTACCCTAACCAGCAACAGTAACTACAACTAGCAACAACCTGTAATTAGCTCGTGGCTTACTGAAAATATTTAACGAATTGGGCTAACACCAACGCAACGAAAGGAATTTAACACCCCTATAATAGCATGTGTGATAAATATCAAGAAGAGAAAATGCTGAATTATGCAGAATAAAAATAGGAAGGTGCATATTACAACACAATGTGATAATGACCCGCATGCGCTGGAATTTGACCAGAATATCGGGAACTAATCCTGAAAGACATAAATATTTTATGTTAAAAGAATAAGTTGGTAACAATGTTTTTTGAAAGGCTTATATTAGACAATAATAGCGCATTTGGGCTATTTAATATAATTCTAGGATTTTTTTTGTTAATCAACTGCTCGGAATATTTTACTTGCATTTTGCGCATTTAATACAAAGTAATGTAACAGTGACACAAATCCAAAATTCACTCTTGTGTCGTAAACGTATGCACCACAAGCAACTGTCAACATTAGTTAATGTCAACAAGAGAACCAACCTACTGGCCCTCAAACCCAAACAAACTACCTAACCTCCTTGACTTTCTTGTAGCAAGATGCATATCATCCAACTTTTTCCAAGTCCGTTCCAACTGGAATTGGTCAGCCGACAATATCATTCTTAAACCAGGCGTGCCAAGCCTTGCCTGTCCTAAAAATTACCGGTTCACCTTTCAACCCTATTTGGAAGAAAGCTTAAAACTGCACATTGAAATAAAAGATCCTGGTGATTTTGATAATTTGGTTGAATAGTAGAGGACGGGAACCGCAATTGATAAAAATATCTACAACAGGATAACTCGTGAACAGAAAAAACATTACAAGATGTAACTTATCCAAAGCTGACCACTCAGTTTGGAAAGGAACTAAGGAATTTAAAAGACCAACACACCAGATACCAACGTTAAGAATGAATAACATAGCTGGGCTATATCAGAACAAAAAAAGCTAACCTATTCGGTGAATACCTCCTAGAAATGTCTAGTCCTCCAGATCATAACTAAAATAATATTGACGATACAATCCAAAATTTCAAACCTTTCATAATATCCGTGGCTCGATTAGTCTCCCAATTAAACCACTCCCTCCAGCAGAAATAAGAACAATCTCGTCATCGCCCAAATCCACGAAAAGCAGTAGTACTCTCAACCACAATCTATAATAGCATAACAAGATTAGTGTGCTTTCCCATCGCATGGAAATTTGCTCAGATTATCATGGTAAACAAAATTTCAAAATTCACCAAAACTCATTGCTTATTAACATCAAAAATGTTTGAGAAACTCCTACTCAGATGGCTAAAAATGAACGAAATTTTACCCAAGCATCAATTTGATTTCCAACAACAACATTCCACCATACAACCATGTCAATGAAATTATAAAAAGCTTAGAAGGGAAAAATATATGCCCTGTAGCTTTCCTAGACATCGAAAAAGCACGCGATCAGGTTTGACATCAAGGAATGCTATTCAAAATAGAACATGCAACAAATGACTACCACATCCTGAAATTCTACCTTACTGAACGCCACTTAAAAGATAAACTTAAAACTAAACTTTCGCAGAAAACGCCGCAATATAATTCACTCACCGTGACCCACAACAACGTTCAAACCAGTCATAAGCCATCTTAACGGTCTTAATGAATAGTTCAATACTTGGCGATTAACGGTCAATGCCACCAAATCCACGCAGATCACCTTCAAAAGATGGCACTCACCTATCAGTAAATAAATACACTAAATACTTGGGACTAATACTTTACTCGAAATAAATCTGTAAACAACATATAGCTTGCAAGAAAACTCCAATAAAACTTACACGTCAACAGATGCATTGGGTTTTTGGCCTTAAAGCTAGAGAACAAGATCCTTCTTTACAAATATATCATCAAACCTGTATGGAATAATGGAATTCTGCTGTGGGGTTGCATCACGTCTACAAGCACCGAAATGATCCAACGCGTTCAATGTGAAATCTTACCCACAATTTTGAATACCCTTAGGCATATAAGCAATAAAACAATACACGGTGATCTAGATATATTCCTACGGTTAAAGAGGAAATCAGTACCATGCAGTAAGAGTTTTATGAAATTACCATAACACATGAACAATGAAGTAAGTCAACTTGATGAACCTCTTCCAAAGGAAAGACCACACAACGACCCACAGACTTGAGACAATAGACGATTTTTCCCCTCGAATGAATTAACAATTAACAAATTTCCTTATTGCTCCATGATAAATATGTTGGGAAAGCGCAAAACATTAATTGCAAGAAAACATTACAACAACTTTATTATGCTATATACGTTTACGTTTTTCTGACTATAAACTGATTTTGAACCTCGCACCTAATACTGGGAAATAGGGTAACATACAGATGAATCCTTATGAATGAAGAACGCCAACCAACCCAGCAATATCTCTGATGGGAAATATTGTAGAAAGTTGCAGCCACCATAAGTTTGGATCATTTTTGTGAGCAACAAATCAAGTTGTAATTCTTCAAATTCTTCAATTCTACACATCTCATCATATAGAATCGTTGTTAATTATAAAACAATGTAAGTTTAAATCAACGAAGCGCCAAGTATGCACAAATATCATTTATAGTAGTATTTCTTCTACACAATTAAAGATGTGCACTATTGAGTACTTCTTTAATCACGTTACCGTTACTGGGCTATTTTAACGTACATTCTAAATTCATGCTTGTCTCATTATGTCCACAAAATCACCTTGGTTGTTGATTGATGTGGTGCACATCGTGCACCGAAAGTGCTCTAATGTCGATGACAATTTCTACAACTTCTAGAACAATGTTCGTTTTAATCAGCGAAGCGCCAAGTATACAAGAACGTCGTTTACGTTTATAAAATATTGGATCTTTATCAATTCACATGAAGTTTTATTTGTTATCGCTTTACTTTCTTACTTGTGCGTCGTCTCCACATCGAGCACCAAATGTTCCAGTATTTCAAAACTGTGTTAGTTTAAATCAGCGAAGCGTCGAGTATATGGAAACGCCCTTGTTAATACTATTTCTGGGAATTTTTGTAAAACTGTGTGCACGATTAATTGCTTTCGTAAAGGTCTTTGTTAATTCTGACAAAAGTACTTCAATATTCATTTATTCGATTGTGTATGATTAAGTACGATGAAGGAGACTGGCAAATTGAATCTGCACAATATCCGGGCCATCAATTTCAATCGGTCTTGATATTTGATGTGTGCTACAAAATCCACGGCTCGAAAACTTTTACGACCTAACAAAATAAACGGCAATGCCCGGAAATGTGACAGGGAGTCAATACAATAGGAAATCTACGCGTAATCAATAAACTAAAATTATAACCGAAAGGCATTGGAAATGCATTAATATGAATTGGACACGGCACCAATCTCAACGTCATAGTTGCAATCGCTTATAAATGCAAGTAAACGGCGAACTAACCTATGAAAGAGAGCGAGGTGAATCGGTCACCGGCGACGGCCACGAGCTTGTTTGTAATGCTTATATCAGCGATCGGAACCGCTATGTAGCGTGTCGATTAATAAATTCAACACATCTGCGACTAAATTCCAACCCTTTGCCCGTCTAATTGCGAATTTCCAATTCCCATTGTAAGACAGATCGGGTCCGATCGGCGGAAATATAACTTCGTTAAAATACGTGAAATTGAAAATCGCCATTTTTATTAACGCAATCGATCGAAATAATTGCCTTTTAGGTAATAATTGAATATGGCAGGAAACACTCTGTCACTTTTAAATCCAGCTCTCAATTTTCCATAATAACTGCCGCATTTCCTCGAAGGCGTCTAAAATTTAAATTACCACGTGAATTACCTAATCCGTGTTAAGCAATCATCATCACAAAGTTAGTAATCTCTTCGTGCGACGCACGTGTTTAATTAAAACGCCGAATTTATTTAACGCGTATACTTGAGTTTATGCAAGTACGGGTTTTAGCGGCACACATACCGACGCGTGTACATCGTCGTTCTAATAAAACGTGAAATTCATCGATATAAATCCATCAAGACACAGATGGAATGGGTCAAGGATCAGGACACGTTTACGAGTAAACGGGTAATCTAAATCATGTTAAAGTAGTCCCAATAACAGTTCATAGAAATAAATAGGTGTGTAATTTAGTTTTGGATAAAAAAAATTAATCGAAAACATTTTTGTGGAATTGAACCATCGCCCGCTACTTCCAATATCCATCAAATAAAATAAACAGCTTATTGAAAAATAATAAACCAGTCTATGTCTATAGAATTATACGTACAGGTTAATCATCCATGGGAAGAGAACTGAAAATCGTCGATGTGCACCTTAAGTTGAATATAAAATCGACAAATCAACTTGATTTACGTTTAGCGTAAAACGCAAACCCTCCGATGAAAAGTAATTTCAAATAACTCCAATCCAGGTGCACAATTTCCCTGATTTTGACCAATCGCATGAAACCAAGGCATGCGTGAAATAACCACGGGCTATGACTTCAAAAATGTGCGCCGAAGAATATAAAGGAAAGGTTAACATTATTTAAGCGTAAAATAAAATTGTTCACTCCACACAATTTTACGTAATACACCTCGTTAATTCTGTTTATTACTTCATGCAAATTTGCATCGCATTCTTGTTTATAACAATTACGTAATTATGAGTGAATATCGCGTGCACAAATGAACAGTTATTGCTTTATTATAAAACAACAATTCTCAATGCAACATTGAGCGAATTGAACGAGCACGCCTTGCTTTTATGGTCTGTTTTAGATGCAATAAAATGCAATCTTTAATTATTGTAAACGTTATTGCGCTTAAAAGCCACTTATATGATTGTTTGTATGTTGGTTTTCGAAAGGTTTCATTTGAATAAGATTCGCCGATCGTTTGTAAGATGACCCTTGATCGAAAAATAAAATACGCACGCCCCCAAATCGTTTTAACCACTGCCACTGATGAAATAACATCATTGATCTCAATTGTTAGCATCTTAGGACGTTTATACCATTTGGATTATTCGTTATTGGCGTTTGCTTTCCATTAATTTGATAAAAGCGCATATATAGATCCATCAAACCAAATTAAACTAAGTATCACTACCGTAAACAAAACTAAATAATAAAAGTATTAATATTTCGAACAATTTAATAAATGCATGTGGTTTTGTATTCAATGAAAATGTACTGCAGGGAAAAATGTACACAGTTGCAAACGATCGAATTCGCAAATTCCAATGCTTTTATTTACAAAACGACAAATTCAATGAACTGATGAAATGGACACCATGTTTTATAAATAATATTATTGCTGCACGCTCGGGAACAAAGAGTTTTACTCAATATCGAATTTCATTCAAATATTTGGCATTCGCAGCTTGAAACAAAAAACAATGCCATGTCTCTTTTAATATATTTAAAATGTAAATAAATTTAGGATGCGGTGAAATATGATTTAATATATACTTTTGTTGAAGATGGCGTCACAAAGGAATATGTAATGATTATTTAAGGTACAACTGAAAATAGACGATTTATTAGAAAGATTCTGAATCACGTCCGTGCAGCCAAATGACGTTGCGAACGCGTAGTATTTTTTTGACGTACTTATAGATATAGAAGCATCTGTTCACGCGGTATGCGCATACGTCGTCTGTATTTGACTCTTAGTAATAATAATAACAACCTTTAATTGTCATCTTCCTTAACTGTACTATTTACAAGTATTCTATATACGTCCATTCCTACAACTCTCTCCTGGCCGCTCCCGTCTTTCTCCAACCCTGGTCACATTGCCATTTCGACGAAGGTAACCGTCCTGGATATTCCATTTGTAATGGCGCCACTACAACTACAAATTCCGAACCAAATGGGAACACGCTATAAAATTAGACGACTTGTATTTACATATTATCTCTCTCTTCCTCTGCTCTTCTTTGGTGTCGTCTCCTGCCTGCATTTCCCTCGCCATCTTTCTCTTGTTCTCCTTCAATTCCATTAGCTTTACCAAGAATCTCACCCCCTCTCCGTTGTTCCCCATGGTTCTTCTCCAATCTCCTCATTTCCTCTTCTCCTCTTCCTCCATCTTCATTTCTTTACACCCTCTCATCCAGTGCTCCCATTTATCTTCGCATTCCCCACATAATACGCATTTCCTGTACTTGTCATTCCATCCAGTACTTGTTTGTCTTTTCCGTATTAAGCGTGGAGCAAAATATGTGGAAGCATATTTTTTTTTGTTAAGTCTCAGATAAATGTTTTATTTACTGAATCTGTGATGTAATATGGGACCAATCGTTCATGTGTGCTATTCGGACATTATCTGTAAGTTACGTCTTTAACACCTTTCGTCCGAATGCCCACCAAATGGTGATTGTCCATACTCGGAGATTTCTAATTAAAACTTTGAAACTAATC
The DNA here is from genome assembly GCA_959613385.1 of Geotrupes spiniger. Classification (NCBI taxonomy): domain Eukaryota; kingdom Metazoa; phylum Arthropoda; class Insecta; order Coleoptera; family Geotrupidae; genus Geotrupes; species Geotrupes spiniger. The sequence goes on along the minus strand of OY390736.1, from coordinate 31,928,721 downwards.
ACCATAGCCATGAATTTCCACAGAGGTAATGTAACATTACAATCCCTTTTTTGGGTGTCAGTAGGTAACGCGACCAAAAGAGCTAATTATGCTCAGACGGACTTCAACCACCACTTGACTGACTATTATCTGGATATTTTGTTGATTTCAAAGATATTGTGTATGTTAACTAATAAAGTAAAGTAAAGTTACTTGTTTATAATATCGGAGTCCCTAGTTACGAAGTCGTTAAGTTTTTACTACCAATTTATTGTCTTACGTAACATAATGCCGAGATGGCTTGGATGAATTTCGTTAATGTAAATTGACTTGAAATATTTTTATATTCCGCAAGTTAAAGAGAGTCAATAACGTAAAAGAAAAACACTGACTTAAGAAGTTATATAATCACATTGCTACCATACAAAAAAAACAACCTTTATTTGCCATTTCTGTGTCTATGTTACATCGTGTCTTTATATTTTTTATTCCTCCACTCCTCGTTCTCTCCACTTCACTCCATCTCTTCCACCTTCTCTTCGTTTTGTCCGCTACTTCCCTCTCCAGCCCTCGATTGCTCACCTTTCCTGTAACATGCCAATTTTGTCATTCAATTACCCTCCTTTTCATACCCTCGGCCCTCCTCCTTTTTAACTCCCCTAATATCTGTATCCCTTTCCCATTCTCTCCCAATGCCTTCCTCCAATCGCTGCCCTCCCGCACCTCCTCCTCGCTCCACTCCATTTCTTCACACTCCTCCCACCAATGTTTCCATTCATCTCTTCCCTTCCCGCATGCTTCACATCTTCTGTATTCTTCCCCCATCCAATATTTATTTGCCTTCTCCTCGTTCCCGCATCTATACCTTGCTATTAGCTTCTCGTCATCCGCCGTTTTACCTCCACCCAAATACCTTGGCCTCCTCCCAAATGTCTGTATTGCTCTGTACCTCCCATTGTACCTTGCCTCCCGTATCTTTCCTTCTCTTTCCTGCGCTTCCACCTGCTTTCACCTCTCTACCACCTCCCTTTCCACCTGTCTCCCCTCTCTTCTCCTCCTTTCCACCTCTGCTGTCGACAGCCATATATATATATATATATATATATATATATATATATATATATATATATATATATATATATATATATATATATATATATATATATATATATATATATATATATATATCAAATTATGATTAGCATCAGAAAAAATAAATTAAATTCAATATCAATGGCAAAATGCCAAATTGGATTTCTCTAAAGTTATTAAAACAGTTTTCTGCTACGTTTCAACCCGAAGATGTAGGGACTGTGCAACATCCGGTTCGTAGAAATGTGGCGGAAATGCAAAAAAATAGAAAATATAAAAAATTACCAAAATGATAAAATAATTCCAGATCAGAAACAATTTCAAAATGTTACAAAAATGTCACAAATGCCTAAATAATCTTAAATAACAAACATTTCACTCATTTTTGTTTGTTCTTCGGTCATTTGGCTGCAAACAAAAAAAATACATAAATTAAAAAAGTTCAAAAAACACCGATATTGTGAAAAAATTACAATTGTCTATTATGATGTGGGTGTGCCCATAATTGGAAAAATTTAAAATTGTTGGAAATACAAAGAATGCTTAAATACCTAAAACGAAAAAGTACAAAAAATGAAAGTGGAGCCAACAAAAAATTTAGAAAAAAAACAGTTGTAAAATATGAAAATTTACGAGTTTTAAGGAAATGATTGTCTAATATTTAGAAAATGTGTAAATCGTAGAAACACTGCCAAAATTGCATTGAATACAAAAAATTAACTAACGTGCCAATAAATGCTCAAAATTAACAAAAAGCCAAATTCTCGAAAATGCAAAAAAATCACAATTGTATAACATGTAACAAAAACGTCAAAAATAGAAGTTTACGAATTTATGAAAAATAACCAGGATTCCTTAAAATGAAAAATAACAAAAAATAGTTAAACATCTAACGAATGCTTTGGCTACGACTTACAAATTAAAAAATTATCAAGATTCCTAAAACGAAAAAAAATATAAAAAAATTAAAACGCCGAAGAGCAACAAAATGTATAAAGATTACAAACAAAGATGAAAATTGGGAAAATGTCAACATTTACGAAGTTATGAAAATTCTATAATTGTCACTCTTTACATTATGAAAATTATTTATATATTTATTTATATGAATATTAGTATTAATCAAATGAATATAAATATTTAAAAATCTCAAAAATTCAGAAACACCAATAATGCAAAAAAGGAATTAAAAATCAAAAAATACAAAGATGAAATTACACCATCTTACGTAAAACATTAAGAATGTAGAAACTTCCATTTTAATAAATATGTACTCGTGGAACACCAGGTTTGTTAAGACTGAATTTTATTCACAGCAACTGAGATATTTCGTCAATACAACTTCCGACTAGTTAAGCGGTTGAGCTTATACGTTTGGCACGATGATAAAAATAACAAGTGCATGCTCACAACAATACTTGTGAGTTTGAATTTTTTAATTTTTTTAATCACCCATTCTTGTGCCCTCTTTCGTATTTCTTTTTGTTTCTGTTGTTCTTTCTTTGTTATGTCGCGGTTGAAATATATTTTCGCTTATTATTTCCTTCGGTTTGTGTAGATCTGTTGCTTTTTTTCACATTTTTTAGTTCTATTAGGCAAGTTTCCACTCCTAGATTAAACGCTGTCTTAACTTGGACATCTGATTATACGAATATAAACGTAACATATGGGTCGTAAGTATGCTTCCTGGTTATCAGGTCACTCAAAACCTTTGTGATGAAAATATCTTATCCTATAGTCGGCATCGAAACCATCACTGGCCCAGCATATTGGCAGACATAAATGTCCAGTTAGCCTGATTGTAAATAAAGATGAAATATAACAAACTTTCTTCATCTGCAAAACATAAGAAAACAAAGGCAAAGTGTATTTATATTTTTATTTTATTTTTTTAACATATTAGACACACAAAAGGTGCCGTTGAATAAATAAAAACCCTTTTATATCATTTTTGCCTTCGCGATGTTTAAAATTGTTGATCAATGAAGGTGCATAATCTTTATTATTGTGATATTAATATTTAATATATCGTAGTGGACACAGGCCACAAATAAAACGCATAAATACAAAACCCGTTTTAATTAAACACAATGCATCAATTATTTTTCAAACGCTCCGACACAGTCAAATATATACGCACGCAAAAACAACAAATGATATCTGCGTAAATCGGCAAATAAATCATTTCGCGAAATAAAACTAGATAAAATAAATGGACGTAACAGGCCACATAAATCGCCCCATATATATCGTAAATTTTATTGTTTTCATTGTTCGCCCGATAAGACACACAGAGAACGCCACAATCCAGCGGACATCGCGCAAGTTCAGTATCTTTGCAGCACCTCGATCGCGCTATCTGATCCCGTTTTGTAACTGGGATTCTTACGTCGAGTTCCCATGCGAAAGCAAACTACTTTGACCCAAAGATATGAGATCGCGGAACGCGGGCCATCGAATCGTAAAATAAACGTACTTTGGAAAGATCAGACGTCAGATTTTCTCGACCGTTCGACAAAACAAAATCTTCAATAACGCAAGAAGGAACACGAATCGCTCGGATGGTTGAAACGTTAAAAGTTTTATTATGGGCGATCTCGCGCGCGCGATAAATATTAACGAAAGGTTTTAATGCACTTGTTTCGGTGCAGATGGCGTCATTACAATTCGCGCCGCAAACATCCACGTAACTTTGCGCCAACAAGGCACATGAAACCAGCTGCGCTGTGAAGCCCCCTATAATTCTTGCTTGTATCCCAGTCGCGTCTACAACATCCTTCCGTCGCTTCCCCACTTCGCGTTTTCCATTTCTATAAATGACAATTACAAAGAAGAATTTATGTCTCGCCGTAATTATCGCGCGAACGTCTTCCGCGAAACGCCCGAGGAAAAATACATTCGGCGGTTGGTAACGAAATGTGTGTCGCTGGATTTCGCAGGAAACGACGTGCGAAATTTACGAGCACTCCGGGAGACGCACCCTAGGTTGGTTTCAAGTCGACTTCATATCCTACTCAACCAGGAACTGCTGCTTGCATAATACGAAATTTGTTTGCATAAGTGATATTTTACGACAATATAAGACGTTGGTTTTGAATGTTACTTCAAAATCATACATATGTAGCCACCGAATGTCGTGGGACGTTAGAAAATCTCTACGAGGCTACACTCAAGTGATGTATATTTTACGACAAACACATATGGCCATTTCCTGAACGTTAACGTGTTTCGTCGATTTAATATGAAGTTTATATCAATACACTAAAGTTTTAATAATCCACTAAGAGCTTACGATCAAAAATGCATTAGTAACTAATTTGAGTTTATGATCTAAGAATGTCTCAAAGTATAAAAGGCAATTTTAATAATAAAATATACACTTGAAATAATACAGCTGTAGAGAGCAGTATGTTAGACTGAAATGATAACGGGAAAAAATTACTTATCTTTTACATTCGCTGAAAGTTATTTACAATATTTTATTTTAATAAATACTTGTCATGATATATAGAAGAACGAAACCTTCAGGCATGGGTTAGAGATTTTTATGGTTCTGAAGTTATAAGAGGATCGTACTAATGAGAGGAAGATAGAGGCAGCAACCCTCTACAAAAAATTCCTCGAACCAGACGTCAATCTTCCACTTAGTTATCATTCGATCTTGAAGCCTCATCCTAGAAGACCACAGTCCCACTAAAATGAGTGCTGCTGTGAAAAAGGAAATCCAGTGCAACATGGAGGATCTCAATCCAAGGAACCAAATGTATCCTCGTCAGGATCAATCTGTTATATCAATTTATTTGTTTGTTCAAATAATTGATTAAATTGAATACATGATGTGGCTTGTACTTGTTTAATGTAATGCAGAATTTCTTTTGTAGTTTCAATAGACAGGTCAGGTGAACTCTGTCCTTCACATTGAATTTCTTTTATATTTTTATTTTCAGTTTTATGTAGTAATATGTTCATGCTGCGTTAGTAACGCTCCAGCCTGTATGATGTCGTTGCTTTGTGATACACGTCCTACTTTCTAAATGGACATTATTTAATATCCGTTTAATTCGCAATTATTCGCGTTATGAAATTGCCAAACGAGCCCAATAACGATTTTATGGATCCCCATTATTTATATAATGGCTCGTAAATGTGGATTTAGGATACGTACTAACATTTTTTTTTGTACTGATTTAAATAAATTCTCCGTTGTTTATGTGGCGTTTGACCGACAATTCTTAAATAAAATATAAACGAACGCCTCAACAGTTTTCAGTTTAAAAAATGCCCCTACAAACAACCGTGCGATTTTAACAACGGACACGATAAAAACATAATGTCTATAATTTCCACATCAATATTAATTTAAAAATTCTCTCAAACACGGATCTTGATCGTCTCACGCACCTCCAAGGACCTGCGACGATTCAAGGCTGTTCTTACGTCCAAATAACCACATATATAATTCCCGCCGGTACTTAACTTGTTAATCGTGACTGTTAGTAAACGAGAAAATATTCACTAATACCAAAATTAACATTTATTTGATCATTAGTGTGAGCAACGTACAGAGCTGTTCAATTACATTTTTTTAACTCCACGAACGTAATTTTTCAAGAAACCCCGAGTTGATGGTGTATCGCAATTCGTAACGCTAATAAAAACGTTTTAACGGTCTTCGCTGAAGAAAAGTCGGTAAATTTTATGAACAATTTTACACATGATTGGGTAAACAATGCGCTTGTAATCTTTGATGTGTTGCGTACTTTCAAAATTCAAATTAATCGAAAGTTACGTTACTTAAAACTGGCTCACAGTTAATTAAAATAAGCGATGATGACAGTATATTATTACACCGGGAACATGCCGATAGTTATTAAAGCGTACGTGCAGGTTGCAGTTAAAATTCGTTTACGGGAAAGTGTCTCGAATATGACTTAAAGCCGCTGGTAGTAAATTACACGTTCAACTACACCTACAAATGATCGAATTGTGCAAGCAAGACATTTCGTTGCATGAATATTAAATGTGATATGTTGTCATCGTAAAGTTACGAAACGGTTTTAACGAAAATTAAATGAGCTACTCAAATACATATGAATGCAAAATTCATGAAAGTTAATATGACAACAAAATTTAAAATAAAATCTTTATAAACCCCGTCACCATTGCTACCTATATTGATATGATTTCCAACTATTACTAATAGTATAAATAAATATACATAATTATAAATAATATGTATAGATATCATTTTGTATAAGTGCTAGTGACGAAATAAAAATAAGTCGAATACAGCTTTTGCAATAGTTCCAAGAAAAACTATAAACAAAGGACGTTCGCTACGTCATTTCAAGTTGATGCATTTGCAACGTCCGATGCGATTACATGACGACAAATGATCACGTCATCAAACAGTCGGTTTGATTCACACTCGCACAATCATTATTATTGAAATTTTTTTCGAAAATTGTGAGCAGTCGTACACCCTTTCGCAATATGAGACAGTGGATGAAAAGTTGAAGTCTTTCCGTCGCAGGTGTTCCTTTAAGCAGTACATACCCAACAAGCCTGCAAAGATGGAATAAAAGTGCAAGCCTTAGTTAATGCTTCTTTCTAAACTTGGAAGTGTGTGCAGGAAAGCAGCCAGAAGGGCTTGCTTTCAATCTCAGTAACTCTCCAAGAGTATATGGATATTGTTGAAGGACTCGTATTGCCTATTTCTGGTTCTAACCGAAATCTGACCTTTGACAACTGGTATACTAGTCATAAATTGATGATGAAATTACTGAAAGAGCATAAACATAGATCAGTAGGCATGCTGAAAAAGAACACACGATGTATTCCATCACAATTCCTTACAGGCGAGAACAGAGAACCAACAAACAACTTTATTTGGTTTTCAAAAAGATCTTACAATTTTATCCTATGTGACTGGTGATGTCTACTGGGCACCATATGGAGCTATTGATGAAGCAACTGAAGAGAAGAATTTATTCGAAACAATAAGCTTCTAAAACTTTACCAAAGGTTGTGTCGACGTAGTGGATGAGCTTCTGCATCATACAGTGTTTCGTGAAATTTACGATCGTGTTTTCTCTTTTGAATACAGCCGCCATTAATGCTCTGGTGATATACAGAGAAAACAATCGTAATTTTAGACTAGCAAGAAGAATTGCCCATCAAAATGTTGGGATTTGAACTTATCCAGAACCGCACCAAGATGTATTCACCAGAAAATAGGACAAGCTGTGAAGGTCATTAAAAGTACAGGAAGATCCATGTGTCCAAGAAGAAGAGATCGCAAGACTACATATTCCTGTAGATACTGCAAATCATTATTATGCCTCGAGCATGCCGCGGTGAGTTGCCAAAATTGCATGACTTTAGACAGAGAATAAATCTGCAAGCTGCAGATTTTTTGTTTGTGTTCCCTTATTATTTTTTGTATTAGATTTATTATAAGAGAATTTAAACATAGAACGTAGAAATATAAATATGTAAATTAATGATATGAAATAAATGAAAAGAAACAAAATATGGTTAGGGGGAGACAACTAGAACAAGTCCAAAGCAACTACTTAGTTACAAAAAAAATATAAAGACATCTACCAGAGCGAATAGGAAAAGCATAAAAAAGAAATAAATAAAGAAATAATAAAAGATATAGAAAAAGGCAGTAGCACTTTCGTTAGTGTATGGTAATGAATTTTGTACTGCTGTACAAACCAGAAGAACAAAAGTGAGATTTCTGAAAAAGATCGAAGGAAACACAAAAGAAACGGTAATACATAAGAGAAGCTTGAAACCAGTTACAAGAATCATTAAAGAGAGACAACTTTGGTTGGTTGGAATACATAACAATAGAATATCGCAACAGATATACGAAGCTAAGGGTACATAGGAATAGATAGGTAAGCAAGAAAAACGAGAAATAGTCCTCTTGACACAGGAAATCTTAGAAAAAATCCTAATGAGCTGAAATCTAATCTGACGTCTAATAGCGTAAGAATTTTAATTTAAAACTTTGTTAAACAATTGAATTCGGTCAAAAGAATGACCGAAAATTTAATTAAGCATCAAACTATAAGCAAATTAACAACTCACTGGATCGTATTCGTAAACGGTATCGTCGAGAGTGATAGCTTTTTAGATATTCTGCGAAACTTTATTCACGACTTTGTTGAAGTGAGACTGGTTTGCGCCCAAAAAGAGCGATCAGCGCTGCCAACTTTTCTTCAACAGGTACATTTTTTGATTTGTCTTGATGATGTTTATTTTGCCTGCAATTAAAATATGATCTTGTCGAGGATACATTTTTGTCGACAGAGGGTTGTAAAATAAGTTAACGACTCCTAAATTAAAAGTGTAGTTGATAAAATATAACATTTGTGTGTATTAACTATTCTTAGGCTTAGAAACTAATGATAACTTTTGCTCAATTGCAATCTTATAAAGAAGTCTCGGCTTGATCTTGGTATCTTGATCATTCTCGTTTTCCAGATAGAGTAATTCGTTTCTTCGTCTGGTGAGAGATTTTGCAGATAAGAAATAGAAAGTTTCTGTGTTCTGTCGATTAGTACGATTCTGTAAACTGAGTCTCTGAATCTCTGCCACCATCTTCTTGCGCTTCCTTTTTCTTTCCTAAGTTTTCTGATTTCCACAGGAAAATTTCTTTGGTTGAATGTTGTTATAGACAGCTTTCTGGATAATCCTGATAAAGATTTCAGCTTACTACGTCAAAGAATGAAACAGGCTGCTTTTTAATAAGACAGACCAACCCAACCCAACTCAACCCATACAATGAAACCCCAAACCGATCTCGTCAATACAAATCTCAAAATCATATATTGGAAAATTCAAATGGTCAATTTACAGTATTTTATTATTAACTTGAATTTCATAGACAAATTTCTTATGGAAGTGGAAGTGCAAACTTCTATATTCCAAACCAAATCAAACACAACAAATCCTTTAGGCAAATAGACGAAGAAAAAAGCACTGTAAATCTAGAGGATGTATCTATATTCCGGAGGTAGATTGAGTATTCCGTATTATCGGCACGGATTTAGTTGGACAAATATGATATTATGCTAATTAGTTCTTGGAGTCTGCATTATTTGAGAGGGTAGTATTACCCAGCCAAGTTGATGATGCCTCCCTCCTATATTCAAATTGAAAAAAGCAAATTAAGTTAACACCATTTGTTTATTACAAGTTGTGTCATATCCCGTTACGGTTGAGATTTTTCATCGTAATAAAAGCTGTCGTTACCGATCTGTCTCCTTTCGCACGGCTACGCCAATATAGAGCGCTGCGTAGTAGTAGTTATTACGACATTGCGGAATTGCATCTCGACGACACTGCTTGAGGCATCGCTTGATAACTTCTCTTTTAACTGCCTTTACGTAAGAAAACACAAAAACACCTAGAACGACAATAATTTTGCGAATTCCCAGTGCGTCATATAAGTCAATAAAATTCAATCTTGACATAATAAATAATATTTAAATACCAGTGGACCTAGATTTTTTGGCGAATTTAATATTAAAACTAAACTTAACACTAACTAACAGTGGCTGTTGAATTCAAACTGAAAACTAATTTGTAATGAGTTGAAGTTAGAGTGGAAGAACGATATATATTTAGTTTAATACAGAATTATGAAGTTTACTGAAATATAAAAAATTTTGACGTAAAGAAAATAGTAATAATAAGAAATTCTATAAAAATAACGAAACTAAACGTAGGGTGCAACGGAGAGAGAGAAATTTGTAAATTTAGGTAATAAGGGGCAATCTTTGATTATTCTGGAGAACGTGGAACAGTGTGGTGTTCGCGAGGTCCAAAAATGATCTCTAAAGTAAATGTGTCGGGCAAAGACTGTCATAAACGGAAAAAAAGTTTTTTACAAGAAATTCATAACACCATTGTGGAAAGGAGAAAATATTCGTTAAATTCATACATATTCTAACAAAAATTTAAAAAGAATAAAAAATGGTTAAAATGTATACAAAAATCTGAAAGCTGCAAAGGTCGGTAAAAAGTCTAACAAAACTTTTTTCGATCAGATCATCCTTGTTGAGACTATTTAAGGAACGTTAAAAGATGACGTGTTTTTAATGTCATTTTGCCGGCTATACGCTCCACGTCGCTTGTGAAGAAATTTAATAAAAAAACATTGCTAGTCAACGCATATTTGGAAGAAAATTGACAAGTAACGATGTATAAACGTAAAATATAAACTAAAGTGTAAATACAAAGGCTTACATTTTCCAGTTACCCACTTACCTTCCAAAGGCTGATGCCGGAATCGTTTTCTGTGCTACCAAATTAAATAAAATAATTATAGTTTGAATAATTATGTTTCAATAAATTTCCCGGTACTTTCATTAAATACTTTAGGGTTGCTTCCTATTTCATTATACATGTTTTGGTTCGTATCGTGTTGCCTCATGGGCAACTGTATTAAGAGAGGCGGAGTGGGATTATTTAGAGTCTGTTAATCTACGTCGGCAGTTCTGTAAGTGCGACATGCGATATAAATTCACCTCTGATTCGTTATGTGCAATTACTCGTAATCCTGAATAAATGAGCTATATCATTCACAATTATAATGCGTTATCATTGAGGAATGTCCTACGGAGCACATGAAGGAGGAGAAGCAGAGGAGGACAAAGCAAGGAAATACAATAACAATTTATACAAACCTGTCAATATTTATCTATAATTTCCATTTGAATTTCTTGGATCCCCCGTTAAAGCATCTAGACGTATTTTATGTTTGCCACAAATATGACGGTCGATCGATAATCAATCAACTTAACGTCCTACATGACTTCTTTATTGCTTTCATTGTTCGCAGGCGGTTCATTTTAATATTCGCGGAAATTTGCATATCTCATCGAAGTGCTTCGACGTATTCAACGGAAACTTGGCTCTTTCACACATAATTAAAGACAATACACAGCAGATGAATACACATTGCTGTCGTTCTCGATTAATATGCTTATCGTCTGAGACGGTTGACATGCAAACGTGTTTACGGTACGCTATTTGGCTTGCCGTGCGTTCAAATTCTAATACACTTGCAGGTACACTAACGAACTAAACCCCATTTCAGACATGCTGTACGGTATACGTTATTATCGGTAATGCCGGCCATAATTAAGTTGCAGTAATTCTCGCGTAGGCGCCCATTTTGCAATTACTGGCAAACATATTTGTAATGCTCGCAGGAGCGCATCACGCAACGAATGTTCCGCGTGCGCTTATGTCGGAATAATTGAAGCAAATGGACGGAATTCAATCCAGAAAATTGATACTAATTGGTGGGTGTGACTCGATAAAATATAGCGAGGCATCCATAGAAAATGATGCATGACGTAAGGCTAAAATAGCTTAATCTGGAGATTGTGCTGTTATTATTTCATTAATTTTAGTTAGATTTGCTTATGATCTTCTTGCATATATGCAACTTTTTTTTGTAAATGACAGATTCTAATGTAACAATACAAGCCACATGCAATATTATGAATTTTCTAAAATATGATTTACATGATTCCTGTTTGATGCCTGACACATCGTATTATTCTTTTCTGCAAGATAAACACGTCACCAGCTGCAACCGAAAAACCTCACATACAAATACCACATGTCAATCTTCAATGCACACTAGCGAAACAGAACAGTAAATAGCTATGACTTATGACGTATTTAAGGATACATCTGGTAACAATTTCAGTTCAATTTAGAACTTAAATTTATACAGTGCGGCATCCAGGTTAATATGTCGTCAATCTTGAGTCAAATATGATTTCGTTCTCACATTAAGTGGTTTCCTGTTAATATTTAAATCGATATTTCAAAGATTTTTATTTGTCAATTGTGAAATGGTAGATATTTCGTTATTTCCCAATTCAAATAAAATTTGTTTCTCCGAACCATGAACCCATCTCTGGGGTATTTCGTTTGAAGCACGAGGACCGTGCTAAATTACATTTACCGGATACAAAAGCTGTATCATCAGCATGCAACGTCAAATGAGTATCGTCCAAAAAATTATTTAAGTCGTCAATAAATAAAAGAAACAAAACTGACCCCGAACTAGATCCCTGTGGGACGACAATCTTCGCAGGTTATTTTTTTTTTGGGTTAATAATCTACGTTTTGAATATTGAAATAAAATTATTTTTAGTTTAGTTATATCAGTTGTACTCGGTATGAACACAACACAAACGAATCCAATACACCTGCGCGGATACCATATTTCAGTAAATTGTTACAGAATATTCCTACGCAACACTGAAGTAAATCTAATTATTTTATTATTTCGTCAAACGTTTCCTTAATCGCCGCACATGTATGTACCATGTACCACATGTACATAAATTGATTTTTAAGTTTGAACAAACCTAAGACTTCGTGCATTGCTGTAGTTGGCGACATACTTTTAATCAGTAATTACGTTACCGTAAATTTTTAAAGTGATGTTTGTACATTTCCAGAATATATTTTTATTAATTTTCACGCGCCTCTAGAAGAATTCCGATCAAAAAATATTCAATATATATATATATATATATATATATATATATATATATATATATATATATATCAATAAAAATTCCTGCTTACGGGCTTTTATGGGAATGGTGACGCTGCCAATCTAACAAATACAATTCCCTCAGTTCAGGATGATTCTTTTGAAGTATAAATAAGTTTCTTATTCTGTTACTAGACATTTTTACATCATTGGCAATGCATAGCTTGTTTGTGTTTTTATTTTTACATGTGGTCTTACTACTATATGGGCAACAAGTATAGAAGTAGCCCATGAATTTATCGAAATAAAAGCCACACGCTATATTCAAATTGGTTATGTCGTCCATACCAGACCATAATTCATCACAAAGCAACTGATTGAACTGGTATATGTTGTAATCAGAAAAATTCCGACACGTAATTTTGTGCATACTACTGTAGTTCACAACTTTGGTTTGGATTAAAACATTCTGTGATCCGATAATAGTGTGTCCATAACATAACACGAGTCAGTACTTGTATGTTGTCCATCAAATTATAAGATTTCAGGAGATTTCTCTAGATACTGTACTGATAGTATGTCTGATACAAAATTAATGTTAAAATCACCCTACAAAACAATTTGGCAGCACGCGCCATAAAATTTATCCAGTAAATTATTATGTATCGACAAGGACACCTATAACAAGTAAACATAGCAACAAGCATATTCTTTGCGAACCAAATAAGACCACAAATCTCAATGTTATTTATATTCATTACTAAAATTTTGAAGATCAATAGGAATGCATTTCTAACCCATATTGCAGTTCCTCGTCCCTTCTGATTCGTTCTACAGTAAGTTGAAAATTATTGAAATGAAAATATTTTGCAGATTGATCTGTTTACCAGGTTTCAGTCAAACAAATAAAACTAACGTGACCTAAAACGGTCGTTGCATATTCTAATTCTATTTAAGCACTGAATATTTAATGTAATGGGACAGTTTGTATGCTTATTTTTTAACTGTCTATAAATAGTGGCCATTCACATGGATGGTATTCAATGAGCTTCGTTTGAACGACCGCCTATATCAGTGCTAAAGACAATATTGTTTTCTAATTGAAAAACTGAAGTAATTATTTCTGCCTTCCAAGTTTCGTTGTTATCACTGTGCCCAGCGATATTTTTTTTTTTCCTTTTAATCGAGACGCCAACAGTTCTTTGCAAAGGTTGACATCTAAGATCAGGCCACTAATTGGTTGAGGGTTGGAATATTTTTCAAATTCGGTGTGATTTTCGTCACTTGCACTGATACCGATACGTCCTGTGGAAGTTCACACAAATACGAATGAGAGATATGAGTGGAGACCGGGTCTTTTAACTGACGTCCAATTTGGATAACTAATTTTTTTTTGGGCTCCAGTCATGTAACTTTACTGAACAAAAATGTCAATTTTTTTGTTCTCTCCAAATCATGGGAACTCGAAAGTTCATGAGACTACTTGGACGTCCAAGTCCAACAAGTTTTGCAGCCAATATCTGGAGCTCAGGCTCTAGTCCTTCACGCGCATGCCAACAATCAAAATTTTTTATTGGTTTTCTGAACTTTTTCCAAATGTAATAAAAAGTTTACGAAAAAATTAAACAACATCTTTTTGACGTATTATATCGTTTAATAAGTTTTGAATATTCTAAAATATCAAAATACCTCACAAATATGTTGAATGAACAAGTTCTTTATATCAAAATATCAAAATATACATTAAAAATTAAATCATATCTAATTTTTCATTACTGTGTCTGTCCATGCTGGTGTTCAAAGATTTTTAATTTTGTGCGCACCAAACATTTTTTTTAGACTCTTGTTATATATCAATATGTTGACGGATATCGAAAGGATGGCGAAAAAAATATAGTAATATTTAAGCTAATTGTGTGCAATTAGCATAAATGAATCTGATAAAAAAATAGATTAGAACTGTATCCTGTAAGACTTATGATAACGTAGAATATTAAATATAAAATCGGGGTTGGTATTAGAATTTAGTAAACCCACCATGGCAGATGGACATTTAGTTTTGTCGTGTTAAAAAAAATATTATATACACACACAGATACACAATCTTTAAATTACCTCATCATTATAACCTCGTATCCATAAACATAATCACAAAATATCGGTAACTAACTAAAATGAATCAACCACACTTTCCTCATCGACCAAACACCAAAAATGAGGGAATTTTGTATTTGTTTTCCTCATCAGTCAATAAGATTCCGTTGACTTACACTCATTTAAAACACCCTCGTTTCTTGTAAATTTTTCTAGAATACAAACGCCAAGAATTTTATGTGGAAAAAATTTACAACACTGCGCACGCTCACAATCGATTAACTACATATTCTCGTTAGGAATATTCTGTCTCATATTGCCGAAAGTCATGTAACTTATCATCAGTTCAAGCGTTAAGGCAAAGAAAATTCCCCATGCGATCGTAAATGAACTTCAGGCTTTGTGGCAACACTGAGGCAATATCAGTACGATAATCCAACTCGGACGAAATCCAAAACACAACGAGAGCTAATCAAGTAATTTTCACGCAAATAACTATTTCATAAGAATAGTAAATTGTTAACTACTAGTAACAACGTTACACGTAGCGGGCAACCCACCACCAGTTAAAAAAATCTCCAGTGAGCCGCACCGATTCTCCAAATTTCTCGATAATTTTCATGATTGAGCACAATTTTGGAGCCCACAAAATATAACGAACACTGCATCGGCTCTTTACGTGAAGAAATGAAAGGTGCAGAAATTGAAGTGAGAATCTGATTAATTTATTAATAATTTTATTTTAATTGTTTTGCAAATTATTTGCTATATCTTCTAGTCGTATAAGAGATATTTTAGTCTGTGGTTATTATAGTATCGTTATTATTCCTATATACGAGTAACCAGTCTGTCCCAATTCAAAGTAATAATTTTCACGAGGTTTAGTTACGAAATAAAAATCCCATTTAACATTTGATCCGGGGCCTTTGATTTAATAGCCCAGCAATCTAGACCCTGGAATAACAGTCTTATCTATTTGAATTATGCCGTTAGATTTATAAAAAAAAAATTCCCCAGAAGAAACGTTTCGTTATCTTTAAAAATACTTCCACAGATACCTGCACTAACGGCATTTCGCTAATTTCCATTTTATATCTTAACCAGGGTGTAACGTCTCCAGACCAAGAACTCGTTAGAAAGAAATAAGTACTTTTCGTAATTAGCATAAGAATACGAAGGGAATCATAATCAAATTAGCGGGAATTTCACACGGCGAATATCCTGGACACGGAGTATTTAAAAAAGTTACCGCACGTATATTACGCCGCAATGTCTTTTATTCGGCATAAATATTTCACGACAAAGTTATGTAATAGGACTACTTAGCGGGCTAAGTAACGAATGCGGTATTGTAACAAGTTCCATAAATATATAGACGCGAGCGATGACTTTCTTACGAGACCGGGAATTCAAAGAGAAATTACGTCTGAGCGGGTATGAAAATTCTCTCGGTCGAAACACAATTAAAAGTTTTGCGTTTCAATTTAATTTACGGCGCGGGATTTATTTCGAAGCGTTCAGTGCCTGAAATGCCTGGTATCGCACGGCGGACGTGTAATGGAGGTAGCCATTTAAGTGGAATATATTCCACTCCTTGAACTTAAAATACTCCATTAAGCGAGAGTGTGTACATGCATGTAAGAAATTAGTGTACCGGTTTAAAAATAAGAAGTTCTCAGCGGGACGTGTTAATGGCGTTGCTAAATATTAGCATTTGAATCTGCATTCCGGTTGGAAAGAAAATAAACAGACGATTTACATGTAGGCTTAACAACAATAGATGGACGACGCCCGATAAAGGCAGTTTTATATTAAAATGCATCGGCGGCCTCGAGTGACGTCGAATTTGCTAGGTGAATGTAGTTGGCTGCGAGGCACGTAATTGCTTCGATACGTCTTGACCTGTGTACACATGTCTATCGATTTTAGTTTCATATCGCTTTCATAAACTGAATGGCATAACATAAAATTAACAGTCGATGATTTAGCAGCAGTGAATGTCCTGAAATAATTACGGAAAGTGGGAATTATTGAGATTGAAACATCGCATTTGAAATGTGGAAATTTGTTTGAAATGAGATCATGGGAACAAGTACGAATAAAGATGAAAATCACTACAAAGCAACCTACGAAACATTCAAAGTTCAAAATCAATCAACTAAGCTCCCAAAACTCAAGTAACTTCAACAATAATTAACATATTCCATTCTATTAAAAAACGTCACATCCCAGAGATTCAAAGACATTGTTAAAGTATGAATGGATGAAATAATATGTGTTTTCATATTTTAACTAAGTCTTTAGCAGCGAGTCTTTCTATGAAACAAAGACAAATATTGTTTCATAGAAAGACTCGCAGCTAAAGACTTAGTTAAAATATGAAAACACATATTATTTCAACCATTCATTGCCAAAGACATTGTTTAAGTAAAAGAACACAAATTTTATTTTATCCAGAGATTGATTGCCAAAGGCATTGGTACAGCAAGATCTTGTTTTAAAAATTGGTAAAGAAGTCAAAATTGGTATCTGCAATTATAAAAATGGCCAAAAAAATTGAAATTGTAGAAATGCACAATCATGGTGTCGTTCATTAAGTCATTTTTACAATGTCTTCATTTTTGCTATTCTTGGAAGAAATACCGACGGCAGTGATGGCTTCTTCGTCAATTTTAAAATTATTTTTTGAAAATAATTTCAGACAATATAATAATAGGTGGTGACGACCCATTTCGCCGTCCTGGGATCATCCTCCACCAAATATGCATTCGCTTAATATCATGGATTCGATGGCGTTAATGTACTCACACAAATATTAATCACTCATGTTTTCACGACTACGTACATCCTTGGTGGACTGTCTGGACAAGTCTCGATAATATCGACTCTGGTCAATTAAATCAGACCTTTTTAATGTTATAGCATTTTCCCTATATTGACGTTTATTGACGTAGATGGCGTTAATAGACTCACAGAGAAGTTTGTAATTACCGTTTCTGTTTTTAAGCTCCATATAGTTATTTTTTCTATTAATTGCTGGCATAATTTATGATACAATAGTTACATTGTTTATTTTCCCATTTACGTTATTGAAAATGACAACGAGGTGAATATTGTAAACATGTAAAAAAATGTAAAAAAAAGTATTTAGAATTCTCAAATTTGCCAAAAGTGCCAAGAACGCCTCTACATAGGAATTAACTATTAGCCGACTAAAATGCATTTCCAGGGCTCGATAAATCCGATCGACAAACCAAAAAGTTGTAGAATTACGTAACTATTTGCAGATAGCAAAGATTATTACTTTTTAGTAACTAACTAAGGATTAAACGCTGTGAATTTACTTAAACAACCCAGCACAATTAGCACAAAATAACTACGATTTGCTTACAATTAGGGTTCTAGGTTCTGAGGCAAATCACCCGATTAGGAGTTTTAGAATCAAAGAAATAACGCAATCGGTTTGTTGTCTTTGAATAAGTCCATACAGACGTCCAAGACGGCCTATGATCTACACATGCCGACCTATCAACCAGCAATTTTCCATTTTTCCAAAGTGTCGTGTTGTAGTGAATCTAAAGTTTTACTTTTAAGTCAACATTTTCAACTAGGGAGCTTATAACGTGATGCTTTCTTGTAGTTTCCTCTTTAGTGTTTTCTCGGTAATTCAACTATTTGGTCTTATTATCCAGATACCCTTTGGTGCTTTTGCAAACAATGTCAAAATGAGTTCATTTGTGAAAAGTGCAAATGAGTCGAAAAAAATTCCGAAATGTCAAAAATGGTCAAAAACACAATAATTTTAAAATGTTAAAATTGTTAAAAATTAAATTATTGAAATGCAAGGATACTCAAAATCTTTAAAATGTAAATTTTTCTTTTTATCCATTATGCAAAAAGTCAAATAAAGTTTGGAAATTATGGGGTCAGTCTTTTTTGTTCTACAAAAAACATCTTTGAAACAATGATGTAGACGAGAGTAGATTCTGAAGAAATTGTAAAATATTATAAGCTTCAACTTAGGGTGTGTATATGTTTATCAAATTTTGGAAAACATTTGAGTTCATATGTACGAAAATACGGGTGTACCTTTTGGTAGCGATTTTTTTTAAAATGATGACATTGTCATCACAAGTAAGCAACCTGAGATGCATATGTTTAACCACTGCAATCAACTCTTATATGTTGATGTTGATGATGATGACAATTATTAATAAATTAAATTATTAAATTATTAATCATCAGTCAAATCCAAGACTTTGCTGCGTCGCAAAACTACAAGTATTTTGTCAGGATGTCAGGGTTGACTTTGACAAGAATTTTCTGTGAAACGATTACATGAATAGAAAAACAGGACGTTTTGGAAAAAATTCTTCCTCAATCAGACATCCAAGCTTTTTTGAAACGTGAACATAATAAATATTAGTTCCTTTACCTCAAGGTAATCTTGTCTTCAATGGCACAATTTTCTTAGAACTTTCCTCATTTCATTTACTTTGGATACTCCTCTTTGGGTACAAATTGTTTCTCATTTTCGGTTCACCGCTCTTTAATTATTCACAGACATAAAGTCACATCAGACCAGAAATCATTTCATCTTTTCGTCATCCATGACGATCCCTCTGTTTCCGATAAAATAACAACGCCTTAGTGACCTGCCACATTTTTTTTAAGTTGGTATAATTCTGTCGTCGGTATTAAATATATCCAAAATCTTACTAACATTAATGTGTGAAAGTTTTGCCCATTTCGTAGCTCAATAGTACTCGTTTAGCATATACAGAGAATACGCAATTTTTGATGTTTCACGTCGTTTAATTTATCGTTCGTTGCATAATGACAAATAATGGTTTATGATAAAACCCGCTGCGACCTGAATATATCCAGTTGCAATTTCCTACATTACAACTATGTTCACGCATATTTGCGAACTTGACCGATCTATCATTTGATATTATTCCACTGCCCATTGCATTTAGGCCATCGCTGTGTTTCATATCTATGCGTAAATTATTTCATTGCGTACGTACCACAAATTTATATCATGTGACGTTCACAAATTCATAAACTTTTTTATTTTACTAAACCTTGTTTCAACTTATTGAAATTTTCGGACGCTTCGCGCGTTTGTCTGTATAATAATATATTTTTTTTTAATTTCGCATTTATCTTCCCAATCTACTTTCATTATCTTGCTATCTTGTACCAGTTAATGCATGCTACCAGTTATTTAATTAAATAGTATGTTCGATTTTTTTCACATTCTCTTGTACTTCTCCGAGAACTACAGTTCTCAAGTGGAAAACATTCCGAATTATTCTTAAATCAGATAACATTGATATTCATTTTCATCAACTGTAGAAAAAGAAACACTCCTCGCTGTGCAGTCCAGAAACTTGTGATGTTTGAAGTGCACGATATGGGTGAGTAATTGTAAGCCAAACCACTTCCAAAATTGTGAACTTGGACGTGGACTATACGATTACTATGTCTGAAACGTATTGCTTTAAGGATTGAGATTGAATTGGAGATAAATTATTAAAATAATAATTTATCACACTTGCTATAGAATCGATACTGAACTGCAACAGTTCGGCGGTTACTTAAATAACTATCAGAAAGAAAGATAGCTGGAACAATATATTCGCTCATTGTTTTAAAACAATTTGCAGACAACTTGTAAATATATCACATTTAGTGCAAATTTGATATCAAAATGCAATATGAAGCATTCAGACATGCAAATGTATACTGAAATAATTAAAAAATGATAAAAAAACGTAAAAACAATGCATTATTTCACGGCTGTAGAACGAGTTTAGGCCGCAATATTGAAAATACACCACGTGGTGTACACCAAAACTTCAAAACGTGAAATTGCTTATAAAAATCGTTTTGAAAAAGGCGTTTAAAGGTGATTACAATGAGTTATAACTCATGTCTATATCGTATAAATATTTTAAACCATTTAGTTAAGGTTAAGTCGTAGTCAGCGTCTTTATAATTTTCTTGTTAATTTTTAACATTTTTAAGTAGCTCTTTATACTATTTTTTTATCAAAAAATATTCTTTTCAATCATTTTCATTCGACTCGACCTACTCCTTGTTAGTTAACATTGTGCTTAACATTTATTCATTTTATTTACAATGTATCTCCCCTGTCTGTGCAAATAACAAACAGCCTTACTCCATATATTTATACACAGTACTTGTATAGTATTCACAACCAGCAGAAATGTAATTCCTTGCATACTTTCAACGGACATGAATTACATATTTTCCTTGACTCTCGTTCCCATTACTATTGCATTTTTTGCCCCATTATCTCTTAAATGTCGCAATAATAATGTAAATTACACAAATTATTGACTTTATTTTTGAAAGAACTGAATGCTTGATCTTGATATTAAGCCTATTTCATATCCTCGCTTTGCTGCTCCGCATTTTAATGAAATAAAACCATCCATTATTCAAATGTCGTGACTAGCACGACCTTTAAAATATTTTAATATTGTTCGGAGCAACAAGGACGGTATGGCGTGTGCAGCTATCTCGGCTAATATAAGTAACTTCGCATAATAAAATATAAAATGAACACAATTAGCATTATATTCATTCATAGAAATCAATGACTAATACCAATTAGTGAATAATAGTGAGTCATGTTTATAATTTTTATTTTCCTTTAAATCTAACATTTTCTGCTACTTATTAAATTAATTATTTGAAATTACCGATAAAATTGTGTTATTAATATTTTATGGCGTCATAAACCTAATTATATTTTAAACTTGGTCATAAAACTGTTGTAAGCTTATATGGGTTTATTAATAATTCCGGTGATGAAAATCTTGATTGGAAATTGAAAATACATATCGTATAGTTTACTATTGATCATCATATTGATAATATCGCAAATAGTGTGATAGAGCTAAAATACTGAAAATGATGATTATAATATTTAAATGAACATAATTAATTAGTTACGTTGATTGGGGAAATTCGTTCGTTTCGTTTTTCCCTTTTCCATTTGGGATAAAGACATTTCAAATTCTTATGGGGGAAGCGTTCGTATCAAGTTGGCAGTAATGTCTTTCAAAAACCCAACTCAACCCAACCCAACCCAACATAACCCAAGCCAACCAAACAACCCCAAACCAACATTCGTTCACGTTGCTGGTGTACATTAATCTTAAGGGGTGGCAATAGGTAACATTGAGTTAGTTCTGTATAACAAAGTTACAAGTTGAATGTTGACTATTACTAGTCTAGTTTTCCTATAATAACTGGTCTCACTTATTTATTATAAATTATTTATTTATTGACCATCGTTATCATTCACTGCAACGTACGCAGGTCAAATTCGATCCGCAACCAAAATAAAATATTCATTACCACACACGTAATTCCACAGAATTACAAACGGAGAAAAGAGGAGAGTGCAATTGACTTTGGCATTAATATAAATTAAAGTTCGTAGAGACCTGCAATTCAAATGCAATTTACGAAATGATTACGCCGCATTTCAGCGTTTTCTTTCCGCACGAGGGCCTCCACTGTCCACCAAAAACACCATTTTATACTTTTTGTGATTGCCTCATTCTCGCCAGCCCACAATTTAATAACGGAGAGGGATTCGTGCAACTGGAGCGTGATTTCGACGTACAATTAGCCAATTCACTCGTTAATATTTGCGAAAGATTATCGACTCCGTCTGCTTCGTGTTTTCTTAGCGACGTTGACCGCAAAAAAAATTTATAAAATTACGAAAAAGTGTAATTAATACGTTATAAAGTTGGCAAGATTCGTGGTTTACAGGAAAGGTGTCATAACATTTGAATGCGTTATTAAATACGCCGTTGCTTAAAAAACTGTTACGAGTTTCAATTACTCGTACGTTCACATACTTCTCGACTCTTGCAGAAATTTATTGGCACGCTAGGTTTTGATGGCTTTACTGATTGCTGGTATTTACCATGCATGTACACATTTCGTCATGTCGTAACGTGGTATTAGAATCTTGTTCGTATATGGCGGAACATGTCTGTAATAAATACGTGTTTACAGGACTAATAATAATAAAACGAAGGTGAATAAATGCGCTACAACGTTTATTTTTACGATGAAAAAGTTAATTTTCGTGTTTTTTTGTGTGTGGTTTGCGCAATCAAGAAATCGCCGTGGGCGGTTTTTCTCGACTGAGCGACTTAGGTCGTCCTGGATTGAAACACGATTTAGTTATTTAGTAACCGAATGTCAGGCAACGCATCTTTGAAAATACTCCTCGAATTCGCCATTTAATATTAATAAGCATTTTCAATATTTACGTCGCCGTTAGCACAAGTTGAGCAACTCGACACCCGGTCATAAATTTCAATTTTAAGGTATTTTTAAATTATTGTTAACAAGTTACAATAACGATACCTGCAGTTGAAGCCATCGAATTGGTTGGCGAGAATTACAATTGTTGGTAAATTGTATAGAGGAGTGGAAAATACGGTTCATACGAATGTTCATAGTAATAAGAGACGCGCCTTTGTGTACAAAAAATATTTTATGGTGCTGGCCTCATTTAAGATAGTAAAAATGCGAATGCTAAGTACAGGGCGCCTTAAAAGGATTAAATGAAAATGAAGAAAACGTGACTCATAAAAATGTTATATTATCTGCCACTTAATCTTGACAATAATATTGTATATTACTGAACGTAGTGTGTCAGTCACGTTTTTAGGTTTTCCAAACTAGTCGAGTATAATATCGTGCATCAGGTCATCTGCTTTATCTCGACACCAAAAGTCGATAAATTTGTCAACTATTAAAGCAGTGTTTATAATAATCATGATAAGAATTTTAACGACCACGATCAAGAATGCATTTGCTAAAAAGCGAGGGTTAGTGAAAAAACCACACCATCCCTAACATGGATATGAAAACAACAAGAAATTGTGAAAACGTCATATGAATCAGATATTCATCAACTATAATACAAATATACCATAACATAATAAAAACTATATAAAAAGTAGTCCAGTTTGTAGAACTGAACTAATACTGACCTTGCCTTACTATAAGATAGTTATATATACTTTGATGTGTTTTAAACAGAAATCTATAAAATAAAAGGAATTAACAAATTAAAGCGGTAGAAGAATATAAATTGTATACAAGAATAGGAACTATGAAAGATTGCTTTCGAGCAAATATGTTGTTTCAGTCGAATGGATCAAATCGATCTGTCACATATTTTTGTCTTTACAAGCATTAGGTCAAACAAATTTGAGTGTACCCAGTGGTGGATAGAAACGAAATTTGAGATGGCGTCGTTCTTTTCACTGGGATCGAAAATCTAATCAATGTTTGATTGTGTGATTGTGGGCTTTTAGGATTCGGAATTTACGACGTCCAAAAATACCAGAAATTGTTAAAATTCATGTCTTGCTTTTGGAAGGTCGTTGGATAAGCTTACATGAAATTAAAAAAGCTGCGAGTGTCTTTTATAAATGAATAACTCATATTTTTTGGGTTTAACTTTCTGCAAACTTTTGGCCAGTCTGGAACAAAAAAAAACATTCGAGGCAGTACGTCAACCAATAGTTTGGAAGAGAAAATTAATTCATAGTATTTTTATGGTGTCAATGAAATCTTGCTGGCCAGTTATCTTGAAATATGAAAAGCTGTAACTGGTTTATATTACACTGAACATTTGAATAGGTGAAAAGGAAGGAACAGTTCAGCTAAAGCTAATTTCAGGAAAATGGTAATTTGATTATAGATTTTGCTAAATAGGTCTGATCTGCACAATAATAATCAATGATCAATGATCAAAAAACAAATTTAATATACATAATTTTATTAATAATTCATAATTTAATAATTTATGATCGATTTCATAATAATCTATGAGCAAGTAAAACTTGCGCATTGCAAATATTCGCATTGCATAATATTAATAGATAGATTAACAAATACTGTTTTCAAAATTGAAAAAGTAAAAGTCGTTTACGTGACATTTCTAATGTCAAACGCGCATTGTACGTGCACAAGTGTAGGTTGACTTAAGATTTGGAATGTTTATTTAGTGGATTCGATTTGGTACGATTGACATCTTACGCCGGACATTGTCTAAACTGGAAAATATATTTCGTTAACGTTTATTTCTTAGAGGCTCCTGACAATTCGCGATTGATTGTGTTGCATGGCTATCGTTGTCACTAATTGTTAGATTTACACGCAAATTTACGAAAACGTACAATCGGTGGACATATAAACCTGGTACAAAACTGTCAAGAAATATTATGGCAAACAATATTTTTTTAACGCAAACTTAATATTAACAACGTGAACAATGTCGAAGTTACAAAACAATTACAATGTTTTAAATTTAATTCGTTGTAACATTGTTTCGTTTTGGGCCTGATTTTCAGTTTTCATTATGCTCATTCCCGTTCGTGTTAACATTGATGTCAACTCCAACCCTCTTGAGAAAATAAATCTTCAATGCAACTAGACCCAACACAATGCATCAATGTACAAAATATTCGCACTTAAAGAAATTGCCGGTTGGTTGGGTTGGATTGGGTTGGGTTGGGTTGGGTTGGTTTATGTTGGGTTGGATTGGCCAATTTTGCTGATTTGAAATTTACGAAAAACGTTTAAGAAATACAAAGTACTGAAATTTCTGCCTAAATTTTCTTCGTCGTAATTCATCACTAATAATCACTGATAATAGTTTTGTAACTAGAATTTTTCAACAGCGATTTTAAAATAACTGTTGATTGTGCGAAAGAACTTTTCAAAATGTTTAAAATGTCAATATCTTTAAAGTTGACATATTTACTTTTAATTGATGCAATTAATCTTTGAAATTTGTAAAAAAATTAGCCTTTAAATGACTATTCCCTCTGTTTAGTTCATTTTTTAAGTAAATTTAATTTACTTTACCATATTTATGTACAATTTTGCAAATTCAGGCAAAATTTCAGACATTTTGCTGAAAATCCCAAAAGCAGAGCTTCAGGATCTTCTTCCTCACTTATCACCAGTTTCCCAGGGTTTAACTCTTTTCGTTTGTGTATTCCTTGCCCTCTGTATAAAATTTGTTCAAATATTTGCTTTCCACTGATCTTCATGTTTTCATTTTTTATAAGAAAATTCATAACGAGAAACTGTTTTTATATTCAATTACATTTGGAAATGGAAAAGATCTAAGTCCCTACTTGAGAAACTAAAAGATCAGTTCAGGCCTGTGTACGAAAAAACGTACATATGACATTTGGGCGCCCATTTATAATTCATATATGAAAGTTTTTTTGGTCCGTTTTCTTTTTTACTTGCTTTGCTTTTGCACTTTTCTCATAGCCTGTCCTTAATTTCACTATTCCATTCCATATATAGTCTTTCTAACCTCGTCGTTTATCCAAAAACAATTTCTTTCTATCGTCACAACTAACTGTATCTGGCCCCACATTATACGATTTCATTACGAATGTTCTCATATCTCATATTTTTAATGCATTACAAACAATCCACGACTGAAGTCTCGACATTTGAAGATCGCTGTTTAGTGAAAACTAACAAAAAATGCATTTATACACAGAAAAAGAAGTGAGGGAAAAAAATAAGGCGCATGACATATGGTGTGCAGGGATTTAAAAAGTGATGATCTACATTTAAATTAATTGTTTGTAAGGGATTGATGAAGTTTAGCAATGAATTAATATTTTCTTTTTTAAATTCATATTTTTATTGTATCAGTCTCTATGCCTTCGCACCCCTTCAATATTTCAGTGTCCATCACCGCATTGCAATCGTTCGCAAAATTGGCCAGTGTTTGTACCAGCTCCCCCTCCCTTAATTCCTTGCTATAGCTAGTTTAACGAACAGATGCAGTGAAGGCGCGGTCTCGGCGTCAACAGCCAGTTTCACAAGCTACATACAAATTAAAAAAAAAACCGGAACGCAATCACGATTGCCGAATTTTGTAGTTGCGTGTTTTGGGATTGAGAAATTCCACCAATAGAAAACTTCTATTCAAACTTCGCGCACTTGTGAAAGGAGATGTATCTAATGGGTAAACGGGGTATATATATATATGAAAGGAAGAATTTTCTTGGGCATACACCCGCATGGAAACACGCAACCGCCGACACGTGTTTCTGACTTATTAGTCGTCATCAGGACGGTATAGCCAAATTAGAAGGTGGACAAAATTTGGAGATACAAACAATCGGAGTCAACAACAAGCAACCGACCTCCACATTGTGATAACAGTCAAAATACCCACAAATTGTGTGGGAACATTCAACATAACCACGCGGGAGGACATAGCCACCTGCGTGAACAACCAAGCCCAAGGATATAATAAAGAAAAAAGGTTTTTAACGCGGGAACATAGAAATATGAAAGGAAGAATTTTCTTGGGCATACACCCGCATGGAAACACGCAACCGCCGATACGTGTTTCTGACTTATTAGTCGTCATCAGGACGGTATAGCCAAATTAAAAGGTGGACAAAATTTGGAGATACAAACAATCGGAGTCAACAACAAGCAACCGACCTCCACATTGTGATAACAGTCAAAATACCCACAAATTGTGTGGGAACATTCAACATAACTACGCGGGAGGACATAGCCACTTGCGTGAACAACCAAGCCCAAGGATATAATAAAGAAAAAAGGTTTTTAACGCGGGAACATAGAAATATGAAAGGAAGAATTTTCTTGGGCATTATGTCGACGGTAATACAGTGAGAGTAGATATGATGTGAGAAGACAGAAGAAAACAGTCAATTACAGTACAAGCCGTTGAAAAGTAAACGGCCGGCTTGCAATATTGAGCGCATCTAAAAAAATCACCAATCACGTGTATTGAGCTCAAGGCGCGCACCACGCAAATATCTTGGGCAACTATACTCGTATAATATAATTTTACATTCCTTTAAAGTTGTTCATTTCTTAAATTTTTCAAATTTTCCAATTTTTTACAAATTTTCATAAATTTTCCAATTCCAAAAAAATTTGAAATGTAAAATTTGAAACAAATTGACAGAAATGGTAAAATTTATTTCGCATCAATTTGAAAAATTTTGAAATTGGAAAACTTTATTTCTATTTTTAAATTTTTTTAAACTTTTTTACATTTTCATTGGTATCATCGAAAACCGTAGCGTTAACAATAAGCTATTTTTTAAAATTCTATTGAAGATTAGTTCGCGTGGGAATATTCAAGCCTTCTCCTAAACTAACCAGCAGGCTCCTGGCCAATATTTTAATATGTCGTACGTATGCATGGTCCGCAACCAAAGCACAATCCATCACAGGGATTAGGCATTAATTATTAATCTATTCAATTCACAATTTATCAATTGAATTCCAATCATGTATTAGCACATTGAGAGGCACTCTGAACACAGATTTACGGTATAAACACTTCCGTGTAGCTCTGCCAATAGATACTATCTGCACAGAAACATGCTAACTATTTATCAACGCGCAACATCAGTATATCGTGTATTGTCAGCTGGTAACAGCATAAAAATCGAAAACATATATGCTACGCGATATGGTTTTAACGTGCGGCTTTGATTTCTAATTTGAAATAAAGTCGCACCAAAGCATTTTACTTTAAACTGATAATTAAAGTAACGACAACGGGAAATTGGGGACCAGTCATTGCTTACATTGGATTCAAGTGGAAATTTAGGTCGGGTTCAATATTATTTCGTGAGCACGAACGTTACATTGGTTGCCTACACCTCAACGTATTAATAGTTAATTAAGAACATATAAATCGAAACAGGTTTTTAATTATTTACTAAAAGTCTTATTCATAGTTCAACAAAATTATATTACTAACTGAAATTGTATTTTTTTTATAACCAGTTAATTGCTTCATAAGGTGGATAATAAATTCGTGTTTACGATGTTTAATATAATTATTAATTAGAAAATTTTATTATATGCAGTTCGGCTGTAAGTTATATTATATTACACAAATTGGTTTAGTATGCATTGGAAGCTGTTATTTTTCGCATTGTAATTAGTTTTATGCTATTGCTTAAGAAATTGATTAAAGTCACAGCCATAAATAGATTTAGCAAAGTTGGCAGGTGTTGCAGAAAATAGAGAAATTAGTTATTACAATTGGGAAGAATTTTTAATAAAGTGGTCGATTGATTAGGGGGATAATGTGTGGCTACTGGCTATTTCACTTCACTGCAACTCAATGTAAACATAGTATTTATCAAAAAAAGGACATTGCCAATTATATATAATATTATATTATAATAAAAAGACAAGCCAATACGATACAATTCCCAATAATTTCGTCAAAAAACTTATTAACTTATAATTAAATCCTAATATCACTATTTGTTGTATTGTATCCTACTGTTTAATTGTGTGTGGGTTTCCACTACGAAAAAAGTGACCAGCGTCACTGTTAGATCTGATTAAGGCTTGAGACCCATTCCCTTTCAATTTAAAAAATAAATTTACATTTATTTATCTTTTTTCATAACAGAGCATTTCCTTCGTAAAAATAAAGCCCCGAGGCCCAAACTGCACACCACAAAACCGACGCTTATAACTCGGGCAAAACAAAACCAACAAAATTCTTAGTGACTTGTACGTTTAAAGTTTCCTTCCGTTCATAGTCGCGCAGTCAAGTCTTAAATTCGAGCACTTAAAAGATATATAGCACCGAATAAAACTTTTAGTGCCTTGTTTGTGGAATGGATGTCGGTGAAATAATGCAAACTTAGATACGGTACCTTGAAGCTCCATCCAGCTCATAAAAAGGATTTTCTTTGCGATATACGTCTCGCAGTTTATTTTATATTAAAATTTAAACGCACGCAGCGACGACATCCAAAATTCATCAATCCGGAATTTATTGCACAATAACGATGTGTTGGAACTATTTGCGACATCAATTTTATAATTTAATGGCGCAACGTGTTGTGAAAAAAAAATGCGAAATTTATGGACACGGTAACAATGACTTTCATCACAATCTGGCGCCGCGTCGGTTTTGATTTATTTATTAAACGTGATTAGTTATGCGGGTGGGGGCAGATGCAATTTTGATTAATAAAAATGAATGTAAATAAAGGTGAAGAATAATACACTTTTCGACAAAACAAGCGACGCCGTTAATTCACCTCAAAGAAATCTCTCGCAGTCAGGTAGTTTGGGCTTAAAGGAACTTTGCGCCGGGAAGATTATTTCAGGTGTATAATCTGATGTGCCCCCGTGACATAACTGAGGCTTTCCAACAATTTAGATGCCAAGATATTAACGGAACTATGCCCGCTATTTCCGCGGAATTTTACATTCACGAAACTTTTTATTCGCGTTGCGAAATTAATTAATCGGTAACGTCTACAGGAATGCCCGCGCTTTCCGAAGGTACATTTTGTTCGCACAAAATTACTTTGAACTTTAGTTTATTCTTTTCGTGCCGTTTATTATCTTGCGAGGTAATGAAAAAAATAAAAATAAACGAATAGGCTCCAGGGCTAGTCAACGATATCTTATAAATTGATTCCACTAATGAATTGAAAATCAATTTTTTAACGAAAAAATATGAGAGGAATAGATAATATCGCAAACTGAGCAGCCAAAGTAATCAACGCCAAGCAATTATTTTTTACATGCCTACCAGTTGAGAGAAAGGAGGAAAATTGCGGACGAATAGATTTTCTAATAATGGCAACAATGAACCGGGCAAGTGGGACCCCAACATTGCAATCCAGTTTTCAAGTTCACACAATGAATGTGCCAAACGATAAAATTATTGAAGTTAGCATTATTATATCATGACTTATGCACAAAGTTTATGAAAATAAAAATATGCGATTGCGATCAAATCCATCCCAACATTTTTATTTATATTTTACTTTCATGTCATTAGTGCACAAAATCTTCAAAGTTTCACCACATGAGATTAAAAAAAAATGCAACACAAAATAATTCTTGAATTCCCCCTCGAATACGGTTGGGGCTTTGTCCTGTGACCTTCAGTGTGATGTCTGCACCACCTTGCTGTGACCTAAGCTAAATACCAACCCAACGTTGTAAAGAATGAAACTAAATTAGTTATAAAAATAACAAAATATTATGAATGGATAAGAAAAAAATTTAAGTAAAGTAAAATTAACAAATACGAGGAACAAATTATTGAAGATCATTAAAAACAAAAATTGAATCTGGAGAGAAATAGTAGTTTCTCATTTCTTTTTGTTTGTAGCTAATAAAAGTTCACGAACTTGAAATAAAGTTAGGTATTAGGACTTTACCATATGATAAACCATGGTCTTAGAATTCGTTGTTGTTAAGTTTTGGACCATCGCCTCTCTATCACCCAACGAAGTCTCAATATCTAACTCTATTTCAAGTTCCCTTGAACTGCTCTTTTAAGTAATTACTCAGATTACATCATTATATAAAGAAACAGAAAAGTTCTTTGTATAACTTAAAAATCATAACAATCTCATATTATGATACAAAATAACACGTAATATATAACTTAATAATAATAAGAAGTCAAATAAGAATATGGAAAGAAATACCTGAGTATCTATATATAATAATATACACAAACAGCAACCATAAAACAAAACAAAAAATACTCGAGTACTAAAAGGAAAACTACACAAACTACAAGAAAAGCTTAAAATCAATTGTCAGACAGCAAGAAATAGATTATGGAGACTAGAAATAGCATTGGATACAATTAGTCCAAGAGTAATTCCGTAAAGCTTGAAGAGAAGTTAAACGGACATAATCAACATCAAATAATACTTTTTCAATTAAGAAATTGTGTCATGTTTCTCTTCAGGGAAAATGTGGAGATTCTAAGGGATATAAGCAATCTATTCACAATACTGTGTTTCAAGTTCAATTGTTCAATCGTTTTACAATAAACACATCAAAATATAATCAAAATATTAAACTCAATAAATGTTTCTTTCAGATATAAAGAGATCGTCGCTGCTGTTATGGGTGAAGTGCCCTGGTTTCCAACAACAACAACAGTGATGAAAAATGGTAAGTCTGTTGGAAATAAAAAATACTTGTAACTATAACGCCATTTAATTGTAAAGCAACCCAAAGGTTTCACTGCCATGCATACGAAGTGTTTTACAATTTATGTGCACTTTGTTTTATGGGGCTCCGTACCATGTAAGGGTGAAGTACCGACTTCTGGTAACTATAACCTTAGTGGTCAAAGCTAGTTGTTGCCTGTAGTTAGGTATATACAATGTTTCGTATGTTTGTAACGCAAACATGATCAGGGGAAATTGACGCCGAAAAGGCGATGAAAGAACTGCATGTACTGCATAAATTTACTTTAAATTAATAACGTTTTATTTGTGAGAAGATGCCAAATGTGAATACGCCCCACACTCATACATTTGACTAAACAGATTTAAGCTTGCACATTGACAATGATACATTTACAATGAATACTTTCGCAGTACAAAAAAAAAGTTTACAAACAAAAAATTAATTAATTTTTCGACTGATCGCAATCCTAGATTTTTTTAGGAATTTATCATATTTGAGCTGCACACTTTGGTGGCCGACAAACTGAACAATCTACTGAAGTGCTCCAAACATGAATGATATATTTGTGAACAATAGTTGAAACACGAGAGCAAAAATCCCATAAGAACAATGTATAGAATTGCAAATATTGAATTGCTTGAAGTACTCAGTAAATTGCCAAATTCGGTCACACTTGAAACTTGACAATTTCGACTCCAAACTAACAAAAGACTCAAAGCAATAGAATTAATTATCAAAAACTAAAAAAAAAACTATGAGAAATCAGAAAATATATAAATAAGCCATATAATATAGTCAACCCCTCATCAACTTTTTTTGTTGATTACCCTATACGAAAAAGACGTAAAATCTGAATAACAATTTAATAGTTAAAATATAAATGCAGTGTAAATTTTATTTACCCATCACTTTCCTACAATTTGTAATTCATTCGGTTGGGTCGGGTTGGTTTCGATTATATGGAGTCTTAAATCTTTGGTACTTGCTCGCGACAGTAAAATTGTTGGAAACGTTCAGAATGAAACTTTCATTAAATAATTAAGCTTCGCTCGAACACAATGACTGTCTATACATTCAATGATAACACAAGTTTACAAATTCGGGTAAAGTTTTGGACCCGAGCAGATGAGAACGATACTTAACGTTATTTGGTGCCCTGAACTCAGATCTTCAATCAAGATTGGTTCTCTCGAGGTCGCTCGTGGTGGCACATTATGAGCCAGGTCAACAAAAGGTGACCTCTGTACCGCTTGTGAACCCACATGATGTTTTATTCCCATCTCTTCATATTAAACTTGGCCTTATTAAGAATTTTGTCAAAGCGCTCAATCGTGAAGGACCGGCTTTCCAGTACTTAATCAACTTTTTTCCAAAACTCTCATGCTCAAAAATCAAAGAAGGAATATTTGTCGAACATGATATTCGCAATCTAATGGCTGGTGCAAAGTTTATTTTTAATTCAATAAACGGCAATTACTGGTCAAAAATTGAAAAATAGTAAAATAATGAATATTTCGAAAACTAGAACGAATTTTAAACAACCGGCTGCTGACTTGGATTCTTTTCGTAGCATTTAATAATTTTGAACTAAATTTTCTTTGAAACATTGAGTGGTTAAATGTAAACGTAACCGAAAAAAAATGGTTACGTTGTGCTTTTCGCATTGGCAATGGTTTATATTTTCATCTACGAGTGCTGGGGTTAGTTATTTATTACTGTTTTTGTTTTCTAATTATTATAGTCTCAGTAAGTTCCTGTATCCTACGTATATATTTTTTTTGTCTTTTGGCTGCATTTTTAACTGCATTTCAAAACCATTTCCCAACATTTCAGTTTATCATACAATTATCCTGTATTAATTTAATACATTTTGTGTTAACATCGTTGTTATATATGTTAGTATCCATTGTATTAACATGTTATCTGCGACGTCATTAAATTTAATTTTGAATTAAACTCTACAAGCGACCAGTATATCTCGAGCGCAATAATTACTAGACTATTCCGAGAGATATATATCTTCCGTTCTTGGTCACACCGTTCTTGAATTATTCCCACTGCAATCGTAGATATACGACATTTTCGACTATTTTTTACCGCCTGTGCGCCACCCGTATTTCCGTCGAAAACCGCCGTTATACAAACGCAACCGCGTATTATTTAATCGTGGTTTCAGTCACATTAACACTAATTAATTAATGATCGTTTTTAACGAGGCGGGCTTTTCGAAACTCCGTTTGCGACCTAAATATTCGCCAATTAAGTCAAACGAAATGGACGCGAATCCAGTCTTTTGCGTATATGGGGTGTTAAATTAAAACGCGGCCGAAAACGAACCTGAAATTCCGATCAAAGAAGGAATCCCCGTCGCGCATTCGTTGACGTGAAAGTCGCAATAAGCCGCAATCAAAAACTCGTTCGTAATGCTTCCGTCCTGAGCTTTAAATAATGAAAGTAGCGGTGTAGACATCAAACGTGGGCTTCGGTGTGTACGCGACGTCGGGGTTAATTATTTATCGGAAGGTGGGGTCGAATTATGCGGAGTTTTTTGATATGCGATCGAGTTTTGTGTGTCTGATGTAAAAGGGTTTAATTGCGAACGATCGGTCATGTGGTGGTAGTTGTACTTTCAGGCATGTTCGGGGCAATCGGGCTTCATGTGGTTATATCCAAAATGCAATACAAGGAAATATTAATGCATAACAAATTATTCTATGTGTCAAGTCAAGGACGACATGAAGTAGCTAGGGTAACTTAACACTTAAAACTATGTCATTCCTTAACTATCTAAATGAAACATTAGATCAATCAAAACTTCCTTGCAAGGAATTTGGGAGTCTAGAAAATATTTCGGACGATGCTCGCCACAATTAGCGTTGAATATAACAAATGCTTTTCCAGGTATTAATAATAATATTAATAGTACCATTTTAACACTTTTCACGTTGTGGGGGATACTTTTCCTCAAATATTCTAAAAGTAGTCACACCGTTCTTTCGATTTCATTGGCAGCAGATACATTCGAGCTTTATTGGGGCTATTTTAAATTTCTGCAAACTCTTCTTAATTGGTCAATTTATAATAACTGGTAGAAAAATAATCTGGCAACTATTTTCAATAAAATTTAGAATTACTCCATACAATATTAATTGAAATAAATATCAAACATATTACTAATTAAATAAAAATATTGTGGTAGTCAGAAATTTTATTAAATGGACGACCCGTGCGTTCGTTTTTGTTTTCTGTCATCGGAAGAACCAACCTCAAACAGAAAGGTATTTTCAGCGATTGTAAGGGAATTTCAGTAGGAAACATCCTGCACGACTCGGCAATGTGTACATTTAAATACCTATGTTTAACAAATGGGTAAGGAATAATATTAAAAAGAACTTCTAGAAAAGACAAAACAGTAAAAAAAGACGATCATAAAACCAATCTGTGTCAGTAAAAAATCAATAAAGTAAAACAAAAATAAACAAGGGAAACTTAATTAAATTGGTCCAAATGCAAGGAATATCAAAAATGACAAATGAAAAATATGTCATTATGCAACAAAAAATAACTCCCACTTAAATGTATGTGGTAGACTAAACGTAAAAGTGGTCTCAATGCCTCAAGCTCCTCTTTCCCATTAGAACGTATGACACAATTTCCTTTCTTACAGCCATGCCATTCCAATTAATATCTCTTCGCTACAATCATAGCGTCGCAATCAATTGCTAGTTCTCAGTTATACTGATCCAACAACTTAATATATTTCGCGCATTTTATTATTCTTACAAAAATATATTCCTTATATCTTAACCAAATTGGTGGGTTCGTTTCGACTGCTGATGAAATCAACATTTCTATTTTGTCCTATATTTGTATTTGGATTAATGTCTCGAATTAATATTAATAAATAAAAGGATATAAAGACCAAGGAAGAATACAATGAAAGAAAATGCTAATAAAAACAAATTAAAAATAAATAAACCAAACCAACTAACATTCGCCAAAATAAAAAAGAAAAATAAAACAATCATAATTACAAAAAAAAAATCACTCTTTGCGGGTCCACAGTCAGCAACTAATCCAGTTCAAGTTTACTTACCAAATATGCCAATCTCAAATTGATGTTTCATTTCAATTAAGAATACGATTTTCTCGAAATCAAGTAAATATATGTCATGAAATGATTTTATCGAGAACTAAATAATTCAACGATATCTATGTTTTAATGAAAATTAATATTCAATTGCTATTATCCACAAATTTAGAACCCAACCCAACCCAACGATTAATCTAGTAAAAAATGCCCGTATTTTATGCTTTTTGCGAACTGTGCTGTTTATAATTCTATAATTTTCTTTATTTTGCATAGGATAGAATTAAAGAAAAAATATTGCTGGAGAATTATTTAGTCGATTAGAGATTAAACAACTGGCGAATTCATACGGCAGTAGAAATTGCACGGAGTTAATTGACATATAATAAAATCTTATCCAACGGCGAAGGAAAAATCGTTTCGTAAGAGGGGGGCGAGGGTTGTGTGTATATCTTTTTCACTACGAGAATAAATATATTTGTCAATAATGATAGTAAATTCTGTCCTGGTTGTCGTGTTGCTGTCAATTTTTGTGAAAAACA
Source organism: Geotrupes spiniger (assembly GCA_959613385.1). Classification (NCBI taxonomy): domain Eukaryota; kingdom Metazoa; phylum Arthropoda; class Insecta; order Coleoptera; family Geotrupidae; genus Geotrupes; species Geotrupes spiniger. The sequence goes on along the minus strand of OY390736.1, from coordinate 31,892,312 downwards.
TCATTTGTATTACATTTCCTTCGCTGGCGTTTTTTTTTTTTTCACTTAAAAATCTTGTAAAATAACATCATATGTCAGAAGCCACATTTAAAAGAAAGTTAGAAAAAATACAATTGAAAAGAAGATATCAGGGTAGTTACTCGTATAAGGGTGCAAATGCTTTCTTAGAAATAAAGCAGAACAAGCAGAAACGGAAGAAGTCTCCAAATTAAGATTGTCATAGCATATAAAGTGCAAAAAACTATTGAGAAAAAAGCTACCAGGAATTATTTGGTCCGAGGTGGAAGAGGACTATGGGTAAAAGAAAATTGTTGTATACGGTTTTGAAAGGCTTGAGAAAGGATTAAGAATATCTATGGCGACTTGGTTTCAAATTAATTCAAGATATTGAATTAATTCAAGATAATGAATGCACGTCTTAATCACTTCAATGACATCCTTAGTCCTTAGTGATTATGTAGGAAAAATAGTTGAACTTCAGAACATGTACCATGAAAGCTTATGTAATCAGGAGATACATCAAGAGATGTTCTAGGTATTTGTACTGTGTAGTGCAAGCAGGACAACTAGAGAGAATGGGGATGGACGATTAACCAATTATCATGGACAGACAGAAAGAAAACAGTTCCGTGAAGAATTGATGAATGAAGAATTGACCATTATATTATTCGTCGTGAGAGGTGTCACTTATGTTTCCAGGATGTCTCGTGCGAGTCGGAATGAAAGAATAATACACGAAGGCATTGACTTAATTTTACGTGGGCTGATATATGAAAGACGTTGGTGGGTGAAACCATGGGTTTCAATGAGAAACAATATAGGAGCTTTGCCAAGAGAATGGGCGGCAGTAAATCCAGCGGTGTATATGAATCTTTTAAGAATGAACGAGCACCAATTCGCATATCACTTTAGATAATTCCTACAAAAGTAACATCCAAAGTGACAGGTGTAACTGAACCTCTAGATGTATCTAAGGTTAAAGTATAATATCAAACATAGAAATCCATTTACTCCCAAGCACGTAATGTCTAATTAACAACGAAATTTCCAGGAAAATCTTTTGAGTGAGTTTAAAAAAGGTGTTCTCAAGTATTAAGTCCACGAAATATTTTCAATTTTTAATGATTTATCTGGCATTCGAAGAGATATAAAGCAAAGAGTTATGCAAATAGATTGAATGTGTCGTCCAATAAATTATTCGTATAAGTTGACAATAAATTTTCGATAATCGTTGCCCAAAAAAGACACGAGAACATACCGACTTCAAAAGTGCAATTCTGTAAAGCTTGAACTGCAAATTTTACGACGATTTTTGTTTTGTTCTTGACCTTTTAATACATTCTTCTTAATATGTATGAAAGAATATTAATGCAAAGAGATAAAAGATATTTTGTAAGCATTGGAAATAAAATGGTAGAATTTGCATGATTTTTTTAATATACTTCAACTAAAGAGGCCCCACTCAATTCTTTTGCACTTGTTGCCTTGTTGGTACGGTCTCGTTTTTAGAATAGAATAACAGGAAAAAGAAAATGTTGTACTTTTACCTCGATATGTCTTGCTGGCAAGGCTTATGAAGGAACTCTACAAGAATATATTGGGATTGGTCAACATGGTTTTAGAACTTAACGGAGCACGAATGGTATATTCTTCTGCTAACGATATCGTAAATTTATACAATGTTTAGTAGACATTCGAAAGGCATTAGATCGCCTCTTAGGAGAGATGATAATCTGGCAGATATTTCACAAAAATAAAGTAGTTTGGGCAGGGCTGGTGGGGAATGTGGTGCGAACGTCTAAAATCAAAATTCGAGGACTGGATATGTTGACTGTAGAAGAAAGAGATTATTTAGGATAAAATATGGCATAGAAGCTCATTTAGAGAAAAATTTTATATTTAGACCTGAACAATGTGTTCTTAGAGAACGACTTGGTTATCAACTATCAAAAGAATACCATGATGGCCTCAAAAAAAACATTTCAAATAAATTTGGAACTTAATTGAACAGCAAAATAAGCATCGCAGCAAACGCCTACCGCACAGAGGTTTTCCAAAAACTAAATATTAAAGGAGATCAATGGGAGTTTAATATACTCAGTGACATATAAACTGCACCACCTAGAAGGAGTGGGAATTTTTGGACCAAATTTGGCAGGAATAGTGGACTAGTCCAGGGAAATAGTTGATTAAAATTTGAAACCCAATCATCAAGTAGTCATGGGATTTTTTACGTTTGTGTCATTTTTTAGAGGTGGTGATAGACAAGCAATTATCGAGTCATTTTTTGAATTTGTTCCACTTTTTCGGATCGCGTTCTTTAGTTTAAAGTGTTTCAAGTGTTTAACGATGCCTAGAGGAAGGAGACCTCAAGATTTCCAGCAGTTGAGTGACTTTGACCGAGGGCGGATTGTTGGTTTACGAGAAGCAGGTTTTTTGTTTAGAGAAATCGGCAACCGTTTCGGACGGCACCACTCAACAATAATGCGTGTTTATCAAGTGTGGTCTGAACATGGGGTTGAACGTCGGAGAAGAGGCACTGGGGCTCAAAGACGAACCAATGAACGTCAAGATCGCCGCTTAAGACTAATGGTCTTGAGAGACCGATTCTCTACAACTAGTTCAATAGCTGATCAATGGTTAGGTGAACAAGGTCGTCCGATAGGCTTGCGAACAGTTTATCGTCGAATAAGAACCTTTGGCTTGCTGTCTTACCGCCCACATCTTGTGCTACCCCTCACTGCTCAACATCGCCAGGAACGTTTGGCCTGGTGCACGGAAAGACTTCAATGGAACTTGGAGTGGCATCGAGTTATCTTTAGTGACGAATCGCGATTTTGTTTAGGAATGCATGATGGTCGGATGACTGTTAAACGAAGACGTGGAGAAATGCGAAATCCTGATTTTTCGATTGCGAGGCATGTTCACCGAACTGTGGGGTTGATGGTGTGGGGTGCTATTGCTTACGGCAGTAGGTCACCATTGCTCTTCATTGGTGGCAGTATGACCGCCCGACGCTACATTGACGAAGTGGTAGAACCACATGTTCTTCCATATCTTCGAGGGCTGGAAGACCCACTTTTTCAGCAAGATAATGCACGACCTCACGTAGCAAGGGTTTCTCTTGACTTCTTTGAAGAGGCCAATGTTAATCTTTTGCCTTGGCCGCCAAGATCTGCCGATTTGTCGCCCATTGAGCACGTGTGGGACATGATGGGTAGAAGATTGAGGAATCTACCGAACCCACCGTTGACAATAAAAGCTCTACGGCATGAACTACAGGCTGCTTGGGATGCCATACCCCAACAAGACATTGATCACCTGCTTGAATCAATGCCAAGGCGGGTCAATGAGTGTATCAGAAATAGGGGCGGACCAACACATTATTAAAGAAAAAGCAAAAAGATGAAGTGTTTTCTTTGTCAAATTTTAATCAATTGTTACCTTAGACTAGTCCAATGTTTCTGCCAAATTTAGTCACCAAAAATTCACACCCCTTCTAGGTGGTGGGTCTAGTTTATATATCAGTATATATAACCAATATTATTTTATACGGACCTGAATCTTGGGCGTTGACACAAATGAAAATACGATTTACCCAATCGTGTTTTTATTTGCGCAATGATACCTAGTACTATAATTTCGTATTTGGTATGACGATTTGGCAAATCAGAATGGCGTTGAAACGGTTCTACAAACTTCTTTTGTGCTCATTGAATCGGTTTGGGCATTTGTTATTGTTGAGATGAGAGAAGAGTAAGTAGTATCAGTTTGGAAAATAGGAGTGTGGTGGAATGAGGAGCAATGACATAACCAAGAAATCCTTGAATGACAATTGATAAAAAAATGCTCGTCTGATGAACAGCGGAGAAAGTAGCTGAGTATAGGAAAGGAATTCAAGAGAATATACGAGGAGATTATTTCCCGAGGACCTCGAAAACGCAAAGGTTAATATCGGTGAAACTACGTGAGTTAGTAAAATAATATAGGGTTAATTTATTCTATAACCTGAACTGTCTCTATAACAAAGGCATGTGTGAGGATTTAATTAACCGTGTCCGTTTAATTTATTTGGACCGTCATCTACGAAACCACCGAACACGAAACACGAACCAGCAATCAACTTTATTTTGATCCTAAATAATATCCCAGCTTGAGGAGATTAATACTCTACTATTACATTTTATTGCACAAGATAATTGAACTCTTTGTCTCCTTTATTACCGTTACCGGGGCACTAAATACTATTCCGTTTAATGCAATCGCGGTGCTGGATAATTTATTATTTTTAATCGTGCCTCATCAGTCAATCGCCTATTTATCAGCAAATCTAATTTCGTGACGGCGTAGTTGTTTATTAATCTGAAATGTATATCGAACTAATTTTTTTGAATTAAAGCTTTATTGCAATGTTTGCATTTATTTTCGAATCGGTAACGTTAACTTTAAGAACAAATCATAATTTAATTTCGCGGAAAAACTAAACGCGATCGCGTTTCGGCGCAATTGGTCATTTCCAAATAAATTTAATTAAAAGTAATTATTATTTGCGGGAAATTCACATCGACCGGTGCGAATAAATCGCGAGAGGCTTCTAACGGTATTTTATTGTTGGCGTTGAAAATGCGCAATTGATGGTTTCGCGCGTTTCCGAGAGAAATATATGATTATTAAACAATTTATCGCGTTCTAAAATTGTCTGTTTCCTTTTTCATTTCGGATGATCTAGCGCGACCGAGTCACTGCTGATTATCAAGGACGTGTGAGATCCTCGGCGGCGCGGAGTAGATGTTCGCGTGAAACATGAAGCCATTACGGTGTTATTTATTATAATGAATTTACCCTCGCAGGTCTTAACCAGGGCTTCGTTAACGCAACTGCATCTATATTATTGTTGCAGTTACTCTTCGGAATAGATTTATATCTGCGCTTGTATTTATTTCTTCAAATTATCTTATTTATCGATTTGCCTTGGATTTTCTCATCTCGTTCATTTTTAGCTGCGCGAATTGGAAAAAGATTCGAGCGATAACGCCGACTGGTTTTCTTGCAATTCCACTCTTTATTAATGTGAACGTAGTTTCGTACGTTTGTTATATTTAAGTTTCTTTGCGAGGCAGACTAGGATCGCCCAATGAAATGTTGTTCGAGTCTTTGTTCAAACATAAATATTTCTTCCAATTTTAAATTTATTTGACATCATTATTCTTGCGATTTAATTGAATTCACATGGTAATGTCCACGAGGATCACTTCTGAAAGTATCTTCAGGAACATATTTTTTTTTAAATAGGGACTTTTCCATTTGATGGATGGATCAAACAATTATAGTTCTTTATATATTTATATAACCGATCAAAATAAACCATATATGTGTATAAAGAAATACATTTTGCGTAGCTCATGCATGCGAAAAAATCATATTAAGTTTCAAAGTCCACTTTATGCAACGGTGGACGTCGGTTTAAAATATGATTTTCATTATTGCGGAACTTTAATTTACATATGTGTTTTATAATTCCGCAAGTGCACATTTTATATTGCCCTTTGCTTTGGAAACAAAGCACACAAAGCCGCATTATTCAAGTTTAATTAAATAGTCCCCCGTAAAGTGGATCCAGATGAAACCGTTGCTATATTTCATTTTCTGATATTTTTATTGCGCAGATGTGCGAAAGTTTTCGATTCACGGGAGCTTTTAGCTGTCAAATTGGTTGTCAGGTTTGAGTTTTAATTCTGAACTACGGTTATGATATTATTCGATTACGACTGGTTATTTAGGAAAGCTTCGACGTTAGTCTAAGCCATAATAACCGAATAGACATCGTACATTATTACATAAGTAGCCATTTCGATGAGTTTGTTATGATGTATTGGAGAAGGATATATTTATATTAAAATAAAATTCTACACAATAGGGGCAAATTTTAGAAGAAGCAATATCAACTTAATGCCTTAAGCATCCCCGGAAAAAAACCCGAATGCGAAAAAGTTACAATGCCCACTGAAGACATTGCAAACAGGAGATTAAGAAAAAAGAAATATTTAATCAGAAATTGCATGCCAATATATTTTGGCAATGTCATGTGTTAATCCTTCTAAGCCTTCGCTAAAATTTCAACATTGTATTTTAAATCAAATCAATTTGAGCCATTTTTGAAGGTTCCAAGTCCCCTATTTTTCTTTAGGTTGGTTTCTGAATGCAAATTACTCCCTGAATTGTTATAATTTTGATTAACATTTTCAACGCTTTGCAAATTAAATTTTTTGATTATATTTTGATAAATTTACCGATTCATTTTTTCTGACACTTTCACAATGTTGACGTTTCTTACAATGTTATCGTATGTTTGGTATTTCAGTAATTTAACTATTTAAACGGTTTTGTCTTTTTAAGGGAATTAAATTTTTATTCATTTTCAATAATTTGTAAAATGCAATTTTTTTTCTACACTTGTGTGTGATACAACTTGTCATTTCTGGTACTTTTTATGATTTCTTGACTCATGAAGCTTTGATGGTTTTAACATTCTCGGACTCTTAAAGTCGTAACAGAAAAGAACGAGAATTCGAGGAAAGTGGGAAATGAAATGATCGGCCAGAAGAATGTGAAGCACCACAGATGATTACGTTGAAGTAAACTGTGGCCATACGCTGGGATGACGTAGGAAACATAGCTTAGCGAGGCCCGATAATAAATATTTATGTCAAAATGTCCTAACTAACTCAACGAGTCTCAACGATCTGGCTAATGGTACTCTGCCTTGCATCTATTGCATTCGAAAAAAATAGTCAATCGTAATGCTGATGCAGAGGTTTTGTTGTCCGTATTTATTTTATGGCTTCATTGTGTGTATTGTGTTGTGACATAGTTTTGGTTGCGTGTGTAATATCACATAATATAACCTACACACGGTGAACTAATTTATGTAACCTAGTTTCCAATTAATATTGTGCCACGTCACTAGAAAGTGGAGTGGCGACAGGCAAAGAAGAGACTAATACCATGAACGAATGACGAATGAAAAAATGAATTAATGCCATGGTACAATAATGGCATAATTTTGGAAAAGGAAAACAAGAAAACAAGACACATTACATAGAAAATAATGCAAAATTGGCAGTAAGAAAAATTTAAAGGAAAAATTGGGAGTGAACGAATTTAGGAATAATATGGAAACAAACTTACAGACAATAAACTGATGCTCTGTAATAACATAAAACAAAAAGCCATAAATAAAATGAAAAATTTAAAAGCTGGCGGAGATGAGGTGGTACCCCATATCAATTTAATGGGAAGGTCAATGGCCAATGAATACATGGCAATACGTAAAAAGGCAGTGAAGAAGGAAACAATTTTAAAAGAGTGTCACGGTAGTGTCGTACCACATTTGAAGAAAAATGTGGATAATGGCACAATGGAAAAATTTTGTGTCTATTTAAAATATACACCAAAATAATTTAGAGAAAGATGACAACAGACATGGATGAGGAACTGAAATGAATATAATTGATAGAGGGGCAAGGGGGGAGATTTATATGAGACTAACATTCATAGATGCAAGAGGGTTAAGAGGGAGTAGGGAGCAAATTTCAAAGAGAAGCAAAATAAAAATACACAAGACCAATTTTAACATGAAGCGCGGATGTAATGACATTAAAAAATAAGAAGAAAGATTATTAATCATAGAGGAGAGTGATAGGTATCACAAAAGGTGAAGAAAAAAAATGTTGGAGCAAATCAAATGAGAAGATGTATTAAGATGGCGCAGTAGATAGGGCACATTTATATGAAGAAGCTGGAGAGTAACATAACAGCACCAATGAAATAGGACACGGAAGAAAGATGGGCAAACCAAGGGCAAGATGGCTGTACGAGGTGAAGAACAATTTGAGGTCGTCAGGAAAAGCGGAAGACATATCGCTGAAAATGGAGGATAGGATAGTACTGTGATAACCATTACTATGTTATTATATGCAGTACTTATTGTTTTAATTATCCAAATTATGCAACCCGTACTTTTTTTGTAAACGATACATCCACAGATTATATATTTAAAAAGAAACAATGTTTGAATTTATAATATCGTTTCGTTCTTCTTTTTACCTCCCCAAACACTGTAAACTAAACCTGAGCTGCGAAACAAAATTATTGTACAGAATTACTCAGAAACTCATCGTTTACTTAACATTCATAATAGTTTACCTTTAAAATTTTTATTTCACTTTGCATTTGCATCTCACTTTATTCGAAATTAAATTAAATTGGCGGAAGTCGCTTTTTATATCCAACAATTAAAAATAGCCGGAAGACTCCAATTCAACTTTGCACAAGTTATCTAATTTGTACTTTTTATCACGAAATCATTTTTATTGTGCATCAGCGCATGAATGTCATCACGTTCGCGTAGTTTGTCTATTTAACTTTCCATTTACTTTAAAGATGTTGTTTCGAATAAAATTATCATTGAAATGATGCTCATTTTTTGGGGGCAAAAGTCGTTTGTTTTAAGAAGCAACGTAATAACATATCCACAGTATTATTTAACATATAACTTATTATATTAGATAACTTCTGAGGGCCCATGATATCAACAAAATGATCTCGCACTAATTGCATTGTATCTGTCGATTTTAATAAAATAATTTGCACCCAACTATTCAATTAATGCGTCTCTTTAGAGTGGTGTTATTGTTGGGTATCAACTATTAAAGTCCTAAAGTGAACATGGGGACAGAGGGTAACAGCCGGAAAATCCGGTTTTGTCCGTTTTGTGGCTTGTTTGTTACTTGGATAAGATAACTTTGTGTGTCTTTAACGTTATTTTCCACCAAAAAAATCAAACAAAAGAACCGCGGTGCAAAAGTTGAGTAAATACGAAACATGAATACAGACAAGGAGTTTATCTCTAGACGAGAAAAAATAGAACATAAATAAATAGTTTGACGTATTGAGTGCAAGCGATCGGGAACAACTTTCGTTGTAAGTTTGTTTTATGTTGGAAAATGGAAAATAACGGGGATGAATTACATCGTTTGAGGGAGTGGGTTGGGTTGGTTTGTGGTGCATTCGGTTGGGTTTGGGTTTGCATCAAAATTCTTGCGATTTTTGCATTTTTATATCATTCGAGGAAAAGACAAGAAAAGAAAGGTGTACAATTACTGATAAAAAAGTAATTCGAAAATCAATAATCATATTATGCAGCACCGGACGATCCTCATAAATAAAAATGTTTTCGTAACTGAGTTGTTGTGCAGGCTCTTTACTCTTTAACTCGATCATCGCGATCATACCCAAAGCATGCATGTGCACAAGCAAATAGCGCTTACTACGTCGACTAAATAAACGAGAAACACATTTAATAAAATTAATTGGACGATTGGAATCCAATTCAAAGGCATTATTTAACTAATGCTGGTACATCGATACTTGGATTATTTTCTATTAAAGAAATTTAAATTACACAAGTCAATGTGCACAGTTGCCACATTTTCGACATTACCATAAACAAAATTTCGGCGAATAAAAATTTTCAATTCAAATTCCATGGCAAGCGAGTGAATTTAAATGAAAAACCAATTAGCTCTTCCAATTTCATTAAATATTTAATATGATTACCTTATGTGTAAAGGACCAGAAAGGTCGAATTAATTAATCGTTTCAATTTTCCTACACAGTTAGCAGTGGCAGCCGTAAAAATTATGGAATTTTCATTTAGAATTTTATTAACGTGCTATTTGTTTATATTTTCATTCAAATAAATTAGCTACAAATATTTCAACAACTTTATGTTACTTTGTATTATAATTTTATAATTATTTCCGTTTCGAACAATTTTTAATTCCACATTCTTTTAGCTATCTTTCTCTAAAACTTTTATGGTAAAGTATTAAATTGCTTCAAATAATTAAAATTTTATTTGCCGTCAAATTTGCTTTTATAATCCGGAGCGTAGCCATAATTTAATTTCATAATTTAAGAATAATTTTAGTCTTGCAATTTTTCTATAATATTTATATTTTTATGTAATATATAAAATAAAACAAACCTGGACAGTAAGTATATGTCCAAGTGCATCGGCGTTAGATCTTTAACGCCTCAAAAAATCTCTAAATACTGCCATCGAAACGATTTTCTTCTACATCCGACCCGCTGTCGGTTTTTCCTGTCAAGCTTGCTTAGGATATTGGAAGTAAATGTCGTTTTCGCCCGTTTCTTTCGTTGAAACTGATGGACGGATTCGAGATATATATTCGAAAAGTAATTTCACTCCGACCATTGCAAACAGCAACGTTATTTTGCGAACATTCCATTACTTGTAACAAAAATATTCATTAAAAAGTTTTGCATAAATAAAGGCACAAAAATTAGGATATCGGTCGCACTTTTTATTTTATTTTAAATTAACCCCAAGGCGAGCGCCTTTTACATGATTCGATGCAAAATTCTAAGCCCCAACAAATATTATCCGTAATGAAGAACACGGCATGTGGAATAAAGTTTCTATTCATCGCGAATATCCGTTTATATTTTGCGAACAAAGTTAGTTCAGCGCAATTCGGTCAATCGATACGCTATAATTAATAATTGATTAATTTGTGGAGGAAATTGTTATTTAATATTAAATTATGATTTGAAATGTTATTAACTATTCGTATTTCAACAACTGTTAATTAAATATGTTTACAAAGTTATCGCGGAAATCGTTTTTCCGCATCCAATACAAATGTTACGGATCTGAAACTCCTAGAACTGAGAGCATAGAAATGAACACTAGAAAACATCTGGCATGCTGATGCCTAAGTCGATAAATATCCATTTCCTTGGGGTCGAATAAAACGTAACGTGCGTTTGCATTGCATTATTTTATATTTGGAAAAGTTGGCATAGGTTTTTATCTTGTTTGCCAATTCAGTTTTCACTTCATATTAAGCATTTTATTTTAATTCCCGACAAGAATATTATTTTCAATAAATTATAGGTCGTTCGAATTTATTAAAATTATTTTATCGAATAATTAATAATCAGGCACCTACGGTTGCTCATTAACTTGAGGTTCTTATAGGTAGCTATTTTGAAGATTTATTTCCATCGCGTGTGCTATTATCTTTGACAGTCTTTTCAGATAAATAGTTGCGATTCGATTTCTTTTATTAACCGAATGTGTGAGAAACTATTAATAGTTGCCATTAATAATAATAATAATATTAAAAAGTTTCCGTTTTTGAATTTCTGAAATCACGCTGTGCGATAAACCTGTATGTAACTCCAAAACTCGATTTATAATGCGACCACAATTTACTTGTCAACAAACAGAAATCGTATTAAAAGTTTCAAACGCGTTGCAGCAACAGAAGAAAAAAAATCTAATGTGCACGGAACTGTGCGCGCTTTCCAACTCGCCCCATCTATTTCATGATCCCATATTTGTCAGAAAACTTCCGGTCTGAAACATTTCCGGTCGAGTGACAAGGCGGATATCGAATCGTGAATCGTGTTACAGTGATAGCTCCGGTTTGGTTCAATCATTCCAGAAGATAATTGCGGTTGTGGCCCCGGGCAGCAAGTTCAAACATCGTCAATTTTAGCGGCAGCCATATAATTGCCGCCTAATTACACCGATTCCGGCGTCTCAAAATTATCCCGCTTTAATGTCCTGCACAAATTACCACTTGTCTAGCGAGTTTACTAATGATTCCCAATCCAACGTTATTAAATCTCGCTGTATGCGATTAATAATTTAGTTCAGACGGCCCAGATCCGCTCCAGACGTGCACGGTGCTGCGATGTTTAATCTTTAACGATGGCTGAAACGTAAATTGATTGTTTGTTGATACTTGTTAGAATGCATCGAGTGCGCTCGATATTGTGGTACTTGTCAAAGGCATTTGCTTGTGAGTCGAAATCAAGGGTTGTTAAATCTTAGTGAGCGATTAATAGTTTCGAGTTTCGTATCAATTGGCAATTATTTAGAGCGTTTGAGAAATCTGGATGACTAACAACTTTTAGTTTTTCAAAATTTGTAGCCATAACAGTGGCGATGGTGTCTTTTAATCGAAATGTTGAATATTGTTTATGAGGGGAAAGCTAAGTTAGATTTTAATATCTTTATTGCAACAATACTAAATTAGTAAATAAAGCACAAACCCCATCCGACGTCTACCCCATTTGCATCGCTGCCAACAAACAATTAATACAAATAATACAAATTTTTAATTATAATTGAGGAACATAATTAATTTACAAAAAATCTTAGCATATAAATAAAACTATAATTTTTTAATTTCTGTTGACCTAGTAATGCCCATAAGGAAGTTGTTAGAGTTAGAGTTTTAGTTGCAATAAAATTATGGGATACCTATCTAGAAAAGTAAATAATTGATAGTTGCGCATAAATTAACAGCTCGCGACAATTTTAATTGTAAATAAGTTAGTTTAACTCAAAAATTCGTGTAAATTTTATTTCGTATATCGATTTCAATTTTTATTTATTGTTGGTTTTATAAAAGAATTTTGTATGGGTGACATATTTGTACACAAAAAGATAATTTATGAATTAAGAAGAATAATAAAATTCAATAAAAAACATGGCATAATTGCTTACCACTGTCAACGTGGAGCTTATATCTAGAGGAATACAGCATTTTAGACTAGTAATTAAAAGTTTCGGTTTCACCGACATGACGGAGTTGCTATCTATCTATACCACTTTGATTATTTTGTCTAGGACGTGCATATCCTTGAACATGTACTACATTGCCTACCATGTATGGTACAAATGCCTCCATCATTTCTGAAAAGAAGTCATGCGCTACAATTTTCATTATGCTTATTTTTGGTGCTTCTTTAGGTTTTTTAGAGATTTTTACATTAGGACCAATTTTGTAAAATATGATTAAAAACAGTAATAACATTGAAATTACTATCAAGTATATCGAAGAAAAACCTGAGATGTACATACATAAATAGTTCGTAAATGAGACTATAGGTTTCATGCCGGTTCATGAAACTAATGGCAGCATAAATTATAAGTTGTTACAATTTTAATACCTGCTTCAAACACTAATTTCAATTATAATCAAATTGTTAAGCTGACAAAAAAAACAAACCAGTCAACTCGTACTCCAGATTTGTAATTAATACAAAATGTAAACGATACTCAACTGGAAAATAAAATAAAACCAAATTGAAATAATTATAATCAATACACTTCGATATTTAAAACAAATTCTACCAACCAAGAAATTGAAGTGATCACTGACTATCGTAAAATGAAGGAATTTGACGGAAAAAAAAACTCCGAAATCCAAACAATCGAAACTTGACGCAATGACGAAAAAAATTAAACATTGAAACATGAAGAAAAAATCGAATAAATCATATAACAAAGCACAAAATCATCAAAACTGTTGATAAGACAAATTTCATAAGCTCATCTTTATAAACACTGACATATAAACAAGTTTATGAGCTAATTGGGTTTTTTATTATTATTATTATTATCATCATAGTATTAACAAACTGCACTAATTGATGATCACTTCGCAAGCAATTAATATTATAGAACAATAATGTTGTATATAAATAAATGATCTATAACAAAATATTCTAACGTATGTGGAATTAAAATTGTTAGCCGGAGTTATCTATCATCTCTGCGCTGGTCGTTTTCGATTTATCAACGATCACTGCGTTCTCGTGTAAGATGTCCCAATACGCTTACGCTAATTCTGCGGCTCCGACCTCTCATATCCTCGCGTAAAGCAGCTATAAGTCGTTTTAATCAGCTTTGATTGATTTACAAGCAGCGGTTGTCAATTTAATTACCAAGAACTTTTTAATTGGGTGTCTCCGGCCTTACACAATAAGGTGGTTGATTTGTTAGTTCTTTCTCACGATTATCAATTATGCGAATGGTTAAGGAGTTTATAATTGTTTAGCCAAAAAAATGTTATGGCACAGTTTGGTGAGTGAAAATGTAGAAGAAATGAAATTCGGGACGAGGAGATCAGGGTTATTGATAAAAAGTTTTGTTGATTCCATCCACATTATCAATTTTTAAAGAAAACATCAGATAAAAATCTGAATTTTTGATAACATTGAGTAGGGGTCGGTGATTAAATCTGACGGTTATCTGGCAAGGATATACATTGAAGTATCAATAACTTTCGTACATCACCGTGTCGCAAGTTATAAAAATGAAACAACACAATGGATTTTCAATTAAAAAAAAATTAACTTATAAATTATGTAAAAATTATTCTGAAACATCAAAGACGTATATATTATTTTTTAGACTTCAGCAAAAAATACGGAGAAACGCCGGGGAAAAATTCCAAAGAAGTCCTTGATTGCATTAAATTGATTAAATTCACCTTTGGTTGACCACCTTTTATTCGCAAGATTTAGCCCATCAAACTGTTGTCTACTTCTAAACGCATAAGAAAATATTAAAAGGAAGAAGTAAAGTTAAATGAATCAGTAATTAGTAACTTAGGAGTGGTTTGCAGCCCAAAACAAAGATTTTTATAAAAGGGATTAGAAATACTTTATGAGAATGGCGTTAACTGTATAGACTTAAAAGTTAAAAATAACGTTGAATCAATAAAACTGTGCTAAAATATAATTTTCTGTGTTTGGATAAGAGCACACGTTCTCGTATTTTTGATCAATAGTTTTTCCAGTTAACCGTGGATTGAAACATATCATAAAGAGCTGGGTTCCATCAGAGGGGAAAAAAATATTAAAAGGGAAGAAGTTCGAGTCAAATAAATCAGCAATTTTTAAGTAATGAATGGTTTGCAGACCAAAGCAACGATTTTTCTACAAAAAGGGTTGGATATACTTTATGATAATAAAACATAAATAATAAAACATATAGAAAGTTGTTCCCATCAGAGGAAACTTAATTGACGTAAATTATCCACCAGGAAAAGTTATTATTATTATCCTTGCTTACCTACACAGCCAAGTGTCATCTACAGTTCACTATATATAAGATAAACAATTGGCCTTTCTAGGGCTGTAAACTAAGTATTAGTTTTTTAGTTTCCACTTACCTGTGGCACCAAATAGTTTTCATTGTTCGCTGCATTTAAGACGCCCACATAATTATATCCCCAAGTTGGATTGGGTTGGGTTGGGTTGGTAGTAAGAATGAAAGCAACAAAATGAACCAGAGCAAAAAAAAGTAAGTATATAAACATGTCTGGGAAAGAAGGCGATGGTGACAAGAGAAACAAAAGAAAAGCAAACATGAAGTATTTATTATATCTGGCAAAATCACACCGAACTAAAACTGGTTCAAAAATTCCAATTACAAATGAATTAAATGAATTATTGAATTGCAATAATAATTTTGACTTTTGATGTAGTTCTTTCAATGCAATATGAGGATTTCGTTGTTTGGTTCTTAATTGGTTGTTGACTTTTATATGTCATCTTTGTCTTAATTAATACGACTATCATTAATATAAATGGTTTTGCAATTTTGTAAGGTTCTTGTTTTAAATCAATATTGCGTCCGCGCTCTACTCTACGTTTTCATCCAATCTTAGAATTATGTAAAATGTCCTACCATACATTCAGAGTTCCCTTGTGGTTATTGAAATCAAGTTAACCGTATTGCTTTCAGTGACATATTCTCTGAGGCTTGAATGTACATAAGATGTTTGCTATATCGTCATTTCTTTTTAATTTATCACTTTGTTGAAAATAAATTTCAGCGAATGTATTGAGGTGATGACAACTATTTCGCCTTTATACGCTAATCGGACTACTACATTTTATTGCCGATGACTGCGAAGTAATTGCAAAAAACTAACTTGCAATAAATAGACATTTGCCGCAAACACTGAGAACACTTGGCGTCATTTATTTTTGAACTATGACGTCAGACTCCTTTTTTTAATGTAGTGCAATAATTTCTGTTCAGTTCTGGATGGCACTCTTTGCCTTTGTAATAAATATTACATGATATCTTCATCTGAAATAGTTTTTGAAACAATCACAATTTGTTTAACCAAAGAATAGTGTACGTAAGCATCACAAAAAAGGGCAAACATTTATTAAATAAAAGGATTACAAACAACTTAGTATTCGTTACTAACGCAGCAAACACCCAAAGTATTCTCCATTCGCTGGTTGGCAAACTCCTCATCAAATTAAAACTCTTCTTTAACGTTGTTTAAACTTGAATTTTATAGGAGAACACTAAACGAATGAAAATGTGTTCTACAAGTGTTGGAGACAGTGTCTGATAATGATTGCGGCCTATGTCTCTGTCTGACAAAAATGAAGTTGAAGTTGACGTCTTTATTTTTTTTTTAGTTTTATTTTACATTGAAGCAGTTTCTGCACGCTTGAAATTTAAGCAACTGAAATTTTGTAGATACTTGGGTTGCATTGTTTAAAAAATATTTCTCGTTAGTTTCAATAAATATAAAAATTTACAATTTAAGAATTTGATTTAATGTACATGGCACAAATGCCCCCCCACTTCCATCCTAGTCCTCAAACACTGTTGGGTCTACCCAACCCAACTGAATTTAATGGGAAATTGGGCCAACGCAACCCAACAAAATGTAATGAAGAATTAATGGATTAAATAACAAACTTATGTCGAACTCTAATGTTATTATTATAAATATTTAATTATAAATAATTATAAATAATTATTTATTAATTTGTCCGTATTTTGGTGGCAATCAACAGGGTACGACCATCAACCGCTCCGTATATGTCGATTATAGGTTTAAATACAATAGCATAAAAATAAAATGTATGCAATTTTTTTTTAATGTTAAAATCGTAAATTATTATCAAAAATATTATATTGTTAAAACGCTGTGGACAAATCTTATAGTGTGAACCCACCCATCCGGGCTTGTTATTGAAATGAAATGGAACGATTTAAGTCTAACAGAATTTAAATAGAGAAAAACATGTTTTATGTCAAAATAAATCGAATGCCAATAATAACATCTGATTTTAAATGTAAATTGTATTATTGATTGCGACTTGGCAACGATGGCAGCACAACTGCGGTTTCTCTTTACGAACAGGAACTATTTGATAACGAAATGGGGAAAATGGCGAGCGCTGATAACATTTCTTTGCCAAATGGTTCTTTTAATAGTTTTAATGACAGGCATTTACATATAAATGAGAATCGCAGCGTCACCGGTTTACACAACATTAAAAACATATTTCCATTTAACCGAAGCTTCCTTTCTGCTGCATCCTAAATGAATTAAAATTTCAAATTTTTAAAAAACGAATAAACTTCTCGCAAGCTGTGAAAAATTAAATCATCTACGCCTGCGAGTTGTAAACTGCACGCACCAATCTCTATCAAGGAACTGTTTCAGACGTCCATAATAAAGTTAGCTATGCCTGGCTTCTTACATCGCTCGGGGCGATACGAAAGCTCGGCGAGAGGAAGCCACAGTGGATTAACAGGTTGACGTTTGTAATGAATTATCCCAAATAACGCAATGCCTTGACCTGGATATACGAACGTGTCCGTAAATTAATTGTTGTTTTTATAGTGGGACCAATGGAAGATTACAACGATGTGCTATTACATATAATCCAAGTCTCAAATCGATAATGCGAATATGATGAATGATGAATGATTGGTTTTCTACGTTCACGTTTTTGTTATATTGGAGAAAAACAATCTTTGATTTAATCGGATATTAATGTCTTATTTTGAAATATTATTTTCAATATAAACTCATGATTTTTAATAATTGATTATAAATTACGAACGAACTACCATACACCCAAATCCGTTTTAATAAATCGCAAAAAGAACATTTTTATATTATCTTACTCGCACGACGCAGATCGATATCGTGGGTACGAAACAAGTTTGATATAAAAATATGATAGGTGTTGCTTTGAATGGGGATTCTATTCGCCGGCGGCCATTTACGCGAACGGGAATTTCTTTTATTGTTTCTGCAGAAATGCGTCGCTCCTTCAAGATAATCTGTGTTTTGTCTCGAAACAATTGGATTAGCGGAGCTGCGAGTGTCTTTTGTCTCCGGTGTATAATTTCAGAAGCTCCGGGACGATAGACTGTTTCGGTCTCGGCGAATAAACATAACTAAGCTTAAATGTGTTTGTTGGGCTGTCAACTGTTTTAGTGCTGCTAGTTTCGCGTCCAGTTTTAAACACGCCTGCGCGACGTTGATCTGTAGCACGTTTGAAAACGAATATGCGACACTTACAATAAACATAAAAACAATAGGTGCATAAGTTTCACGCTTCCTCCGTACACGAGACTAATCCGAGGCAATAAAATATCAGGGAGAAAACACAACCATATATAAAATACATCGCACCTTGTTTATTTGAGGATAATAGAAAAAAAAAAAACTTTGTAACCAAATTTCAGGCGTTACCTTACGTATTCGTTAATTCTCTTCGAATATATAATGCAATCAAGCAGGGTGATTTTGTGAACGGAACTGTTCATGTGTTAGTATAATTGGATTTACTATGGATTGGACGCTTGATTGTCCCCGGCAATTCGAAATACATTTTTATGTAGCCGAGTTTTTATGTTACAATCATCGCAATCACCGAATGTAAATCGTTGTTTATAATGGAAATTTCATCCCCAACAATGTTTTACTTTGAATGGTATTTAAACGCTGAATAGTGGAAACAAAATCCAAATAGTCGTTATTCAAAACACCGGGGAACCCACCCACAGGGATGGGCTTTAAATCTATTCGCCATCCGGAGACCCCCAACTAATTACGCCTAAGTCCCATAAGGCGCTCAAGTTAAATCAAAAATATAAATTCTATTAAGAGAACCTTGGCAAGTTCAACGCAATCGATGGTGTAAATTATTTAATGTAATGTTGTATTTTTAAATAGATAAAATCTTGTAATTTTACAATCGCAAATGCTGGTATCAAACGATCCTTGTTTGATTCTCAATTCGTTTTAAAATGTCCATGAAATCTTGTCTATCAAACCTAATGCATTTCTGGGCGAGTTATTATAGAATTTTAATCAATTTTATAGAAGTTTACACCAATTCTAACCAATTAAATTAAGCAAATATTGTTCTTTGCTTATTGCATGATACAGAAACCAAGTGGAAAAAATATAAGAGTAGAGCGAAGACGAAGTAAGTTAATACCATGTGATATTCACATACTTTTGAATTTCGAACTGTTTAATCAAATTGAACACTTAATACGTCAGTGGTACTGATTTCTGACTCTTGGAAAATTACGAAAAAAACAATTAATACCATGGAGTTCATTAATAATAATTTATTTAATTTTGCTTTTAATATATTCTAATTAAGATGATTTGCATGTTTACATGTTCATTTTTTAAGAAAGAAACTCTCTGTGAGCTCAAAAGCAAAAAAGAAATATATTCGTAATGATATCATGAACGTAACAAAAATGTAATCAAGTAAATAGATATACAAATAAGGTCACTAGTTCATGACGGTGAAGTTTCTCGCACATGGCGAGGAGAGCTTGGGGATTAATCAGGCTGTACCTAAGGTCATTCATAATGCAAGATGGACTTGCAGGGTACATATTCCCTCGGTTGTAGAAACTCCCAGAAGATACATTGAACAACATTCGTCCATTTCACTGGCTTTAAGATCTTATCCCAGTACAATCACTCCTGCCTGTGAACTAAAAAATTTAATATTACATCGCCTTCTCTTAAATTAATAGAAATGAAGTAGTTATTGGCGCAATCGCACGCAATCGATCCGAAGTTGGTCAAAATGAAAAGGATTGTTCAAGCACAAATAAAATAGCCATCTGAACACAATATCTATCTCCGAACGAGTAGAAGCGAACGTGGGATACATGTTCAGGTCATAGAGATTTTTAATACATTGTCTTGCATAAAAGATATAAAAGAACTTTTCAAGAATGAAAATAATGATGACTGAGCATTTATAATTCGTTGACTTTATTATTTATATAAAGCCAAGTAAACAATTACCACTTGCCTCACAAGAGGAAAAATCTAAAATTCTTAATACCACAGAGGAATTTGTTCTAATACATATATTTACGTTCGTTAACGGTCACCGAAATTTCAACTTTGGTTGGTGTAGCATCAATAAAATATTAGTCAAGATACATAATGTAAGGATACTAGGATTATACTCGAACTTATTGTTGTCAATTTATCGAATTCATTGGTCTTTGTACTGATGCTGCAAAAAATAGTGTGCGACAGTCGATGGTAAATTGCGTCATTGGGGTAAACCTGGAAATAGAACATTGAGAAAATATTCTATTTCTAAGCCCTGTTAATATTAATAATAAGAATAAGATAATTAACGTAATAAATTCGCAATATTAATTTAATGAATATGAAGACTGATTTTTGCGAAACAATTACGTGGATGGTTAAAATACACCGAACAATTGAAAGGAATCAATCATTGTTTATGATCGCAATAGCGCATAGGTGTCAGGCCTCACATAAATGAGAAGAATAAAAATCAAAGCAGTTCGATTAGATCCGGTGCAGAAATTTGAGTTTTACATCGCCTTTACTCCCACAATGTACAAGAATTAACTATTTTTACATAATTGTCATTGTTAAGCATTCGATTATTTAAATAATTCTGATACAGTAAATATGTATATTGTATTTACAATAGAAATAATTAGTTGTATATTGCAACTGTGATTATAGCAATGATTATCTCACCCTTTAAGGTTATATAAAAATCGCAAAATCCAATGAGTGATGTCAAAAAAAAGTCTTGTGGAGAAGGGGTGGATATATGGAAGCACTACCTCGAAGAGTGCGAAGATGTAGGTTTGAGCGAGAAAAAGAAAAAAACATAGAAACAAAGCGAAGAAAAGATATCTAGAGGAAGCGAGATAGAGATTCTGAGGAAGGTGAAAGCGCTGCATAATGAGGAAAATGATAAGGATGAGATAACGTAGTATTCAAAATACACAAATTACAAGAAGAGGAAGGAAATGCAAATGAGGTGTATCTTAAACATTAAATAACAGGTTCTCAAAAATACAACTAACCTTTATAAATATTGTTAATAATAATAAATTTAAGACAATTATTGTATAAGAAATATCGTAAATCCATTTGTAGAATAAAGTGAATACATAAATTTATGCAACATAATTCTACAACCAATTTAATGTTGGAATTAGGATGACCAGGTGAAAAAAAACTGTCTCAATCAATGAAAATGCACAAAACCAGATTAGGACCAGAAGAAATAGGGCGATAATGTTCAAGGTGGCACAAAAATCATCACCCTATCGGAAGATAGTATAATTTTTGCAAATGGCGGTAAATGTCAGTTCTGCTTTGATATTTGTGAAGTAAACAGATACAAAATACACGTCAATAAGACATGAATCGCTATACTCCTCAAGAACGCGGAATAATTGTTTTGATTCTTTTGCGAAATAATTCGTCGGTGACATTGGCGCAGCGTGAATTTAGACCTAGATTTGCCGGACATCCGACACCAACAGAGCAAACACTAAAGCGTTTAGCTACTCGCCTAGAAGATATGGGACAACACGAGATGCTGTCAGGTCCCGGAGCAGTCGTTCTGCTGAGAATATCGCGGCTGTGCCTGAAGGTATCGCAGAGGACCCCAGACGCCGTTCCACGCAAATGGCCATGCTCAACGACTTTTTTTTACCTCAACTTTACGAATCGGGATTGCAGAACATTTGGTTCCAACGGGACGGAGCAATGGCGCGTACTGCACGACCTACAACCGAAATTATGAGGGCTACATTTACGAGTCGCCTCATTTCTGATTTTGGGTGATTAGCACTGGCCGGCAAGATCGCCCGATTTAAACTTTCCAGACTTCTTCCTGTGGGGTTTCTTAAAGTCACGAGTCTATGTGAACAAGCCTCAGACTCTTGAACCCTCAAATAGAATATCCGTCAGGAATGCGGGAACCTATTGCCGGAAGTTCTGGCAAGAGTGATGGAAAATGACATAAATTGGGCCCGTCAGGTCATCAATTCTGGCGATGGCCACTTGGACGATATCATTTTCTGCTTAATAAAAACAAATTTAGACATCAAATAAACACAATCCGAAAACAACACTAAAATTTTTCATTTAAAAAAAAAAAAGTCAAAGAACATCGGATGACAACTATTGCGCCACCTAGTACAAAAGTCAATACAACACATAAAAGCATTACTGCAATCTGTAACTGAAGGAAAGTTTTGCGAAGTTAAAGAAAAAAATTGTGATTAACCAGAAAGAATAATACATTCCAGCACAATAACACATTGAGATTTGCTGGTCTGGCAATTGATAAACTTCAACAAACTGTGCTTAAAACATCATGTAGTGCTCACATATGTGAACATAAAATGCAATCACAGATCTACAGAAACCAAAAAATGCCGCAAGTTTTGCGTACACTTTGTGACTAAAACAAGAAATTAAAAAATGGTATGCTAGAAGAGACAATCTCTGTCTACATGCCTATACTAATTTAAAATTTGATCTCATAGATGACAACGTTAGAAGCGAAGTACAACCCGAATATTTCCTGTATTACAGTTTAAAAATCTACAGAATCTAAAAACCGGAATAAAAACGAAAGAACGAAGAAAATGTCCAAACTACATTCTTCTCGTAAATGTGGTACTGAGCCAGTGTCCTGGAGAAAAGACTTAAATATTGAGTGGCAATGATAAAAAATACTCATAACCGTAAACACTGAATTGGCGTTAACCAGTCTAAACGAAGAAGATGTAAAATTAATTGAAAAATTGCTGTGTGCAAGTATTATAAGCAAGTGCAAGAAGACAAATTCGAAGAACTACATACTACAAGAAGCATGAAACAAAAACAACAGGAGAACGACCTAGTTTTATCAAAGGTAACCACCATAACCATCCTCAAAAAACCGACCATATTCAAAAAATGTTGGCATGAATCGGAAACGACAACTTTACTATATTAAAAGCGAATCCGACGACAAAAATTAAACTTAACGTCTATACGTTATGAATCCTAATACACCCTTCATATATAGTCCACCCAAAGTTCACAAAAGTGAATTAGTTATTATTAATTAAATATTCAATTTTTATGTTGCTGGTTACAAGAAAACAGAATTCAAAACCTGTAATTACCACCTTCTGCCAAATTAGTATTTTTGACGTGGTAAGCATTTTCCCTTCAATACCCATAAAAGACCTAACAACGATAATTTCGAATCTGTCACCATCTTAACGAATATAAAAACTCTTTGCAACCAGCGTATTCCTCAAACAAATCTACTTATAATTCAACAATCAAATCTACCAGCAATTGTATGGTTTACCTACGGGTTCCCCGCTCTCACCACTATTAAGTGAGATCTTCAGGGCTTCTCTAAAAGAAAAATCTTGAACTCCAAAAATAGTTTAGTTAAAATCAGTTAAAATCGTTAACGGGGGCTCATCTCTCCAGTTTTAACTTCAGCACTATAACATAATAACAACCCACAATTTTCAGAAAGAACCCCAAACATTAAATAGTCATCGCCTATAAGATTAACACACCGTTCAATATTTATAATATTTTATCCATTTTATCATCTTGATTGTAATTAAGATAAAATGAGTGCAACGTGAACGGCGTATTCGCCGGTAACCATCGAAAGCAACTTGATTCAATTTGTGAAAGTAAATTTATATCCAGTACTCGCGGCGAGTGCGCGTTAAGAAAATTTTATCTGTTATAGTAAAACTGTCGAATCCGTAGAACTGGGGCGCCAATAAACGTGAATTACAGAAAACAATCACCGGCGCTCGCGAGTTCGACGAAATGCTGAGGAAACGTGCAACGAACTTCATTTGCCAATTCCGGTATTTACATTATATTTTCGCTGTGGTGGGTATGCACATGGCTGTATTACTTTGGCAAATGGAGTTTAGACATTAACGAAGACGTATAAGACTACCGGTGTGTAGTGTTTAACGACAAAGCTCGTTGGCTGCTCCTATCGATTACGAGGTGATGAAAACATTACCTTTAAAGCTAACACACAGATGTATCTAATATTTCTCACTTCGATATTTCACGACAAGGGTAGTTTTACGGGAAAAAATACACCAAAGCTTCATAGAAAGGTCATTATTACCAAACATATTGTGAATTCGAGGAGCAAAATTTCATGTTCGTACCCTACAAACACTTTAACTTCATATTAACTTCTTTTCGCGCGTATTGCAAGAACAGTGGGCGATTATTCCAGCTCATTATGCTTTCAATAAAGTTTATTTTATTTTCGGCGCATTTATTTCCGTTTATATTTCGATTTAAGCAAACTTTATCGTCAAGTAATTTGATTAAATTACGCTTCCTGTTTTTTCCAACTTTAATAGTTCAGTTTTTTCAAATGCTTTTCTCTGCGGTTTCCGGAGCGAGTACAAATATCGAGGAAAAATTGCGCCGCACCACCTAATTGCAGGCCGATTATTTCGCTGTCTATACAAAATGTGCTCAACTACGTGAGCATCACCGACGTCTTGCAGTTTTGATGTCGACGGAAGGAAGCGCAACAAAGAAATGAAAAAAATGTCAACGTACATTTTTATAAAGTAATTATTACATTTTTCGTACAACTATTTACATCGCCTGTTCTACAAAACGAAAACTAAGAAACGTCCATCACTTTTATCGCGACATATTTTCACGTGACACTGAAAGAGCGGCGTCGCTCCGTAAATGGCATCTGTTATACCTTCGCGTTGTTTTAAATGGAATTTTTCATATATAAACGTTCGCATCGCACCCTCAAAATAGGGTGCGTAATTTAGCCGCGGCAGATCCCCGTGGAACAAATTATCTAATTGCCTACCCCTCTGAGCGCGTCGAAATCCTCCATCCGTCGTGTATCCGTCCATTTATTAAAACAACTGATGGAATTCCATACATAAATTGATTTGATTATCATAACAGAATCCCAAATGTAATCTAGTTTCACGTTTCAGTCCAACGGTTATGTGGAGATTAGTGGAAAAGATATATGAAATTATATGAAATAAAATTATTTTTAAATAAAAATAGTTAGGCAAGAGACAGGGAATGAAAGGTTGGTAGTAGAGGCAGAGAAAAGGGTGTGATGAGATATGATGACAGCGGGTGGGGGGTGTTCCGTCCGAGCCTTGTTAAGAAGGTTTGGAGGAGCTAAGTAAAAGTGGTAGCAAAAAAAGAGAACTATCCAAATGAGATGAATGTAGGGTAAAAATGCTCGAACAGGCGGAAATGAGAAGAAGAGGCGGGAAACAAGTGGAGAGGGAGATAGTGGAGAAGTAGAAGCTGGTAGAAGCACAGGAAAGGGAAAACAAAGTTAGGAATGCGAGGTACAACACAAAATACAAAAGAATAAAAGTAGGGGGAGGATACAAAGATACTTACGAGGGAGATGTGTAGAAGACGAAAAACATTACCAAACTTCAGGCGCGGAAGCGAAGAGAAAGCGAATAATTACTGGATAGAAGAGAAATACAGGAGAAGAGTGGGACGAATGTGAACACAATGTGAAGAAATAAAACAGAAAAAGACAAAAAGAAGAAAGGAAAAGATTGGAGAAGAAATATGGGGGAAGAATACTAGAAATAGAAGATAAAATAAAGGGGAAAACGAGCGGCAAGAGGAGGAAAGGAGTTTTAAATGAGATGTAGATTGTTTTTTTTAATTTTAAAATAAAATCAATAAATTGTAAATTGTTCAATGCCGCCCCATGAACTATTAACGCTATGGGATAATCGAACCATAGTCGATTACAATAATCGACTATATCTTGCTTCAAATTGCTTTTCCAACAATGATGCGGCCCAGAAAGTTTTTTTGAGTATACAATTCATCCGCAGCCCAAAAAATATAGTCTTTGGCAATATTCAAGGCTGAATTGACTTGACTTTACCATTTTTTTAAATTTCAGTCAATTCAGAGTTACAAAATGATTTGTGCATATAAAATATAGTTATTTCTTTATAATATTTCTATAAAGTGAATATTTCTTTGAGTTGTTTTTGTGATTTCCTGTTTGTTTTAACACATTAATATATGAATGTTATTGGATGACGATTTTTTTTTAAGTATCAATTTCAATAAGTAGCCCTATTTTAGAATCTTCTATTGAAATTTTATTGTAGAAGTCTTGATGATGCGGAAAATTATACTGCGAAACATGACAATTGCATAAAGAACCAATATATTTACTAAATAATTTTTCGTAAAGACGGTTACCATTCCATGTGTGCAAAAAATCTTCACCCCCACTGCAACTATAGATGCGTCGCAAACAAGTGACAGTGATAAATTTTTATACGTCCACCTGATTGTAAACAAATAATGATTTTCAAATAATATATAAACCACAGTAACGTTACTAAAAATTATCTTACCCACCTATGTAGCAATCAAACATTCTTTCACATTCATTCTAGCAAGTACACGGAGCTAAAGTTCATTGCATTTAAGAGATTTTATAACATTGCGTTATTTTATTGATACTAACACGACGATTTGAAATCCAACCCGACCCAATCCAACCAAACCCAACCCGACCCAATCCAACCCAACCCAACATAAAACAATTTAAGTATAAAAATCGATTCCCCAAATAATTAAAAATATTACATCAATACGGTTTGGATCATTGGTCTTATTTTGAACTTATTGGCAAGAAATACCAAATTTGTATATGGTTCTTAATTTTCAGACAAATTGTATGCTACAATTATTTAGGAACTCGCTGTTCGCACAGGTTGTCACTAACCCAACATAACACAATATTAGAGCAGAAGATAAGAGCAGAAGAAACGTGACGCAGTTATTTGAATATTGTTTTGATGGTATTATTGCTTCGACTTTGGCTGTGTCTGCTGATCTTTTGTTATGTTTTAGATGTTATTTAAGTTTTTTGCTTTCATTATATACTGTATAGTAGCATATTTTCTTAGTAAAATTATACAATACAGGACAAATAGAATTTATGTGACTACAGCTGTTGCTTTTATGAAAATATTAGAACGAATAAATTTTATTAATTCATCTTCTTTGAATTGTGTGCATTTCAATTGTGGTATTTAATTCAAATTATTTCGTTTTTCTCACAAATTTACTCATAAATTTTCGAACAGTCATTTGTAATGAAAGCCACAAAATACATGAAAAACAATGGCATTTGTTTGCCTTTTACAACATGGACTTTTTGATTAATTGGTGAAAAAGGAAGAGCAGCTGTTGGGCTATTTTTCCGCTTTTTCTCATATAATTCTTGAAGAGATGATGATGAAGGTCGTCCTGTTTTCTTAGTATTAGGTGTTTTTCCTTCTTTACATAAGAATTATGCTTTCTGGGTGCGAAATTCAAAAAGATCAATTTACCATTCTCAAATATTCACAGTCTTCGCGATAAAGTACACAAACTGAATTTTATCGGTCAAAGTTACTGTGTGCGTTGTTTAATTAATTAACATTCTATTATGGGTGCCTCTTTCCTCATTGGTAATTTTTCGTAATATTAAAATCACTTTCACAATAATAACAATTAATTTTAAAAATAATAATTAGATATTATTGTAAGTTGTAGGTCATCAAGTTCATTTCTTATCTAGACGATCTGCATTTATGTACATCCAGTTGCTAAAGAAATTCAACTGAGTTCAACTTCAGTATCTCTAGAGTAAATTTATATGTAACGTAAATTATTCCAGCCAATTGTAAAACGCCTCAATTTTCAATACATGTGTCTTTCTCATAACTAGATCTAGTCAAGTTTCTTTTGCAACAGACTGCTCCCACCCTTGCCCGAAAAGACCGAGGAAACGTCTCCTCAGCACTTTCCAAAACAACGGACACCAACACCGCAATAAAATGTTTATAACGCCGTTTATTTGAAAATTATTTTTCGGCACGTCTGCGTCGGGACGAAATTTACTGCGCTCTGGTAGTTACATTTGCAGCAATAAAAGCGCCACGAACGATGTGTGCAAGCGAAAAAGTCCACATAATTGAAACGTGCTTTATTTGAACCCTCCACTCTGGTTTAATATAATTTATGTCGGTTTGCACAATTTCACTGCAGCCATTCGACGTCTTATTGCGCGCCCAACGAGATATCACCGAGGTAAATGCAGCATAACTTAATAATAATGGCGAGCAGCGCTATATCCATTATTAATATACCTGAATTTGTAGATTGCGTTGAAATTTAACCGGAGAGCTCGGGATATTCAGATGTGTGAGTGGCTGTAAACGTTTCTGTGAGATATTTTATCGATTTGTATCAAACTGGTCAGTTATTGTGCAATTAGATGAGCATAAATATTGAAGCATATTCCCCCATTTAAAATATTATATAAAAAATCGGATTTAGTTCATTTGCACGAAAGTAAGTCGTAAAATTCAAGATAAAAGTAGGTGCATTATATAAAAAAAGTTGCAATTGTAGGGTACACAACATGTTTATTTTATTTAGTTTTATTTTGATGAGTTTAGTTTCCTATAACTATGACGATTTTACAAATCGATGCTACTTGTTTATTTTATTACAATGTTTTCTTGGCAATTTTACGAAGTAATCTTGTTGATACCAATTTGGAAATGTGAGGTCCCTGTTTGCTTGTCGCACTGTAACCCGATTATTTTAATTGACTTGGCGTTTATAACAATTATTTTAGATTCTATAAAACTTATTTCTCATTTCTTACAATAATATGTCATTTCAACATCCCCCAATATCCCGCCGAACCACTTTGTTGTCAATTAGTGCCGCAAAAGGCAAAGCGAGCTACCATAATCTCCTGCCTTTTGACATTTGCATAAGTTCCAGCACATCCCACCGAAAAAAAAAACGCAAATCTGCAAGTTCTTTGCATTTAAGTAAACATTCCGCCGCTTTTAGTCCCAGTTACTAGATTAACTTTACGCTCCGTT
Source organism: Geotrupes spiniger (assembly GCA_959613385.1). Classification (NCBI taxonomy): domain Eukaryota; kingdom Metazoa; phylum Arthropoda; class Insecta; order Coleoptera; family Geotrupidae; genus Geotrupes; species Geotrupes spiniger. The sequence continues at coordinate 31,863,358 of OY390736.1, read as the reverse complement.
CGTTTAAATTCTTGTATCTTAAGAACTTTTACAGTTCGACATTTACGTATTTAAATTCAAATGAATGCAAATATCCGCCTGCCATTTCAAGAAAATCTCATTATTTTCAATTTAAAGATATATATTTTGATGCAGCATAATAGCAAATGAGTTTGAAATTCAATTAGAAGTGTTTCGTTGCTTTCATCAAACGTAATAAATTTTCATGTGTTAAAAATTAATTAATTGGGTAACGAGGCATGGAAATGTGTAAGTTGCAAATGCGTGTAACATGTGATAGGGATCTGTTATGCAAATTTTCGTCGTTCAAATTAATGCATGAAATGAATTAATGCACCAAACTTTCGACTCGGTTATCGTTAATTTGACTTCGGCCGTCGTCGAGGGTGGCGTCTAGATTTTACCGAACGGCGTCAAACGATGCCTCGTGCAAATACAGTCGGCGAATAAGCTATTTGAGCGAACATCGTTTTGTTTGCCGATTTCCGCTGGCGCATCGCAGTTATCAAATTATTTACATCTCTTGAATTTAGGACCATTTAATGCGCCCGTCAACTTCATTCTTCACCGGCAAAATTTTCGTATTTATTTTTCGTACTTGTTAACTTCTCTCGTCGCATATGCAACGAAGAAAAGTGCTATTTAAATCACACAAATTCGTTCTTTGTTTCGTGCGCATTGATTTAATTTATTCTATTTTAGATTTTACTTCGTATTTCACGACCTTTTAGAGGGCGGACGGTGGGTAATTCGCCCTCCATGTATACTCGTGAGTGGCGTTATAACAATAGCATTTTGTTATATTTGACTTTCGAAAAACCTTCATTGTAAACGTTAAGCCATTTCTGAACCGAAAGGGAACCAATAAAATTCTGCTACTGTTGTCGATAATCACATTTTTTTTCTACACTGGAAACCTTTTAAAATATCCATATTTAACGCTCGAGATAATAGAATTTCGCAGTGGCCCCCCATACAATAGCAAATAGAATTTTCTTATTCCTCCTTATTCACGGTTCGTAAGCTTGTTGAAATATATGCCGCGTTGTTCGAATCGCGTATTTAAGCAACGTACACAAATTTGCATATTGAACGATAAATTGACGTTTTTATTTCGTGTAACCTGTGCAACGTTAAATGGAACGGGAGTGTACAATAGTATACCAGATCTCTCTCATCGTATCTAAACCATGTATGTCGTCAGTTAGCAGCCCTCATGACAAATGACATTAAGAATCCCACATGGGTATCAGTCGTCCACACGACATTTATTTTAGTAGATTAAACTTTGAATAATTTTTCATTACATCAAACTATTTCAAATATCATCAAACTTTGTTTCAAATTTTCCGGGTCACATACCCAAAAATTCATCATTACGTTACACACAACCCAACACATCCAAACTCGATCCAACCAAACACAACTCAACCCAACTTAACCCAACTGAACCCAACTCAACCCAACCCAACCGAACCCAGCCAGACTAATTTCTACATTCTTCCCTGTCCTTTCACTACATATTTTATTTCAGTCGTCAAAATAATCTAGTCACTGGCTGTTTTTACACTGACAATGTTCCACAAGTAAAGTAAAAAATAATGAGAAGAATGTTGCGAAACCAAATTGATCGAAAAAGTTAATTTAATTAATTTCCATTCTATTCTCTTTAAAACATCAAAATGAAAAGTAAAATGTTATCATTTTCTTATAAAGTAAACTTTGTTATTTTTATGTTATTGTTTTTCAAGTGACCTGTATACTTCCAGAATTTTATTACAACTGCAATAATTATTACAAAAATATCGTATCGTGAGTAATCAGTTGGTGCATGAAATATTTTTAGTATCTAATATTAAATGTTATTGCCATAAATTTAAGTGTTTTCCGGTCGAGAATTATTAAAACAATAATTACTATATTAATAACAGAATTAAATAATGTTTAGTTTCATAATTTGCCATATTCTGTTTTTGACGAAGTCCAATATTGACATATTTTGAAACGAATCGTAAATCTATACATTCTAAATATATCATAAACTACAGATTATTTTGTCGCGTTAGTTTAAAGGTCAATGTTAATTTCCTTCACAGTTGCATTTTTTAATTTTTCTACATACATTTTTTCAAACAATAAAAAATACGTAATTATGTAGTTTACCACCAATAATAATACGTCCTGAGATTTGTATAGAAATGGTGAAGCAAAGTTTGAATTGATATGGTGAGGTATAATATCCTCAAAAAGCTTAAATAAGTACCAAACAAGCGTTTTGCTTTGTTTATAATCATTTTTGTTGAATTGCATTATTTGCATAATTGTAATTTGATTTTGTTTATTTACAAGATTTTCTCCACTTTTCAAATCAATTCTTCATTTCCAATTTCGCGATGATTTCCTTATTTTTTATGCATTGTGTTTGCGCTACGTGGACGAAGGAACTGAGTGCACTCGACTCGTGGCGAGTTGTAAGCTCAACAAGAATTTCGAGTACGTCTCTCGTCACGTACTTTACGCCACTGATGTGCGTCGCTATCGTCTGGGCTTCATTTAACGTTCGAAAACTTGTTGTAGAATAAACTCCTTTAACTATGTAACTATTTATTAACACTTTACTTAAATAATTTAGAATTACAATTGCACTGTTGCGCATGATTAATAATTGGGTAAATAATACTGTTGAGTGTTTCTGATGATAATGAAAAGGGCGAAAACGTTCTTTAAGTTAAAGTTCGCTTGTAACACTGGTGGGAAAGAAATGCCCCCACTTTGGTGCAAGGCGGTATTGGACGAAGAACTCGTCATGATTGGCCAAAAAACGCATTTAATTGTGATGAAGGAACGGGATGTTTTGCCCGACATTTGGTTCACCGATTCTAAAAGGATTAATCTAAAATCCCGAGAGTGCATGCCATATAATAATTTAAATGGCCAAGAAAGTTCGGTAATGGTTTATTTACAACCGCTTTGTGATAAATGTGGCAGTCGTAAAATGACGGCTTTTGTCAAAGGGGAAAATATGCTATAAACATTTAACGGCTGGCGCATCTGCAGATAGTTTCTGTACCTAAACCGTCGTGAATTTGGGACTAATTACATATTCAAATTATTCCGAGTATCTAAACAAAATAATTTTACCGAATATTTTGCACTGGATTGCGCGGATCCAAATTAACTTAATTAAATGTTAATATGTGCATATGGGACCGAACAAATTCTTTAATTCTTTAAATTTTGTGTTTTGTGGTGGTTGCTGTTTCAGTTCTTCTTCGCTTCAAGTTTTACATTTTTTTCTCTTCGAAGATTATTTACTTTTGCTGATGACTTTAATCTCAATTTGTTGGGGGTATGATTTTTTACAATGAATAACAAATAAAATTCAAAAAATATATATTTAGTTTGCCAACAATGAAATTATAAATTCTGAAAATTAAAATACGTATATCAGTATGGGTAACTTTATAATTCGAAAAACGAACTTTATTATTATAAAAATACCACTTACGTTAATAAAATACCTAAGACTAATTTTATTTATCATAATTTGGTACCTAGTGTTTTTACAAAATCCTATGTAAGCTTGTAAATATATTTTAAATATCTCAAAAACTAGATATTAAATAGTCGCGATGTTTTTTAAATTTCAATTCTATTACAAAAAGAGTTCAGAATTATGTATTTACAACACCTCATAAGTCAATATATAGAAATATGCAGTCAATTTTTGAACTTAAATGGCGAGATTCAAAAAGCTTAAATAAACACCAAATATAGATTGATTTTTTTATTTTCTTTAATTTTCCCCACTTCATCTCCATTCTTTTAAGTTTGTATTAGTTTTATTTTTAATTGTCGTTTGTATGTTCAGTATTTTACTTACGCTCTAACTTCGTATTGATTTCCTTTCATAGACATTCTTTCATTTGAATTTTGTGGCGGTTACAACTTTCAATTTTTCTTCACTTGGTGTTTTACATTTTCTATGTGTTTCAGTGAAATTTTTACTGTTTGTTTCATCACCAATGACCTAATTGGTGATTAAACTGTAGACAAAAAGGATTTCTAGCGTAATTTAAATCTAAAAAATACATTATTTTTTTATTTGCATAAGAACGAAAAGCATACCCACTAAAATCCAAATAATACGACAGAATTTATTGCCCATCCTAAATACATTTGTTCACAGTCCATAAACTTTAACAGTGGTCGTATATTAAATCAAAATTTTCGTTTTTCCGAATCGCCCGTCGCGGCTACTCGTTGAGAAGTTGCATCTGCAGCTATAAAAGTGCAAAATTATATCTTAGTTCGGAAAGTTTCCCATTCGCAATGAAAATATGACCCAATTGAATAAATTTCGCGCCACTCTTTTACCCGATTTGTTTCGGCATCGATGTTACATCGACGCCCTAATAAAGTATTATAAAATTTCCCATCGCGTTTGTGGAAGATTGCAAATTGTCGAGATAAATCATTGGGCTTGCGATACAGAAGCGTAGCTTTTTAAGGCGACTGAAAGAATGTTACAAACGCGGAACGTTAGTCTTTATGGAACGAAATAAATTGAATGCGCTGTATTTCATTATTTTCTCTTTGAGTTCTCATTTGTTTCCGTTTGGAGTTCGCGTAGAAAAATCTTGTAATTAAATGAGATAAATGGCGGGGTTTTTGCCCACCACGGTGATGTTTATTACGTAAAATAATTGTTGTAGCTAATTGACAATGCTATTAATTATTAGCTGTAGCCTAAATAAAGTGAGCTAGGTAGTGTCGTTACAAAGCATTTATATTATTATATATAAATTAAGATTATTACAATCAGGACAATGAAACTATTTAACGCTCACTAGTCAGAGAATCGAAAATATTAATGAACGAACTGCTATAAAAACGTGTGACGTGTTTTTAATGTGTACATTATTAGAGCCTTTCCAATAACGTCGTTTAAAAATCAATAACAGTAAGTAAACATTTTTAGCTTTTTTAATGAAATTGTGACTTTGCTCAGCTTGTTATTGGATTTTCTTTTTTTAAATAATAAATTTTTATATACAAGTTATATGTGATGATTAACGTCGATAATTCTTCAGTCATTTTTTGCGTGGGGGGAAATATGTAACTATTACTCAAGTGTTCTTAAAATATTTCTATTATTTATTTAGAAATATTTTTTCTTTAAATATAATTCTCTTACGGGGCTTACAAAGCCGCACATTTTAATGATTATTTGCATTATTTAGCTCCATTTAAAGTATATATAAAAAGTCCCATAGAGCTAATATAATATTTTATCGCAAGGAACCACGAACATTCTTCATGTATATACATCAATAACTATAGCCAACAGCTGTCGCAGAATAAGTATTTAAGGCATTTCTAAGCAAAGCTAAAAGTTCTAAATTTGAAACAGCAAATTTACAACTCTGAAAATTTTCCCTAATCTGGGACTGGTTACAAACATATATTTAATTACAAACCGCGGAGGTCTACAATGTAAATAAACGAGGCATTCCTGAATATTAAATTTCGCTAAATATTTTATACATTATGCAACAAAATAGTTAAGAACTGCGTAAATATTTCTGCACCCAACATTTTTTATGAAGTGATTTTCAACTCGTGAATTCGAGAATTTTGACATTACCATTAATGTTTTTTGGTATTTGTTGTATTCAATTTTGTCGCTACTCGTATATTTGTATTTTTGTGGGTCCCACGTTGGGAAACACCGCTCTAGTGTGATCACAGCAGAAGCAGTGCTATTTGACAATAAAACACGTTTTGCATATGTATGGTACAAATAATAATTTAAATACTTACCTTAATCTAGCAATGCCAAGATCATGTTTATTCTAATATTCCATAAGTCTGCAAACTTCATATATTTTTTCAAAGGAAATATGCGCAAATCACAAAAACAAGCAATTTAGTTTTATTAAACACATTTTATTACTACATCGTAAAAGAAAATGCAATCTTAATTAATTAAATCTAATTCAAATTGTTCAGTTTCATCTCCCCTAGTTTCCAAATCCTCCTTCAGTTTTTGAGCAATCCATTTAACAACCTGCGACCATGCATAAGAAAACAGAAATCATTGTAGTTGCAAGAAATTTGTATGACTTCTGGATCCAATTCGGAGTTAATACTGTCCTACACAGGAGAGGCTTCGAGCAACAAGTAGTTTTTTTATAAGGAGCACAACAAAGCCCAGTAAAATTATAAATTATGTACAAACAATTATAAGGGTACATATTTTAACCCTGCTTTAAGGCACAGAATTAGGTGGCGTCCTGGATATAGATTTTGCTGTATTCGTTTCTGTCAATGATTGACCAGTAAAAGTTGGTTTAGCTTCTTACCGAATCCTGTATTAAGTCGGAAATCTTCAAACTAAAAAATAAGTTTCACAAAGTTTCATATACAACACATTTATGGTTAGGGGTGAATCTGCTCTTAACATCACATTAAATCTTAATCATTGGTAAAGGTAGCATTAGTGTTTTATATTTTAACAAGTTTAGATTTTTGGATCAAACAAGAGGGAAGATTGCACCCTCCCCCATACATTTATAGAGGGAAACAACCTCGATATTATATCATCAAAAATAATAATCTTTAACGCTCGTTCCATATCGAGTATTTCATATAGAAAACTTCATATAGAGAAGTACATGGCTTATAAAAAATAATCGAGAAAAACCGTCCATAATTCTCACAATAATTTAATATATGATAAGAATTAGATTTATTTATAAATTCAAAGTCCCTGATTTCAAATATACAAAACATGATACTTCTATAAATTAAGAGTAAATGGGTAAATTATACCAAGATTATTGAACATTGACAAGAAACTGTGGTAATGTTGAATCCGTACATTTTAATGAAACATTCATAGAAGAAATAACAACCACAACTTCCAAATGTTGTTAGTACCTAGTTTCACAAATATGAATATGAAATTATAGTTGAGATTCCTAGATGCTTAACGAAGGATTAATCTATAGATCATTAAATATCAGTAGTCGATTATCCACTCTTTAAAGATAGTTACATTCAACATCGATATTTGAAAACTGAGAGTGCAACATGGTGCGTTTTATTAATTTGGCACAATCAGTAATTCATTACATCAGTGCATATACATTTTTTGTACTCTAATCCCTATCACACAAATAAAATATATATCTCGCCAACACATTAACTGAACAAAATAAAATTGGATATATTTAAAAAATTATATACAATATCATTCTTATATCTTAAGATTACAGTATTCATCGCATATTCGATACAAGTTATATTCTAGCATTGACACAAACTTCTAATTATTCCAATCTAAACTACTTCCTCCCACCTACAAAGCCTACAAAGAATTTATATTTGATCTATTCAATATACCTAATATCACAATACTATCATATAATTTGTTCAACAGAGCAAAGGGAAGTAACCGGATAAACATACAAAAATGAGCTATTCGATTAAGATTAAAATACACGTGTAAACTCTTAAATATATATTGCAGCTTAAAAAATAACATATAGGTATAAATAAAAGCGATAACAAAACAGAATCTCTGATAACAGTCGCGTTATGATTATCATCCTTAAACTTGTACACCACAAGGAACCCTTCGAAATAATCATGTCATGCTGCCGTACTTGCGACTGGGCGGCCAAATGGGCCCGCTGGTGCTTTCGTCGGTGTTTACGGAAGCACCTCGCGAAAACGCATTGCCAATCGAATCCCAAAGCCGCTCCCTGAACGTCATGTACTCCATATATTGGGGCCCGAAGTTGAAGTCGGCCACTTCAATTGTAAATCTGCGAATGATTAATAGATTTTTACAAATATAAAAAAACAATAAATATGGATTTGCAAGCATTTAGTGTATAATTTAATGTTTGCAAGATTGTATCGAAAAAATTGATAGAGCAAGAGATAACCATTGAAAATGGAAAAATGTGGCATTAACACATGCCACAGTATGAAAAGAATGGATTCGAAAAGATACTAATTATTGATACCTCCAGCAGAAACTTTCTGAGATTGCCGAAAAGAACCTTAAATCGTTTTGTAAAACCTAAAATCTTACCTAGTCCTATTTTGTATGTAGTAAGCGACTCCGAAAACGATCAGAACTACTGCAACGATGCTGAACGCGACGGGAACTACGATTACCGAGAGCTGAGCATTTTTCGGTACTGAAACAAGGAAATTCAAATTAAACAACTTATTGTCGCCACCGGTGAAATTTAAATAAAATTTTATTACCTTCATAAATCGTCACTATAACCGGATAAATACTTTGCCCGACGTCGTTTGATATTATAACGACAATCGTGTGTATCCCAGGTGAACCGTAATATCTCCCGATGGTAAATCCACAAGTGTCATTGCGTATCGGTTTGAGACAGGTCTCGTTTCCGGTTACGTTGTAAATCCCGGCGTAGAAAATCACACAATGATTGAACGATTTTGAGCCGTTGCACTTGACGTCGAGCTCAAGTATGTTGCCCTGCTGGAGCCAATTATTACCAGTCACTCGAATGTTAGAGACCGGAGCTGCAATCGAAAAATGAACATGACATTGTTAGACCTATTTCCAGTTACCTTTAACGGTTATCACGCTGGCAAAGTAACCGTACGTGTTATTTTCAGTCACAGGTACGATCGTGTTGTTGCAGATGTACGGCAGTTGATTTTTGAACGACAAACTCTGATTGGACAACGTCAACATGTTGTTGTCGAACATGGTGATTTTATTCGGGTACAAATTCATATTTGGTTGGAACAAAGTCGGAATTTCTCGCTTAGTTTTCTTAATGATTTCATCCCGAGCCGAAGAAATAGTCGATTTAGTTAAAGAAGTGGCAGTAGTCGAGGCAGTTGTAGTAGTCTGGGCGGTAGTTGTTGTCGTAGTAGTAGTAGCAGCACTAGTAGTTGTAGTAGTAGGCATTGTGGTCGTTGTTACCGGCAGATATCCAGCAACAACAAGCGCTTCTATAAGATACTGTTCCTCAGGAACAGTATAATTGTACTTAAAGCTATAATCCTTGGATATACCATAATAATGACAGTTAATAAACCAATAGGTTAACACTGAAAACGACGAATGATTCACATAGTCCATGTCTGCATTGCTTAAAACAACTTCGTGCAACGCAGTTTCATTATTCGACACGTAATTCTGTAAGGTTTTATTGCCCTGTCGTATGTCTAATTGGCCGTTCAATGAATCTACGAAAAGCATAAAATAACTACGAAAGTTCAATTTGTAACAATTGTGCTACTAACCTGTTACATCAAACTTTAAAGTCCGCGATGCAATCGTGTAATAAAAAATTATAATGTACTTCGAAACGGTGACTTCCACATGATAAGATCCTGGGGATACCCCTGCATAAGTGACACTCCATGTGTCATTAGATGCAGTACTCTCAGTCTGTAACGAAATATTCGTAATTAATACAGCGAGTGTGAACGAAACTTACAGTTTTCGAATGCCTAAATACGGTGGTGTCGCTCCATTGATATTTGAACGAGCCCTGGGCGCTGGCGTTGTTTTCTTGTAGCGATACTTTAAAATGCAGCGTGCCTCCTATCACGACGGGACTATCGCTGTCCAAATTCAAAACATAGTTCGCAGAAGCTGGAAAAAAAAACATTAGTATCGTCTTATGGATAGAAGGGTTTACTACCTAAATGCAGAACGACGACGAAACACAGCAATCTATACGTATCGTACATTTTAACGTTTATCAAAACACAATGCTAGTTATCATGTTAAGTTTACTAGACGAAAACAACTGTCATGTGTCATATTTCGATGAGTTCCCAGAATTCAGCGATTTTTGTGTTGTTTTCGCGATATGAACGGGTGCGTTCAACTTTTCAGCAGTTAATAGCGCTAATACCTCGCTAAAGCACTGGGTAGAGATCATTCATTTACATTAGTACATGATGACTCATCGAAATCTGACCGGTAAATTGATGTCATCTGATGAACAGTGGCGTATGCAATATGAAAATTATTGTATTTAGAAACTGATCATAAACCATTATTGTTTATTTTTAATCCAAGTCCCACCACAATTAATTACATTGAGATTACGGCGATAAGCATTGTTGTTACATTGAACATTTAATTACACAATTTCGCAAAATTAAAAATGAATTACACATTGTGAATAATTGTTTATTACTTTATTTATTTATTTTTTGTTATACAGCTATAATCGTTTCTTTAATATTTATACCACGAACTCTGGCACATTTTCAAAATAAAAACAATATCTATTTCCACCAGTATATATTGAGTTTCAGTTACTATACAAGTCGTACATAACATTCTATAGATAATTATACACAATGTGGCATCAGACATACTAGCTTATTTATGAAATATTCGCTAAGTTAATGTGTTAATGTGTCAGAAGTAATTTCTCCACGATTGGTACAGCTCCAAATCGTTGAAAAATTGTTAATTTTATAATTTTATTGAGGCACAAAATATTCAGAATATGGACTGCTAGTAAACAAATTTTCTTTGTCGTCAACGACAGCACGAATAAAAACGCGATACTCCTTTCCACGTTCAAGCTCCCTATTGACGAATTTTTCGTATCTGCTGTTGTCGCCCAATACAAAAATATACGGGAGAGTCTGTTTGCGAAACTTGGCCGCAATGTACGGCGCAGTTGGGTCGTTATTGTGAACCAAATCGGTCGTCAAGAACTCGTCAGTCTGCTTGCTGTAAGATTCGGACTCTGGAACAACTACTAAATAGTAATGACTGATTGAACCGAATTCTTCGGACGCCTGCGACAAAACAATCTTGATTTCTTTTCCAACCCCGTAAATTTTCGGCTCGAGTATCATCGGCGGCTTGTGCATTAGCGTAGTTGATGAAATATTAACGAAAGGGGTGTAGATATTATCGAGAGGTATCGCAGCAACGCTGATGTTATAAGTCGTGTGCGGTGAGAGGTCTCTTAACGTGCACGACGTATCTTTTGTGGTCAGCACCGTTTCCGGAATATCCTTGACTCTCGTTATTCCTTGGGCGTCTACGAATTTCTTGGTGCCGCTGTATACAATTTTATAATTCGTCGCGAAAACCCCGGTGGGTGGTTCCCAAGAAAGCGAAATTGAAGTGGTGGTGACGTCGAAAGTGGTGAGATTACGGGGAATATTTTCAGGTTTTATCGTAACGGCTAATTTTTCAGATAATTTTCCAACTCCGTTATTAGCAATGGTCGCTACTGCAATGGTGTATTCGGAAAATGCATCTAAGTTTTCCAAATGCGTGGAATCGGTCAGGCCGACTATTCTTTGCCGCCATTCGTCTAAGTCATCCGTTATTCTCGTCGTATAAAATATGTAATAGCCGATTATATTTTTCTCTGCCACACAATGTTGCCAAGAAACCATAGCACTGGTGTTAGACGTGGGGATGGCTTGGATCAGATTTGGTGCTCCAATAAAAGTTTTTTTGGTCAGGAATGTATTGGTTGGACTATACGGCCCGCTTCCTTGCGAAGTACGCGCGCTTACGTGAAAACCGTACTCTGTATGTTCTTCTAAAGAACCAAAGACCGCGCATTTTTCAGTGACGTTCTTTTCAATTTTTTCCATCGGGTTGCTCGTTTTAAAGAAGACGACGTGGTAGTTGACGATGCGTCCATGGCGTTGTTCGAATATCGGGGCTCCCCACGTGATGCAAACGGTGTCGGCTGTTTGAAAAATGATATTGATGTCCCTCGGAGGAGCAGTCGGTCTACCTTCAGGCGTGGAAATAAATTTGATTGTTTCTTGGCCAGTTCCAGCAATGTCGCTGTACGCTACTCTGAATTCGTATTCTGCGCCTTGCTTTAAATCCGGTATCGTGTACTTCGTAATAGATTCTACAACAAATACATTGTATAACGTCAATTAATTAATTCATTTGCCACAAACCTTTCAAAGCTATGTCCTTCATCAACTGGTATCTTATCCCGTATCGTAGGCGATATCCGTGAAAGTTCTCGTCCGGAGGAGACTTCGACAAATCTAACTCTGCTGCTATCGAATCGTTGTGGTGGATCAAGCTGGTGAAATAAAAATCAAGTTCGATGTTTCTTACAGTAAAATTTCGCTTACCTTAGTCCAAATTCTGGTTTTTTAGAAGTTGGGATCGGTAACTTTTCAATGTTTTCTTGATTTTTCTTGATGAGGGTTGTGACTCTTGCACTGCATTTTTTGTTGTTAAATCCGCCGATGTTTATTTCGTATACGGAGTCACCGATTAGGTCGAAATATATGGGCTCCTTATCAGATTCCTACAAAGACGCAACTTTTATAATACTTCACTGAAGTAAAGGGAACAAAATTGAGTAATTGCAAAGAGAATGAAAATGTCTCAATAGGAAAAATTTATAAAAATTATTGGCACAAATAACTACTCAGAACAAGAGAAAATAAAACTACAACTGGAATTGTGTGAAAAATAGTGACTGAAATATCGAACAGGTGGTTGGAAAAAAATGATGAAGTCCATAGATTTCGTATTGGACCACAAAAGAGAAATGTAATTAAAATAAATGGAGTACAACCATGACGAAAATGACGAAAATATAGTGTAGAAGGTCCTATTAGTTGACATACTTGAACAATTACTGCTACAGAGTCCAAGATGAGATAAAGGGACTGAAATGTTTTGCCAGGTAGAACATTAATTGGTTATAGTAAAACAACAAACAAAATATATAAAATGAGTAGGATGAAGCCCAACAGAACATCTTTGTTATTATTATTGTTATATTATTATTAAGTCCTTGCGTAATAACAGAACAATACTATAAAGAAAAAAAGAGAAAGAGAACATGGTTTGATGAGGAGTCTCGACAGGATTATGTAAGAATATATTAAAGAGAGAAAATGACCAACATAAATGAATTAATAAGGGAACGTAGGATAGAGGTACTAGGACATGATGAAGTAAACAAGGCGATAAATGTGGACGGAAGAAGAAGAATAGCAATATGTTGCGATGAAGATGGATATAGAGACTTTGAAAATAATTGCATGACCTAGCAAAAATCCAGTGTAATATATAACTTGAAAGAGAGACACAAAGAGACACAAAGAAACTCAAAGTGCTTAAATAATGTGTTACAAAGCCTTAACTTCTGGAAAATGTAAAATAGGCCAACATACCGTGTCCTGCACTTCAACATGGAAACCGTAAATTACTGCATTGGGTTCGACGATGAACGGAGAATTCCATTTGATTTTTAGAAGACTTCCATTAATGGACGTTACTTTTGCTTCTTGAGGAACACCAAACCCTGCAAAAACAATGTAATTGAGTTATATTAGTTGTTGTAATGAAATTGATTGTTATTATTAAAAGCACATTATTAGCATAAATACAATGATATTTTGTGTAAGCAACGGCCTCTGTAACTGGTAAAGTACTTAAGGAAGTTTTAAATCAAAATTATTTCAACTCGATAAAGAATAAAGTACGAAAAAGGATCCTGAATTTTAGCAAACGGATGTATTAGGCAATATTTCCAAGAAGTAATTTTCGAAATTAAAGGTATGTTACAAAACAAGATCATTAAAAAAATATGTATGTTAAATATTTTCTATTCTTCTAAAACAATTTGAGGCCCCTCCTCACAACTTAATTTTCTGGCTACGGCTCTGACTCCAGCACGCATCCTTTTATTTGGCGCCATTTTCCTATTAAATTGCGCATCTATATTTGAATAATGTAAACAAATTTTACTTGCGCTTAACTAAATATCAATGATCAATTAAATATAAATGTAAAGCAGACATCCCGCATTCATCAAATATTTTATCTATTTTATTATTTAAAAAAATATTTTGTTATTCAATAAAAAATATTACGTTGAAATATGCATTATCGATATTAATTACGAAATGATTTACTAATTGTTATAGATTACACTTAATGTCAGCGATCGGCGATTAAAACTAACAAAGTACATGCGACTTATCACAAACATTTATTAATAGCAGCCTATAAAATATGCGATATGTTTACCACCCGGCGAGCAAACAATAACATAAAATTAAACGATAATCTTGACCTTGCTATAAAAAAAGTTCAAGGTAAAATTATAAATTTTATTAAAGCAGATACTTCATTAAATTACAACATCGTGGATTAGGCACAATTTAAAATTTCTCGAAATCGAACTAGATCATTACTAAGTTATTTTAGCCCACGTTATAAAACAAAAGCATAGGGTTGTGATCTACCAATAGTTTATGTTAAATTACGGCAAATGAGGCAAAATAAGACAAAATAGATACTCACAATGTGCCATAGTACGCGCTTCGGTATCGAATATAAAAAGTTGGCAGCAGAGACCGTGGAAATATTTTTAGTAGTTGTTTGCTCCGAGCATGTATGCAAACTGTAAAAATGTTTACGTCTTATATACCATTATATTTTTAATCCATATCGACTTCGTTGTTTTTTGCGGTTTTTTGTCTCGCTCTAGATGGAAATTTTGTTAGTTTATATTTAGAGATGAGATAACATCTAGTAATTAAAATAGTCAACTTTGAGATAAATCTATAATAATAATCTACTATTGTTTTGTTTACAACATAAATAAATGAATTGTCACGGCTGATGGCAATCATTTGTGTTGAATTGGATTGGGTGAATTTGAATTTACCGGAGGAATCGATGCGAATCATCGAATCATCACACATATAATAAAAATGTGAAATTAACTAAAAAAAACAAGAAGGATAATAATAAGGATAAAACATGTAATACAACTATCATAAAAAAAATTTTCGTCGATTGATCCGCAATTGCAATTTCTTTTTTTTATACTTATGTCTTTAGTCTTTTTCTGTTTTCGTGGAGTTATGTCGTAGTTTATCGTCGTATAGACAACTTTGGCTCAAATGGATCAGTACAACCTCATCTATATTTGATTGATGATATATTTTTTATTGATTATTGTAATCGAGCCCATATAACTGATATGATTCAAAGCGTTTATTTGTTAAATCCAAGTCGCATAATGTATGTCATTGGTTACAAATTTGGCACCAACAACGTGCCTCGTAATATTTACAACTGAGTGAGAAAAACATTCCATCGAAAATACCCGACTATGGCATATGTAAATTATAATCGTTTTGAATAATTTCCGTTCATTTGCAAAGTGTTCTAATTAATTAAAAAAAATCTCGTTCAAGGCAATAAATTAATTAAATTATTGTTTTCGTCGTGGGTTATCTTAATGCATGAAGATGCATTAAGATAACCGGCGATGAGTGGGGGGATAATCTAATAATAAAAAAAATTCAGAATAACCACATTTACAAAAAATACCATTAAAAATATTATAACGAATTTCTTTGTTCAGTTACGTTACGAAATTCGCATGCATTTTTATAACGTTACCACATAGATTTGAACCAGTTCGGTGCGGATTTTATCGTGTGTTTGAATATCAAGAGGCTTGCCATTGGGGGTCTCGTTTTATCTAAAGTTTTATCTTTTTTGGGCTTCTGAGTCAATAGTTCACTATTTAGTGTTATTTTTACTGCAATGTCATTCATTCATTAAACAGGTTTAACAACAAAGATAAAATTTGTCAGTTTTGAGAAATAAAAAATTGATTTAATTAAGTTTTAATGGCACTATATTAAATTAAACGCTATATGTTATATACATACAAACTGAATTTTAATTTAGTTTTTAGCTAATGCATCCATTGAATAACACTTGATAGTATTTGACTTTGTTGTTGATCTAATACTGAAAAAAAAATGTAAAAATTGTAATTTTTGAATTAACTTATAAATTATTTAATTAAAAGTCTTTATTGCCGTTTGTCGTACAAAATTTCATGTCGATGACAGCTATCAATTATTACATTTAAAAACATATTGTGAGATTCAAATGAGTATAGATAAATAATCATCGATTGTTCTCGATTATTTTTATCGTGAGTTTTAATCGCGGAATCTTTTTATTATTATGTTTCCAATACCGCAAACACCTAATTATAAATGCTACCACAAATTAATCAATCCACATTTATCTATAGTGTACAATCATTTCTTAATCTATTTATAAGATTTTTATAGCTTTTCGATCAATTTATTAGTATAAATATCCTATGGAAAAATTCGCACGTCCTTCATGGGTTATTAATATTTTTAATTCCACTTCGGTTGCGTTTATGTCCACCATTTTTTTAAATTATTTTAAGCCTTAAATATGAGAGGAATATGTACATCATATTTATATATGTTACGCACTCAAAAAATAATATCATCCGAACCAAAACCATGAGCACGATGGCGCTATCTTCAGAAAAATAATGATTGGTAAAAGTGGCGTTCAAGGTGGAAGCAGCCCAGCAATAATTCTGCATCGTACTTGACAGTTACGTTATTTTTTATTTATTTCATTTTTATTTATTTGGTATGCTTATATATTTCAAGAGCATAGTTGTATTTTTATAAATAATGTCACAAATCTACATCTAAGGCAATTAAATATTCAAACACAAATATTCAAAATTGGGACTCACTCAAAAAATATTATCATCAGAACCAAAACCATGAGCACGATTGGGCTATCTTCAGAAAAATAATGATTGGTAAAAGTGGCGCTCAAGGTGGAAGCAGCCCAGCAATAATTCTGCATCGTACTTGACAGTTACGTTATTTTTTATTTATTTCATTTTTATTTATTTGGTATGCTTATATATTTCAAGAGCATAGTTGTATTTTTGTTAATAATGTCACAAATCTACATCTAAGGCAATTAAATATTCAAACACAAATATTCAAAATTGGGAATTTTCCACGAAATATTCCACTGCTAAAAAATCAAGTGAATGTACCGAAATATTTATTCCAGCTTGTAAAGTTGAAGGTTGAGAAAAAACCATTCGCGACGTAAATCCACGTTCGCGTATACAAGAGTTAAATTACGATGACTGATACGTGCAGGTTCATTATTTATTATAGACAGACATTATTACACATAAATGTTGATATTATACATCAAAGGAAAATCGTCTGTTGCAATATGTATTAATAGTGCATGTCTCTAGATATAAATTGATGTTAAATATTCAGTACCAATGTAATTTGCAGTTGTATTTTCTTATATTCGAGCTAACTCGAATACAGTTACGCAATGCATGTTGGAAAAGTTATATGTTTTTTAATTAATATTTGTGCTGTTTATGGCAAACGCACAAATCAGACAACGATTTTTTTGAGCAACCTTTTACAATCCACTAACACCAAATATGTGTCGATTTATATGTGTTGGTGTAATAGAGGTAATTATATCAATTTTATTTCCAGTGTAACTTAATATTAGATTAGAAAAAATAATCTAGCAACAAGACTAGAATCATACAAGATATGCATTTTATTATCTTTTATTACTCATTAATTATCATTATAATTATTATAATTATATATTTTTACTGTAAATCAAACTGAAGCGTCCGGACACAGTTGTGTACAAGTAGTGAAGTTCTTGTTCAAAACATACATATTAAGGTAAAAATTTCGCTATAGATTTTCCTGGAGTTTTCAGTTTGTGGACAATCTCGCTTGATCCTCGAACAATAGTCAGGAATCATATTTGTATCCCATCTCGCTTGATACCATGACGATGACCTTCAAATCTTGGTGGAATCGTTCGCCTGACTGCACCAAGTTTTTTTAAGTCTTCAAGATGGCTATACAGAAAATGCAACTTGATATTTATGTAGAATCCGAGCATTTTATAGCCCCCCCAATGTATCTGCATGATTTAAGTGTGCTCGTTTATTTCCAAGGAAATGCAGAAATGCAGAATGTTCGGATTGCGAGGTTTGAGGTGTCCCATAGATACCGAAAACAGGGATGCTTTGGGTATCCACGTTGCTGATCAAGAAGTGCAGCAATCAATAACTCTCTTTATGTCCCCATATTCTTCACGAAAACAAATTGAATAGCCAATTGGGGCTGCACTAAATGAATTGCCATTGTGGAGGAGTACACACATCAAACTCAGCACTGAGATGTTGATGAACAATCGCAATTCAGCTGCGTTATAGGTTGCAATCCCCAAAACCTCAATACTCAAAGCCACATCGAAAGTACCCCAGAAGTACACTTGCTCTTGTTCGAAAATAATTTTTTTCAAGCAAGTTTTTCTGGTTCAGTCGTTATGGATTAGCTCTTGAGCTTTTCTGGATAGCCCCATATCTCGCGCCAAATCATTCAGCTCATGCTGATCAAATCCTTTACGAACTGGGTCATCGTTAATTTCAAAATCTTTATCGTTGCTAACGTTTAGTTCTTCACTAGACTCATATTCTTTGGATATGCTTCAATGAAAACTGGCACTGGGTTTGAGCTGAATGAGGGCATATAGCGGATGGTAGACTAGGATATTGTAATTTACATTGATTTTTCTTGTTATATCCTGACGTTTCTAATATGCAAGTGTAATGAACGATCTCTTCCTTCATCCGCATCCGTAAACCCTCGACACACTGCTTGCACGTCTTGTGAGGGGCTCGAAGCTTATCGTGGCCACCGATTTTACTTTAAACTATGGAAAATGGTAGGCTTGCCTGATAAATACGCTGATATTTGTCATTTGACTGAGACTAGGAAACTGCCACAGACATAACAAAACAACTCCAGGTTATTTAGACACTCTAGTGCCCGGTTTCACAAACGATTGTCAAATCATGAATCAGTTAACAAGCCTATAAAGACTCGTAATTGTTTGTGAAATCCAAAACAATGGTAATTTTACTTTTAACGGTTCGACAATGTAATCAATGGTCAAATATTTGACGATTGATTAAGGACTCGTTAACGAATCGTCAAACTTTTGACGATTCGTTAACAAGCTGTTAACGACCGATTAGCGTTTGTGAAACCGGGCATATGTGTGTTTTGGCAGAGGCAGAGATGATCTGCAAGAAAGGAAATGAGTACGTATGTAAACTTTGTTGTGTGTGTATGTAAATAAGAGGATAACATTTTTGCGAAATTAGTACGTTGAATACAGACAATAACTCGAACTTCTCTTTGGAATACAATTCATCTAGATCGACACACTAACTGTCGCTACCCTGTCTCTAAACTGAACTGACTTAGAAACGCCACACAGTCGTATCAGTCCGGTCAAAACCTTATCCATAACAATTGACGCCGAACAATTCAAAATAAACTCAAAATATTAGATTTGGCACCCAACGTCTCTAGCTAAAGAAAAACAAATTTTAAAAAATATCAGCGACAATGAAAATTCGCGTCAGGTCTTGACTTTACGATGTATCCATCCTTTCCATCCACTTGCATAATTTTATTTATATTTAATTTTAATTATATTACTAAAACAATGCAATTATTCGTTATAGATATACAGGACTTTCAAAAAGCTCTATACGCGAGAAGAATAAAAAATAATTTCAACCATATCGCAAAAAAAATTTCAGAATATTTCCCGTACAAGGACGCATCTTATTATAATTATGCCTATGTGTTAGATGCAACTTGTGAAAATATGCAAAACGTATTAATGGAAGTAAGTAAATAAAAATGTGTATCCCAAAGTGTCTACTTCTAACATGCAATTTCTTTTACTTCGAACACCGAGCTTTCAGCCAGTCCCCCTGAATTGTCAATGGTTAAAATTTTAGTTTGACCAAGAACAATTATTCGAATACACTAAGAAATGGTACATACTCACAACCACTGAAGTATATCCGCAGGTGTTACATACACTCACCAATTTAAAGTTAAGATTAGATTCTGATGTCACTATAGTCGAATTAAAATCCTCGGATTCCGGGGTGTCTTTTGACATGTGGGACGTATACAATCCCTCGTCGAAACAAGGCGATAAAGTCATTAAGAAACATATGGGAAACTGGAAGGCAAATTACAATTTCATCAACTTTCAAAATAAAGTACAATACGATCGCAGAAACATGTCCGGTCTAACGCTACGCGTAGCCGCATTCGTAAGTTACCAGCAAATTACCACCGTGTTTGTAATTAAGACTCTTTTAGGTCTTTCACAACAGAAATAATGCATCGTTGGAAGATTATTTGCAAAACCAACGGTACAAAAATCTCGATACCGTCCAAAAGCTCAACTACGTCCTGTTACTTCGTCTTAAAGAGATGCATAATTTCAGGTGCGTACGTGCGTTTTCGTAAAATAAAAGGCTATAACTTCGATTGTACCTTAGCGTGGAATTTATTCCCTTAAAACTTTGCAAGTCTGTATACAGCAGCGATGGAAACACGGATGGGGTCGTTGAATGTTTTCGCAAAAATATAATAGACGTCGCCACCGCTGGATTCCTAAAAGCGGAAGCGCTCGACGCAGTCGATTACATTATGCCCGCGTACCCGTTTAGGTAGATTTCAAAGTTTGATTCGCAATATATTAATATTTTAAAATATCGACTACATTTTCCAGAAAAACGTTCATTTTAAAAAATCCACCAAGAAATACCAATGGGATCTTCTTGTCTCCCTTTTCTCCATATACGTGGTACACAGTTTTGCTATTCGGCACCATAATCTGTTTCTTAATGAAATGTGCGATCTACGTAGAGGGGAGAATTCAAAACGTTAGACGTAAAAAGTCCTGGGTGGTCACAGTTCTGGCGACAATCTCGATATATTGCCAACAAGGTTAATTATATTAGATTACTTCATTATTTTGTATTATTGGCTATTAATTTCAGGTACGCAGTTAGTACCGAGTTATATTTCAGGTCGTATTTTAATATTTAATCTGCTGCTGTTGTCAGCTCTCTTATACAATTATTACCAGTCGGCAGTTGTATCGACGCTACTGAGTAAACCCAAACCGTATTTTAGAAACATCGACGAATTGTTGAATAGCGACACGGAATTGGGGTTTGAAAAGATATACAATTTCACTCCTATGCTGAAGGTGGTTCAGCTGACGCAATGTTTCCGGGGCAAAACGTTATTGCACGTATTCAAATTGTGTTCAAATTTCTTTACTTCGCCCATTGACTGAATTTCACTTGCACACGTATAAAGTTTATGTGAAATGTTAATCTTATTATTGAAAGGCAATGTACTGGGGACTTTTTGTCCCGGAAATGCGCTATCAAACCACACCACAGTTTATAACGTCCCTTCAACTGCAGCTCGAAAACGACTTGATACGTTCAAGAAAGAATTTCCGTGGCGACGTAAACTCTTATTACTACTTAAACCCCCAAGGCATAGAGAAGATAAGAGGCGGCGGATTTGCGTATTTCACCGAGGCAGGAACTAGGTACTCCTTGATTCAGAATCGGCTCGAGCTGTCGGAATTGTGCAACTTATTGGAAATCGACGCTTGTCCCAGGGCTCTTATATCGGTGATGGTTCGAAAAAATTCTCCTTTCAAGAAATTCTTCACGATAAGGTGATTTTGACATTTGACGTCAGGTCACAGTGATCTCTGTGGTTTCAGTTTCAGGAAACTCGTCGCAAGCGGTTTTCTTAACAGAGAAATAATGATTTGGCTCGAGCGGAAACCGTCGTGTTTGACGAAAGTTGAATTTGTGGTTCTGTCACTTCAACACACTGCACCGGCCATTGTATTATTTTTCGCTGGTTTGGCACTAGCACTGATTATTCTCATCATTGAAATTTATTACCATAATCACATGGGAAGTTAATGTTGCAATAATGTATCAACATCACTCGCTTTGTATTTACTGGCATTTGAACACAATATTTGTCGCGAGGAATGATTTTAGTTCTCATATAAAGTGATTTACATTATTGTCTGTATATCGATTTGTTGATTTTAAAAATAACTCACGTTTAATAACTCACCTATAATAAAAAGTTCGTCATAAATTAAAAAACCAAATTCTGCATCAAAGGTACATAGGACAATAAAACATTCTTTTTAATTGCCTTTTTTAATTGTTTAGCCAAAAAATGTTATGGTACACTTTGGTGAGTGAAAATGTAGAAGAAATGAAATTCTGTAAGAGCAGATCAGGGTTATTGATAAAAAGTTTTGTTGATTCCATCCACATTATCAATTTTTAAAGAAAACATCAGATAAAAATCTGAATTTTTGATAACATTGAGTATCGGTCGGTGATTAAGCATCTGATGGTTATCTGGCAAGGATATACATTGAAGTATCAATAACTTTCGTACACAACCGCACACATCGCGAACATTGGGGAGCGCAATTATTTACGAGTATGACCAATGCTGAGCCTAATCTCCCAGACTATCGGCGAGGGTCTGTGTGATGATTAAGTTGTATCCCTTTGACTCGTGACAGTTTATGGACAGTGATCGAAAGAAGAGTTAAACCGTTAAAAGACAAGCCAGATTCCCCCCACCCACACTATCGCAAATGTAACTATTCGCGAGTAGTTAGTTGTATTTGCATCGTTCATTGCACTGTTCATTGCCTGTACAGTCTCTTCCGATATTTTCATCACTATCAAGATCTTTTGTTGGACATGTTTTCCGATGAAAACTAGAATTAGTAAATTGTTTTAACTCAGATAGCATCTAGCAGAAAAAATTTGCTTCACATAATGTACTTATCTTGTTGTAAACTTCTCTTCTAATCAATTATTCCTGGAATTCCGATAATTTAATACATGCAATAATCAAATGTTGTGTGTGTAGTTATGGAATTTTAAATCAGACACACAAATTTAAATTGTACCGATTTGTGTCAAACTGAACCACGAATTACTTTTCCTCGACTCGCATCTTTTTGCCAAAGGGAATATTTGATGAGCTTTGAAACGATAACCAGGTTCAATAATCATTTAATTTAAATCAAACATGAAGTTGTTGTGCTACACATCAACGATTCTTCCGATCGTATTGGCTTTTAACATGAAATATCAATTTATAACAGATATTTTATCACACAAACATATAAATGTTGCATGCGTCTTCACGTGTTGGAACGCAAAAGGTAAAATAATAGCGGCAATAGTTTTATTTAACTGACGTAATTTCCCACCCAGCTGCATTGCAAATTCAAAAAACGTTTAGCAAAAATGACATCAGATCTAAATTTTGGGTTCCATCTATGGGGATTTCTACAGAACTTGGTAAGTTCTATGGGAAATTCGGTTATGTAGTCGACGTCTCGTGCGTTAATTGGTCGTCGATTTTAGGGCAGGTAATGTCGGTGGGAGCTCAAAAACTGTTTCATTCAATTTTTATTCTAATGACTCAGGTATCGAAAACACGGATATATAAGGGACGACAGCATTGGTTTTTCATATGCGATTCAATAGAAGTATTTGAAAAAGTTTGCACGTCGTTGAAAGCAATCGATGTTAAAGTAGATTCGAATGTGTTCGTTGTCTTGGTACTCGAACATTCGTATTCGATTTATGAGAGCTATAACCCCGGGTATTATTACGGTGGAGTACTCGCTGTCAACAATATAGCTAATTACTCCAATGGAAATTTAAACTTTACTAAGATGTCTATGTATGAGAGACGCAAGGATTTGAGTTCTTTACATCTACACGTTGGACTTATCGTATGTATTTAGTTTCAATGAAACTCATCACTGTTTTTGATCAGTTTAGAGACGATGGATTTTAGTTACTTATTACATTCTGTTCTGAAAACCTATTCTCTGATAATTCTTACTATTAATATTTTATTTATTATTAATAAGTGTAATATAATTTTTTTAGATCACGAAAAATTTCACGCCGCAAATAAGTTACTTACGTGATCGACGCATGAACTATTATGATTCGCAAGCCAAAGTAAATTTTGGTGCTTTTGAACATATTATTGATATTCACAAATTTAGGTCAGTATGATTACTACTGTAATAGTTTATAGGATTTCAAATTTAAAATGAAATATAACTTCTGTTTTGGTCGTACTATTTGTAGTATGATGAAAGATAAATAATTTCTATTGGATTTGTAGTTCATAAAACATCTTGAGTTGTGGATTACTTTTTTCTTTTCATTAAACATTTCAAGGCACTTGGGTATCCATATTTTCAATAATTGTTTTAGGTTTTTCAGTTTTCTATTATTTAGCTCCCATACTGATAATTTTATTGTTGTCTCCACTTAAATTATTATTTCAAGGTGGACAGAAGTAGTTACTCCCATATGGTTCGGGCCAAGTCCACACGATACAGATGCAGGAATAGCAAAAATTTTGTATGATAACATTGCCCAACTCAGCGCCACATCAGGAATCATGACACCCGACAGAGTCGAAAAATTCGATTACCTCATGGGGTTGTACTCATTTAGGTGCAAATATTCTTCAAAATGAAATAATTGCAATGAAATTCATTAATCTTTTAGGACATGCTTCATATACAGAAACCTGGGGACATACGGTCAAATTCAAAGCCAAGTTCTCACCATATTTTCAACAGGTTGCTGGGTTTGTTTTTTTGTCATGGGCGTCACTTACGCAATTATATTGAAAGTAATCAATCGCGTCGAACGAAATTCTTACGTTGTGACTGATTATTCATGGACGTCAGTGATTGTGTATACTATAGCAGCATTTTGTCAACAAGGTTAATTTAATTAATATAATGAAATGGAAATAGTCGACTTCCATGTTGTTGTTATAGGTGCACAACTTCACCATAATTATCTATCTGGTCGACTCGTTGTATTTAGTTTGTTGGTTGTAACGTACTTGTTGTACAATTATTATACTTCGAGCATAGTTTCATCTTTGATAAATGATATCAAACCGTCGTTTCAAACAGTGGCTCAACTGATATACAGCAACCTTAATCTTGGTTTGGAAGATATTACTTACATGGAAAGGCTTTTTGCAGTAAGTACAACCAGATATTTTTGAGATTAAATTTCCAAATTGAAAATGTGGATCAAACGCTGAGTTTTATAATAATTTTAGGCAACAGACGACAAAGACCTATTATATTTGTACAAAGAAATATTAGCGAATAATTCTAAAGTCAATTATTACACACCACAAGATGGCATTGCTCTAGTCAAGAAAGGTGGTTTTGCATATCACGTTGAGCCACCAACAGGATATAAGTTCATTTATGACACATTTGAAGACTCGGACATATGCGAATTGTCAGAAGTGAATATTTTTGATCCGGTTTTATTGTACGTCATTGGACAGAAGGGCGGGGAATACAATAAAATGATTCTTATCAGGTAAATTGAAAGTACCACATCAAATTTTGTGTGGTGTCACTGAACTGTAATTAGTTACAGAAAAATAAGCCAAGCGGGGTTGATATATCACCAGACAACTCTTTGGAAAATTCAAAAACCCGTTTGTCGATCGAAAGCGCAGTTTGTCAATGTGGGAATTGAATACGCATCACCTGCGCTACTTGTCTTGATTGTCGGAGTCGTGTCTGCAATAATTATTTTTGGTTTTGAGATTATCTATGATTGGAATAATAGACAATCTTAAGTTGGATAAGGCCGATGATAATATGCTAATAATTAATATGTAACTGATTTTGTAATATTATCAGTTTAGCTAACGTACTAACCTATGCTATTAGTAAAAAATTAAATTTATTCAAATATTAATTATGTGCTAGGATCGATTTTGTAGATCTACTTGTTGTCACAAAAAGTGCGGAAGTTTTAAAATCTAGAGCTTTATTTATTTTCAGTTTCATTCATTCATGTGCTACAACAGTTGTGATTCCTTACGTAATATAATATCAGGATATCAGTCCAAATCAACGACACGAAAAATATTACAAATCAGTCTAAGTACTGCAAGTATTAACAGCTTCACCGAGAAATTTAAACATTTACGGAACTATGGAACATCTAAAACAAATCGAAACTATAACCACCGAAATATTCGAGAAATGAACAGAGACTTCCTTAAATGTTTAAACGTACAAAATAAAGTGATTTACAATTTACAGGTTAAACGATTCAAACTTACGTACGATGTTAACTTACGAATGAAATAAGTGTCTAATTGTGCAAGTATAATGAATGTTACATGATATGATTAAGATTCATATTTCCATACTTATAAAACTATGATACATAAAAAAAATCTACATAAAAATGACGTCAACAACAATCAGTGAGTTACAGCTAAGTATTGTTACAAACCGATTCTAAATTAATTACAATGTTATGTTCAATGTATTCGCTACTGAAAATAAATGCAAAATATTACAATGCAGTTTCACAATACAATATAAAAATAAAATAATATCCTTCTAATTAGTCCAGGTTTTTTTTACAACTCAAGTCCACAGTAGTTGTGCACCTAGTATAGCGATTTGTATTGAATTAATTTTCTTGATGAACATATATGTAGGCACATTGTTCACACACATCTGCACACTACATTCACTATATTTGAATTAAACATAGCCTTTGAGCTAACGTTTTCAATTGGCAGTAACGAGTTGCAAAAACAAAACACGAGTTTATATTGTGACGGTTATTGTCTGCTGCAAGAACTACAGATTACTTAATTCATTAGTTTCCGTCGGTGTAGTGATCAAAGGAACCCAAATACTCCAAAGCTGCCCGATAACAAAATTGATACTGGTCCTGGAAAATAACACAAGCTTTAATAATTACTCTATTTTCGTGCATAGAAACAAACCTCAGTTTGAACCATTGCAGGTCGCTGAGTACGTAATATTCGCACCGTTTGGAAAATGTCGACAACTCCTTCGTATTGCATTCGTTCAAGCACAATACTTAAACTTATAAAAACCCCAGTCCTTCCAACTCCAGCACTGGAAATACATTTTCATGTCAATAAATTTTATTATGCAAATAATTGCCAAGTCCCACCTGCAGTGAACAGTAATTGGACCATCTTGACCAAATTGTTCCTTCGTCTTATGCACTTGCCCAATAAAGTCAATAAAACCGTCACCGGATTTCGGAACACCTTGCTCAGGCCAATCGGTGAATTGGAACTGCCTCATAGTTCTTGATGATCCATCTCGTGCATCAGTCACTTTAAATTCTCGCAAGATGTATTGAGGCATGTTGTACTCAGCGATTGGATCGACCACGAAACATTGATAACGAATGGACCTGTCACTAGGCCAGTACTGGTGGCATTTCTCCTGAAAATTTTAAATGTACAATTGAATATTTATATTCAAAAACTTACCCTTCCCATTTCCTTCAACTTAGTTAACATCACAATAATCGTGGAATTATGCTCCCATAACATCCGCCACAAATCATCCGCCGTGTCCGGCAAGGGACCCTGAGTGGCAATGTACGCCTTCCTGTAGCGATACCCGTCCACGAAACTGGCGTTGATGTAATCCGACCCCTCCACATTTCTAATCGGCATCAGGCAAACTCTCGTGGTTTCGTACGGCAAGATGTGCACCAATCGGTTCTTGTGCTTGTTGGCCGGCAGATTAGCGGTGACGAATCTCGACGAATCGGTCTTGATGTTGCTCAGCTTCTTGAATTCCAATTCCATGCCGGTTATGTTGTCGCCGATTTCCGGCTGCATGAGCTTTTGGATATGCGAGTGCAGGTTTCGAGCCGGCACCTCCGTTTGGCCGCATATGACGGCTTCGAGAAGCGCATCGTGGATGAATATGTACTGATCTTCAGTCTGGACCATGTAATTTCGTTGCGCTCTCAGACACGTAACATGGCCGTAGATGTCGATTGATTTTTCGTGCTTCATTCGTTCCAACATTGAATCGATGACAATGAAGCATCCTATAATTAATTAAAAATAATTTATTGAAAAACTGGTGGTACAATACCAACAACATGTTGAATCCTAATCTGACACAGGGTTTTATTTGTCGAATGCAACTTTATCCCAAACTTATCATTTGGAGGAATTATTGTGAAATTTTGCATCCGATATTAATTAATGTCTTATTTATTTCATAGGCAGGAGAAAATGTAAACAAAGTGGTTTCCATGTAGGGAAAATTGCAAATAGAAAGATATGATCAATTATCCTGAAATTTACTATGATGTTTGTATGTGTTAAGAAAATATTGAAAGGATCCAAGCAGGGAGGAAGTTAGAAATGTATCTCGTAAATTTATGATAAAGAATACATGGACAAATGATGATTCTTATCATTGAAGTACAACCCAACCCAACCCAACCCAATATGTATTGATTGCACTAGTCGATCTGTTTAAGTTGATGTAATTATTTTTCTATAATTTTTAATCATGTTTCATAATATGGCTCAAGAAGAAGTGTACATATAATTTGATTTTTGATGAAGAGAACTGAGGACTAGTTATATTGACTTTCATGCTTTTTTATATCTTTTTCTGATGTGA
This sequence comes from Geotrupes spiniger, assembly GCA_959613385.1. Lineage (NCBI taxonomy): Eukaryota > Metazoa > Arthropoda > Insecta > Coleoptera > Geotrupidae > Geotrupes > Geotrupes spiniger. The sequence continues at coordinate 31,835,007 of OY390736.1, read as the reverse complement.
ATATAGATTCACATTTTGAATTATTATTAGTTCAGACTTATATTACTGTCAACAAAAAAGTTCGATACTTTGGAAAATTGTAGTAATTAATGAATATAACAAAACTATGTTGCACATCACTTAGTACTGACTTTCTGATAGTATTAAGTCTTGTATATTTATAAAAAAACTACAAACCAGTTCGTCCAACTCCAGCAGAACAGTGAACAACTATGGGTCCAGCTTCATTAGGATTCATATTTCTCACCCTCCTCAAGAACTGCAAAAATGGCGCGGGATGATCTGGAACGCCATGATCTGGCCAAGCAGTAAACTGAAGTTGTTTAATCTCCCTCCTTTCCCCGTGCCCTTGTCGATGAATGTGAAAAGTCCTTATGCAATACGTAGCGAGCTCTTGCACATCAGAAATCGAAACCGTCATGCAACCGTACGTATCTGTACCTCGACTTGGCCAATATTGATCACATTTAATTCTAGTCCGTTCTTCCAACTTTGTCATCATCACAATGGTGGCAGTCTTCAATTCCCAACACATCCTCCAAAAGTCGGCGAACGTTTCCTGCAGTGGTCCCTGAGTTGCGACGTACGCGTTATGCTTACGATAACCATCGCAGTAATTGGCGTTTATGTAATCGCTGCCGAGGACGCCCTCTTCAATTTGCAAGATAACACGACTGTGATCGTAAGCTATGACGTTGGCATAACGATTTTTCGGTTTATTCACGTCCATGTTGGAATGATCCCACGTGAATTGTTGGCCCGGTTCGATGCTTTCATACTCTTGCGAAAATTTCATGTTGTCGTTCAGTTTGAGTTTCTCGATGTGATTCGCCAGCTCGGAAATCGAGATCGGTGGATGCGAAATCATGCCGGGTGTCTGGAAATTCAACCTGCGCATTTCAACGGGATCGCTGGGTGCAGAACTACTATTTATATCAGCTGCAATAAGAGGTCGAGTAACTGCAGCCTGATCGGGTGTTTTACACGGCTGCCTTCGCTTCTTAATGATGAATAATAGCACCAAAATCAACGATAAAAATAGAGCTGCGATGATTGGACATATAACCCATAAGACACCCGCTTCCTTTCTATGGCTGCTGACTTTCACGTCGTTATCGGTAGGCACGTTGGGATTAGGTCTCAGTGGTGGATCACCGGGTGGCACCTCTCGCATGTCAAGCGCCAAAGACTCGGAAAAAGGGCTACTGGTGTACAAGTGTTTCTGCGGCGTGTCGACGACAGCACGTACGAATATACGATATTTCTTCCCTCGTTCCAATTTTCGGTTCTTAAATCCTTCGAATTCATCGTTAGCCCCTAAATGGAAAGTGTAAGGGATGTTTCTCTGCGGAAACTTGGCTGCCACATACGGCGAGTTAGAATTTTCAATCTTTTGCCCCTTACTACCGATCATATCTTCAGTTAGAAACTGGTCTGGGTGCTTATTATTGGCTTTATCTTCAGGTACGACTATTAAAAAATAATGACTAATTGGTCCGTATTCCTCTGAAGCTTGGGGCAAGATAACTTGGATTTCTTCGCGATTTAAAACACCGTAGAAATCCGGTTTAACCATCGGTTGTGGTGCGGCCATTTGTGTCGTTACGGTTATTTTCGTAGGAGGCCTGTACGTATAATCCGTCGGGATCGCACTTACGTTTACGTTGTACGTTGTAAACGGTGAAAGATCGTTGATCGTATGCGATCGAGTAGTTTGTTTCAATGTAATTTCAACTCTTGGGATGTTTTGCGTCTGCGTGATCCCTTGAGAATCTACGAATTCTTTAATTGCATCATAGGAAATTTTGTAATGGATTGGGTTGAGTCGAATAGGTGGCGACCACGATAAAGTCATGGAATGGGTTGTGACGTCGTGAGCTTTGAGATTAAGAGGGACGTCTTCGGGTTTAACTTTAACTGTAACTTTTTCCGACAGCCTACCTAGACCGCCTTTTAACCTGGCGGCGACGGCAACCGCATATTCAGCGAATTTTTCTAAATTTACCAAATCCGCCGATTCCGTCAACCCGACGGTTTTCTGCTGCCACTCGTCTAAATCCTCCACTGCAGTCATCGTGTAAAAGATTTGGTAACCGATGACTTTACCTCGTGAAGGCACCGACTCCCACCAAACCTCCACGCTCGAGTCGGACGTCGCCACAGCTCGTACAGACATCGGTGCTCTACCGATGTCCCTTTCCGTTTCGATTGTCTCTTTTTCGCTGTAGGGCCCGCTGCCTTTGGAAGTGTACGCTTTTATGTGAAAGACGTATTCGGTGTTTTCTTCTAAATTGGTGAAAACCGCCTTGGTGTTGGTTACGTTTCGTTCGACTTCATTTCTGTGATCGGACTTTTTGTGGAACTGAATGTCGTATTTAATGATACGTCCATTTCTATGCTCGCGGGTCGGAGGGTCCCATGTTATGCAGACTACATCCGGCGTTTGAAAATGAAAACTGATATTAGTGGGGGGACCGGTAGGAGGTCCTTCCGGTGTGTGCATGTATTTTATCGCCTCTTGACCGATTCCTATGTGATTAAGTCCTGCAACTCTAAATTCGTATTCTACGCCTCGCTCTAAATCCTGGATCCTATGCTTTTGTGTACTTGTCCCTGCAAAGTAATAGGTGGATTAGATTTTAGTTTACATTAGCGAAGTGTTTTTCATTAATTAACGTTGTATTAAGTTGATCTCACGAAAGTGTTCGATAGATCAATGAATCTGTTCATCCATGAAATTTTTAAGCGACATACCTTTCAAAGGTACTTCTTTTAATATCTGTTCCTTTACACCGTAACGTAAACGATAGCCTTGTAGTTCCCCGTATGTTTGTGTAGGCCTGGACCAATCTAACTCGATAGTAACAGTCGGTTCTTTCTCAATCACCCTATAAAAATGGTATTAGTGTTTGATTTCGTTTCTGAATGATGTACGTACTTTAAGGTCAATCCAGGTCGGTTTGGAACACCGCCGGGAGTTTTCACATTAACTGGAGCGCTTCTATCTCCATCGCCTTTCCTCGTTAGAGCCGCCACTTGAACTGAATATTTTGTATCGGGTTGCAGTCCGCTGATGTTTAACTCCAACAAAGAATCTCCCAATACATCGAAACGCATCGGCTCATTAAGTAGACTTTTACTCTGAAACAATATAATAGCGGTCACTGAAATATTTATAATCAAAGAAAGTACAATGTCGTCAGTTGTTCGGTTTATTAACTGACTATATCAAAAAGATTTTATAAAATACCTCTTCTTTAGTTTCTTGTACATGCACGTGATATCCATGAATGATTCCATTGCGATCTTTGGCTAACGGAGGTTTCCAATTAACTTTGATTGTCGTGGAATTGAGGGGCGTAGCTTTTACGTCTTGTGGATCGCCAGGCACTGTGAAAGTAAACCATTATTATTACAGTTCTTCAATATTAAATTTAACATCTTTTTATCATGCAGGCATTTCACACGTTATTGACTTATTCTCACACAACTCCTCTAGTACTTATTAGTTTCCATAGGACATTTGAATACCAACACATGAAATAGATCGTTGAATAATTACCTCATCCCGACTGATAAATGGAACATACAAACCTACTAATTTGACTACACAAACATGAATGTAAAAACATTATTTTTTATCGTAAAACTCCGGTAAGCTGCTTATCAAAACAAAATAAAATCCACCCATATTTTCGCCGTAAATCTGCGCCTGGAAATTTCATAGTCGATTCTGGCGAAAATACGGACGGACTGGTCTACGGAACTCTATGGGCAGTCTACTAGCACACAACAGAGAGTAAATACTCACTTCGAAAAACTGTGGAACCGTGTCAAGGCAAAATGTTAGAGAAAAAAATAGCAATGTAAGACTGACACAATACACTAGAGTAAATATCAAAATACAAACGTACATCAACAAAAATCTGTTTTCCGCTACAAAAATGCTTGTAGGTATATTAGTAAAAATATATATAGATGTAAAAATATACTCACACACATGTATTGATTCAAAAATACCACAAAAATGATCAAAAATTGGCCGGGAAAAAATGGATCTTGGTGTTAAAAATTTGTGTCTATGGGGAGATTTGGAATTCTGAAAAAGTGTCGAAAATTGTGTTGAACTGTCTGTCAGTGTGTCACACACGCACACGTGTACAAGTACGATAATTTGTCCAAGTGCTTTACAGTTATATGTTAGCACATGCTATAGCTTCAAAATTACCATATACGTAAACTAAATACTACTCTTGTCTTGTTAAGTTATTTCATTACGAAGTATATGAAAATAAGCAATAAACAAGCATTAAATAAAAATTTCATACATAAAAATACCAATAAAATAAAACAAAACAAGATTAAGACAAAAACAGTTCATATCAGTCTGTTTTTTTAAATAAAAAATTTCATCTAAAAATAATTATAAATGTGGATCTTGATAACAATTGAATTGATCTTCGAAGAATTAAACTTTTCCTGTGTACAAAACTCGTTACTTGTTTTTTGAGATATTTTCAAATGCCTGGGTTGAGAAGAAAACTATGAGGTATGGCTATAAAGTACACAATTAATTTTGTTGACTACTCTTGTAAACTTTTCACGTTGAGAATTTATTTTAGACTATCTGACAAAATTTAATGCCATAGTCTTCACTTGCCAATAGTTGTCTCGTAGTTAACTAATAATTCTTTCCCTGTGTTGATGACCACGAATATTTTCACAACCATCCTGTGAATACAAAATCTTCTGCTTGTATTTGTTGGTAAAAATGTTATAAACATTGAAGGTCCTACCAAACTTTCTATCTATTGTCCCAACAACTGCTTGCTGCATATAAGCTATTGTTTGGCTCAGTTTAATAGTTAAATGATGCTGCATGCCTGATGTAAAGGAGGCAAAATAAATTAAAATATTTTTAAGGCATTTATTTTATTGAGACATACTATTTAAAAAAAACGAAAGTTGTTTTATGCTGCACCCTTTAAGTAAATAGTATCACTGCTTCATAGTCATACCTCAAAAATAATTAATAGAGCTGGGTAGTAACATTAACCAAAATTACTACCACTTCACTACTATTTTTGAGGAAAACCTGTTACGCAAAATATGTTTTGAAAAAAATTAAATTCAATGTGAAAGGCAATTTATTTAAAACATTAAATATGAGACGCATGCCTTACTGGCAATTCGATGTGTATAGCAAATGAAAAATGTGCAATTAACTTTGTTAATTTTTTAATAGAAAGGAATGAATTTAGTTTCACTCTCTTAGTTACCCAACCCAGCTCTGCAAACGAATTAGATATCTACATTGACAAAAAAAATTCCTCAAAACAATCTATATAATTCCCTTTAGAAAGTAATCTACTGTATTCATTGATAACGAGTAATGCACATAAAATTACACTCAATGTTAATTATATAAAAGTTTGTTATATGTGAATTAATTGTCATCAATAAAGACAAATAGAATTTGATAAATATAACATTAATTAGATTATTAACTTTTCGCTGTTTGGTTGCTGCATGAAAAATAGTAAACACATACTACAGTTATATGAAATTTGCATATATACCTTGCATACCTGAAATTATAAAACATTACTCTACATTTAAAATATAATACTTTATTGTTTAAATACTGTATACATTTATTTACATGCATATATATAATAATATAATACACAATTATGTGGTGGCTTCACTAAAGGTAAAGTTTTGTATTTAAAGTAATGTAGATTTCGATAAAAATATCGTACCGTAATCTCTTTACTTTTACTTCATTGATGCTGAATTTGTAAAATTTATTGATTGAACTACATTTATCTTGAAATATCGAAGATGGTGTTAACACTTATGATGAAAAACTTGGTAAAATCATAATGATTGTCAAACTATTTATTATATACTTATACCACTTACATAGTATGCATGCTTAGGGAATAAAAATTGTAAAAAACCTACATACTACTAATGTAGGTATTGGTATTCAAATGTAAGAATTACTATGTTGTGCCTCGCTTGCTCACACACATTTCTATCACACAAACAAGTAAGCAGAGTAAAAAATCTTTGTATTAAATCTTGTTAATTATATTTTGTTAATACCCAAATCTAGTTATTTAAAATGTTTCACACGCATTCAACCACACACACAAAAAAGGTGCAAGTGTATTTTACACACAGTGAGATATGATTATGTGCCATATTTAGTGCGCCATGTCATCCTACTGTGAGTTGTGCTGCCTAGCGAGGCTGTAGATGGGGACACAGAGGAGAAAGGAACTCACTAACATGTAATCAGTTACACGACTTTCTAGAAAAGTTTCTAGAAATAGCGAGTGATTTCCCTCCGGTGGAGGAGGACGGGTGAATGAGTGCATGCTAGGATCACTTTCTAAGATACCAAAAAATGGTGCACGAAATAAAACAAAAGAAATCGAAAAACGGTGCCGATTGTGACTTAAAAACGGTGCCATTGCAATGCAACTTTGTGCCAGTGAAAACCAATAAGCAATCATTACATGTGAACGTGAGTAGCTAAACAATTAACAACGAAAAACTAAAACGAAAACAAAAGACACAATAACTAGAATTTTCGTAATACCGATAAAGTTATTCAAAAAACAGTTATAAAAATTCATTAAAAAAACCTCGTTAGTAGAGCTCCTGCAAACGCTTTTGTAGACAGAAGAAAAATATAGTAAATAGTAAAAATCTGTGTAAAATCGTTGGCCACATCGTGGACAAAAGACAGGAGTATTAAAAATGCTGTAAAAAATACAAAAATATTTCACCAGCTTCAAAAATCCTCCGTGGATGGGCTGCAATGGTAAAAAACACTTAAAAAGTCACACATATCACTGTGGATATGTCAAAAAACTACTTCTACTTATTACAAACAAAATGAACGGAACGTTTTATTTTTCTTCTTAAATATCAATACAATATTAATAAAAACACTTGTTTGTGAAATTAGCACCCACATTATTGAGAATCAAATCATTGCTGCTGATTAAATCAGTGGGAGCACATTTATTAATTTCAAAAAATACTTTAACTGATTAAACTGATTGTATCTATGATTCAATTGGTACAAATTTACTACAACGTGACAGAGAAAAACTATGTGTCCAATATATTTCATTAAAATCTCATTATCAAAACAGTTTTATGACACAGTTCGGCATAAACAAGAAAGTTAAATTTCTTTGTGGAAAACCTGATACAAAAGAATTACAATTGGTAAAATGTAATCTTGAATCTAAAAAATCTCAACCCTACCTTGAAGGCAGCAGTCAATTGTGGTACAATGACAGTCCAGTAGATACACAACAAATTCGACTTTTTAATAGTAGGTGATAACTTCAAGGTTTGTCAAAAAACACTTTCCATTTTGTTTGCAATAATAATTTAAGTAAATAAACAAAACTAAATTAAATTAAAAATATAAGGATTAATGTAGGTAAAGGATATTTCTATGAACAGAATCTTCTTGAGACTTTCACGGATAAACTTTGTAAACCAATGCACCTGTTTGAATTTGAAAATATTATAGATTAATATTATAGAACCAAGCGATTGAAAGTGAGATCGTAACTTGGCTCTACAAGAACGTTAAGTATCTACGGTAAAAAAATATAGATTAAAATAAAACGTACCATCTTCGTGAGTGCGTACGGTGATTGGATAAGACGACGGTCCGTCACCGACGGAGGTCCCAGCCAGCACCCATATGCGATATTCGGTCCACCGTTTCAGCTCATCGAGTAAGAAAGTGGTGGCATTAAGCTTGGTCACGGAAGCCTCACTGTCAGAACGACCGGCTTCGACCACCTGTAGCTTGTAGTATATAATATTTCCGTTGCTACGTTCGGCGGGTGGAGGTTCCCAAGTCACTCGGATCGACGTAGGACTTACCGCTTCACCGGTTACGTTGCGGGGTGGAGCACCCGGTACTACGGTGGCGTTAGCATTTTAACGTAAGCCAAAGCTTAGCCTATCTTACTTTATTTAGTGGATATTAAAAGAAAAACTTCACTACTCGGGTAACTCTCCAAAACAAAAGAAAGTAAAAATAAAATTGTGAAAAGGTGCAACAATTGCACGGTATAAATAATTGCATAGCATTACCGAAGTGCAGTGCTGGTTGACAAATTAATATCCACCGACAACTAATTACGTCATGCAATGCATTTACATCAAAATATGCATACAACACACTTCACACGTCGTAGTATAGCATCAGATACTAAAAGAAATTACGCATTCAAACAAACTCACACTCCGTATGTTAATTGCATTTTTATAAATGTTATGGCAAGATTTTACTCTTTACTAACTATTAAGATAACAAACCCTTTTTCGTACCATACTGTTTTGTTCTCACTGGTATCGGCGGTGTCGTCGCGCCTTCCCCTCGCTGCGATCTTGCGGCTATCCACACATAATACAAAGTGTTTGGATAAAGTCCCGTGAGCGTATACGCCTCAGAGATTGTTATTCGCCGATGGTGTTTGTCTTTAGCGTAAGTATCGTTCCAGTACAGTTCGTAACTCACTATACTTTCACCAGAGTGCGTAGGTTTACTCCACTGTAACGTCACTGTTGTTTCCCCAATGTCCGATGCTCGTAAATTACTCGGCTGACTAGGCACACCTATATTTGCATAAAATTTAATTACTCATATAAATTAAGAACACCTTTTAATGTAATAAAAATTGAAAATTAAACCAGAAAAGATTTTCTAAATAAAGTATCTTCAGCGGTTAGAACTCTATCAATATATTTACAACCAATCCACGTTAACAAGAACATTTATATGAATAAAAATGTGAAGATTAACCTTGACTGGCAGCGTCTATTTAATGCAAAATTTCCAGATGCTAAGTTTTAACCATATGGGAAGTTAATTATTTGAATATGTGCAACGAATCTACCAGTTTCATATTTGGGAGACTTAATCCATTTAAATATATTTACCTTGTTGTGTTTTCACGTGAACTGGGGCACTAAGAGGTCCAGGTCCAACGGACGTGAAGGCTTGAACCCTAATGGTGTATATTGTGTGCGGTGTTAAATCGCTGATTGTCGTAAGTCTATTATTATCAACAGTTTGTGATTTCCACTGAGCCATCGTTAATTGGGGATCTTCCGTGTAGTACACTTTGTAGGCCTGCAACATTGAAAAATCCCAAATGAAAAATGCCGTTGATTAATTCTTGGATGCATAGTTCTATAAATCTACGAATTGGAAATGGAAACTTCTTTTGCTAATATTGCAGTTTGGTACTTTTAACCACATAATTACTCCTGAAATATATTTGGCACATTCGTTGCGTGGATTTTTCTTGTACTTTTAGTATGGGCGTTTATCAATGGACATTCTTCGTTTTATTTGATTTTTGTTTGGTTTTGTTCTATTATATGGTGTAGTGCTAAAGATAGATCTGCAAAGGTATTTTTTGTGAGAAAATACTTGGAATTTAACCCAACCCACTTTATTTATTTTTCCTTGTCCAACATTTTAATTAAAACGAAAAGTAAACATTCGTATTGAGGATATCATCGAACCGAGACAAAAAGCAAATAATATATGCTTCCGGGTAACTTACCGTGACTTGTCCGTTAGGAGTTTCTGGTTCGTCCCATTGGATCACCATCGTGCTGGAACTCAACGGTCTCACTTGGACGTTCCTGGGCGCGGTTCCGGGAGCTGTAAAATTAATCTGAGTTGGAGTAACCGGTTACGATTGCCCGAAAACAAATGTTATACAAAAATACACCCACTATGACATGAATCTGAAAGTAGTGACGAAATATTAGAGTTTTTGAGCCACAGATGTTTGAAAGATTTATGATTTATGAACACAATTGGTAGTCGATACAAGCCATCATAATTATCACGCGAGTAATTATTTTCTCATATTTGGTTCATGGATGAACATAAAATAATTACACACATTATAGGGACAACTTATAAGGCATCCGTTTCTCATATACATGTGATAATTGAATGGTCTTGTTTCGATGATATTTCGTTGATACGTTCGCAAAAGAAGCTTAGCTAAGTTTAAGTGAACGTGGAAATGTTTTGTTAACACAAACTAAAAACAAAAATGTGATTATCTGATGGAAGACGACGTGTCGGCGAAATTATTCCCTTAATTCATTGAACGACGGTTCCATCTGATAGTCTAAAGTTTATTGGATGAAGAACGGAATAATTCAAAATCAACTTACTGGCACCTCCAAAAGAAGAATCCGCTAAAGAAAATATTAATGTTAGAACGTACATCGTAACTGTTCGTAGAGAGTTAATCGAGGTGATTAATTAAAATCGTTTTATTAGCAATTCATGAAACTATTACGGTTTAAAACAAAAAATTCAACTACGATCAAGATTTAATGTCTAATAATAAACTACTGACGGCTACTTTTCTAATTAATGTTGGTGGGACTTTTTGATTTCCTTAGGGAGACTGCAAGGGTGAATAGTTCGTAGTCTCGCGCAGTGGGAGCGCAACGACAATTGTAAAAATGTATTATTTTTGATTTGATTTTGACTCGGGGTAATTTAGGATTTTGTCTTCTTTCGAGCCATTTGTCATTTGTCTGATCTATGCCCATCATCTCTCCCTGCAATGTATATATCTCTTAGTTTATCATAGATAATTAACATGGATAACACTGAAGTATTTGTAATAAAATTATTATTCTGCTCGCTAGTAAATGTTCCAGACTTCGTAGGTATTGCTATGTTATAACAAGTACAAACAGGTATAGGTCTAGCCACTTACAACTGCGACATTTATTGTCATAGTGCGTTAGTGATTACTTCTGTAATAATAGCTATAGTAATTATAAAGTATTGTCAAAGAATTTATTAAGAAGTTATCGACCATTTGACACAAATCTCAAGGAAAAGAGCTTCTATTAATAGTCAGAACTTTTGAGAACACATATTTCCATAAATAAATACATTTTCGCAAATGTTCGATTTGTGTTTCCTTTTATTAACACAAAGCAGGATTGTTCCCACTTATTTAAATAATCTCCAATTTTTTATTTCAATTTTTTGTTGATTCATTTTCACTTTTTAAATTCCCAGCATATTTCGTCCTTCGTCCAGGACTACTTTTGTAAACACATTAAACTTCCTTAATAAATTAATGAACTTGATTTAGTCTCCAGTACTCATTTTTTTGAATTATTAAATTAAATATAACTCGCGATATTATAATAGGTATTGCGATATAATTGGTGAACTGTTGAGTGATGTGGTGGTTGGGAGCTTCAATGCACGCGAACACAAGAGATATGTTAGTATTTGTTACCGCATAGCAATAGCTTCGGAGTCGGGAGAATGTGTACAGAGCAAAGCCAAAGCATTAGTCATTTAAAATGAACGATTTGTTTTTGTTACTATCTCCTGCTTGGAAGCATTTCCTTTTGCTTATTGCTTACAGCAGTTTCATTCATTAGAAATTTCCCGCTTGCAGATCTTTTAACCATCCGATTTTTACGACAATAAAAAATATCCTCTCACCTGATAAAAATAATCTTCCATTAATGTAAAATGGGATTTTGACTTTGAATTATACTAATTATTTTTAAACCAAGCTCTCTAAAGCTATGTTTAAGCTGTGCTCGTGTATTCCAGGATATTTAGGATCTGTGATTTTGATCATAATGAGCAGAAAAAACTATTTTTATGATTGCTCTTAAAATAAAATAAGGGTTGTATCGAAGTTACTTGGCCGAGCCTACGAACTTTTCTACACCAACTTGCATAAGCAAATATGAGCGCAAAATAATAACCAAGAGAACCTATGGGTTGTAAAATAAAACTACGTCAATTACGCGTGGGACAGTACATCTCGGTTACTTCAACACTATGATCACTAAAAGCTTCGTGGGCGGAAACTAATCTAACTGTGTAAGATATCACACGCACACACACAAAAACCAAAAACTTACATTACGCATTTTGTCAAACTCCGCACAAGATATACAGCATGAAAAAATCATACGTAAATAAACAACAAAAGACGACCTTCATTGGCAAGAGTTTATCGCGACAAATTAAAGAAATTACCTTTTTCTCCGGTCGTGACTAGTGCCGGCGCGCTCTTAGGACCCCTGCCGATGTTGTTGACGGCGATTACGTACATTTCGTATTCCGTGTACGGACTTAAGTTTCGGACCGCGTAGTACATGGTGATGATGCCGGATATTTCGCTGTAGGCCTGATTCGCGTACTTCGGCTTGAACTGGATGACGTAGTACTGCAGATCTTCGGCGCCGTTGTAGGACCAGGTTAATCGAACCGACGTCGCCGTGATTTCCGATACTTTTACGTTTGAAGGTGGTCCCGGTAATGCTACAAAAATGCGCGAAATAATCATCGATTTGAAACGTGGTGAAAAAAAACTCCCGGTAATTACCGTGCTTTTCACAACAACCGCTGTATTGTTCGAAAAGTTACAGATCACGCACCTGATTGTCTTTAACAATAATAATAAAAAAATAATTGAAGTTAATTTATTTACAATTAAGTATGAAAAACGATGATATAACTAATTAATAATTAATTAATAGCTGGGGTCGGGTTGGGTCAGACTATGTTGGCTTGGGTTGGACTAGGTTTGGTTGGTGTCCCTTGCCGATGAGTTCCTAACAAAGAGAACCCGATATCCTTCAAGCATCCAAACTGAGTTTTCAAATCCAACCTGTTCGATAAGTTTTCTTTAATTCCTTGATTGATTCACTATTTGCCAATTTTTTTATAAAAAAAAAATAATATGAAAAATTCTGAGGTGGTAACTATTTGACTACGTCCTATCATTTTTAATTAAAAAATTGTTTGGAAGTGGGAGTTAAGTTGCGAACGACCAAAGCCATTTTTTTGAAGTCCTCCTCGATGCATGCCAATCAGTCGGAATTCAGCCCGTAGCCAGGAGCCAACGAAATAAAATGTGCTGAACTCATAACCGTTGGGAAACAGCAAAGAAGTTGATGGAATGAGTCAAGTTGCCAGGAGGACTAAAGTGCAAGATCAACACCGATGATGTTGATGAGATTTTAATTCAATTAGGGATTGTTAGATTAGGTTGATCAACATAAATAGATTAGGTCGACTTAATAGCAATAGATATGGATTACACCATTATACCATTAGCTTTAACTGGGTCGATATAGTTTTGTGGTTGATCAGAAATGTTTGATTCGTCGATGATAAATTTGGAAGGTGTCACTGGAAGAATTGATATGATTATTTTATTTACAGCCTTAATATAAAGTATTTAAAATTGTAATTTGTAATAATTGAAAAATTACGAAACTGCAATACAGTGATAATTTGCGAACTATACAATTCACACAAAGAGTAAAAAGTTTCAAAGCAAATTGATAGTATTTTATTTCTTATAATTGTTTGTATTACTGGGGAACTGGAAGGACCGATCCAATTAATTTGTTTGTTTATTACATATGATGATTACGTTATTTGTGATTGGAAATGAGTCTTATTAATTAAAATAAATCAATTTCCTTTTACTTGCCTATCTGATAATGAAAATAAATAATTGCCATTTTTTCTGCAAACTAAATATAATTCGAAAGTTATTTACACGAAAAAACTAACGACTTAATTGATTTGTAAAAGTTTTGATTAAGAACATCTCTCAAAGGGTACAAAGTTAGATGCACGTTATTCGACGTCCCGCCATAACATCCAGAAAATACAACGCCAACCCAAAACAAATTAATGAAAACACTCACATTCTACTTTGACCTGAGCGACGGCTTCGATATCGCCGAGTGTGCTCGCCGCAATGCACGTGTAGTTCGCCGACTCCTGGATGTTCGTCAGGGTGAGCACGTTAATTCCGACGGGCAGATTGTCTTCTGGAGTTAAGTCTTGGCCTGGATCCTTGCGCCATTTCACGTAAGGCATCGGCGATCCCACCGCCACACAGGTTAAATTCAAATCCGCGCCCAGCATCACTTTATTCATCGACGCCGGGGGCTTCGAAAATTGCGGAGGAACACGTCGTACTGTAAAAGGGAATAGAAATTAGCTTCCTTTCAATATATCGCGCGTGGAATCGAATTACCTTTGACATACAGCTGCGATGATTTGGAATATTCAGTTCCAATCGAGTTTTCCGCGATGCACTCGTATTTCCCTTGATCTTTTTCTTCGCTACCTTTTATTTGCAATCCACCTGCAACAATATATTTTATTAGGTTTTGTAAAATAAAAATATGTGTTTTTTATTACGGATGCTTGGTGTTGGTGAAGTTGATCGTGCTTTGATAATAAATTCATTTGTATATTTAATGTCGACATGTTACTAGATACTACACCTATCCAGATTCAACTTCGTATTGCAATTTGATGTAAAATAAAATAATTTTTGATTGCTAAATATGTTACAGATAAACTTCGTTTTCGTAATTCACGCATTTTTTAATTAAATTATTAATTAATCTTCAATGTTTGCCTTTTGCCCCAATTTATATGATCTGATAGTAGTTGTGTTAATTTTGTATTATAGTCGACGGTTTCCTAATTAATGTTTTGTTTGTTTTATCCGGTTTCAGAACTGTTATTTGTGCGCTATTTTAATGAATTTTTCACTTTAATGACAGAGTTTTTGAAAATCAATTTTTTGCAATTATTTGTTGGATTGGGTTGGTTTGGCTTAGGTTGGATTCACTTCATTCAATTCAACCCAACCCAACATTAGCAAAAAGTTATTTTGAATGCTGGGTTGGGTTGGGTTGGCTTAATTTGGAGAATTGACTAAGCCTACAGAAGCCTGTTTTCGAATATTAGATAAATCGAACAAACTGCCCAAAAGAACTAACTTCAGTGACATGATCCATGTAATTGCAACTTTAAACAATTGTTTAATATAATATTACAAATATTTTAAAATTTGCATGAAGCAGCAATTGTGATTTTTGCACTGCGAAGTAAACAATAATAAATCCAATGAAGATTTTACTGTGGTCATTGGAGCAATAACCATAAATGCACTATCTAACCTCAATACTGACAGTAACAATAATTGATAGAAAAAATTAGCAACTAAATGAAAATATGTAGAAAAATGTTCAAGAGCTGAAATAATAAATATACCACGACTTGAATGGAACAGAATGACTACTATTGACTTACAGAGAATTTGACATAAAATCTAGACATAAAAATCACTCAAGTACTTAATAATAACATCGAAAATTGAGCAGAATTACTACTATTGAGTTACATAGAATTTAACATAAAATTCAGGCTTAAAATGACACAAGAATTTAACAGTAATATCGAAAAAACATGTAGATTTTTTTTCAGGAACTGGAGTGAAAAATATGCCATATTAATTTGCTTGTATCAAGTCGTTCTAATTCGTCCAAAAATGGACGAAACGATGAATTTATTACAAAATTTGCATATTTTTCTAATTAAATCAACTATAACCTTCATTAAGCAGATCTACGTTGTTTAAAGTTGCAATCTAAACAATTATTCTTTTCTTTATTATATTAGTACAAAGACCATAATTACTTTCTCCGCTAATTTTCCCACATAAAATAAATCTGGATAGCTGGAGCTAGACAGTGCTTCATTGATTCATTAAAACTTTGTAGATGCAAACAGCGCTTGCGAGTGACTTTAAGCATTTCAATTATATTAGAAAATCTATTTAACGAACCAGACCCGTTTAAAGGCGAAGTTTCGCAACACATAAAAATAATAAATATTTCTCAACTGCATTCTAAAAACGAACGAAAGAAAAACAGTGTACAGAACGCAGGAACGGCGGGCGGCGGTTGGTTGAACTTTATTTTGAGTGGCGATTATGTCGTGTAAGCAGGCCAGAATACTTGTTTGCCGGAATTTCCCAAAGCGGCTAAATTTCCTCGGAATGGCGTGTTTCCGGTAGGGCACCCGCGGGACCATTAGCTACAGCGTTACAATACCCCTCGTTCCTCATCTACTTATCATATATTTTTGGATTAAAATACTCGTCGAAGGTACAAAATACGCGGAGATAATATAATCAACGGACAAATTGTGTTTTCGTTCTGCAAGCTCGCAGTTTAATCGAGGCTTTTGCGAAGTTCGGTTGCTTTAGTGTTGATATTCGATCAAAATATTATTACCGAACGTCGGCGATGCGGGTTAATTGGGCCGGTGGGGGGCATAGATAATTGATAACACGGCTACACCAAACTAGCTTATTTTAAGTTATTAACACTTTGCTGTTACGACAACGTGTGCAAGTTGCGAGTAAATATTGTTTAATCTGTTGTTAGCTTTCGGGGCATTGAAATTTGCAAATTCTTCTTCTTTAAAAAGTAATTAATGACGATTACTACGTGTGTTACATGCAGCATTAAAAACCTCATCAAACGGAATTTGATCTTGCATTTGTATTATTTGTATAATTTTCCAAAACGTATAAAAATTTCGTGCCAGGAGCCCTCCTGCTTAGTTGCAGGATTCACCTCACTTAACTACTAACTCGTGTGCAAATGTAAAACCTTAACCACTAGAGATTGCCTCACATTGATTTATTTTCAATGTCGTTAGTCACTAGTGTTAACCTAGGAACAAATTTATTTTTTTACACGAATTATTAAAACAAACAAGTTTAAACGAAATCAGGACAAGTAAACAAGCTCGTCTTGTAATTTCACTGCGTGCATTTATTACGAAGTACAAGTTAGCAGCCGAAGAAAATTTCGATTTCATTCGGTATGCAGGCCAGGTTTCCATTGTAATAATGCTCACATGGCGGCGCACACCTGCATAATAAACTTAGGATCAACATTATAGAATAGGGACGAAAACATGTTTTCCCTACGAACAGATACTTTTTAGTCTTGCAAAATTTTCCTTTCATAAATTTTATATGCAGTGTTGGTTAGGAGCTTGCGATGAGATGTAATATAAGCTCTATGCTTTCAGCGTGCATATTGATTGGGGTAAACATACGCTGAATAAGAAATACCCGGAATATATTACTTTCGTTCGTCGTGCAATTTTTTTTTAATTCGTTCGTTTAGCTCGATGAAACACGACACTGGTTTGTTTACGAGAACAACAAATATCCGACTGTCGTAGCCGTTGTTGTGCGTTGAAATTACATTTTATTATCCGGATATTCAATTAATAGTAACATGCATTCGCATGATCCAGTTACCACAATAAATATTTAAAATATTATTCGAATATTAATTCGAAAAACAGTTAATTTAAATATTTGCGAATTGCGCTGTGCAGTTGTAAAATGAATTTTTAAATAACTTTAATCATTCGAATTAAATTAACAAAAATGAAACGCTATTGGAGCGGCAATGAGCTGGTAATGTGAAACCGCGTCATCATATATAGATCGCGTTTCGCGATAACAAAAACAAAAATTACGCTTTAATTCGAAACTCTCCGTGTTCATGAAATTTAACATACAATAATATCGACGTGGTGCAGCAAACAAAGGGGAGCCCGTTATCTACGATGGTAATGAGTCTCGGAAACGAGCTTTGTAATGAGCGGGCGATTCGTAAAATAGAAAACTCACCTGGAACTTGGATACTGTATCTGGGATTACTAGTATTAATAGGAAGCATATTTCGTATCCACGATATCTTTGGCGGCGGATTTCCCGATACTGCGCACGTAAGAACTGCATTGTGGCCAACTTCGACTACCTTGTTTGCTAGAGGATGTGTGGTGATTTGCGGGAAACCAGGTGGCAGTTTGTCAGCTGAAACAAAAGAAAATGGTTAATTAATTTGTGCGAGATTTTATCCGGTGTCTCGCAGAACAGCAAGTCGCATTTAATTAATAGTTTAGCGCATGGTTGTGCGACAGATTCTTACAAACGCACCCTTACAGACATGTTTTCCTTAGACATATGGTCATTGATTTACTAAAATAGTCGACAGCAAATTAACCATTCTTCGTTTTACAATAAACGAACTGTTTTTCATTGCGCACGACGCAAAATAATATTTAAATAAATGCATACTAGTTAGTAAAAATTAGTAAAAAAAAATCGTTAAATCAATCGAAGTAAATGTCAATCTCGTTGTCTCCATCGAACGATTTTGCTGGAAAGACAAGTTTTATAAGGATTTGCTAGACATGAGATCAAATATTTACTTTAACAGAATGGCTTTGGATTTATTCCTAAGCACACATTTACATTAGTTAACTTGGGTAACGTTTAGGTCAGCTTTAGGGTAGATTGTAAAAGCCGCGTAAAACGGCGAAGACATTGCTAAAGTCGTCAAAATGAAATGGGCTGATTTCAATATTTCACAATAATTTATTACTTCCTCGTGAAAGATAGAGTGAATTGAATTAGCAAACAAAAACAATTGATGAAATTTTTGGAGTGTTTTGACATTTTTTGATTGACAAATTTGAATTAAATTGAATATCTGGCAACACTGGTTGAGTTGAGTTGTGTTGGGTTGGATCGGGTTCAGCTATGTTGGGTTGGTTGGAATGGAATAACTGTCTACAAAGTAATTGTTTGGGTATTTTGTCATTTTGTTTAAAATTTCAATATTTTTGTTTGTCAAATATGTATTTTCAAAGCATTTTTTAAAACTTTGAGCATTCTTTGAATAACGATTGCATTGGGTTGGGTTGGGTTGGGTTGGGTTGGGTTAATTTTGGACAATTTTCATCAACATTGTTTGTCTTTTTGCTGGTTTATTTGGTCTTGATATCAATTGATGGTAATATTTTAATTTCTGTCGCAATTTCGACTTTTCAGATTTTAATATTTATATATTTATTTATTATTTTCTTGATTAAAATTGACAAAAATTCATTTTCTTGAAAATTATGCATTCGACAATATTGAATTGAGTTGGGTCACAACAAAATTAAAATTTTGTTGAATGTTTGAGGAGTTTTGCATTTTTTAAATGTTTTCACT
Source organism: Geotrupes spiniger (assembly GCA_959613385.1). Classification (NCBI taxonomy): domain Eukaryota; kingdom Metazoa; phylum Arthropoda; class Insecta; order Coleoptera; family Geotrupidae; genus Geotrupes; species Geotrupes spiniger. Next base: position 31,816,039 of record OY390736.1, on the reverse strand, counting down.
TTGCTCAAATGTCTTGAAACTTAAAACTTTTATTAAATAAATGCAAAAAAATACCAAAAATGTAATTTGAAAACTTCCAACGTTCCAAAAATGGCCATAAATATATTAAATTTATTCAGAGACCAACCCGACCCAACTTAACTAATGTCGTCAATAAATTAATAAATAAAAATTGTTAAAAATACAAACATTTACGTTCATTGATTTTTATGTGTGATTTAGAAATTTGAATTAAATTGAATAACTGTCAACATTGGTTGAGTTGGGTTGCGTTGGATCGGGTTCGGCTAGGTCGGGCTGGGTTGGGTTGGGTTGGAATGGAATAACTGTCTACAAAGTAATTGTGTGTCATTTTGTTTAAAATTTCAATATATTTTTGTTTGTCAAATATGTATTTTTAAAGCTTTGCAACTTTGAGCATTCTTTGAATAACGATTGCATTGGGTTGGGTGAGGTTAGGTTATAAACAAAATTAATTTTTGACAATTTTCATCAACATGTTGACATTGTTTGTTTTTTGCTGTTTTTTTTTATTCAATTGATGACAATATTTTAATTTTTGTTGCAATTGCAACTTTTTAAATTTTAATATTTATATATTTATTTATTATTCTCTTGATTAAAATTTACAAAAAATATATATATTTTTTAAAAATTAGGCATTCGACAATGTTGAATTGGGTTAGGTTACAACAAACAAAAATTAAATTTCATGAATGTTGTGGAGTTTTGTTCCTTTTTGTAGTTTTTCACTTTGCTCAAATATCTTGAAACTTAAAACTTTTATTAAATAAATGCAAAAAAATACAAAAAATGTAATTTGAAAGATTTCAACATACCAAAATAGCTAAAAAATATATGAAACTCATTCAGAGATCAACCTAACCCAACCCAACCCAACCAATGTCAATAAATTAATAAATAAAAAACGTTAAAAAATACAAAAAATTAGTTTGGAATTTTTTTATTTTTCAGTTTGCTCAAATACCTTGGAAATTTTTATTAAATAAATGGAAAAAATACAAAAAATGTAATTCCAACAATTCCAAAAATAGCAAAAAATATATTACATTTATTCAGAGACCAAACGCAATTCAACCCAACCCTACCTATGTCAAGAAATTAATAAATAAAAAACGTTAGAAAATACAAAAATTTAGTTTGCCTTTTTTTATTTTTTTAATTTGCTCCAATATCTTGAAATTTAAAACTTTTATAAAATAAATGCAAAAATACAAAAAATGTGATTTGAAAAATTCCAACAATCCAAAAATGTCCAAAAATATAGCAAATTTAATTAGGGACCGGACCAACCCAACCCAACCGAACCCAACCCAACACAACCAATGTCAATAAATTTAAACATTAAAATTAAAAAATATCGTTTATGGATTTTTATTTTGACTTTTAGAAAATTTAAAATTTTTGTGCAATGAATTTAAAAAAATTGAATTCGAAGTTCGCAAGTTTAGTATAAATGTATTCCTTGAAAATTTTATCGTTTGAGAAATTTTAAATTGCCTTTAAACAAATTTTAAAAAATCAAGTGAGCACAACTCAATCAACAACTGTCGATAAATTTTCATAAAAAAGTGTTAAAAAAATGCAGAAATGTAATAGGCGACGACTACAGGCACGTCGAAAATTAAGAACTTTTCAAGTGTAGTTTAACTTACTTCGCCATTTTCACCCCTTTTGACAGATAAAGACAGCAATCTTTTTTGACAGAGTTGAAATTTTTAATAATAATTAAAATTGATAAAGTATGACATCGAAAACGATCGTCAAAATTTGGTAAAATTTTGTAGAAAAACAAAATGTTTTGAAATGACGTGGTTGCTCGAAATATGCACCACCCAAATGTTTAAAAGATGCACATGGACACTGGAACGTGCATTAGATCGAAATTAGAAATCCTAAAGTAATTATTGTTGTCAAAATAAAAAAGATCGATCATGTGATCATCCCCATAATAGTAAATTGGAGACTGTGGACCGAATAAGTGAAATAATATAATTTAGACGTAATAATATGTGCCAAGTAAAATATGAACCTAGATGCTTTCATAACAAGCTTGTATAAGTTTTTAGTTCTAAATAAATATCGTAATAAAACCAGTTTTAAACGAGCGCCATATTACCTTAAATAAACGATAGCAAAAAGCCGACGTTTATTTGTGTATTTTATGCATGTGAAGTGGTACGGGTTAAAATAATAACTTGAAACGCCACTATCAACTTTATACGTATCCGCGTATTATAACAAAACGATCGATTTCAGCAACGCGGTTGGAAATATCGCCACCTCGACCAGCGCAAACAGAACTTTAAAGCACAACGTAATAAGCTCATAAACGAAACCTCGTCATCCTTTTAATCTATTAACAAATGCCTATCAACGTCCGGCTGCATATAAATCAAAGCATAAATTATGGATTTAGCTGCGGATTTATTGTCGGGCTCAGCTACCGTTATTCAAAGAGCTTTCCCGTGTTGTAAATAAATTTTGCATATTGATGGAAACATATCACGACAGATGTTGCCTATTTCGGGTCTAATAGTGGCGGACATTTTGTAATTCTTTTTAGCAAGTGTCGCGCGCGCGTTCAGTACGTAGCTCGTAAATAATTCGGGGAAAAAAGGCAAATATGAATACGGGGCCGAGTAGTAAATTTAAGACTGGAACGGCTGTCGTGAGCGCAAGTTATGCGAACGTTCCATTTTATTTCAACATTCAAAGCTAATAATTTAAAGGCGTATGTGAAACAGCTGAAAAGTAAAAACGTATATGCGAAATGTTATAAAATAAAGTGTCATGTAATTGCGATTTAAAATTCAGCTTAGTGTTGCGACACATCTCAAATTGTTTGGCTTCATCCCCTCTCGCAAGTTTCGGCGAACCGAGTTTTTTGTAAATTTTCTAGACGTATGTTTTTTTTAATATAAACCTGCTTTTCAAGCTCTAGAAAACATGGCTATTTGGCTTTAATGAGAATGGTGAAGTAACTTTTTGTTGTTGTTGTCGAGATATTTGGAATGAATAAATAATTGGTGTAACTCATTAATAAAACGTAAAAACAGGATAGGGGCTAAATGACTCCCTTGAGGTACGCCTGATATAGCATGTATAGGTGTCGATTCAGAAATATACATTTTTACAATTTAGATGCAGTTTATTACGTACGATACGAGACATAAAATAAGTGTTTATGCCACACCAGGAGAGTTTTTGATTAGTTGTGTCTACTTGTTTTAAAAGACGTTGGAAAAATCAACTTGAGCCCCATTTCCACTATCAATGGATTGTGAAAATTTGAGAAAGTTTGTACTCCGATCAGCACAAAAACCATGTTGGTTCGAATCTATTATATTATGAATAGCTGATACCACATGTGTAAGTATTTTTGATATATTGGATAATATTGAAATGGGTCTGTAATTATTTGATAACGATCTATCACCAGATTTGAAGATAGGAAAGATATGTGATATAGTAACTTAGATAGGAACCAGATGATACAGTTGGTAGATAATCGAAAGAGGAAACGAAAGGAACTGCACATCTTAAAGAAATATTCACATATGCCATCAGGGGCAGGGCTTCATTTAGATGGATTACTTTCTGAAACACCGTTAATTTCAATAAAATTTATATTATTGAATTTTGAGCATGGGATATAATGAGTTGTGCAATAGTGAAGCACTATGCCAAGTCGTTTTCCAAATATTGTGTAGCCCTCTTCTTTCTCATATAATATTGAGCCATTCTGAAAAACCAATGCATCACCCTATTTCTAATTTCACACTTGCCCCATGAAATAACGATTTTTGTTCACACTAGCCCGACTAGGGAAAAATCTGGGGGGTAATGTGAAAATTCAACTGTAAGGGTGTATCTTTTTCTTCTTTTGTATTAGACATCAACGTCATTAACGCCCCGCAGCGTTTTTTGATACAATTATTCATCGCTATACCTTACCACGTGATTACGAAATTGATCGTGACTGTTGTTCCAAAAATATTAAATTCTACAAAGTCGTCTTTGAATATTCTGGTCATTAATCACGTAGCAGAACGCCGCAGAGAGAGAGATTATGGGTTCAGTTTCGAATTGAAAACGCGTAAAGCATAACGGAGTAATCCTACACTTTGCTGATTATTTTTATGCTATCTTATGGTTCAACAATTATTCCACCTTTGGTTTAATTATTGTCGCTAATATTGATATCACATCCTTGAAGATCACGCCTTTAAAGCCCCGACATTGTCTTTCCTTCATCATTTATTTTATGATCTGTGCATATTACACGTCTACTAATTCTTTTGGTGGCGATTAAAGATTCGGATCTCATATTTTATCATCTCTGTCACTATTCCATCTTTTCCTGATTATGTATAGTCAGTTTTACTATCTTCTCTACGCCACTTAGATCTATTATATGTTTATCTCATCCTGACGGTTTTCCTTGTTCCTCATCTTCTTCTTGTCTTTACTTTCCCAACTTCGTTAATCAAATTATTATTGTTGGGGCCTATCGCTTTGTTGTTGTTTGCTGTTAAATGCTTCACGATTTTCCATGAAAGCTGAGATGTTACCTCTTATGCTATGTCTCGGACATCCCATAGTGGAGTTAAAGTCCTACGATAAATCCACTCTTAGTAGCACCAGCTACTGTTGCAGGCCAAAAAGATAAATAGAGGGTTGAAGAATGTCACATGCACTATTGTATAATGAAGACTCTTCCAAAACCATTCGTGGGCTTGTAGGTAGATACTAAGAGAATTCGGCTCATATAGCAGATATTTCTGGAGGGGGGGGGGTTAGGCCTACATGGATTTTTTCGACTGTGCTTCATTGCTCCGAGCAGGCCACGCGTTTCTCTGACCTAATTATCTAAGATTACTAAGGTATCAAGTATTTGGAAGCATAATCATGATGAATATACGAGAATAAGATCATGAAAAAATATAGTCACTTATGGGTTTGCCTTTGAGAACAACTTTTCGTAACGGCCCTGGTCAGCTGTTCTCTTAACATGTACCACACTGAATTTCCTAGGACTATCTGTGATAGTGTTATCGTGCTTATTCTCCAAGTACTGGCAACTGTAAGATTAAGTAGAGGATGATGACTCCATCGAGTTGAAAGTACACAGTCTCTGAAACGCTTAATTTCTGCCGCCATCTTGAACTAAACCTGATGGGGGGTGGGGCAAATCCGTAGATGAGACTCAATGATATTTAGCTTCAATGCGGCGTTAAATTCCTGGGCACTTTTGATGGTAATTTGGATGAGTGGTTTCCTGCCACTCATCCTGTCTGTCCTAATGTCCAAGATAGTTTAGATACCAACGTCGTCACTTTAATAAGGTACCTTCCCCTAATTCATTGTTTTTTGTTCTCTTATTTCCAGAGGCATCCTTGCCCTAGAACAAGCAGTCTGCCATGAAGTTTATTGTCCCACGACTGGTTGAGACTGGATATGGGGTGGGGAACGTTTGTCTCCTTGCTCCAGGAACCTTGAAACTATTTGGGTCACGTCAAAGCGAAAGTTAATAGAATGGGCTCGCTAGATTGTAAAAGTAACAAGGAATCCAATAATGTATTTCATGAACCTCGTAATGCCCTCATCTTTTAGTTGTTTCCTTATTTTATCATTCATCCCTCTTGACATTGTAAGCGTCCTAATATTAATTGCATAGCTTTCGTATCGAATCACATTAACACTATACTACTTCGCAATGAAATAATAATATGCTATGTAAATTATTGTTAAATCCTCTAAATAATCTGGAGCTCCTATAAAGAAAGACTGCGTCAGTTGAGCCAGGCATTGATTTAATTAAATGAATAAATAAGCAACTATATTTTATTATTATTTATTCGTTGTTTATACAACACGAGCTATCTGTTCCAGTCAACTACGTAAAATTCGTGCAACATATATGCATACAGAAACGTGGCTTAATTATAAAAAAATAATGAAAACATGGCCCGCGAATCTATTCGGAATTATATGTGAGTTTACATCTCCATATTTTCCGGGTGCATATTAAAAACATCCATTGGTGCAAATTTACAGGTCAATGTGTGCTAAAAGATATTCGTAAAACGGCAGAAGGGCGTACGCGAAAAATTTTCATCTTCTGAAAGCAAATTTACTAGAAACAGGTCAGGCGTCTAGCCGGCTCATTTCCTGAAAGCTCCGGATGACTCATTGATTGATGGGGGTTTACCCACCGGCAAGACCGGAATGTCTCAGGTGAACGCAGCCATTTTATCTAAATGTACTTTTCATTTTATATCCATCTCGAGCACATAACCATTTTTAAATTAAAAATGTGCCACGTTTATATTTGAAATTGTTTCATATTCCGAAACAGAATCGATTGTAGGGCTCGACAGACGCGAAGCGTTGCAGTTCGCCACGGTGCGCTGGTTTCGTACGGGGTTAGTTAGGTGCCACTAACTAGAAAATTAACGAGAAAACTACACGGCGATGTTGTTGGAAGTTGCGCGGGAATAATAACGAAATTATCCGTAAGTAAGAACCGTTACGCAGTTTGTATTTCATGCACTTAGGATGAAAATGTGACGCTTCTCATATTGCACTGCTTTGGGAAAACTAATGCACGAGTGTCAAGTTATCACATTGCTTATTCAAGTTCTCGCTGCATTTTATTACGTCCTGTCGCTCACGCGGATTTAATTAAGGGAACGATGACATGAATGGCGATATTAAGTGTGCAGGGCACAAAACGAATTTTTAAATACAAAACCGCCAGTATGAGAATTTCTTGTTGCAAACGCGACCAAGTGGGAGGATACAAAACGGGGCAATTAAATTTTAAATTTAATCAAGTGGTTCGACGAACTCTCAACTTTCCTGCCGAGCTTTTTCTGTTTGTCTTTAATGCTTGATTGTAGGGAATATTTAGTTTTACCTCTAGGCGATTTTTTATAAACCAATTTCACGTTGAACATATAATGTAAGTTTGTAAAATAACTTGATGAAGAAGTAAAACCTGGTTGGATCCCATATACGTATGTGTGAAGTTTAGGAATATTTGGAATGTCATGATAAACATGAATTTGTCGTGTGGGGACTTTTATTGTATTATATAACAAATCAACCGACGAATTTCGCGCAGCCACAATCGACTTGTATTAATATAACGGTAAAGCGAAACCTGCCTGAGTATCTAGTTAAGATTTAAGTCAATAAAATGAACTATTTCATGACTTATTTTTTCAGGTTTAAATAGAACAATCTAACTGGTGTCATTAATGGGTCAATGACAATATATGGTCTAAAATCTTTGACATTTGATTTCAAGTTTGTTTACTATAAACTAATAATATCGGTGGTGATGATGACTTACTGATCTACTCATCAATGGATTCTTTCACAAATTCCATGCCCTCTATTTCGATGCGTCACAATCCATCACTCATTTCGGTACAATATTACCTACGAAGCTTTTAGTCTAATCATTCAATGTCGTCGCAAGTTTTTTTTCCCTACATAAACGCACCCGGAGGTGAAACAGCCACTTTTGTAAAGATTCGAAAAATAATAATTTGATTTTCGCGAATCTCTTGTTGTGATACGGCGCGGAAAAACGAAGTCGCGAGCGGTTTACCCGACTGTGTGAGCTCTTTAAACCACTGATGTACGAATCTTTTCCAGAAAGGAATATAAATTGGGCGGCTTGTTTGCATGCATCAGCCAAAGTGAAAAATTAGATCAGGGCCGCGTAAAAGTTTATGTGTGTTTATATTTTAGAAGCATTTTTACGAGATGAATAATATGCGGCCATTACGAAAGCTTTTAGCTGCGAAGATGGTTCGTATTTACGCGCGCAACTTTTTACACACCCATATAACTGAAAAGCAACAACGTGGCTTGCATAGAGAGGTTTTTGATATTTTGTTTTCGTTGTTTTAACGCGGCCGCGTAATGGAAATGTAATTTCGCGACGCTACGAAATCTACAATACGTAGAGTTCAATGACGAATCAATAACGCTATGGGTATATATTTATTTAACACGTATAATTGAACATTGATTTAACGATAATAGTCGATACAAGTACCACAATAATAATTCCTGCAAAGTGAACAGTGAAGTTCATTGAGATTGCGGTTATGATAAAAACTGTATGCATTGTGTAATAATGTGAGAAATATTTTTAGAAATATAAATTGAATCAAAAAAGGAAGAAATAGAACTAAATTACCAAAACCTAAACGAATCAAACCCAACCCAACCTATGTCTGTCTACTAGATTATTTTTAATTGCCAAAACAAATTCAAATAAATCATTAAAAGAAATAAAACTAAAAAGACGAAAAGAAAGAAGGTGAAACTCAACTCACACCTAATCCAATTCATCCAACAGAACAAACTAATTGTAATTAAGTAAAAGAGGCAAAGCGAAATAACCATTAAAACAAAAAGTAAAGAAACTAAAAGAAAAAAACGAAACAAATCAAATCTAACCTACACAACAGATTACAAGTAATGGACCCCAGCAATTAAATTATAACAAAACCCTAAAAGACATAAAACTAAAGAATTGTTTGGTTTTATTATTTTTACTTACTTTAGTTTTATTTCTCCTAATGTTTTAATCCAACTTGATTACTTGGATTCTGTGTTGTGGGATGCGTTTGGTATTATTCGTTTCGTTTGCATTAAAATCAAAATTTCGAATTTGTTTTTATTAAATTTCATTTTTGAAAATAAATCTTAAATAATAAATTTCTAATTGCGAATGATCAACAGATCAACACTCATCCATTCGCTGAAGCTGCATCAAGCCAAACAGTACTGACAAAAAGTTTGTGTGTGAGTGGTATTAACGCCATCTAGATGACAATTACGTTTGCTACGACTGCCTGTTGGCAATTCGTTGTATTTCCAAACTTCACAAATTTATTTTTATACAGTTAAACATTTTTAGCATAAAGTAATATTTTAATTTACGTTTTTATTTTAAGTTATGGAACGTTGATTAAAATATATAAATAAAATTAACTGAGAGACAAATGTGGATAAAAATACATCGAACAATTAGAACTAAGAATTAAGAATTGCTGTGGAGTTGAACATGCAAAAGTGACCTAGAAAAGCGTCCCGTAGACAGATCCAACTTAACCTAACACAACCCAAGTATTTACCTATGCAAAAAGAGCTTATAAATCATTAATTCTTCTGTGTTTTGACGGACGTAATACATAATAAAATTGCAAGTCAATTTTGATCTATAATAAACATAATAATATGAAATGGGGGGCGTAATGATTACAAACTGATTGTGTAAAAAGAAAACGTAGCTCACGTTAATTACGTTGTATTACTTCTTCCACATCACGAGCCTTTTAATTCAGAAAAAGTTACGTCACTGTAGCTAACTAATCGCTAGGTCATGTATCAAATAATCAGTTACAAATTAGAAAATAGACAAATAATTAATTTGAATTGCCACAGTACCAATTTCATTTCGTAATAATTGACAAACTGCAAAAGAGTATCTATGTGACCACAAAGAAAAATTAACACCAAACAGAAAATGAACTTGAAACGAATAATATAATAGATATGATAAATATTTTGATTCGTCTACTAGAATGGCAAAACGAATCAAGACATTGTTTTGGCAAAAGCTAAATATGCGCAACATCTTAGAGTTGCATCACGTGGATGGGTTCGTTATAGCAAATCAATGAGTATTGGAGAGCAGTAATTTTTTTTTATGTCCACGCATTTAAACTGAGTTGCGTTGGGTTGGGCTGAATTGGGTTGCATTGAATTGTATTTTGATGTCGGCTCAAAGTTATTTAGCAGCCTTAGGCCCATGCATTAAAGCTGGCTTGGGTTGGGTTGGATTAGGTTTTACTGGACTGGTGTGGCTGGCTTAATTGACATATCGGGCAATAACAATCCAGTTAGCAATATGCTGACCAGGGGCGCCTATGCGTGTGTTGGGATTAAACCATTTTTTTTTTGTTATTAGTCGTAGACTAATTTTCTCAATTTCTTTCTAAGAAAGTGTATGGTTTGTCCCGTAATGTACTTAATCCAACTGTACATGTAGTATTTGAATAGTAGAATAATAATTGAGATAATTGTTTCCTTTAACCGCTGTAAGTACTAATTGTATTTTCTCAATTTAATCCCTAACAACATCAGAATGAAACCAATAGTCCACACCTTGGCTTCGATTTTTATCTTATCTTATCGCAACGATATTTGTCAACTACCACATAATATAACTGCCAATCTAAAATTTTCAACTTTTTTGGGGTCACGAAATTTACTCAACCCGGCAGAAATTATAAAATATTCCACATACTTTTTAACTAGATCCCATTCAAAAACTCGCCCTACGGAAACAAATACGGGCGGGCGTAGCATGCATAGAAAATGCTGTTCTAAACGAGCCGGGCACATAAATTGAGATAAATTTCCATGCCTATGATTATTTTACTCGATTCACTTTCCGTTAGTTCCCAGAGAATTGCGAACTCGGCGCATTGGGTATTCCGCCTCCCCGGGGTCCTGTATATTTTCAGCGCAACTCCGTGTTAATCGAATGTTGCAACACAACGTACATACTAGACGCGACTGAAGTTATCTTAAGACCGGTAATTGCGTACAGTAAAAGACACTGCAACACACCCAGACAAAAATCTTAAATTATTAAGGCCGCAGACTATCGACGTTATGTCTGGCTCGGTTCCTGAAAATAAACATCAATAAGTCTGGGTCGGATTGCAGCGAAATGCCAGTAAGAGTAATTTTTGTGGGGTTGAGTGAAAAAGAATGAAACTTTAAAACTGTTGTATTACTTCGATAATTTTAATTATTAAACTATTCGGGCATCAATTTTGTTGATTGAGACATAAATGGAGCATGTTGTCAAATGTGGCGGAGACGAGGTTGGTGGAAAATAGAATAAGAGATGAGTAACACGCAAGGCTGACGATAGATTTGAGTAATAGGAAGAATAGAAGAAGAGATGTCATAGTATTCATAAAAGTGGTCAGAAAAATGGATGAAAAGTTGTAAATGGCGAGTGAGTGGACAATGTGCAACAATAACAAAGGACATGGGACATATGTTCTAGGAACGATACAATCCTTCTTCCTATCCATCGTAATTTACCAAATAAAATCTTTTAACCAATTTCGTTTTAAGTATTGCAATTGCATTAATATAATCTTGAAGCAAAACCACATAAACGACGATTTGGCAAATAATCGATCATATTTTCGTATTTAAATATTTGCTTAAAATATTCCCAACCACTTTTACATGAACGTGGCATGTAGATAGTGTGTTTGTTATTTTTATTATGGGAGCGTTCATTTTTATGTTAAAGCATTGCGGTTCGCCGTTATTAAAAACTTATATTAACGTGTTATGAAAATTTATCGCTGTACATTTGATGGGATAAATCATCGCGGCGGTTTATTATGTTTTACGCCCCATGCAGGCATTTTATAACCAAAACGGGCAAACATCGCCGTAGTTACATTGCAACCTATTAAATTACGTTTATTCCACGTAAATAACATCCAGAGTTATGTTGTTACGTTTTAAAACGCGAGTTTAGTATATTGTCGTCCCTACATGATAATTGCACGATACGTTGTTTTATTTACGCGACTCAAAGTAATTAAATCTATAAAAGTTGCGAAGTAAATCAGCTCACGAGTGTAATAAAATACCACAGATGCCTATTACATAGTACTTTATCTCAATTTATTTACCAACAAATGTATGTAGATCATCGTACGATTTGTCAGAAATCGTAGAAAATAAAGGGCTAAACCGTGTTTAATGTAACCGAAAGAGGGAGAAAATGAATGCAGGATTGTGTATTTGTGTACCGCAAAGCATAAAGCATTTGATACGAAATAAATCTAAAAGGGGGTGATTTGAACGATTTATTATTATATGGACGTTTCTGGACATTTCTTGGCGAGACGTGAAAGATAGGGTGAGAGAAAGGTACGAACTGACGCTGGGTGTATATTTTTCATAAAGATTGTAAAAATATCGCAAATATTTTCCAATACATAAATTACAAATAAATACGAATCAGTTGCATTCACGATATTAAGCATTGTATTTGTAAAGGCGATCGCAGTCGACTGCCGGCAACGCGACGATATTTCATCGCGCGGAATTAATTTCTATTTTAAAACATGTAAATTCACAATATAAATTATTTCGGTGCATAATTTCGCGACAAAGCAAAAGCGAGGGTCAAAGATTTCTTAACGGATGATTTGTATCACCAGTCCAAAGCAAATGTTACAGAAGCAAGGAGGCACAAAGAGGCGACCGCCACAATAGGCCGTGATAAACCTATTGTCGGCGCACAATAGTCTATCAACATGACACTGCCAGTCGACCTGCGGTGGTTTCTAGGCCAGGATTTGTTCCTCAAATTAGAGCTCGCATTTAGGTACGATAACTAAGACATGATTCATAATGCGTAATAATTTAATTTAAATACAACGGCAAGACGTACGAATTATTGTAGCGCGAGTTTCCAATTAATTTTGACGTTATTTATTTTCTCAATGCTGACGGTGGAACCAAGGGAAACGTTAGTTGATATTGGTGGCGCAAAATTTGCTAGTGAGATCGGTGTATATGCATGCACATGACAAACGGTTTGTTTGGTTAATATCGAAGCATTGGAATTTCACTTCTTAAAAATCACAAAACTTTAAAATTTTATATTAGTTCCTACTTCATTTTCTACGCTAAGAATCGAATAACTTTAATGGGTTCATTTTGTAATTTTTAAATTTCAAAATTATAACCTTGCATCTGGACTGAGTAATGGGACAATAAAAATGCAGTTTAGAACGAAAATAAGTATTTCTTCATATCTATTGGCTGAGAACAAAGAAAGATGATGATAAAATGCAATATGAAGAATTAAGAAAACGTTGGCTTGTATACGAAATAGGCAGATAGTGTGGGTTGGGTTGGGACGAATTATATTAGACGAATCTAAAGGAAGAATGAATAAAGAAGGAGCAGTAGTATTAGCAGAAGAAGTGTACAAATATGTGTGGATGGACTTTATGGAACTATTAATTGATACGAAAATGGAAGAGGCAGAAATATTAGATGGCGACGACGAAGAAAGAGGTATAATAGCTAAAGCATGGAAGGGGTAGAAAAGGCTATAGGGCACTCCCAAACACGATGGTACTGGCGTATCTGAATACAGGAAGCACTAGGACCCCATTGGGTTATGAGTGCAGTGCGTTTGTCCACTAATTCCACTAATCCAGATCCAGATGGCGATAGAGAAAAACCGCAATAGAAACGCGCTAAGAAATGGCGGAATCGATAGAAGGGTAATGATATGAGAAAGAATACTCTATCTAATTCAACAAAATTGGAAAGAGGGAAGAATGCCGAAAGAAGATGGAAGGGATGGAAGGGAGGATGGAAAAGATAACAACCAGTCACAAGAAAGAAGATCAACAAATGTGTCAAACTATAGATAAAGACTACACTATCTAATTCAACAAAATTGGAAAGAGAAAAGAATGTTGAAAATGGGAGCTAAGAGACACTAAGGAGACCACTAAATGTGTCAAACTATATTGGAATAACCTTCCTTAGTACAGTTTACAAGCTATTATCAACAATAATGCAGAGGGGGTCAGCTATGCCATATCATTGCACAGAAGAACAAATCTCCTGTACAGATCTTCTGATAGCAGCTAGCAGCTTTGTACTCACACTTTGGCGATTGGTTTTATATAATTTCATGATTCCTTTAAGCCTGCGGAATATGCTGGAAAATATAGCAATTATTTTGATAATGACTCCCATTTTTAATCAATTAATGTTATTACTATAGCAATTTGTATTTTTCATACATTAAGATATGATTTAATTTCTTCTTCACCACAGAAACTCGTATGACAACAGATTTTATTCTTTTCCTTGGACAAACTGTATTAATAATTTTTTGCTTAATAAAATGTGGCTCACTGTGATGCTCAGGATTGTATTCAGGATCAGAAGCATACTATTCTAGAGTTTCATCTTCACAATAAAATCAAAATCTTGAGAGTACTCTCATTTAGATGGTGGTTTAGGTAATAGTATGCATCCACCACGTTGAACTGGCCGAAAATATGGTGGAACTTTGGGTATTCTATTTTAACTATAGTTTTCTTGGAAAACCTTGCAGTTTAGGAAAACAAAAACAACAATCTTCCAGGTGTCAGGTTCACGCTAAATCATTGCAGAAAACTATCGGTTCGATTTGTAATAAGGATGTAATTTCAATTCTTCTGCAGCTGACCTATGTAAGTTGTTAACTTATTTTTGCAGAAATAATCAGGCAGTATTATCAATTGCGCAGCCCCTCCAAAAACCAATTACCAACGATAATTACGAACAGTAGAGACTAATTATCTCAGTGTAACCACTAATACAAAAATTTCGTGTAATAAAGTTGAAAAATTATGTAGAATATGATCAGGAATCGTGTCAATTGTGACGTACAAAATTACTATAAAATGCTAAATCATGCATGAATTTGCAAATCAATCATATGTCTAGTTGTTTTCTTTTCCGCATCAGGACGTACAATGTTATGTGTTGGAAAAATTCCTAGTTCATTTCACCGAACCCAACTCAATCTTATAATATGGCGTTGTTTTGGAAGATAATTAATTTTCTCAGATGGCAAATGATTTTGAAAAAACATTCAGTACGTGGAATCAAATTTAGACCTACAGATTTTGTCTCCAAACTTTCTTTATGCAATCCAATCGAACCCAAACCAAATCAAATCAAACCAACCAAACCAAAGCAAACCAACCCAACCCAACCCAACCCAATCCAACCGAACCCTAACCTACCCAACTCAACCCAACCCAACTCAACCCAACCCAACACAAACCCCACCCTGTGATATAATGTTGGGGGCAAAATATTTTTTGCAATTGTCGAAATTTCTTTCACTAGAACGATTTTATATGCAATTATTTTATATATCACCATTAAAATAACATTTCTTTCCATTACCTTTATTGACGTCATTGTATTACTTTGATGTTCAGTTTTCCTTAAGAATTTTCACTGAAGCTCAAGCCCCCCATACGTATCTCAACTTTAAAATTACATTACCTAATTAATATATCTGAGAGTTATTAACTAAACATAATACTTTATTGTTAAGTTATAAATTATCCATTTTAATTTAATTTAATTTCTATCTATAATCTCATAGAAGGACGTTGAGCCTTAAGAGGCTATTGCAGTACTGTACGCTATTTGAACGATGATAGTGTGCTACATAATCTTACTGTGAGGCTCGAGCATAATGCATCCCTGTTTTTGTAAAACAATGTCGAACGTAATTGAATAGCGGGGCATGTCGCGTACAACAATTCTTACATTTAACAAAAGCTTAGCTACTACTACTAAGACAGAGAAGATAATTTTAAAATAGTTTAAGTCGCGCACTACAATTTTTAATGATTGAAACTGGTGCTTGTGTTTCAGTGAGATTAATTTTTATTGTCTCGAAGATAATAAGCTAGCATTGCTTCAAATACCATAAATGGAATTACTGTTTTTTAGAGCCATCTTCGATGTACCACAGCGCGTACGCTAAGCTGGATTAATTATTTGAGTTCACTAAATAACTCTGTAGCAGTCTAATTTGTACATCATCATTTTTGCACATCATAATTAATATATCTGAGAGTTATTAACTAAACATAATACTTTATTGTTAAGTTATAAATTATCCATTTTAATTTAATTTAATTTCTATCTATAATCTCATAGAAGGACGTTGAGCCTTAAGAGGCTATTGCAGTACTGTACGCTATTTGAACGATGATAGTGTGCTACATAATCTTACTGTGAGGCTCGAGCATAATGCATCCCTGTTTTTGTAAAACAATGTCGAACGTAATTGAATAGCGGGGCATGTCGCGTACAACAATTCTTACATTTAACAAAAGCTTAGCTACTACTACTAAGACAGAGAAGATAATTTTAAAATAGTTTAAGTCGCGCACTACAATTTTTAATGATTGAAACTGGTGCTTGTGTTTCAGTGAGATTACTTTTTATTGTCTCGAAGATAATAAGCTAGCATTGCTTCAAATAACATAAATGGAATTACTGTTTTTTAGAGCCATCTTCGATGTACCACAGCGCGTACGCTAAGCTGGATTAATTATTTGAGTTCACTAAATAACTCTGTAGCAGTCGAATTTGTACATCATCATTTTTGCACATCATAATTAATTTAAGACAATTTGATGGTAATGCATGGCCTATTTTTGTGTTAGCTAAAATAAGGCTTCAATCAGTTTCATGCAGCTTGATCTGTTTTGGATTCGTGGCTGCTGCCACGTACAGTATTGTATAAATACATACCTGGCAGTGTTGCTGCAACAACACTACCTGGAGTTACAAGTGCAGCCGTATGCATGTTATGTTATAGAGTGCTTTGGTTCGAGGCAAACGTGAATGTAGAACACTCGTAACGGCCATCTATTCATTGTGATTGATTTATATTAAATCGAAAGTCTTACTATATAATAAGTTAAACATTGAAATGAATTATCACCTGTAAGCCATTCGCGAAACAATTCAAAGTGAAGTTTGCGTCCGCAGTGACTTACTTGATGTTTGAAACTAACCGAGCACTCACTGCATAAGATTAGGAGAATGTGGAACATCCGATTCGAATAAGCGACCAGATTTCACCCCGCAGTTCTAATCATCCAGTTGCATTAATCCCCGGATCTTAAGATTACTATCCTGATAACCCAGACACCGCCGGCAATCCAAAGCAACCCAATTGAATCGTCCCATTTAGCGCCAGTGTTTAATATGCGCTATATTTAAATTATGCACGTCGTGAACCGGAACGTTATTTTACGTACCTACGGGTATTGTTGAGAATTTGTTGTCGACGGGCGTGGCTGCGACCGCCTTGATTCCCATCTAATGCGCAATTATATTTGTCATTTTATCAAATGTATTAATAATTGGAACTCGCAACGGCTGGTGGGTGAAGTTCATTAAAATTGTGAAATACGACTGCAGCTGCACGTCAGAAACGTCCTTAAAAACCTTATTAAATTATTGTTGCAAACAATGCTAGACGCAGACACAACAACTCGACAACTCGAAATAAAACCGTTAGGAATAAATTGAAAGTACATAAAGGGTGTAGTCAGAACGAGTACTGGACGATGAGTACAAGGAGCTGCAAACAAAGTTTTATCGAATATGACTTTTAATAACTAGTTATAAAATAAGAGTACGTTTCGCAATTAAAATGACATCAAAATCTTGACATTTCGCGCAACGAACTCGGAAACGCTTAATTACAGTCCTCTAAATGTTTTCGAACGAGTCGATCATAATATGCGCGATCCGAAGCTCGTAAGTGAATATTGCTCATTTAAAACTTGCGTTTCGGGCAAAACTCGGCAAAAGTTGTTACATTAACTCAACAGAACTGCGACGCTATCAAAGCAAATGTGCTTTAATGACGTACAAGAATATTAAGCATATTTGAATTTCGAGGGAGCGGTGCATCGGCAGCAACCAAGCCGCAGAAGGCGATATTTATTTTAAACGTTCAGATAAAGACCGCCTTCGCTATATCAGTCGAATGAACGGTAAATAAGCGCAACAGTCGCCGTAAAATGTTAATATTGTACAACCGTGTGTATTAGCGGGAATTTACATATATATTGCAGATGTATGTAAACAAATTTCGTTTGCGGAAAGTTGATGAGTTTGATGGTAATTTTCATCAGGAAACAATTTAGTGAAATTGTGGCAATGTTTGTCGTGCGCAAAATGGGATTCGCGATAATGTAAAACTTTTATCCGTACGTTTTTACAAGTATCGATATTATGATTTTATGTACAAACTTCTAAGGCAATGGGAACATTGACGATTTCTTATTAACTTGGTATGCATTGTTATCTGGGTGCAGCAGAAGATTGCGACTTATAAATCTTATAAGTTTAATGAATCGAAAATTGGCAACAAAAATCTTGTTTAAAACCTGTTTGGCTTCGAGACACTTAAGGGGGGATCCTGCTTTAGAAGGCTCAAAAAATCGATTTGTTTTTTATTGCTCAAATGTATGTCTAATATATCTAAGAATATGTATAAAAAGTTATAGCGGCTAATTCGCAATATTTGGAAAGATACAGCACTAAACACAGTGAGGTGTCGAGAAAAAATATACGAACGCATGAACGCTCGGACAAACGAAGCGCGCCCCCCTTCCCCCAGACACATAACACCGAAAAATGTACTGAAAAAAGTTCAATCTGTCGTTCGAAACAATAATATTTTGAATTCGTAAGAGCTATAGTAGGATTATAACGAGATATTCCGTAAGTAATCGACAATTAACATTTTTCCTGATCGTAAACTTTAGAGCGCGTTTTCTCGAGTTTTCGTTTTTACGATTTTTCTAAACTGGTGGGCGTGATTGCGAGAAAACTAGACAAGCAATCAAAACGAAACAAAACTTTTCTTAGCTTTAGTAGCATTCTCTTCGATGTGAACTAAAAACATTAATGAAAAAAAATTCTAAACAACTTTTTTAGCAAGTTGAAATGATGATTTTCTCTTCCTGCAAAGAGCACATTTATTTTCAAACCTGAGAAAAATCTTGAATTTCAAAATTTTGGTTTTTTTTTTAGTTCACATAGAAGAAAATATATGAGAATTACAATTTTCTTTGGTTTTTTTTTGTTTCAGACAAAAATTACGAGCTACATCTTTCCCACCAATTGCAGACTGCAATTGAAAGGTGTTGCACAAATGTGCATAAAAATCTGTTCCGTTTAAATATTTTTCTCTCGAAATATTTTTTCTTTAATGCTCAAATATGTAATAAAATGCTCTAAAAAGTTCACTAGACTCGCTCATTTTTTTCTGTCCTAAAAAAATTCCCCCAAAAACGATATTTTAAGTCCTCCTAAAGCAGGATTAAAGGTAAACAAGTATGGAAAGCCTTCGACGAAATATTTTGTAATTTCACTGTCAACCAACACGATTTTAAAATACATTCGTTGAAAATATTCCAAGCATATAGAAATTATTAAAAGTTCTTAAAGGTTTTTTTAACACTTTCATAATTTTAATGCAACTCCATGTGCATATTTTTTTTTAATATCTAGTTGATATAATATAAAGGAGCGTGGAAACCTACCGTACTTTTAAATTAGCAAGAAAATTCGCACCATACGTATTCATTAAGGTAAGAGCACTCTTCAAAGCTGTAACGTTTTACATTTTCTATTTAGTGCGGATGCTATAAAAACAATTGAATGTCGTGTCTACGACAACTAATGGCTATGCTTAAGGCTGCAACCAATTCATTAACTCAGGCGAATATTTATCATCATTTTTATTATTCTAAACGAAATTATTTTGATTTAATTCAGTTAGACAATCTATCGTTCGATTTCGTGATAGTTTAGGACTAGATTTCATTTGATAGTCTCTATTTTAATAAATTGTATATTTTGTTTGAGAAAACGAAACCAACTATTGCAAGCAGGCCAGTTTTATTGTAGTCTCCGTTCCCGGAGCGATCACTACAACATACTCTGTTCACAAAAGCTGTCGAAATTATTTGAGAGTATTTTGAGGATTGATTCTAGAGATTGTCACACAATAAAAAACGAAATAATGTAGAATTTAATGGAACACAATATTAAAAATATGCAAGCGGCGCGTTATAGTATTATTAACAGTTACATTAATTATAGTAATGGCTTTGTTTGTGAAGTAAGTTAATTATGTATATTTCTATTAGGCTGATGAAGCAAACAGTTTAGCCCCCTTAGAGGCTTTCAACGTATTATGATTGTTTTATTGCGAAACGTCATCGTTAATCCCATTAAAAAAATGGCCGTAAAGCTCGGAATTAAAACTTAAATATGCATCTCCGACGTGGGAAATATGAATGTGCAAATGAGGAGGGCGCACGTTAAGGATCGCAACTGCACGCTGGAGACCGAAACTAAGAATCCGTGGACGCTCGTAAGATATCCGATAGGTCGTCGGTCTGCTGCGGCCAGAAGCATTAAGATCGCGCGTGGCCGATATCCACCACGCGTACTAATTAATTACACGCTATCCCCATTTCAAGGGACCACGTTGCGGCCATTCGTCTCTCTTACTCCGCCACATTTCATATGTTCGGGGAGCGTAATATATGAACTTAACGAGGATTTATGTACCGGACTATCTTACAATGTGTTATGCAGATGCAGGGGGTAGTTAGCACATAATTTAGAAGTTATTTATAACTGATTTGCAATACCTAATCGGTGCGGGGGTAATGCGATATTGCGGCGATGGATTATAACCGAATTACACTAATTAATAGTGTAGTGATCTACATTATCGCACAATGATCATAAACGC
The DNA here is from genome assembly GCA_959613385.1 of Geotrupes spiniger. Taxonomy (NCBI): domain Eukaryota; kingdom Metazoa; phylum Arthropoda; class Insecta; order Coleoptera; family Geotrupidae; genus Geotrupes; species Geotrupes spiniger. The sequence goes on along the minus strand of OY390736.1, from coordinate 31,795,557 downwards.
AAGTTTCTATTAAAGTGCTGTGAAGTGGGATAAGGTGGGCGATACTTTGGTAACACCGATGATATTTCATTAGGAATCGTTCTACGATTCTCGGTAAAATGCAATCTATTATTTATCAAATTCGTTTGTTAAACAATGAATGGTTGTCATTTGCAAAATGGTCCTGATGGTTTACTATAAGGAAGAACACCACACAATATGTATTAATTAAAATGCACTGTTGCTAATTTGTAAATAAATAATTACAACAATATTCACAGCCTTCCCTCATATTCAGTTGCTACCGTTTCCTAATACTGATTGTACATTACCTCACAGTTGAATATGAATGTGGGACCATTTTGGATCACCCATTTTCCTTTACTAGACAGTTACTTTAATTTATTTAATATTTGTAAATCAACATTTCGAAAATGTTGCTTCTGCACAGCCAGGGAATAAGATTTTTGGAGTTTAAGAGCAAAGTTGCAAAGCGTTTAATATTCCATTGTGTACAAAGTGTTACTCTGGTGCATTTTTTGAATAATTCAATGTAAGTGTATAAATATGACAATTGGCACGGAACTTTTCGGCATTTTGGTAAGAAAAGCTCCGTGGAAGTAAATAACCTCCTCGACTTTTGAAGGATGATGAAATGAACGGCCAACTTGAAGAATTGACAATAAATGGTCACATTAATAAGTTTTTATGCACAGGCTCGGAATGACTTTGGGTATCATTTGTTCAATTTCCTCGGCAGCAAGACTAAATATTTTTCAATAGTTTTAAAACCATATTAAAAATATTATTCAAATAGAATATCATAAATATTGACAATAATTTTTAACTCAATAATTCGCAAACTCAAATATCGCCAAAGACTAGATGATCCAAGTTGTAAAATTTGCATTTGGATAGCACGTTGTGTTGGTACTACTGCCAAATATGTTATCCAAAATTAATTAAGTTGGTTCTCATTTTTTTAATTGGTATGTTTTAGAATGAAATTATTACAATAGTCAATTTAATTTAAACAGAAAAGTGCGTTTGTGTGAAATAGTCATAAAAACATCATAATCGATTAAATTCAAATCAATGTGATTTATGCCAACAGAAGGTAACGCTAACAAGAACAAGATCGTACATAAATAATAATAATAATAATAATAATAATAATAAATTTGTTCATTTAAGTAATCCTCCTTAACGGTACAAGTCGGCTGGGGGTTACTACATGAGTGACGTACATTTTTTAGTGGTAGCATGGTTTCAAATTATTTTTCCTCTTGACTCTGGCAAGCGCAACGCCTAGCGTTTCATGCATGAAGACTGTTATTTGGAAGAGTGCTCCACCTAATGTTTTCTAAGGTCTCTAAACTATCTAAGGCTTTCTCAAGTCGAGCTGAATGTTTACTTCTCGGTTACATAATTCTCCAGGAAAGATCTTCGCCATGATGATTTTATTGCAGAGGTGGGTTAGACTCAGCCAATTCCTTTTAAGCGAGATTTCAGGTTCAGCAACAGTATGATTACTGTGCAGTGGCGATGGAGCTGAGGAATTTCTACTTGAATTGCTGAACTCCTTCTGGCCGGGCGTTGGCTGGATCTTATATTCATTAGATTTCAGGCAGCTGCAGTTATCTTACCAATCTATTGAATGGCACGCTCTTTGTCCTTTCATAAATTTTCACTGGCAGGCTATTGGTATATGTGTTCGCCAGTTGTCTAATCTATTTCTAGAGCTTTTTTTATCTGGTTGGGTTACTGGTGGTAGTCATCAATATTATCGTTGCATCCACCAGCGGAAATTTCCCGAGATCCATGAATAAGGCTATGTGTGAGCAATTGGAATTTTCGATCCATTTTAATATATTATGACACCTGGTAATAGTCGTGGTAAATAATATCATCTACATGTCCATTTATGTCGCCGTCTCAGCTTTTGTTTCAACGCTGGGTAACCGAGAAGCAATGAAGAACATTTTCGTCTTATGTATCTTCTTGGGCTTGTTCGATGTTCCCGGTTTGTTATTATATTTATTTATTTGTATAAACAAGTAATCACCAGCATGCAAGTAGTCATGATAATGCCTGAGCAACTTAGCGCACTTACTTTGTGGGCAAAATGGTTGGGACCAACTCGAGATGCTAGTAAGTCTATCCAGAGTCGATATCTACGTATTTTTTTTTGCACGCGTCTCAAGCAAATTCTTCCAATCTGCAATGAATAATTCTTCCAAGTGCAAAAATTGACGAAGTTATCCGTTAGGAGTTAAGCCGAACAGCAACAGTTACGAGTATATAAGGATTCAACAATGCGGAGTCACTTTTATCTGACGTTATTATTTCGCATTTCACTAATATTATGACATCGGATTGAGTATTCATTTTAGACTTTTAAGGATATTGAAAATCTTCAAAAAATATATAAAAATAAATTAATTAATTCACAAGTCAAAATGTTGCACTAATAAAATTTTAAAAATATCACAACATTTATATATTTATAAATGGTACTTATCTTGTGTCGTGAGCAACACTTTTAGCAATATTAAAGTTTATTGCGTCGCCTTTTTTTGCAATAAGATGTTTCGGAAACTCTTGTCAAGCAATAAATATTAATATGAAAAATTACATTAAATAAAACGTATCGTGATTTACAGTCGAGAATTTTGACAATAATTATAAAGAAAAATTCTTATTAAAGCACGGATTAAAAATTGGAAACAGAAGAGAGAACGAAGCAACGAAGATTATAATAAACAGAACTTTGAATCTTATACCAGTATTCCCCTTCGAGAAAGGTTGGTGAAAATTGTCAAAATATAATTAAATTGTGTCCGGAAAATTCATCGTGAAAAATTCATTGTGGGAAAACTCATCGCCAGGTAAAATTCATCGTCATTATCAATCATTTAGACAGTTAAAGAAGGTTAAATTTGATCAGTACCGTATGAGTAGTTTTGAAGAAATACTTATGAAGGGCTAGATTTACTGTTTCTCTGTTTTTAATCAGCCTTTGTGTTACTTGTGTGTGCTTAGTGAAAAGCAAAAAATAGCTGACTGAACATTTATTTATGAGGCATGCAGTTGGGTTGGGTTGGGTTGGGTTGGCTATTAATGATTTACACAATGTGCTCTGAGTATCATAGTAGAAGGGACGTTTCTTCCACTTCGGTCAGTGCATGTGACGAAATATTCAAACTAATAGCGTTTAGCAGAGGTATGAAGTGGATCCAGATTTTGCATTAAACTGCGAATGAGTTCGTTCATAACTTTTGTTCGACTTGATCATATTGTACAGAGCTTCGACCTAAATCTCCCTTTTCCCATTATGAATTTTTATGGTAATTTTTTTAGACGAAGAATTTTACCTCGCGTTGGATTTTCTGTAAATCAATTATTTTAAGGTCCTTTTTTTCCAGGTATTTTTCAATGCCCCACGTCCGTCGCACTGATTTTGATTAAAATAATTAATTCGTCACTTGGTAATAGAATCATCTAGAAATTTGATTTTTGTAATTTTTTCTTGTCGACATTTTATATATTGCGGCTTTTATTTTGGCATAATTCCGTACAAAATGTCGAACGATTGTTATGTTGAACTCGTCAGCCCCACGTCACTTCATTGTTGCTTTTGTGTATATTGTTGTTGATCAACAAAATCGGTAGGACGTTTTTTAATCATGTGAAAAACGTGAAAGTAACTCATTTCATAACATTGCGATTTGTGAGTCATTGGACTAGATATTTTTATTTGAGCCATATAATTGGTTTACTCTATATACGAGGATATACACAAACGTTATGGTCTCCGATAAAACCTTATAAAAAATTTAGTTTGTCCAGGAATATTTTAACGCTTAGTAAAATTAGGGTGTATGTAACGGGTGTTTTTTTTAAATTTGGGGTCGAACTTGACATAATGAACGAGTCGTCAAAATGAAGAAGGGAAATTGCAAATATAATTTTGAAATTTCCTGAAAAAATTATTAAACATAATAAACATACAATAAATGATAACCATGATCAAATGATAATTACGCGAGTTTCGCCATATTATTAAGTGGCGCCACGAATAAATTCCCTCGAAAATGTTGTACGTTAATTGTGAATTATAGAAACGATAATTTACAGCTGATTTGCGTTCGTTAAAATCAGACTATAATATATAAAGGTGGCGCGCGTAACGAATAGTCTGGTGCGGCCCAAAAAATCGACCCGCGCGAGATTGAATTACCGCGATAAATTAGCAACAAAAGCGAACAAATTGCTCGTTTACATTTGAAATAAAAATGAGCTTAAAGCGCAATTTAAACTTATTCTCGCCATATATCTTAGGCTTTTATATTACAGTTTCGAGGTATCTCCTGGAAAGCTTTAATGTAAAATAATTGCGATTTTGTTTGCCCTAGTATTACCACGAAGTGAAATTAACTGACGTACATTACTTTCGTTCCGCGGAGGTGGTGGCTTTCACATTTCGTTTCAGCCCTTCGAAATGTACCGGAATAAAGCTTGAGTTGAAATTGAACGCGAGGAATTAAAATGTAAGCCTCGAGGAAAATAACGCGATACAATAATTGGTGTAAATATGGAGTGCGTACGATCTACGCCGTTTCTGCGGCAATGGACGACCTTTCCTTAGCATGAGTCGATCACGTATTTTATTTGTGAGCAGTAAACATTTTACGACTTTATATCTTCGGTCCGTTTTTTTACGGTTATGTTGGAAGCGTTCTCTGAATATTAGAATATAATATACAGTCATCATTTGCAGTACGATAGCACAGTTTTTTTCTCAAAAGTACTCTCATGTGCGTTTTAGTGCCAACTTTGCAACGAAAAGTTATATTCTTCAAAGGATCAGTTTTTTTTAAACTAATAATCCAGTACAAACGTGGTGCCTTAAATTTCAAGGTGATGTTGGATTTAAAAAACATGGCATTTTAATCGTTGAATATTATATCAGATAATTTACCATAAAAGTGACAATTAATGTGGTATTATGCAAAGTTCTATACAAAAAAGAATCCAATCGGTTTAGAATCATCGAGTTATAAATTATTCATCCACCTCGTTATATCAATTTATATTGGCGAATACGTTTTATATCAAACTCCGTTTTAAGAGGAAATGATATTTACGACTCGAGAACGCTATAAATCTCCATTAATCAAATTAGGAACCCGAAGTTTACCTGGCTGATTATCCAAACTGAATTATTCTTTAACCGTGAATTTATGTGAGCGCCTATCGCAGTTATTCATATAAAGTTTTAGAGTGTTATCGTGATAAATTGTAAGTGAAGCGATAGAATGGCTACAGAATTGGACCCTGTTGAATTATCGATAAAGCGAAACGCAGAATGCTAACATACCGACTGCATACTTGCACAATGGTTACATTTCTGGAATTGTTTGCAAGATTTATTATTTTATCTGCGCCGGCCGCGGTCTTTATGTGCTATCTTCATTCTGTTTTAATTGCGTTTAAACGCTTTAATCCAAAATAATTATTTAAACGCGCACAGATCGTAATGCATTGCGCACACACTCGAACAATCGCTAAATTAATTGTGATGTTGATCGTGTCGGATGTTTGATGTTGCCGAACTACTGATTGCGTTATTCCACAAGTTACAACTCTCGTGCGGGAAAAAAAGAACGCACGTCCGCAGTAAACCAAGATATATTTATTCGGTTCACAACTTCAGGTCAGCTGTAACGAATGGGCTTTCTGATCTCGGAACAAAACCAGACTTTGCGTTCCCTGATTTATATTTTCAGCGAGCACTCTTAAGGAAGATACAAGAGATTTTAAAAGAAGTACTAACACAAAACACAACTCCTTTGTGCGTTTTTATTTCCGCACTTAACTCAATAATTTATTTGCGTTACCTTTGTTTGTTTTACGTCGTTCGCGAATTGCTATTTTAATTTACGTCGTCAAAACGGCAGCCAGTTAGATAACACGTCCTAGTTTTATGTACATTCATTATTGTAATGAATGGTTAATTTTAACACTCAATTTTTTTTTAGTGTCCACAACGATCTGTATGCATTAAATGGTTGAATCACACCATTGGAAACCTAAATGAAACGCAAACGGACCTAGGATCTTTGCCAATTTAAACAGAATGAAAATTAAAAGAATGTTACATACTTCACACTACAATGCAGATAAATCTTCAGCCGTAGCGACGGTTAAACTGTTCGAGGAAGCGATGCCGGATGATGGGCAGACAGATCGTATAAAGTATGCATCCGTATACGACCGGATCCGTCTGACTCGTCCTTCCTTATCGACACCCCTGAATAATTTATTTTGTTAAGTCAACAATGACCCCAACCCTCTGTTCCTCTTATATTATTTTCATCAACGTCATCATTAAATTTGCCTTTGTAAATTTCAGATTTTCAGTCTCCACATTATTTTAATCAATTCTTTTTAATATCATTTTTATCTTCTTCTATGAAAACATTACTGAAAAGTAATCGTCTTTAATTTAACCTAACTTTGGATAAAATTTATTGAACATTTAACACATTTGAAAATGGTTAAAATGTTTGTGAAATTTGCTGGGATTATATAGTCGACTGTAAATCTTAAAGACAAGAAGAGAAGACAAAAGGCTAGAAGATTAAGTTCTAATTCAGCGTTATTGGAGATAAGAAATAGGTTATGTATGTCACCAAAAGTGGGAAGAACCAAAGGTCTTCATAGTAGATAATGACGATAAATTCAGGTACTCAGATCTTTGTTGGAGTACCAGATTGAAGCAAAGGCAAAACTACGGAGGGATTATGTCTACTGCACAAGGTTTAGCTGGCAAGCATTCAGTGATGAGAACTTACATCTCTTCTAAGTAACAATAAGTTCGAAACTCTTACCCCACTACTCACATTCCGTTGCCTCTCTGGGCTGCCATGTGTTATATACGAGACGCGTTAAATGTCAAACTGTTCAAGCGAATGATGAGATAATATCTGGGCTAGCAGAATTCATAGCTTTATTTATAAAGAAGGTGTTGAAAAGTTGCTTTCAAGATCGACATTTGTTGGATTTTTGTAGAAAATAACCATAGCGATACTTGCATTTTACTTATTTACGTTGCACAAGTAACAAGGTAGAAAATCGATAAACCCGGATATTTTGGCTATATTACATGTCTTTTTTTAAATAACTTAAACAGGACAATTTTTCTTTAATTAGAAACGCATTGGCGCAGTCGTTTTAATTTGCGCCGACGGATTATTGTTATATTGTATATTGTATGCAAATAAAATGTGCGCATCTCCTTAATTTATAAAATGTCGACTCGACGAGGCTGTCGTTGTTTATTATGACTCGTACGGTTCAACGCGAAATGTGTACCTTGGCCCAACTTTACAAGCTTCCGTCATTATTTTCATGACTAATTCCTGATATTTTGATGTAATAACCGTGACGAATTTACGGTCGTATCATAACAAATAATTGTTTTAAAAAATGTAGGTGGAAAGAGGAGAGGAAGTCGAAAATCCAGAAAATTGGTCTGAACAGGCAGAAGAGCATTAAATGATCCAAAGTCGAATCTAAACCTAAACATAAACCTCAGTCGATCGATTAAAAAAATCCATCCCTGACTAATCCAAATCAAACTACACCAAAAATAGTCGAAAAACAAAGAAAAGTTTCTAATTCTCCTTGTATGCTTCTTTCTGATTTTCTCCGAAATCCATCCATGCATTCTGTTTTCCTTTTTTCACTAAACAGTTGACTCGTCTTCTTTTATTTTCAGATATTTCATAATCTGCTTGGGTTGGGTTGGGTTGGGTTGAGTTGAGTTGGGTTTTTGAGCATATTTCATTCATTTTCGCATTCCTTCCTCTATTTCTTTCTTCTGTCGTGTTTCTCCAAACTCCTGTTTGGCACTTGTTCTTAACTCTAATGTATCTCCATATTTCTTTTCTCCTAGTAACCACTCAGTTTCACTTTCAACCTAACCCATTTCACCAATTGGCAAATTTTCCCCTTCATTATTCTTCCTCGCCAAAATCTGTTCCTCCAAATCTCGGCTTCTATTTATCCATCCTTTTTCTTTATTTCTCATTCGTGCATTTCGTTCATTTTCTCCTCATTACCTCATCGAAACCTAGCTAATATTTCCCCTTTGTTGCCTGCTCGCCCGTCAAATCTTCTAACTTTCCATTCATACTATATCATTTCGTCTATTCTTTGTATTTCGTTCGAATCGTCACATCTCTTAATTTATAAGATTTTTTGCTTTGCCCTTTCTTTTACGCCCCTCTGATCTTCCCTCTCTTCCTTCTGTCCACTTCATTATTATTACAAAAATTGGTCGCTTCCAATCTCTGGCCGTCTTCTAACTTTTATATCTTTTATCTTACCCTTCCACTCCTTGCCTACAAGGATGTAAGGCAATCACCGATTTCTCATTGCGACTCTGCGTTACAGTGTAAAGGGTGGACATATGGGAAACATTTGGTCTATGGTAGTGATACGTGAAAACGACTTATGTTTTATGGGCCAACTTTTCGAGGTCACATGAAGGGTAGAAACAAACATTTAATTTTTTCCAACTATTTTTGAGTTACAGCTAAAAATCGAAAGTTGTACGATTTTAACAAACCTCCATAACTTGTTTATTTACAATAATATTTATAAATGGTATTAAGATTTTTTACAGATATTTTTATATAAGTTTGAGTGACGTAATCATTTTTTTTTGGGATCTCGTTCTTTTCTTTTTTCTAAACGAAAACAATAGTTATTTTTTCAATGTGCATTCATATATACTTTGCTGAACTTATTTTGAAAAATAAGTGAGTTACTGAAGATTTTCTGAATTTGTTATGATTTACAAAAGGAGGGTGTCATGCATTGGTAATTATTTATTGACATCTGGCGTATATGTTTGCAGTATACACTGCAAACAATTTGATATATCTTTGGTACTGTTTTTTACTACTTGATTTTTTTCTAGTGTATTAGACTTGTGTTTTCATTAATATGAATTATATTGCGTATTATCTTCCACTCTCTACGAATGTGTGTATTATTACTTAATCGCCATCAAAGTTATCGCATACGCGATCTATTGTGCGAGTTTTTTTTCACATCCCCGGACTTGTGTTAAAAATTTTCTTAATCAGGTTATTCTATTCTGTCTTTTTGAGACTTCATTTAGCTTGTCCTGAATATTGTAAATTCTCTCAATGTTCATGTTTATTCTTCGTCATTGCATTCCTTCTTTGTTGTTCTGCTCCATTTTTTGTTAATTGGGCAATTACATAGATCTGCTTTGACCGAGTAACTCTGTACTGTCAAGACTGGTAATTAGTGTGCAGCCGTCGGGACGGCATTGCATATCAGCATGAATGTGGTTGTGTTGACGTTTAGTTGACGTTCAGACACTCACAGAAACTATTTGTCACTCAATGACTTGATACATCTTCATTGAAGGTATCTTTGGTGGTCTGAAGGGCCCAAGTCCGTCACCAACTATTACGTTCACTGAAATTTAACAACTACAATTAACTACAAGTCTCAACAGTACCGACTTAGTCGGTGAAAGCAGACCTCCGTAATTGCATAACCGCATGAAAGTGGGCGCATTCACGAATATATGGCGTTAATACCCACAGTTTTTGTAATTCCTGATGTATTCAAAAATATTTTACTTTCTTTTTTATCTTACGGACACCTTTGTCTTCACTCATCCCCTACTTTTATACTTGTGCAGTTTTCCTTAATTTATTTCATGAATTAATATTTATCTTCCTGACATATCATATCTAATCTAATAATATCAATGAAGCATTTTAATTCATGGCGATGTTGTGTACGTGAGCCTGTCAAGTTTATTGTTAATACAATTTATGTAAATGAATTGGCAAATATCATTAATATATTAAATAGCAACAAATTCGATTTTTATTATAAAACTCTGTGGGGTATATTCGTCGCTCTTCATTATAAATGTAAATAAATGCGTTTGAATTAACATATAAATTATATAAACCTAATATGAAAATGAATTATATGGCATGCAGTAGCGAGCAAAATCCAAGAGACATTGGCCAAAGAATGAATAATGTGCGGAAGGCGGTCAAGAGGGCACAGCACGGAAAGGGTGACATAAATCCACTAATTGACCTCTGGCCGCAGCTGCTTCGACCACAAGTATGGCTATCCACCAACCTGTAACCTTATGCGCATATCTCACACACAAACCGCACCGCGATATATCACTGTTATTCCATTATACCTAGACATTTTAATTAATGTTTTACACATTACCGATTGATAATAGCACAAAAACCTTGCCCCCCGGTAACAGGTACAATTTATATCACAAAGCGACCTTTTATCGCCGCTATTACCCTTGCATTTAATTACGCAGTATTTATTACTTTCGAAAAGAAAACACTAAGTTATTTATCGCCTGAATTACTTTTATCATCCAACCGAACAAATATTTGACGGCACGTATGGTATATACGCGGATAGGATCTCTCGCGCGATTTATTGTTGTTGTGACAAGGCCTCGCAATATTAACCGCGTTAATTCATATCTTTATTAGACTTTTGCTGAGACGCGAACGCTATTTCATTTTTTCAAGCAGCCGCGGGAGATTTATGTCCCGTCGGCTGAACCGCATGCGTATTTATTACGGCCTTTAAATCATCCCCTGTATCTCCTAAATTTATCTAGACACGTATTAATTAGTTAATACCCGGGCGATGCCGCTTTGATTAAATTTACGAGCACTTAAAATTTAAAATATACACGATTGTTACGTGTCTTAGTAGACAATTCCATCTTGGCTTCCGTTTTAAGTAAGAGGGACACTTTGGAAATATAGTGTTATTAAAAGTGGGTGATTTTAATTTTGAAGACTGACAGGATGCCAAGTGTTATAAATCGATGCTTTAAGTAATAATATTTAAATCACTTAGTTGATATTTTTTGCGCAAGCTTGGTTGCCTCGTATGGAACTCATGACATATATTTTCACCGGGTACCAAATAATCCTTGTGCAGGACTAATACGTGATAGTATATAATACCATGGTATTGGTTTCTTATATTTTAAGGCAAAGTCAAATGGAGCAAGGTTCCAAGATTCGAAACGTCAGTAAAACATTTTTGTATTCATGGACCGTTTTGTTCAAATGTAATATTATTAAGTAACAGCTAATTATATGCATTTGGGAAAGACAATTAATAACGAATAATATATGCAATTGGTGTAATAATATCAGGGCAATTAACAATAAATTCTGCACTAAATATGTCATAATTTCGTACAAATTTAGTTTTCCTAAAATTACATTGACATATTTCGCTTACTAAATCACCGTTTTATTTCAATTAAACGTAACGGATATTATAGTCGATGTGTTATGTGGTTACATTTAATTCAGCTAATGCCATGTTGCATAATGATGGCGCATCTATTGTGAATGCAGATAGCGCACAATTACCAATAAACAAAATCTGTTTTACCGTAAAACACACAGAGCTTCAGAGCTTTTATTAAGAGTGGTGAATATATATATATATATATATATCAAAAATTTTAAATGAGTATGTAATAAGTTTGGCTAAATTTAAGTGGATATGTGATCACATATGTGCCGTATATTAGCATAGTACAGGGGCTGTATTGTTGGAGAATAATAACTGCAGCACTACGTAAGTTATATAATATGTGCACAATGGTATAGTAATTTTTTTATATTATATTTACGTGTAAATTTAAATAGGGTGCCTTAAACAATTTTTATTTGGTTTTTGGGGAAAATTCATTCTTCAAGTGTGAGTGCACAGCCACCAATCAATTACCAACATAAAACATGAAGAATAGAATTAATTACCACATGACTGTCACTAGTGGAGGACTACACTGTCAAAATACCAACTGCCAACACAAAACCATAATGTAGCAAATTTTAAAAATGATGTAAGACATAATAACAAACCGTGCCCAAATATAACAGATACATCTAATGTAATAAATTGCCAAATGTGTTAAATGGTCGATAATACTGCATATAAATTTAGTTAAATTAATATTAATAATAATAATATAATAATAATAGTTATCGTGAAACTACTGGATTTCTAAATCAAACAAAGCAGACTTCACGTTTCATGAAAATTATGCATACGAAAACTTAGAAAGGAAATCATAAGTGGAATTTACGTAAAAATGATTTATTAAAAAAAATATTTCTCTTGTTGCTCAATTAAAAATCAAACTCAATGATCCAAGAACGCAATCCAAACACTAAAATTCAACAGCCGGTCACAACATCAGTGAGATAATTTATTCGATTCAAATGAAACGTGATTACCGTCTCGTTACCATACGTGCGACGTAAGAAAGGAAAATCGATAGGGAAGCCTATCAGTTCGCGAAGAACGAGGTAGCTTCGTTAAATCGATGAAATCGTAAGACTGCAGCGGCCAGCTCAAAATTTAGCAATTACTCTAATGGAGGAGGCCTACGGTTACGTTTTAACCTTGCGTCTTCCAAGAATTTGTTCATTTATACGTGGAGCTCTAATGTTTGCTTTAGCGAGCTGCAAACAGATACCGTTCCCCTTTTGAAAAACATTTTCCATTTAATGTTATTGTATTTCCGACGTAAATATCCGCATATGAAGCGACTTCGTTCGTGCTTTTAAAATCTTAAAAATAAACAACAAAAACCAACTTGTGAACACTCGTCTGCGACGAATGAAATTGAAATTTTGTAAACGTGGAAATTTCTGTACCGATTTCACAATCAACTAACGGTACTGACTAAATTATATTAATGCAAAATAATTTATCCATATTGCTTCATTATAAGCAAACAAGGACAATAAATTCATTATTTCTGCAAATATTTCTTCTAGAAATGGAACAGGACTATAACAATAGGATTGGTTATTAAATACCACAGAATTCCTTGTAAACCGTTTGTTTATCTGATCGTAAATCCTCGTTGCATACTCGTACATTATTATCTTTCGAAAATAAAATTAAACTATCTGCATCTGCATAAGTAATAGGATTATTCCTCGATGATTACTAGATGCTTACCATGCTAGAATACATCAAATGTGTAAAATTGTTCGGTACGTGCACAAAATAAAAATAATCTACGCGAAAAGTTTTACAATCACACCTATTAAATCTTCGTGTATGTGGAAATTATTTCGTACGTGCCGTGAGAACCTTTGTCACAATACAAATACACGTTCAAAATGCGTTTAATATAACGGGTCTCGTTTACACTTAAAATGGCCACTGATAAAACTTATTTCGTTATAAATAATACTATGCTCGTTGATTTTATAAATTTATTGGGGTTTTAATAAAAATAAAATAAAAATTACGTTCAACGCCGACAATGGCCAAATCCAACACCGACGAATTTAAAATTTAAAAGGTGGAAAACTATGGATAATCATTGATGACAAAGATTTTATATTAGCTCTAAGTTTTGAGAAAGGTTTAAAATTTTCAATTACACAAATACTAGCGCCATTAAGATTTTGATCAAACAAATCCGTAGAAAATCTATATTTTTGGGTACTAAAACTTGAAATATTCAATTGATATAATTAGAACCCAAGAAAGAGAACTAAACTATGCGTCATCGTTTTGAAGAAGAATAAACATATATTACAAAAATAAGAATGACTTGACATTGTATGCATTGGTGGCATTTGTAAAATAAATATCAAATTTCTTTTAGATACGACGTTGAATTTTACCATTTTGTTACGTTTTACGATTCTAATTTGAGTAAATTGCTCAATTAACCATCGGTTCTAATTATTTCTGCTATTGCAATTTTATTGAATTGCATAATTTTACCATACATTTTTGTTTTTCTTTCAGCACATACCTAGGTTTTCGATTCCTGAAATGTTTTATCATTGTTTTTCTCGTCTCCATTGTTCTTTTAGTTCACCTTAATATGCATTTTAATTTTCCCATAATTTTCTAGGTTTACTTGTATTTATTTATTTAATTTCTGTTGTTACTTTTGGGTTATTTTTATATAACACATGTATTTGTGTTTTTCGTAAATTTCTTTTGATCATTTTGTTTTCTCTTAGTTATAATAGTTTCACTTTCGTGGCTTCGTTTTGACTTTTTTCTTCATACGATGCACATATTCATTTTATGTTTAAATCGCACTGGAACATAGACAAACAATTAAATATTTGTTGATGAATTTTATCCAGAACTGACGACTGTTTTAGTTTAGTCGGCAATAAATAATAAGTCGAACTTTCGAATTCAGGATCCGTTGGCTGATAGGCTATTGATTCCCTGTTTGAAAGTTGGTTTCAATCAACGAAGTGAGAAGTGTCGCACAAAATTGGTGTCACTCGAAGTTTGGGTAAATGCTTCATAGAATCTTCATCTACCCATGTTATAAAAATACTACTAGGAGGGAAGAAAATGGATTGATTTAATGGCGAATGGAGAGAGCGTCTGAAGAGAGATAATGGGATAATAGCAAGAAACGTTTAAAGAAATAAGAAACATTGCAAAGCAACCCTGTAGAGATCCGAATAGAAACTATTAATATAACAAAAAGGCTGGAAGATGAGGACGAAAATGAAAGTATTAAGGAGAACGACCAGACGATAAATATTGCACGAAAAAAGTAGGTTACGTAAGGGATACACGAGGCAAATAAGAAGTTTCTGGAAAATGCTTCGAGCTATTTAACAAAAGATAACATATCAACGATTGGGAGACGATGGTTGGACAATCAGGATCAAGGATTAAGTATTATCGCAAGTAATAAAGTTATAAGAAAGCTGAAAAGTAATAAAAGTCTAGGTGAAAAATATACTTCTGCTAAGATTTGCAATAAGAAATAAGGAGAAGTACTAAGGATAGAGACCAGAAGATAGGATAGTGCAACTTATTTTTCCAATATCATATCTTCTGGTTTCTCTCCTTAGTACTGTGCTTCTCATTATTCTTTATTTAAAATGTTAGCAGATCTATCACCGCCTATGCTTTTATTACCAAAATTTTAAATGAAGAGGAGATTCTATCAAAGAATGCATAATGAATAAGAGAAAAGACGCAAGAAGGATGGGAGTCGGCAGTAGTATATGAAATAGTAGTTGCAAGAGAAGGAATAAAAGGCAAAGCGAAACTACCAAGCTAAAGTACTGCAATTGTTGATTTTCTTGTTCAACGTCACTGGCCCGTCTTGCTCTTGCACCTGCCCGTTTTATCGATTAATTCGTTGTTATCCAAACTGACATCAAGCGTAAAATAATTTCCCAACGAACTCACATTATTTAATTGTGATGGAAATGTCGACAATTTATGGATTAAGCGATTTTCCAACTACAACAAATTATAACGACGGAAATTAACGTTAAAAGTTAATTTTCCATCCACGTAAATGTCGAGGTTGGTGATGAAACCAGTTGGCTCATAAGTTGAATATTGCAGACTGAGAATATCATAAAATCCCACGCGGAGCAACTTTACTAGGAAATAAATGGCTAGTTAAAGATTTAATTGAATATAATTTCAATTAAACCGTTGCATTATAAAACAATCATCGGTGTCAAGGTCGCTAAAAATGCGATCGCGTTGTGTTTACACCAATAATATAGAACCATATTTTCCAAAACTAACCAAATTGGGTTAAGCGTTGAAAAAAAATTAATTACTCGACCTAAGACGTTGTGTTCAAACTTACAGAACATTTAAATTAGTCGATCGATCGAAGACGTTTTGCCCAAACTCCCAGAAAAATTGTAACGTTGTCATAAGTACTTAGGTTGGCTTTATGTTTACACGAAGAGAAGACGACCGTACTTTACAAAACCAACCCAATTGCGTTAAGCGTCGATTTCTGAAAAACAAAATTAATTACTCGACCCATGACGTTTTGTTCGTACGTACAGAAAAGTTGTAATGTCGTCTTAAATATTGTTGGGTTCGCATTATTGCCATAATCACTGTTAGATTGGCTTTGTGTTTATACGAACAAAACAAAAGCATATTTTTGTAAACTAACCCAATTCAAGTTAAGCGTTAATTTCGGGAATTCGTGACTCATCGGATCGAGTATAGAACCATTTACAAACGCATTTTACATTGCATCAAAGAGTTGATTATTTTCAACAATATTTGTTGCAGTTGACGATTTACGTTTACGGAATTTCACCGCAGTTAAGGTTTTAATTGTTTTACGTTAGAGAATTGTAAAATTGTGTAAATTGCAGCATTGTCGTATCACTTCAATTTAAGTAAAGCTAACGGTTTGTGCTGTAATGTTATCGTTACAGTACAAAAAGAACTGGGAATCGTATATTACATATTGGATTTTGTACTAAATATTCACATTTAGATTTTGATTGCAAATTTCGGATATTTTTGACATTGCCCCACAACGGTGTTAATATATGCCAAGGAGTTGCAATACATTTTAAGCTTGAAAATTATATTATACGTAACAATTATAATAAACATAATCGCCACCAGTACGCAATTGTTCCTTATTTGACAAGCTCGTCGAATTGTAACAACAAAAAGTGAGCTATTTCAAGATTATCATTTAAAGTATTATTTTGATAACAATATAAAAAATACAGAAAAAATCATAAATATATCAAAGTTGCCGATTTTCACGGCACAACTAACTTAACATCAATAACTTGAAGAAACATTCAGTTATTTACTGGTACTGGTATTTATTGATACCACCATTACTTCGTAACGAAGAAATAATATTAATAAAAAAATATTTTATAATTTTAATAATAATTTAATAATTTTAATAATTTTTTTATAATTACGGTATCGTTCCTTCTGATATCCTTACGACCTCTCGACAAATTCACAATCATTAGCGCATTGTCAATTTCCCCGCACAAAATCGCGACTAATCGCGTTTTGCATAGCGGATTCCCAAACATCGTCGAAGCCAATCGGCTTGATTAACTCAACCGGATAAAAACAACGAATTAAAAAGCACGCCATAGAAACATCTTGAGGACTCCTAATGAAATCCATGACTCAACTGAAATCCGGAAAACAGAGAGCCTGATTAATTGCACGTTTACATCTCTGGAGATCCAGCGTGTTTGAAGCAGATTGTCTGCAGCTGATCGAAGGGAGCAAGTAATGATCATTTCCTTAATTACTAAGCTTATCGGGAGAGAATAATTTAATCAGATGTGCGGGACGCGGAATGTAAGTAATGTATCCCGACGAAAAATACTAAGTGATTAAATTAATGCGGTGAATTAGTTTACATTTCGAAGTTAGGTATCAATTAGGTCACTGCGTGTGATCTGTCGTGGCGATGAGGTGAAAGAAATTATATGGCTATTGTAATAAATGATTTATTATGACTAGTTTACGTCAGTGGAAAGCAATTAACTTCCACACTAAATTATTAACGGTATAAAGAATAGTGGAATAAAGTGCAGCGCTTAATAATTCATAGAACGATATGCTGCTACTTAGTGGGCTTTATCGACGGCATCGTTCATAAATGTCCTGAAATAGGAATGTCTCACCCAATCACGTAAGTTCATTTCGTAATTTATAGTTAACCTCATTTAGTTTGATGTGAATAGTTTAAATTGCATTTCTGGATTTATCATCAAATATGGATGGCCATATGGATATTCCGAGCTCGGAGGTTGGAAGCTTGTCCCCAGTTCGGCAGGTGGACTGATCGCAGTGGCATGTTGTTAGTTGTTGTTTTAGCTCGTTTGTCATCTGCATGTAATTCTTGAGTCGATGTTTGAATTAATAATAATAATAAAAAAATCATCAACGAGAAGAAAAACGCCACTAAGTAGAGCTTGCTTGCATAGATATGGCAAGAATTGAGAGGAACGATTTTCGTTGCGATATATTTACAGTGTTAAAAGAATGTTTTACACTTTAATTCACCTTCGATTCTATTCCAACAATAATCGATCGTTGAATCGATGTGAATACCATTATATGATAACGTCCCCGTAGAATGGGAAGCTACTTGTCGACATGCAATGAATTGTCGCTCCTGGGTAGACTTTGAAGTTAGTATAGTAACGATTCCACTTCCTCTGTGAGCAACTCGGAAGTAGGCCACCCGAATAAATGCATAAAAAAAAAACTCGACACTATAGTTGTCTGCACTTTTTATCGCAAAATTGCAAACTTCACTTAAACTAGGCATAATTATTAAACGCGACGGTAAATGCACGCGAAGCGACGAATAAATACGAAAATGCGATACCGCTTCGACGCGCTGCAATCGACCGTTTTATCTCGGTTATATTGCAAATCGATGGCGAGGAAATATTACACGTTTCATAATAGCATCCCATATAAAACGATCTGAAAATCAAAAGCGTATGGCATGGGCGCATTTGACGCTCCTCCGCTCGCTCGAAGCAAAGTTAAACCGCTTGGAAAATAATTCACGCCAGCAAATCGCGTATAAGAAAAGATTAACGATAATCCGAGAAAATGGCTTTCCTTGACAGTATTTTTTAGGGCTCACTTAATATCAACGTGCGCCTGCAACGCATTAACTATTAAAGGCAAAAGTTATTAGTGTACGGGCCGGCGTAATGAATATATAATGGACTTTATGAACAGCACTAACCTCGTTTGGAGGCAATATTAGGTGTATCAATCTCTAGGTGTACTCCCACAGGTCGCCACTATTTTAATTTGTTAAAACGTGGTGCGAAGCGCGCGCGAAACAAGCTCTAGGCTGGATTTTCAGGAAAAAATTGCTTCATAAATATCAAGGTAATTTTTGGTACTGTCATAATTTATACACGGATTGGAAAAGTTTCAGGGGCGAAGATCACACATATCTATTATACGTGATTTATGGTTAAATATGATTATGTATTGTCAATGCAGAGGTCTAGAGTATCAATATAGCGAGTCAATGTTTTCAGGTTCAAATCTCAGCGCGGGGCATTGTAATTTCATGTCAGAGAAAGATCATAATACGACTTTTAATTGGGCCCGATTGGGTACTCCGATAAACGTTTCTTACTTTTTCATTAATCTGTGCGACGGTCTTGGCCGTGAACCAAAGCACTCGACACTCGACCTGATGCTAACTCTAGCTATGATGATGTATCCAATGAGCAACAACTCTTATACTTAACCAAAATGCTTTAAATAAATTATTATTAATTCCATCTCGATATCGCAAATAATTCACGTTCCAACCACTATCCAAAAAATTTGACACGTTAGCTTCAGAAAATCAAGAATTCATCAAGTTCTCCGAGTTAACATATCATAAATAACGTTAATCATTTTATATCCACGTTATGCAAACGATTTTAAGAATTTAACTCATAGTTGAGAACCATGTTCAATCAACTATTATATATAACGTTCTGCTTTTCCTTCCCAATTTTTAGAAAGATTGACCGATATCTTCTTGTGTCTTCTCTTGATGTATGTGTTATTACAAAAAACTGTGATGCAGTCGTTAAGATTCAAGTTTTAATTTAATTTTATTGTCGTTACAACGAACTACGTACGAGGACTTTTTTTTGTTAATTACAAGAAACTACATGCTACCAACGATGAAGATAAAATACATACTCGCACCGAGTAATTATGCAAGCACGTGGCAGACAGCGCCATCTACATCGCATCGCCGAATAAAGTTCTGTCTGCAAATTCCACATTATAATTAATTTTATCTCTGTACAATTTCAAACTGACTGAACCGAGAGCAATAAATTTCCATTCTCGGATGAATTACAGGCGAAGATGTGGTTATTATCTTGTACACATTACGGCCCCCTGCTAAGTGCTACAATTGTTCTATTATTCCGGGGACAATAAATAAACACTTTTCGCGGTCGCGCCGTGTCGGTTTGTTCAACTCGTAAGTTTTACCTCGCATTCCGCGCTCAGATATCATTATTAGGGTAGGAATTCGCCAAATTGCTATTCAGTTAGCGCCAGAAGTCTCGCCCAAACGCTTCCGCCAGATTCTCTTTATGCATTACTTTAAATTAAAATGATTTGTTCGGATTCCGGGATGCGCTCAATTGTGTTAGACGGCGGCGCTTCCTTTCTTATATTGTTCTTGTTTAAACTGCGTATAAATGTTTCTCATTTAGTAATCAATTACTGCTGCGGGGATTTCTCCGTCTCCATTCGTTCCTAATTTTATTTGTAGCACATTCGTCTTAATTCTGTCGTTGCATGCTTTTAACTTATTCATTTGCAAGTAAAGACGGTTGTTACGATCTGTTTATTGACAATTCCAATGATTTTCTACTAATCAATACCTGGCAGTAATGGCGGATTACATAGATGCAAATTAAGCGTAATTTTATGTTTAATGTCCCGAAAGAGGGAGTGGTTATTTGTATAGATTGCTGATTACCAATTTAGTTTGTGGAGCACCCACGTTTCTTTTCAACGGTTTTCTGCGATCGGTGGTTCGGTACGCAGCGCTATTGTCTACGTTACACCTAGTTTCGTGTAGTGATCGCAACAATACTCATTCGTTGAGTTATTTAGACCTTCTCGCGTTCAAATGGTTACTGGGTGTTACATTATCAAGTTTTTGCACAGTTTGTTATAACATTACTGCATAACGCAGAAAAAGGTGAAACATCTGTACAACATTACAAGCTGTTTTATTTTGGCAAATCCAGTCTTCTTTTTAATCTGTTGCAGGAATATCGCAAGTATTATAAATATTTAATAAATTATTTTACTTTTAAAAATATTACTTCGCGAACATAATGGTAACAATTACGTGACTATTCAGGAATTATTAACTTATTAGAGCTTTCCGGTTCAATTAAATAACCAAACGGCCTCATATGATTTTTTGAAGTTCCAAGACAAATCGATATCGTCCAAAGATCCAGGTGCCTTCTTATTGCAGAACTGTTTAATTAATGTTAATTGTGCCTTTTAATGCAACGTTTTCCCATCACTGCAGTACAGCAAGAAAGCGCACACCCCAAATCAACCCATCATAAATATCATCAATAGGTGTCTATTTAGTATTATGTATTAATTTTATGTTTGTTTTTATACCACGAATTACTTCGAAGTATCGTTGACGTTTATGCAATATGAGAGATTGAGACCGACGAGACGCTCATTATTTTCAGGTTTCACGGAATCAACCAAGCCAGACACAACGTTGTTTAAAAAGTGCATCCGTAATAACGTTCAGAATTTATATAAGCTTGGTTTACAGTGCCATGTTTATGAAACTGATTACCGATTACCCCACGTACAATAATATATTACAAATGCTTCGCAATATTAATGTCCTCGTTGTCCTTACTATAATTGAATATTCATAATACATTGAAAAAAATGTTGCTCTTATTTTAGTTAATTTGGTATAACTCCAAATATGTTAAATGTCGTAAACATCTTTTACACTTTATGAGGTAGTGAAGATTTTAATGCATTGCACTACCATAGTTCATTTTCGATCTTTCTTTCGATCCAAAATTGGAACCATCCCAGTAGACAGTTATGTGCTGTTGTTAACTGTTCTTAGAATACACATCTACTTATAACCAAGAAAAAACCGATGCTGTAAATACGAATACTGAATTAGTTATATAAGTACATAAATAAGTGCTCTCAATATGGAAGACTCCGCTACCCTTGACGCTCGTTAAAAGAGAGTTATCGGAGTCTGATACGAGGATTAACAATGCAGAGTAATCCACGTCAATAACATCACTTATAACAAACAACGACAAGAGCAATATATTACTTTCTTTTCTAACTGCACCATCTAAATTAACATTTTTGGGCACTATTTACTGTTTATTTTTATCCGAATTTATCAATGGAATGACCAGCGCTGGCAAAATTACTAGACCTACATTTGGCCAGCACATAATACCATAAAACGACGTATTTAAGGGGACGCAACTATTTGCCATTACGTCGTACCGACCATAAAACGTGTCGACTTCGCAACTGCTCCCAGTAGCACAATTTTTATAATTTTTAGTTGGACGTCTCCGTTGGTTCTTAAATAAGAACGAAATCGCCGGTACAGTGTGGAAAAAAAAACATCATAGACATCCATTAATTTGTCAAGTATCAATGATAAAGTATTTATAATATGAGTATGTTGTAGGTTGAAAACGAGCAGTTATTGTTATTTTTTTTTTGAAATACCGTCCAGCTATAATATGGAATGTTGAAAAATTCTGTAAACGCTTTGTGCGATGAATTTCATGAGCGTTTTGTAAAATTTATTAAAACCATGTTTTGCAAAAGTCAGCAACGCACCTTTTTAGATTCACGAGTTACTATTTTATTCGCATTGGATTATATCGAATGGAAAATAATGGAGCACAAGCTAAGAAGAGATAGAATAACAGTACATTTAGTCAATTCAAAGACAATATGAACCCGTAACTGTTTCTGAGTGTGTCTCGGTTTGTCTTTCGCCATACGTATCGTACTTAATTTTGTGTCAAAATTGATTTTGTTTAAACCCAAGTCTAATGTGTGAGAAGAAACAACAGAATATTTAGATCCGGACATGTCAAGGATTTATTCGAAATTCGTATGGAATTTGTAGAGATGCAAGAGGTAGCAATTATACATAAACTCTCTAGAGACAGAGCAGAGAGTCCAGAAAGACCAAAGAAAGAATATATGTAGTCATATAATTTAAAATAAAAAATATATTGCTCTTACAGGTCGTGACAATTCCAAAGTAATTTGTGAAGTAAGAGTCATGGTGGTTCAATTAAAATCGTTTGATTTACGGACAGTAAATTACTATAAAAGGTAAATGGGGTTCAATTTAATGAATTTATATAAATTACATGCATCATATATCGATATATGTATCTTACAACGTATTTAGTCCTACTGAGCTTCCCAGGCCATGTTAGCCCAGCTTTGTATATTTCAATTTTTGAGATTTACGCATCGAAGTGTATAAGCTTGTTTGAAAGGTAGATTATAAAATTCTTAAAATGGTTTGAAGGAATAAAATAACTTAATATCGGTGGGAACAAGAGCGTAAAATTTAAACTATTATGAAATTAACGATCCTCAAAATTTGTTACATGGTCAAAATAAATTGGAGTCCTTTGTCGATCAAAGCCATCCATTCCAATACATTACATTTTTGACAACGAAATTTGAAGACAAATAATCCCCATGATCACCAATTCTATTTTTACAACCCAACCCAACCCAACCCAAGGTCCCCCAGTTAGGTCCAGGTTAGATGCACGACGACTTTCTTAGGAACTATTCTCTATTTTGAACAACTCAGTGATATTATAAAACGAATGTATTCTGTGGCACAACCGGCACAACCCCCAAAAACACATTATCTGATAACATAGAAAATATTACTAATACGTTAGTTTAACCACATCATATCAATAATAACACCACTTACCCGTCGAAACGCGCATAAATTTACATTAAGTGGGATTTATGAATGTATCTGGATCAACGCACACACGTGAATTTACCGTTCCAATTTATAAATTTCCAACACATGCAAATAATACGAACCGTTATCTAATAAATTCAATGCGAACCCGAAAACTTCACTACACCAGCAAAACGGGAATGAGATATCGCACGGATCGCCGGTAATCAAATTTATTTTTCCGTCGTGTAACGTTCACACATTTCAGCAGAATTACATTTTACCTAAGTAAATTGTAATAGTCGAGTGAAAGGATATCGTGAGTTGAAAATTGAATTTTGAGGTCCCTGCTGCAAGACCCCATGGGAAATAAACGAAGTAGGAAAATCTTGATGGAAATAAAGCAAATTAAGATTTAAATGAAAACAGTTTGGGCGACGCCGCGGTGAGAATTAAAAGGGCGCAATTGGAAACAATTTGCATACTTTTTTTTTTATTAAACAATAATCGATGGAAAATTCGCGGGGATTTAAAGATACGGAATTAATTTATGTGGGACGCAAAAAATATATACGTGTACGGAGAACAATTTCGAAAAAGCTACGGGAAATAACAATAACGTCCTGCCATATTGTATCGCGAATGTCGAGTACAATGAAATGCACGTCGTGTAATCAAACGAATTTTGGCAAGGACTTGTTTATACGGTCGTGAATGAGTCGAGGCTTTTGTTAATTTGCTATGTTTGTCGTATTGATTTTGATGTTATGTATGGTGGGTATTAGTACGTAAAACACGTCGAACATTTTTAAAGTTGATTTCAACGAAAATGATCCAAAGTGATCCAAGAACGATATAGCAATCTCGTAATCGAATTAATCACGAAAAACATTTCGACCCACAATTGATCTATACAAACATTTTTTAAGCCGCAAATACAGTGGTAAATAATTTATAATTGCAATTCATGCACGACACTGGTGCGCACAAATTTAATTTAGTTACGCTTTTAAAAAAGACATCGCGTTTGTCAATAAAAACGCAATGAAAACTTCAAATGTGAAGTAATGCGAAAGCCAACCGTAAAAAAATATCAAATAAACTGATCGCAATATCCTGCATTTGACCGAACGCAGATGTAAATACACAAGGTAGCCCTCGTATCTGACAAATAACGGACAAATGGAAAATAAAACATGCAGCCGAAACAAATTACAGCGGCGCGACTTTCGCGTATCTCTATTTGTTACACATGATGTTGGACGTTTTTACGGATATTTATAATGGTCGCGATAATGTTCTGATACCCGTTCGGGGTTATTTATTGCCGATGTCCGGCCTTTCAATGTTTACGTGATGGCTCAATAATATTTTTTTAGCGCGGCGTATGCGGTGAAATGCGCCCATTACATGCGCCCGTTTGCCGCTGAACGAATTTTAATTTAATTACAGATAAAGCGGCCGTTTGAAAAATATTACAAGGTAATGAATGACGGGGTATGAAAAATGTTTACGTACTAATTAGTTTTATTTAATTGTGTGGCTCTAGGCAAACAAATCATCGTCATTATCTTGCGCATTTTGTTATTACGTTCGTCGGGTTTATTTCCCGTCTGTATGCCACATTTACACATTCGAATTAAAAACAAAAACTCGTTTCATTCCGGTCACGTACGAACATGTGTTTCTATTTATGCGTCATTCAATGATGTTTTTATATTTTTGTAGATTTTGCGATCTCTGACCCTCTGTATTTACAACATAATACATTTATCATAAAATTTCAAAATCTGTAACTCGGCTTAAAATTATTCAATGGTCCACCACTCGCTCCTGCCCAGCAGTCGTACTATTAGATCGTCTAAGTTATTAAGGCATTATTATTACATCACTAGACATTACATCCATCAAAATCAACAGCGTCATTTTTGTAAACATTTTGAGACTATACCACAAATATTTCTACTGAGAAGAACCAGCTACGATCATCTAAATTCGATTTGAGTGAAAACTAGTAATGAAGATGATGCTCAATTATAACATCTGGTTCCAGCTGTAACCAGAAGGAAGTTCAATATAAAATAATACTAATGAAATACATCGGAAGATCCGGACGAATCCGGTAAAACACCAGGAACGTCTTCAACCAATCGTGTACGCAAATAAAAGTGAAAATCTATACCCAAATAGCTCATAATAATGAAGAATAAATGACAATCAGATTTTTGTGACAGTTGATACCAGATTTAGCAAAACAATTTTGTTACCTTGCTTTTCAGAATCTTATTTTACTATGAAAATAAAACTACCAATGACATTAAATGAATTTCTCATTTAGTATAAAATAAATGTTAATTCAAACTGGAATCGCAAAAAATATATAAATGTATTTGGTATGGTGGGGCCATATTTATTGCGAGTTATAAAATCTTTGATATAAAAAATATATTTAATCAAAATAAAAATATTTTAATACATAGATCACATACATAATATTATTTATTTGAGACAGGACAAGACTGGCAGACAAGTTAGGTGCTTGACAAAATTATGTGATTGTTAAATATGCAGAAAAACTATATTTGTGTGGAGTAAATTACGATCCATAAAAATTAAGTATTCCGATATCGAATGATCGTTTATTTTTATTTCTGATAGTCCATTTTAACTCTTTAGAAATATTTGAGATTATAGTCTACTTGTCAGACATCACATGTCCATTCGGTTAACTATTTTTGTTATGAATCGAACCAGCAAGGAGGCGTATGGTCAGTATGCACGAACATTATTTACTGATCTCTCCAAACAGGGGATACTATGGCATCGAATCATAATGAATTTTTCTCCGTTCTTATTGGTTCGCACCAATTCAAGTTCTTTTCACAATGACTTTATTGCATTCAATATACGGGAAATGAACGTTGCTTCATAAAAATAGCAAACCAACCCAACCTTGGAAAACAAAAATTACAAAAGTTACATTTTTTTGCAAAGAAATCATCCAAAAGCTTCTTTAAATATGGACTTATAAATATTTGTACCGAATAATAAAACTTTAAATACATATACTGTGTACTCCCCCTATGCACCGATTTTTTTTGTACACCCTCGTTCCATACTTTTATTTCCGATGAATATTTGTAAAATATTGCCGTTGCTTGTATACATTTTGTTTATGTAGCCTAAATTTGCTCTAAAACTATCAAATGATACATTGTTGACGTTATAATAAATGGCAATCTAAATTTGTATTTCCAAACAATTTCAAGAAGTTCAAATAATAATAGTGAAATGTTTGAAATGCAAGATTGCACAGATTTCTCATATCCTTTTGTTGAAGTATGCTGTTTTCGATTTGAGTTTAGAACTTATTTGGCGTGCCATAAGGATCAGTACTGGTTCCATTGCTGTTTAACTTATAACAAAATCGTTGACATCGTCGATATCCAAAATTTACTCTTTGCTAACGTTTTCCACATAAAAGGTACTGCAGATTATTTCTGGTTTCAGTTCAATTTAGATGAAGATGGTACTGCAAATTATTTCTGGCTACAGCAAAATTTAGATGAAGTCGGTACATAGTTTGTGTCAATTGAACTACCACTTTGCAAAATGTAATATGTCATTATTTATTAAAGTTTCTGATGATTTTTTTATTCTATTGAGGGTTGTTTCAACGTGACGTCAGCAATTAATTAGATAGAGAGGCTAGATTCTCAAATAATAATCCATAATCAAGTCTATCACATGCTATGGGGAAATCTGTCTCATCTTGCACCTCATCATAAATTGCTTTAGCAATGTATTGTGTTGGACAAAAACGACCAGGCACTGTAGAATTTGGTTTGCCCGGCAAATATTTGGTCCATTTTCGTTTTTATTTCTCTCGATTTATTTATCGTTTGTTGTTCATTTTAATTTAAATGTGGTTCGTTGTAATGGTCTTCTATTTAACACATTTGTTCGTTCTAAAATATTGTGAGTTCCTATCCCAACCCAACCCAACTCAATCCAACCCAACCTAAACCAATCCAACCTACCTTGCTTCACCCATTCTGTTCTTTGTTTAGAGATTTCTGGGGGTATTTATTTTACGTCAATTATACGGTTATTATTATAGTGATATATTTTTTGTGTTTATGCTTCATTCCATGTTCTGTAGAATCATTGAAATAAACTAAAATAAGGTTTCAATGTTTTCCTACAATGAATTCTGAAGTAGTTTCTAATCACTGTCGGTCGTGGACGCAAAACCATGAGCACACTTGTAATTGGGTTGGTGAATGCCACATTATGAGCAATATATATATAAAAAAAAATCATTAATAATGTACGCGTTTCATTTATTGCTAATTTAATTTTTCAAAGCAACGAGTAATTCGTTAAATACATTGTTGATTTTTGCCCGTGTGGACTACATTTCAAATATATTCACACATTTCAATATCTCTCAATGGGATACATCCAAAACAGCTCGTGTATATCCGCTAGGTTAATCAAGCGAAGAGCATTTGTTTAAGAAGTAAAGTTAAACGAATAGACCCGACACCACCGATATAGATAAATGTGTACCTGCGACGTCAATATTTAAGACCATTATTAAGATTTGCATTTAACACTTTGCCGATTTCAACTGAACGTTTCCTAATGAAATTCCCGTACCATTGTTGATAAAATACAAAATGGAGTAAAACGGAAAGTGCTTTTGTACAATTTCATTAAAATAATGAACGTAGTCATTATTTTTTGAACTTAATTGTTACTGAAATTGTTACTAAAGTTTCTTCGTTCAACTTCTTCTGTTTCGAGAGTTTGCGTGTAAATTTTAAAACTTTTACCACATGTATTTTTATGGATTAATCAACCAAAATCTTACTTCCATCTAAATCAACTGTATGTTGACGTCAAATCTGTTTTCCGGATTATTATTTACGCGCAGGAAAATTGAATTTTCCGGACTGTACTGTAAAGACTTTAGAAGAGGCAAAATACTATGTAACTATAGTTGTCAAGAAAATTGACAAACTTGATTTTTGTGGAATTTTAAAAACAATTTCCAAAATTTGTAAATTTCGTCATTTTTACGATTTTCCCACAAATTTAATACAAAACACGTCAGTAAAATCTCTTACTTGACTCGGAGCTTTAAAATAATAGGCACAAAGTGTCTCATTTCAATTTAGCTCCTCTTCAGTAATGTGACATTTTCCTGACTTTTATGTAAATAAATATTTTTAAAGTAAATTGAACATTATTATACAGGAATAAAAACTATTACTACAATATTTTAGGGTAATGATGTCCTGATACCATTCATACCAATTGCATAATTACTTACTTGATGTCTTTTAATTAGAATTAGAATTTCGTTTACATTTATTGTCAAAAAGAACAGTGGCACAAGGAACTACGTTAAATTAAAATTTTAAATACTAATTATTTTGAAAATTGACGGTGACCTTTGTTGAATTTCTGGATGCAATTGTCTCGAATTACAAAAATACTTGGTGCACGTACAAGCACAGCACAACAAGAACAATAAACAGTAAATATTTATTTTTACAGCATAAACGCACTCGTTATGAAATCCTCTAAGTGAATTTATTATTAGCTTAATTTTTTGTATCACATCCTATTTATTTCTACAATTTGTGCCTTAATTTTGATGTTAAGACCTGGCACATTGCTCTGGTTCTAGTCGTCATTTTATAGTTACATATATTTTAATGTCATGCTACTAAATTGTTTACTTTCAAAATTACTCTTCTGCAAACGTCGTGCCATTCTTAATTTTTATAATTTATAAGTAACCCCGAGATACACATTGTTTAGTTGTTGCTTTTGCTGTTCTAATAACATCAAGTGAAGTTTTTTGTTAAGAATTTACAATGTTTGAATCTATGTTTATTAATTTATTAAATATTTCACAAACAATTATTTGTTTAAGATCGAGTACGACTTCTTAATTCACATACTTCGAGTAACCTAGCTGTTATGATTGGATCTGTTGGTAAATTGACATTGGAAATGTTTATTCTGCGAAATGAAATGCAAATATAATGAGACATATTTAACTATTGTTATCAAGACTTCCCAGTTTAAATATATGATAAAATAGAAAATGATTGTGTAATATTATATCAATTTCCTCGAGATGTAAAAGCGTTTCAACAGTGCATACAGTACCCAACATTTTCCTAATATTATGTGTCCTATAAAACTACAAGTATTGCTGATGTGCCTCTGTGCCTTGAATAGTTTCGTCGTATTTTGTAATTAATGATTTAGTACGTGGCGTACAAAACTATTATTGGTGATCTAGTGATCTCATTTGCAGTGATGTTTTATTAAGAACCACTCATCATGTTACCATGCACCTTTGTTGTAGGTCCCCAAACATTTTTATGGGGCCAAAGTAAGAGATTAGCAATTACTAACGTGTCGGTTGGATCGAAGTGGCCGGATATCGGGTTCGTGTGGAAAGAACTTAATATCCAACCTGCGAAAGTGATCCATAACACGCATAGTTCATAGACATTTTATTTTATAAGAAAATTTATGCACTAATTCAAGGTGTCACAAATGATTCAAAAAGGCACATAACTTATTTCTCGCTAAAACACATATCTTATATAGTTGAATTTCAAAAAATTTCCAGTCTTATTGTTTTTATTTATACGCAGCGGAATATATTCAGAGACTATATGTGAGTTATATACATTGGGGAATATTCGATCGAAATAAATGCCGCGTTTCGGAGGTCATTACCGACGGGCATTTCAGATGAATAAGGTCTAAGTGGGGTCAAATAAATTTACGTTTCTCATTAGGGAGCTTGTGTACAAATAAATGATTTGTTTTTATGTTGCCTCGTCTGTTTTACATACCGTAACGAAGTTTCTTTATATGTTAATACGTAATGCAGTTGTAATTTGACGAGTGTGTAAACAGACGTACACCTATATAGAAAACAGGATCGAGTGAGGTATGCATATTTCATGCGAAAGGATTGAAAGTTACATTATGGAAAAGCACAACAGTAGAGCAAGGATTACATTGCTATATTTACTTTGTGTGCGAGCTTATGCAAATTATAGTAATCACATAAGGCGAACTTTACGGTGTGCGCGCCAGTCTCGCCCCCTTCATATTATAAACCAGAATCTGGCACTGTTGTGTTCCGTGCGAACGCCTTGGCTTTTTTAATCCGATTTTAATGCGGCTTAATCTAAGACGAATAATTACAAAATACGCGCCACCAACAATAAAAATCCCAATTACGGAAACGTTTCGTTTTTAATTTGCTCGCAATTACGCTTAATCTAGCGCTGAAATATTTAAAGTAGTAAAATGCGAGCCAAACATAATTAACTTCTTCGCAATGACGAATAAAATTGTGTACTAGGACGAGGAGGTTCTATTTTTGGATTCGCAGGTGCACGTTTACAAGTTTTGCGAGTAGAAGATTTTTTTATAAATGCCATTGTTTTAGAAAAAAATATAGTCCTTAACGATTTCTTAGTTGTTATTATGCAATTACGGTTCATTCATAGTTTGTTGGACGCAGTAAGGCATTTAACCATCTTACAGCATGCGAACAACTTTTACTTCGACCAAATGTGCAATAGTGCAACCATATGATAAATTATACCAATTTATAGTTAAAAAATCTGATAAAAATAATCGCTCTTAAAAACTAAGAAAATTAGTTTGACCAATGTTTTACAGTAATACAAACGGAAAAACGTCGCTGATCCTAAAAGTCCATGTGTATACGTAAAAGAAAAATTAATATATGCATTTGCTCCTCGACGTCATTAAATGGAGAAAATGGCTGAGGAGCACCATAAACATTTACGAACATTGTCTCTAAGCGTGACTAAGTTCTTCGATCGTTGACGTTTTCCCAAAAACTGAGTTAAAAGAGCTTCCCTATGAATTAGCTGTTACAGCAATTCCACAAAATATATCGTATGATTAAAAAGCTTTCACATCTTTCGTTGTTTTACATTACTAAGGAGACACATTATTTTAGCTCAATATATGTTAGATATTAATAAAAAGACAACTGACTGTGAATAGACGAAATAATTGAAGCACGATGTTCAAGAATATTTGAATTTTTTTTTATCCATTATAGTTGTAGTTGGAGTACAATATTATTGATCGTCATATACTTGATTAATAAAATAATTTAAAAAATGACGATTGGACAAAACGTAACTTATGTTTGATACAAAAAGAAACGAAAGTAAGATAAAAATGTATGAAATTGCAGGCTCATGTGTGGGAGATGAGGAAAGAAGTGAAGGGAACAAGATGGACAGGGAGACAGCAGTGATATGGAAACAGGTAGAAGCGAAGGAAAGGGAAAGTAAAATCGGAAATGCGAGGTAGAATGTAAAATACAAAAGAATTAAAGCAGAAGGTGGAAGGCAAAATATTTAAGGGGATTTTTGCAGAACAAGAAAAAAATGTTAGCAAGGATCAAATCTGGGAGTGAGGAGAAGGCCAACAAAGATTGAATGGAGGGGGAATATCAGAGGTGCGAGTTCTGTGGAAGAAGGTTGGGATGAATGGGGCATTGGTTGGGAGATCGCGAAAGAGATAAAATTGAAAGAAGACGAAAAGAACAAAGGTAAAGACTGGACAAGATGTTTGGGAGACAACGGAGAGGAGCTAAAATCTTAAAAAATAAAAGTGATGAAGGAAGGATGTAGGAAACATCGCGAAATGAATCAGCAGGATGAAAAAAAACACAGAAAAGAGAAGGGGGAGGTAGTGGAAAGATACAAGAGGTGGATCCGAAAGAAAAATAATATAAAGAAATGTCAGCAAGTGAATATATAAAAAAGTTTTTCTTACAAAATAAGTGTCAAATACCAATAATGGTCGTATATTCTAATCAGGTTCGTTAAAATTACTTTCGTATTTTATACAATCAATGCTCGAGTATAGAAAGACGTCCATGAGACCTCACTATTTCCATGTAAATTCAAATGGAATATAGAAAATGAGTTTGAAGTATAAATAAAAAGTGCAATAGAAAATGATGCCTGCCATAAATTTGATGGATTAACCATAAAAGAACAAACCACCCAAAGTTCAGTGTCCTAGATGAATTGAAAATGCCGGAAAATGCCGACATTCAAATTTAAATCAAACATGTGGTATCAATGTTCAAAGCAGTTAATTTAATTTCGTTATTAATTTTTTACAAGTCCAGTTAATAAAGTTTAGATTATTGACGAAAAATTAAATTTGCTTGAAGCTGATAACGAAGTCAGTTTTCTGGACGGATGCAAGGAAGGGGATCAACAATTTGGTGTGAAGATGGGGGAAAGTTAAATGACTAATACCTCACAAAACCAAACAAGCTCGTAATAAGACAATCCTTGAATTTAAACATACTTTACAGTAGCCAGGTTGACGGTTACAGTTCACATGCATAATAAAGTAAAACAGTTAAAATCGAAATATAAAGTACCAGAGCACACTGTCTGCGCATTGTAGAGCAACTCAACACAATATAAATCAATAGTACAATTTTTACATCGAAATTAATATTACATTACGATGGTTAAAAGTATCATTCAAGTCACAAACGTTAGTTTTTGGGGTAGTCAGCTATGAACTGGTTCTCTGTGACCAAAGTTCAAGAGGTGCATTTTAAAAATACCTCATACTGTTTTTATCATGGTGTAGACGAATATTTCATTAAGTAAATAATTACGATTTTGGTTTTGAAAATAATTTTAAAATATTTGTTCTATCGTATTATTGATTATAAGGTACATTAGTTTAAAACAACAACTCGAACCATTTTATTAAAAACGACTATCAATTGTTGGTAAAATATTTGATTTGGTTGAAAATAAACATCGAAGCGTGACATATATTGCCTTTGGAAAGTAATCAAGAAGTAATTAAGCTAATATATGCTGCACGATGATGTATTTACACAGACCGATGACTCTGTGTGTAAAATCGTATATTTGGTTAGGGAAGTAGTAAAAGAGAATGGAGGAAATGGCACTATGAGAGCGGCAGGCATATGTTGCTCGGAGCCATCCCAAAGCGCCGCGACACGCGGCTCACACTTCAGAGCCCGGATTATTAATACCGCAATGTTGGCAATGCGAGTGAAACGTTCCCGGCGCGCCCCGGAGTTAATATGTGTCGGCGCCGAGAAATATTGGTCGCGTTCGAATGATATTTTAAAGTCGATTTCACTCACCGTTCGAAAACGCACGGGAACACGACCAGGGCGCGGCGACTCCTCAACTTCGGATTTGCCGTTCGCGGCGGCTGCAAAAGGGCACGGAGGCGAACGCTGTTTTACTTTACATTCATAAGTAGAGAACCGGCACTATTTCATTTCTGTTACCTACATCTGACATTTGCGCCGCATGCTTCATTTCAAAATACCATCTTTCATTCCGCTCCTTCGGCATTTACATTTTAACACGTCGTTTCGTATTTTTTACGACTCCCGATGCATCATCGGGCTGAAAAAGATTCGCGACATTCAGTGCAAGCGTTCGCCGCCTCTGTATTATGTGTACAAGGGGTCTCGGAAGTTTAGGAAGCGTGACAATTTTGCACAATTCCGTACGAGGAGCATTTATGTATACGTACGCGACGCGGCGGTCTGAAGTATTCTTTTACGGGACGTGTTGAAATATGTTTATATTCCCCAATCCGATGTTATTTTCGCGACTGATACGTTGTCACCCACATACGTTTAAAGATATTTAACGTGGTCTGAATGTATCAAAGTTGGTCGCCAAATTACATATTCTTTTAGATTTATACTGCAAAGTTTTAAAAACTGTATGAAGTTATTGATTTAAAACAGTGATTTAAAAAAGTTAACTATATACAAATTTAATCTATTTAACACAAAACAAAATAAAGAACATTTATACTCACAAAAATGGTTGCTTATGTTAATAATAAAAGACGAGATCCTAGAATTAAATTCCAAATATTACAAAGAGTCAAAGTCATCCAGAACATATAGAAAGATACGAATAAAGTAACGAAATTATAATTTTAAAGTTGAATCAGTTATAAGTTCGTTGCTGCAAAGTCGAGTTTTTATTTCTTCGAAGTTTTAATGTTTTTCGCTGTTGATAATTTTAATTTCGATTCAGGTGGGCGAATTTCGAAATATGCCTTTTGTTCGTCGATCACACTAGATTTGTCATGTTGATTTATAAGTGCACCTTATTTAAGGAGCCAAACGCAGCAGTATAATTGAAAAATGTACATTTTTGTGTGCTTTATGTTTTGGCTAAAATTCAAAACATAATACATACTCCTGCAAGAAGTGATTCAGTTATAGGGAATCAATTAAATCCTGCTGAATGCTACATCATATTTACTCTATATGGGACAGCTGAAAGAAATGCATTCAGATTTAACAGCTAAGACATTTGAACGATTATCTTAATCGTCAAATAAGAAAACTTTAAATGACATTTTTCAACACCTATTTTATAACATAAAATTGTTATTTTGCTTCAGTATTTTTTACACAATTGTAGATCCCCAAAGACAAAAACAATTGTTAATTCACAACGG
The DNA here is from genome assembly GCA_959613385.1 of Geotrupes spiniger. NCBI lineage: Eukaryota > Metazoa > Arthropoda > Insecta > Coleoptera > Geotrupidae > Geotrupes > Geotrupes spiniger. The sequence goes on along the minus strand of OY390736.1, from coordinate 31,760,576 downwards.
AATTCCTACATAAAGTCCTCGTCAAAATACAGTGAACATAAATGCATGCCTTGGTCGTGTTGGTCGCAAATGCTAATGTACAAGGAAGATATAACATACAATTGACATATGTTTTATAAAAACAGAAGAAATAAGCAAAAATAAAAATTTTGATTCTTGATCGATCGTTGGGTAATTATTTATCAACGAAGTCGTTAAATTAATTGTGTTAAAAGTAATCAAGAACACATTGTTCACACTTGAAGATGTGACACTTACCAACAGAAAAGACCGCTGAAAAAATTGTAGACTTCTTTGGAAACCAAGCACTATTTTACAAAATAAGAATGCCGCAAAAAATAAATAAAATAAAAATAAAGTAAATTCAACAATAGAACTGACTCGAAATGATAGAGGAAGAAATAGAATTAAGTAACAAAAATAAAGGAGTACTCCAGGAACAACGTGATAATAAAGTAAAAGAAGTATTGGAAATTGCAGAATGTTGATAAGTGACAAAACAGTCGAGTCGACCACGACGAAATAACCACACAGAGCTTAGGAGTAAAATGTTTGGAAATGCTAACATAATTATGTAACATACGAAATAACGAATACAAGAAGAAAAATTAGCGAGAGAATGGCAGCTAGGGGTACTATTACCACATTCTAAAAAATAAAAGAATTGGATTGCGCAAGATATTGAGGAATCTGAATATTATGTGTAATGGAAAACCCATGTGGAAAGTTATTGGGAACAGATTAAAGAAATAAACTGATACACAGTTAGAAGACTCTCAATCCAGAATCAGGCAATGCAGAAGAATGCAATACCACATTGAATTCGCTAGTTTTAAGAAAAATATTGTAGGCTAGTTTGCAAAAAAAGAACCAGAAGGAGACTAAGGATAGTTTAAGGGAGTCATGAGTTCTTATTCCAGCTTTGTTCAAACCACAACTAAAGTAGAAAATGAAAAGGTACAAACAGTAGAAACACAAGAATCCTTTGCTGACGATTTCATGACTTACGCAAAGACTAAACACGGCATATAACTGAGTCTAAACATATGGGAGAAAAAAATTATTATATTCCTAATAACTACAAAGAAAACTAAGATGATGGTGATAGGGCAGAGAACGTGGACATGGCGATAAGGTTAAACGAGAAAGATGTTCAGCAAGTGAAGACACAATTTGGGTGTGAAGATACTAAGCAAGCTATTTGTATGGACTCAGGAAATAACCAACATAGGAAACAAAGCTCAAACCGATGACTAAGATAACGAGGGTATTATCGAAGCAAATGGAAAGCAAAATAGGCGTCATGGGAATGAGATTAGAGAAGGGGAGAGTTATGAGTGGAAATTATATAGGAAAGCCCAATTAAGCATCCAAGATCGCAACAGTGATGAGTAAAATGCAGACTAAGGGACTCTATGGACAAGGAAGAAACATTTAGAAGAAACAATTTGGCAATAAACAAAAAGAAATGGGCCGGAAGAATTTATAGTTCAGTTTATTTCAATTTACAGCTAATTTGGCATTAATATGATTTACATTTATTTACTTTATGTAGTTATGTACTTCTGATTATGTATGTGATATAAAAATAGTTTACGCAATTAAAGCAATTCGTGATGTAATTTTTATTATAAAAAGCAAATCAATCTTTAATTGTGTGAAAATAATTGTATTTCAACTCAAACATTAAATGCAAATACAGTCTATTGTCAGCAACATCTTCCAGCCATTTGTTTAGCGATGAAAGAATCCACCTATCCAGTATTTAATTAACCCGATTATAGGTTTTCCCATGTTATATAGTCAAAATCAGCTTCTAACTTCGTTACATTACATGATCAATAATTCCTTTGGTAACGTTTTCCGTATATACTTCACGACGTCGCCTTCGTCTTGCAAACCAGCAACAGCAGGTGCCTGCTCTCAACGCCGTCAAATTTAATATAAAGCTCGCACAGGATGTCTCGGGATACTTAGCAAAATTGAAATTCGCTCAGTTTGATGCATAAAAATTCTAATAATAATCCGCGTCACACATTTTCCCCATTTATATGTAACATAACAACCGCCCCTTTCCGAACCGCAACTAACAAACGCGCTTCGAAAATACGCAGGAAATAATTAGTGCATGTTAAACAAATCCACGTGGCACACACCAGACATACGAGACAACGCGCTTTCGTTTCTTTTTGCGCGAGGATAATTAGATTTCGTGGCTACACGCAACGAACAATGCGGCCCCCACACATAACAGTTTGTTCGCCGACGTGGATCCCTAAATTAAATTCGGACTGTAATAATTCTTATCGCGCAACGGTCGGGCAAACGCTCATTCAATTAATGTATTAAACGAGCATGAACAGAATCACAAGGACTTCAATAACCGTTTCGCAAACTTCTGGAACAATAAGATGTGTATCTAGCGCTGTATTCGCATTCAGATTGCGAAAGACCGAAGATCAGTGACCGCGAACGGCCAAATCTAATACTCTAAACTAGATTCGACTCTCCGTGATGTAGCGGTAGTTCTCGGCGATGTTAAACGCGTGTTTGTGAGCCGCATACGAGGAATGGGATATTTAACACAGTTTAAATGTAATTTTGATCACACAGTTTCTGTAACGGGCGAAGTTAGATTATGTTTTATGGTGATGTTGGGTCGGGATGAAGAGTCAAATCATCAGGGGTGACTAACACTAACAAAAAGATTTTTTAATAGAGAATAAAAAAAAAGCTCCCATGGAGCTACATATCGCAGCAAACTTCTTGATCAGGAAAATTTATTGACCGTTAAAACAAAATGAGTGACTAGTAAAATTATTTCAGATATAATTTGTGAAGGATATAATCCTTCACAGATTAGATCCGGTATTATAAGAAAGAAATGGGAAGGAAAAAATACCAACACAGGGTATGAGAATGGCGGACATGCAATGAACGCGAGAATCAAAGATGGAAAGGTGGGGGGTGACGACAACCGCATTGACATGAGAAATGAGCGAAGTAATGAACTCGAAGAAGGAAAAGGACAGAAAGACAAAATAACATAAAAATCGAAATTTGGAAAATATGAACAGCACGAACACCTGGACGAGTGGATGAAACCGCTAGAATAGTGGAAGAATGTGAAATCGGATGTTTACATAAATGGTACGAAAAATTATACGACATTGTTTGCAAAAGAATTGTGAAAACTGTAGTACTGTATTTAATGTAAAATTAAATTAAACAATTATTTTGCCGATACCTTGTAATGTGGAACTGACAACTGACTTAAAACATATTTTTAAACATCCGTTCATGCATAAACTAACCTATTTTTAAAGATCATTTTTATGTAACGACATTACTGTTTCGCTTAAATATCACTCAAATAATCGATATATAAGTGCCTTGCATGAAAGCACGTTAGCTCATAACGGATACGATATCTACGGAAATGCCAGGAACTAACTTAAAGCAAATAAGAAAATCGCCCCTTTTTGTTGCCTATCTTCTCGTGCAATCTAATTTACACCGGCAATAAAATCCTCACACCGATATTGTTGAGTATCTAAAACATGTTCCCCATAACCATTCGAACGGTTCACGTGTTTTAATTGCAATTAAAATTGAATAAAATAATTATGATATTTGACTTGGAATTCTTTGCAATTCCGTAACGAGCTACTCTCGCTTTTGATATTAGAATACGTATTAAAAATTATACAGCGAGGTTTATTGGGTGATATTTATTCCATAGTAAAGTTCTACGATGCATTCATGCTTGGTCGTAAAACTGCATTGTTTCCTGCTAAATTAGCGCGATATAACAACAGGAAATTAAACAAATCGCACAGAGCTGCATAGTATCGTTAAATGAAGCTTGAGCACAAAGAATTCTTTAGTGTCGGCATTAAAGTGAGCAGTCTATAATGCGGATTAATGATTTTACAATTGGAAATTTATCGCGGCATAAATTTTTTATTGTTTTGCACTTAACCTTTATTTGCTGTATCACGAGGGTTGATGTTTCTACCTCAAGGTATTTTAATTTGTGGATGTAAGTGTTATAATTAGCGTAGATAATTAATTAATTATATTACTTCATTTCGCCTCGTTGAATTTAATTTTGTAGGCGTTTCTTTCCCAGTTTTCATCTGGTACTATCGCATTCATGAATTATTTCTGGTTCCACGTACACCCGCCATGCATACTTTCATATCAGGTACTTTCATCCATCCATCTCCTCTCCACCAAGATGTCACTTTGTCTTCCACAGCTCAATTTTTTTTGCACTTGGAGCCTCTAAGTTTGAAGTCAGGTCCCCTATCTTATCTTTATATCTACACAACCTCACGCTCCACATCTTCGTATACTGTATCCCGCCAAAATCCGCTCGAATGTAGTGAATTTTAACTTTATATGAAACCACTAGTCTTGCTTGTCGATATTCCCAGCTTCTCAATCGGTCGCATCTTGTTTTCATATTTGGACACCTCCTACACACAGCAATCAAAATGCAAACCCTTTTGAGTGCGTCTGGTGTTATCTTAAAAGCCCTTCATATTATTTCATATCGATTTCAACTCAGATACTTCACCACTACATCATGACACCGTTACACATCCAATTGCATTCCACTCTAATCGCCTCCAATTTTCTGTTCGTTGATATACCACTACATACGTTTTTTCCCTTCACTCATGAATTCCTCCAACCCTTCGTAAAAATTAAGATCACAGATTTTTCATAATTTTTCCGACGATAGCACTGTATGTATCACTCGTGAGTGTCCAAACCCGAGTCCTCTATATCCATGTTCTACATCAACATATGTTAAACAACAGTTCGATCAACGGTGCAGATTGGATAATTATTGCATTTTTTTACAGAGTGAAGAGGGTCGTACAGATCAAACTAATGTTTAGTATGTACCTTCAACCCAACCCAAAAGCTAGTGCAACTCTGCCCTGTTCAAGATCAAGTCATGTCATGTGGAAGGAGAACCAATCCAATGTGATATTGTAGTTATCATTGAAAAGACTATCCACTTCTCATAGTCTTTTCGTGAACCTAAACCTGTTAGCACAAACCTTGTCATTTGTAATAGTGTTCCTCTAGACAAAAATGTCTTATCGTTGAAGAAGATGGTTATTATATTTGGGCTGATTGCCGATGATACATGATTTTGTTCAGGGGGGCATCAATAAAAAAAATTGATGCTAGGTTGAGTGGACTACTACTATTTATTCGTTAGTATTTTCGTTCCATGATTCGTTTCTTGCGTGAAGTGCGAGGGGCCTGAAGCTCGATTTTTTTATCGTTCAACCAAACATCGCCAAATTATTATCAGTAATTTCGAATAAAATACATTTTATCGATTGATGTAATCTTCTTGGGTAGTGATGAGTTAATAATGATTCTTGTACACAGGTAGTGATGTCCTTATGACGATTTTAAACTTTTAAATTTGCTCAAAATAAAGTACGTCGGTCGTAAGTCAGCTTGTCAATTTCGACCATTTGTGAAATTTCATCATTTTAGATATTTTTTGTAAACATTATGTAATAATTTTATACATTTTTTGACCGTTCTAAGAATTTCGTCAGTTTTAACATATTTCGCTATTTTAGAAAAAAGAGTCACTTTCGACCTACGTTTTAAACATTTTTAGTACATTTTTAACATTTGTTTCGTCGTATTTTTTTCATTTTTAGCAATTATTATATTTTTTCGAGAATTTTGACGAATTCATGATTTCAAACATTTTTGCCAATTTTATCTGGCTTGGCATTCTTTGTAGCATTTTAACTACATTTCCTATTTCACACTATTTTACACTTACTATTTTTACAATTTGTCAAATTTACCAGCTGAGAAATTGTTAGTATTTTACATAATGATAAGTTCGACTTTTTTTTTTAATTTCAGAACAGGTGACTATGTATTAGCTTGATTCGTTTTCTAATATTTTTGACATATTATTTTTCGCAAGTTTGACCACATTTACAATTTTATAAATTATTAAAAAAAATTTGTATATTTTTAAATATTTGTTTACGGTATCAAAATGTTTTTTGACAATTTGAATTTTGTTGTGTTGGGTTGGCTCACGTTGGATCAAGTCAATCCAACCCAATCCAACCCCCCATTCACAAAACATGGATTTTCGAAAGTTTTGTCATTGAAATGAAAAAAAAATGCATTAAAAAATCTAATTTTTGCGAATGTTTGGTTGGGTTGAGTTCGATTTGATTGAGTTGATCCAAAATAACCCAACCAAACATTCGCGAACAAAATTCGAGAATTCTGTCATTAAAATGAAAAAATGCATTAAAATTATTTTTTTTTGCAAATGTTGGGTTGGGTTGGGTTGTTGGGTTGGGTTGGGAAATACTTGTAAGTACATGGAGTAGGGTGTTAAATGCAAGGAGGCATGTCCAAGCGCAATTAAAAAATGTCGACCTTTCCGGTTCCGACGGGTATGTTTGCAATTTGTGTGAGTACACTGACGGCATCTAGACTTCTACTTTGACCGACTAAGTCGGTACCGTCGAGACTTTTAACTAATTCTCAGCCGTCGGCACAAAGTATGGAAATATGTGACAGGTGAGGAATCGCCAGATAACCTGATGAATCCTCGAGGACAAAACAGCTACCTGCGCTACTAAATAAAACAGCCATATGCCCAATGAAAGGAAACCCAAGTCGTCAAAGGCGAATGTCAATAATGTTTCACATCGATTTAGTTTGATTTCAGATGCACAATTGATAAGTCAATTTGTAAAAAATATCGCAATATTCGAAGCCACTGAACGAATTCATCAATTGAAACAGGCACAGGCGAGTGGTTCTTTAAATTAGTAGCGTACAAGACGTATCGCCATATTTCATATTTCAGTCATTTGCATCAGGAGGACTTTTATTAGTTAGCGACTCTCTTGTTATGTAGTTCCTCGCAGATTACCTGGCACAGAGATCACGCTATAATTTTCTGACGTTGCCACATATTTCTCCTTAGTGGAGTGTCTAATGGAACATACTTAACGTATACAACTTCGACAATTAGAAAATTAAATAGTTTTGTAATTTTTAATTCGCCTAATCGTTCTATAGTCCATCAACGGCTGATGGTGTGCAAAACAAACTAGTACGTGATAAATTGTTATGATTTCGAAGACCTGTGACTATTGAGTCCTATTGCGTACATTCGTACGTGAGTTCGTCCTTAAGCGATATGACGTCTCATACTCTTAGTATAGATGGGGGGGGCTTCGTATCCATTCAAGTCTTGGTTTCCTACCATCTATGCTGGATTCACTTCAACTAGCTTTAGTTGTTATTAACCCTAGCGTGAGTAATTTTTTGACGTGAAGTCTATCTTTATCTTTATGTAGTATCAACCCCAACAATTTATTTCTAATTTGACACATGATTTGAACACGATCTCGACCTAAAGTGCAATGTGCATCAATCAAATTATCGCAGTTAATTTTATGCATGGATTTCATATTATTATTATTATTTAAGCATAGCATGTTCAACATTTGCCCCGATAATGCAATAAAATTAATTTTATGCAACAATTTTCAGCGAAATTTAGTTATGGCATTATCCTCGGGAGACCGCCGCCCGCCCCGATAAAACTGGAATTAATATCGAACTAATGATTAAACCATTTCCATTATAAATCTGAATATAAATTATTCAATTGTGGTGTGCTAATGCGGACCATTGTTCGTACCTTAGAAAATGGAAATTTAAGCCCGAATACAGAACATGTAGATGGCAAATGCAATTGTCAGGGATCAATAGCCGCGCAAATACCGGAAATGCCCGCGCGCATAATCGCCGTATTCGCGCGATTTTCGGGAAGAGACGTTTAATTTCGGCGCGCAAAAATGAATTAGACATCCGGCGAGACGTCTAAATGTCGATTCGTTCCAGAATGCCGGGCGAACCGAAACTCTAACAACCGACAATAAATTACCGGGGGTGTTACAGCTTGCAAGTAATTACGAAACAGTCTGCGTGTATAGATGACTAAAACAAATATCTGGGATTATTCACCGTTAACGGGGGGAATCCGGCACCCCAATGTCATTACATTGGGGACTAATATGGAGTTGATTTATGAACAAACAATTATTCGAAATTCTTTTTAAAGCATTCTTCGCTTACAATCCAAATCGATGCCTCGTTGGCAGAATTGAATTATCAACTTTATAATTTATAAATATAAATAAAGAGAAATATTCACTTAGTTTATATTTATAAACGTAATTTATGTTACGCTTTGAAGTCATTCAATTTATTATCAATGATTTCAATTTGTGCTCTTATACACACGTATGCTCCCAGCTGTTATTGTTCAAATCCATTTTGCAATCTACTTTGCATTTGTTTCCCCGAACCGTACATATCGTCGGTCCGAAAGCATCAGTACATCAAGAGGCAATTAGCTTTGGTGGCGCCCTTTATGACATTTCAAGGAGATTCGAACCCACTCTGGACGGTCCAATCGGTTTACGATGCTAAGACCGTACGAAATGGGGAGTGCATGTACATATATCCCCTTTTGAGATGAACTCGTCACAACGAAAAACAGGTATAATTTACATCAGCGGATTTATACGCCCGCCTAATAAAACGTGCTATCAAATAAAGATACTATACCAGACATATTTACATGCTGCGAAGACGTTTCTTGTCTAACAACCATTTTTTTAAATTTTAACACGAAGTTGGTCGCATCATTAAAAACTATTGAAAATGTGGCAGCCCATACGTAATCGTAATCGCCCACACACGTAACAAACAAATATCAAAAGGATGCAAAAAATTACTTACGGTCGAACACGAAGAGTGTCGCTTCGGCGTTAACGGCGTCTCCGACTCCATTTTCAGCGGCGCATTCATAAGTGGCATCGTCTCTGTTCGCTTTGACAGGTTCTATCCTCAGTAAAGCACCTCCATCTGGAAACTCTTTCACCTGGTAACGAGTTTGCGAGCCTGCAAAGAACAGTAACTCGTAGTGCACTAAAACGTACGAAGGGAACGTAAACTAATTAAACCACGCTGCACCGTTCAATGAGAGTACGCATTTTGCAAACAAAAATAACGTACTATACGACGAACGGTGCAAAACTGTTAGCAGTGAAGATGTATTTATAATACACAAGCATCTCTAAAATATAGTACATTGAGATATAGTTCGAGATTCGAAATTATTAAATTGGTTACAAAGGCGTCGGTTGTGATTACATTAGTATCCAAGCCTATTTTTTTTCTTTTCCTGAATTACTGACTAACAGTAAAAAATAGGACAAATTAATCTAATATTTTTACTTAAAGCTATTATAGGTAAAAATCGTGCTTCATGGGCGTTTTTTTTCCATCCCATTAATTCCACAACCAATCTCTCCGTATTGTGGTCAGCGTGTCCAGTAAACGCAATCGATCGACCAGCTCGTTTACGTTATTTACGGGCAATTTATCCACTGGACTCCATCTGACATTAATTTCTTGATTTAGCGATAAGTATTAATAGCATGTGCGGTCGAAACACTTTGTTTCAAAATATCCCTCTTGGAGTGACAGATTCCATCATCGTTGTATAATACCTCATATGTTTGCTTTCGTGGTTTGAGTGATGGGTCGTATCATCGCTATCGCAATTATAATAGCCGGGAGTGAAGCATTTCGGTAATGTTAATAAGAGATCAGAAACGAATTCTGGGAGCAAAATAAACTTAAAACAGTAACTCTGTTCTTGTGGAATGAGCGTTAAGTTAAAAAAATCTAATAGGGCAACTTGTTTCTTTTCATTCTATTTTTGGTGAAATTATTTAAATTGAAGTAACTGTGAATAGGGATTTTCGATAAAAAAAATGTTTATTTATCACCCACACAGTATGGCAATAACTTGGAAAATGAAAACGTTGAGTTCGCTAATTGATGAGTCCGAAGTTTCAGAAATTATTTGGTGACAGTTGTTAGTAACATTTGAATTAATTAATAATAACTAATATCATAAGTATCTTATGTAAACCTCAGCAAGGAGGCGATGAGATATAAATATTTATATCAATCAATCGCTATAAAATTTTGCGAATCCGAATTGCAAAAATCTAGATATTGTTCAACTTTAATATATTTAGTTCTTGTTAATTCCATTACTTTAAAAATTGATTTTTTTTACGTTTATAATAATTGTCAATCAAAATAATTAACTAATTCAATCCAAATAATGGAGGATGGAATAAAAACGCTCTCAAAGATAAAGTATAATTTTATCGTCTTGCATAATAAATATCTATTAACTTTGCTCCAATTGCATCAGTGATCTTTTTTTAAAACGATATTTTTCTGCCAGATAGCCATCGACAGTGAATTGTGGATATTTTTGACTGTAAGCTGTCGATGCTTATCTGGGTTCCTGGCCAGCTCAGATGAATATTAAAATCTATTAAAGGCGAAACACGTCGATGTAAAAAATGTGTCGCAATGCAATATTTGCCGAGAAAAATTTAATTCAATTTTGGTGTTCGTTTTAATACAAAGTGCTGGTGGGTTGCAGATTAACGCTGAACATGTTTCCATTTGCAGTTTACCCATTCTCGTAAGGAAGTCATTTGACTGACGGTGAGAGTGCCGAACTGGATATTCTGGTAATTTCATCTTTTCCATAAAACAGATATCTATCGCAAGATCAACGAAACCAGACAAACAAACAAAAAACTGTGACCGAAATAAAGTAAGAGAAACTCGTTCTCGAAACTCATTGGACTGAGATAAAAAGAAACTGAAGGAACTAGTTTTGCCTTCAGTTCACGCACGATGTTGAAGCACAGTCAAGATCTGCCCGAATATTCAAGTGAGTATTTCAACGTTTACGAGATCTAGTTCGCCTATTGATCCAAAAATTTCAGACAAATTATAACTGTACTCAACAAGCACATATGGTGGCGAAATAATCAAAAATCAACAATAAGAAACGAGGTAAAGGTAAGGAAAAGGTTGGCGAGACTGTGAATCGAATAATAGCTGTCAGAATCTGGAAGGAACGTGGATCTGTGTGGAGAGGTACGTTAAATGTATTTGTATACCTCCATCTATTGGCCAATGGAGAACAATGTGGGTTATGAGGATGGATGAATTGTCGCGAGAAATGGGACAGTAATAGTACGAGTAAATGTGATAAGGAAATAAAAATCTAAATCCCAGTGGAAGTAATCTAACAATTTCGCACATGCCAGTATTTCTATAAAATCTCCTATATCATGTTGTGAATTATTAATTCTTATGTCATATATAACTACATATAATGTCATAATTTTAAAGTTATTTTAATTGGCAAGATAATATTACATAATTAAAATAATGTATTATAGTATTTATTTGGGTTGGGTTGGGTTGGGTTGGGTTGGGTTGGGTTGGGTTGGGTTGGGTTGGGTCACAAATAACGAAAGAATTGCCCACGCAACTTAACCTGAACAATTTTATATTAATTGTTATTAATTATAATTTTACCAGTGTACTGAGTTGACTAAATAAACTATTTGAAAAGCCGATCAAAACTATTTTTAAACCTGCATTTTACTTATCACACGAAGCCATGTTTCTAATTATGGGTATAGAAAACGAAAGAAATTTTATGAACTTTAAAACATTTTAAAAAATGGCAAAAGTAGCCCTAAAAGAATTAAGTCATAATAAACATTGGAAAATATGGAAAATGAAGAAACAAAGAGTGATAGCGTAAGATGCAGGATCGATCGCTTTGGATTATAATTTTGTAAGATGGCTTAATACGTAATCCAGTAATTTTTGGCTATTATTGTTACAATTGTTAAATTAAGAAATATTTAAATTATCGTTGATTTACCTAAAAGCTGTAATAATACCTAAATATATGTGGTGATCATTAGAATACTTGTTTACAAGATAGTTTGAAGATTTGTCGCGAAAACGGTGAGGAAGATTATTTACTCGTAAGATAGTTCGTCAAATATTGGCAATGGTTATGAATTTTATTGTTATACAAATCTGATATAATATTGTTCAACTGTGAAAGTACGTGAATTGGATACTTGATTTATTTACTTATTTCGTAATTATATTGTTATTATAAATTGTATTCCCTAGAAAATAAGTAATACTGAAGTTTCCTTCTCGATTGAAGAAAGTCAACTCGGAATAATCAATGTTTCACTTTACTGAAATAATGAAGGGTTCATGGTAGAACGATTGATTGCATAGATAACAGTTGATTTTTATTTTGCAGATTTTGACAAAAGTATATATCTGTGCAATCTGATATTGTTGTTGGTTAAATCGTCATAAGTGTAATGCAGCCTTGTTGTATAACATTATACTACAAATATATAAATACAAATATATAAATATATTGGCGCTGGTAACATCTCTGCAGACTGTGTCATCGTTTACTTGATGAATTAACAAACACACACACACAGTAGCTAATTTTTCTCTGCACATTGCGTATCGTTCCTCATAACCTCAAAATTAGCTAATATAATAATGGGAGTAAAATTTTACGAATTGAGAAAAAGCAGTTTAAATGCCAATGGCAATGGTGACAATCGAAAATGTTCAATTTTGTCACAATTTCTTGCATTTTTGGGAATTTTGATATTCAAATATTAAAATTTAAACTATTTTCATGCGTTTTAATATTTCATCAATTTAATCGAGCTATTTACTTTAATTAACAACTTATTCCAAATGTTTTACCCTGAGTAGTTAATATTATGTAAATCATTAATGTCATCTTGGTTGGGGTTGATGCGAAGCATGTATAGTAAAGTGGGCAGTAAATACGACGATGCTGGCGTCATGGCAAAAAGAGACTTCTAACGTACAACATGGGTCGAAAATGTCGAGGCTATCCTATGCGAAGACATCGTATATTTTAGAAAGAAACCATGGAGTCGTTCCATTTTTTTCCAACTCATATTACTAGGTCTGACAAATCGCAGATACAGAGAAACGTCTAAGCTTTTGAGGAGATTTATTCCACACATTTTGTCAATTGGGAAAATTGATACATCATTTATTTTTGTTCACATGGAATATCCTTTGGTTTCTTATAACTTTGTGTAATTAATATTGGAATCATAGTCACTTTTCGTGGCTATTGACAATTAAGACGAAAAGACAGAAGTGTTAAATTGTTTTATTCGTTTCGCATTCAGGTTTTGGTGAAATTATAATTGAATTTTGTAAAAAAAAATAATAGAAACAAAACTACAATGTCGGGTATTCTCGTGTGTTAGTATATGATAAATAAATACAAAGATTTTTTGATTTTGATTTTGAGTTGAATTTGCATTTCATTTTGAAAAATAAAATTGAGTATTATAGAGCCTTGTTAACAGTTTCGTGCAAAGTTTTATTAGACATAAATTTTTTTTTAGTGACGATTGACTACAAAACGCGTTTAAAACCTTAAGAAAATTTCTTAATTTCAGAGAAACAACAACTTTAATTATTTTTATATATTTTTTTGTAAGAACCTGATTAGTACTCGTTGTCAATAATTAGTTAAAAAATATATTTTAAAAACAATTCATCTTAAAAAAGTACTTACCGGGAACTCTTTTTCCATTCTTTCTCCATTGGATGACGGGAGGTGGATCACCGCGGGCGGCACAGAAAAACGACGCTATGCCACCGGCCCTGACTTGTTGATTTCTAGGTTTTTGCGTTATTTCAGGCGGATCTGTAACAAAAATACCCAGTCAATAAATGCGAATGTACAATTACGCACCATGGCTACGAATTCACAAATTTTTATATCGCCAGTTGCAACTTTTACAAATAACATTGCGGTTATTTACTCTAGTCTAAGTATTTTTTGCTAATCGTCTTTTATGCCTGCCTGTCAACAAGCAATTAGCTACATGTTTTTCAGCAAAAAATACGCCTCCCTTAGGCACGTTCAAGAAAGTACACAAGTTGATCGTTCAATTCCGTTAAATCGTGCCATTATTTTATTTTTTTTCAGCAAACCCTTAATTAAATCTATTAACTGGAAAATGCCGCGGGGGGTATAATAAAGAAATTTACGTCATTATTTGCACTGAAGCAACTTCTCTTTCATTAACTTACTCGACGAAATGAGCAATTAATCACCGCGCGACAGGCAAATGTTATAATTTCTAAATTGTGCCGTTGCGTGTTTAATGAGCGGTGGATTGTGTTTTATTAGAACGGGGCTTCGGAAAGATATTAACCATCCATGCGGCGCAATCGTATTGTGCCGTTTGAAAGTGGCGCAGACCAAAACGATAATTTATTAATTTATCTATAAGCCACTTTATGGCGCAGTTTTATTACTGCTACACCATTGAGCGTTTATGGGTGGCGAATAAATAACGATGAATTATTGGAATTATTTTTGGGGCAGTTAATGTGTCGAGGGAAAACGGTGGCATCGAGTAATGCGTCGAATCAATGTAATTCGAATAAAATTTAGATATATTAGAATTTCCAGGAAGGCAGTCATCGACGTCTACAACCAACTAAGCATCCAGTTGAGTACGTGTTTTATTTCAACATCAATGTTCAGTACAAATGAACTATGATATTATTATTTAATTTTCTTTTCTTTTTAATAAGTTGACTTCCTCCAATAAAACTTCATGTTTATTTTCACAATGCACTTCATTTTTGCATTTTTCCTAGAACATTGTTTTCACTTACGTCGAGCGAATCCATAAAGAAAAGATAAATAGCTATAACATGATGGAAGTATAAAAGGGGCATCATCGAACACGCTTCTCATTTGCATATTTATCGTTCATGTGTAGATTTTATGGGCGAGAAATTTGCTGCTTTTCAATAAAGCATCAGGATGCCAGAAAGCTGTTTTTTTAATTTTTTTCATATATGTATATAGTACCTGTTACTACATCGATTTTATAAATTTTCTTTGGTGGTTGTGCGCAGTGAAAAATGTGTATTGCCTTTAAGAATGTTTATTGCAATTCAATTATTTACCTCGTTGGTGCTGCGGTGTGGAAACACGTATCCCGACCGACGTGCACATCATTTTAGGAGTCATTATGCAACATTAATCAAAAGTGGAGGTTATTGTGCTCGCAGGAGGCAAAACATGTCGTGTAGTGAAATTCCGAACGCCCGACACGCTTCACGGATTGTTCCGTACGAAGCGTAATTATGTAAAGTAGTTATGTCTTAATTACCAGTCTTTATTCAAAGTCAGGTGAATAATAATTCCGCAGTCTGCTATCCTAACTCCGCCGGTGTCTGATGGTAGAACTAGTGTCTATGTGTCACAGTTTCAACGTTAATAAATCATAATTAAATTCGTCCAGCTTTAACGTGTGGCATGTGTTCAAGGCTGTTATCATTTGCAGTAATTTTATATGTCAGGTGTATCCATACAAATCCGTTTTAAATGCATGTTGTAATTGTTGATTAAAAGTTTTGAAAATCTTAACACCGTAAGATTCGGTGCAGAATACATCTCCAGCCACCAATAAATGCTGCAGCTGATAAAAATAAAGCAGTATGTTCCCGTCGTTGATAAATATCTTATGTTAGGGCGTTGATATATTCCCAATAATAAACAACGTTGGTTCCGACGAAATATCCAATAGACAGGTAGTCCGGGTTGCACAAGTTTCCCGTTGCAACTTCGGTTCGGTCGTTTAATATTCTGCAGCATTGCACCCACCTGCCGAGCTTTCATATGTCCTTTCTAACCAGGATCCTGGATTGATCGATAATTTCCATTCGGTAGTATATAGGTTATACGTTATACATATTTTGTAAGCATTTACTTTAATTCTTAGTTCCTCCAAGAACGCGAACTGATTCCCTTCTAGCCGGACGGTAGGCTCCTTGTTGGCAAACTCGAAGATCGTTCCGGGCAATTGGAAACTATTGCATTTACAGCCATCGTCTTACGAATTCGCCTTTACTGAGTTCAAATTATGGCCTTAGAAACACCAGTGTGGTTTTATTATTTAAAAACGAAGCTATTCACTGGCTTACACTGGCTTTGTGACAAGTATAAGGCAGACCTAATCTCAACAACTCCCCCAAGAAGTGAAGTCGACTTTAAACGATTTCGACGAAGTTTGAATATTAATCATTTCCTACAATTTCTTATGCTCAGTATTTGCCCTATAGGGGATCTTCTGGCGAAATAATTTCCCAATACCAGAATGACTACTCCTAATAGAGTACTTAAAGTGGATTCATTGTATATTTACATATAGCCAACCTTTGCGTAACCTAAAGGCAGTTGCACACAAAGTTGAAGTCAAGTGACACACGGTCAGTCACAACTGAACACAACTGAATTGAACTTCAAATATTAAATTACATCAAGTTGTAAAAGTGAAAGCACCTAGTTTGGAGAAACAGTAAACCAACTAGAAGAACCCCAGTTAAAGGCATGAAATGGACAATATTCAAGACATGTTTGAAAATATGATGAAGAAAATCAATTATATAAAGTCAGAAATCGGCGTAGTCAACAAATTACCAATAAACATGTGAAGATAAAATAGATAATATTAAAGAAAATAAGGAAATGAATAACCAAATAATGAAACTAGTTGAGATAGTCTTGAGGGAGAAAAGAAGTGAAATAACTTGATTATGGCAGGGATGAATATAAGCACGCACGATAACATAATACGGAAAGGAATGGTCTAGAATTTTATGGCAATTGTCCTAAAGAGTCCCGCGAAGATAAAGAAACTAAAGGAGATAGAGAACCAAACGTGTTTAGTGAAAATGGAAGATGTGGAGTAGAAAAAGTGACGAAAGCCAAAAGTAACCTAACCTAACTGAAAAAGAAAAAGAAATCCAGCAATACATCAGAATAAATAAAAAGGAAGAGAGAAGCAAGGGAAACAGAACAAAAGCGAGTTATCAGAAACTCATCGTAAATGGTGTAATATGAAAATGGGACAAGGAGAAGCAGTAGTAATAAAAACAGAGCAGACGAGTATAATACAACAAGGTTAAATGAGATGGAAAAAATAGAAACCAAATGGGATTATTGGTATATAGGCACTTGGAATGCGAGAAGTTTCAATAACAAACAAGAAGAGTTAATAGCAGAATTTGAAAAGACAAGACTAGGACGAATTTTGGAGTAAAGTGCAGAATGAAGTAGAAGAGAAAACAAGCTCGCTGATAATTATCGGAGACATAAACGGTAGAGTAGGCAACGACCCAGAAAGATCAGGAGAAACAATGGAGATCCATATAACATGTGTCTTAATAAAAAAAGAAGAAAAAAAAAGTAAGAGAACGAAGGTTAAAGTGTACGAAACAGTACTAGCACCCACCCATATAGGCTTGAGAATTGTGAACCATGAGAGAAAAATACATAAGGAAAATCCAAGCTACGGAAATGAAGATCTTGCGAAAAATTGAGGTGGTAACAATAAGAGATAAGATACGAAGCGAAGTAATCAGGAGGATTGATCTAAAGAGTATGATTGAGAAAATCGAAACACAACAGCTCATGTGGTATGGATATGTTACAAGGCATAACGATGATCGACAGGTGAAAACAGTGTGGAAAATGAAAACTGGCGGAAGGGGATGGGTAGACCGAGGACTACGTAGAATGCTCCTGCATTAGCAAATAACTGGCAGGGAAGTGCATTACACGTGAAGAAGCGAAGATATTGGCACAGGATCAAAAAAATGGCGAGACATAACAACCTTCAACTTTGGTAGAAGAGGGCTCGGGATAAATTTTTTCATTGGTCCCGCGTGACTTCACTTTATTTTCAAAACTGATGAGCTCATTAAAATGACTCGATTTGAAATAATTGAAGGGACAAGATAACATTTGAAGACGCCTCAATAAGTGCACTTCAAATATATTCTTCAAACGTGGGCTTTTTATAGCATATTTAAGTCATCTTGAAGTTTCAGCCATTTACTCACCTTCCAACCCTTTTAACCAACTTTGCCTACATACCTACTCGTTGAATTATCACAATTTCTAACTTTCTGTTCACTATATTGGTACATAGTCTTATAGATGTAATATAACAAACGTGGCTAATTATCCTTATTTCTTCGTCCTTTCTAGATCCGCATATCAGCTAATCTCTGGTTAACTTATTTGACCGTAACGATCTTGATATCATCTGGTGCACGATTTAACGTTCGATTACGTAAATACTATTTCTGTTTTCTATTTAGATATAAAATTTCAGTGAACTGATTTTTCTCTCCATTTTCTCTTTGTTCAAGGGGGTGTTAGATATTCGATTACCCGTCGGTTTTGCGAGGTATTAGTTACCCCTCATCGACGAAAAGCACATCCAATTTCGTATCCAGATTAGTACCAACAAACCCCAAAAGAAAACACCTGTTGATATTGAAAACCTCCCAAAATGCAATCAAAAAGGATTACACATTCAAAATAGTCGCGCTAATAAAACATTATAAAAGCAGAACCGGAAACACGATAAAAATATTGCCGCCGTTACGAAAACAAAAGGATGAAATCGATGTTTTTACAGTACGTACACCCCGCGTGTACTGCAGTCTGGCCGTTTGATGTTTTAGACATCAAAGAGCGAAGTCCGCGCGGTCGGCGGGCAATTATCATGTGTAACACCTCTACATTTTCCGTGGCCCCATTAAAAAAAGAGCCGGCGTTTCGAGTAAATGTTATTATTAATTTGTATTTTTGAAAAACGGAAACGGGAAACGAAACGGCTCGCGGAAAAACGCGAGCGCGAGTGAAGTGTTTTGTCGGCTAATGGATCTGTTGAATGAAGAGCTGTTAACATATTGGATTTCCACCGCAAAACGACACCACTGGTTCAACAAGTTATCCGTCGATGAAACATAGATTATTCATGAAAGGAAAAACGTTTCCCATAATTAAAAAAAAATTGATCAACCATACATGTCAGGATACTCTTTTTAATAAAACAAAAAAAACAGTCGGCTTAAATGAAAATGACAATAATTTTTAACGCGCGCCGTCGATTTAGGGACGTTGATGTTACGCACAGAAGGGGTTCGCTAGTTAATGGCGCGCGTGGAATGTGGACGTTTTTTAATACCGCCGACTGTTTTCGATGTGCATACAGCCGGTGCATAGTCGAATTCAACCGCAATGCTATTTGTGATACTAAACAGTTGCAACTGTTCGAAGTGCGACAACAAATATTACAAATCGTTAAATCTGTCGCGGTTGCATTTTGTTTGAATTGGCGGATTACGCCGCCGCGAATTCGCGCCCTTTAAACTTACGTGTTAAATAGTGGATATACGACAAATCCGAGTAGTTTCCTCCTGAAATTCAAGTTTAGTACTTCATTTTGTAACTTGTGTACATACGCGCACCGTTAATATAGCCCACAGAGCCGAATTACTAAGTACGTTAAGTCTACTGTTCGCGCTTTTCAAGATTAAGAGGCTACGGCCTGCTTACAGAAAGTTATTTACGTCAAAAAAATTCTCACGAGAAGCATCATAGTTGTTATTGGGTTTAGCATTTTGCAAAAGACAATAATTATCCTAATTAGTTATAATCGATAGTTGTTGATAAAGCTCATGGTCACTGGAAGTTTTGTTCATTTAGCACAACAGAAAAAGTAGCATATGAGCATATTATAGAGCTTAAATTAAAAAAAATATATGTTACTTTCAAATCCGCTTTCTCATACTATATAAATATTACACTCACCTAATTGTACTAGTTATTTCGTAAACACGAAGATAATTTGTGCTATTAATAAATAGCATGTATCATATTAGTTGCAGATATTCTATCCTTATTTAATGATAAGAAATATATAGCAATAACGAAATGGAAAAAACTATTTCGTTGTACTTAGAACTTACAACCCTATTGTTTAAATTTAATTATACTTATAGTTGATATATCTGTACTGAAATCGATTTTTTTAAATAGTTCTGAAGAAGCTTTTAAATATGGGAACCGTCAGCAACGAAATAGTTTCAATGTGAACACTGATCTGATACCAAACAATGACTGCCATAAGCGTCTAACGTGACATATACTTTGTTAATTAACTCACCATGACTATGAACAATAAGAAGAATAAATTATAATATAACACAAAACATTTAATTTGTGTACCATAAACTTTCATCACTAGCACTTCAAGATGACGTGATGGCGATGTTGAAAGACATTCATAGCCATGTGCTACCAAACTTACTTTTAACGAAGGCTTGACACTCGATGACAAAAGCTGGTGACCTAAAGTTTATCGTTGACAAAACACACGAAAATCAACAGATCTAAACGTGTGGAGGAGTGTAATACAATCTATCCAATTTTAAATTCATAGTGGTTTAGTATGCACTGATTTTTAAATACGAAAGGAACTAACGGCAATTCTAAGAAAAACTATAAAACGAACCAATTAAATCTGAGTGAGCGACAATTCTTAGAAAACGCGTAAAGCGTCCAATTATTTTGCCAAAGTTGTTCCGATATATTTTCATTTAAGTCATTGTCCGAACATGTTGAAATATTGAAATGAAAAACTGTATTGAAAGAAAATTGCAAACGTAAAAGTGCTGGAAGAAAATATTTTGTGAGTACCGACTTTGCTGGAGAAAACCCGTAGTTTTTGTTTTGGGACAGTAGATAAATTTATGCAACAAAACTCTCAAATAAATAGTAATAATATAATTGTAACATCTGACAAATATATTTGCTGGAAGAGACACTTGCCGGAAATAGAGTACAATTGCTGGAAGCAATATAAAGCGCTACTGCGAGTAAAGTTGGAGAATAGTAATGCAATGAAAAAAATGAAAAACAAGGTTTTATATTTCGGAAACGTCCGACTTCGATCCATACACTGTCTGCTCGGAACGTGTTCTTCAGCTTATCTCCAGCGTTATATAATGTTGGGTCGGGCCAAACCAACCCAACGGTAAATCGATAACTATTTAACATTAGTTGGGTTGACCATAGTAAACAATCAACTCAACCCAACCGAACAATTATGGATAAAATCTAAACAACACGAACATTTGAAACAAATTTGAACACGCCGAATACATTCTACGCTTGGCTGGGAATTAAATAATTAATTTCTGGAAAACTAAAAGTTCGTCAAAAATGGTGAAACCAACTACAGCATAGCAAATAATAATAATAAAATCAAATTGTGTTGCAAAACTTGGAAAAAAACCGCTGGAGGAATGCTGGATAAATGAATTTAATGTTACTGGGAAATTTTGTTAAATAGTAGTTAAAATAATTTATGTTTGTTTCAAAAGATCAGGTATTAATGTAATAAATTGATTCAACTTACTCGAATTGTAATGGACATTCTTACATACATTCTTTCAATACAATCCAACCCAACCCAACCAAATTCAACCCAACCTGACCCAAGCCAACCCAACACAACACAACTCAACACAACACAACCTAACCCATTCCATGTTCGTATTTGTTCATCCTATCCAGAATATTTGGGCTTTTATCGGCAGTTACAATTGGTAGGAGGGAATTGGATTCTGTTGCATTTTTCCAAATTCCTTTACCAATTCGTCATATTTTCGCACATTTCCTCCCAGTTTTTCTTTGTTGGTCAATTTCGTCAAAGTGGGATCATGTTGCTCCGATGTGTTTTAAAAAATTCCAAAATAATTTCTCTATAATATTTGAAGTTTATCAGTTTTTACAAACTTCATTTGCTGTTTCAATTCCAAAAAATCCTCATTTTATATATTAGACATATTTTTTATTTTTTCCACACATCTAATGATTCGTACATTAACTCTAACCAGTGTGATGTTTTCAATGCTTTATTTTGTTAAACCATTAACTTTCATCATCAAAAATTAAGGCTTTGTTTCTTTTGAATAAATTGCCCGGTTCACGTAAAGGAATTCGTCTAATGTAAAATTCCAAAAAGATTTCCACAAGTTTTCCAATTGGTTAATTTAAGTTTAATCATTAAACGAATGTTTAAACAACAATATTTAAACTACACATCAGAATTTGAATAGTTCATAGAATGTCATGACAAGCATTTCATTACCAAATACTCATAACCGGAATAAAAATTAACAACATCGTGAGTAAATCAAGTTCATCAATTGGCTGTCATGATCCTGATGGACTTAGTACTACTAACTAAACTATGTATACAGTGGCATTGGCATGTACTCAACGTAGGAAATGTTGAAATGTTGAACATGTTAATATCAAGGCATTCAAAGCATGGCTTCTCTGTTGCAGCAAAATTTTATTTAAGTTTTTTACAGAGTACCACATGGTGGTCCAATTGGCGCAAATTGTGCATTTTTGCTAGGCTCGGTTCACAAATACTTTAAAAAATGTATCAGCTAACGTTTGAGGGTTTGAAGAATTGAATACATAATTTGCACATAGAATACAAAAATAATTGAACTTTATTCAAGTATCTAACATTGAATTTGTTTTTTCATTAAAAAGCCATTTAGAAAAACGACCGGTGAAAAATTGTGAAACAGGCACCACTTTGATAGTCCATGTCAATTTTTTAAAGTATTTGCGAACTGAGCCAAGCAAAAATTCTTTAATTCTCAATATTAAAACATTAATTGATTGTATCGTCGTCTCGTGTTGAAAATTTTTTAATAAAAATCAAACGCATAGAAGTACTAATGATGATGCCGCTTGTGGAACTATATATGCAACATGCATTTAATTTTAATAGTTCAAAACGAAAAAAAAATTGTGGCGTGCTGGCGGTTTATTGGAGTAAATATGCCCCCCATTAATTTTTAAGTGCATCGAACTGAAATTTAGTTTTCTACTTTTGTTTAATTTATACGCAAACTTTCTCGAAGTGACCTAATTATTTACCACTTATCACAGGGTTTGAGTTACAAAAGTTACGAACGCAGAGATTCATTGATTGGAAGCACGCAATTCATGTCGCGGTGAATAAAATTCATCATCCAAAAGTATACTTACTGAAACAAATAATATGAGGTTTCTGAAATGAAACGTAACCGTACGAATAAAAAAAGGACACAGACACCAAAAAGCAATAATTATAATTTAATTTGATTGCTTGCATAAACAAAAAGTGATTGACCAAATTGCAAATAAAAAATTTTGCATAAACTTCCTCCTACGTAATTTTAGGATAAATTTAAAATATTCTCATTGATATTCAAATCAAAAGTCTAAAATGCAATAGTCGGTAGACATTTTAATTTCCGTCATATATTTTATTAATCACTTGATTCATAACGACCTATTATGTTTTTCTTACATATTTCAATTTTTTTCTTACTGTTTGTGTTTCAGAAGCGAACAACTGGTCTTATGATTGATTTTGATACTAGATTTAATCATTTTCTTCATTACTGCTAACAATTTATGGGCATTTCCGCTGATTAATATTTCTATATCTGCATTTTCTTCATTTTTTGTGATAATTAAAAACTGTATTCAAACTATGCAATTCACTTTCAAAATTAATTTATTTACTTAAAGTTTCGTGCCAAAGTGCTCTACAAAATATTTATTAGGATTCATACCCATATTTAGTAATTTACCTCAATTTCGAATAAATAGCCCGACAAGAAAATGTAAATGCATACTTTAGGTAAAAGCATGCGCTTAAAACGTCCATTCAGACGAACAAGTTATAATTAGTGTAGGTCATTTGCCGCAAGAGCTTTACGCATACAAGAGATGTGAAGTATTAAAATAAATGAGGAATTTATGAAAGCTTAACATGACTTGCGTATGCAAAGCTCGGACGTTAAATGAACTTGTTAATTACTTAATTAAACAGTTGGAAGCGAACGTTAATAGATTATCGTTTGACATATCTATGTTAATGGTTCATTTTGATGGATTAGTGGACTGGAACATTTGGCCCGGTCAAAAATCGACGCGATAATTTTAGGGCGTGATTATTAATGTTGAAGCGCCGTTGGAACGATGCATCATCTGGCCGTTGGTTGTTTAAAAATTCGCCGGATTCTTCGGGTAAAATGCACCAATAAATGATTCAGAAACCCTAATGTTCTTTTAAGGTGGTGTTTTCAAAGTGTGCAAAAAAGTGCTCGTGGCATTCCGGGGCACATCCGTATATCTCGACTGTAATAAATGAGAGCGCGGCATTTGACAAGTTAATCGCGTTTTTTCCTCATCACTTATTGTGCCGAGCCGCGGTATCTCCACGTCTGAAATATCCGCACATTGTACGGGCCTTCCGATCAAGTAGATTGAATGTAAATATATTACGGTTCGCGTATCGACATATTTTATTTTCCTTGATAAATGGTGGAAATATGAATGGGCATGCATTGATCCCCACCAGCGGCGAGGAGGTTGAATTGACATTCAGAGAACGTAGAACGTCGACGCTCAATTTTACTTCATTTCCAACCCTGTCTGCCGTGCAATGCAACCAGACGAGCCGATAAATCGCCTACGTTCTCTCGCGATGCCCGTATTCATCACCCGGAACGCGGTCCAAACTTTCGGAAAAAGAACGACTGGTGGGATTTTTTCAGGTGAACCGCAATCGCAATACATTTAATTTCGTGTAACGAACTTTAAATAAAACTAAGGGGTACGAACGAAGAACTGCGCAGTGCTCTAAATTATCGGGTAATACATTGGAAGTAATAAAGTGGTAAAGTTTCCAATTTATCTAAAAAGTTACATGTTGCTTTTAAGGCGATTGAATGGGGCATTTATTAAGATGATATTAGTACGGAGGCGATGGAGTTACGTTACTTGCCGCGGCGAAATCGCTAGGTTTCTTCTTCAATAGAAATATAAAAAAAATGTAATCAATTTAAAAGGAAATTAATTTGATATACAGGCAATGCCACACCGGAAGGAGTTGTAAAATTGGATTATAGCGGACGTAAAAGCACCACTCGGGAAAACTCACCGGCCTGCCGATATATGAAACGTGTTTATCCATCTACATTAGTATATAAATAATTAAATTTCAACTGTAATGTATATACACGGTACGTGTATCTTTAATTTTCCGAAGCATTGCGCTTTTACATTTTGCGCTCGACGCACCTTAAAAGGATTATGCTGTTATGTTATGTTTTATGATACGTGAAGGATAACAGAAATAAAAGGTATTTTCATTAATTAAACCAAAGCAAAGAAAGCAGAGCATCAAACATATTAGCAATCCGAAACGACAGAACCTTTTTGCCAAAATAAAACAGAAATTAATTACCGGATAATGTACAAAGACATGAAATAACTAAAAACAAGTTACAAGGTAGGGCGTGTCGATTTTTTTTTAAATTTCATTTTCCAAAAATGAGGTGTGTCAAAAAGTTGTGCTTTGGTTAGCTATTCACAATTATATGTACAAGAACTGGCAATTATATTGGTTTGCTTGGTAAACAGCTACTTCAAAGTCGAGATATTTTCACGTTTCATGTAAAAATCGAGTTTGCTCATAAGAAGTTCCTTTCTACCTGGTTTTCTGCTCTAATGTTAAAAATTATTTTAATGTCATGCTAATCGTTTTTTCTACTTACAGAATCTGAAAATTCGAAACCATGACTAGTAAAGGAAATACAAGACTGGCAACTTCCATTCACATGAGTAACTTTATTGCGACTGGTCGAGAAATGCTGCCTTCAGAACTACCAACTCTTTGTCTGTTTTTCTGCTCTAATGTTAAGAATTATTGTAATGTCATACAAATCGTTTTTTCTACTCACAGAATCTGAAAATTCGAAACCATGACTAGTAAAGGAAATACAAGACTGGCAACTTCCACTCACATGAGTAACTTTATTGGGACTGGTCGAGAAATGCAGCCTTGGGAACTACCAACTCTTCGTGATGTTCTAAGATATGGGCTTCCACTAAGATATCAAAGTGGAGAGAATGTCAGAAATTACCCAGCAACAACTATTGCAAAGGATATTTATTCAAAAGTGCTGGAAAAGTGGAAGCTAACAAACAGTTGTTTCGTGGTACCAATTTTAAATTCGAGAGTCACTGTTCTGAAGAAGATAGAGGGAAAACTGGGATTAAGGTATGTTCAGAGTTTGAGGGTACATGTCCAGGTGGAGCTGGCTGTAAACATGAAGTCCACATCTCCTGCTCTTGTTATAATGGTGTGAAGATCCCTGTCAAGGAACTAGTGTTTATTTAGAGTCAAAGAGAGAAGGTCGAATCTGTTGGGCAGCATCAAATTGGATTCCCAGATCTACGTGACCACAGAAGAAGAATCTGAAGAACCTTTGCAGATTCCATGTGATGATTTTGATGTCCCTCCTACTTCAAGAACAAGTCATTACAATACATTACAGGTGATCACAATAAAGTAAAGAGGACAAAAGAAAAAGTTATAAAATTACTTGATGAAGAATTTCATGATCGATGCCGAACAGGCAATATTGAATGTATTTTCTTTGATGGAGGCAAAGATTCGACAAAAGTGCGGTTAAAAGCATATAACTCAAGTCATCAGTTTCCAAGTATTGTGAAAGAAGAGCATTACACTGTTTGTGAGCCAGGTGGAAGATATCTTTGCCACTTTACTCCAGAGAAGGACTTAACGAAAAGAAAACCTGCTGAAGTTATTGCTAACCACCTAACCAATGCAATACTCTAGACTATAGAACGTTTCTGATCAGGTGTCAACATTCGTGGCACACAAAGTGCAGACAAGGAGCTCGACATACTATTGCACCCGTGAAGAGAATGTCTTTAAGATTTGCCATTGTTTTCGATGATAACGTGACGTTGAGCTGGTCATGCTTCTTCAAAATTTCCCTGAAGATAGTGAAGAGGATCTCGGCATGACCAGCGAAACGTCAAGTTATAATCGAACCATAGAGTTACTTCTGATATACGTCGCATTGCTGGACTTTCACCCACACCACTGACCACCCCTCACTCCACATTCATTGCTGCGTAGTTTGGTGAACTACCACTACCACTTTCACTACCTAATATCTGTATCATATTCTTTTATCCCTGCATTTTTCTTCGCGTGAGGGTTAAATTTGCTTAAATGAAAATTCGAAGTGATTTTGTGAAAAATGTTGGTTCCTAATTCGCTAATTCCTAATTCGCAAAACCAGACGAGTGTAAACGGATCCTTGTTATAAAAACGGGTAAAGATTTACGCAACCATTAATTAATTTAAAATACTGCTCGGCGTGTCTTACAGTAATGTAGGCCTTGCAATAAGTGATTCAGTTCATTACTAAAGTGCTTGGATTTATTGCGTTTACATTAGAAGACGTAGTCCATCTATCGTTCGTTGGTGTTTCTGGCAAATTCGTAAAATTCGATTATTGCCCACGGTTACAGTCGCAGCAGTAGATATATTTCTCGGTTGGTAGCTTAATGCCTAATCAGCTCTATTTACCGTTTCAATCGATGCAGACACGAGTACCTGAACCATACTTTATTGTGTTTGATGATATCGAGTTCGGCAATAGAGCCAGCCACGTGATATGGCTGCTATGCATTTGAAGCGCGATTCGAATGCCGAGGGATAAATTCGACGGAATTGGATCACGAGGTTGCACCAAAATAATTTTAATTATAATAATATAAAGCGTATGAGAAATTAAAATATTAACTTTTTATTTGCTTTTTTATAGGAAACTTCGTCAAACCTGAAAGCTCCCAATTCGCACTCAAATATTAAATGGCCATCAAAAGAATGCTTTTTTGTTATATTTGTATTGTTTAACTTCACATTTCACAAAAATTTTTTCGCTAACGTTTTTTATTTTAAAAAAATTAAGACTTACAGGTTGTATTATATTTACTCTTTGTTGAAATAATTTTAGTTGCATTGACCTAGAATAGTGTGGGGTGAGTGGGTAGTTTTAGTATTATTTTGAGCGTAACTTTGTTTCAGATTTTCTTAGAGTGGGTCGGGCTGTTAAAATTACTGTACATATTTTTCACAAATGCGGAGTAAGTGCATGCAGAGTATGCTTATCACCCACAATCTACATTCGCAGTATCCGCTCCTCAAGGGTTAATAACAAATGATGTTAATTAGTTACGGGGTGATAATATCGAATACAATTTCGTTATTTATGGGCACGAAATAAATTTTATTGATACTAGACAGGATTATAAAATTCTCCTATTTATTACTAGAGATGTATTCAGATAAACTAAAACCGCAGGACATTGATAAATGGTGTTTCCCTGATCAGAGATTATCGAGCTGGCTGTCAGGCTTCGGTGCAGCAACCCCGTTAAATCACCGACAAAGCTCGGAGCGCATCTGCCCACCGTGTGTTAGGACCGTTAGCTACTTTTACACTCGACCGGTAATTGATATATAGCACTGCAGGGGCGCGTCACACTCACCGCTGTCGCACTCAACTGCCCACTGTATTGATCTGGAGTTAACTTATTGTTGTCCTTTGACATTTATGTGCAAAAGTACCATACTTTTATGGAATATCTTTATGACTTTCCTACCATTTGATTTTAGATTGCCTCTGTTTCAAACCGGATTGCAGTGCATGTCCGACACACCTAGGTATTGTATACACAATTAATATGATACATACATCGTCAGTAATATTTCGTCACATTAATTTTGACAGACGAAGCATTTAAGTAACTCAAAAAGTGCACACGACGGTGACTCAATGAAGACGGTGTGACCAATTTAAAACAACGAAATGGGCGCCACGATTTTTTTTTACTTTCCAATTATATATAAATCTATTAAAAGCAATATTTAAGGCGACGTAAGCTAAGCAATTTAGCGGACATTTACTCCTATTGTGGCTCGCATTCCACATGTGAACGTTATTTGATGGTGGAAATGTGGCATGACAATTTTATGCGAGTTCCAGCCTCTCTGAAGGGTTGTAAAGTTACACAGCGTGCGCTACAATAACTGCACCGCCGGATCACATTTTAGTACTGATTTTTAATACAGATAACACGGCTCCGTACATGTGTGCGACCCACGTTTTTATTGCACCGAGTTTGATTAACGCGCCGCAACGGTCGATTTTTAATCGGCCAAATTCAAAGTTCAACAAATTTCGATTGTAATTTCGCGTCGGCGTTCGAAAATGATTACGGGGTCCCTAATCCGCCCAAAGTCTAATATATGGACTCACGAGTTCGCTACAAACGGGTTTTATTAAACCGCGCAATATCATTAAAATTTCCTTCCCCGAGTTTTAGGGGGGTTATATGATGAATGGACAAATCCAACCTCTTGGAGCTAGATTTATGATGTTGGCTTAAAAAAATATGCAAATCGAGAAACGAAGTGCTGCAATTTTTACTTGAGTCGGGGTTTTGGATAATCTCACTGTGGGAGCGCACAAAGTCGGTGAAAAATGTATATGCGTTCTATAATGTTTAAGGGAGGTTAAATTGACGTTTGGCGCTGAACAAAGAAGACGATACAGACAGACGAGCCTGTGCGTTAATTTGAACTGTTCTATATTGTTTTCTTTGTCATCTAGTAGTTCTTTAAAGTATTGCTTCCATTTTTTTTTCATTTCTTATTTTATTCACTAACCTTTTTATTGAATTTTTATGTATTTCGATTGCAGCTTCCACCTTATATTTTTCTATTTCATAATACACAAACTTTTACTTGAAAAGATTACAAATACAAAGTCCATTTTTCTGAAATTCAGTAGTTTTTGTGTTCTTTCATTTTCAACGCCTACCTCCTAGATCATAACCTTATTCCACGGTTTAGCTTTCCATCTGATTCGGTTTGATTGTGATATTTGAATAATTTTTGTAATTATTTCCCATTTGTTTATTTACAAATTTGCAAATATTCATTGCAAATTTTCGTTGCCAAATTACGAATCTCATAACATTTTTAAAGTACGAGTTTATTGCGTCGTGAAGCCACCATAGTACGAGTAAATAAAATGGTTTTCAATTACAGCGCTCCCTCGACACTAAATGGACAACTAGTCAAGGAAAATGGAGGCATAAAGTTATACCTTACAGCGCTGCCGCCCGCTAATTACAAGGGAACAAGCATCGTTGCGTAAGGATCGAGTCCGCAGCTTTTGTAACAATTACCCAATTACCGACCTTCCTGCTTTAATTTCAAACACCGCTGGTCGAGTGTCCTGTATCGAAGACTTACCCGTGCTATTTTATTATTAAAAAATCTGCAGTGGTCCGCACTGAACTTATACTCAGTTATACTCCATTTTTAGAAAAAAAACTTGTCAAACTAAAGTTGTTTAAAATATCTTTAACTTTCATTTTTTTCGATAACTCATTCCATTTTCGAGATACCGAAAAAGGTGATAGGTTGAGCTATTGCTTTCAAAATATGACGTTTTCTTTCCTGCTATATACAAATCTTAAGTTTAAAATTTCATAGTGGTGGCTACAATGGTTTGGACGCTAGAACGCGCACACCACACACACACTACACACGCCCAGACGTCAGTTCAAAAATAATCAGACTCGATTCAGGGGACCTCAAAACGCGTATATCCGTTAAAATCTCGAGGTCGAAATTTTTCATGATTACTATACTTGGTACTTGTACTTGTACTTGTACATAAAGTATAAGGAAGTAAAAATCAGACGATAGATTTTCAATTGGAAAAAACTGAAAAAACGAAACAAATAAATTAAGTTTCTACTTGCCGAGAAGGACGATGCGAATATTCGGATTAACGGTGATACATGTTTCGTCGGATATCAGGCTTTACTTGATTTCTCCGGAGACGTTCGCAAAATGAGGTATTTAAAAGGTCCATCAGAAATTACGACTCGGAACTTTTTATGCGTCCGACTGCCGGGGCGTTTTTAGCGAATCGCGACCAAGATTAAGAGAGTGGAGAGGTATTATTCATCGCGGCATTAATTATGCACGTTACTTTATATCTTTCTAGAGATCAAGGAGAAAATTAAATTTTTTACGAAAATAAATTCGCGAATATTTTTCAAGCAGATATTAACGCGATGTTTTACGACGTTCGGCTTAATTGTTGCATAAATAATAAATCCGTTTATGAATTAGACGTTAGACGATTTGTTCTAAATGTCCAGGATTTATCGAATATTAAAAATCCAGGATGAGTTTAAAGCTACACGGCACGGTATGGCGCTTATGAGTTGAATCAAATCCATTACAGTTAGCCAATCGCATTTAATAATTTGGCGAGTTAATTAAACGAATCTCGCCAACATTTTGAATAGGAAGTTGCACGCAATTACTGGAGATATTCGAACGTAGGAACACAACGGCCGTTACAAGTCTTCAGCTTGAATTTGGCTCGAAGAGCGCGTACACTACATTAGAACAAAAGCGCATCGACGCCACCGCTAATGGGCTGGCTGGCTTCGCATGAGGGAGGATTTTAATTGCTTGCACGTATACACGCGACGACGACGCAAAAAAATCATAAAGAGACTTCATCATGCACCGCACAAAGATGAACTTCATAATTCGCTTGTTACTGCGGACATCAGTGGTAGCTGGAGTGGGTGAGCAGGGTAAGACAATGTAATTAAAAGTACGCGAATGGATTATGCATAACGTAAGTGCCGGGTCCACACTATATTATAACTGTCTAATGCGCTCAATTCATAAACGTTTTCTTTCATAGAAATATTTTATTGCAAGTTCTGCAAAATAAATCTTTTGAATATCAATGTCTTCGTAATTGTAATAATTATAACATATTCACGGAAACGGAAATTTTAATAGCCGTGGCAACACTAATGGAATCTAATTTATTCGCCATAGATTGCATTAAATCGATGTTTATTCTGACCCATTATCCGGCATATACGTAATCAGTGACACAATCGACCGTCGTGAAGTTTACAAACGATTCCCTTCCGACCACTGGCCCAACCGAAAATAATCACCGGAATATACAATTAAATTAAATTGTTATTGTAAATACAGGAAAACTAAAATTGTTGGTTCCTTCGGATGCCCACCAACGCTAAAATATATGTAGGCGCCTAAATCGCCCAAGGACTATAATATAAGTTACAACGAAACGTGAATATTATTAATTATGAAAATATGGGAATTAACCATGACTTAGTGGCAGTTGTCTCATCAAATGGAAAATTGAACAAACAGTTGATAAAACTTACAAAGACAGGATTTTTTAGAACGCAATAGTTAAATAATTTGCAGAACAGAGTGTACAAGAGTGCAAGAGTGGGCAGCATTGAGAAATGATTACAAGTGCAGGTAATCTAGCAGAGGCTAACTCAAGAAATAAGTAGAAATCTATTTGATGGAGATTTGAATTTATTTTTATTTATTTTATGGGTCGTAATCAGGAAGGGTGGGGAAAACGTTTAAAAAATCATGCAATTAAACGTATAGCAGAAATGGTATACGTTAATGACAATAATGTGTGACAAAGTGTGTTCCTAATGCCATAATTTATTTCACCTTATACTCAGTGGCATAGCATCATCAGATGATAACTCTGTATATCCATCGCTATAGCAAAGATGCATTCCATACTTCACAGAGCCCACGTTCTTGAGTGAGCAAGTTCGCACGGCACACAATGCAATCCTTCTTTTATCGACCCACGTGAATTTTCGTCGTACCCTTGAACGCTTAATCATAAGTCATAATCGATTATTGTGTGATTTTGGAGTCTTCCTTGCGTTCGATACAAAATGCCATCGAATTGTCTCTGCTTGCAATTTCTTATGCAGATCTTTAACGATGAGATAACACATATTTTTGTTCGTATATTCGGTGGATATCCCATCCGATAAGAAATTAATATGTCTTATCCTGGGAACAGTCAACTTAATATCTACATATCCTAAGTGCACGTAAATGGCTGACGGGTCATGGCGATGACTGCTTGATGTTGTACAATATAAGATATCGTCTGTTCATTTATTGTTTGCATTCCTGTAATATACAACTAAAGTATGGAGTATTTTTCCCTTAATTTTGATTGGAATCTAAAACCATGTTTCAACTTGTTACCTTACATCGCCTTGTAGTAATTTAATTTTTTTTTTTTTTAATATTTTCATGCACTCCATTAGACGTACCATATAATTTAATTTCGTTTATGTAATTTTCTGAATCATCATGGAATTTGTCGTGTGAACCATTCTTACAATATTTTGTCATTATGTCGTTTGTATTTTTTATAATCTTGCTACACCCCTGGCATTTAATTAAACAAGTTGTTCAGTCCTACATTTTTTTATTGAATAAATCTCAACGAACTGTATTTCCGCAAACAAGCAGATGCGGTTCGTGTAACTGCGCAGCAACATTTCATTAGCTTTGTGGCGCCTGATTTGGAGACTTAAATATCTCTTTTCTATAAGTACCCTTTCCTCCACAATATCGTTCGTTGCATTGTGGCCCATACTGCTCACTTTTCATAGACATTTTACGTCCACTCTTACTCCGTATAACTGGTAATTATGAGAAGGACATTGCCTTCTTCTATATTTTAACAATTAAGATCGGGTAATTTATCATATTAATCACATATTGCATTTTTAACAGTCCAGTTCGTTACAATCAACCACTCTATGAAGTATATTAAAAATTAATGAAGATCTACACCGTTTATTATGCAATAAGAGCGTTTGTATCAATAAATGTTAATTTTGTTTTAAACAAATTATTAATCGCAAACATTATAACTACTCTGGACAAACACAGAAAATATATATTTACAATCTCCCACAACAACACGTCAAATTTTGAAATATTTCTCCACAATAACAAATAAATTAATTAATCAAAGCCACATTTGTATTACGTCATCTTTCTTGTTTAATTAAACGTAGTTTTTTCGATGTGATATACAAAAAATATGAAATGAAATCATCATCAAGAAATTTTACAACCAATTAAACTAGGAAGTACAGTTATAACATTTGTGCTTGAATTTTAATTTGGTTTCCAGTGTAACAAGATTCAAATTCGATGAACTCGAGAATATTAAAGTCGAAAATAATTCTAAAAGAGCGCAATTGCACATTGTCTATAACCTGCTAAAGGTTTAAATCATCACACATTGTGTGTGTATGTAGGGTTGCTGCCTGAATTAGTTAATCAAATATTTCATTAACTAATTCAGGCAGCAACCCTAGTGCAGATTCGATTTCTTTGCTATATTTACAGATATGGAAGAAGTGCAATCTGCACTGCAGTAATTTTCAAAGACATCCATATGCATCAGCATTATTTCATCACCAAACAGATTTTTCTTGAAATAAACTGGACCCACTGTGTAATTGCTTGGTGCTTTTCTACTGTTCACCTCTCCTTTACTGTTCGTTTACAAGACTTTATTTTCCGCACTATTTGTACTGACTTGTACCTTGGGTTTGTGTCCTCTTCTGACACCTTTTCAATTTAACATCAAAATTTCGTTGCACTTGAACACAGTTGGATCGTTTTCAAACAAACTGTTGAAACAGACCAGACGATTTTCGTGGTTTGAAGTAATCTTCTGTTTTGATTGATCCTACCGACTGCGCCAATTTTGGGTTTCACTATTACTAGAGTTCATTTTTTGGATGTTTTCAGTGGAGAGCATTGAGCGGCAAGTTCCGCTGTAAGATGGCCGTTCTCTTTCTAAGAAAATTTAAACCAATTCCACATTCGTCGATTTTATTGACATTTGTAATTTATTATCTCTTCATTAGTATGTATGGATATATTGTATGTTAGAGTTGTAATATATTAGGCGAGTCACTAAACCTCTATTAATTCGTATCGGCCTCAAAATTATATTTCGACGATGAAAACGATTCGAATTTGATGTAATTTTAAAGGCATCATGAGTTATTTTTAATTCATGACTAATACACAAGCTTTACAGTCGAATTGCAAATTCTATAAAATTTTTAGAACATTTCTCAGAAATTAATTATATTCAATTTTGTTTAATTAAGGAATATATTAATCTTACGAAGCTATGCATGAATCAAAATTATCTTCTGTTTTGATTGATCCTACCGACTGCGCCAATTTTGGGTTTCACTATTACTAGAGTTCATTTTTTGGATGTTTTCAGTAGAGAGCATTGAGCGGCAAGTTCCGCTGTAAGATGACCTTTCTCTCTGATGATAAAATGTAAACCAATTCCACATTCGTCGATTTTATTGACATTTGTAATTTATTATCTCTTCATTAGTATGTATGGATATATTGTATGTTAGAGTTGTAATATATTGGGCGAGTCACTAAACCTCTATTAATTCGTTTCGGCCTCACAATTATATTTCGGCGATGAATTTTATGTAATTTTAAAGGCATCATGAGTTATTTTTAATTCATGACTAATACACAAGCTTTACAGTCGAATTACAAATTCTATAAAATTTTTAGAACAATTCTCAGAAATTAATCATATTCAATTTTGTTTAATTAAGGAATATATTTATCTTACGGAGCTATGCATGAATCAAAATTATCCAGAAATAGTTGGTAAATTTTACCAGCAAACACAAGGTGGAGCTATCACATACAATTTTTAACTTTTTTGTAAAAATTCGTATTTATTGGTTATTTTATAGAGATAGTTTTGGTTGCTATTTTTATGTTTAATTTTGTTAATCTTAGATACCTACATTTTATAACAATGTCAACATAGTTGTCGAAATGTGTACATATTAAAGTGATTATATAAAGGTAGTATTAATTACATAAAAGACTAAAATGTCGCCATAATTCACAAAAATAATAATACTGAGCCAACAGCCCCGGACGTAAATTAAAATACACGGTTCATCATATGAAGTCACCGAATATAAAACTCGCTATGGATTATGTATATTTAAGCCATATTTAAAACTGCCAATTTTAAAGGAGTACGTGGCCGCGCATAAAAAATATAATACTTCGTTGATAAGCCCGACCCGCGCAATAGCACGAATGCGAAGCAATAAAGATTAAATCTATTAGCGCGACCCATAGATTAAACCATATAAAATTGCACGGGGTATCATTATACAGAGCAAACACTATTGGATGTGTCATAAAGTCCCGCACAAACAGACCAGCGCACACGTCTAAATTGCAAAACGTTTTATTTGATAACGGCAATTGTACCGGCGAAACAAAACAAAGAAAACGGGGTTATGTGCGTTGGTACTCGTTAAAGGGTGTACTCGGCCGTTCTGACAATCTATTACTCTGGGGCAGCAGTAATGCGTTTTAGCGCACACTACAATGCATTTAAATGGCGCTAATAAATACGTATGCTGATATAGCCGATGGAATGGCGTGCACGCGAATTATACTTTATGGAATTAATAGCTGGCCGTTTATTTTTTATTATACTAATATTAGTCACTAATGGCGGGGATGTCTAGAAATTCCATTCATACAACAATTGATCGAATTATATTACATTTTATGCTACGCACACGACAAGGTAGGAAACTCGAAATTAATTATGTTCAGTAAACGGAAACGAAACTTCATGACATCTATCTGCAAATAAAGATGTTAAATTTTATTAGTTAGTTATCAACTAGGATCTGCTTCTTATATTCGTGAACAAGAGCTATCATTATCTTAAATCAGGTGCTTAATGTAGCTATTAATGTGGCTA
The DNA here is from genome assembly GCA_959613385.1 of Geotrupes spiniger. Lineage (NCBI taxonomy): Eukaryota > Metazoa > Arthropoda > Insecta > Coleoptera > Geotrupidae > Geotrupes > Geotrupes spiniger. Next base: position 31,724,009 of record OY390736.1, on the reverse strand, counting down.
TAAGACGTGTCCAAACCGCATGGTCATTACCATGGATCGAACTTCACCATACAATGTGAGCTTCAATGCTCCTTCTAAGATCATTCCCTTTTCAACTCCTCACGTATTGTCTTACAACTAAGGTGAGACAGGAAGTACACAACGATTGCTCTTGTCTAAAATTCTTCGACGATTCACTGTATAGAATGCAGGGTGGACAAATTACCAATCATAGTCATTGTGAATTTTATTTCTGAAATGAAATACCAACGACCCAACTGAGATTTGAACCAGCATCTTAGGGTTACTAACCAGGAAGTGTAGACTATCACACCCGCATAATTTAATTAATTCCCAATAGGTGATCGAAATCACAAATAAAGTATCCAATTTAACTCTTTTTTTAAGTTTACACAACGTCAGGGCTGGCATTTCATTAAATTCAAAAAACCAATCGTTTTACCAATCCGACAGTTTTCTATTAACTACTGGATTTACTGCACGTCAGAAAAGGATATTAATCATCAAAAATTCGTGGTTTAAATGCACCGAATGCAGGTATTTTATAGCCTGTCTAAAATACATCCTACATTACATATTTTACCTAGTAAAAAAATGCGACCGCTGCAAACACACGAGATCATAGATGCATCGTCCAATTTATGTATAAATCTTGGACATGTGCGTGCAATTAATTTGATTTGAAACTACAGTGAGGTTCACGTAAACGCTCCCCGGCAAAAAGAGAATAATTGCCCAATTATACATTGTAATGTTTACATATCAAAAATGACAAAGCAATGGAAATTTACAACTGAATAAAACCCAATTAACTATATTGGCCAATCAATTAGTGAAATAAAATGATAGCATTGTTCAACAATGGCGACAATGCACCTATGTACGTATATTGTTAAACAGAGATTTAATTTATAATATGATGTTTGGTATTGATTGTGACGTTTCAAAACAAACTATTCAATAATATTTAATAAACTAATGGCGCACATTGTTATGTTTTGTGCGTGTGCGTTACCGGATATTTATTTGTTTCCATATTTGCAAAACACATATCCACACAGATTACTACACCGAGTGACTTTAACGTTAAATAATAATTTAATCTGTGACGCGTACGTTGGAAATACGAATTATGACTAGAATTTAAAATGTACTAGAATTTTTGTGTATACCAGTGTATTTGTTTGTAAATGTGAATATTCGAGTTCGAAATAAACAACACAAACATATCTCGTAGATATTGCATCTGCAGGGCGAACCTGTGTACATGACACAATTCTCTCATAATTTGGTTGTTTCTACTAGTATTCAAATAATTTCAAATATTTGTTAGTCGCATAAAATTATACCAAGGAAATAAAAAGAAGAATTTCATTAATTTCACTTCCCATTGATCAATTTTAATTTTTTTCGCATTAATTATTAATTTGGTTAGAACCGTTTATTTTCAAACATATTAACTAAAATGCACCACTAATAGAAAATAAGAATACGAATTCACTTCAATCATAACAAATAATGGCGCTACACGGCTACAGTTGAGGCAGAGATTAGACTAAAGTAGCTAATTCACAAACACAACTCTGAACTAACAGTGGTCGAGCCACAGTAGTCATATAATCCAATTAAAATCGGCCACGGGGGACCCATGTATGACTGTTATCTACCTAAGCTACAAACCATTAATAATTTATACATTTAATACCGGCTAAACCGTGCCCTACTTAATTTGCCCGTTCCTCGAGCAGTAAGAGTAAAATGACGTCGAGTCTGGCGGAACCCTTCAATGTTTAATACGCGACGCGGAATCTATCCATGTAAGGCATATTAAATCACACCGGGGGTTCAATTTCGTGTCTATTCCGCAAAGTAACCGTATTATATTGCAAAAATGGGACGCAAAGCGAGCCGCTTCGTAAACGTGCTAGAGCGTCGCGTCGGGTTAAATTAAAGGTACGACAATATTGAACGTTAGCGCGAAAAATGAAAATGTTAGTTTGTGTAATGTTTACGAAGCATTAATAGTTGAAAGATTATACAAATGTTCCAAATAGCAATAATATATTTTTACGTGGTTGACCAAGTGATTAGGAACTTTAAAAAAAAATGCCCCACGGGGGCGAACTGTTTAACAAAATGGCTCAAACGTTGGGGGTCAATTGATATAATGCAATCTACACATGCTTTAAAGGCAATAACAAGCTAAATATGGGCAATAATAATTTAATTAAAATTACTACCAATGCAGTTAAAATTATTTGTTTTAATCTGTTAATGTCGCAAGACTTCAATGATTTATAATCAAACAACATGAAAAACATAGAAATGATCGAAAAATTTATAGAATGTGACTAAAAAATAAACAAAAACAGAAAATGTAGTCTCAAACCAAGTGTTTGCAAATATAATGCTACACTGACAAATTATTTTTAAATATTAAAATTTTTCTATCACCGTAGAATTGGAGTATAATAGTCAGGGGTTAATTGTTTAGTGTGTGATTTTATTTTGAAATATCACTGCAATATGTCCCGTTCAATAGTTTGCACAAATCTGGCGCTATCCCTTTTGCTGATGTATCGAGGTATTGTTTTCGTTTGAGTTTCTTTCAACAACAAAAGACTTCATCTTAATTCTGATTTTAATTAATTTTAATGGATCACTTTAATCAAAATTTTCATTAATTAGTTTTGATTTGTTTTAAAATGTTCTAAATTTGACTTACTTTCGATTTTCTGTTATGTATATTCTCTTCTTTTGTAAATTTTTTTAACTTACATTGCTACTTTATGTGGTTTATATCACTTTCCAATCGCTTTCATATTAAATTCTTGTTTGAATTTGTGGGGAAAGAAGAGAAGGAATTTACAAGAAACTATGGAATACATGTAATAAGAGCATTTTGATGGAGCGTAAGTGTGAGGTTCGAAAGGAAGAGGTTGGAAAGGGTACACTTAGGACTAGGACAAATAAAAAAGATACTGAACTTGGAGAGGTAAACACCGGTTACATAGTTAGGCAGGAGACAGGGAGCGAAAGGTTGAGAGTAGAGGCGGGGGGGGGGAGAACATAGCTTAGTTGAGAAGGTATTGGAGGAGCTAAGGAAAAGGGGGATCAAAAGAAGAAAACTAAACAATTGGGAAGAATGTGGGGCAAAAATGTTCAAAGGTAGGATCATTAGCAGAAGATGCAACGCAGAAAGGAGAAGAAGAGACGGAAAGTCTGGAATGTGAGGTACGAAAATACCAAAGAATAAAAGTGGAGGGAGGATACCAGATACTTATGGGAATGGAGATCGATAGAAGACGAAGAAACACTAGCAAGCTAGTGGCTGGATGGAAGAGAAGTACAGGACCTTTAACCTTTCCTCCTTTCCTGGACCGATTGCGCTACGTTTTACATAATATAGGAAAGAACCATGCGTGAAGCTATCAGTCATACCCAATAATGGAAAATGCGAAAAAAGAAAATAATGTAAAAAATATGATGAGCTCTTCCATAAATTCTGAACTGAAGATATTGAAGATGTCGAAGCTGTTATCATCATCACCCAGGTTTACTTATTGTGGACTTTTTACTTTCAATTCGCTAAATATTGTTCAGATGATGATTGCAGTTACACTAAACTTCAGTATTCCATTAATTTAATCCACATTCCCTCCTTGTAACCATATTGGTCCTATATTTCTCCTCCACCATTCAGAACTTATTTCCTTTATCCACATTTGTCTCCTCTCCATCCTCTCTCGTTCTAAATCTAAAAATCGTCATTGTGAGTTCTTTTTTTCATTCAGGTATTTAGGTCCTGGATTTCGTTACAACACTATGCAGAATTTTATTAAAACGCGAAAAAAAATTAATTTGCTATTATGGTTCAAGATTTTTTTAATATTTTTCATATTTTTAAATAGTAGCTCACACTTTTAGGTAATCCATTCTAGAACTCCATGCAGAATTACCATAAAAACTAGTGTTTTATAGTGCAAAAAACGCATTGATTTTTTTATTTATTTAAACCTCAGTGAGTCAAAATTGTCATCACTATAAGTAGAGCCCGAAAAATTGCGATTGTTATACCTAAATATGGCACTAGTTGAGTTACCAACGTTTCCCCTTTCTACATATGACCATGGCTTAGCTTGGGAGCAACGTACACTTACCCAATAGCAAACAAGTAATAGAAATTGGAAAAATCTAAGCATTTAACTATCAATGTGTCGGAAGTTTTATGCATCAACTGACGACAACATGTACCTAATTTTTAATAAATTAATTATTAAAGATAATAAAGCTGTGCTAAAAGCACCATTGAAGGTGGAACGATACAAAAAGCTACCAGTTGTTACACAACAACTCATTTAATGTAAGCCCTATATTTCGCTCTATTAAACAGCGCATTTAAATTTGTTATAAATTGCAATACTTTATAATTAATAAAGTTTATTAGTTGAAATTTAATGTATTTGCTCAATTTAATTAATCAGTCCCTTCCTACTAGTGGCGGAGTCGATGCTATTAAATCACCTGAATTCTTAATTATTTTTCATTTTTAACCACGTTTCATGAGATTTAATTTTCAGGTTAGTCCATCGCGATGTGGCAATTTACCCTGTGGAAATATTCAACATTTCATTATTTCAAACTGTCCATCAGGTATCAGTTTTCGTATTGGAAACGCAATTACCCTTTGTCGGCGCCCCAATAAAACGACGTGGCTTCCAGCTTCATATAAGCTTTCCGAATTTTTACACCTCTATCATTGTGTGTGTATATTATTGCAATTATTACTTCAACCGGTGCACGGCTTGACTTTTCTGAATGACGAAGCGCACGACCGTACAAAATTTTCATTTTTTAAAACCAGGTCAAATTACACGTAAAATACACATCCAATTAACTCCGTAGAAAATAAAAATCGCGCAGAATTTAATTAAAAACGACAAATTTGCTTTTGCAATTTTTCCAAAAATAAACCGTGTTTATCGCAGATAAAAAGATGCGCAAGACGCAGAAAGAATATCCGGGGAAATTTTTATTCCCTTCCCGCCCCCGCCTCTCCGAAAACAAGTCTTAATTAGAATTTCAATTCCCCTGCAAGTTCGAATAATTACTCTTGATAGCAATTAGAAGCCTATACAAAATTATTTTAATTCAGATTTTAATTTCCGCCGAAGTACACTGCTAGATGGCGCGGATCACTCGCACATAGCTAATTCGAGAGACGCTGTCGGCGAGTCCGAATGAAAAATCTTAAAGGAGAAATTTTTATTAATTAACATCGATCAGTGACGTGGCGCAAGATTCTCGGCCGGAGCGAAAAAGGCTGCCTGGTTAAAATGCGCATTTAATGAACTTATTAAATGCAATATTCATGCACCCGTGGAATTAATAAACTGGTAGCTGCACGTACTAAAAAATTGATTTTTCAAACTACATCTAGAATTACACAATGTGGCGGTCCGAGGAACGAGATATTTGTAATTAATCAAGTTGATGTCGCTAAATCATTATGAATGCAATTAGACAGCAAATGAATGAAAGAAATATCATTGTGGTCGTTGAATAATTAAAACTGATTAATGATGTGTTTATAATGCGGCACGCCATGAATATTAATGAATATTGACAAATCAAACAATAATTGTATGCCATTGTTATTGTGCCACTAAAACTATTCAGCTGCTACGTCAACTAGTGAATACTATATTGAAAAAAAAAAATACATCGTTACACGATAATCATGCACGTGGAAAACGCAAAGTTGACTCACGATATACTAATGTTCTCCTGTATGTAATTGGAGATACTCATTATATTGTATCCGTGCAAATACATTCAAAAGAAGACTAAACGTTATCTATTATTTACATATATTTAGAGTTGTACACATTTTTCATAGAAAATATGCAGTTGATTCGAGCGAACCCCAATTTGAACTACATAATTTATGAGATAACAAATCGAACGAATTGAGTGGGTCAATTCTGGTAAACACATGAAAAATATTTGGCACATTTGCAATACAACTAAATGGATAAAACAATTAACAGGACTTGCTACATATGTTTAAATATAATTACGTCTGGGTGGTGCTAGGGATAGGAACAAAACATGCTGCCACAATCTGCTCAAATGCAATAATACTTAAGAGAATCCGCGGCGACTCGACAACCAGTCATATCTCGATAATATTCAGCTGGCTTTGATTAATGTATAATGGCTCATAGAGCCTTCTTCAGCAGAAGTATTAATAAGAGTCATAATGTTATGATTTAATTTTGCTTTCAAAAATTATAAACTAATTAAATGTTTTTACGGAATGATTAAATCACTAAAAGGGAAAAAATTTGCAACTAGAACTAGAAGATTATGAAGAAAAATGTATATAGTGCGGCAAATAATGAAATCACCAATAGGATATAAATAAAAATAATGTTAACAAATAAAAGAAATAAATAACTAGAGGAAGGAAAGAAGCTAAAATAACAGATCAAATGATTGTGGATGGAAATTTGTTGACAAGGAAACGAAAACCCTCATCTCATTGAATTTGTACATCTTGTCGATTAATATTGTAACCAGTCAACTTCGTCCCAGTTCTCCCACAAATGTTTTTCTACGACGCCTTATTAAAGAGTCATTGTTCCAATAAGGATTTTTCAAAAAAATATGTCACAAACACATTATCAATCCAATTGAAAACGGTAACGTGGATGTCACCTTCCAGTTTTCTTTTTTCGTGCATCAGTTTATCCAAAACATCTACGTACATTTTAGGGCACCATGGTTCTTGTAAAAAAACATGAATTAGATGACGCTTTTAATTGTAGTTTGCGATTTTTTTTATTTTTTAGCAGAACCAATTATCTCAATTGCTTTTAGACAATTGTTTCTGGATGATATTGTTTGCGATTTTGCATAACTAGACTCAACCCAACTATACCAATTCCAACCCAACTATCCCGGCCATTTTCTTCGATTATTTTTATATTTTTATTATTTTCTTTCCTATATAACTTTTATGGAGCATTTGGATTATATTGATTTGGTTTTGAGTTGAGTTGGATTGGGTTGGGTTGACTATGGTTTAAAAAATGTAGCACAAATGAAAAATATGTCCTCATCTTCGACATATTTTAGTAATTGGCATTTCGTGAATTTTGTGTGGTTGTCAATTTTTCATTATTTGCGTTAAATAGTGTTTTGAGTTTTTCATATTTCTGCAATTGGCATTTTTTAGTTTGACTTTTTTGCACATTTTAGATAATTTAATAGGTTTTGGCAAATAAGTAATTTTTGTTTGATATTTTTGGCAATTTTCACATTTATTGTTATTATAGAAACTTCTGCCAGTTTCTCAAATTGATATTTTTTTCTTGAGATTAATTAGAAATTGGCATTGTTGCTATTAGAAAATTCTGTCACATTCTCAAAAATTTTGAAAATTTAATTGATTAAAGTTTTGATTTAAATATCTTTACATTTACCATTTTTGAATTTAAACAATTTAGGAACCTAGAAAATTTTATCATTTTGGTTTTTTTTTCAATTTTATAACAAAGATTGTTACTTTATGAAAACTTGGACATTTTTGACAATTTTTGTTACTAGGGTAGTTGTACTAGGGTATTTTTATACTGTTGAAAAATTACCAATTTTGGAATATTCATAAAAAACGTTATTAATCGATTAGTTAGATGTTTCTATTAAAAAAATTACAACGTTTTCATTTTTGACAATTTTTCCAACCAAGGTTTCTTATTTGAAAATGTTGCCACTTTTGAAAATCATTTGTTTAAAGCTTTAACATTTTTGTCAATTTTATCATTTTTATTTATTTCTTAATCTACAATTGGACTTTTTAAAAAGGGGCGAACTTTTCATCAATCATTCATATTTTTGAATTAAACATGTTGACTTAATTTATGGAAAAGCTAAACTCACGTTTTGGACGCCGGATAAAATTTTTTTGAATTTTTCTTATTTGAAAATATTACCATTTTTGATGATTGTCTTATTGCAATTTTATTGCAAATATTTTTGGCAGTTCTTGCATTTTTACTTTACAACTTTTGAAATTAAAATTTTTTAAATTATGCTATTTTTGAGGTTTTTTCATATTTATTATTTTGGAAATTTGTCAATTTTTTAATTTCTTAATCAAAACATGCGCAAGAATAGCGTAGCACTGGACGCTGCTATACAACAAGCTAGGGAACTTGGGTATCTGGTAGTCACACATGGTAGCAAAAATCAGGAAATAAATATTAAAGATCACACAGAAAGCGACAAAAGCGCACAAGGAAAGTATGGGAAACTAGGACACCGAGGCAGATCGTAATTAACTTAGAACGGTGTCATCATAAATGTTCTAAAAAGGAAGAATTGAAGCTGGATTGTAAGAAGTACAAATGGCGCAAGTAGGGCACAATGTATTATGTATCATGTATTATGTATTATTACAATATATTTAATGTATTCTGACAACTTTTCTGCCAAATCCTTATACAAATCCAATACTTTTGTATACAAAGAATGGAATTCACAACAAAAATACATTAAATATATCTGAAGCAAATTATAGTGATTGCTCCTGTACGTTGAGTTGAGTTAATGCATCTTTATTTATTCTGATTTACTGAATTATCAATCATTTAAACTTGAGAAACATGCAATGGAATCATCTCTCTCAAGAACAACCTAATGTGGTTCTTTAAGTGCATCGGAGATGACACAAGCAGATGGAAATTGCAGATGGAAACGTATGGACACTATAGTGTTATTCTCGTTCACTGACACAAACTGTTTAAACCATCCGGTAATGGTTCCTGGCGTATCACCATTCTATGAGATCGGCTTCTTATTAGGCAAGAAGCAATCCACTTTCTACCGCTTTGATGCTTCAAAGTTTGTAATCCTATACAAGAAGTATGTGTGACATACTCGGACGTATGCCTTTAACATCTGCTCATTAACGACGAAGATTAATCTGGACGAATCAAAAACATTTGGAAGCCACATCATGGGAGTGCGTTACGTTTACTGATGTTGTGTCATTTGGCGGAGGGGCACCATGGTGTGGTTATGAATGTTATGTTTGGCGCCCATCAAGCGTTTTTGATGGAAAAGTGACTGGTGGTAAGGTTTGAAAACGAGATCAAAAGGGTATATGGTATACAAGAATGTTATTATTTTTGGATGATAATGTTCGATCCCATCGAGCAGTGAATGTGATGCAGGCGATGGAAAATCTAGAAATTAATCACCTACAACTTTCACCGGTTTCACAAGATATAAAACCCATTTTCTACACATTTGAGATATGCTATAAAGACTTCTAAGCATGTTCCCCATCCTGACACCATCACAGAGCTACGAAATGTGTTACCTTTGCTTTGGGATGAAATTCCTCAACAGATGCATTAGGAGTGTGCCTGTGTAGAGCAATAATTACAACCGATGTGTAACGTTAAAAATTGAAATGTTTCTTTTTCTTGTCTTTAACAGCTGATAAGGTTTGATTACTAGATGTTCTTAATTTATTGGGTTTCTTAATTTTCATATATGTTTCATACTTTTTGTTACATGTATTAAAATTATTTTTTGCTTCAGCAGTGAACTTCTACAAAAATAATGCAATAGCCTAACTACGGGAATCTGTGTGACAAGACAATGAATTAAGTGTCGCGCAGAAACTTTCGCTCACGTAGTTCCAATGTGGGAATAACGTCGGCAAACTAAAGTAACAAATTAATAGCATCCAACTAGTTATCAGATGCATCGTGTAGAAACATTCAAAGTGCTTTGCAACATTTACAGGAAGGGACGACCCGATCGACGACGCCGGTGGGGAATCACCAAGTCCCACTTCCATAACCGTAAAATCATCAAAAGTTAGTAAAATCGAACATTGAGTTAATTAATTAACTGAACAAAGTTAGGAGTATCCTGAGAATTATTATTTAAAATATTTTTTTTGGTGGACAGATAGCTAAAATAAATATTTTATTGTTGAGAACAATTCTTACGGTGACGGGAATTACACGACAATGTACGAGCGGTATAATTGAGGACAAAAGTAGATATAGAAGGTGACATCGCCACATCTTGTTTTGCATATAAATACTCCACTAAACCTCCAGAGCGTTGACAACCAGACATGGAGGTAACTAGGTAGGTCGATAGATTGAAAGACAGGAGACGAATCAGGGTCTGGTTGCCAACCTGCTTGTCCACTAGGGTGTCTACCTAATTCTCTGATAGTCTTCTTGCCCGCGGTCTCATGTTTATTGTACATATGCCTTATGGGAAATAGATGTTGATGGATGGTCTCAAAACGAATCAATTCTCATTATTGTAAATGTCCAAAAAAATTCGTCACTAATGACGTAGTTTTAATTGATTTGTCAACGAATGCATGTCATCTTATATAAGCTTGGGTTACACTTAATAAATCAAAATGTCTTTGTAAATTACAGATTCAACGAGATTCGGTTAGCGCAATTTCACGTTTTCACACCGATGTGTATGTGTAACCGCCGCCACAGTAATGTCCTTTTTTGATTCATTCTTACATGTCACGGCGCCGTTAGTCGATAGACGAACGACAGACAGAATAGTGAGACAAAGAGAGATAAATCCTGGGAGACACAGATTACAGGATCAGTGCCGCTCCTGTAGAATGCTGGAAGATTAATGATTCCACGCTCCGGGACATCTTGACATTGCCACGTCACGTAGAACAAACGCACCACGATAAAAAATCTATACAATAGGACATTACACGACGTCGTTGTTGCGTTGTTTACGGAATTTACCCCGCAACATGTCCCGTTAATAACTTTATTTACGGCGATGAAATAACGATAACTACAGAATAATAAATATGCAATTTGAAATTTTGATGAAGCCGGAATATAATGCGGGGAAAAATTAACCTGCAAACCACGTTCACAATTTAATTGTGAATTCGATTGATGCGAGCTCATTTAGATTTGAAAACGCAGCGGCATTTACAGCAAGATTAATTACAAAGGATCGGGAAAATATAAAATATGTTTTTTGCGCGGTTCGCCGACATTAAATTACATTAATACGGGATATATCAGCGCATATGCCGGCAAAACAGTAATGCGTATTGAGTTGTCAGTGGCCTACATATATTTTTGTGTAAAAATGTCGCTGTCGTTCAGCGTAGCGTGGAGATAAATCTGAAATGAAATGTCCAACGCTATCTCAATCACAACGATGGAACAAGTTATACAACCCCTCGCGGTTAGATCATAAACCACTGAACAGAAATGCAATCAATGTTACCCTCTAGCGCCATCTATAGAAGGCACGGTACATCACTAATCTAATGTATCCATTTGTCCTGCCTAATAGACCGACGAATGTAAGGTTCGCCGATAAGGTTCTCGAAAGTTCTTTTATAATGTAAGAAGTTTATATACGAGATATTTCCTTCGATATCGAAAATTAAATGAACCCAATGAAAGTTTACCGATGCCCATATAAATTGCTTGTTAGTGCATCTTTATTTCGCGCGACTCACTTTACAGTCGACACGATTTATTTCGACGTCGTGACCTGACTCTCTACAGAAGTATACATAATTATTATTCGTGTATAAGCCAACGCACGCTTAGCTTTTGGCTATCTCTGTTGCATGGTTTAGGCACATTTAACGAAACCTACCCCATCCGTTTGTTCGTTCTCTACAATTTCATAAATTAATCGAAATTGAAACATGAACCTGTGTATACTTTTTCATTTTTGCAATAAATTTGAATTTGAACGTTTATAAGAAATCGTCCATCACATATTCACATATTAATATAAATAAATTAAAGATATTAATATATTGGTTAATACAATCCATCCACAATTGGATTAGTACACAGTAGTACACAGTTATGAAAAAGTTAACATTCGACACGTAATTTACAATTTTCACGAAACCGAAGGATGCCGAGTTACACCTTGGGCTTCACGAGTAAAAATAGAAAAGATATTGAATGGGTCAGTCAGTTAACTTAATTATGAACAATTGTGAAAGACTTGGGATTCAGGTTCCGAAAAACAGAAAACATCCGTAAATTGTTAATCGAAAAATCAGGTACTGAAGTTCCTCAAACACGAGCTATTTGCAGAAAATAATGTACTTTAGAGAACAAAGTCGTCCAATAGTTTAATAATTTCTAACATATGTTTTTTACCAAGCTGTCTCCAAATCGTTACATTTGGTACTACATCTGGCGATTACCATTCAGAAATGAACGGAACCAATTATAAGAAATGGGTTAGAGAAAAATGAATTCCAAATTTACCGCCCAATTCTGTTGTAGTGATACACAATGCACCCTACCACAATGTTCAAATAAATCACCCTCCAAACAGTAATTCGCGAAAGGCAGAAATGAAATCATGGCTGACATAAAAAGTATACCATTTACACCCACAATGCTGAAACCAGAGCTCAATGAAATAATAAAGGTTCACAAGAAACAACTACTGCAGTAAAAATTTCATGGTATTTTACAAGAATTATTTTAAGGCTTCCACCCTAACATACGAATTTAAATCATATTGAACTATATGGGCAATAGTAAAATAAAATGTGTAAACGGAAAATACTATATTTAAAATAAATGATACATGGAAATTAACCGAATACGAATTTAATGCAGTTATGGCTAAAGACTGGCGAAAATCATTCAGTCATATAATGAATATTGAAAAGAAATATTGAGAAAATGAATCTATAAGTGACGCCAGAAATGTTTGCAATATAAAAATTCTGAAATAATATTCGTTGTCATTTTTATCATAGATTTCTCAACAATCCAAACTATAGAAGTTTTGCTCAAAATTCCAAGTCGAAGAATGGTTTGATTATGTTATCGTTTCTAAATTATGGAAAATATCTAAATAACAGACCGTGGGTAAGAGTTCTTTTATGACTGGTATGTTTGTAAGCAGATGGATAGCCTTGATATTTTTTTTCTGTGACTAAAGTAAAACATACATTGGTAGCACAATTATTTTTTTTTTACTTTGATGGGCTAATATTTTACTTCTTATAATGACTCTCAGAGGTGTTGCCTTTCAAAGGACATATGATTTGTGATGCTGAAGTACGTATTTAGATTTGTTAAAAATCAAGCGTGACTCTTTCACATACATTCCTAGGTGATGCATACCTTGGTTGGGCATCACTCGTATAAACGTACTTAATCTTTAATTCTCTAATTGGCGTTGAGCGAGAATAGTTCTGTACCACACGATTAGTATTGGAAGCACGATTTAAATATTTATAAGGTACGATTCTGTAGGATGGGGTAGTACACATTGGGGAATTCTGTTATGATGATGATATACGAATGAAAAATCTGAAAAGTCATAACGAAAAATTAAAGAAGGTATATACGCATATAAAAAACACAAAAAAAGCAAACACGTATAGAAATTTCTGATAAGACCACAAGTAACAAATTATGGCCAAGAACACCAGACCAAAAAGTGCAACTGCCCAAAAAAGAAAGAGAAAAGAAAAAGGGAAAATACTCATGGAATACTGCAATAGCAGAACATCATGTTAAGCCAGCGAACTATTCAAGAAAGAAAGTGAAATAATCAGTAGGTTCTTAGGATATATTAAATGAAATGGAACCTTCCATTTAAATCAGCGCCTTCGAAGATCGGTGATGTTGATGTGGCAAACGAAAGGAATGATAAAAAAATGGAAATATGGAATTATAGTATCGATGGGGAAATCCATAGTCTTGATGTTTACTCGTGAACATGTCGTGGCAACGAGTCGTAGTTTCGTCTTACTCGTCGCAGTAGCCGAGAATGTGATTACAGATGTCCAGCTAAAAAATTTGGACTAATGCTCGTCGGTTCATTGATATGATCCTCAAGGAACGTGTTATATATGCTGCGTATAATGCAAAATAATGCATACATGCATACTGCAAGCCTAGTCAGAAAGTTACAGAAAAGGGGGGGGGGGGGGGGGGCACGTAACGACAATTTCTCAACAACTCCTACATTTTTCAACATTTGTCACATTTAAACTTAATCACCTATAAAGTACTTTCCATTCACTGATGCACACTTGTTAAAAAGTTTTTTCCAATGCTCAAAACAATTTTTGAATTCACTAAATGAGATGGCTTCTCTACGATTTCAGCAATTTTCGTATAACTTCTTCTACAGAGGTGAAACCTTTGCCCTCCGTGTCCCTTTTGAGTCTAGGATGCGTGGACGTATTTTGTCAAAAACTGCTGCATGCCAAAGTATTGTGAGCAGGTACGTTGTCAAAATGGAAAGATCAAGCTCACACGGCCTAGAGGTCGACCCTTTCTAGCTTTCTCAACCTTTTCAATACCTCCAGTAAAAATGTTGGTTGACTGATTTACCTGGGGACACAAACTCTGCATGAACGACGCCTTTCACGTCAAAAAGAAAAGAAATAAGCATTGTTTTGATGTTTGATTTCACTTGGCGTGCTTTTTTCGAGCGAGAAGCATGAGTTGTCTTCCACTGGCTTGATTGTTGCTTCATTTCGGGATCATAACCGTAACACCAAGTGACGTCTTCAGTAATGAGTTTCAAAAGGAAATGTGGGCCCTCTTCCAACCGTTATCATCTGATGATGAACCAAGTTTTGTCTGCAGTAATGAGTTTCCGAAGAAAATGTTGGCCTTCCTCCAACTGCAACTCTTCTCAGGCTCAAATCCTCAGACAAAATTCTCCAAATTGAACTCCATGACATTCCTGTAATTTCGGAAAGTTGAATCGTTCGATGACGATCTTCACGGATGAGAGCGTTGATTTTTGCAACATTTTCATCAGTTTTTGACGTTGAGGAGCGCCATAGACGTTCTTGGTCATTGATAATATTTCACCATTTTTGAATCTTGAAAACCAATCATACACTCGTGGTTTACTCGAAGCACTATCTTTGTAAGTAGTCTGAAGCATTACAAACGTTGCCGCCGCTGTTTTCCCCAAATGAAACCAAAATTTAATTGCTGCAATTTGTTTCCGTAAGTCGCCCATCTCTAGTTTTCGCCGCACAGATTTTTTTTATACTAAACGCCACGCGGGAACAGGTGATCTCTCAGCGACGTCTCAGTGACCCATCAAGGTCCCGTCTTCAAAACCACACTACCGGTTGCCTTCCGCCCTTCCCTAGTACTGACAGCAGTACGATTCTTGTTACATTTTGGGGTACCCCCTTTTGATGTTTGATTTCACTTGGCGTGCTTTTTTCGAGCGAGAAGCATGAGTTGTCTTCCACTGGCTTGATTGTTGCTTCATTTCGGGATCATAACCGTAACACCAAGTGACGTCTTCAGTAATGAGTTTCAAAAGGAAATGTGGGCCCTCTTCCAACCGTTATCATCTGATGATGAACCTAGTTTTGTCTGCAGTAATGAGTTTCCGAAGAAAATGTTGGCCTTCCTCCAACTGCAACTCTTCTCAGGCTCAAATCCTCAGACAAAATTCTCTAAATTGAACTCCATGACATTCCTGTAATTTCGGAAAGTTGAATCGTTCGATGACGATCTTCACGGATGAGAGCGTTGATTTTGGCAACATTTTCATCAGTTTTTGACGTTGAGGAGCGCCATAGAAGTTCTTGGTCATCAATTGATATTTCGCCATTTTTGAATCTTGAAAACCAATCATACACTCGAGGTTTACTCAAAGCACTATCTTTGTAAGTAGTCTGAATTACAAAAGTTACCGCCCCAGTTTTCCCCAAATGAAAACAAAATTTAATTGCTGCACTTTGTTTCCGTAAGTCGGCCATCTCTAGTTTTCGCCGCACAGAATTTTTTATACTAAATGCCACGCGGGAACAGGTGATCTCTCAGCGACGTCTCAGTGACCCATCAAGGTCCCGTCTTCAAAACCACACTACCGGTTGCCTTCCGCCCTTCCCTAGTACTGACAGCAGTACGATTCTTGTTACATTTTGGGGTACCCCTCGTATGTTAGACGCAGAAATGTATCTTAGCCTAAGCAATACCTAACATAGGTCCTAATAGAAGAATAGGTTGGTACGTCACAAGATGAATTTGGAAAGTTTTGTTCGAAATGTGCTAACGAGATGCCTAGACTTTCCTCGTGCTGGTGGGGCACATATTATTAAACCACATGTTCCTTCAATTATGGCATACTTTGTTTTTCGCAGCTTAAAATAAAGGTAATGTTGTTTTTTCTACATAATCGTGTTACATAAATGGTGCGAGATAAATCTGTTCATTACATCAAGCATTCAACATGACTAATCGTGTTGAGATGGGGAAAATAAGCCTCGCCAAATAAGCAGATGGATAATTAAATCTTAGTTATGGTGACGTTTGGGTATTCCTTACAAGAAATTGGTGATTTCTAGTTTCATGATGGACACCATTTCGAACATTTTAGTGTACTAATGCTCTAACTTATTCAAATTGTTAAGGTGTTGTGGTGATGAAAAATAAAATACAACAATTGTATTTTATTTTTTATGATTTTAGAACAACCCCCTACTCGTAAGTCTTTCAAGGTGTAGATGTTGAGATTCATATGACTTTAGCCAATTGGTTACCTTAAATTTAAAATTTGTGTCGATTTGTCCCTCAGCAAATGCGTGGATAAATTAAAATGAATGTGAATTGTAATGAAATATTTACATACAGTCGATATAATTGAGATAACAATTCGTAACAAGAGAAATATTTCAAAATCTTGTCCTACTTTCCTCCACTACCAGAGCATGGTTTTAACGAGCCTACTATTTGCTTGAAATAAAAAAAAAACGCCTCATCTTTTTCCAATCATAAATTTTATATTAAAAGCAATTTCGCATTGTAAAATAAACCGACAAAATCACACAGTGGCGACATTGTTGCAAAATTGCTCCATTATTCAGCGCATTCGATATTGAAGAGCCGATCCGTGAATGGGTTTATTGAAATGGCGGCTATATGCAAAGTGGAGCGGGGCTTAGAGGAGACACCGGTGACCGGAGCTTCGGGAGCTGAGCCTCTCCAGCCCAGAGATCGTATTGTAGTTTTACATGGTTTGTCTGGTCGGTCGGGGCTGCGCCATCCTCGCCACAGGGCACCTCATCATAACATCTATATTAGCCTGCGAGCGGTGAGCGCTCTCGGAATCTTAACGCGACGCTCAGTTAGTTAACGCCCGGACAAACGTCGTTACGTGCCCGTCATTGTGCGAGTTTTGTTGCCATGCCGGATGTGTTTCGAATCCCTTTAGCCCGTTTGCTACGTTTTATGTAGCGGCGTTTTTCAGCGGAACAATTATTTTGTAGCACCCGGAACGCAATAAAACATTTACACGTATATTGCATGCAGGACAGGATGTGCGGGTGTGTTTCGGGGTGTATGAGCGATACTCGCAAAAATAATGCCCATTTTCAGTAGATACTTTTTTTCGCAAATTCAAAATACGAGTAAATCAAAATAAATATATGTATAGATACATTTTATTATTTTAAAAAAAATTATGTGTATTTGTAAGGTGATAGAGATAACGAAATTTTCTTTGATTTAAGATACTTCCAAGGTTTCATTCGACAGTCCAAGCAATGAAGGCAACGTGTAATAATAATCAGGGAAATAATAACAAGGGATCCTTGCGACAGTATGCACTTTGATGTTCATAGAATGATTGCTTTTAATCCTCAATATTACTGAACGTAATTATTTACTAATAACTGAAGTATATGGCAAATTTAAAAGTCAACCACTAAGTATCATAAAATTCACATGCACTCTGATCTACTAGGCTTGAGCCTAAGATTATTACAAACGTCGCTCCTGTTTATTTAGTGACTTGATCGTACACTTTTAAGAAATCTTATAAAATATTATACGTCCATGTTTACATTTAAAAAGTTGCTAGGTGTATTTTAGTCTTTTCCGGTGAAGTCAATTCCGGCGGCTTACACGTTGCAAAATACGCGTAAAGTTCGAGCGAAGATTTCCACAATTTTTGCTTTAACTCGCGGTGTTGATCCTAGCTTTTATCGTTCACTCTGCCGAAAAGCGGACTTTTGTTTTCGTTAAACTCTTTCAAGTTTGGTTATGCCCGTATTAATTCACCTTTGAACTGCTTTGGCATTATCCCTTCTTCGCCGATCGTGATCTCGTCCGCCCACCCGCCCCCAGCCCGCGTCGCAGAAAGCTTTGGCAGATGACGCCGCGATCGCCGACTATCGTCCCCTTATACAGATGAATCGAAATATTCTTTAATCTTGTTTTACCCGCTGCGCGCGCGCAGTCTCAATGGCACCATTCTTTTATTTTGCTTTCGTCTGTTCGATATCTCATTATAGGTATTATATTTGATAGGTGTCGTACGTCTCTCTCGGAAACCATGGCCTCGTAAAAGTTCTGTTACTGCGAATGGAAAAAAAAAACGACGAGGGCGCAATTTAACGCCGTTTCAGGAAATTTGAATTATACTGTTAAAAATTAAACTTTGGAAACTTTTAATGGCATTATCTATCTAACCAAATACCTCACTTTTCACAATAAATGTCGCCGCCATTCGGTTTCCTCGTTATTTAGTTTTTATCGCCTTTTTTATCTTTCGCGAATTTTTTGCATTCGCGAGCGTTTTATCATTTGCCCAGAGCCTATGAAATACAGTAATAATGCTATTTACTGGTTTATGTTGCAATACATTTTCTCATCTGCAACAGACGTGACAAGTAATAATAACGAATATGTAGCAAGAAATGCTTTTGAAGCCTGGATTATATGCAAGCAATAGTGATCGCTTCCATATGAACAACCCCACCTTAATTAGCATTGATTTTAATTAATTAACTTAAAGGCATGGTTCCTAACTGATAATATCGTCAATATTTTGTTTTTGAACTGGAACTGACGATAGGAAATCACGATAGCCTTTGAACTAATTGAACTAATTTGTGGGGAAAATGAATTTTAATTATCTAATGTATTACGTGCATAAATATTTTTGAATTTCTATACCAATGATCGACAGATCGTCCTGGTAACATTGAGCTCAAATAAAAGCTACATGCATTGTTGAGTTGGGTTCGGTTGGGTTGAGTTGAGTTGGGGGTTAGTAGTAGATGATGCAATTGCCCTTTGTCTTTTCCGATTTTTTTCCTATTGGAGCTTCGAGAGGACCATTTATGAAGGACCCAACCCAACTCCTAAATAGTTTTGAATATCTTAAAGGTACTCGCAATCGCTCGATATAATAATGTGAGTGGAAAAGGAAAGGAACAACGGCACTCAAACAGCCATGGTCTAGGACATTTTCGACTAGATCGTACGTATACCAGTAAACCTTTAACTAATCACACCAACACTGGATATTGGAAACGTTTCCATGCGTCATCAAAAAATTACTACTTGGCAACTACTGCAATACGAACAGTTCTAGAAATCAATATCCGTTAATTTTCCTTTTCTGATAAAACGCATAATTTTTCCCATTAAATTGCGATTTCTACACCACGCAGTTGATTAAAACACTGTAGATCTCACCGCGAACCTTCCCAATGGAAAACTGATCTACGAAAGTCGTACCGCTATACGACTAACCGCGCCGTAAAGTTTTATGTTCGAGCGCCGACACCGTACAAGTATTTACGCATATCGTAGACAAGATTGGAATGAAGTGGCCCAAACTGAGCTCTGGGGAACATTAAGTGTACTTTATTTGCCGTGCGGCTTGAGGTTAGGGTTTAATATCTGGTGGTTCGGCGGTCGTCATTCATTTTACTTACTGCCACGGCGCCCCCTTTCGCGCGTCCTGAGCCTACTGCTTGGCTTCATCGCGCTCCGCGCGTTCTTCTGCAGCCGCAATTAAAATTAATATTCGGTCGGTGAATATTTCAACGTGAGGTTTTCTACGCATAATTGCACCGGCGACTTATCGGATATTATTGAGAGATCGTAACAACAAGCGGTTCTAGTTTCACGCGCAGAGCGATTGTGTTATAACGTTATCATAACCAAGCAATATCAATGATGGCTGTATCGTCTAACGGAATACGAAAGTGTTCATTGCAGCTCCTGTCAATAGTTACACGAAATGAGCGAAATGTCAATTTTTAATTACCATGCATCACATAACTTAAGAAAATATATAATTTGTAAAATATGACTCCACATTCAATACTAGGTTACAGATCAAATAAACACAAATTGACGTACTTCCGTTCTGCTCGCCAATTAATAGATGAGACAAAATTTGACGACAATAAAAAGAAATTCACGCAAACCATGACAAATTGTATAATGCCGCTAAGTATACATCAGAGCATCGATCCAATAATTTAGAAAGATTCACTGAAAATAACAAGGACTCGTTAAAAGTTGGTGATTGGTCGAAAAATAAAATGTGCATGCCCATGCAACATCAAACAGTACAGCGTTTAAAAGATGGTGATTGATAAAAATGTGAATATATATTGTACTGGCTCTCTATGATATCAAGGTTTAAAATTCAAATTCAAAACTTAATGTTTTTAATATTGGATTTTACTACCCGATTTTTAGCATTTATCGTTGTATCAAGGATTTTATGGTTAAAGTTTTACGGCCAGATTTTTCTATCATGTCCAGGATCGTTCGAGAAGCCAGTGACGTCACAGCCACATAGGGATTTTATGTGTTTTCAAGTCAACGTGTGATTAACTACGTTTAGCTAATCTTTTGTCTATTTGAATTCACGTGAAGTAGTGCATTTAACTGTTGTTCTAAATTAACTTTTATTTGTTGTTGTGTATTTTATGTTTACATTTATTTTCGAAGTAACGATTAAGTCACACTCTCATACTTGGACCATTGCTTAAGGGGGATCCTGCTTTAGAAGGCTCAAAAAATCGATTTGTTTTTTATTGCTCAAATGTATGCCTAATATATCTAAGAATATGTATAAAAAGTTATAGCGGCTAATTCGCAATATTTTGAAAGATACAGCACTAAACACAGTGAGGTGTCGAGAAAAAAATGTACGAACGCATGAACGCTCGGACAAACGAAGCGCGCCCCCCTTCCCCCAGATACATAACGCCGAACTATGTACTGAAAAAAGTTCAATCGGTCGTTCCAAACAATAATATTTTGAATTCGTAACAGCTATAGTAGGATTATAACGAGATATTCCGTAAGTAATCGACAATTAACATTTTTCCTGATCGTAAACTTTAGCGCGCGTTTTCTCGAGTTTTCGTTTTTACGATTTTTCTAAACTGGTGGGCGTGATTGCGAGAAAACTAGACAAGCAATCAAAACGAAACAAAACTTTTCTTAGCTTTAGTAGCATTCTCTTCGATGTGAACTAAAAACAGTAATGAAAAATAATTCTAAACAACTTTTTTAGCAAGTTGAAATGATTTTCTCTTCCTGCAAAGAGCACATTTATTTTCAAACCTGAGAAAAATCTTGAATTTCAAAATTTTGGGTTTTTTTTTAGTTCACATAGAAGAAAATATATGAGAATTACAATTTTCTTTGGTTTTTTTTGTTTCAGACAAAAATTACGAGCTACATTTTCCCACCGATTGTAGACTGCAATTGAAAGGTGTTGCACAAATGTGTATAAAAATCGCTTCAGTTTAAATATTTTTTTCTCGAAATATTTTTTCTTTAATGCTCAAATATGTAATAAAATGCTCTAAAAAGTTCACTAGACTTGCTCATTTTTTTCTGTCCTAAAAAAATTCCCCCAAAAACGATATTTTAAGTCCTCCTAAAGCAGAATCCCCTCTTAACGAATTCGTTGGTGTCGCAATAGTTGGGTTACTACGAAGAGTCGAACCTCCGGCCTTTCGGTCACAAGCGGCAACTATGTGTTTTCAATTCATTTTTGATTTTCATTTCACTATTACCTACGTGCTACAACAACACTGAAGAACACCGAATTTCTAGGATTTACACCACCATCCATCAACCTACTCCAAGTTCAAGTTCGTGAACTTCACGCGAATACAAACTACATAAGACGTCCTCCGGAAGCTCAAATATTTTTCAATAACACGGGAGGGATTTTTACACTACCTCGCCTACCTCAAAATTTTCAATGCGTTTAATGCTACCTTGAGTTTACTAATGATGATGATGATGATGATGATTATTATCATCAACAGCACAAACAGGCGATTATTGGCGAAGAAAATACATTTTTTTACGAGGATCACAAGTTGACACAATATGAGATGCGTTGGTTTTAGTGGAAGCGAAAGCAAATGCATTTTAAGAAATTGGTTAATAATTTTCCAAATAGTCACCTTAATTACCGATGGGAAAAGTTATTGAAAACTATAAACCAGCAAATTATTAGGGGATGATAAAAAAGCTCACGAATGTAAAAAAAATCCATGGATGCAGAAAGACATGCAAAATGAACCACAAGAGACAAAAATGAATTACTAGAAGTTAACAAACGTGGATTACAGCGAGAATTCGTAAGCAAGTACATTTTAATGGCGAGAAATATGTAGTGTAGAGAAAGCTTCTGGCTCCCAGATAAAAGAGGTAAACTACAATAAATTACAATTGTACTTCTTTATTATGTTGGTTGACACATTTTACTGATGCCACATGCCTAAAATATTCAAGAATCAATGGTTGGGTTGCTTTCGATTGGGTTCGAGTTGGTTGGGTTGGTTTCACATTGGCTTACACATCAAAAAAAAAACGCTGGCAGTTTCGAATAAGCTCACATAGCAAAGATTTTCCAAAAACGACGAAGGGTACATTAAATCTCTCCCCAACGATTTATTTGCAGCACTGCTAGCGAAAGCTCACTAATACCTGAAAGTAACGGAAACGGGGCCAACATTGTCGCTATGAGCTTTTGATTGTGCTACCGTGACTTTTCGGATTCAAAACAAAATTACGTACCACTGGGCCCATACTTATTATGTTCTCATATTTATGGTTATATGTATGACGAAATGTTCTGACGTGCTCATACAAAAATGAAAAATGCGCGGCAGAAACTTATAAAGCTTACAAAATGGGAAAGTTTATACTCAAAAGTGGACGTTGGATGATAACATTGTTACAGATTCGCACCCCCAATTACTCTAGTACATTATAGGTATATAGCCAACTCAGTTCTAGCTCAGTAATTAACATAATTACATATACTAAATATTTACAATCAATACAATATTTTTTTAAAAGAAAATTTCAATATCGTAAATCTACCTCTGGACTAAATAACAACTGGCATTAGTGTTTTTATGCAAATTTATGTAAATGTTATAAACAAATATGATTGCCACTCCGACGAAGGCGCTCTTATTTCCTTCAGATGTGTCATGGCGGAATTAAAAATATAAAGAATTATTTGACTCCGACGGTGAAGAAATTGAATGCCCGCCAACGGGAAGAAATATAGAATGTGATGGAAGCCCATCCAGGATAATGTGTAAAATTCAAAGTTCCCTGGCATGGGCACGAATTCCAAAGGCTCCGAGATTAAATGAAGAGGAGGCAAGGATGGATGCTGCCTTCAAATGGAGGAAGTCCATTATTGAGGAATGCTATCTTACGATGGGCACAAAAGGGGATGAAAACTCGGTACCCCAAGGAAATAGGATCCCCGTGTTAATATCAACATCGGGATCCTTCGAATACAGAAACTAAATGAAAGGATACTTTTAGTTTTTTTTTATTTAGAGTCAATTTTATTTTATTTAAGAAGCTGGGGTAAAAGAAAAGGGGTATGCTTATGATAACTGTCACCTGTACTAAGTGAGAGCGTAGGTAAGATACTTCAAAATTAGTAATATTTCATAAGTGGAGCTAAAATAATAAGTGACAAATTGTTTAATTAAGGAATATTACAAATTCGTTATTTTAAAAACCTGAACAAAATGAGTAATTAAGGTAAATAGAAACAAAATACTTAATTAAGCTAAATACGTAACAAATTGTTTAATTAAGGAATATTACAAATTCTTTATTTTAAAAACCAAAACAAAATGTTTAATTAAGGAATATTACAAATTGCTTATTTTAAAACCAGAACAAATCGTTTAATTAAGTTAAACAGAAACAAATTGTTTAATGAACCAATAAAATAAATTGTTTAGTTAAGAACCACGACAAATGGACCAGTTTAGGAGTTGAAGCGTTAAGACGTGCTGATAATAAAATTTGGTTTTTTGTCTATGTTCGGTGCGGATATTTAGTTAGTGGCGAGGTGAAATTCGACATTCGAAAACTACCAGGAAAATATTTTATTTAAACACATATAAGTTATAAGAAATTGTAATTATAAATGATATACAAAATTAATTCGATTTCTAAAAATATGATTATATTATTTATCTTTTTCAAAACTTGCACAAAACAATATATACAAAGAGATTTGTAAATCACAAAAGCTCGTAGACAGAAATGACAATCAATCGATTGGAAATTTTTGAAAACAAACTACAGCGAAACAACTAGATATGGTAGAGCAACAACTACAATAAGATGCAACTTTTGAAATAAATCTAAAAGCAAGTTTGGACGAACTTGTCGTTGAAAAGAAAGTGTAATCAAAATGAAATGAAATTAATTATTATTTATCAAATTCGTTTGCTGGAGTAATAAATTGACCTATCTATAACTGCATTTCCACCTGCTACGTTATCATGATTGTCTTCCTCTTCCATTCCACCACAAACTTGAATTACTTTGTTTTCATGTTGGTTCGTAATACCACTAAAGTCAATTTAATTGTTCAGAAACCCATTTAGTGTTGTATGAACCAATTACTATTCAGCAAATAAATTTCTTTCGAGAAAGAAAAGCTCGTGTACTCAAAAATCCACCAAGCGTTAAAAATACGACAATTGAAATTAACGAACTGGCGTCCAAATTTTCGAGGAATGCGAGTCAAATATTAAAACGATAAAATTCATAACAGATGACTATCAATACTTATATTAGCAATTGAATTCCAACAAACACGATTTTCTGCTGGCTGCAAAGATAGTCAGTTGGACTGACTTGATATTTGATATCTTGTATTTCGAGATATATCTTAATTAATGCAACGTTTCTCGAATATGCAAATTGAAAAAGTGCGGACCAGCCAAAGTAACGCAGACTGAGAGGAGCAATCACATTTGCCACGTCCTATAATCCTTCCGTTATTAGATACAAAAATTTTGCCGACACGCCCGATCTTTTCATTAAAAATTTCGAACGGCGAGTCTCGGTATTCGCAATCAACCCGGAATCATAAAGAAATTTAAGAACGCGTTGTAAAGTTCCAACTTGGTCATAGTTTTATTAGAAGCTGCTTAGTTAAGTGAAGCAACGACAATCTCGAGCCGGATTAACTCTTGAATTTTATATCACTTCACGTCTTCGAACGTACTAATTCGTATAAAACAATTTCAGCACTTTTCCGCATCTGTCGCTCCCATTTGAACGGCGACATTTTAGAATCCCATTACTCCGGACAGTTTTACGACGACGGCCTAATGTTATGCAAAAAGCACTTAAAATAATCTAAATGAAGCTTTTTAATTGAGTGAAGTAAAAACATTCGGGATCGGGTAAACGTTAATGACAAGTCTGAAAAGGTGGAGCGGGAATAAGACGAACTGAAACTCGCGACTTAACCGAATTACGCGAAATAACGGCGCAAAGAGGCGAAACTGCACATTTTGGCATTAATTGCGGGCGACGGTAATACGAGCGTGACGTGAAATCGTACCGAAGCACGAATTAAATAAATACGCGTTGACGTCACAAAACGCGTACGCGACGAATATCGGCGAAAAAGATTTGTTTGTTTGTTTATGGAAATTAAATCAAAATTCCGAACGCGTAATTTGTTGCAACCTGTGTATCTTCGGGTTGGGTTACGTAAGAAATGTAAATAAAACGAACGAACGCTCGGTTCGTGTCTCCTTTTAACGGGAAATCGAGAAAGCGTGTGAGACAGCTTTGTGGCAAGTATATCACAGTTACATGCATATATGCATGAATGCGTGCGAACATGTGATGCCGCAGCATTTGCAAACAGCGCGTGAAATACGTCACCAGGTAAAGATACATGTGCATTTTGAACTAAACTAAATCATGCGGTGCTGTTTGACAATAAAATTTGAGGGCATTCGCAAAATGCTCACACATACCTTCATCCGTTAGTAAAGTGATATTTTGGCAATTGGTGTAATATCCTACAATAGAAGGCACATGTAAGTTTAGCTTCTAAACATTTATCTAGAGAAGTATAAATTAAAAGTCGGGTAAAACGTTGGAGCAAGACCGGGTTCACGCTAGAGATAAAAGCTTTGTGAAATGTGAGAAACGTGCTGAACACATCGCAGACTCTAAAAACTAAATAAAAGTAAATAATAAATGTTCTCGCTACATTAAAGATGGAAAACTGGAGCACTACACCTACTACTACATCTAGCTCAGATTAACGTGTAATTTAATAATTCACATATTTCTTATTGCATATCACGTGGAACGTACGAGTTCCAGCGCGGCCGAGTAGCCTCAAATTGAGAAAAATGTATGTGATAAAAATAATCATTGCATGAGATCACTTAACATATTTATCGAGCGTATACTTTTATATCAAATATGTTATAATGATGGCTAAAATAGCTTAAAATACCTACTTTTTCAATTGATTAAGTAATTAATATCGGTAAATGTTTTTATACCACTTAGCAATAATGGAATTCGTTTCAAAACTGGAGGCTCCGAAAAAGTGGGAGCACTATACCACATACATCATTGTGAATAAAAATGACACCGCTTCCTAGTTACCTTTCTAAGAAATTGTTCAAAATTGGGTTCAACTGTTCGGTGTTTATTTTAAGAAATATCGCTTATTTTAGCGAAGTTAAAAAAAAACAAATACATTGTTTAGGCACGTTGGGTACCAATTTATGAGGAGGTGTTGATGAATTTATGATGATACACTCCATGTGTCCAAAATTGACGGATATGAGAGAATTTTGAATATTTTAAAAACGTTTGGTGGAGTCCCTAATTCTATGGTGTTTTGATTACGGTTTTCACTGTTTTTTTTTTTATTGAACTTCTGAGTCAACAAAATATAAGTTTAGTACTGATTACGATGTAAACGTTTTATGTTTTGATTCTTGATCATGTTGCTTCGGTTTCGTTAACCGTCGGAACTCGTACAAAGTGCGCCGAAATAAAAATCCCAAATCATACAAAACACAACGACTTTATTTAATTTGCAATCACGAATTCGACATACGATTATTTTATCCTCTCCCTAAGTATTACTTCTACTAGAACTACTACTACTAGAACTACTACTACTACTAAGTAACGATTATCTAATTGTTCACGTCACTTTGACGTTTCTAATACTTTTCGGTTAAATCACAGCATTTTCAGAACATTAATGTTAAATTGTCAAGTTAATGTGCATGAATATAAAAAAAACTTTATTGGCATATTCACATTCTAACATTTCTTGATTCTCGTCTCCATGTCTTTCTTCTTACATCTTCTCCTACACCCCCCTTCTCTTTTCAGTTACATTGTAATTGTAATTTTTTCTGCATTGCTCCTTCGACCATTTTATTTTCAATAAAATTTCTAGCCCGTCCTCGTTCTCTTCCGGACTTCTTCTCCAGTATTTTCCTTTCCTCTTTTCTTCTGCTTTCAAGCTTATCTCTTCACAATCTCCCAACCAATGTTCTCATTCATCCCAGCCGTTTACACAGAACTCGTACCTCTCATATTTCTCTTCCATTGAATATTTGTTGGTCGTCTCGTTACTACAACATATGAACCTTGCCTACCCCGCCTAAGTATATTGGCTTCCTCCCATCTGCTGCAATTCTTTTGTATTTTAAGGTTGTACCTCGCATTTCCGATTTTACTTTCGCTTCCCTGTGCTATCGCCTGCTTCTATCTTTCTACTATTTCCCTCTCTACCTGTTTGCCCTCACTTCTTGCCACCTCTCCCACTGATAACCATGTCTTTTCATACATTTTTATTCTACTTTTTCCCCATTTGGATATACCACTTCGATGTCATTTCGCATTTCACCGCTTTTTACCACACCTCTACGCTCATTCTTTTCTTCCCTGTCTTCTGCCTCACTAGGTAGTCTGTTGTTGACTTTTCCAGGTTGAGTTCCATTTCTAATTGTCCTTGGTGTATCCTTTTTATATTTTCCTGTTCTTTCCATCCACATACTTCCGCTCCGCACATGAGGATACTCTTAATATATATGTGCTATATTACCATCAGAATTTCCCTTTCATCTCTATCCATAGGTTCCTTCTCAACCCTTCCTCTGATCTCTTCGCTTTTTTCCCATGTTTTAAGTGCCCTATTGTTGCTGGTATTGTTCTACCTTACTGCATACCCTAAAGATATCCATCCTTCAACTGTTCTATTATTGCCCCTTTCCAACGGTACTTCCCTCCTCTTTTTCTAAACACCATCAGTTTTGTTTTATTTGTGTTGAGCTGCAGCCCCCTTCTGTCCAGAAATGCGTCTAGCCTTTTTGCTATTTTTTGAAGCCTCTCCTCCGTCTCCGCTGGAATGACTAAGTTGTCTGCGAATGTCAGCGGCTACATTTTAGCCTTTTCCAATTTTATCACCCTGCCTATTCCTTGGTAGTTCCTCCAATTCCGCAGTGTATATGTTGAAGAGCTGAGGGCTCGGGCACAACCCTTCCTTGTCCTAAAACTCTCTAACGTTTCGTTTCCCACCCTCACCCCATACAACGTTTCTTCGTATGTCTACTCCACTCTTCCCATATCCCATTACTAATAATCTTCTGCCCACTTTAAACCTTGAGGTCCACGAATAGGCGCATGGATATATTAACGAACTTCTATATCAGGGTTTCCTATTTCATGTCTGCTGGTTTATTCTTCTGACCCATAGGCATTTGGATCTATAGGAATGTTTTAATTGTGATTTTCTACTTCATCCCATTTCATGTTTTAATGGACATTTTCAACCAAAAACATTTAATTCGAACATTGTGTGTTTCAAAGTAATACTTTATAATTTATTTCATTATTCACACAAAAAACCCAAAGCTAACTATCAATTAAACGCTCTTAACCATATTCTGGATGGTCGACGGGGATGTTGGCGAAAGTGGATCGTGAGACGTTGAAGGTGTAAAAATTGTGTGATCGGTAGACTTACGTGAAGCCATAGGTCACATGACCGGAAATCTTTCCCTTTATGTTCGACCAATGGAATGTATACAGACCAATGGAAAAAATGCAGAAGAAACAGTAATATATTGGAAAAAATATCGAAGAAGTCTAAAATTAAATGATTATTATGGAGCTGATGAACAAAAATGAAAAATTATGACTTAAATTAAAATCATTAGAAAAGAAACGGAGGACCCACAACATTGACAGATAATAATAACTAATAATATATAATATAATAATAAATAATAACTGTTTTTTCCATATTTATTGCGAAATCGATTGCCAACAAAAATTATTTTTGCGTTTAGTGAAATTTGTAGTTTTTTTTTTTGATTTTATACCAAAAGCTTCCATGTTCGAGTTTAGATATTATGTTCATTTCACGCATCGTAATTTCGTCAAAATTTCATTATTTTTTTGCAATTGTTTTCCAATATTTATTACACACCTTAATTACTTATGTTTCTCGTTTCTAACTTATTCCTCGCACGATACTTTAAATATAATCGTGCGCGTTGGGCACATTTTCTCGCACACCATCAGTCCCACATTCGATGCTTAAGTCCGTTCGATGTAAACGTATTGTGCCGGTTTCGGATACAAAAGATTACTAATGTTGAAACTGGTGTAACTTACAATTCCGGTCTGAGTTCCGACAACAACGGAGATCCTCCTTTCCTATACGTAACGATCATTTGTGCGCCTCAACAATGGAATTGTCGCGAAACATAGTCTCTGATTTCAAGACGAATATAAAATAAAATCGCGCGAAAAGTATTTTGAGTCCTGTCGCTTTGTTGTAAGTTTAGATTTATTTATTAACATTAATACAGCGCGGATGCCGGGACACTCGTTATCTTTATCTCTTAAGGCACTTTTCCAACTGCGCAATCTTTTTGTGAAGTACTTATTCGTAATGCATCCCCATAATCCCCATAGTTTAGCTGCATATTCCTGGAGGGTATACATTTCAATTTGGATTTCTTTGCGACGTGTATTACGTACTTAATCAATATCAACACTACATATACTTGCGTCCGTAACTGTAAAATAACCAAGAATACATGGGCCGAGTTGCTTTAATTTAGAACCAAAATTACTACGACAATACAAATATCGGTAATCGATAATCTAAACGGTTTTTAATTGCAATTGATTACACCACATCATTTTACGTCAAAGTGTTTTAGTTGATTTCGAATAGGTCGACAAATGTGCCCAAATTAACAACTGGAAATTACGGTATGAAATTTAATTAAATGTCAATTAGTTGTAGAGTTTTTAAATAATTCAAAAACGACACGGTGAAGTGTAGAGCATTTGTTTAAACAATTACACAAACTGGCGTCGTTTACTAGGTGAATTTTATTATTTGATTTTTTATTTCTATTATATTAAAAAATATCATATAATAGAAATATAAAATTTCACATGGTATAAGAGGGACTAGAAACTTCGAACGTTTCAAATCCAACTTCAAATTCCAACTCAAATTAAGTGAATATGGAGCATTTTGTTGTAATACCAACACCCGGAAACACGACAACTTTGGTAGGGATACCGCGTGTTAAAATCTGAAAGGGGTGGTCCAAACAAAACTTCAGTACTTTAAACATGAATATTTTATGTGAAATTAACGCAGGGAAATAAAATAAAGCATAGCAATCGGATAGGATCTAGATCTATGGCATTCGCCATAAATCAACACCATATCAAGTTTATCCGCACGCGAATGCGATAATAACTAGAAATCACGGTTTGTAAAGCTCGCTAATCGGATTCGTTTCATTTCTCGGTCCAATCAATAAACGCGTGTTCATCAATACCTGGTATGCAATTGAAAATAGTAACAAAAAGTAACAAAGTTCGAATTGTGAAAATATCGACGAAATTCCTGAAATTATTTTTTCTTTCAAGAACGCAAATACGATTGGGGGAGAACCGAGGCACGAAATTCCATATTCATAACGCGAACTAACGAAAACATATACGCACACGCCGAGCGGCACCAAATGCGCTTAGTCGTCCATGTGAAAATTATGACTGCCTCCACACATATTGATGCTTTTAAATAAATTGCTTTTCGTGTATTTCGAACGCCAGCTTGATGGAATATATCGGAACGTGTTTTCCATGAAAGAGTTCCGCCGAAATCAATTTAATTAACTGTTTATGTGTTGCGTCGTGCGACCGCAGCGCTGAAAATAACGTTCGCTGAATTTTCGCATTGATGTTAAAAGTTCATTTATTATAAGTACAGAGGGTCGTTTGCGCTTGTTAGTCGTTTCGTTGGAAATAATGGAATTAATGCACACGTTCACCGGCGAAATAACAATTTAATTCGTCCAAATTATTAGGTCGGTGTATTTTACGTAAATATTTATGTAAGGCAGCGTAAACTGAATTGTGTGGAAACTTTCGGTGTGTAATTTGAATATACGGTATTTACCGAACTTTCGCCCGTTAAACAAATACCGTAATTGTGGATAAATACGTC
The DNA here is from genome assembly GCA_959613385.1 of Geotrupes spiniger. Classification (NCBI taxonomy): domain Eukaryota; kingdom Metazoa; phylum Arthropoda; class Insecta; order Coleoptera; family Geotrupidae; genus Geotrupes; species Geotrupes spiniger. The sequence continues at coordinate 31,692,308 of OY390736.1, read as the reverse complement.
GAGTTTTTCTTCACTTCATCAAGACTGATAAAATAATTATGCCGGAAAGTTTCACTTAGTTGAAAAATTCCCCATAAACTCCATTCGGTGTGACGAAGTGATTTCATATTTGCAGTTTACGACGCTTAAGCGCGCATAAGTGAAACGAAGCAATATCCCGACAAAGTTTAATTTCGTTGCTTAAATTAAAGTTCACCGACTTTTCCACGAAGACAAAACGAGCGTGTTCACTATCGCCGCGCGTAGCCAACATTTACACGAGGGAAGATATTTTCATAAATTATATTAAACTCACAACCGATGCACAAACGGTTATTATAAAGCAATAATGTTGATAAATTACATTTTCGCGTAACATCTGCGTAGGATGATTTACAGGGCAGTAAACTTCGGCGCAGCGATGGCGAGCCAATATAAGATTGCGATATAAAATTTTTCATTACAGTAAAACTGCCCCTCTAGAGGAAAACGATCTACCATTATAAGCGTGTCATCCGCGAAAAGTTTTCATTGAAGTAACTATTTCAAAGGAGTCAATAAGCCTTTATATCGCGCCGAACGTGCCACAAAGGATTAGAAATTTATACCTTGATTGAAATCATCACGTTTCAGCCATTTTTTACGAAGTTAGTTTGCTGCGAAACGATCGAAAAATGTATTAGCGACGCAAGTATTCGCCGAAATGTTTGTTTCGTTTTGAAATTTTGCATCCCCTCGCAAAATCGCGGGCACAACCCAACTCAACCCGTCACAATTCGATCCTCTTCGACGCGTAACATAACCGATTGTTTGAAAATTAAATTGTGCACGACTGTGAAATTAAATCTGATAAGTTAAAATATAAGTTCATGCATAAATGTTCATACATTGTATTGTTAGCTGATATTTTTCAATTATAAGATAAATTTATGGTTAATGGCAAAAAAAATGTGGACCACATGATACTAGCATGAGACTAGCAAAAATAATTAAATGTAATTAAATATTAACATCGTTTTCAACTCAATACCAAACATCCCGATCTAACTAAACTCGAAGTACTCGAAATTTTAAAAATGAAATAAAGCTCTGAGACCTGATATTTTATCTTCTAATACGCCGAAGGAAATATCTAGTGCATTGGAGTTTTTTTTTAAATAAATGAATCCACGTGGCTGTTTCCAAGCTCCTTAAAAATCGATTGAACAATCGACAGATATTAAAAATATTTGTAATTACCGACCGACTTTCCAAAATCAAACACATAAAATAGTTCGAAAACTTCTTAATTGGTTAATAAAAATACAGTTGTAAAAGATGCGATGGCAAAGTCAATTTAAATTATTTATGAATTAGATAATCCACTCCAAACAATCGAACAATCTATCTATAAAAGTAGTGAGTATGTTGTTTGACATTATATGCGAAAACAGGAAGTTATTGGCGTTTTTCATCCCACACATTTCTGCGCCGATTGTTCACATTGGATGATATTTACACAGCTCCGCTTGTTTGTCTTGCAATACAATAATTGTGACAAGTGATTTGTGATACACTAACATCATGACTTTTACGACGTCACGTCGAACAATGCAATAAATAACTAAGATATATGTTTCAAATGTTTCTAAGCACACCTCTATATAATCTCGAATCGCATTGACAAACTTGTTTTATTTTTATGTTATTATGAATTATATGAGTATATTGTAAATGCATGACATAAAATAACAACGTACCAATGTAGTAAGGGACGTAAAATCATATTTGAAGTTGTATCAATAATTTTAAATGTACGAGGGTAAAGAAGAAAGTTCTCGACTTGGCAGTGTAAGCTAAACAGTGCATCAGTTCATAGTTTTAAATCAAATTTAGACACAAATAGAAAACATTTGAACGGTCAACATTTGAATATTTATGCTGTAAAAATAAAATGAGTTAGAACATTTTTTACATCAAGAGCCAAAGTTGAAAATATATTACCATAGTGTAAATCAACTAATGGAAAAGTTTATGTTACATACATTTGGGTGAAATCAAATGATAAAAAGTTGTAAAAATCATTTGGAAAGCGTCACAACTAGTCAGTTGATATTCAAATCATTATTTCTAGGTTTAAATTGAAACAAACTTGCCCTTACCACACAGTATTTTATTCACACTAGATGTACATTTCGACAACTAAGTTGTCATCTTCATCTTCAGAGTACTGCTGAAGATGCTTAGTTTTTGACCCGTACATCTAGTGTGAATAAAATACTGTGTGGTAAAGGTAAGTTTGTTTCAATTTAAACCTAGAATTAATGAAAAATGAAAAAAAAAATTAGAAAAATCGAAACATCGAAAATTATAAAAATCGCAAATTTCGTTGCAAATCGTAAATATTAATAGCAACATTATACGTTAGACGACGTAGAATATAAATCGTAAAAAATTGTAAAAATTGTTGAAAATGAAAATATCGAAGAATACACTACAAATTGTAAAAGAGTAAATTGAGAGTGAAAAAAAATCATAAAAATAAAAATGTATGTACATCGAATTATATCGAAGAAATTTTGTAAAAATCTAAAAAAGGGCAAATACTACATTCAACCATTTTCACTTTTTATATTCTTATATTTAATGTATAAGGAAATGTAGCAATAAGAATAAGAACGCCCAGTTCGGGACAAAACATATTTTTTCTTATTGATGAAGACGTACCCCCTGGAAACACCTGGATAACACAACTGGCCATAACACACACCGAAAATAACGTTCGTGGCTTCAGCGAGATTGGGTTGCCATCAATTATACCACATTGATGTGGTCGGCGCTTTAATTAATCCAAAGATATTTAACGAATCCGACCCCAATTACGTAGAACATCATAACAATCAGAATTAAGGCGGAAGATGATAAGAAGTCATTCAACTAATTTAAAAAATGCTAGGGATATAAACTATTTTTCTATCACAATTACATTCGCTTATATCGGTTCTAGATCTTCTTTTCTTCGTTTTTAAATGGCGGTGTTTTCCTGTCATTTAATTTCGAGCTTATTCAAAAATGTTTTCGTAAAACTATAAATAAAAATGTGAAGCAATTGAACAGAAACATACTGAAGACAAGCAGGAGCAAAATATATGAAAATTAAAATGACACAAAAAACGAGAAAATAAACGAAAAATTTACATTAAGATCACTTACGGCAAAATAAACAAAAATTCAAAACCTAACCACAAAACATCAAATATAACAGTGAACATAATCTAGGAAAAACAAATTTATAAATGAACGAGAAAGTCAAACATCTTAATAAATCAAGCGATAAAAAACAAAAATTATGAAGTAGAGAATTTATTTTTCTACGAAGTAGTTTTATACAATGCACGTTTCTCCAATGAATGGATTCCACCCTTGAAGTGCGATTTTGGAACCCACCTATTATTGCTTCTTCAGTCTTTCCAGCCACAAATTTCTTTAGATTAGGGAATAGTTGCAAGTCACCAAATCTGGTGAATAGAGCGGAGCAACAATTTTTGCATTCCCAAAGTGCTCTTATGGGCATGTGCATTGTCCTGATGAAGGACGATTTATTTCTTTTGCCGAATTTTTTCATCCAATTGGTCCATAAGTACATCTATTACTTTTAACATTTCTGCACTTACTCCGACCACCCTGGTGCCTACTTGGTGGCCTACTTTCTCCTTCTCATCCTGTTGCCAAAATGTTATCATTCGTGGATATCGTTTTCACCTTTTTACACGTCTTTGAAATATTCAGCCCACCTTTTTAAGCTTTCACATATTTCTCCTACTAATTGTCCATTATTTTCTCGGCAAAATAGTTTTGTATACACCTTTTTATAGTTTTTCACTTCTTCGTAAAACGTTCTTCTTCATTTCACCATAAACCTTCTTTCCAAGTTTTCGATTTTTTTCTCAAGTTTTCTTTTTCCTTCCTGCAAAGCTGTTTCACATATTTTCTGCATTTTATATAATATTTACTGTTGTCCTTGGAATTCACTTTAATAACTTCCATCCTTGCGTTTTCGTTCTTAGTCAAACCATGTTTTCAACATTTCAGTACTTGTGCCCCCTCTTCAATTATTTTCTCAAACTCTGTCTGTGCAACTACAAAAACTAAAAATATTGCTTTATTGTTTCTCAAAGAGTCCACTTTAACATTAATACCTTTTTGTATTGATTCTACTGCTTTATTTGGGGAAGAAAAAGTTACGCGTGGGCCCGTTGTGCCTCTCCAAATAATCGATTAATTGTGTGAGGTGGTGCATTGTCATGATGTAAAACTATTTTTCCTTTCGGCAGCTTTTCCTGTTCAAAAGCTCTCGGCAAACAACTTAGAAAACAGGTCGACGCAATTTCATAGGATTCAGTTCTTTTCGAACGACAAAATCAAAATCAAAATTCTGTGTATGTGTGGATTTTGTGGAGTTCGGCGCCAAATTTTATGTACGAACAGGCAAGATGAGGGAGTGTATTTCCGTGCATATTGGTCAGGCCGGCGTGCAGATTGGAAACGCCACATGGGAACTCTACTGTCTGGAACATGGCATCGAAGCCGACGGGAGGCCGTCGACGGCCATGACGGACAACTGCTTCGGCACGTTCTTCTCCGAAGTGGAGAACGGAAAGATGGTCCCGCGCGCAGTCATGGTCGACTTGGAACCGACCGTCGTCGATAAGGTTAGAACAGGAAAATATAAGCAACTGTACCATCCAGAGCAATTGATTACTGGGAAAGAAGATGCTGCTAATAATTACGCACGTGGTCACTACAACATTGGCAAGGAAATGATTGACGCGGTGATGGAACGGCTGTATAAATTAGCAGAACAATGCTGCGGCCTTCAAGGCTTTTTCGTTTTCCATTCATTTGGTGGTGAGACAGGGTCAGGTTTTACGTCTCTTTTGATGCAGAAATTGTCGCAGGACTTTGGAAAAAAAGCTCTTTTCAGGATAAAAATAATATATGGATTCATAACCGGTTAAAGTATTCTAATTTCAATGCGCCTCTGTGGCATTGTTCAATAGTTTTTTTCTACTCGTCGTTCTTTATGAGATATCAGTACATGCGGAAACGATAAAAGCTCATATCCAAATGTTCATGTAAAATATTTTGTATTTGACTCATGGCATTGGCTAGTGTTGCTGGAATAGAAAGTTCGAAGATTTGCCTTAATCGTAGGCGTACTCTCGTTAGTAACAGCAGTTTGTAGTCGATCTCTTCTGAACTCGTTGCACCAAATTGAAATCGTAAAAATGATACATACAAAGCATGACTATAAAGTCAATGAAAATCGAAAATATTTTCTGCAATTCCTCCTGGAGTATTTCCAAATAAATAATATTTCGATAAATAATCAATTTCTCTCCCTTAATATATAATCAACTTATTTTACAAAAAAAAAATGATTTAATAATTTGAATGAGTACTGAAAAATTCAGTGAGGATATGTTAGAGAAATACATTAAAATACCGATTTTGCGTAACGTCCTAATCAAGTGTAATGCACTGAAATCGTCAATTATTACAAAATCGTTATTATTATGAAATTACGAATGAGGATAATGGCTCCTGTAAGTGTGTGTGCTAACTGGCAAAGGGGTAGATAAGTTTACCTTGACGACATAGTTATAGTGGAATTTTTTATGAAGTAATACGATAAGTTATTATTAAGAGTAAAAACAACAGTTAACAAATTTATAACTCGCTGTTTGCAGCCCTGTAAGAGTTATAGTATTGCATAGTGTTGGCCAACTATGGTTTTATTTTTAAGTGTAACCAATAAAAAATTCCTTTTGGATTTCAGAAAACACTGGCCATGACATTTCCAGCAGATGAAATCGACTTCACATTTTTTTGGTGGAGAGCCATCGGCTTCCATCCACAGCTTTGATTGCTGATTCGTTTCTGGGATATGGTGGTGGACCAATGTCTCATTCATAGTAACAAAACGGCGCGCAAAATCGGTTGGATTATTTTTAAAATCGTCTAAAATCTCTAATACCATAATGTGCACCTGTCGATGTTTTCTTCGGCGGTTGCAGTTCTTGGTGGTCATTCACGTGGATTGTCTTCAAGAGATGAACGACCACGTTTAAACTCAGCCGTCGATGTCTCCACTGTCAATGAGACATGGAGACATGATCAAGGAGAAGATTCCTTGTAAACTATTACCAAGTTTGGATGAATTTCCGTCCAAAAACGAAGAATTTTATAACGACATAATATTCCAATTTACACAGTACAGTACAGTACAGTATTTTTTGTTTAGCTTAAAATACAAACAATAGACTAGTGGGTTTAGGTCGCAGGTTGGCAACCCTAAGGTTACAAGTTCAAATCTCATTTTGTCATTGGAATTTTATTTCGGAAAAAATCATGATTACAATTTTAAATTATATTGGGTTGGTTTACACGTTCTCCTGTATCATTATTAATGATTTTAGGTGATATATATGATAGCATGGAGTATGAGCTTGAACACAGAGTAAAAACCACGTCACATGTGGAAAAAGTAAAGGTGTTTGTTGAAGGGAAACATACTGAGGTTGGGTTGAGCAACGTATTTTCTTTCAAATGAATGAAAACAGATACAAAGACCTTGAGTCGTCGAGCCTGTGGCTCTACTAGTGTATGTGTGAAAATTCCTGCAACTCCAGCAAAACTACAACTCGAAACATATTCATTAATAAAAATTACAACCCAACATCAGGGTATAAAAGCTACTTTGAATATAGGATAAATACCGAGTCAACTTTATTGAAGGCATTTAATCATTGGGTTCGGTTGGGTTGTGAATCTAATAGAAACATTAACTGCGTATCGAGCTAACTGATTATCGAGTAGAATGTGTAACGTGCATACATGGGACAACATGGCCAAGTATGGAGGAATCTCATTCAAATTATTACGAGTTAGATACAGTACGACGTATCTACATTTGGGTGATGTCTTTTCCTCTTACGTCGTTAATAGGAAGGAATTTGCAGGTAGTCCCGATAGCATATGGATCATATTTTCAATTGTCACATTTACGTGGAAGCAAATTTGGTTACAATTTTTACATTGTTCGCAAAGAGTTCAGATCGAGTCCTATCGAAATTATTGTTTTTTTTTGTAGCGGTGCAATCTGACCTAGTGGTTGTATCGTTATTCGCCCCTTCAAATTGTTGCAGTTCTATCGAAATAATAATGAACCATGTCGTTAGAGACCCATCGCTGAAATTCAGGATGGCGAAAAAATCTTCTCGCATTCTTGCATTTGTGGGATCGTATGTTTAAACTCGCATCGGCATCACAGTTGCAGATAATTTAACTTACTTACTTTCTATTATTTGTGTCGACGTTTAAATTAACTAAGTTGTATGCGCAACCATCGATTTTTCTTAATATTTCGTTTAGATTAAAAAATATAAGAAATTTAACGCATCGGAGGAAATGTACCTGAATAAGTGCATTAAGTACATTAGGTGCACTTTATTTTAAATTAAAAATAATTTTCCGCCTCGGGATAAAATTAAAAACGGGACGCGTCTGCGAATTAACATTTTTTCTACACCTGAATATATAAACACGTATCCGTTGCACCCATACAATTGAATTAATGGTTCCTAAAATTTCATACATTATTTACGAATAACAGTTTCAGAAACGTGCAACTTGCGCCAATCCGCCAAAACGAACACCGCACGAACTATTAGTTTCATTATAGTTTCCGGCCGCCTTTGACAAAATACCTCACAAAGCGTCCCCGTTTATGAAAAATCCCCCTTTATACGTCAATACAGTTAAAATTCACAACGAAATCTTCGTACAAACGAATTACTCGGCGTACAAGAACAATAAAATTTTACCTCGGGAACGTTCTCTACATAAACCAATATTCCATTATATTTGCTGTCTTAGGCATCACGGAATAAAGCGGCGAAAGTAAAATATCATAAGCTCGTCGGAAACTCGGAAAAGGCCAGAATCTTTATCTGTACAAACGTAAACCCTCGAAGCACGTCACGAAGGAATGGTCAGAAGCGAATCCGTTTTAGTATCTTTCTTTTAAAAGTTCAGACCATACGCGTAAGCCTGCGAGGGCAGAAAATAAAAACGGTACGGCAGAAATAAATCGTAATATTAAATGAGAACAATAGTGAACACTTAAAATCGTAAATTAATTACATTTAAAAATAATCGATTCGAGATAGTTAGTAATTGGAAATTCATAAAAAATGGATGTCCAGATGGAAGGTTGGCAGACCAAGGGGTGGAGAAAAACAATAATTTCGATTCGGTTGGATTATGTCTGGGTTAAATTATTATAAAGTCAAGTCAAGTTATTACCGAATTTAAATAATAGTTTCAACTAGAGGCTAAATACATTAGTTTCTAAGTTAAAAGGAAATCGTCAAAGTTCAAAAGTATTTATAAGTGGCTGGAAACCAGTTGTATCTAGAGCCACGGTTGAGAATCTCAGAACAGCCATCTTTCACAAACCAGTAAAAAATGTATGATTATCATTTACACAACAATGAGTAGTCACACTCGATTTTAAAACATCAGGATTGACGGCATGAATTCCACCGCAAAAGACAATCATCTTTTTAATCCGAAACATTATTATAAACAAATCACAAAAAGAATTGACCCATAAACTCTTATTCGTAAATTTAATCTTGAAAACACTACAAAATGAAATGAATAAGGAACATTTAGAAAGTTGTATTTTAACCCAATAGAAACTGCAACGTGATATTGCACCATCTTCCTGCGAGTAGATTTCCTTGTGCTCCATAAAAGCTTGCGTTTTCCACAATATCTGCAGTGATTATGCTCATAAGCTCGCATTATGTTTCACGAAATTCTCATAAACGAAGGGATAAAGAAAAACACATAGGGCTGCGAATTATAATGCCCGACTGCGAGCGTTTTTCACAAACAAATTGCGGAATATGGAAACGTTAAGTCGGACGTGTAGCGACCGACCAAACTGTCTTTTAATGCGGGACGTTAATGAATAAGTAACTAAGTACATTTAACGCACGCATTGTTTTATGAAGAAAAAAATCGTATTTGTGATATTTTCCTTGGTTGGGTCGAAATATTTCTAATGTGAAAAAGTCACGAAGCTTTTACGAAGATATTTATCAGATTCCTGGTTTGATAATAATTCTGATACCTCATACAAGGTGTCGGTATAAATTACAAAGTTTATAACGTAGTTCAAAAAATGTCACGGACGGAGTATTTAATTTGAGTAATATAATTTTTGTTTTAAGGTTTGATTTGAAAAAAATGCGACGAATTAGGGTACTGTTTGTTATGATGGTTAATTTATTTATTAACGTACGAAATATTTTTTTAATTGGCCACATCTTTTCTTTATTTAACGTTTTTGAAAGTTTATTAACAAGGCATTTGTATGGTTTTAACTTAAATTTTAGATATTTATTTACAAAACTATGAAAAAGTTTTAGAGCGAATTTAGACAACAATCTCGAAAATATGTCACTGTTGAAACCAAGCAAAATTAATTTTTTTTCCAACCCCACTCAACCCAACCCGACCCTAAATTGTTTTCAAAATATTACTAATAGATAAAAAAATTTCATATAGCCATAAAATTGATCAACAATTCAGGAATCGGTTTTCTCTGAATGCGAAAAATTTTAATATTCGAAAAATACAAGGTTACAAAAATGTCAACAAAAAAATCTAATTGAGTAAAATTCAAAAATAATAATCCATACTTGAAATTTGCAATTTTCGAAATCAAAATCTCCGTAACAGCTAAATTAAATAGAAAAATCAACAAAAATAAAGTCAACAAATTTGAAAAAATTAAAAATATATTTCAAAATGTCAAAAGTGTAAAAAAAATAAAAATGGACAATTTTAGATACAAAAAAAAAATATTCGCAGAATGTTAAAAATCTTTATGATTTGAGTTTAAAATTGAGGTGGATTGTTCAATGTTCAAAAAAAAAACGCTAACTTTGTCAATGATTAATTCAAAATTGTAAAAAATACAAATGTCATTGATGATACAATTGAAACAGTAACCCGAATATATCAAAAAATAATTCACAATTGCCAAAATCAATAATAATGCAAAATTATGGATATTCCATATTAAAAAAAAACAACAATGCCACGATGTTGAACTATTTAAAAATATCGAAAATGCGAAAATGCCGAAAATGTCAAATCAAGTATCAAAAACTTGCCTTCCACCCGCGAAAACTGATAAATATTAAAAAAATCTAAAATACTCAATACTCGATTCTCAAAATAAAATAATGTCATAGTTCTTTAAAATTTATATTACTCGTAGGTCCGTGTGGTGAAATTATTGAATTGAGTTGTTCTTTATTTTTATTAGACTGAGTTCAGATGCATTTCATTCCCAGATGGAGTGAGTATAATTTTTTAAATAAATTTACAGTTACTTTGTGGTTGTTATTCTCGACCGTGCACTATTTCCTTTCTCTTGTTAAAATTTTATGCACTTGTTTTTATTTCTAAGTTTTCAGGTTTAAACGCCGTTACTTTTCACTATTCTTTAAAAATACCGTTGCCTAATAACGTAATTATTAAATTTGTTCTTAGAGCGACGTGCACTATAGAACAGATAAAATGACAATGACTCCCGGCTGTTATAAGGTCTCGGAAACAACAAAACAATTATTCTAGGATCTGTAAACTTTTTGTCGGTTTGTACAGTTTTATGTATTTCCTACATAATTTTATCATTCATAATTCTTTTTTAATTTTTATTGTAATATATGTACTGCTATTTTCTTCTCATTACAAGGGTATTTTTATTTTCCCGCTGTGTGCCTTAATAAACTGCATAAGCATTTTTTTTGACTTGGACAGTTTTGGACATAACGAGACGCCATTCTCTAAATTTCGTTCTATCATACATCATTTTTAAATGCACTGAACCTTTCACGCCCCAAAACTCTATATGTCCCAACACAATCAAATATTGAGACCCTTACAAATTTACACAATATTTTGTCTTAGTCTCAACCGAAATTTATGTCAATTACATATTTCTTGAACAAAATTTTCTCCTCTTTGGAATAGGTATGAAAGACACTTTGTTAAATTTCTTCCCCACTACATCGTACTCTACATGAGTCTCGTTAATTTTGTCAAATTTCATATTATTACTATTTTATTTATGCAAAATCTTTTTATATTTCGAAAATATCCTCAATACTACATCAAACTAAATACATAGTTAACTTTGATTTATTTTACAAGTTTTTAAATTTATAAATACAGTTTTATTGACATTTATTTCTAATTTATTCTCGAAACTACATGATATTGAAATGCAATAATACATTTCAATGTCAAAAAATAGCGAAACTTATTATTACATTTCAATATCAAAAAATATATAGTTGCCAAAATATTTTTTAAATCGCGAATAGACGTTTTTCTTTCTTTTTCCAACCAGGGGCTGGAATTTCCTACAACGTTTACGACGTAAAATAAACGTTAAATACATCATTATTGCTTAGATCACGAACGAAATAAAATTTCGCAACAATGTGGCAACGTATCACTTGAATGATATTGATAAGCACAGTTTTTGTTTTCACGATAAAAAGACAAAAAAATCTGACACGTAATCGCACCAGTTGATGGGCGATCCAATCCCACTTGTATCGAGTAACTGTCGTGTTTGCCACAACTATATTACAGAATAAACTTAATTGCACTCACCCCGATGGCTCCGGCATTTCAAAATCGCGCCCCTCGTTCACCCTTCCAATGGGACCGACGAAAATCGTCACATTCTCGATAAAAATTCCAACGCGCGTTAGTTAGTCTCAAAAAACCGCGAAATTATCTTGTTCGACGTTACTGTCGTTTGCTCGTTGCACCAACGAACGTTTCTTAGCCAAATCACCATCACAAAATACCCGAATTAACACGATTTTCGATATAATCGCCATGAACAGGTCCAAAAGCACGTAACTTCCGCGCACGCACTAGAAGACTAAAGTGCGATCGGATCGGTCAATTGTAATAAAAAACGACGCGTTATCGCAGAATTTAGGTGGCAACGTTTTTTGTGCCACAACTCGATACGAGTTGGGACAAAACGCATTGATACGTCGTCAACGTGTGTTGTATTTAAAACGACGTTGGAAATGAGACTTGACAGGTAGGTAATGCAGTAGGAATTGTTTAACTTTTATTTAGAACTAGTTTACACCAGGAATTATTTTTCATAGTTCCCTGAAATGTTAGATGCACCAGAGAAGTAAAGATTGAAAACGAATTTTGAAAATAGGGTCGATAACTTGATAATATTTATGTGCACACCCGGGTACACCTCGTCATATTTTTGCTCATAACTCGGAGAAAAATAATGAAATAATGAAATATCGGCCTGGCCCTCAAGATCCCCATTATTTGACCCTTTTTGAAGATAAAAAAATAATCGTAAATTTTTTGAGATATAAATAAACGACGTTAGAGTGCATGTGCTTAGCGGACACGCCCGGGTACCCGGGTGCCCACTAGATGAAAAACGGCATTTCGACTCGGGAATCAATCAATATCATTGTTGAATGTCTCATTGTAACGAGGGTTAATAAATAAATAGTTACAATAATTTTCCAGCGCAATCGATACGTCAGATTGTCGACGAACTATGCTCATAGTAAATAGGTTTCTCGCAAACCGAACAGGATTTTAGTGTTTTCAGGCGTATTTGTAACATATCTAACAAGAACCTATAATTTTCTTCCTGCCTGCATGACTCCAAGTTGAGCGTGCCTTTCAGGAATAGTGGAAGGACCAGCCTGTGGCCTAAACCGAACGACGAAAACTATTTTTAAATATCATATCTTAATGAAGTAAATTAATTCCAAACGATTCCGTTCGTATGAAAATTCAGGAGTTGAGAAAAACCAGTGGTGGGTACCCGGGTACCCCGGGTGTGTAACGACGTGGCAAAAGTTGGGTTGGGTTGGGTTGGGCAAAAGTTGGGTGTGCACATAAGGGTTAATGTTGTATTAACTGTGTATTCATAGTAACCTCACACAACAATAATTGCTTAGCGAGAAGTTTCAATAATCAAAACGTATCTCTCGTACCATAAATAGTTTTCAACTTGACTTTAAAGAACTCTGGGAATCATCCATATTCTTTCGAAATAAAATTTGTAACTATATATGCTCACTTCAGTTTCTTATTAAATTTAAACTTTGTAACGATATTGTTCTTGGCATTATAAGTACATCTGCAATTGCTTAAATAAATATTGTTACTTAATGTACCGGTGGTTCACTTCCGTGTTTTCAAATCCCCGGGGTCAACTTTTTATTTGTTGATTTGGTAGTTAAATTTATCGACCGTGCGTTCATCTTATCGACGATTTGTCCGATGGTTTTAATTACTAAATTAGAAATGATTGTCAACATGTTATTCTATTTTTCTTACTATTGTTGACACTTATTATTGAAAATTGCATAATTTTCTGGATTTCAGACGAAAAATAATAATAATAGGAACCTTGGAACGAATGTTTTTTTTTATTAGGAATGAGGATGTTATTCGACAAGTGTGATTTAATGTGTTGATACACAAATAAACATGATTTGATATAACATTGGTGTAAACACATTGGTTTATATATTTTACCTAATGTAAACTTCCATGGGAAACTGATTTTCTTGGAAACGCTAGTCGGTGTAGTACATAATTCGTTGCGAACAATATTTGAGTAAAAAATCAAGTTTCCAATAACACTGAGATATTTAAAAACAACCTCATGAACGTCTAAATTATATCAGAAAACTATGTATGTAGACATATAATTATTATATTACATCTTATTAAATGCGTAGAATCGGATTGTCTTGCCAGCGTTTGCTAGTTTTACTTGGTAATGTTAAGACTAATGAAAAATAGTAAAAGAAAACGAACATTTGTAAATTTACAAATTATGTTGGCTTCATTAAATTTCTTTATTGAACTTTCAGAAAAAAATTAATCTGAACTTGTTACTATGTTGTAATAATGTCTACATTCTGTGCATTGAAATTATTTCGCACAATATTTCAAATTATTTAAGCATGACGTTTAATTTTGTAATAAACAAAAAATATTTAGAACTTTATGAAATTTTCGTTATAATTTCATATCATATTGATAAATTAATCCATTACTGCAGGTAATTTGAAAAGAGTTTGTCTAGAAAAATCGACTCCACACAACTTTGTTAATTTAATGTAATTTTAAATGTTTTTGAATTCTTCAAGGGTAGAAATGTTTTCATCAGACCACTTGCGCCAATCACATTCTTTTACATTCTTAATTATTCGACAACCAGACTCCTTTTTTGCCAATGCTAATTGTCAATTTTTTGCCAATGAAATTCCCCCAATTCTGAATTTGCTTCTTACTAAAACACCAGCAAAAGTCTCGCAACTTAATTAGACGATATTGCAAATCGTTCCTCCGGAGAGACTTCAATGATCAAAATTATTAGTAACTATTGTTATAATAAACGAATCAGTAAATTTAATTTGGGTCGTGTTGCATAATTTTGCAAGTAAAATTTTTATTAATTTCAAGAGGCAGACTTGCCACGACCAGAACTTCAAAACAAAACCATGTTTCGTTTCCGAATCCAACTTCAATACATTAAATTGATAGAAGTCGCCATTAGCGCCGTAAAAAGTTACACGTAAACCGAAATGGTCTTACTGCTATCTCAGGATCTGCAACCGAATGGCCCTGTTTGGTTGGGAATCCTGGACCAGAAATTGCCGTTATCGTAACCATACACATCGCATCTGCATTACAGAAGCACCGGAAGCGCAATTTCTCAGCTATAACATACAAGGTCTGCGAAACGCGAGTAGTTTAACTTTGAGGCGCATTCGCTCGGGCCACATTACACCTAATATTCGTCATTACGCCGTGATTAGTTTTTAAACGCTGTCGCAAATTCTATTAGCGCAAAACATTTCCACATGTTTAACAAACACAATGGTTGCAGAAATCTTGCAAATGCCGCTCTGCACATTAAATAAGACAAACAACAAAGCTGCGAGCAAATAGGAATGATGTGGATGTGGAAACAATGCAATCCCGAGGGCAGCTAAACAAAACAATCAACAACAATCCCACCCTTTCATCCACAACACATGTTACTGGTGATTATTAACATTTCCGATGAAGCTAAATCTAATTGCGTTAGCTTGCTGTAGTTTTGTTTAGATGAGGCGCGCAGCACACCCGTTCGGTTGAAACAAAACTAGACGGTCAAACGCTACAAACGAAAGCTTATCGCATGCATCAAAATTGCGTGCGTTGAATGGCTATTACGGGGTAGGGGTCATAGTTTGCCAGACTATCAGCCTTAATTGCAGAATAAAATTCCCTTAATTGGTCAAGTTTGTGTTATAATCAATATCTTGTGCTCGAGTTGAACGTAGCGTGCCTCGGGCATATACAGGTACAATCAAGAATCGATTGGGGTTACGTACAATGCACGTCTTTTCGTGCACGTGAATGCGTTGAATAGAGCGAGCAAATATTGAAGTGTGCTTGAATATTCGCATTTTCGCATGTGTTGCACGAATGCCCTGGACATACACGACACGATCTAATTGATCGGGTAGAGTTAAGTATAAATATCGCGATAAGGGCATGTAAATTAATTTTCATAATACTTACTGTCATAGAAAAAACGACGAACCCACAGGCTCGCGTTGCCAGTACTGCGGACTTAATTATACGGTCTTTATTAGACATATTTGCATAAAGCGGTCCCTTCTCTTTGTTTCGTTCCAATTAAAACTTCTAATACTACTATAAAATATATAAAAGACTTAAACGTCGACTGTATAAAATTAAATAACAGACATACAGTAATAATGCACTTATTACTTAAGAAATTAACAAAGTTTAAATTCGACGCGGTTCCATTTGCAGTAACGATCGTTTTACATATAAACTATTCTAATTTAATAAATTAAAAAATACAACGACTTTTAACTTCCACAAAGTTACTGCTCTATGAATCGATTGAATGGGCGCATATTGAAATGTTAATGTCTTACAAATGTAATTCATTAAAAACGACTGTCGTTAATGGAATTATTAATCAATTATAAATGAAATTATAATCTCATTAATGGAACTACTATGAATAACGTCCAAACACAAAAAAGGTTCGTCATGTGTAAAATATTAAGTCGATTAAGTTCAAGGTATACTCAAAAAACACTTGTTTAAAGCACTGAAACGAAATTGGACAAGTAAAAGATAATTGAGAATTTATGATGTGAGATGTTTTTCAGCCAACGACCTCATGGAGATAAGTCCCAAGGAAGCAGGACATTGCGATTCATTCGTAAACGCCCAGATAATTGTTAAATCCAGCCGTAAAACTTATTCTTTCCAGTTACAAATGTGGGCACAAAAATAAAAAATTAATATAAGTCTGGATACATCACTTGGTCAACATTTGGTACTGCTACGAATGATACATATAATACAAAGCAAGCATATAGTCCAGGACAAATTAATAGGACCCTGAAGACTTAAACGTACTACAATTTTAATCACGTTATTGTTGTTGCAAAAGAAGAGTAACAATTCTGAAGCAGGGACGTTTGGTCGCATATGTACACACAAGCGCATTATCAAGCATCCGATCTTTATATTTTCTTGTCCGTATATTGGACCCACCCCAGTGGCCGACCTACCCGCGGTTCGCGTTGGATCGCAATAAAACTTCGACATTGAAGTTGCTGCACGAATGCTGCATGCATTTTTACTAATATTTCATACGTCCTACTCAATACACAACATTTTCTAACATTCGCCAAGTTCATAAATTAGCAGCGATATTTTCTAAATCACCCTGTTCATTTACCTCGAGCTTAAATTGTTAAGGTGGTAAAACCATTACAGTACATTTTCATATTCATCATGTTTTATTAAAAAAAATATCGTATCTATTGAAGTGCAAATCGTATGACATAATAAGTGATCCTTAGGAGTTTTTGGCGAACTGAATCAACAAACGCAACCCAACCCAATCCAAACCTAACCCAACCCAACCCAACCCAAAGTAATTAAAACCAACCCACCAAAGCTGATTGATTCATAGGGGCATAATAAAAATAAATATGAAATAAATTAATTATTTAAATTTAAATTATTATTTATAATCGTGGTCGTTCCAGTTCCTATACAAATTTCATTTAGATAACTATATTGTTAATTACATAAAACAAGCAGAAATAATGAGTTAAAACACCATCTGATATCATCAAAGGGCACAACGATGATTAAACGTAGCCTTTGCGATCGATTAATGCGAATTCAAGGTCGTATTTGGTGAGCAGTCGATGGCGACTTCATTTAATATTATTATTTACCTTGATGTAGGCCCTCAATAAATTGAATCTAATTACAGAGCCTGCGCTTTAGTTTGCATTTGCTGAAACGTTTAACGGAAACGGTGGGAAACTTATTGGAGTAGCCAATACATACAATACATGGCGTAATCATTGTGAACTTTCTTTGCAATAAGCTTCTAATGCCCAGGACTGGCCACAATTTTATGAATTGGGCCTGTAATCGCAAGATTCAAATTTGGTCAATACAACACACCAGCTATCTTTAAATTAATTGGCAACTGAAACGCAACACAGACTGAAAATTATGTCACCAACCAAATGAGATTGAAATTCAATTTAAACGGTAAACTATTTTCATGGATAAAGTAATAAAATTGGCGCAGTGAGTAGGAACCAGCTGAAAGAACTGTTGGGAAATATACCCTATTTGCAGGAGTTTAAAATGAAAGTATTTAAGATTTTCAATTTTTTTCATTGTTTTGTGTAGCTTAAATTCAGTTGAATCTCAACGTATCAAACAAGCTTGTCCTTAAATGTTTGCATTTTCTTTAGAAAGCATCGGCCTGAAAAGTTATGAGCCAGAAGACCAGCTCCATATTTATTGGGTCGATTTAGAGACGAGAGGTAATAAAATCTTATTATGACTTTTGTAGCCATTTTGATGTGTGTAATTTGAAATTTTGAATTAGCCCACTTTATTGTTATACTAATTAATTTTCAGCTTTATTGAATTAGATTCTACTGATTTAGAAATATATGTACTTCTGAGATTTATTTTCATATTACAGAGTTTCATTATTTGTTTATATAGTTCGTTTATATGAACACCTATTGCGAGTCCAAATATTTTAAGCAAAATTCTATTATTTAAGAATTTAAAGTACACTACATGAAACTGGTTCATTGGAGCAAATTTGTCATTTTCAGGTTCACAAATACTTGTCTGCTATCTGCTAAATTTTGAAATTTTAAATGAAAATATCAATTCAGCTTCCTTTCTTCAAATTTTACACAGGTGGCGGATTTTTCCAATTTTACAATTTTTTTGAAATTTTACAGTTTTAGCAAATTTTCCAAATATTCTCATATTCTATAATTTTTCTTCCATTTGTTTCAATTTTTTTTCAAATTTTCGCAAATTTTTTAAATCTTACATTTTTTTCAAATTTTATAAATTCAGCTTTAACACTCCGTGGCCATGCCGAGTTAAAATTTCAAGTATAAGCGAACTGAGGCGAGCAATTGGACGATCATGCAGTGCCCTTAAAAACCTTAAATAGAATTTTATTATAAAATAAGTAGTGACACAGATATTTAAATGCCTCGAAATGAACAAGGGATTAATATTTTGCACCTATGCAATACAGTTCACTATTTATCACTATTTGATGTAAACACTGATTTTCAATTGTTCTGCAAGGTCTCCTGATATTATTTTCTGACCCCTGTAATATCCCACTGCCTACGACAAGTTTCCTAATTTCAGAAGTCGATGAGAATTTTGTTTTGTCGAACATAACATATTTCGTGACCATTTTGGACAGGTGGCGTTCAATCAATGTCTACAAATTTGGCTTAGTTTGTTACGTTGTGTGTAACGAGTCACACTTAAATGACAATTATTTTATTAACATTTTTGAATCATTAATTTTGTTGACATTCTTTAACCTAACAGATTAGATTTGGGTTGATTCGGGTTGGGTTCGATTGGGCTAATTTAAGAGAGAAATAGAGAGAGACTACCTAATTAGGCCATATTGAATAAACTTTGAAAGGTTGAATAAATCATATTTGCAAAAAAATCATTTAGTTCAATAATTTATCGCTCTGGCGGATATTTACACTTCAAACGTATTATTTATTCGATCGCATAGTTTATTGTGATTTGGGAACTTGTGGATGATTGATCCATTATCGAATTACTCCACATATAATATCTCTTGACGTTCGTCAACCCCGGAAGCCATTTGACATCTTAAGGTAGACGCCGTTTTATTCTGTAATTATTTAAATACGAGCTTTTGTCTTTGCCTTTTCATTTTAGAAATTTGTATTGCAATTGTGACTTTAATTGATTGATTTTACAATTGCTATTTCTAGTTTATAACTAGAATTTTCAGTGCTAATTGATCAGTCACATCAGTGACTGCACGCTACCTTCACAACCATGTCAAACCGTTCGTCCACTCATTAATCCGTTGTTTTACTTTAAATGTTCTTTTGTAATATAAAAATGTCCCACGTAACCAAAACACGTAGCAATTAAAACTATGTTCTAAGTGTTTTATTGGAGGAATTTCTATTATACGTTCATCGCATTGTGAGAGCTTTCTTAAGGTGATATGGTAAACTGTAGTCAAACACAAGCAGGAGGCATTGAAATACCTACAAAACAGTGAGCGTTAGCACTAAACAAGTAAGGGTCCGAACTCAATGAACAGCTCTGGAGATGACATCTACATCAGTTGGAATAGTTGCCAGCTTATTTTTTATTCGCTTAAACATTTCGAACGTCGACAAGACGAAACTAATAACAGCGTAAATAAACCTGAACGTAATCCCAACCCAAAAAAAAAACCATAATAATAGACGTACATTAAAACAAACAAGACAAGGAAAATAAATATGTAAATAGCACTCGCAAACTAAATTCATATCAATAGTCCTCGAAAACGTATTGTTATATCGCTAAGCGAACTTTGCAAACCAAATTCATTGTTTATCTTATCGCAATAATCTACCTAACGAGGAAGGTATCGGAAACACGCCAGCAGGATACCGGAGTCCGGAACATGGGCCAGAACAGCGGCCTGCTGAGTCCGTCATTCTTGTAATTGCACTATTCAGTCTGCACAATTCATTGCTCCATATAAATCAGGCTTCTTAGCATTGGTATGGACTAATTATAATTTACATAAAGACTACACTCGAATGAGTTATGGATAGACCGTAACAAATAACTTGTGTGATTTGGTGGGCGTTCACGATGTAACATTAACTTGTCTAAAGCACGTCTCACAGATTAGATATTATCTATACACTAGTACGAAATATGTGATAGAAATCAAGCAAATAAAACACCGTAAAGAATCATTGCACCTAAACGAAGTTGCCAATATAAAAATGCATTCGATTTAACTTCGTAGAAATATAATACCATAGCAATGATTGGCAATACATAAATCACTTATGAGATGAATCAAAATACGATTTCCAGGAGGCACCAAACGAAATTCGCAAATTTAGAATCGTATGCGAATTATTACATAAAAATCGCAAGCGACGCTTTAGTCGGGAATAAATATCCGCATTTGCATATATTCCGACTTACAAATTAATTAACACGTTAATAAATGAATTAAAAATGCAAATTTCGGCGAAAATTCAAATGTTCCGAACGCGGAGAATCAGAGATCCGACGCAAATTCGCGGAAACTAATCTAAAATACATCGCGCGAGTTCTTAAAGTGTGATCGCGGGGTAATTTGACGTACGACGAATATGCGAGACAGTCTGCGTCGCCGTTAGTTGGCGTTGCGAAAGTAGCGCAATTACTCATATGTACGTTCGCGAGGCATTTCGACAACTTCTGCGTGTGTACTCTGCATCACATACGGTCCTTTAAAATTGCTATTTTGTCACTGGCGTATCGCCCGTGGCGTTTAAAACGAGATATTGCTGTGGTTTTAATGCATATTCGTTATTTGTATGAAGTATAATTATCTATGTTGTGCATATGAGGCAAATATGCAAAATCGAAATTAGAAATATTAACGTAGTTTATTCTATTGGCGTGTTTCTACCCTCAATCAGGAACGATGATTAATTTCAGATGTTTATCGATAAGAAAATCCTATATCTAATCTAATCTTAATGAGTAGAAATGACTTTCAAATTATTATAATAAGGATATAAAGTAATTGAATTTAAAGTACAGGAAGGAAAAATAAAATAGGTGATATCGGGGATAAATAAATCTAAGAAACATTAATTGATTTAAAACTGGATATTTAATGATTGATGTAAACCTTGATGCTAACCCAACCCAAACCAATTTTACCAAACCCAAACCAACTGCACTGAACCCAACCTAAATCTGCATGGGTGGTAACGTTTGATGAATAGAAATTATTATGAAATTATTATAATAAGGAATCTGAATTAACTGAATTTGTAGTACAGGAAGGAAAAATAAAATAGGTGATATCAGGTAAAACACTTTGGGTCGAAGCAGGACAAAAAGGGAAAAATAAATGGATTTAAAACTGGAGTCATTTGGATAGTTAATCATCGATGTAAACCTTGATGCTAACCCAACCCAACACAACCGTAACCAACCCACCCCAAACCATGGGTCGTGACGTAGAAATAATTATTACTTATTATAATGAGAAATGTGAATTAATTGAATTTGAAATAAAGGAAGGAAAACTAAAATAGTTGTGATCATGTAAAACACTTGTTATCAAAACAAGGCAAAATGGGAAACATAGCAAACGTTCATGGATTTAAAACTGGATTCATATGGATATTTAATCATTCAAAGTTTGAAGATTACTTTAGGTCGCCAATGAACGTATTGTGTTCTTCGCTAAAAACATATAATAATACAATACTTTTCTGTAATGTGTGATACATAAGCAATAAATATCAAGTTTCTTAAAGAATTAAATTAAATATCCAGTTCGGACGAATCCAACAAATATCCAGTTCATGAAGACGCCCGAATACCATCGATTGTATACGACTATATTATAATCGTGAACTATGCACATATTACAAATTACCATGCAATGAAAATAGTTGTGCAAAAATGCAAAAAACGACGAAAAAATAATAACTGCTTGTACCATAAATTACAATTTGTTGTTAGTACGATCAAAGTAGACATTTCAATTTCCAATAATTTGCATAAAGTTGGAAATTCGTATAGATATTGGGAACACTAATACAAACAAGATATATAAAATCCCCAACGGTCCCAAATCTGCTAAAAAAAAGTCAAAGGTCAGAAATATCGGTTTATAGAATTTTTCGGGTAAAGGTAATCATAAAAATAGGTAACATTATCTTATAATTTTTTCCTGAGAATGAATGGTGATCCTTAGGAAAAAAGTACAAGAACTGAGAACTCGCAATTGTATTAAAAAGTTTTATTAAAAAATATTCTAAGAAAAAAATGGTACTATTGGAAATGATGGAATGAAGTGGCAAGAATTATTGTTCATTTGGGAAAAAATATTAGTCTGACTGATAATTTTCAAATGCTACTTCAACAGTTGTCTTCTTCGTTTTTTTATGTTCCTTGCTGGATATCTGAAAATTGTTCTGAAAAAGATAGTAACAGTTGTTACCTAATTGATATCATTTTACAGCCATATTTTGCACTACGACAATTTTTGCAGTTGCAAAAAATGATGTTAGTCTTCTCCGGAACAGGTGGTAGTAAAGTTTGAATTGGATCCAAAGTATTGTCTATTAATTTGCAACCCCAGTCTGCTGGGTTCAGTTAATTGCATAGCCACACTTGAAGTTGATAGTATCCCAGCAGAAGCGGATGTTGGAAGAAGACAAGATAGTTGAACTCCTTTATTATTCCATTTACAAAACTTTTTGAGCTCTTGGAGATGTCTTGTGGAGAAGAGTCAATATTTTTAAATACTTTCAGATGAATATATTTCTGTTGGATGTTGACCTTTCCCGGGTTTCAAAAAATAAATAATCATATCAAATGGAGTTCGTGGAGTCAGTAGTACTAATAAATTAACATCTTCATCAGCAACGATAGTTGTAATTATTATATTGGATTGTTCTATTGGTGTTTCAATTATGAGGACATGTGCAGCGTTATTCACACTTGGAACTGTTAAAAACGACATCAGAAGATGAAGATGTTTTTATAGTTCGACGACGTTGTTCTGCAGTGTTCTCATGTATTTATCAAAAATAACGTTACTCGGGCAAATGAAATTAGGGACTGAATTTCTTTTATGTGCATATTCTCACAATCGTATAATTTGTATGTATAAAAGTTACACGAATCAATATTTTTATTTATGTTAAACATCGGAGATGTGTATATTATTGTTTATGTGTGTACATTTGTTAAGCGTGCATATTAATTGTTTTGTTAGGAAAAAGATATACACATTTTGACGAATAACTTTTTTTAGCAGACGTGGGATCGATGGGGATTTTTGATATTTTATTTGCAATAGTGTTCCCAAGATATGCAATTTTTAACTCTATGCGATTTATTGTAAACTTACCACTATTGTTTAGACTAATTTGACCGAACTATATCAAGCATGTTAAAAAACAATACTCCAGTATTTATTTCTTAAATTCATATTATATTAAATAATTTAAAAATACGTGTACATACTTGGTATATAACTTGGTTCCTTGGTAAGATGTAATTGGATATTGTGGCATAAATGGCACTTTCTTACGTCTTTAGTATCGGAGCATTTGATACGTAAATATATTAAAATTAATAATGATGTACATCACGAGGACTTCCAGCGACAAGTTTACAACAAAGAGGAGATTTTTTCCTCTCTAAAACAATATTGTGGCGGTTTTTTTTAGTTTTTTTTTTAATTCATAAAGTTACATAACTTAACATTAGTCTTTATAAGAAAATTTAAATGAAAGATTGAACTTAAAAAATGAATATTACCTAAATGCATACGATAAAACAAACCAATTACCTGTTATGTAATAAATTGATTTCCCCAATTTAAACTAATTACACTTAACTTCTAAATGCAGACGAACAATAATTCTCATCTTTGGCTTATGAATTGATTAAAAATAAAGTTAAAACAATAAAAACTAATTTATTTATTTATCATCGAATTAAACAAATTTTAATTTCAATTCGTGTTGGTGCTTACTCTGGTGGGCATTCCTTCCTTTATATGTTCACTTATATTTTCTTTCTTCATATTTTCTACCCTCTACCCTGCTTACGATTGGCATTCTGGCGTAACAGTACTTAGAATTGAAACAAACTTACCCTTGCCACACAGTAGAGTACACTGCTGAAGATGACAACTTAGTTGTCGAAATGTACATCTAGTGTTAATAAAATACTGTGTGGTAAGGGTAAGTTTGTTTCAATTTATTTGCCAACCACAGTCTCCAATTTACTAATAACAGTACCTTGCCTATGCAGGTATCAGTGGGGTTTGAGCACTTTTCTATCCATATTTATTGCCCCTATTATCCCCTTAATTTAAATAATAAAATTAAATTTTATGATTCCTCGGTAAAATAAAAATTTTAAATTCCTCACATAAAGCGATAAATAAAATTCTCTCCGTCATAAAAAATCATTTACTTTCGTTTTTGAAATTAGTGGCTATAAATCGTTTAAAGATTTATGGCCACGTCCGTGATTATCTTATTGAACACATGTCGCGGTACTTCGTCCGCGATGTTGTTCGGCTTGTTATTGTTGGTCGGGCGTTTGATTCTTCGTCGCAGCGGGACGTTTGTCCGGAATTCAGTTAGTATAATATTTTCTAAATATCTAGACAGACATTTCCTCAGTTGTTTTCCAAGTCCTCGGCCTGTTTATCTCAGGAAGGAAACTCTTCACGATGTTTAGTGGTAACGATTCGATGATACTTTTGCAGAACTGTTGGAGGATATATATATTCTTCTCTATCCACATCTTCTCCGAATAATTTTCGATATTAATGGCGAACCCAGTGACGGGAATATTTACATATAATACTTTAATATAATTCAATATATGGCGCAGTCTTCTAAATATTTATTTTTTTGAGAAATCGCAAATTATATTTGTACTTTTTCCTCTTTATTTCATGGAGCCCATTATGTCAGCTTAGAAAAAAATTTAGTTTATGTACAACTGGCACGTGAGAATAATTACGTCGTGTCACTTCCTTGCATAGTGAATGATTTTACAAATGAATTAAAACGAAGTTGTGTTAGATGAAACCGCAGTGTTCGCAAAAGAAGCAAATTTGTGAATAGTGCAGTTACTAAATACTAACATTGTTTACCATCAGGTGGATAATTAAACATTCTGCTTTTTGGGGCACATTTCTGTTTAGTGTCTATGGTCACATTGCGGTAATCGCAACCCCCAAAAATATTCAGTCTCTTCACGGTATCAAGAGAGTCTCGATCGGGGCCCCACCGGGACCTCGCAGGGTGAGCATGCGACTCTTACGCAGTCGCAGCTTATTCCGAGCCCGTGACTTAGATTAAGTAAACATATTCGCAAGTAACTAAGTGACGGTAATTCCTATAAGTGATATTGTGTTTAAACCATTTATCTAATTCAAAACCGCGAGAACACAATGTGCGCGATTTCCTTTGTTCCCAAGGGGTACACAACGCGGGTGACAGCGTGAGTCATCGATGCACTCATACACTTCATATTCTCCCCTTTCATATTTTAGTTACGATATATTTTTTTGTATTGTAATTAATTAATTAGATATAGTACAGAGATTAATATAAATATAATAATAATAATAATATAAATTCACGATGCCCATAATTAATAGTGAATCGTGTTTGTGCTTTTATTTATAAGTAAGAACAAATTTCCCCACCGAAATACAAACTTCCATTTACCTTTCAAACGCACCTGCTGGTAACAACATGACTGGGTAAATAAATTATCATATTTTTTGTTTCCATCGTTTATATCGCATGAACTCCATTACTAGTTAAAATTGTGTTCAGCAAAACAATAAAAAAAAATTATGACTAGTATTTATGTAATTTTTTTAATATTTTTGCCCAATATGTTTGAGTACAGTTGAAATCAACACTGCATTAATTAAATAAGTTGGATTTGAAAAAAAATCACCATTTTGAATCGACGATCGTCTCACCTTTTTTATCAATTCCTGAACAAGATATACCAATCTTACACAACCTAGTTATTATATGCAGTTTTGTAAAAAATATATTATTAACGAATTATCGAATAGACATTCTGCCAATAGGAAACAAATACGCCGTGTCGCCACGTTCAAGTACGACTGATTGCCAGTCAAATGACAATATCAAAAATATTATAATTTTAAAAATATAAAAATGCTGATTGAAGACTATAATATATTAGATAGTTGACGAGCTGTGTTGTAGCTAATTTTCGAACCCTAATTCATAGGTTTCATCCGCAAGTTGGATATTTCTTACTGAGGACCTTACAACGAGGGCGAAACCAGCATCCAAGATTCTCAAACAAATTCATTTTGCAGATGCAATTAATTTACTGTGTACTGGTTTAAAACGAATTAATAGGAACAATGTTTGAATATCCTTGTTACATCGTCGATTTGTATTCATTTTTTAGAAATTAAAATGTCAATTTGCACAAATTCAATTAATAACCAAACATGCTTCGGAAGACTTAAATAAAAAAAGCACGAAAAAAAAAACAATGCGATATCAGCATTCAATTCGAAAACGATTATGAAAAAAATACAACAGCAAACAAAGTTCATTCGTGCAGCGTCAATAGGTGCGTCGATTGGTCCGTTCGATAACGAGGACTTGCATCAACAAGAAATAATAACAACCAATTTACCTCCGCAGAAACGTGTATTGACCCGACAGCTGCTTCAAGGACCTCTCTGCGTGAAAAGAAAACGCAAATAGAAACATGGAAAGTCGCTTATCTTTCAATCTGGCAGATTCCGCGACCATGAAACGATTTAACCTGTCGCATGATACTCGACATTGCACGCATTAAATAAACGTGGAAGCTATTTTAAGACGATGGTTGTAATTATTTAATTCAAAGAAGAAATTTCAACGATGGAACAACAAGTAGTTTGATATATTCAGAAACAATTTTGCAAAACACAGAAATGTACCCTTCGTCGTTTGCAGAAAAGTACAAATATGAGAAGCATATCCAAAGGACCTAATGCGAATTATCTATTTATATTCGACTTCCAGGATAAACTAATGGCCTAAAAATGATGCGTTATTACCGCATTATATGAATTATTATTATTATATAAATGTTAACATTTCAAGATATAACGAAGCAACAAACATTTTGAAAAGCATTGTGAGCCTCCGGCTACTCATTTATTTGCACGTCAAATAATATATATAAATGTGGGGATGGCTAACAGCGGAAGTTCGCCAACTTTAGCAATTAAATTGGCAACCCCAGACAATCGAAAATTTCCGAAAAGAAAATTTATATCCACCATCAATTTAATATCCTTAAGAAATGCGTTCGCGTTTCGCGCAAAATATTGCCTACTAATTCACAACAAAATGCCGTATACGTAATGTGATAAAGGCATTGCCACCATCAATATAAAATGCAAATGGAAATATCAATACGAAATATATTTCTATAGAGAGTAATTGAATTTCAAGCAGAATATTTTTCTTGGAAATAGAAGTACTCTATATTGTGATGAATGTATTTCTAAACCGAGGCTCCCTGCGAGCAAACTCCTATATATCACATAATACATATGAAATATGGGGTTGCAGCATATAAATAAATCAATTTCGTTCGCCTCTGTTTGTTTATGTTTATACATGGTCTCTGATGACATCACATTTATGCATTGATGTCATTATACGTTCCACTTCGCGCGGACAAGTTGTCCTACTCGCTGCAGGTGCAACACAAACGTTTTGAAATTTCATTATATTTCCACTCAAGAATATGTGCAATTGAGTGCAGCAGTTTAACGAATGTTGGCTCTATCCATTATCACTAATTTACATATGGTAATTCGCTCATCAAGCCCGCGAATTAATACAATGCATATATTTCGCGAAAATAAAACGAAATTATTTCGTCCGCTGTTCCGCCCCTTAACGCAATGCCGTCGTTTTTATGGCGCACTGACGTAACTCGATTTTGAGGATTGCAACGACTAAAACATCCGAATTACGTCGATATTGATTCAGCCGCAACGGTTACGATACGAAATGACAACGAAAATATGAATTGACACACAAAAAGCAGCCCTGTCGAGTAGAACGGCGCAAGATGTATAAAAGCAATATTTCGTGCCCGGAATGCTCTAAGTCGATTTTTATTGTCGTTACATCCGGCGAACTCTACAGATTTTATGTATGAATTTCAAATCTAATATGCATTTCAAATATTATTTCTACATTTCGGCCATATTGTTAGGTTGTAAGTAAAAATCGGTCGCAAAATCGTTACTTGCGACATGCCGCCGGTTTTGGTTTTTATCATGTAATACAATCGTTTTTTAAAACGCAATTTTTTATGTTACATATTAATTAATAAAGAGGCTTGAATATGTTAGCTTTGGGATTGCAATTTTTGAAAAATGAAAATGAAGATAAACTTAAAAAAATGGTCGTAAATAATGCACTAATTAAGTATGAACTTATTATGGAAACAAACTATTTAGCGTCCTCTCTTTTAGGTCTAAATTAAATCATGTTAAGCTCTTACGTTACGCTGCTGTAATGAGGTAGATGTTTTGTCTAGAATCTCACGATCGATGACTTTACTACACAGTGAAATGCGTTCCTTCGTTCACGTATTAGATTGTGTTGGAAAGCTCGTTTTAGGTTCGTTCGTTGTTCGGCCTGTGGTTGGATTTGGAACAGAAACTCAATGACATCTATTTATTGTGAGATTAATTTAGTATCAATTTAAATAATTAGCTTTACATCTTTATGTATTTTTTGTTTTGCGG
This sequence comes from Geotrupes spiniger, assembly GCA_959613385.1. Taxonomy (NCBI): domain Eukaryota; kingdom Metazoa; phylum Arthropoda; class Insecta; order Coleoptera; family Geotrupidae; genus Geotrupes; species Geotrupes spiniger. The sequence goes on along the minus strand of OY390736.1, from coordinate 31,663,219 downwards.
CATTATGCCAGTCAATTCTCACTGTTTTCGACGATTTCGTTTCCAGACATGGGTTAGCTATTGAGGTCTTTATTTAAATTCCCGAGGAGTCATCCCTCAAAGATATCGCTTACGTTGTTCATTTGCCAGCGTCATAAGGCCACCTTTTCGCTATAGATTTTAATCTGACACCGAATCCTTTCTCTTTGTAACGCACCGCTATAGCGTTCTACTATAACCAACGCCCTTGTTTATCATCGACTCGACCGTTGGAACGTTGTTGAAATAAGTGTAGCCACGTTAACGTTCGAGATGTACTAGCACGGATATGTTTTTATACTTGTTATCTACGCATTAACTTTTACAATTTCTTTGTGTAGCGCAGATATTTTTATACGAACGCATATTTTCAATATTTAATTAGATTTCATAAAATGAATATGAATACACACCGTTTTGTGTGTATTATTGGCTAAGGGTTGAGTGGAGGGGCCGTCTGAGCGATAAGTAAGATATTGCATGAGATCTAGAGAGGGGGTCTTAGTTTTATGACAGTTGCTAATAGCATGCGGACTTAACTCGTCGATGCACGTGTAGACAATGGTAGTCTAGAATGCAGTGGCGTAGTTAGTGAGTGCGAAGTGATAAGTTGTGCAAAACAGTAGCGAGGCAGATCTTGCGAAGCTTATATATATGGCAAATACAGCGTTGGTAAAGTAGAGTTGTATACATCTGAACGATTTATTATGTGATACCCATTGTATTGTTATGGATATAATATGCATGTAGATATATATATATTGTTGTGTTGCCAGTCACCTTTATGGTGTCTGTGAAGAGTTGGGTATTGAGGGCCCCCTCGTGTGGCGTGGGGGTTGACTGATCGTTTAGTCAGAATGGAATGGCATGTCATTGTTCTTGGTGAACCGATAACAGGCGTGGTTATCGGCAAGCCTCGACCCGTCCCCGAAGTAACGGGGACAGTGATTCTGGAACCGTATGTCCAGAAGGCAAGGTATGCCTGTCGAGTACGCCCATGCCATTCTTGGGTGCGACATGGGGGCTGACGCCCATTGGTTCTCCTGTAACTCTACAAGAGAGCGACGAGCACGTCAAGTGCATCTTTCAGGTACACTAGCATGCGAAGACATCCGGAAAATGGTAAAGGTGTCCAAAGCTGATAACATGACCGATTCGAGGATACCTACTAGAGGCAACGTGGGACCGGGCGGGCTCCCGAAAGGGGCCCTGTAAGAACGCCTCTCCAGCACTTTCTTTGGCGAAATGATATCAGTTTGGCGATAAACGGTGAGTTGACAATTATTCTGCTGGATCCATTTGATTATTAATAATAATCAAGTAAACGAAATAAACGCCTACCTAACATTTGCATGATATAATTAATGTCAATCTATAGATATGTATATATTATAAGCTTTTACATTTATATGTGCCTCCGAAATCAATTTGTTTAACTATTTACCTTTCTTTTTGATTTTGATATAAAACTTAGTGAGTTGCATCGGTCAATCAAACCCAACCCAAGCGAGTGCAATTTATGGATTATGTACATTATATCGCTAAATAAAAGTGCTAAGTCATTTTGGATCTACTTAGTAGGAGACATTTTCAACTACACACTAATATCTGCGCTGGAATTGGCACACATGGGCAGTCCTAAATGTGTTGTGTAGTTACGTACATCCCATGCCATAATTCAGTTATTGGTAGCTTGCATATTTTTTAATTCCCTACCAGTCTCGCCTGAACGATAACGTTTAAATTCTTTCGTGCATCCTAACACTATCATTTCTCGCTATATGCTTTATTAATTCGACACAGAATCTCTCTTTTCGTAACGTACCGTGCCACGTCCTTGCATAAAAAATGTCACTATCTCGTTCAACTGTCAGCAACGTTCTTGTTTAACATCGGCATGACCGTCGGAACGTTGCGGGTGCAAGGCCTTGGAACACGTGTCGTTAATATAAGTCTCGCCTCATCAAGGAATTTCGCATAAATCACAATAAATCAATTTTTATTTTTTTTTAATTTACACCTTTTCCACGTACATAACATTTCCATTTGTCACTGTTATGTTAGGTTAATATAAAATTACTAAATTATTTTTTATTATCTTTCTATTATACTCGATTTTTGTCATTTCGTTGTCAATTTTTCAATTTTTTTAAATTATTTTACCAATGTTTTTACCAATTTTCTGCTTATTTTTTTTCAGTTTTACCATAGCCATTTTTTGGGTTGGGTAGGGTTGGATTGTATTTCCAATTGTTTTGACTTCTTTATTATTTTCTAAGAATTACTCTCTTCCATGACGCGTGATGCGTTTTGATTTGTTTTTCAATTCTTATCACTAAACTACATGCAAACTACATGCCTCTCATTGGAAAGAAGAGATTTTTCGTTACAAGAATTATTTTTCCAATCATGTGGTCATATTTAAGGCATAAAATGTATGTCCCTTTGGCTGTTGTAGCCATACAATTTGCAAAGTTGAAAAGTTTTTGTGATCAAAAGCATAAATGTTCCGACTAATTATTAACCTTTTATGACTGCTACCAAATTTGTTGATTACATGTCTAGTATTATTCTCTTTCTTCAGATGTTCCTAAACTCTTCGGCATATGAGACCATTAGGTTTGTAGGGCTATCACCAAATAGCCCCTTTTGTGTACGTACTTTTTGCACAGCGTCACTAAACATAATTTTCTTTTTCTCGTTTAATTCACATTTGAGTCCCCACTTTTCCAGAGGCGGTATCCATGTCACCGATTGTCAATTAACACGAACCTAAACTTTGGTGATTGAATATTTCATTGTGGATGTACTGTATTTTGCAGGGCGTCTAGAATTAGCTAATTAATCTGTACACCCGCACGCGAAACGCCTTTGTACTTCCTACGAGGTCTTAAAACTAAAATGGTCGTATTTTGTGACCCTGGGGATTCGGGGCGGATTTTAGATTATAACGGGTTTTCGTACACCGTCTATCTGAATTATTGTTTCAATTAAGTCGCAAGTAATTATAGTGAGATAACTTTCTTAGTTCAACAGATGAGTGATCGGAAGTTGTCGATGTATTAAAATTCATGATTTTTTCCATATGCGTATTAAATATAAGGGCACTAACTAGTATTACTCCCCTAGTAGATAGGTTCCAATTATATATTTAAATTTTATAATTGCAATGACGCCCACCCCCAACTTGAGGTAATGGGGCACATGGCAGCCCTAAACAATTGACGTGGAATAACATCCCCAATTATGGAAGTTCTCGAGACCCGAACCAATCTAAACCTATTAGTTTTGTGTTTTATTTTCAGTTCATTATTTTCGTTTTATCTTTGAATTGCGAATGCAGCTCAATGACAGTTTCCTTGCGCTCGCATTAGTCTATAAATATGATCACAACGACCAAATTTATACATAAAATCTGTACAAATCGATAGTGTCATGTGACATTAATTCGTAAATACTATGTCCATTAGCCAGCGTAAATAAGTTGCACGAATCCCGATGTCAATTAGTAAAGTGACGAGAGTAGCAGACCGGGGCCGTGTCACAGAAACTTCCATTGACAGTACGTACATACATTATTCAATGAACTTGTAGCAGTAAATGACAGGCAACTGGCGGTTTTACGGAAATAAGCTGCACTACAGAAATGAACCAAGATCTCCATTAGACATGCAATTAATTAAATATTATTAGCAAAAAATTGGAGTGCATTGGAGTTTTTTTTTCATTGTTACTCATTGAACCACAGCGATGACATTGTTTGGAAACAACATTTTTTTTCATGGATGACTATATCGAAAATATGTTTAAAACGAGACACGGTTTCATTTGTTCACAAACGCTAAATAAATATTTAATCAAATAATGAAAAAACAATATCGGACAAACATAAATACCCACCGGTCCGGTTCGGTCCGGCAGGCGTGCGAACGGAAATATTATTACGTATGCATAAATATTCAATTTACGTGTGAATGTGTTCGTACAATAATAAAGTTTAATCGATAAATTCAATAGAATAACAATCGTAAGCCGAGCGAACGCATGTGGAAACTTCTATCAGCACGGCCAGTTGCTGCTAATCCCTTAATTTTTATTCAATATACACCGCGCATTAATTCTATCAGGCGACAATGGAAGCTAAATCCCCTTAAACCCCAAAATCCACGGCCCAATTACCTTAGCAATTAAAACCAATTGCAGTCCTGAGCGAAAAACCCGCAAATCCGGGTATGCACCTAATATAACAAAGACCGCATATAACCAACGTTTGAACTTTAAATCATCGCGGAAATAACGCGAGGGAAGCGATCGCATTTATTACGAACTGGAAAATTTATCGCGCCCGTTACGAAATCTATTTTTCAAACGCGGTCGCCTTTCTTCACACGAAAATGACATTTTATATAATTAGCAATTACTGAACGTCTAATGTAACATGTTTAGACAAGTGAAATCGATTTTTGATAATGCGATGCGAAGCGTAAACCTTACAGTATGCACTTATGTTAATACTTATTATTTTCCAGTAAATAATCGCAATAATTGTTTCTCCACAAAAGTCAGCACACATTAATAATCGTAGATCGGTGATTTTCAAATCAAATATGTGACGTGATTTAGACATACACAAAATAAAAATGGGCTCGAAAATACGTTCATACGTACCACATAAATATTCTCAATAATCGTCAATGTTCGTAATTTGCAAACAACGTACGCTTACAGGTGATTAAATAAATAAATTCACGATGGTGATCAGAGTAAAACATATAATGGGGTAATATATGTAACTCAAATGATAGAGTCTAGAGCAGAGCACTCAAGGCACCCCGGAAACCAATGAAACGAAACGACAATACAATTCACAATAATTTCAATAAAGCGGCAAGTCAAATTAATTTAAACAACGCGACGATGAATATACTATTTTGGCAAATTAACATATACGAAATATTCAATTTTCTATACGTAGCAGCTTTCCTTATGACGTCATGGCACAATTCCCTTAGGTAATTTCTACAAAATAAAAATTCATCGGAAATTGAAGAACAATATAATAATAAAATGCAATTTTTATGTAGTCACTACGTGAATTTCACCTTATCTTTTAAAATTGGGTGATTTTTTTTTTATTTCACATTTTATTTTTATGCCAAGTGGAGTCCTTTAAATGAATGGACGTTTCATTGTTCGGCCAGTCACGTGCTGTTTATTTAAACAATCTTGAACTGACATACATGCTCAAGATGACGACAACGAAATATCAGGGGAATTTTATTAATTATCGAAAAACTGAACACGATGTTATAAAAGTTTACTAATATTCTTGTCAATGGTTTATTTTTCTCAAAATTAGAAATATTCAAAATTGATGTATGTTATTCATATAATTGCTTGCATGTAAGTATCAGTTTACAGTAAAATACATGAAATTCAATCAATTTAAAAAATGACTTTAAAATATTTGATCTCGAAAATATTTTCAAATGAAATGAAAATGTAAAACATATACGGCTTGATGATAATGTAAAGAGCTTTGTCGTCTATAAATCAAACTTCTTTACTTCGACTATTCATCTAATTTACAAATTTTATAAATATATAACTTAAACTAAAGTCAATAGTCAATCACCAATCCGCCATTAAACATTCAATTAAAAAAACATAAAATTTCAATATTTTATATTATACTACAGTCAATATGCCTTTTTGTAGTTAGTCCTTGTAGACCTCGGCATGATTTTGTTCAAGATATCTTGATCATTTACTGTTGTAGGCTGAAATATTAAAGTCCTTGCTAGATTTACTTTAGACTGAATATTTTCAGCTGTCTACTTAGAAAATATATATATTTTATAAACTGTGTCGTTTATCTGATTAGAAAATATTTTTAGACTGATATTTTGTTTACTGATTGGTCCGCAGATGTTCCTAGAGCTGTATCACTCGGTCAGTCTCGCCATTTTTTATGTTCGTTGATATATACCATGAAGCTACTTTATCCATACGTTGCTTTCATTCATAAAATATAAGAAAGTAGAAATACAACTAACTACAAATAATCATCGAGAGAAAGACATTGCTAAAATAACAGTTTCTTATCAGAAACTCTAAATTTAAGTATGCGTTGGAAATAATCTAATTATAACAAATACAAAAGAGTATACGAGAATAGGCACGAGAAACGAATTATCGACTACTTTCTGGTGAGTACAAGCAAATTGAGACAAGTAAAAAAAATAGAAGTTAAAATGAAAGCAGAAATTGGACGTGAACATTACTTAGTAATGACGAAAATGAAAGAATCAAGCGAGGAAAATAGGTAAAACAAGGGAGAAATAAAAAACTAAAGCATTTTAAACTGCAAGAGAAAAAGCACAAAAATTAATATGACAACTCAGAACCAGCATACTGACGACTGTGAAGCTGTGGTATACCAAAGACCAATGACCAGATGAAGATCATCAAGAACACCAAACTTTCGTCAAATCCTGGCCCTAAAATTGTTGATCTCGTCTTTAAATATTTGACATTCGGTCGTCAACCAACTATTCATCTGGTTCATCATATTACGCTTTTAAATAATACTCTTTGGACTGTTATTCGTTTAATCAATGTCTACCTCAACGTTACTGCGTTGAACAGCGATTACACTGACCTTCTGCACAACCACACATCGTTGCAGAAAGTTGCATAGGTGCTACATTCTGCACCAAATGTTTATATAGTTGCATTATCTGATGTAATGTTTTTTTATTCCAAGAACGTAGTCGCATGGAAGTGAATTTTAAATGAAGTAAGGAACCCAAAGAACTCCACAATTTTTCTATGGAGTTCTTTAGGTGGTTTACTTCATATAAAACTCGCCTCCATGTCTTCATTCTTGAAAGAAAATAAATTAGGCCTAATACTAAAAAAATTGGAAAAATCTTTAACTTCGACTGGATAAAGAAAGAAAAGTTCATGCAGTAAGAGTCTGCGTTCTTGGTAATTGGCGCAGTTTTGTGGATAATCACCGAAAGGAATGCACTAGCCATTGAGTTACATAGGTGAACCTGACCACTTGGGAATATCTACAGCATGGTGATCCCAATACTTAAACTTAAAATAATAGACCAAGTTTGAATTATTGTATGGCTAATGATAGTAGTAATCTGTTGTATTTTTTTTAATTCATAACCGACTCTTACTTGGTATTGGAAACAACCTCATTGAAACTAATGAATATATAGTAAACATCGATACTTCAACAAGTTTTATCGCAGATACATTTCCTATTAATTACATTATTATCGTATATCCTTGCTTCTTCCTTTTAGAAGGTTCGTGTGTGAGCGGACTAAACAATTCGAAGTTTACACTTGTTCCACAGTTGAATCTAATTAGTTACGCCTGTTACGACCAAACGTCCCTAACATTTATTATACAGTATTATATATAAAGTCATCGTCAACCCTCTCGAATATTATAAATATTTTCCGTTAATTAAATCGTTAGGAACGTCTATTATTGTTTTCAACTGTTTACTGTGAATTTCTCGAGCGAAGCCACTAAGATAAGCAAATTTCCCATATTTGATTATAATCGCCAGCTAAATATATTTAATACAGTCACAATATTTTTCAGATTAATTGTATGTTGAACTAACTGCGCAAATACATGAAAAATAAAAGGACAAATTAATTAATTAGGGTATAGCGCAGTTAAATACCGTGTCGGGACCCAGTTAGCGGCGTCTCGCTCGTTGATAAAGCAAAGCCCCGGTTACAGTCAAGCTACTGCGAACAAAACAAACCGGTATCCCACTAAAATTTTCTAGTAAATTACCCGCAAAACATTGTGTCGTGCATTGCCCCGCGTTTGCAGTGCTTATTTACTCAATTTGCCGGAGGCTGAAAAACTTTTATACGACCACATTATATGATCTCGAGCAACGCAGGTCCTTTTTATATTTCATATACGTTCTCGTTTTCGCGCAAAAAGATAAGTACGAATCGTAATAAATATAATTCATTTACTTGCGAAAGTTCGCAGCCAAGTATTTATTAGCGGAGTTTTTCGATTTAAATCAAAGCATGGGTGTGTTTACGGGCAGTTAAAAGTTTAGAACGATACAGATGCGGCGAATGGTTCCCAATAAGAAATAGTACCGTCGGAAGCGCACGGCGAACCTGGTCGGAGGTCGGATGTGCATTGCAAGTCGACGGTGCATGAAATGAACAGGCTACGTCTCTTCCTCGGCCAAGGCAAAGTGTGAGTTCCAAACATTGTGACATGTGCGTCTTTGCACAGCTCGATAGATTGAAAGGACTTCCATTATATGTCCTGATACCTCCCAGTGAGGTTTGGTAAACCGTGTTCCTAATGATGTGTTACGTTGGTGCCATACGTTCGCAAATATCTATCGCAAAATGCATATTCGACGAAAATATAATAGCAATGTATAATATAACCAATACCGCAAATTTCGAACGAGTAAGCTCATGTTTGTTCAAAAACGTTCAATTCAAATTGAATTTTATCTCCGCGTCTTCCCATTTTCAGCGACCACACCTTCGTTGAATTCTTAGTCTTATTACAATTTAATTGTCTATCATAACTTCTTTCATAGTCGGACTCAAGATGTAATAAATGGGTATGTTATTTGCACTAATTGTGCTCTACACATATTGAAAAAAAATTACACAGGGCAATACAAGGTAGGTCACTTATATGGCTGGCTAAACATGTGAGTCATAAATTATTTATTACTGTAGTAAATAAAAACGGGATATTAATGCCAGGACGACATGATTTATGTACTTACTCTATACTGTAAGGCATTAAAGTCTGGATAAAAATAAACATAAATCATTGAAATTATGTGAAGAATTTTTGCAAATAAGTGCAGATGGTTCAGCCGCATCAGATCTGTAATAATCATAACAGCTGCATGGAAAGTAGTGGGTATACCGAATAGGCCATGTACAAACCAATTAGAGCGAAGGAGTGGAACAGGTCTTGGTTTATTATGTGATTTTGAACATACGTGGAGACCTATCGCATTCATTGCTTGTTTAAATGCAATAAAATTAATCCTTTTAATTTTCATATTGAAACTACTGAAACTGAGGCAAATACAAATTTTAACTTAGACAAAGGATCTAAGGTATATATCAATTTAATTGTTAGCCAACGTGGATACACAAAGTATCCCTGTTTTTGGTGCCTGTGGGACAGCAGATGTCATGAGAAGTATCGAGTGAATCGAATTGGCGTTTAAGCTCTGACCTCAAAGCTTGTGATTCGAACATTCTACATTAGCAACGTGTTGACAGAAACAACATTATACTCCCACCTCTGCACATAAAACTGGATCCCATGAAAAATTCGTCAAAGCTTTCCAAACTGATGAGAACTGGTTCAACTATCTTATTTCTGCATTTCCTACCCCCGCGTTGTCATTCAAGAACTTTGTCAAAAACTTGTGCAAAGTGAATTTTCCCCATAGCCATCTTGTTGTTAATTTCCCGAAAAACCTTCGTGCAGTTATTGATAATCAAGACGAACGATTCCAGCAAGATTTGTTCATGGAGGCAGGGTATCAACGTAGATGTAGGATACGATTGCAGAGTTGAAAATTTTGTTCTCGGGGCATTTCAGTTCAGGTGAGCGATCACAATACATTATAATTAATACTTGCGGTTTCAACCAGAATTATTTTTCTCCACGTCATTTTTGAAGGATATAGATTTTCACAAAAAGTTTAAGATTGTGAATTTTATTCTTCAAACCACAGAAACTAGTAGACTAAAACTAAAATTGACAAAACCGCAGCTAAAAATTTTATGCCAAAGTGCTAAACTTTGAAAACAATGTATATACACAAAAGATAATTGAACAACTTCAAAAAGTTCACCCTCTTTTGCAATAACTTCATTACATTAAATATACTGAAGTTATTCTTATTTTATAAAAATGGCTAGCCATCAACCAGGAATTTTAAAACAGTTTTCTGACAAAATCGACTAAAACTTTTTTTGGTGAGTGACTTATATTTTAGTAATCTTGCTTAAATCTATGTATAACGATACGAATGTAGTGGCATTGACGTCTAGACGGCGTTAGTACACTCACACAAACTTTTTGTCAATATTTAGTTAAAGTGAATTTAATCGAAGGTGCATTTGATTGTCAGATTTCATTGTCTTTAAAGATTGGATTAGAATGAATTTGGTTGACTTTTTTTACAAGCGAGACTTTTATTGTAAATTATTTAGATTTAAGTCGAAAATTGGGTTGGATTGGATTGAGTTGGACTGAGTTGGGTTGGGATAGGTTTGGATGAGTTTGGATGGGTTGGGATAGGTTTGGATGAGTTTGGATGGGTTGGGTTGTGTTGAGGTTGGGTTTGGTTGGGTCAGGTTGGCATGGTTTGGGTTGGGTTGTGTTGGAATTGGTTGGGTTGGTTTGAGTTGGGTTGTGTTGGATTTGGTTGGGTTTTATTGAGTTTGGTTGAGTTGGATTAGGTTGGGTGTGGTTAGGTTTAGTTGAGTCGAGTTGGATTGAGTAGGGTTGTGTTGAAAATGTTGATTAAATTTGTATTTAATTCAAAGATTAGATTGTGTTGAAATTTTGTATTAAAAATAAAATTTTCTATGTTATAAAATTTGACGATTACATTGACTTTGGATTGGGAATCATGGTTGGCATGTGGTTAAGATTAATAAATAAAAATATTAAAGTATAGAGCTAATACATGGTTTTTTATTAATGTAATAGTTATCAAGTTACATCGTGCAATCTGAATATTTCTTATACATTTGCACCTACATCGTTTGATTTCGAACAAATATCTGTCTATTTCTTTGACACTGCTTACCCCGTACCAAGCTCATATATTATTAATTTAATGCAATTATCTTGGACTTGTAGCGTAACAGTTATCGATTTTGCACAAAAGGAATGTACTTATATATTTTATATTTTTACAAAGTATGCCTCAAATTAAAATTAGAACAATGAAATAATTGTTGTGATTTCTACCCAATTTTTCTTTAATACTTTATTACAATTGTTCCATTTTCATAGCAATTAATCCAAATTTAAAATGCCTATACATTATGTATACTTATATTAATGGCAAATCTGGCTTTTTGAGCCAACTACACCTTAGCGCCAGTTCGGATAGAAACTTTCGAATTATTGACTTTGGGATCGAGAGTGCAGGTTTCAGGTTCGAAATTAAATGCTTTGGGATCGAATTAATTTGGAGTTTGGCAGTATAATTCGTTATTTTTGTCGAAAATTAACGCTGAAGACTAGAATTTTGTTTGGAGTAAAAAGAGCACAACCGGTCCATGAAATTTAAAAAATTGTGTAGCCCAATAGTGCAAGTAACCTAAAAGTTACTTACTTCGTTCCTGGTTGCTTGCTTCGAAACCTATTATCCTCGTTTCAAATTCATAAAATTAACGCACGTCGGAATATGCACCAGCAACATATTTCGTATGAAAATCTCAAATAAAGATAATAACAAAAAAAAAACTTTTTTATTCAGCTTGACTGTAAGTTTAATCGCCCTCATGATAGTTCACATCAAACGTATCGTGCGTTCGTCCAGTTTATATATGATTTCGAGGATTTTCATTGCATGTGTCGATTTGCACCAGCCCAAGCCAAGTTCACGTTCGGATGTTGTCGACAGATTATTTTTCTCATCTAATATTACATTACACGGGAAATAAAGTTGCAATAATTGCTTTTGTTACACCAGTACACACGAAACGACAGATATTTAATCCGATTCTAGACATTGATAAAACGATGCCGCCATATCGTCTCGTTGACCAGCGATAGTCCACTGTTCAAACTTTCTACAGCAGTTTTCTAACTGCTATCATATTCGGTATCCAACCTAGTTGTGCTTTGCCTTTCTCCTGAAACTTCGACTAAATTGTTCTGGAAATTCCATACTGCTTAATAGAGTTTTATAGCAGCAAGGCATTGTGGTACTCCATATAGGAGCTTATACACATTAATGCACGATTATGTTTCAATCCAATAGATCTGACGCAATTCATTTATGGTGCACCCACTTTTCCCTGGCTTTTATGCCTAAAATGAAATGTGAAGTGAAATAAAAAGCACAAACAAAAGTATGATATTTTAAATAAATTATGTTAGTATAGTGAATTGTCATTTGATAAATTGTAGTGTTAGGAAAGGCAAATGAGTTTCTGTCAAAATGTCTTACATCCACGTCTTAGTTGGTAACAATATTGTACCAATTTTTAATCAGTTCACCATAATTTATTTATCAACAAAATTAGTTAGTTTTTATTGCTGAAGAATTCATATGAGAACTAAACAATACAAGACTCTGAATATTATTATATTAACAGAACCAATTTTTTTAGTTGTAAATATAATAAGATGTTGTTACTGATGTGCAATCCGTAAAATGCAAGAAGGGAGTTAAAATTCAATTAATTGTGACAAAACATTCATGTCTTATCATTTCAAGTGCAGATTAAAACATTAACTTATTAACATTTTCAAAAATTATTAAACATTCTTCAAATTACATCAAAACATGCACGTAAGTCAATCCGATGCTGCGTTTTGCAATGTGATAAAGGTTTAAGTTATACCCTGTAACAGTAAAATATTTCCCCTGCCATTGATATTGAGACGGTTTTTCAATTCTACTTGCCTGCAGACGTGACAAAAACTGCATAATAATTAATAATACTAATCAAAAAATAATATACATTCCTTAAACATTCTGCAAGCATATATGTCAGGTTTATTGTAAATGATTTTCTCCACTTGACGAAATGAAGAAATGGAGAGCGTCGGGAGACAAATGTTGACATTTAATGGTTTTGCAGGCGTGGATGGGTTGGATAAAAAATTGATATTCTCTGACATTAGATACGTCGATTATTTAGAATACACCAATGACTTTATATAGCAATGCATTTTCCTTTCCAGATAACAAGAATTTATCCAAGATCAAAACATACAAACAACTGCATAATCAAAATATACAGATGGAGGTAAATGAAATAATTATTTGCCTTTGACGATAAATAATAATTTCGTCCGAGCTTATGAACGAATTCCGATTTGAAAGCCGGAAATAATGAATGAAGTACAATCACATCGAAATGAAAATTAATTAAATCAACCCCATAGCCTAACCAAGACGCTAAAGAAATGTAGAGTTTGAAGACAAAAAACAATTTCAACTTTTATTTAATGATTTGTCACTATAATGCGTAACAATAAAACATAATTTTATGTGTATGTAAATTTGTGTACAATTTTGTTATGCATAATTTACTTCATCGTGATGCTGATAACTTTTAAACTTTACTATGAAAAATAAACTTCCGCTTTGAAGCAAATATAAAATAAATAAGTCCATTACCCAACATTTGGGCAATTCAAACGTATGTAAATTAATTCATCTTTTATAACTTTGAAAATATTTCCATGAAATTAGTTTCAAATATTCATGACAATAATAATTTGGTTCTACAACGTGGGGCTTTCATACTTTGCTATAATGTATACACACACACGTACATATTTATATATATGTATATATATATACTTGGAGTTAACATATAACCAACATACCGCATTTAACAAGCCCCCGCAGAGCAGGATTAAATTAAGTAATTTTTCAAGCGACCCGACCACCAGTAAAGTTTGGGAGTTATTGCGGTGTTATCTAGGCAGAACGGGAAGTACGTTAGGTCCGTAGCTTGCTGGATATCACGGGAGTCACTGGATGTCTCACTAAATGCCGGAATGGGAAACCCAGTCCGGAAATTGGACGGATCCTCACTCGACTCAGCATACCAATCACTACACAACATCTACTTTAAAGAACTTCGCGACGCGAAAAAGGCAAAACTAAACGCCCGGCTTAATTAAGTGACGACATGCGAATTTTTTCGACTAGAGCCTCGATTTGTTATCGATTTATTTCTACTTGACAAATCCCACTTATGTTATTTCTGTTACTGCGAGGAAATCTATTCTTATGGGAAAATTTATACGGTGTCTAGTTTCGACTAATGAAACAAGTTTTGCAATCAAAATGTTGTAATAGTCTGTAGTGAGAACAGTTTTAATTAACATATCACATTATAAAAATTGATAATATTTAATCAATTTTATTCGGCATAATTTTAAATATAAATAAAATATAAGGAATGCCGAATGTATACATCGTTCCCTATAATAAAAACGCGTAATATATAGAATTTATGTCCACAATAATAGTATTCGTTCGTTTTCCTTTAAAAACTGTAGTACGCAATTCATTATCCATGATTAAGAAAAATCAATGCTCTTGAAATAGTGGAGAAAATCTATTAAGTTCATATTGCGTGAAACAGTATGGGGAAATTGCTGTGTACAGCAAAACTTTGCTTCATTTTCTACCCCCCACGAAAAAATAGTTATAGAGCAATAAAATTATTATCGAACGTTTTCCAAGCATATAAATGTTTTATGCCCGCGTCAAGTTTGAAGTGAAAATATTTCTTTAACGATGTTTTGTAAGTTGCAAACGATGTTTACGTCATTGATTTCCTCTCTGTTTACGTTTTCGAACCACTTGAGAAATAAACATGCGAACTTTATGAAAAATTATTTGAGCTCCACCAAGAATGGGTAATCGATCGAAAATGCATGTTCTAGTACCCAGTTACTCATAAAAATGGGTCGTTAGCGGTGTAATCTTCTATTCATCGTTCCTCAATTGATATATTGGTCTCATGTGTTTCTGTGTATGAAACAAGAGGTGTCAGTAACAGAGTAACAGAGTCACATTGATTTATTTCGATTGTAGATGAATGATATTATATTGGTATTTCTCTATGGCGTCGTAAGAGCAGTCTGACATAACTTAATATATAATGACACAGTCATACAGATTGATATTAGAATCCTGAAGCCCAACCTTGCAGTTACTATAAAAATTATCCACAATCATTCACTCAACAGCCATTTGACTAATCCTTGTATTACCACACCAACCCGATACGTTCATCATATATCGTCATAAATGGTTAATTCTAATTGATTAGAATGACACTATAACGTCCACGACATCGTCGTTAAACAAACGCAAGTTAACTGCATTTGGCGTGCGTTTTGGTTGAACCTGCCAGGGCACGCTTTAACTAAACTCTAGACCACCCAAATGACAGTAATCCATGCCTCTTCAAATGAAATACCTCTACAGGAAGTTTCCACGACTGGTGCAGGCGTTTTATATAATGGCCGACCTTTTCAAAATCGAGTTCAAATTGAGACTCGTTGGCCGCTAATTTAATTTTTTTTTTCGAATTATTCCATGTACAAAATTTCGAGTAAATGTCGATGTCGATTGAAAGTAAATTTCAATCGGCGAAATGAGAAGGAAGTGGATATCGGTATCAACAAAGTTGGTTTTTATCAGCGAAGCGAGTCGCGTGCGTGAACAAGGCCATTGCGTTATGCAAAACGCAGACTGTGTTTCGATTATTAAAATTCCAGGCATGTCGACCAATGAGGTCGACATGTCGTCGCATAGGCACAGAGTTTACTTGAATACTGCATAGATTATTTTCGATCGAAATTTTGATTAAAACAGCAAATGAACGGCGTTTTGATTTTTTTCAAATTATTGCTAAATGTCTATACGATTTTCACCCGTACATCACTTTTGCATTAGTTTCAAATTATCTTAGGTTTGTACACATTTTATCAACTTCAACTTCAACTTTCCGAGACAAAATTCCACAATTTTGTTGCAAGATGGCGAAAATTTAGCAATAAATATATATATATGCTTCTTGGTTCTCAGGTTGTGAAGCGCGTTGTGGAAATGTTCCCCGAAGGGTCGCTTCGACGTTTCGGCAGAGTCCCATCTGCCATCTTCAGAAAGCTCTTCTAGGTCTCGCTGACTTAGAAGTTCAGTTCTTCTAAGTCAGCGATGTATACCTAGGTTCGATCACTTTGTATTATAGGAGGTTGAACTCTTCTACCGGCCAGTTCACGCCTACGCAATGTTGATAAGAGAACGCTCCTATATCATCGATTCGCGAGAGCTGTGCAATATTAAAAACCCTAGCCATATTTTCCACAAATTATCGACCAACAGACAAAAGGGTTTGTTGAGTTCATGTTAAGCATCATAGCATACTAGTATACTTTTTAATTATATACAAATGCATAAATCGACTCTGATTGGCCGTTATATGGAGATTGTATACACCAATTAATAATTTCAAACTCAGAATCCCAATTTCTTGGAGTGTGGCGTGGTGTCGCCATGAATGCACGAAAAAGTTTATTATCTGTCAAATATCTTGACGATCTTTAATTATTTTACTAATATTTCACAATTTACTTCAAAACCTACTCTTTAATATGCAATGAAATCGAACTTGAACTGATATCGAAATGAAAGCTTAAACAATAAAACTCCTGTTCATTTAAAACTAAATATTAACTCCGATGTAGTTATGTATAGGATGATTAAGATAATAATATGAAAGCTCCGAAGAGAAACAATAATATTGCGTCCGAAAGGTCACAACAGAAACGTCTGACAAACATTTCCATCTCATGAATCTTCCTTCTGTATTGATTTCTTATGATTAAATAGTTCTTCCCATTGTTGATGTCGCGTTTCCTAATTAATGTGACCCGGTTCAGTTGCACATATTCTTGCATATTATACTTAGTTGTCAACTATTTTTCATATGTAATCTATTTGATATTACATCATGAGATGTGTCGTATTACTAGAGTCATGCTTCTGGGTCTATTTCCTCTATTGCTCTTAGTTCTATTTGTGCGTTTGATAATACTTCTTTGTTACCAATATGCAAAACTGTTTATGGGGCATGGAATTGCACCACAAATATGGTTGGGAACCGTACAGTATCATTGATTCCAATGAAATTATCTTCAATTCAGATTGCAATTTGCAAGAAAAACATTATCGTTCATTTCCCGTGACAGTGTTGTAATTGAATTTTCCACGAACACCAGAAACCAAACTGTTAAACCATAATTCAGAATAAAACATTCATTAGTGCCCACCTATCGTGTTTTTGTGATCTCATCGGCGCGTTCTTATTCATATATATCTAGCGGGGGAATATATTTCTCCCTATATGCAGCGTTTCGAAATGTAATGAATATTCATTGTACCGCTCGCGGCAGTAGGTCTAAGGTTTTGGTATATAATTACACCGACGCCACCGCCATATATCATAAGTTGAATTTGAAAGGTGCACGGATACGTGGTCCGCATTCAAACGGGATAAATTAGATTTAATTAGCAGGAGCAATCAGAATCTCTCCCGTTCGAACACAATGCCGGAATCGTTACAATCAGAGCGTCGCTGTTTCGACTTTTTATTTACATACGTGTACACTGGCCAGTGATAAATCGATTTACTTTGTGGCAGGGAGACCTTTCCATGGAAATTTTAATTGGAAATCTTTTTAGTGATAACAATTTTTTTCATTGTGATAAGTTACAATAACATTTCGAATGGTTTGTGGCGTTTTCCCTTTTTGCAAGAATTGTTTCAGTTTCAATTTCCCACTACATGTTTACTCGAAATCACAAAAGCAATTAATTTATGTTCCTAATTAATTTTACGAACGACGATCGATAATACGTTTTATTAATTGTTGGTATCGCTTATACAATCGGAATAAATAATGACATATCTTCATCGTTACATAATTTCCGACATCTGCTACGTTTGCAAATCAGAAAAGAAAAACAATTTATGAAACATTTAAATCGAGTTAAACCGAACAACAAACAAATTAGATTTACCGGTGATATCGGCTCCGTACAAGGTAAAGAAGCCGCAATTTTTCGAAGCCGGGAAGACGAACTTTGCGAGTTGACATGTGACAAGAAATTCCTTTCAGTATAATTTACTTTGCGACACCTTCGGGTCGAAGTTCGGCTCTTAATATGTTTACGAAAAGCGGAGATAAAGCATTTGAATATAAAGTTTATATTTAAATTTCGCTCGCCATTCTGCATAAAATTATGCAGGTAAAAATCGGATACCGCAGTTTTACGTGAAACGTAAATGCTAATGCACCGCGATTAAAACTCACCTATAAGCAGTTTTGTTCAATATAGTTAATGCGCAGAGCCGGTTTTGCGCGACGCGAAAAATTAACATTCATTGGACGAAACGAAAACGCAAGTGAAGTAAAATCGGCGTTTTAAACAACACTAACAATTAAGCGCTATTAATTACGCTTTCAGCAAAGAAAGACGGACATGCAGGTGTGCTAAGCATTTAGATTTGAATAAAAATATCTCATTAACGTCTGGAAATTCACCACAAACTGCATAAGAATTGTATAATAATGGTTTGGAGTTTGCATGGAGGTTTCGCACGCTACTTTGCCATTATCACATATCTTCAAGTTGTAAAAGATATAATGCAAAGTAGAAGGCTCCGACGGATTTTTTCTTTTTAAGTTAAACGTGCAAACTTTAGCGTGAATTGCGAGTTACCGTTTCGCGAAAACGATTAAAGCCAACGCCAATTTAATTAATAATGGAAGCGATTAAAAGCGCAGTACCGAAAATAAATTAATCTAATAGACGTTGGGTGCAGAAGCGAAAAAAGATCAAGGTTCAAAAAGTTAACGATCTAAAAAATGTAATCCTGTAAAAGTAACACAACTGTCATTAATCACAGGCTTATCTGGTGTTCGTGACGTCACCTAGTCCGAGAATTCGACACAGCTTTGTTCCCCGCCTGCTAACGGCCATCGAGTGGACGGCCAACGGTGCCGAAGTGACAGCTCCGAGCTAATAGTGTAATTGGCTGCAAAAACGGACATTTGCCACCATTTATTCGGAAGCTCCCGAGGCAATTTCAGATTTTATGACCGCCGACATTTAGCAGACTTTTCTTTACTATTGATTTTTTTGTGTGTGTGTTATTGTAAGTCGTTAACTTTGGATGGAAGAGACATTGACGATCCGCATTTAATGAAATGTACACATTTTTCTGTTTAAATACATTCTAGATATTAATTTGAAATCCATGCTAAAACCAAATATCGAACTATATCTGCAAGCACAAATAATACGGTGCATATTGATTTGGGTCAGCTATTCATAGAAAACCGAATAGGTTGAGTAGGACTATGGAACAACTTCAGTCAATGTTTAAAATCTCCATGCCTATGTTAGGTCCAATCTAAAGTCGTAATCGTTGTATACTACGAGGGGAGATCAGTTTTTACGGCCCTAACATAGAAGGAAACAAATTGAAGAAATATCAAACGTTTATTTTTCTACATAATCTCCCTGAACATCGATGCATTTGGTCCAACGATGCTTCAAACCTTTAATTCCCCTGGGAAAAAAATCTTTCAGTTGCACTTCATTATGATCGTAATATCCGATCCATATTTCCTTGACCATTGACTTTGACTGCCTTAGCCTCAAAAATTTTTAATTGAACTCTAGACGATTTAAGATCGTCATTTTAACTTATTTTCTTAATATAAATTACATAAATTAACTTCAACCGTAGAGTTCACAAATTCTCAAAAATCGACTAATACGAACACTAATAAATGCAATGCCCATAACTTTAGCGCATGGGTCATTATGTAGCGTCAGTATAACGACATTAAATTTCGATGAGTAGACAACATCATACCTAATAGCTTTCCGAGTTGTTGCGTTAATTAGTTACCTACATTATTTCATTACATTAACATCTCGGTAATTACATTTGACAGAAGTTTTCACGTCTACACGATGTACTGAAAACATGGGTCATTCGAGCAAATTTATGTTGTGTAATATACTGCGGCGTATATTTTCCTATGCTATGTTTGTTTGTGCGTATAATTTATTATGATTTTATTATTTTAAGTGAAACGACCGTAAGATGCCCTAAAAACAAATCACTGTAGCTTGACAAAGATTTAGATTTGATTAAAAGAAATTAAAAAAATATAAATAGGCAAATGACTTTATTTAATTATTTTGAAATCAAGTGGAAGTCAATCCGATTCTAAATATATCTAATTAAAACTTAAAGTGAACTTATAATTTAATATGCGCAGTTTTCTACGTATGTACGAAATATATGAATATAAATGTGAGTGGGTTGACCCATTCATGTCGATAATCAATATGGTTATATTACCTTGCCCAATTATCGTTTATTTTATTAGTTGTGGGGTTTTTAATTTTGTAATTATTATTTTTATTAGTTTTTTTATCTATTTAGTATTTTATTTTTGAAGAATTCAAAATCAACGGTCATGTTGTTAATATATTTGGAGGGTAAATGCGTCTCACTCACATCATTGAGAATGCCCTCCAAAGAGTGCTTTATATACTTTTTGAAACTGGAAACATTTTCATTTTTATAATAGGGATTTGGATGGATTTCTGCTCTCGAAGCTAAATCTTGTTTGATTGGTTACTTTAAAACATTTTAACAAATTTTATAGTTTTACAGTTTTAAATATTAGCTATCTCGAATTAGCTCAATGTGACTAAACATCTTGTAGGACACATGTGCCGATACATGAGGCCTTAAATACATAAAGAAATCATCAAATTAAACCTCTTTTACTTTTTAGCGTCTTTCACCGTCAGTAAACGAACGATTTTAATTGCTTCACCGCGACTTTAAAACCTCGATAAATTGATTTACCACAACTTGCTTATTCTGACTCCGAGTTTTTAAAGTGGGGTTGGGTTGGATTGGGTTGGGGTGGCCTCTCAATACTGATTTTTGACATTACCTAATCGCTATTGGACAGTTTGGCGAAATGTATGTATAATGTATAATTTTTGAAATAATGATCTATTCTGCAAGAAGAAGGATTCGTGTTATCATAGATTTGTGTTAGGGGCCGTGTCAGTGGATTTTGGTGTATAGGTCGACCTGTAAAATAGGCCCCCAGAATTTGTAAATAGTTCAGTTACCAGTATCTAAATCGTTGCCGAAAGGTAATCATTTATTCTGGGTAACTTGTAATTGCTTCATGTTTATTGCCACATGTCATTCGTGGACTTAATATTGCATCTACTACAGTGGTAGGTTTTTGCCCATCGACAGGTTTTGGCCTCCAATGTAATCATTATTGTGCAATCCAGAAAGTAGTAAAGTTACGCTGCTTCATGTAAGTCGCAAAAATTGATTGATTTTCAGGTTGACAGATAGGTAGTTCGATTGATTCGTTTGATAAAAAGGAGGAGAAGGAGAAGGAGGAGACGAAGAGGAAGAGATTGAGGTGGAAGACCATGAAGAGGAAGAAGGAGAGGAAGATGAGGAAGAGGGAAAAGTGGAGAAGCTGTTCAAATTGTGTGACAGCACAGTATAAGTTGTATAAACACATTTTTTCAAACTGTCGACAATTAAAATATTGCCAACAACTCCATTGACTATGTTCACATAATTATAATAATGCCCTTTTTGATGTCATCG
Source organism: Geotrupes spiniger (assembly GCA_959613385.1). Taxonomy (NCBI): domain Eukaryota; kingdom Metazoa; phylum Arthropoda; class Insecta; order Coleoptera; family Geotrupidae; genus Geotrupes; species Geotrupes spiniger. The sequence continues at coordinate 31,641,704 of OY390736.1, read as the reverse complement.
GCGATTCTTCGTTCGTCCTTGTTTTTGGTACCGTACACCATTATTGAATTTTCTAGACCCCTTTTCTAAATACCTTCTAATCTTCCTTACGAAAAACATCTAAATAAATAAATATCTCGCGTCTATGAATAAGATACTTTTTCGAAAAAAAACTGCAATTGGATCTCTTAGCAATAGATCCAACACATTTTAATTTATCAATTAACAATTAAGCAGCAAAAGCTTAATCATCAATTGAAATACTTAATTCGATTATTTTCGCAATTATTTTTTGTCGATTTATAAATTTTAATATTTTCGGAAACCAATTCCAGCCCAGCCCAACCCAACCCAATTCAACTCAACTCACCCCAACCCAACTCAATCTAACCCAACCCAACGTAATGATTTTTTTGCATTTTTGATAATTCAGCCGTTTTTTTACTCTAAAAAATTCAGAAAGAATTCGGCAATGTTTATTGTCGTTTCAGTATTTACTATTTGTTAAAAGTTTGTTGTAAATTTGAGGTTTCAATTTGAAAAATTGTGCATAAATATCTTAATATAAATCAAATTAACTTAAAATTATACTAAATTAAGAGAATAAGCAAAAAAGTTGACTTTTTACAAATTTCAAATTTATGCCAATTTTTGATTTTCTTTGAATTTTGGCAACTAGTATCAATATTTATTTTTTTTTATATTATGACGATTTAAAAATATCGACAGCTTACAACATTACAACCCAAAGAAATCAGTTTTACTTCTTTATACTTAATGTGTAAGGAAGTATAGTGGTCATGAAAATGCTCCTGTTTGGGCGCGTTCTAGCACACAAATTATTTAAGCTAAAATTGCGAAACTTAAAACTTAAGATTTATATGAGGCTCGAAAGAAATCCTCATATAGTGAAAGCAAATTCTTAACAGGAAGGGTTGGTTCACTCTTATTACCTTTTATTACCTTTTTCCACTTCTCAAAAACGATACGAGTCGTGGAAAAAGTGGTGCTTATAAAAATCAAAAATATTGAAATTTTCATCAACTTCAATTAAAAATCGCTGTAGAAAGTTTCTTTGTAGTACAACAACGTGCCAACAATCACTGTTGCAGTGGCTGCTACGAAACGTTCGCAATTTGTCATCGTGATTGTGTCAGTTTGCGGGAAATTTATACAAGTATAAGAAAGTTCAGTGCGGATCACTGCATATTTTTTCTTTTAGTTAGTTTTGACATTTTTTTATTAAAAAGAATGACAAAATTTTTCAAAAATTCGACAAGTTTTATTAGTGATTAAATTATGATGAAGAACATAATATTTTGTATTATTTAAAGGTTTTTCGTAAATTTGTAAAACTCGACAGATTTGAGAAATCCACGCCAACATAACCCAACCCAACCCAATCCAATCCAATCAACTGGCAATTTCTTTCAAGTTGGGTTGAGTGGATTAAAGATTTAGATTGTCAACGGGGTTGAGTTGGGTTGGAGTTGACCTAAATGGTAACATGAAAATTGAATTTTTTTTAAAGAAAATTTTGCACAAACGATAAAAAATGAAATAACGTGACAATGAAACTGCGAATTAAATTAAATTAACTGCGGCGGTAGTATCTTTTTATTTTATGTTGTGCAATACAAAAAGAACAAAAATCACTTTGATTTATGTGTGGCATGTTTTGAACTGGCCTGTAAGTGATTTTAGTTCTTAATTTATTTTCTTAGTACAAATTATATAATTTATATTCGGTACTGCGTTAAAAATAATCAATATTATTATAATAAGCCTTGGAGTTATGCTAAAGATATGCAATAAAAATCTGCAAAGTTAATAATGTTAACAATTATTTTGCGAGATACAGAGTGTATGTAATAATATATCAAACTATTTTGCAATCATCTAAATAGTTGTAAAGTACTTGATACTTTCAAAGACTTTTATAATCCTTGATAAATTAAATACAAATTGACTTTAAAATAAAATATCGAAATATATTTGCAGAATACGGAATCCACAAGCTGTTCTTTTGCGAAAATGAATGCGACTTGTGTGAGTGCTGTGAAAGGTATTTCTCGATATGTAATGCACAATATTTATTCAGTCGAATTTTATACAAATTGGATAAATTGAATTACGTTTTATATTTAAGAGTACTTGGAGACTTTAACATTACATGATTTGTATTTGGGAATTAAGATGTCTGGCTTCTTAACATTTAACTTAGTTAAAAAATATCTGAAACGAGATTTTTTGGCTGCTGTAATGATATGCAAAACTAGTCATAGTCGGACGGGGCACATAACCCTAGTTAAGATTTTGTTTAATACGCATTATTTATTCGATGGCAGTTTTATACCAATTTGTCCCTCGACTAATAGACTTGAATGCTCTTTGGCAGTTACGAATATAATAGAAAAAGAAACGTTGCGTTTTATGCGCACTCCAATATAATAATTTCCAGTCTTAGATGTTTGAAATTCGATGCTAAGCGCATTCACCAGCATCCTTTCATACAATCGCACAATCAATGTCGTTGCAGCACGTAATGAAAGAGTTCGCTTTGCAAATGAACTTATTAAAGTTTCATACGAACAGTCTTTTTATGAGCATTGAGCACATGAAGTTTTAGATATAATGTGTGTACTTTGTGTACAGTACGTAGCCACTTTCACGGTATCTTTTTATCGGTCATATTGAATACGAAGAAGTTCCCCGTAACGAGTTTCTAACTTTTGAGACGAGTTGATTAAAAATGCATATCAGATGTTACAAGAACCAGTACACATTCTACGCAAACTTGGGCTGTAAATTATAACTTAATTATATTAACGCCGCTGACGTAATCCTTTGTATTTAATTAACGTCGCGCCGGAGTGTTGAGTTTTAACGGCACCGTTTATTTGGAAGTAATATTTCATTTTAACAAGTTCCGTGCAAAAATGTTTACATATATTAGGGGATTTTCGATCTGCGGGCTTCGCACGGTGCGAACTGAGCCCATCCACGTTAGGAACGCATACGGGAAATTTCAATCAATCTGGCGCGGTGCGCAAATTAATCAGTTTAAAGTAAACCGTGATTCATGAAATGCAGGTCTGACGGCGTCAGTTATTCCAGAGCCATTGACGTTAGCTATGATTAACTGTGTAGTCAATATTAATTTGTAAGTGCATTGTCAGCCGCCTGCTCTATTTATCATGCTTGTTATGATGCCGGGTAACGCCGAATAAATAGCACTTGTAAATCCCAATTCGCCTAATATACGCTGCGTTGGCTTAGTTCGTACTTATCGAGCGGGATGCGTACGCGGTTCGTATAATCTGGTTGACAGCGAAGAAGATGGGAAACACGACGCTGCGGAATTGCCTGATGTAATTGAGTCGATGTGCATTTAAATTTGAACGGATCGTAATAAAGAAGAATCCTTAATTTCTTCGCTATATGTATTGTAGTGAGGAAAAATAATTAAATTATCCTCTCGTGTTACGTGCTCACCTACGACAAATCTATTCAACATAATTATTTAAGAAAGTTTATGAGACTTCTTGGGAAAAAAAATATCCTTAGTAAATACAACTAATTACCATATTCTTGTAAATAAAACAACCCAAAAGTACTCAACTACGTTGGAGATGTGATAACACGACGTAACCCAACGCAAATAAACATGACAATAGTTTTTTAATGACGCATGACATTTTGAATAAAATATCTGAAATCGAGTTCTGAAAGGACAATAATTGATCCTCGGAGACCTAAAAGTTTCTGGACATCGGATCGAATAAGAAACCCGATCCATTTATCCCCATATCCTTGAAATGCACGAATCTTGTAGGAAAGCACGAAATTCTAAAGCGTTTTAACTTCGAGCTTAAAACTAAAAATCGCGGCACTTATTATTCGGTATAGCGGTGCATTGGAACCGCGCGGTCTGCGATACCGATCTCTCGCAACGGCGCAAACATCGTTTTAAATAATGAAACTCATTTTACTTTATAAACTGTAGCCATGAAAACATACGCCCGCGCATTATTGGAAAAACATTTGCACCGACGACATGAAGGAGGAGAAATTCCAGACTGAAAGGAGTTCGATTGCCGGAACTTTTCTAAATCCACTAAGAAGTCCGTAAGGGTCGGTGTGGCGTGACCGCAGCGCCAGTCACCAATCGATAGCGACTTAACACGCACCTGGGGCCATCACACGTTGTAATGCAAATGCGACCTCTGTCGAAGTAGACCATAACCTAAATAACGTATCCCAGAAGTTTAATTACAGAAAGTTTTCTAGCGAAGTTGAGCTAAATTATTGGGTATAGAATACAAAATCCAAATGTTATGATTATATTTAATATTTTCAGGTTGGCACAAAAAAATATATGTCCCCGCCATCAGGGTGCAAAGTTACATAAATAATACGTTCGAAAATTGTGTACATCTTTTGATTGAACGCTTACTAGTTAAAAAATGAAAACATTTATTAATATTTTAATATATTAATTAAGAATAAAATGTAAAAGATCTTCTAGAAAATGTAATAATGTAAAGAATCAGGGAAGTAAAATCTCAAGTCAGATGTAGAAAACATCAAAAACACGCGAATATGTAATCAAAAATAACTGACAATGAAGCCAAAGAAACAATGTCTAACCCTCATTGCCATATAACCAAAGACACGGAACAGTTTTCTTAATGCATCGGTGCACATAAGAAATTTATTTGCTATTTTTGTCTTGCACTGTGCATGTCGTTCTACATAACTTCATATTTTAAAATTTTAATTTCAAATGGGGTAAATTCAGAAGATTAAATTAAAGAGTAATTTCAAACATCAAAGCGATGTATGCAACCATAATTAAATAATGTGTTTAAATTCTAAACGTGTCAACGAGGGGAATAATCGTGCCTAAATGTTAAGGGCGTGTAATCAAAATCAAAAAAATTGCGGTTCAATGTAAAGGTGTTTCCAATATTTTTTGCCACATCTCCCATGCCATTTTAAAAATCAATAATTGTGTGAACATTAATTATAAATCAATCTGAATTAAAACCCAAACTCTACGTTCCATCGCCATACAGATAATCAAATCAATGTGCCTATCAAAAAGTGCTTGTGTTACTAAATTCCAGTAAAGACTTGTACATCACGCGACATCACACTCGACAAATTATTGAGTAAAACAGTCAAATCGAACCAGTGACAAATTACTTCAAAAAATGTGAAGTGAAACTGAAAAGCAAATACAACTTACAGTGGGATCAATAATAACACTGTAATCACGATACAACGAATTAAAAAAAAAAACGTTATCTCATTTAGATTTACTTAAATTTATTCATATGGATTTTTTTATTTTTTTCAGATCTTGTTCCCTTTATAAATATAATATTTTTACTACGTTTGTTAAAATGTAGCTTGCGAATTTTCTTACATTTGTTGTCATTGGTTTAGGATTTCAATGGACGTAGGTTGTGTTGGGTTGGGTTAGGTTGGGTTGGGTTAGGTTGGGTTGGGTTGGGTTGGGTTGGGTTGGGTTGGGTTGGGTTAGGTTAGGTTTGGTTGGGTTGGATTGGATTGGGTTAGGTTTGGTTAGTTTGGGTTGGGTTGAATGGGGTTGGGTGGGGTTGGAGTGCGAGCTTTACTCAAAATAGTAAATTGATTTTTATTGGCAATTTGGTAGGTGATTCAAAAATGTGCTTTTTTGTCCCACGTCTATATTGATATCTAGCATCAAGCAAGTTTGGAACTACTTAACTATATTAACACCACTAAGCTTACGCATATTTATGCTCCTGCGCAGTTCAAAAGATTAGCTTTGGCTAGTCTGATGTCAGCTAGATCGTGCCAATTGTTTGGATAATTTGGGGTCTTCTGAACAACAATACTAAGCCCCAAAATCAAGAATAAAATTGGATCATGGCATATATAGTTATATTGTAACACCAGATCAACGTAATAACCAATAATAGATAACAATAGAAATTTGCAATCGCACATAATAGTGAGAAATACAATAAGCAATAAAAACAAATACAAAAAGACCACAGGCAGACAATGGAAGAAAAAGGAACACAACAAATAAATAGAAAAATGTGTATCACATATACAAGGTGGTGAGAAATGGGGTAAATGAAGCAATTAAAATGGGAAGCATTATCTGCAGGAATGGTACAAGACATACATGGGGGCCAAAGAAGGTTTTGTTTGATATGAAGGAAAAGGTGATTAATGAAAAAATTAAACAAGTGAACTTTATTACACAATAGAAACTGAAAACGAATGCACAATCTATGTAACATAACAAGAAATTCAAGAACGTAACAAGAATCCCTCGAAGACTAACAGATGATGATGAAGAAGAAGAAGTCCATGAAGAATCCGAAGAATGGAACAAGGAAAATCACGTAACTGAAGAGCAGTCTAAACTTATATTACACCCCAATAAAGTTATCATCGCTAAAGAATTGAGTTCAGAAGATTGGTTAAGACATAGACCTTGCTGTAATGCGATCCTTAAAGCTGTACCTCACAGCGATATTGTGTGGACAATGACGCAGTGCATTACCATCTTCCTGGGACAGTAAACAAGGTGACTTTTCGTCGCTGGACTATTGTTAAGCACAGACAACTCCACCAACGACCTCTTCACAGTCGAAGAGTCACCATTTGATGTGCCTTGTCCGCGACTAATTTAGAAAATAAATAAAAGTTGCACTTAGACAGAATAAAGGTCCATTTCAAAGGGGTTTCTGAAGCCCGGGCACCACTTCACAGGTATGGGAGTCGCAGCTAGATTCATACGAGTCCGTGCTTGACCATACGACTCTCCGCAACTCAATTAATATATACATATATGATCAAACAGGAGCTTGCATAGATGTCCAGTTATTTTAAATGCTCTATATTCCCAGTTGAATTGCACTTAATGTTCGCGTCTTAACGCATGTTGCATATTGGCTAAATTATTGCAAATCTACTAAACGAATCGAATCAACATCGTTTACTTTACGTCGACTTAAAATAGTTTCAGTATCGTACGCAATTATTTTCGCACACTGCCGAACATTAATTTCGAAATGCATTAATTCAAACACGTAGTTGCTAACTTAAAATCCCAGATTTTACACATACGAGTATAACAATTCTAAAAAATACTCAGAACTAGAGAATTAAAACAAGGTCGAAAACGAATTATAAAGATAAGGCTAAGGATTTTTATATTAAAGGAAATATATTTAAATTTTGAGGCTGAACGTCATTTAAAAAAAATCGACGTAAATATGAAAAATGGAAGCAAGAAACACCGAGTACAATGTCAAAAAATTACAGTTTGTGCTGCATCAGGAAAAACTAACTAAATGAATGAAATTCAAATTCATCACACAAAGCATGATACAGGAAGAAAAAAATTATCAAAACTCAGTCAAAAATGGTAAGGAGACCAGCATATTATTTGAGCGAGTCCACTGAAGTTATAAGAAGCGGTGATAATAAAATTATAATAGAATGAAATAGCAGCTCTAAGGCATTGTACACTCAACCCAACCCAAAATTTTTGCATTGGGTTGAGATGGTTTGGTGATGTTTGTAATAAGCAAGTCGTATGGGATTTGTCTTAAGGTGAAGCGCACTATATCCATCCCACATTGACTAGTTTACAATTTTAGTTCAATTTTTCGATATAATTGTTTAATTGTTAAAATTTAGACGGTCTTGAAAAATGTAAACCCAAAGTTGAACAAAAGTTGTAAAACAGTCAATTTCAGGTCACGACAAATCTGGGCCAACTTGTGCAATCTAAGAAAAAACCATTGTAAAATCATAGAAAAAACACTTAAGTTATCGATATCATTCATACATAAAAATAATCCCTTCATTCTGCCCTTTCGTTTTCGTCAATCCAGTAGAATCCAATTTTAAGTTCGCAATTTAGTTCCTATTTTTTAACTCGTGATATTATATTCCCAATTTTTAAAATCTCAATCATGTTATGTTGGGTTGGGTTGGGTTGGGTTGGGTTGGGTTGGGTTGGGTTTTAACTCGTGATATTATATTACAAATTTTTAAAATCTCAATCACGTTGGGTAGTTTTTTCGTTTGATTTTGAATAATGTTACTGCTTAGTAACCTTCCAACAGCAATACATTATTAATTAATTTTGAAATTGTTTACGTCGACACATTCGCTCGATCAAAAAAAAAATCAATCATAAATGCTACCTATGCTACCTAAACTATGCCAGTATTGGCATAGTTTAGAGCGAACGTGACGTAAGCTCCATCTTTCGTATTGAAACCGTTCCGGATCGCATTAATTTTATCAATGACGCGACGGGTCCAGGCATTTGCGTCCACTATTTCTTCATAATGCATACGCCGGTGGTCCCGTGATGTGGCCTGAGCTCTCTGCTGCTGGTGTTTTATTAAGTAGATAATGTTGATTGACGGTTACCTCAGGAATATTAAATATTTGCGAAGACCCCATTTCACTTAACGTGACCCATTTTCGCCCCGGCTTCCGATTCAATACGCCCCGGCGGTACGTATTAGTTATTTACCTTCCCGTCGCCCTTTTATTGCGAATATTATCCTGCAACTATTTCAAAACTATTTCACTTAACTTCGTATTATAAGAATGAACGACGATGTTATCTTTTAGGAACTCATATCACGATACGCGCCGTTTATGTATCGCATTCACGTAAGAGTTTAAAACGCGACACGTGTCAATGGTCTTGTTTTGTCATCGTGTGGCTCAAATTACATGTTGTGGTACATTGTGGAGTTCTATTGTGTGCTCTATGTCGATTGCATATCTCCATTATTAATACTAAATGCCCCGCAGCTAATCTCTTTGATTGTACGTTATACGATTTAATGTTTCTGTATTGGATTATTGTGTTTTCTTTCAGCAGCTTTGATTGCGAATGTATACTGAAATAAGCGTGAATCCAATTCTATGTGCATTGATGCGTTTGCTTTGCTTTCGTATATTTTTATTTTCAGTTAAATTTTTCATTAATGTTATGAACTACATTATTGTTAGACTTCTTAGACACGATGATCAAATGCGACAAAAATTGAAATTCCATGCTACCCAAACTAATCAACAAAAACGAAAATTCTGAATTCTATAGTGCACTGGACGAATAATTCTGCGGGTTAATTTTCTCCTTATTTCTAATAATGGTTTAGGTTTATGTTCACTTAATTCCACTACGATGTTGTCATATATTATCCAATATAAATTTCGATCAAATGACTTTATTTATTAACATCAGCGCTATTTAAAAACGACGTGTATTAAAACATTGTCCGTTTAAGCATAAAATATAACACGCCGGAGCAAAGTTTTCGAAACAGATGAATTAGCATTAGTCCGTCTGTCAAACTAAATACGCTTTTAGAGTAGGTAATCCAATTGACATATCGACTCCATAAATAATTTGTTAATACTGAAAGCATATCGGTGTGATGGCTCCGAAATGTGGAATCGAGGGAAATGCTACAGGATGGGAGCAGACGAGTGTATGTGTTCGTTGCAAAATAAACGTCCGCCATTCAAACGGAATCTGAAATAACCTCAGTTCACTATTTGATCAGTGCGCTAGTGTGGTCAGCGTTAATAGCGTCCTTTGATGCGAAATTTGCCAATAAATAATTGATGCTCTAAGCTTCATTCAATTTATAAGATCAAAAATGGCCGGGCCGTCTTAAAATTGGATTGCTGTGCGGACTTTCGGTTTGCAGCGGAGTTACGTTTAACCAATTGGAGTCTAATGCTGAAGTTAAATATGCAAATTTAGTTTAGATTTCGGGAAATAATTTGAGTTTGGATATTGTACGTGGTTGGTGGTTTTTAGTGATGATTTAATTTAATTTGATGAATCATTTTGAACATACTCATCTCCATGCAAGCTCAAGCATGGCGGAGATTTAGAATTAACATAAATTGGCTCGCAGGGACAGTAACAAAAGGCGAATACGAATATGTTGACCTCGATTTTAACATGTCGATCATTAACAATGTGCCATGTCATCTGCAACTGGGTAGTACTTGGATTTAAATGATAATTACTAATGAAAAATATTATATATGGAGCTATAGACATAGCTATTATTATTATTCAAATGGAAATTAATAGTTGAAACAAAGCAAGAATTTTTTACAATAACAGTTTATATATATTTGCAGCACAAACGTAGAATAATTATTGTGCATTTTTGCAGATATAGTATATGCCCCTATTTTTAAATTGAGTTGATGTTGAAGCTTTTTTATCATAAACAATTTTTTTCAGAAATGTCCTTTGCGGCTTTTATTATAAGGTAGCTTTTCTCTTCCAGTCTTATTTTACCAGTGACAAGCTTAAATATTTCTTTTTCGGAAATCATTTGAACCTCAACTATTGGCTACTAATTTCATGACTACCTGTATGGCAAAGACTTAACCGTAGAAACAGATCATAAGCCTTTGGAGCAATCAGCAAGGAACATTTACTAGCTGCACCGATACGTCTGTCTCCAAATATTGTTTACAAATCAGGAAAGGATATACCTATTCCTGATGCATTAGTCGTGATTGCAGCAATAGTTCAGATGCACATGCACCTGAGGATGAATATCAGGTTCACCTCATCCTCCCCATGTCGATGAGACCCCTTGACAAACTGTGTGCCACCTCAGTAGAAACTAATCTGAACGAACCAATTCAGTACATTACCAAAGGCTGGTGTGCATCTTCGACAATATTGGACTTAGCGTGACGAACTGTCCTACTATGTTGGTATTATCGTGAAAGGACATCGACCAATTATTCCGAGAGCACTGCGACCATCATCAATCACACAATCATTGGAATTATACACCAAGGACATCTAGGTATCCAAAGCAATCTCAACAGAGCTCGCAAGGTTTTGTTTTGGCCCAACATGACAGCAGACATAATAGAATTCGACTTAGACTACTAGTAGACAGTTACACTAGTTTATATGACTTCCGTGAGATCACCACCACATCTTCGGAACCCGTTATAAAATGTTTGAAGACATGGTTTGCTATGTTTGGAAGAATACCCATCTGCTGCATTCAAGACTTTTGCTAACAAGTGGAACTTTCTTGACACTACGCCTAGAATTGATTAGCACATAGATATGTGCAGACAGCCACACAGCTAATCAAGAAATGCACTCAAGATGGTTCTGGTATTGCATTGGCATTGTTGAATTCTCGCAATACGCCTAGACTTGATCTCAACTCACCAGCCATTCGCATGTTTGGTCGATCTACTGTTAGTACAGAAGTCCTACGCTGACCGTACATGCCAGGAAAAACAAAATTTCACACAGGTGATCAGATTCGAGTAAAAATTGGTCATCGCAATTGGACACATGGCTCTGTGACTAGGATGTTCAAAAAACAATTGCAAAATTTTCCCACCGGATCGAAAGAGTTCCCGATATTGTTAACAGCCCTGGATCTAGCAACTGGACGTCAACTGAAGTTGTTCGAGATGCACCAAAAAAGGTTCAACAATGATAACAATATCGTACAATCCGATGTTTCTCCACTCACCACTCGCTCAGGTCGTATCATTCGTCCGCCTCAGCTGGTGAATGTATAATGTGTACTATTTAGTATTTAACTGCTGATCTCTCTGTCGAAGCTCACCACCATTGACAATTTCAGTTCAGAAGAATTAAATACACAGTTTTTGTTTGTTCGCTTTAGTAAAATCGCGATGACTTGAATCTTCGTCTTCGACCTTACAGTCGGTCCTACCTTTACTTATAATTGCGTACCAAAGACAATCAGAATTTAAAAATTAAGCACCTAAATGAAAATTTTTACGCAAACGAGGTTCCCCTTTCACACAAATAAATAAAAACTAACGCTAATCAATTTTTCACATTCAAATTACACCCAAACGCCTTTTCACTCCGATAAATAACGTTTGCGTCTGCGATGTATAATTTAAGGCGATAGGGCGGAACATCGCAAAGGTCCATAGGTCCCGCCGCTGTTTACTTAGGTCTCATTAGCAAACTTGCGAGGACGCAATCAAATTACACACATACTGTACCAACAATAAACGAAAATGGGCCGCAGCATATATTAACCACTTTGCTGATTTACCGCAACACAATCCAACAAAAAAAAAACCGTTCGTTGTAATAACTCGGCGACGCAAGTCGAAAAACCTAGGCAAAAAGTCGATGACGCGGCGTGGTAAAGTGGACGCACTTTAGCTGCCTCTTCGAGATTTCCCAGGAGCACGAGAGCTGAAATTTTATAATCCTTAATTACGAAAATAAATTAAGAAGTGCGCACTTCATTAAACAAAAGTGGATAAATTGGTGTTGCGTTACCATTAAGCTGGTAAGATGTTAAATTGTCGCCAATTTTGAGTTGTTTTATTTATTGATGAGATACTAAAACTCACAGGATCCGATCTTTCCATCAAAGTTATTAAACAATCAATAATTTTATTTTTATGCGTTAAGTGGTTCGTGGCCCATATTCAATATAATAGAGTTATGAGGTTAATTGTTGTTTGCTGGGTTTGTAATGGTTTCGAAATGTAGCTGAGTGGAGCGATGTCATACATATGTGGCAACGTCGATCACAATCGTTTGTTGACGTATCGTAAATTATTGAATAGGTTAAAATAATTTATCCATGCAGTTATGGTACAAACTGTAATAGATAAATCTTTAATAACGATTGTTCGGCTGATCGCTAAAGACTAAGTTTGCATTCATTGGATATTTAAAACATCGCCAATAAATTTCGTCAAACAAAACAAATTAACTATTAATGAAACGTAAAACGTTATTGCATTTAGTACTCAAACTAATGAGGAATATTACGAAACCATTGGATGTATATATTCCATTAAAGGAAAACGCTTCAAAATGCATCCAAATATTGCTTCAATTAGCAAATGGGACTGCACGTTTGTGTGTACAGAGGGGGAGCGGGCACAAAACTTGTGTCAACATCAATTACTTTAATGATTGCCATTGTAGTGACCGAGGAGGCTAAAACGGGAGACCAAAAGAACTTGTAACGTCCTTGTTTCATTTGTCACAGGCATTTTCCCCGTTTAAAGTTCAAGCGGAAACATTTGAAACACAAGATGGGATTTTTCGGGCCGAAGTAGTTTTCAATTACAAAACAAATTAAGATTAATGGCGATCGGGAATTCGAAACGGAGTCGGATTGAAATTAAAATAAAGGACTGCTGTTTCGCGCTGGCGTCTCTCTTCGGGAACGAAATACAATCGCCGTAATTATTGGGGATAATGCGTCTCTTGTGCAACTCAAATCGGAAACTTTGTACCTGTCGCTGCCGTTCGCTGCGAATTACGATCAAAAATCGATGTGGAACTAATTTTGGACGTGCATCGCCCAGTGGTAATGGATAATAGAACGGTATTATTTTCTCGTTGTTGCAAAGCTGTAATAAATACATAAATGATAAATCTTGGTCATTAGTACACGCACGAATAGTATTGTACGTTCCGTAACTATCCATTTTTTTTGTGATGGTAATGACAGTCATTAAAGTAAATAAGGGAATTTGTATAAACGATTAACGTTTTCAGAGCCAGGCGGAACTGTAATGCTTTAATTGTCTAGTTTATAAATTTAATCGATTGATTTTTTTTATATATCTGACTTATTTCCAACATAAGTGTGGGGCTAAATATATGAAAAACTATTCGTACCCAACATGTGATATGCGTCACTAATTTTGTATCAAGCCCCAGGTAATTACAAATGGTGACCCAATTCCAAGTCACGTGAAATTTTTCAGAAAGACGCCGATTGATAAAAAAATAAAATGTGGATCCTAACCAACGGGATTAATAAAGTGAAAATGTGCGTCCTTAATCGTTTGCAAACTACCTGTTCGAAAAATAAAATGAACACGACTCTGAGCTAACCCGTTGAAGAAGACTTTGAATGATTTAATATGGCATTGATGTAATAATGACGCAATTTTTTTCATGGTTGACGTCGATATATTTCAAGTCGTTAGGACACATTGTTGCCCCAACCTTATATTTAAATTAAATTTATTTTTCTAGTTTTACCAAAAATAAATGTTAGTTTATGCGTCCTCAGTGGCCTCGTCCGATATAAGTTGCAAAGCGCAATAAAAACACGTGCGATAGGATAACATGTATCTCTGTTTCACTTCAAGATTTAGCGCGATGCTGTTTGCACAAATCTCGTCGTCGTGATCGTTACAAGGCGACATCACCAAGCGTACGTTTTAATCAACATGGCAGAACAAAGCTCTAATCAAATGTTACTACGTTAACTAACCCATTTTCACTGTTTATAAATTGTACGTTCATTTCATTTCAATTTTTACTGGTGTTTCGATATTCCATTTTATTGAATGCTTGAGATTCCATTGTATATATCTCCTAAGTTGATTAAAAAAAAAAGTTGCATTACCTTATTTATTACTCTGCAGTATTTTCGTAGCCTAAAATAATATATTTTTGTTTGTGTTCTCGGATACTCAATTTCTTTTATGATGCAGAATGCTTCTCGAATATTGTACGTTTCAGCTGTGCAAAATTTTGAATATTTGTGGTGGTGTGTGGTACCCCAAATAGTCAAGTAATGATGTCAAAACATTTTATTTTGGCAATATTTTAATCCTGGTGTCTAAAAAAAATCAATCATTTAAAGAAGTACACTGCCTTGGTAAGGTTCCTTCAGAAGATTACTGGCACGTGTTCAGTCAGCTGCGTGATTCAATTTCCTTGATAGCCATTCAAAGCGAACAACTTCCGTGTTTGGAATGGTTGAGTATCGACCAGTATTTTTTTTGTTTGTGAAAAGTAGTATGGGGATGCTGCACATTCGTTGGTAACAATAAAAAATTAGACAGCTGATTTTAAACGCGTTCGTACAAACATCTTTGATGAACGTCCAGGCTGTTCAAAAATTGTCACAGCACCAGAAATGATTGGCAGTACCCATGATGTCATGTGACAACTTCATGTTTGGAGATGTATATGTGTGAGGCAAAAGAATTTCCGCAGCGATTTATAACTATAGACGAAACATGGAGCCATTGCTAAATACCAAAGGCGAAGAAAAAATGGAGAACATTGTTAGCAGGTAAGATTTTATGGGAAGCAAAAGACAAAATTCACGTGGACTACCTCGAAAGGGCAAAACAATAACTGGCGAATATTATCACAATTTGGATAGTTTCAGCGAAGATAAAAAACGATCGTATTTCGGCAAAAATCTATCAAGACAATCCATAAAAGTGATGGTAAAACTTGTATAGGGCAGCGAATTAGTTGTTCATCCGCCATTTTCTCTAGATTTGTCTCCCTACGATTTTTCATACAAATTAAAAAAAAATGTTATAAAAAAAGTTATCCCTCTAGGGATCTGGTTTTGGAAGTCCCTGTTTTGTTAGTTTCGCATTTAAAAAATTCAACTCTCTGTCTTTGTCGACGAAAGAAGTTTTGTAAATTAAGGTTTTCTGTTCTCTATAAAAACTTACTTCAACGATATTTTTTAAATATGGTCGCGGGGAAATTTTATTTAATTTGTATTGGGAGGTATCTTTCCACTCTAAGGAATAGTTTGCTTTTTTTGTTACATTTCTGACAGCCGATACGAAATATTTATTTTATTTTTAACCTGGTTTGTTGAATTTTCGGCAGTAAGAAAGACTTTTAGTTACATTCATATGCCCGAGTAAATTACGAATAGTTGAAGATACGTTTACCTCTGGCACAGCATTGAATTGCTTCTATCATAAAATAGATGCAGCCGAACTCTTATACTCGCCAACGACCCCACCACAATGTAATATAGGATACATGTCATATATTGTAATGCTATTTATAATAGTATATTAGTACTCTTAAAATATGAAACCTGAACGAGTTCAAAATGACATACTACAAATCACAATGTACTTAAAGCTTATGTCAACTGTTGGTCGACGGAAGTGTTCTGCGTCTACGAGTACTACGTCGCACTACAATTTTAACACGGTTGCTTTCAACACGTAACAACTGGCAAACAACATCGAAAAAGTTTGAAAAAACAACCGCATGAGATACTCACATCTGTTCCATACCAGCTGGGCGATATGTTGACAATGGATCAATATGAGAACTACTAACAAGAACAACAATACGTCGAATATACTTTTGTAATTCATTGTTTACTAATTGGGGACGGGAGGTTGGTATGAAATAGTTTGTTGTCTCTCAAAGGTTGTGTTGACTCTGAAAACTGCCGCTGTACACGTACGCGAACTGGAATTGGAATATCCAAAGCAATTCAAGATTATATGGCCCTCCCATCAGCAAAGGCTTCAATGATCCAATTTAAATGACCGTGCCGACGAACTTTCCGAAGATTCCCAACCCAACTCGCAGAGATCAAAGCATGTAAACACGAATATAAATCACCCCCGTCATAATTGTATCATCAAGAAAGACGGCTCGCTGTGATTTTATGGCGCCGATATCGCCGAAATTCTTGCTCCAACTAATTCATCTGCCCGCGTATTTGCATTTCGGAAATTAATACGACTGTTTGTGCAACAAAACCATCGAATCATTATTACCGCAAAAAATTTAATTTTTCTAAACGATTTTACTCGACTACATCACTACACATTTGCACCCCGCGGTGCCACGGGTCTCGAATGCAACACCACACACAAACGGCGACTTCACACGCGAAGGCGACGTTTCAAGTTGATTATGTGACATTTTTTGAAACTTGTTATTCTAATTTGCTCGGTCTAACATTCAGCGTATTTCTTGGATCGGGCTATTGATTTTTTTAAACCGGGCGGCGTTTGGAGCTCCATTAAACTTCTGCATCAAGTTTGTCCACAACGCTAATGATTGACGTTTACGAGGAAACTTATTTCTCGCATGTTTAAGGCGAATTAACTTATTTTTATATCGAATTAGTTTCAAGTGGGTAACGTTGTTTTAATCGGCGCGTATAATTTTATGAATTAGAATTTTTTTGTTATATTCATTCATTGTTATTTATTGTACGAATAATGCAATAAGAAAGGGTTAATATGCTAGTATAGTCAATTTCATGAATTAATAGGTTTATTGTTTATTAATAAATAAATATGGAAATAGCGTGTGCAATGAACATATAAGCGATTTTATCACCTAACAAATGTTTCTGTCGCGCAGGTGCGTTCGTTATTTCTTTGGCAGTTTCGTTCGATAATTTAAACGTGTCGTTTTCATTCGTTTGCGCCCAAATGTCTTCAGCAAAAAATTGCTCGCAGTAAAATAGTAGTCGCTTATCGACTTCTACTTGTTGAACTGGTCCGTGTGTACGCCAGGCGATGTAATCCATGGAGGATGTGCCGCAGCTTTAATTTGTTGATGGAGTGCGCTAGTTTCATGAGCAAAAACCTTATTAGTTGCTTTATGTTGGCGCATCGCAGTATTTTTAATAAATGTCAGAATATTAACCACTCTACATACATTTTGCACTCCGTGCTCACATTATTAGACTCGCTTTAATATATTCAGAATTTTTCGTATTATATTAAAATATTGCCCGTTGGACTAAGAAAACTTTATCACTGTTATGGTTGCCTAATGATATATTTAAAAGAGAGATATAATACTGACATGAATCGTATAAAATATTTTGGAGTTTTTAGAAAGTGTAACGACAAAGGTTGACCTTATCGTAAGAATTCAATACTTTAAATGCATGAAACCAGAAAACATGGCAAACGAGATATCAGAGAATGCAAATGAATGCGATGATGATGATAATGAGGAATGTGAATGAGGAACATCATAAATAATATAAAAGCACGAAAAAAAATTATCAATAAGTGACAAAAACAGCAGATAAGAAACAGGAAAAGGTGGAATTCAAATAACTAGATATAAGGATTATAGAAGTAGTAATGTTATTGCTAGTCGCACGTAGATTTTCAAAAACCAAAAACCGTAACTTGGAGAAATCCTGGAGGTGCAAACTAAACCTGGCCATAAACCTTAACTACTTACATTGTCATTTCAAGAACTGTTAGCCTTTAAACTACGCGCTGACAAATCCATAAAATACTCCCAAGATATTTTTATCTTTTCTATATACTTTTATATACTTCCTACAACAATCCTAGCACACCCAGTAACACCCAGAAGAAGCAACACCACATAGCTAAGGTGTGTAAATAAAATCATACGAGGGCAAGTTGATGAGAAATGTACCTAACTGTGAAGGCTGTGAAAAAAACATGTGTGTTAAATTATTATTTTCCTTAAACTGCCACAATATTGTCACATTTTAGTCGACATTGCATTTCGTTTGCGGTCTTTTGTAAATTTCTTTTCTAGTGACGTGTGATTTTTCTAATAATAGAAAAAATGATCAGCAGTGTCATAAAATGTCCCACAAAAGAAGGAAATAGTCCAATGGAAATACAAAGTGGCGCATGTCTGCTCCTTATGGTGAACTTTCTCTTTAAAATAAAATGTTGGCCAAAGAAATTTAAATGTGGGGGAGGGGGGCTACAAAATTCAGCCATCAGCGAAATATTCGAATAACAGAAAAATTGATTTTTGAAGATCGACCAATTAAAATCCATGTGATAGTTGAACGTTTGCAAATTAGCAGGGAACGAGATTGGATCGTCAGCCCTGGTAATTTGGGCATGACAAAGGTGAGTGGCAGATGGGTACCGAGAATGTTGACTCCATTCCATAAACAACATCGAGTTGAAACTGTACAACAATTGGAGCTTCATGAAAGAGAAGAGGAATAAATTATTGGGAAAATTGTAACTGGCTATGAAACGTAGGTGCGTCAGTATTATCCTGAAAGCAATTAGTAGTCGATGCAATGGAAAGACACGGGCTGGCAATCGCCAAAATAGTTTAAGGTCCAACATATGGTTAATATTTTTTGGGACTCGGGAAAATTTTTACTAACATACTGCTTGCCGCATAAGACCACAATGAAAGGTAATTATGATGCTGATATTTTATGCAAATTGCAACAGGCCATAATGGAAGACCGCAAACTATCATCAAAAATGGAATTCTTCGTTTGCATGACAATGCCCCAGTGCACCAGTCGGTTGTTATCTACGATGCTCTGAAGGTTCATACAGCTCTGACTTAACACCCTTTGACTTTTCTCTGTTCACGAAGTTGAAAAAGCAGTTAAGGGGACAAAAATTTCTAAACGACGAAGAACTGACGTAGGTGGTTGAGAGTTTTTTGAGAGGATTTTGCTGAGTGTGGAAAATGAGGTACAAAGAGATTATATTGAAAAAAGACAGTCATCGCACGAGTGGTTGTAGATCAGGGGTTCGTTGTATGAATGGGTTTGTTATTTATAATTCATAACTTAAAATTAAAATTATCTGGTGGGCAGTTAATATTGAACCGGTTCCTAAATTTAGGCGGGATTTGTCTCAGAATTATTTCGCTTTAAACGTCAATTTCAAATTAGCTGCGTTAAAGATTGAACCAGAATGTTGGTGATATTCGCCCCCTATGAATTTTGTATTGAATGTCTCTCTGATTGTAGAATTGTTACCTTGCATGAAAGCACAATGCGGTACAGAAATTACATACAATGTTACCTACAGCAAATCATAATTGTTGGTTTAAACTCCTACTACCTCCACACACGTCGTTGCAGCGAAAATCTAACGACCATAGACCCCGATTAACATCAACAGAAAAATGCCCTCCGTAACTCAATCTAAAAGTAAATTTGCAACACGCAAAAGCGCTAATTAATCTCAAACTAATAACTCTGTCGATAAAGCCATTCGAAATTTCATTTATTCATATAGAAGCAAGCCGGTTGGTTTTGATTTAAATTTCGTGTGACTAAATGAACCCGTTACCTACAAATTTAAATTAACTTTTAATACCGCGTTGGCGTTTGTGACCGCATTAATGCAATCGGTGTCAAATTATTTACTACCCATCTACAAACGAACTATGTCGGCATTTAGATTATAATTCGCGGCGGCCGACCGCAAAAATATACGCCGAAATAAAATCAAACGCCATCAAACGTCAATAGTGCGAAAATCCGCTAACGACAAACGCCTAGTTACCGTACCGTATTGGTCGACCACAATTTCCTATACAATTTCAAACCACGTTTTATGGCGAGCCGTGGGTCAGCATCTTTGCTTTTTCGATGGCTTCGCTTTGACAATATAAGGCATGTGCGCGATTCAGTACATCCAACATTTCAACATTATTTGAAAATAATGAAGCGTGCGCGCTGGAACCATTCAATAGCTCACACGTCTTGTTGTCGAGACTGTGAAATAAGTTGGCACGCTTCACTGAGTTAAACTTCAACACTAATTCTCGGCCACACTAATCTACATCAGGAACTTTTTAGGTAAACCGAGCGCGTTTTGCGAAAGCACAAATTGTTCAATTGCAGAGAAATGCAGGGACATTCTAAATACGGAAGAATTAATGAGCCCGGTGCTTTCAGACGCTCCGTTTTGGTTTGCCTGGGATCGCGGGAGTTGTTGAATTAAATCTTCAGGAAGAAATAGCTACACAACAATTAACGCAATTTATTGCATGACCGTTTGATTTAATGTGTAAAATATAGATTGAAGTGCATAGAATATTATTAGAAGGCTACTTTTTTATATATTTGCGATATTTGTCGCGAAATAGATAGAACACATAAAGTATAAGAAAGTAAAAATACAAAAGATGTAATTTATGCACTAGTGAGCACCTTAAATCCTAAAATTGTATGAACTATGCAAAAAAATATAAATTAATTTTTTTAATTTATAATTACATTCACAGTTTTTTAATATATTAACCCAGATAACTTTGAGATAGTAATTTAGTACGCACGTCTATTGTTGCTAATTACACAATAATTTGCGAAATTTAGAGAAAAAATTTTGAAAAATGATTTTTTTTTGTAAGAAGGGTAACCAGTGGATAATTAATGCATAATCAAATAAATTCATTCAAACACCGGTAGTGAACACACGTTGAGCAGCGCCGATCATCGTTTCACCCAAAAACATTCGATGCATTCAATTACCTCTCGTTAATATGTATATAAATGGTCCTGTTATTTTAATTCAAATTTTAGTAATACCTCTAAAATAGGACTATAGTTTCCACGTTGAACGTGGAACAATTTGTATATTGATAATAATTTTGAAATTTCGATAAAATATTCCATAGATACCGCCAGAAATAAGCATCAAGTGTCATTACAACGAAGAAATACTTGTGTTACAACTGAGGTGAAAGACAATCTGAGTGCGCAGGAGAACTCTGCCGAGTTTCGGATCTCAACATAAAATTCAAGGTACGACAGGGAAATTTATTCCGGATTTTCGCATTCTATCTAGTGTTTGCACGAATATCGCCGGCGATATTAAAGAAATAGGAAGTTACAAGCGTGTTATAAAATGTGACTTTTGCGTCAAATCGTGTTCCACGTGAACGGAGAATATGATAATTTATAGTTAATAGAGGAAGCGAAAGTAAAATATGAAACATCACGAAAATGATAGATTAGCCGGTCAGGCCGCCAATAATTACTTCCAGAACGAAAACGCTGCAGATGTTGGATTTATCAAGATAAGCCGAATATTTACATGACGACGGCGCGACATTATTTGCAGCTGCAGTTACAATGTTTGCAATTAAAATGCTCTTACCTAAACAAAGCACCTTACCATTAAATATAACTTACGGACGCGAAAACTTAGCGCGCAAACTAACGTTAAAATAATACGTAACGCTGCAAGTGTAAATTCCGGCGTTAAATGGCGCCCGTTTTACGGGCGAAAAACGGTCTGAAATATACATCGCGCATAATTATTAGAGCTCTCGTGTGTCGACGCGCGCCGTAAAATTATTGGTAAAATTCGCATCACATGCTAACGCAACTAATTAAATTGACCCCCAATATTGATAAAACGCGATGCGCTTTTGATGAAATTAAACGCGCAAAATAAATAGATAAATAACTTCCTGTCACAAAGACACAGATATGTTTAAGCGATATATCATCCGTTGAATGCGATGTGTTTGTTTTGCGCTATAACGTTGTATATAAATTACGAGAATTTAAAATGTCCATTGATTCGGTTTGAATCATATGTCCTATTTTCGATATAGTCAGATGAGTAAGTCTGTTAGTCATGAAGATATGATTGTGAAATCGTGTCAATTTTTTATTACTTGTTCTAGGACATCAACACCTTTGAACTAACGCTGCGTTGATTGATGGACTGGAGTTGTTGATGCGTTCACTGTTTGTCTTTGAACAAATACCCACCGGCCTTAAAATTACGCCTCAATAATTAACGAAAAGCTCCTACCTAGTCAATTTTAGAAATGAATATCCACACGTATAATAAAAATGTACACATCAAACGTTGCTATATGTCGCTTCCAGTATAAGCTGCTTGATTTTGGAATCGTTTCCATTTATTAATAATATATTGCAGACAGTATGTACGCGACTACAGGATTAATTAATTAAAATTGTTCAGTTATTTTTTTTGTGAAAATGAACTGAAAAACCATAATTACTGAAATTAAAAATTGTGTGAACTTAGCACAATCGCCTTTAATGGTAGCTATAATTTGAAACTTCCTTATTTATCGTTACTTAGTTGTATTGGAATTTGAAAAAAAGTGGCCGACGTCTTGCAGAATGTATCGGTGTTCATTGACAAGCGGACAATGACATTAATTCATTCCATCGCAAAGAGTGAAAAAGGGTACATATTGTATTTGTATGACCCGACCACATGAATATTGCCAGTCCATACGCAGAAAGTCATGGTCACCTTAACTTAACTGAAAGCCCAATCATAAAAAGAAACACAAACTATAGACTCATCCACCGGATCAGTTCACTTAAATCTTTTGAAAGTAATTTCGGACAACGCCCCTTTTGAGCAGGTTCATGAAGCTTTTGCTTGGATCAGCGGAAACTTAATGTCGTATAAGACCCTAGGAATAGGAAGAAATAAAGTGAGGATGCATTGAAACAATTAGATAGTAAGATGGGGTGGAACATACCAGGACTTTATGGGTAATCATGTTATTCTCATTTATTTGGTTCTACGATCGAAAATCTTAACGAGATAAAACGCAGATATATGAACTTTCCGATAAAGTCTAAATGGATTGTAAAACTAAAGTGGGATGAAGTATGTGGAGGAAACATTAATCTCTAAAATTATACTTTTCGCTCGTCAAAAAAGTTTCGGAATATATTTTTTTCCACGTTGCAAAGCCTAATAGAAATCTTCTAGTAACAAGCATGGTACTTTTGACCAAAAGCGAGACACGATTACGCAGCCTCCCACGGAATCCAAATCACATACTCTAGCACTATTATTGAAAGAATTGCCTTTTAAAGAAATAAAATAATCGGTAGACGAATTGACCGAAATGGACATGTTTTATCAAATTGAATTTTCTAGAACAAAATACAGGTCTCACACCCAAAAATTAGAAGTGAAAATCTTTCTACGAACATCATCATCATCAACATTTGCCAATAAATAGCGTCTGAGGAAACCAAATAAATTTTGCGGTCTAGCTACTTAACTACGTCCTGTCAACGGATCCTACGATGATAGAAGCCAACCCACAAATATGAATCGTACAAAAATTATTTTACGGTCCTAAGCGACTTAATCTCGATGATTTTACGTATGCCATTAGAAAAATAGTGCACACAAGAGGTTATGAAATTTAATAATCCAGGTCTGCAAATACAGCGATGGATCTCTGGACAATATGCCGTTTCGCTCTTATTTGAGCTTGTCAACAGAAATCCAAGAATATTCAATTTAAAATAAATTTATTTGTAAAAATTTGTTTAGACGATTTTTCATGTCATTCACATAAGCCTGATATTAAATTTATGGCCTTACGTTGTGGGCGATGTAATTCGTACATCCGTTGCATGCTCACCAGGGATATGCAAATGATCACCAGGGGTTAGCTTCTAACAGTCATTCATTTTTAAATGAAGTGGCATCATAGGTACATGTATCTGTCATATCCATTTGACATACACGTTGCATACAACGTCGGTGTCATTCAAATTTGAATGTGTTAATGATTACGCCCGAGATAGGGAATAAACAATGTGATCTTTTGTAGGACATTACGGGGAATTTCTTCATGAACAGAGAAGAAAATCGTCTGTAACAATGTATCAACTTTTCATCATTCTTTGAGGCAATAAAATCGAGTAAACGTGTAATAAAAATCAATAACATCAATTAATATAGATTGTAATAATTATTATCGCTGGGTGCATATTTAAATAAATGGAACATATAGTCTCAAATTCAACAAATAAAATACAAACAAACGAAAAAAACGAAAAACCTATTCCCCAAAGAGTGAATCTTTATTGAGTTGTTGTTATCACCTACTGAAGAGTTCTTCTACTCGAAGTCATTTCGAGGCCCAATCACCACTATATAGAAAAATATCCATATCCAACTTATTTAAGATAAACACTATAAATAGTAACTTAAATACCCTAAACGATCAAACAAATTTCATAATTTGAGTTCTGTTGTAACTACAACGTATATTGAAATTGTGTATAAAAGTGCTATAAAAACTGGAGGCGATTTTATGTTGCTGTGCCTTTAAAAACAAAAAAATATTGCTTACATTTATAAAATGTTTTTGTTTTGTTCGGACATAGAACGCAGCCGAGGTATTTAATAGAACTCCATTCGGGATCTTATTAAGGGCAAACGTTGCCAAAGGTTCTACTAATTCTGTTCGTAAGAAAATTTACAACAAAATCCCATCAAAAAAGGCCAGCTGTATAAGATTCCATCTCACCTATCGTCCTTTACTTTGTCACGTTGTTGGAAACCTATAATTTCGATTGAATCTCATGTATAATGGATGATTTCTGATGACTTTCCTAAAATTAGCTTTTATACAAGGTTACAGACACCGACATAATGAAAAAATTCATAGATAACTAACTAACGTTTGAATGCAATAAACGTACACATGGATAACTAACAGAGATTAAAGGGATTCACTTGGGTCATCTACGTATATCGGCCACAACAAAGCGTGTAATCATAGACAGTATTCCAGAATGGAATCTCTCAGATGTAGTGAATGTTAATACAATTATTTTCACGTACCTGGAAATCTCGCGAATCCTTATGACCGGGAATATGAAATTGAAGTTAGATTATGTTGTATTGAATTGCAGAAAATAATTCATCTTTTTTTGATCTCATTGCTTAATAAGAGGGCAACATATCTACAAGAGAAATAGAGACATTTGCCCGGAGAATTTATTCAATATCAACATATCATTTGGCCAACGTGGTTGACGATTCGTTCGATTTTTGCACACACTTCATTACATGATTAAGCCATCTAATTTGGTTGACGACATTTTGGATCAAATTAAAAGAATCTGCTCAAATTCGGTGGTCAATACACATTTCTCAAAATCAAAAAAGGGTTTTTTTCAGTGTAGTATTTTCTGCTGATTACGATAGGAAAAATATGCTTGCAATATGAATAAAAATATGAGACGGACTGGAAAAGAAAACGCTAAGCAAAATTTTCCAAACTAATTTCCATTTTATAGAGTGACCATTTTTGACAATAGAACGCCATCACCTGAAAACAATCCGTGAGAGGATCGTGAATCGAGCACAATTGTAACATTATTCAGGTGTCGGCCAGGTTGTTCCACGATTGTTGTCACCTAAAAAAACATTGCGCAGGGTGGACATTTCAGAAGGTCTTTATGTAACCTTTGATATTGTAGCAGAAAGACATGGATTGGGTGCACTATAAATCACATTCAGATTAGCAGATGAGAACTGTTGGCCGTGGTTGGCTTACTGTTGAGCTGACCCGCAGGTTCCTCAATGAAAGGATTTGTTGAAGGGAAGTACCTGAATCTCCATGACCAAAGTGAGAAACTTCACGGGCATCGAAAGACATGTTAGGGTTCCTCCAAGTGATATATTTAGACCTAAGAAATAGGTAGAAATTTGAAGATTCATTGAGCAACCAGAAATGCTACTCTTGTCCACTAGGCAGTGACTCGTAAACATGGAAATCCGGACAGTACTGGTAGCCCAGTGGTGCTATCTCGAACGAACTTTCGAACTACCAGGAAAATTGTTAACATTTATTGAGGTTGTCAGGTGAGTACTAGTTGCTCCATCGGAGACGTTGGTACGTGTCTACTTGACCAGTTGCAACCCCCTATTTTGAAAAATTACAATGTCTTGATTAATCGCAAACAAGCATCAATGAGAATATCTTCCAATCTCGGGCCCACTACCTGCAGAGGATAAATAGGCTGGTTTCGTTCCTAGCAATTCTTTACGCAGTTAGTCAATATACAGTGAATGTTGTTTGCAATCTTCGTTTGTTCTATACCTTATGGGTATAGAACATATGGGAGCATACAGCCGATTATTTAGCGGTGCTTCTTAATGATCGCTTGGAAACAAAGACATGGACGCAACCATCTACTGGAAAATTTATGGAAACAACTTTTTGGCACAATGGCATTCTACTCATTGAATATATGGCAAAAGATACAAAAAATGCAGACGTCTGGGGGACCGCATTGAAAATCTAATGAAGCAATTTTGAATTTTTATCTTTTTATATTACGCAAGAAAACCTTCGAGGACGCCGTTATGACTACCACGATGGCCTAAAAGCAACCGTCGACGACTTTTTCAAGAGGAAACACTTATTGTAAGTTCACTGGACAAGAAATTGCACAAGTGCGTTGATGCAAAAGGGGATTATATTAACAAATAAATTATCAAAAAATAGCTAGATCGATTTCTTTTCCAGTCCTACACGTATTGCAAATAAAGTTAAACACAACAACCTAACTGACCAAGTTAAATAACAATCCCAAAATGTATACAAAGGAAAAGAGACACAAAGACAACGACAAACATATTGACGGAGCATGGTTGAATTTTCAACGAATTCTGCAGAATTCTGCAGAAGCAGAAGAAGAAAGCTCTTGTATTTTGAAAATACAAGATTATAAAGAGCTCACATTGATGGAAAATAGGGCAATAAATGCAAATAAGGAGAAATGGAAAAAATAGATAGGTAAGTTACAAGTATCATAAAAGAAGAAAAACAAAAAAGGGATGTCACAAATGAACGAAAGACACTTAGACATGACAACTCGAAACCACCAATGTAGTTGGACAAAATAGAGGAGTTCACCGGTATTTTAAGACAAGACGAAAAACAAAGCGCGAATCAGAGCGAGAAAATTACGTTTCAGATTGATTTTAAGGACAGATATACAGCAAAACCTATTTAGAAGCCTGGACGAAGAGAAAAATCCTTGCGAAACACAAATAGAATAAGAAATGGTTTAAAATAAAGTCGACTATTTTTACTGTTCCCATATGAAGCTATAAAAGAAGAAACAACTGCGAGAATAGCAAAACTCTATGAAGCTGATGGTTGTTACAGTTAAAGATCGAAAATCATTAACAATTTGGATAGGCGTAGGAGAGAGCAAAAATGAGGCAAATTGAAAACTTAGGTGGGGAAAGGACACCTGCTATAAGTGAATTAATTAATTAATTTAAATATTCATGATCAATAACAACACATAATTGAAGGGTAGATGAGGAGAAAAATGAGGAGAACATATATCTGGGGGGCATGAAAAGTAGTATGAAAAACGATTTTGAAAAAACATGAAAACAAGATAAACTATATACGGAAACAAATACAAAATTTAAAAAAATGGGGTCAAAGGAAATTTGGTCATAACAAATAAGACAACTATCGGAAAGTAGATAATGAGCTTTGGTCACATAAGTCACATGTCTAGGAAAAATAACAAGAAAACTATTCGCACAAGAACCAAATAAAAGTGCCGAAGAAGAGAAGAAATCGCGAGCGGCGAGATGTCAAAGAGGAAGAATCGATGAGCACAGTTTCACCATAAACCAGAAAGTGTATAATGAAATGGTCCTCTAAATTCCAGTCCTTTAGATCTAGCAACTTTGAAAAAATACATTCACCTAAAATCCTAGATAATAGTAATATTTTAATAAATGCCCCCAAGACGTTACCCTCGTGATTTACTTAATCTCTTAAAATTATGTTGTGAATCACAAACAGCACCAAAGTCATTCGTGTTGTTTGATGATCCAGTTCATCAATTCATCATGAGGAACGCTTTTTTAAATATTTAGTTAACACGATTCGTGTTTAATCGGACCCATCCGGTGGATTTTCACCATGGGATACATGGAAAATTGCAAATTTTCGAACCTATTAATAAGGGCTTTTAGAATCTGATGTAATTTGCGAAAAAATCCGAAGAATTTAGACACCAGAATTAATTGAGAAATTATTAATAGTTTTACAGAAATTAGCAGGAGAACTCGGAATTTCGTTTTAAAACTACTTTAATGTCGAACGGAATTCGACGTACTAGATGAGTCATTCCATATTTCTAATTTAATATAATTTTAATACGAATAATAAAGTAAATCACTTTACTTTGTTCCACATGAATATATACATGAAATACGATTATTCATATAAATGCGAGGATTTAATAAAGAGCGAAGACGAACTAAAAATAAAAGGTGGTAGAAAGGAGTGAAAAGTTTAAAGCAATTTACTAGATTTAATATCAATATGAAATTAAATTCTTAGTTACTTGCAACTGTAATACACTTTCTTATTAACATTTTAATTCTTTCTTAAATTCCATAAAATATATATCGGGTGTTGGATGCTTTTTAATATTTTTTAATTACACCATCGTCGTATCAATGAAATTTTACCCGTTTACTTTTTTAATCGTCAATGTAACACAAAAGCAATTTTGCCAAATTAAACTGCATATAAAACACCATTGTATTATCTGAAGTTCGGATTTAGAGCACTTCCGGTTCTGCCGGAAGTTGAACTGACTTTTGCATTTTAAATAGAGAATCATGTACATCTTTTCTCTTTGAATGTGCCAGGGAATGTGAATTAAAGATTTTCTCGTTCTAAAAAAAATCCTGAACTAATATTTTTTTTTTGGTGAAGATGGCGGATACATTTTATGATTGAATTAATATTTTGCACATTTACTTCTTAAAAAATGTCTACCGACGTTATAAATTTCATTTTCGAATGGCTAATAAAATATGTAGTAAAATGCTAACAGTTTTTTAGATTACTTACGAAAAGCTCGTATAAATTTTGTTTCGCTTTTCTTATTTTTTAATGAAATTGATAATAAAGAAGTTGCATTTGTAAAGTATAGGGGGATACTTGGTATACCTACAAAGGACCTAGTTCTAAGCTAGGTATGATTCATGTACAAGATATGTATCAAAATGTATGTACTAAATTTGCTAAAAATGTTAAATATGTTATGAATTTATTTTGTTTATGTTGTGTAAGCTAAAACTTACAAATACAACTACATCGAAAATAGGACAAAATTGCGTCAATGTGACGAAAAACTTGTTGTAAAATCGGCGTCTGTTGGTTATATTTCAGTGCATCTGATAAAAATGTAGAAAACATGCAGGCATGCTGAAAAATATTAAATAACTCACCATTAGCGAAAACTTGGCCACTTGCAATTAAAATAAGAAGGGCGGCCAAGACTGAAACCCCGGGACGGTTGCCAGGGGGCGTCATCATCAACCTGTATGAAGAAAATAGAAAAATTTGACTATAGCAAACCCTTTCGTTGCATTCCGCTGCGAAAAAAGCTGACGCACAACACACCGCACTCTTATCTAAAACTACGTAAATCACAGGTGGTTTAGAATGTAAATGTCGATATATTCGACTAAAGATACTTGAAGCGCTACGAAAGTTTCACACATTTCATTAATAAATCGACGACGACAACATTTCACTACGGGTCTACGACATATTACGTATTCAAACGGCAACTTTAGAACACCAATAAAATTGAACCGGAATAGATGAAAAATGCTTTAAGAATTCATCTATTTTACTTGAAGTCGTCATAGTAACCGCGAGGATTTACGGCACGTTTCTTCCTATGATTCGAAATGAAATTAGAACGATCCGGAGGTGCATCCATAGCTCAGGACGAATGCTTCAATTTCTCGCTGTTGCATCGTGCGGCGGTCGTAGTGCGAAATATCACATGTAATTGTACGTCGAGAACGCGGGGTTTACGTGCGATCGAAGGAAGAACGTTTACCGGAAACGATAGGAACGCACAAATATCGAAATTAAATGTCACTGTCTCGAGAACTAACTAACGCTTTAACTCTATCAATCGCATTTCACGTGCGTATACAGTGTGTTCCCTGCGATGCGTGCATCTAGTAATAACGGCGTGACCACTACTGAGTCCTGGACGCCCGCCGTTGTACACCGCGGCGCCGTGGAACGGTTATATTGTGCGCCGGCCCGCGCCGTTTTCTAATATGCAGATGCAAAGATTAGCATGTGAAGCACTTGCGATTAGTTCGGCTAGATTCGGCCGCGATTGTACGATATTTTATAATATCTTGCGTTAAAATAATTAAACAATGAACGTTAAAACGTAAAAATACGCGATTTATAAACAGGACGGCTGGCGCGTGCGTTTCGACGGATGGTTCCCCTGAATGCTTGGTTAACATAGTTAATATTTGGTTAATCTCTGGCAAACTCAATTAGTGTGGTTAATTTCTGGCCATTGTAGCCAATGCGGGGCTATTACGTTCAATAAATTTTATATTAAACCACGCTTTGATTGTAGTTATAATGGGGCACTAAATACGCAGTTGCATCGAGGATACCCGATTTTTGGATGATGGCCACGCAGATTTTTTCTAGTAGCGTAGGGAGCAACAACGTTCATCCCACATTGTTATTGAATTGTCCAGGACTTTTAGTCACTTTTGTAATAAATAGTGTCTGCTCCCAGAAAACCCATCACATCACCGGTGACATATTACAACCTTTGTTAATTTTCTTTAATGTAAATAAATTAAAGTAATCAAATGCACAAAATAAAAAAAGTACTCTTCTCAATATAATTTAACAACAAAAATAAAGGCACACATCTTGATAAGTCGTAATATGACCAATAATTTAATTGAATAGTTGTCTTAAAAATGGAAACTTTTTGTGTTAATAGAAATAAAAATAATTCGGTAAAATAATTGAAAATGAAAAATCTGAATCTGAATACGTAAAATCAACCTTTTCATTTACAGTTCACTGGATTTATCGAAAGAAAACATTGTATGGTCACATGTATACACACGTAGTCTTTTTTCTTAATATTTATTCAATTCGGTTGACTAGATTTGCATGCTCAAAAAAACCTTAGCTTTTCATTTATATCCAGCTGCTCGATCGTCGGCTACCCTATTCATAGACTCCGATTAAAAAGTCCGCAATAAAGGTAATAAATGAATGTCGAAATTAGTAATATTTCAAACATTAGTCTCAACTTGTTAACAGCTTGTGCTACGATTTAAAGCTAGCTGTGGCGTTTTCGAAATCACCGTTTTTTTTTTTATTTCCACGAGTTGAAGCAGCTTTGACCCAATTTCAATGCGTTTTACGTAGTTTTGAGATACAAACCCTGTGATATTTTATAACAAGTAATTTTGCATTTTTGTGACAGAACTGAACTCTGGGTTCTTTGCAGTCGAACATTAAACGATTTCGATGTTTGTATAGCATAAATCCTTCCATAAAGACTTTCTTGTAAAACCCAACCCAATACAACACAACCAAAACTTTACCCCATCTCTTATCTGCACTCAAACAAGAAAAAGGGAAATCTATTGCATATTTAGAATACGATAAAATAATAGGCCATATCAAGTCAGTTTAATGCATTAATTCGGAAACGATGTCCTAACAAGTGCACAAAGCGTTGCTCAAAAAGTTCGGGATGGAATCAATCCATTTGATTTAATTGACAATCAATCCTATCACAGTAACGTTACAATTAATAGACTTTTCTAGTAAAATTTTTTGACCACATGTCATATTTTTCATTTGGAAGTACAGTCGGCCAAACGTGTTTCCGGATGGGGGCTAGGCACATAGACAATTTGCTAGTACACAGATTTCCTCACTTAATTTCGGATATTTTTAAACATAAAAATTGACAAACTGCTGCACCCTCCATAGAAAAGGTGGCTATCAGTAAGTGCAGCGGTCAATAGAGTTTTCGAATAGTTCGATGCGAGTGCTTTAGTGTTAGGAAATAAAACACGAAATTTATAATCACCTAACAAATTCACATACTAAATTACCCTGTAATTTTTTGAATATATTTTGCCAACATTTAATGATCTGAAATTAGAGTTTCAATCAGAAAATCCTAAAATCCACCGTTTGTACAATATAATGGCGTCTTGTTATAAATTATTATTAAGTTACTATATTAAACCCGATTATTAAAAAAACAACACAGACGCTTCGAATAATAAAGAAATCCCCTCATTTTTTTACCACTTGATAAAATTTACTTAGGGGCAAAGCTGACAGCCGTTTCAGGTAATGATATTGTATCGGAATTGGAAGCGGATCCTTTCAGAAAAAATGTTTAGTTTTTATATAGCTAACGCTAACCAACTATAGGAAGGATTTTCTTTTAATTCCCAAAAGTTGGAAATTTTAAAAATGTTGTTTCTTGAATCCATCTCAAATTTAATCAACAGAAAGGAATGTCTGAAGTAAAGAAAATAGTGTTGATGTTTGAAATAGTTAGAAATAGTTTAATAATATGCATATTAGTTTGTTGTTGTGGCATTTTTTAGTTATAGGTTTCATTTGTTGTTAACGTTATTATAGAACGTTGAGTTTTCTGTTTTAAGAACAACTTTTTAATTTTTTGTTTTTATTAATATTATTATTACAATTATTCTCTTGTTATACTTTGCATTGATAAGAAAAACTCAATAGTTCACTGCTAAAAATTGTGTCTGGTGCATAGTGCAAATTTGTCAACTTTTAACGTCAGATCTGGTGAATTTTTTGACCTGGCAACACTTTGTTAATCCGCTTGTATGTGTTGTAAGCCACATACAGTATCCCCAGAATAGAGGTATGGGAATCATTACGGAAAATACTAATAGGTGACAACCCAAGAGTTTATCAAACGAGGTGATTAAAAGTCTATACAGGGAAACAGAAAAGATAGTAAGAATTGGATGAACGCCAACACTATCATTCAAGACCACGAAAGGGGTGATAAAAGGTTGATACTCCTTTCACCACCGCAATGGATGAGCTAGCAGACAAAAGAAGACGTGATTGGAAGAATGCATAACTAGGATACTAAAAATGAAGGCAGCCTTAATACTTAATACTAGAAAACTGAAATAAAATCAAAATACCAAGAGTATAGAAATAATGCGGTGAAATGCTACAAAAAAAGAAATATAGAATAGAAATCTTTCTAGGTGAAATAAATAACTGAATTAGGAAAAATCTTTGCTTTTGCTAATTATCCGACTAATTTTGGCACTTCATGCTGTTACAGAAATGGCTTAAATAATTCCCGAGTTAAAGTAAATTAAAATTATTCTGAACTTAGTATTTAATGATGAAATATATAAAATAAATGTTCTTGCATTTCTTATTTACCCTTACTTCTAATCCTATTAAAATAATGTTATATACAATTATGCCAAAACTGTCGAAAAATACAAATTGTTAAAATATAATGAAGAAACAAGGAAATAAAATAATTTGCTAAAAACGAAGATTAAAAAAATTCAAACAAATTGTCAAAATCTTTTAAGAAACTGGTAACAAATTCAAAATTTCAAAAATTTAAATTGAACGTTAGAATGTTCAAAAATGCAATAAAAACCCAAAAGGCGCTAAAAATGCAAAAATTTTGAACTGTAGAAATATCAAGATTGAAAAAATGTTTGCAAATTCTAAATTTGGCCAGAATTTCCCAAATATCCAAAGATAAAATGGTGAAATGTGTGAAGAATAAAAGTATTCAAAGGTAAAAGAAATAGCAACAAATATCCATATTATCAAAAAATACTTAAATATTAATAAACAAATTAAAATTGGAAAATAATGTCAAAAATGTTTCAACTTTTTAAAACCATCAACACCTTATAATCGCAACCAAGGTGTCAAATTATAAATTTTATATAAACTGTAAATTTGACATTTCCAAAAATGAAAAATATGTGAAATTTGTCATTAAGTAAGTCAATAGAAATTTGTAAAATAAGTCAAGATTGACGAATGTTTCAAACTTGCTAAAAATGCCCAACCTAACCCAACCCTACCCAACCCACCCTAACCAAATATGCCAAAATTATACGAATGACATATTCTTTATTTTGCGGCCACGACAGACATTTACTAGGAACTGTTGTTTTGTTATTATTGTACTTGACTTTAATACATTTATTTCTACGAATATTTTACATATATAATATGTTTATTAATAAATGAAACCCCTTCTGACTTCTTGTAATTGGGCCCATTTTAATAATCTGGATTAATCGTCAGATGTTTTTCACCGGGGTTTCTATTATCAACAAATGCGATTGGATAAGTTTAAGAAAATAGAAATCGCAAAAGGGCCAAGTTGAAAGTACGCGAAATAATGTTGGTACCTATACTCACACACATTTTTAAAATACAAATCTGCAAGAGAAACATATTGAATAGGAGAAGATAGGACTGAGTGAA
The DNA here is from genome assembly GCA_959613385.1 of Geotrupes spiniger. Taxonomy (NCBI): domain Eukaryota; kingdom Metazoa; phylum Arthropoda; class Insecta; order Coleoptera; family Geotrupidae; genus Geotrupes; species Geotrupes spiniger. The sequence goes on along the minus strand of OY390736.1, from coordinate 31,606,975 downwards.
CAAGCAAGTAAAACAATATGTGAGGAAATCAGGCGAAAGTGAGCTTTTGACAAAATATTTACATGATTTGGAGATGTAGCCAGAATGTGCGAGGATAGATAAGTCAAAATAGTATTGGTAACCCATTACCCACACCATTTTGACTTTTATCGTCCTTTCCCCTCCCGATTTTCTAGTCCTAGGGCTAGAAGAGGCAGGTATTGCTAGGATACTAACAAAAGGGCTGAATTGGACAAAGGTAAAGAAAAATGTACCGGGCAGAAAAACCTGGTGAAAAATCCACCACCCATTTATGCCAGAAATGTCCACAGGTTAACTATTAATCCTGCGGGGAAAGAGTTTCGAATTTTCGCAGTATCTATTGAATTTAATTGCGAATCTGGTGTGGCCTGCTCATGAGGGTTTCAAACGAGATGAAAGGAGTCTCCTAGTCAGTATTATGATTTTCTTCTATTTAAAGTTCACTGCAATTATTGCAAGATTAACATTAATATCGTATATCGTAGGGATCAATTGATGGAATCAAATACTGAAATTATTTGATTTCATAATGATAACATCGTTTAAAATAATAAAAATTGAATGTTTTTAATATTGATTGCATGTAATTAGTTTCCGATCTTTTTGATAAATGTTGTACGATTCAATTTCGCGGATAATTGAAATTGCGTAGATGTAGATGGGGCAACGAAGTACTCGCTGTAGTAATAACGCACGATGTATTTAAATTTTGGCATTTTATGTCAAAACAAGAGATCACATTTATCCACGTAAAATAGGGTCTTTATCTACCAGAATTTAACACCTCAAACTTTTTCAAATTGACTGAAAATGGACAATTGAAAATAAGAGAATTAAACCATAACATAAAAAGACAAAGCAAGAAAGTCACATTAACAACCTCCTAATAACAGGAAAGGGCAAACATCATATCTACAAAAAAAGAAGGAAAACTTATAACTAACTCAAGAAAAAATAAAACACCAACCAAAACAAAATCGAAAAATGAAATGTTGATCATTACAATATAAGAAGACATAATAAGTAAAAATGAATATATCGGTGTTAGTTATGCATTAAAATGTAATGAACATTAATTAGGCGGGCTTGCAATAAGTACATCTTTTAGATTCTTGGTCGACCGTTTCGCTCTTATTATGAGGTCATCAGCAAAAATTATCAAATCTTGCCGTTTCAATTCAAAAATCAATGAATTTACAACTTTATATGGCTCGTTGACACTTGAGAGCAGATTCTTAAACACGCCGACACGACAGGTTGCTTTCTGCTGGAAAATATCTCTTACAGGGTGATATATAATAACAAACTATACCAATTTATTTCTGCCTATTATACATACAAATTTGTTTAAAAATGTTGTAACTTTTTTATATCCCCAACGTTTGGAATTTCATTTCTGATATGCTCGATGTAAGAACGTAACCAGCAATCGAACATGTTCAATTAATATCGATAGCATGTATATATAGGATTAACACCTATATAGCCATAATTACAAATGCGCACAATTATTGTATCAACTAATACCTATTTCGAAATAATCCCATAAGCAAATTACACAGTGTGGCAGTTATTTGCTTAAACTTCGCCCCAGAGCTATCATTAGTAATGAAAGTTCATTAAAACTCTCAAAGTTTTGAAAGTATCGACGTTTCCATATAGAATATTATAATTGTTTTAATGCATAAAGAGTTTAAAAAATTTTCGCAATTACTATTTTCGATAATGTTGAATTATTTTGAATCTTAGACAATTCATAGAATTATATTATATATATTATAGGAGCATACTGAGAATCAAAAAACATTTACAAGAAATAGGATGTCAACACATAAACTGTAATAAGAAAGTAATTTTTGAAGAAAACAAAAATTTTGCTTTTAAAAAATCAGGGTAAAATTGTGGAAAAGAAATAGTTTAATTAATTAAATATTTATAGTATTTAAAATAATTAATTTGATTGAAATTACACTGAAACCCTCGCAGCACCCTACCGATTGGAAATGTGGTTTCCCTCATCGATTCATATGCATCATGAAAGACATGCGAATTCTCCCGCCGTCTTTAAAAATGTAATATTGCGACGGAGCCACAAATTCGGAACAAAGACATTTTATAAGACCATCCTGCAATCTGCTTATTGCAAATCCAATATAAAGCAACAATGTTCTCTTTAATGCCAGGAGTTTAGGCACTAGTTGCGTAAGTGTTGAACTGCGAAGTTATTTCCCCGCGAAGTTATTTTTATGAAAAATCGATCGCTTAATTTGCAGTTTGCACGGCGAACCACAACGTAATGAGCAAAGTTCGAAAACACATAAAAAATCAATTGAACTCCACTTTAATTAGTTGCAAAGAAACAATTAATTTGCGAAATTGTATTCTCGAGCTCAACAGATTTCATTAATTAATTTGAATTGCATTAAGTGTGGAAACAATTTTTTTCTTCAGGATCGGCGGCGCAAATTAACTTATTAAATATTTTCCTTAAAATTGTGTGGCGAAAAAATCCGTTTTGTTCGCGGACGTTTAATTAAATGATTTTTTTAATAGTATTTACTTTTAGTGTATTAATGTTTCGTGCCGTTTGTTCCATTTCGTTTGTTCGTAATTGTTGTTTTCTTAATAAAGAGAGAAGTTAAAGAAAGAATAACAGGCATGAGCGAACTGAAAATGATAAAAGGCAACAAAAGATGAGAGATACGAGAATTTATGAATATCTTTAACTTTTATAAGAACGATTTTTTCGACCAGAAAAAGTGTTTTTTTTTTAATTGCAATGACTCGTGACCTCGTGAACGAATTTGGATAAACATTTCTATTTTTTGGGCCGAAAAACTAAATTCTTCAAACTTTAAAAATCGAATTTTTGGAACAAATCGTTGCCATTTCCAACCAAACAAATAATAATAATCGTAAACCCTTTGTCCTCGATGGACCTATCGCAATGTCTTGATAGACTCATAATTGGTTTTTCATTACAGATGAGCGGATTTTTTATGCTCATCGCAAGAGATGCAGAAAGATGTGTTTCGAGGCTATGGTCATAGCACACCCAAGCGTTGGATTTTTTTCACTACGACTACGAAACAAATACCATTCGTTATTGTTAGCTTATTTTAATGAAATTTGGTAACACGACTTAAAAAATATTGAAAATCTAGTACAAGTGTATATAACCCCTCAAAACAGAATAATCGAGAAGAGCTCCTACTAATCAGTCAAACCTGAGATCGCGGCCATTGCGCACCATTGAAGACAACCACAGGAGGAGGAGATAGTATCGCGGGTTTAAAAACAATGTATTCAATGTGACGTACAGTTTTTTTTCGTGTACTATGTTCTTAAGGGGCCAGTGTTTACAGAATGTCAATAATGATATTGAAGACTCCATAACGGAGAATGTTAGCACACACCGTTTTCGAGATATTTAGATATTAGAGTTTTTTCTACACTGCCCTATAATATTGGAATTAAAGTCAGAATAAGGTAAATAAAACTTGAGTAGACTTTATGACAATTCAATACGTTAATGATATTATTAGGGTAAGACAACACTAAATTTAGAGAAATGATGTGGAATTCCAGACAAATAAAGATGCGCGGTTTTTAGGTTCTCAGCGCCTAACAACGGATATCAAAAATCAATCATTCTATTGTGTAATCCGGAATATAACCAAAACTTCAAAATTGTCATTCATCTACACGACACAAATTATAACAGGGAATTTGTTGTTGTTTTCGAGTTAAAACTGTTCATTTATTAGAAGCCCGTGTCCCCATTCCCATCATGCAAAAATACCGCCAAACGATCGTCGAGTTTATTTATTTTTTCACATACTAAATATGTCACTCCTGATAACGATAGATTTTGTTCAAATAGTTTCGTTATTCAGATTCAATTTTAATTCTTACTATGTTTCTTTTTACACTATATCATTGTTATCATTTAATTATACCCTCACAAGCCAACTAGGTAAAATGACACCGACCTGCCTTGAAGACCAGCAAAGATGAGCGGTTTCAGTTAAAAAGAAGGTCACATTAGTAGAGTTAGCCCTGATGCACAGAACTCAAAAATCAATAATTTTATTATCTAAAAAAGAATAGGCTCCTGCAAGTTCAAAAATCAAAGATTGTTCTCAGAGCAATTATATTGAAACATATATAAATTAGAATCATTAGCATAAGGAAACATTCGCCAAAACTTGTTTATGTTGAAAGACAAGTGAATTTGTTAAGGAAAGCGGATTCACACTGCTCGTTTATGATAAAAATGATAAAAATTAACAGCCTTTGTAGTATCTGCATGCTTTTACTACTTTAAGTGGTGTCAGTGCTGATGCCCAGAACCCAAAAATCAAAGATTATATTGTGTAAAGCGAAACGAACGAAGTTCACTCAACCGATTCATGCCAACAAGATGAAAGATACCGAACTTTGAATAAGAAAAATTAATGACAATAAAATCTGGGCTCGTGCAAAGACGCGTAGAATCAAAACAACAATTGAACAAGAAAGTCAAATTGAGTTAAACTTAAACTTATCATTTTTTTAAATTTGCATCTTTGGATAACTTATCGACACTCTTTGCATTTTATTTGCGTTTTTATTACTTTCATACTTTTAATTAAATCATATTGGTACTAGTTAGATCTCTTTTAGCGCTGCCAACAGGAAAGTTGTTCTATGTTCGATGTTACCGCATTTACAATTGATCACGTCAACGTGAATCCATCTTCACCTTCTATTGAGTGATTATGAAAAGCCCTAAAAATATTTAATGTTTGTGTGTGAAAATTCATCTCTTTGACTATGTAGTCACATATTGCACAAAACCCAATTGTATTGTGTGAACGTTTTGTTCAATTTACTGAAAAATACCATTATTGGCATGTTTACCTTCTACACATCATTTAATAGTCCAATCGTCTCAGTCTCCTTCTCCTTCCGCCTTATCCTGCCGCCCCTGTATCCTTCCCTTAGTTCTTTCTTCCTCATGTTCCATTTCCTTCTGTCCTTCTCCTTCCCCTTTATTTTGGCTAATATTTCTAGATCATTCGTCTTCTTTCAGTGTTATTTCTTTGCATTCTTATACCCAATATTCCAACTCGTCCCACCTTCTCCACAGAAATTACACCTCCTGTAGTTCTCATATCCCTCCCCTCCTATTTTACGTTGTACCCGTTGTACCACTGTCTCTTTCGCCACTTGTTTTCCGCTGCTTTTTATCCTTTCTGCCTCTTCTACTGCTAACCCAGCCTTTTCGAACAATTTTTATTACACTCGTCCCATTTGGTTATTTCTGTCCCCTTGTTCCCCTTGTTCTCCTGCCTAACTATGTAGTCTGGTGTTGATCTCTACAGGTTCAGTGTCCTCTTTATTTATCCTTTTCCTTTACTTCTAGCCCCACGTTGCCGCTCTGTACATCAGAATGGCCTCATGCATCATGTGTTCCATAACTTCATTGGTCCATAGAAATTCTGTCTCGTCTTTCACTTCAGGTTCCTCCTCAATTCTTGCTCCGCTCTCTTCGCCTTTCTGTACGCATGTGCCATGTGTCCTTCTCCACTGTTATTTTTCCTTTTTACATCCATTCCTTCACTTGCTCTATTATATGTTTCCACGTCAACTTTACTTCGTTCCTCCTTTCTTAAACACCATTACTTTTTTCGTGTTAAGATCCAACCATCTTCTGTCCGTGAATGCTTCTAACCAATTTACCATAATGAGTTTTATTCGCAGTTGACAGGTTTGGAGAGTGGCTGGTTGAAGATAATTGAAATTGGTTAACGCACGAGTTAAAAAATTAACCTTTTCTTATGTTTCGTATTTACGTTAGTCAATCGTGATTTTTCTTAACATCACTTTTGTTTCATTGCCTGTTCAATAGTTCGTATCATTTGGGGCAAACAATCCCAATTTTGAAAAATAACAAGTTTGGAATTTATTAGTTTTCATGTTTACGTCACTCATTCGGGGTTCTGCTCATTTTTGATACTTTGGATTATCGGTAAGTCTTATGAATATGATGTCATGAGCACCTTCTTTACCTTCACGAGCACGACATTTGTCGTGTTGATTAGTTTTTATATTTACATTGCTGACATTGTTCGGTAACCTCTTTTTGTGTCGTTGTTTGTTTGGATCTATTATTAACGCAATTAATACAATTAATGCGAACAGGATTTTCCAATACTTCGTTCCACGCATAGTCACTTTTACGTTCGAGTTCGCAGAGAAAATTAATATTGTTGTCAAGACAATTTTAAGTACCCTTAATTGCTGGGACCCTTTTTTTGGTTTTTGGTGCACAAGTAAAGTTTATTGCAATTATTAATTTCTATTTTATGTAGGAAAAGTATGTTGTGTATTGGTAGGATAAAAACTTAATATTGGGAGGTACGCCGCCTATGATAGCTTGGAAAACTCTGGTTCATTTGCACCAGATCGATCGAAATGAATGCTACATCACCGAGAAAAGCCATTACACGCTACGATGAAATCAAAAGTTTAAATCTGCTAATTTTATTTGATGTTAGATTACTTTCAACATTAATTGGCTTAACGGAGATATTAAAATTTCCGCCCGTGCCGTAAATACAAATCAGAATTGCCATTCGCCGTATCAACTCGAATTAACGTTTGAAGTGTCCGTTGGTTTTAAAGCGTAATTGCCGACGATTAACGTCATCTGCATCACAATCTGTCAATTTAATTCCGCCTTCCTACGCCGTTTTACGCGTTCTTAATTCACAATCCGGCCGCCTTCGCGAATATAAATTTTTGACGGCGGCGCGCTTTCGCTATCGATTCAGATCGCACGTTTCGTTTCGGCACAATGGGAAAATAGATCAGCGCGGTAAATGCGAAACGGTATTGTTTTATTTGCGTCGGAAACTTTCGACAGTATAATAATATTTCAACATGGATTACGAAAGTTTGGTTAATCTACCCTACCTACGGTAAACGCTAAAACAAAATAAATTTAATGGAATTTTTCGCGGAAAATATTCCGAAAAGTTTTTCACTGCTCGACTGCATAATGTATGTATGAACTTTTGATTCATGCTCGCGAAATTAAAATTACTTTTAAACAAAATTTATAGTTGCGAAGGTGTTTATTTATAAAATTTACCCCGACTAATGTACGAATGCTAAACGCGCTCGATCGGGAGTTTACCAAACGGAGGTTCTCCCGTTTCTCCGGGAAATTCGAAGAATCGCCAACTAGAGAAGAACTCGGGCAATCCATTAATATTTATAACTAGAAAGTTTAGAACGTTTTCCGGTACTGAAGCAACTAGATTCATGAAAATATTTTAAATTTTATATGGCTTTCGTCTAAGGGTCTTATAAGTTTGCTACGGAATGAAATATTAATTTGAATTAGTTTGGATTATTTTCGGATTTTCATAACGAGATTATTGATTCTATTCTCGCAAATGCACTATCGCATGCCCACCATATGTTATTACTTATGAAACTATATAACCTCAAGTCCATGTCCAATTCCACACACTACTAACGAATATTACAATTAATTATTTTATATGTATTATTCATATATCGACAGTACAATCACTAAATTACTAATAATTCACTGTCTACCCAACGAATTTATTTCACATATTTCAACTGTAATTACCAAAAAGATCTTAATCAACATAGTATTTTTCTTGCAACTCGTAAATATTAAAGAGCGTCATTACTTTGAGCGATCAAGTAATCGTGTAATTCTTCGGCGCGCAATTACGAACCCGTTGCACCCATGATGTCGAAATTATTTAAGTGAATTGCTCATACATTATTTAAAAAGTGGAACCGTTAACGAAATTGAAGTAACGTTGCGCCTTATAATCAACAGCACAAGTATCCATTAGAATTGCGACATGTTTGGAACCATTTTGATTAATTAATGCGTTAATATTTGCCATGGCGAATGCGCCGATCGATTCGTCTGGTTTTAAGCAGACGCAGATCAACAAGTTATTAAATTATTTACCCGGACGAGACCGTTAGTAAGGTAATGATGGTGGGGTCAATTTGACGCGCCGTTTCAGACTCGTCACTGAATTAATGACGGCTTTTCTCTAGTGTCAAATGGTTGATTATTGGCGAAGCCAACTTGCTTCTCCGTTAGACATTTATAATGCACGCGCGCCGAACGTTATACGTATTAATCATCTATTGAATTATTGGAATGGATGCTATGGTTTCATAGTCCTCGATTGCGCTGCGTTAGGTAAATTAATTCGAGGACCACAAATTGTTAATGTTACGATCAGGAATGAAATGCTTATCTTCCAGCCTCGGAAATATACAAACAACTGAAAACTGTACAAAATTAGGCGTATGAGTAAAGTTGAAATTTGTGCTCCGTTTCATTAAATTAGCTGTAAACTCACTGTTAATGCGAATAAATGCAAATGCGGCATACGTTGCAGGTCCTAAGTGCAATATTAGATAGTAGTTAGATAGCAGTACACTATTGAATTGATATATACGAGAGACCACAAGTCATCAGTATAACACACAAATTATATACACGGTTAAAGGCAAACATATTATCGACTAAGATTACTGTCCAAGACTTACTATTACTATTACAATGACGTATGCAACATGTAAATGATGTGGTGCAACCGCGACGAATATGAAACCACTGCAGGTGACGAAGAACAAATACCTATGGTTCGCTAGTACCGACAAATAGTTGTATTAACGGAACTGTACTTTCATACAACCCAATCCAAAATTAACTTAAAAGGACGGGTAGGTTTTTGAAAGTTTTTCGTCGATAAACGTAACTGCTAGTAAATGACTTACATGCTTAGTCAACATAGGCAACATATGTAACTATATATTATATTAGCGTTTCCGTAAGTGTATGACTTATTAAACGTATAAATAGTGATTTTAAATATCATTGTGTGATTTTTCAGATAGTCGAGGCGAAAATTGTCAATTGATATCAAGAGTATCGTGATATACGGAGCGAAAGTGTGAGGATACATCAAGGACACCTAAAACGGACACTGAACCTGAAAAAGTCAACCCGAGATTACATAGAAAGACAGGAGACCGGGAGCAAAAGGACGGACGTTGAGGCAGAGACAAGGGCGAAATCACAACGAGCGGTGAGGGGGCAGAACAGGTTATAGTGAAAATTGGGAAAGGGAAACAAGAGCATATCAAGGGGAAACGAGGTAGGATAAAAATATATGAAAAGGCAGAGTTATCCAAATGGGAAGAAGTGAAATTGAAAATGCGTACAGCGAGGTTCAGATGTGGAAGTAGGGAGAAGCCCACTGCATATAAGAGAGATATAAGATATGCGAGGAAAAGGTTGTGATGTGAACATTGATTGGGAGATTGTGAAGAGATAATATTGAAAGAGGACGAAAAGAAGAAAGGAAAAGACTGTAGTAGTAGTAGAAGTTTTGGAGTGGGAACTCGTCCGAGATCACCAGCAACAACCAAATTGAATTTTAACAACTCTTGATACCACTTTATCATTCGAAAATACCATTGGGAAAGTTTCACAGATTCCCCAGCATATTATGATATTAAACTGAAGTTGTCATCTTATTACCGCAAAATTGACTACGAAGTATTAACGAAGTTATTCCTCGTAGACCAAGTAGTCGACTTCTTCTAATATCAAAACGACTTTATATATTATTAATGATAACTTGATAAATTCTAAAGAAGTACCATCTAGTACATAATCATCACGAATCAGTAACATCTTCCAAGACTGAAAGAATATAAGGATATCAGTTAGATCCTTTGCAGGGTCATATTCTGAAATTGTATCTTTAATGCTGAAGTTTTTTTTTTTTTGTAAAATACTACAACACACGTCTTATCTACTCTACACAACTACACAACCAAGCATGGGTACTGAAATTGTTTAATACGTCGACATGAACAAATTCTTATCACTGTGCAGCTCTTCGGATGCAACTAGATAGAGTATGTAAGTGTTAATGATGTGGCACTGGTGTTTGGCGTAGAGCGCAATCAGAACTCCACATAACAAGATATTTTTCTCAGCAATGAAAATTAATACACTCAAGTGGACTGAAGACCAAAAACACATAGACAAGATATGTGCCTTGACAATTTCCGCCCAAATATTTATCAGATATTTGTTACATATTTAATAAACTTAAATACGACAGAGCCGATTCATATCTATTGGGGTACAACGTTCCATGTGCATCAACATTGACGCAGTAAAAACATGTCGTGTCGGAGATCGTCGATACTCGCACTCGAGTACAAAAACCAATAGCTGTGAAGCGGTGACGTCGTAAAAAGTGAAACAATTTGGTGCATCAACATATCAACGAAATCGGAACCCACAGTACGCAAGGGTTAGTTCTTATTGTATTTTTTCCAAGGATACATGTTACCAAAAACAATTTATACTGTCTAGCAATTAATAAAATAACTCAAAAGGTGAATCCAAAGCACTTTATGTAAAATAAAAAACTGGCGACGAAATAATTGGTCGCCGTGAATCATTTGTGACTGATACTACTCGTATGGAGATAAAATGTGGATATGTTACCAATGTTAACTAGTGAAGGTGGTTATTTTTGGTTCTACCAACCCGATTGGGGATACGCAATAGTTGCAATTAAAACTGCCAAGAACGAATTAGCTACCTTATCCATAATCTTAGAAGTCTGAAAAAGGGTTCAATCCAACAGGATGAAGAAAAAACCAATAAAAACAGAAGGGGGAGACGAAAGAAAAAGGGACGGAGACGGAGAGAAATTATATAAAGAAATATTAGAAAGTGAATATGCCAATAAAGGTTTTTTTTTTAAACATAACGAATCAACAAACGCAATTTTATTTTAATATTTTAATTAAATAAAACAAATCTTGTTAAAATTACTACTTAGTGACATCATTCAATGACTGGGTTGCGTCGTCACATTCATACGTCCATCAACAACTCGACAAGTAGGTGCGGTAATTGTTTGGTAGTTAGTGCTTAAGACTATCTCGCAAATATACTGGGTTAGATTTTCACCAGAGAAACGTACATCCTTGACCAAATCATGTCTGCGTTGTATGGGCAAATAATTGAAATTCCAACTAAAAATTAATGCCATAAGTCTTGCTCAAACTTAATTTTATTAAAGGTTGTGAAAAAGTACAGTTCGGTTAATGCAACGGTGCGACAGCCGGAAATAATTCCTGCTGAAGAGATACATTAAGGTGTTCAGTTTCTACGCTTATGGCTTGGTTTTGAACTTCTTCGATAACTCCGTCAATCAATGGTATTGTTCCAAAAGCAGCTTTGTTTGGATTGGGTTGGGTAGCGTTGGGTAATAACAGGCTCGACGACTATTTAGCAAAGCTCGGTGTGATAACGGAACGTAACCAAAGGCGACGTTGAGAAATCGTTGGCAGGAATTTTGCTCCACCACTGAAAATCTCTGATTCTGTATTCTGTAATTCTCTGTGACCTAGAATGCCTTCCCGCAATTTTTCCCTCGCGTTTCTATATCAAATTTCAGCAGTTTCTTTTCAGACCCAATTTCTTCAGCCACATGAATGTTTGTCTGTTAATTTATTTTACAAATTTACATTTAATAATAATTTCATCAAGTGCCCAGAGACCAGTTAATCTCAATTATATAAGAATGAGCTTTTTGCACATCGTGCAAATGGATAGTGGAGTCCAGAGGGATAACAAAAATGTCTTATAGGTGAACCAAACCACATAGGAAACATTATGTCTATTACATCGTTACATTTATTATTTATTATATCCCTTATACCCCAATGTTTTAAATAATTAAATAAAAAATTCTTATGAGGTCGCTAGTAGCATTTTCTAACGTGTAACCAATTTGTGTTATATTCGTTATTTTTCATAGGAATTAAATAATTGTACTTGAACTGGCTAGGGCACTAAGGATACGCCTTCCTCCATACTGTGCTGCAAGTAAATTGCGATTGTTGATGTTCAATAATTTTATTTGTTCGATTCTTTAATTATTCATTTCAATAGATGTCTTCGACGGAGATCCCAACATGCGTCTACTTGACGCCTATTGGCTCGCCATTAATTCAACGATTACTTCCATGGGGTATATTGACGAAATACCAACACTGCGCCCCTTTACATCAATATTGATGTTGCTATAATTAACTGGCGCAATGTCTATTTATGTTACTTTAACTGTTAATGAAATCATAAAATTGCATAAAATTTTAACCAAACACCGTAACGCATAGGCTCGATTGGGTTGTGTTTTAACATATAGGTCGTTCGATATTTTGCAAAATCAGTTACGAGCATATCACGTTTACGAAGTAAAGTGGCGGAGTAAGTTGCCGCAGAAAATTTATTAAAATTCCCCCGGTGCGGCGCTTTGTAAACAGAACCGTGCAGAATCGCTACCAAGACCAATAACTAGAAACCGCACATCTATAGAACCGCGATCAAATATAATTAAACCGTCCGCACTTTAACAATTACATTGATGTTTCAAGTTAAGTTAGGTGAGCGAGTACAAAGGAAGGTAGAAACAGACGTTCCCGATAAAGCTATTTATGGACCAGTATGCAAATTTAGATGGCTGCACAGGTGGATAAAGCGTATCAGCGGCATGTCATTAGTTGAGATCAGAACGGGTTGTTTGCTTAAGTTCACTGCCAGTTTTTGGCGTGTGTGTGTTACAGATCGGCGGGCGTCAGACGAAACGGAAAGAAAGTTCCATTCGCGTCGGTCGAAAATTAAACCGCGTTTAATAGACACGTTTTCCGCTCTCCGCCGAAACTATTAGATTTCGAAATGTAATCAATTTAATACTTTTAGTGTTTTAGAGGAGCTTACGGAAAATACGATAAAGGCAAAATTGCTTTTCTAACGTAATGGGTTTGTTAGATTCGACGTTTCGTTTGCGATATCAAAGCAATCGTTGTAATACCTGTGATGTGTACGTCAAACCTTTAATTGCGCATTAAAATGTAATTGTGTTTTGCACCAGTGTCCGATATTCGTTGAATCACAAACGTATCGTTTTTTGCTCAATCGCAATAGAAATTTCGTAACAATTAAGACTCTTGCATAACTATAATAGTTGTGAATCATCAATTTGTCAGCCACAATATATCGTACAAACTAACGGTTGGGAAAGTAACTCTCAAGGGCGATCTCAAATAAAAAAATCGCCGGATTATAATGATGCCAAATTGAAAACGCAACGCATTGCGAATTGTTGGGGTTAACTCCGGTAATAAATCAGGAAACGCGAGAATCCGATTTGCTAATCTTCGAGACGTTTCAGTCAAACGATCCCCGTCGCTGTCGTTTTCGCGACTGGAAGCAAATGAGGACGTGAGAAGTCGATAACAAGCACTTAAAAAGTTCTGATTTCGTCTAATGTATAAATGCACGAAAGACATAAAAAGTTACATAAAGACTCGCCACGTGAAACATGCACAAATGGATCGAAGACTCAAGAAGAACCATATGTTGAAAATATATGATATAAGTAAATCAATAACTGAAATAAATTCATACTAAATTACTTTCCATTTTCTACCAACGCGTCATCACCCTCTTTTAAGGGTGTTGTAAAGCAAGGTCGACTTAACCAAATCGAAACCACAGTAAAACAAATGATTGGTGAAATGAATAAATGATAACAATAGACCAACGAAATAAACAACATTGATATAATATTATATAAATATTAATACGTTATAATATTTTTGTACACTTTACATTTCATGAAACTAATTGCCAATTTTCGTAAAGTACATAAAAAGTATCGCCTTTCCATATTTAATTAGCATAGGGGAACAAAAACTATTAAAAACTGGTTTCATAAAATAATTCTGCAGACAATTCAAAGTGACAAGCGAAGACAAAAATCAAAACGAATTTTAGTTTAGACCCATAGGTGGTAAGCATTTGTAGTGCACGTGTAAATGAAAACGCGAGAAACAGTAAAACTTGGTGTTGGAATATAATAGTTGAGCGATAAACACGTTTAAGTGATTCCAGTGTCCAAGAATAAGACATAGATAAATAATTCAGAAAACGTATCATAGAAAATATCAAAAATACAAATAAGTCAGACAGCCTCTCATATACAAATATATAACAAATTTTCCAGGTTTCTAGGAGAAATTCATCCTTATCAACAACGCACGACAACACAATTTTTGCTGAATGAAAACTGTTGATATTTTCTTATATTTCAAGTCGTTGTTGTAGACATTAACAGTTTTAATAAAACAAGTCTACAAAAACTGTTTTCATGCTTTCCTTTAATTTTCCACCTGGGTACACATAATATGAATGCTTTTACTTTAAATCTGTGTCAGTTTTCCGCTATCGGGCTAGGTTCTCACACAAAATCAAATCAAATGCAAATATATTCTCAATGAAATTTTACAAATATACATAAAGCTAATACAAAACTGTTTTTCTACACGTTTAATTAACTGACATATTAAGGAATATATTGAAGAAAATATGTGTCAGTAAATAATAATTATAATCTTATCTCTTACAAGTTTCGCTGTAGTGCCTCTCTATCCTTCGATTCTATTTCGTGTTACGGTGTGTACTTGTTTGTTCAGGTAGTCAGAGGATTACCCACCTGACCCTTTTTAACGTCAGGTTCGTCCAGTTTCGCTCACAGTAAGAAAATAGAGCGATGAAATATTTTCCTTGTAAAACTTCATTCATAAGAAATATGTTAGTATGAATGTGCCCTCAAAATTGCTGTTGGACGTCGGTGCAATAACTAATCCAGATTGCTTTTGCTAAGCGTGTGGTAGTTATACTTATTACAAATGTAAGGCAATTCTCTACAAATGCACATAAAGCTCATTATGTATGTCCTACATGGATTCATGGGAAGCGGAAGTCGTTCTACCTAACCTAAAGACCACATTGCTATTTCTGTTTGTGCAACGTTGATATTATGAGAAAGAATAAAAGTGCTTTAAAATATCCCAGTTGGACTCTGCAATTCGCCCCATTGTACATAGTGAAGAAGTGCAGGTTCCTCCATGGCTTGAAAATCTCGATGTAAACAGCTGAAGCTTCAGCAGTGAAGAAGATGAGCCACGATCATCAACAGATAAAGACTTTCAACCTACTGGTGAACATACAGACTCAATACTTTACAAAAGCTTAGTTAAGTGATCTGGTACGAGATTTGTGCCTGTCGAAGAGCATATTTTTGCTTCGAGTAAAAGAAAAAACCTGACATATCAGAACTTGGAACTTACGTTACGTTTACAGGCAGCGAGATAAATATTTCTTACCCTTCTTCTCACACACTGATAAACTGGTTGTTCTATAACAACATAGCTGGTGCTTTTAATCCTATGAATACCTCATATGAACCTCAAGGAGTGAGACCTTTATTAATAGTGCAAAGACTAGTTTAAGGACGATTCTGTGGCATAATTGAAATGTATTACATTATGTTCCAGTATGTGATTGAGTTCATTTAAAAGAATCGTACGATACTTTGAACGTTTGGATAGAGAAGGTAAAGTATGTGTAAAATAAAAGTGATCTATTGATCCGTGGCGATCTAAAAGTGATCTATTTTCTTATAGGCTCTAGGCCAGCAAGCGGAATTTACTAAATATCCCTGATTTCTTTGTGAATGGGATGGACTAGTTGGGCTAGATCAGAGCATTGGCGCAAAAAAATTGGCCACAGAGGGGCATTTTAGTTCATCGAGAAAAATGTGAAGTATGAACCATCGGTTGCTCCACCTAATGTCCTTCTCCCACCACTTCATGTCATACTAGGCTTGATGAAACATTTTGTAACTACTCTGAATGAAGATTGCTTAAAATTTTTGTTACAAAGTTCCCACAAGATGCAGTTAAGATACCAGCATGCGTTTCCTAGGAGCCCCAGATATGTCAACTTATGCACGATGAGATTTTGCATCAGTCGACGTCCCAGTTAGAGAAGCCAGCGTCGTTGGCATACAAACGGGTGACATAAAACTTTATTGGCAACAAGAACAGAACTATAAGGAAATTGTGAAGTCTAAGATATAGGATCGGTGTTAAAATGCATTTTCTCAACATCCATATCTAATACTTTCAAGAAGAACGAGTGAAGAATAAGGTGAGGGGTTTCACAGTGACATTAAAATAATGGAAACCTGCTACCAAGACCAAGAATCGTATGGATATAGATGTGTCAATTATGGCTAACTAGTGATGGGCATATAGACATATAGATGTTCAAAAAAAAATCTCCTCAACAAGAAAAATTTGGAAATTCATAATTATTGACACATATTTATCTTTTTTCAATATACTCATTAATATTAACATAAAGATAAGTACGTTATTACATTTTATTTAATGAAAATCTTAGCGGAAAACTGACAGCAGATTTGTATTTAGAGTATTCATATTATAATATGTGGAAAATTAGAAAAAGCACGAAGATTTTTTTGTAGGTCTGTGTAACGAATTGAAAGGACAAGTCATGTCAACAATGATTACACAAATACATTTTACGGAATATGACTATGTATAGCAAAAAACCGTATTGCAGAAAAAATTATCATTAACATGGTAAGAGTGGCACATGCAATTGTCCACATTAAACGTATTTTGTTCGGAAAGTCATCGGGAACCCAACCTGGGCTTCGATGACCAAACCCTAAATTATGTGAGAACTTCTACCGTGCAATATTATTCTTTCAATTCAGACCAGGTTTGAATACCAATGATTTACCCTATGTTTATTGGGGACTTTTTGGTGAAATGGTATTTACTGCTCATGTTCATATTTCGTAAAACATGCTATAATATTTTAGAGTGAAAAATTAGGGAGAGGACTCCATCCAAACGTTAGCTTTAAGACTTACATATATTTTATATATTTTTCGTTACCTTTTAACCAATAACAGTATGAAAGGATATACTTCCTCGTTAAGTAGTATATTTGTAAATTATGTGGAATTGAAAATAATAAAGTTGGACTGCTGTTTTAACAACGCATGTTTTGATCATATGTTACCCTTAGCAATTGATGTACCTGAGCAACAAGTAAAGTGTAAACATGAAAGTTGCCTGGAAGCTCAAATCGATATACGCCCATCACTTAAAAATCACTCACAACCTCAGGTAGGTCGTGAGTAATTTTATTGAACACAGTGCAAAAAATTGAATATTATTTTGGGTGGAACATTGCGGCGAAATAATTTAATTTTTTTAATTTTGAAAGCAGTTATAACTTTCAATAAGATCCACAAGAAAGGAATAACGGTGTTCGGTATAAATCGAACATAAAAATTATGTTATTTCATATAATTGATGTAGAAGTTGGCGAAATTATTAAAATTGTAGAAATTAAGTCTTATGTTCGTTGGAAAAAAGACCCGACCCAACCCAACCCAATCGCTCTAAGAAGTCAAAAAATCAAAAAGAGGTAAAGTGAGACCACAACATTAAAATTTATACATAAACATTTCTAAGTATGAATCACATGTTTGAAATATTTAAATTTATATCCAACACAAAGCAGTTCAACTTAATTTCAAGCTACAATGAAGCTAACTTAAAGAAACTTCGCATCAACAATGACAACCATTTAAAAGTTACTTTACTGAAAATTATGCACCTGAAGGTGCTAAGAACATTAATTAAGGTGGTATGTTAAGAAAACATATCGGATCACTGGATAATATATTGATTAATTCTTACTTAAACTTAAATTTGAATTTAAATTGAACACGATGAAAATATTTATAAATTTATAAATAAACAGCAGTTCATGGCAAGTTATTTAACGTTTTCCACGTGGAATAATTTAGTTGTGAAAAGATTGCAGTGTATCAATTGTATAAATAAATAATCGTTACTCATAACTTTGTGTATATTTTGTTGCTGCCTGGGATTGCATGTGATGAGTTGGGAATGCAGATATGAATGGTAACAATTCTTTATACCAGTGACGTTCAAGAATCGAATCGAATTCAGAATTCTCGTTGCTTTGGTATACTAATTGTGTTGCATCGTCGTATGGTTAAGGACGCTGAGAAAAGTTGCTTCTTCGGAAATTGGCACAGGTAAGCAAATTTATATTTTATTTCTCGTATAATACTTTCGAGCCCGTTGCATTACTCACGTAAAATTGTAGGTCTCGTTTATTACTGAACCAGTTCCATGCGTTACAATTAAACGCATCTCGATTTAAGCTTCCTTGCGATTTGTCTTATTCGACAGCCTTTCCCGTCTCCGTGTCTTACACTCACATTTCTGATTTAATGACACGTACGTCCGTCCCGTTCCATTGCATTTAAGGTAATTTAAATTTTGTCACATTTTCTCGACGTTTGGTTTCATCAAATTGCGAACGAATCAATACGCCCATTTAAAAAAACTTTTCCTATAAACAAACCAAAGCTCTGGATGAACCCACCAATGCCTCAAAAGATTAATGTCAAATTTTGTGGAGCTCAAACGACGTTCAACGACCAGTAGGGTGCTTTAATGACCCTCAAGTGGGTCCGATTGATGTGACGTGAAGTGCAAAGGCACTGGAGCACATTTATTCGTAAGAAAATTTGCAATCCTCGCACCGGAAAAATTATTAATTAACAATAATCAATAAAAAATAAAGCTATAAAACATCCTAGTGTTTATAATGTAATGAAGCTTATTACGTGTTTTTGCTGCTAAGTGAATAAAAGCTGCAGTGCGTTTAAAATTTTCATGAATTGTTTATTTGTTGGGCGAAACACTCGTCGGAATTTCATAAATAGCTCCATAAACAGGTAATAGCAATTTATGATTTCGCTGTTTACACTGATGCAGCTAAAAGTGGTCCGCGTTCATATTCATTAATGCATAAATTGGGCTTATTTTGCAAATTATAGCGCGAATATAACTCTTTGGTACTTTAGAACGAATAATTTGCATATTGAGTGAAGATACAGGTAGCTAAATTCAATTACCAATTCAGAGTGGCAAGCGGGTATAAATGGCCGTATTTTGCATAAATATATGAAGCCATTTTAATTATGTTTACCATTCATTTTTCGACGGACATTTAATTTGTATGAAAAATATTTAGGTGCACTTTATATTTAAAAATGTTAATTAAAAATATAATCCGGCAACGGGCGGGGGTAATATTTTCATACAATTTCGTTAAAATATTACCGTCGTGAACGTGTAATGTGAAATATATTTCAATGCCGAGCGATATGTTTGTAACTTTATACATATTATGCTTCTCTTATTATTTCAAACGTGCCCGGATCTATATATCATCTCGAAACTCTTAGACCACGACATCTTCTGGCCCAATAGTCGGAAGCAATATTTTACCTTGCTTATTGAGAGTTATGATCAATGAAGTCTAATGCATATATGTACCCTCGATTCTATGTATATTTTCGTTAAAATCAAATATTCATGCGAAAAATACAGTTGAGTAAAATACAACCGTATAACGTTTCAAAATACAATTTATTTAATTCTAGTTGCGTTAATACGCCGCTCGAGATCTGCTTGTTATTTTTTCAAAAGCACCATCAATAAAGTAATTTGTATACAAGTGAATTTGAAGTGAGGAGTTGGCTTTGACATTTCAATTCGAACAATGTCCACCCTTTGATGAAAAACAGACTCTACAAATGCTAATTACAGGATTTAGCTCATTCGACTTTAATGTCTCCCTTTAAATGTCAACCGGATATTTTCAGCGGTTCTTAATTTTTTCGTTCGCCTCGCGTCGGAGGCGTTTTTGCGGGTCGATCATTAATTTCATTTCGAGGCGATTTAATTACATCTTAGCAACTTCGGCGGCCGACGAAGAATTGAATGCACCGTGCAACGAAAGTATCCCTACAACGTCTCGAATCTCATAACAATCGCGAGATTACATGAGACGGCGGCGTTTTGTTAAGCTTAAGTATAAAGTTGCAGAAACTTACTGCCAAACGATCCATACTGTGATACTTTAAGCTCTATAGCTATTGTCACACAGTGGCCCCGAAAGTAGGAACCGGTGATGTGAGGAGAATTTCTATTATTACTTCGGTATTGTCGTGTTTGTGGTATCCGTGCTGTGATGTTTCCTGTATCATTAAACTGTTTCATTTGTTGACATACGTTTCTTTGGCTTTGATTGAAGACTGTATTGTCCTCTGTGGTCATATTTTTAGTCTCGTAACTCGCATTTTTAGTGATTGACGAAACAAATTAATATTACAGAGAGAATTAATTAATATTGCAGTTACATTTTGCAAACGCGATGCAAAGCCGACGGCAACTTGTGAACGTTAACTTAAATTAAATAGCTGTGAATTACGGAAATGTTGCGTATTTCAATCTAAATATTCAGTACGAAAATAATTGTGTTCAGTACAAAAGGTGAATGCTCAATATCCTTCGTTAAGTTATAAAGGAAATTTCGCTGAATAAAACAATTATTATGTTCCTGATAAAAAGCAAATATTTAGAATTGTATGCAGTAGTATACACGCTATGTTTAACAGTGTTGCAATTTATTATTCTTTATCCGGTTGTCATTGTTGTACCGAGGTCCAGAAAGTATGTACTTTTATAAAAATATTCTTCGTGGATATTAATGACCTACCGGCGTTATTTTTTTATTATTATTTTAATTTTAATTAAATATGGCAAAAAAATACCTAACAATTAAATGTCGTGGAGATGATTATTTTAAAATGGATACAACCTCCGATAAGGTTATATCAACGGTGACAGATATTTTACCCCAAAATGATAGCGTCGCGCATCGGTTGTCTCCCTCTTGTATATAAACAATAAATGTATTATTTGATTTTTTTCATTTTATTTCACCAACGTTTTCTATTGCTTTTTTTACTGATTACGATATGGATATTGTTATTTATTTTTGCATTTATGATCAACTTCTTTATGTACTTATACAATCATTTGGCGCTGTTATATTGTTTGGTTAGTTGTATTTACTAAATCACTCGTTAACTACCACTCATAAATCATCATTTTATTCTCAACGCCTCAATTGGTGCAAGTGTGTAGTACCCGACTAACATACATTGTTTGAGACGATTACACAGAGCGTTTGCACGAAATCTACTCAAATCGCAGTCGGGTTATCGCGTTTCCTATGTACGTATACGTGTTTTCGAGTGTTCTCAATATTCGAATTAATTACTATAATTGCATTGATGCATTTCGGGACTCGAGAAGCGCGGGTGCACATCACACACAACCGCAACGCTGGAGAGGGTGAAACAGGCGTCGAGACATTCCGTTGCAGATTTCGAAGAAATGTATTATTTCGAACGAAAATAATTTTTATCGGGGACGGAGTAAAAAATGCCGCTTGCTACGTCCGGACGTTAAATTTGGATCGGAAGTGCCAACTCACGCCGCGCAAAATGTGTCCTTCAGCGAATGCGATATCCTATCGTCGATATTACGTCCTTGGTGACAACGGATATCTTTGACAAAATATCCAGTTACAAGAACGCTTAACATCCTCCGCTACGTTATTGAAACTTTACAGTGGGTGCTTTTTATTTCCTTCGCGAGCCGTATAGAAAAATTCCTCGCAACACTCTCGCTTTTATTGGATGCCACCTTTTGATTGTAACTGCGTCCTTTGTACTTTTACGGCAGCGGTCTGCAGGTATTCAAGGAACTTTAATTAAACCAACGGATCTTAGATTGTCTTAGTGCCATGTAGTCTACTGACGAGCAATGCAAATATAATTTAGTTTTACTGTCACTATATTGTAGCGCATTTATAATCTTACAGTTTATTATTTTTTTATCACCTTTCACGTGCGATCATAGTGGTATTATTTGGGTCCCACAGTATATACAAGTTATAAATAATGTAACTATAAATGAATTCGTTAAAATAATTAGGGTAGGAATTATCGTACGTGTACGTTTTAAAAACATAGCTAACCAACGACATTTCGCTGAATCAAACAATTAAAATCATGTGCGATCATAAATATGTTGTGTACAACCGAATAGTTTCTTAGATATATTACCGAATACAAACTGCAGCCATGGCATTTACAGTTTATTTATATTATATTATATTGTCTTTGTGATTATTAATACAGGCCCAGTTTCTATCGTTTTGTAAAATTTTGTTAACATGTGCCTCCCGAGTATTCCTTTCCTGCCAATGTCTGTAAAAGTTACGTAATGTTTCAAAATGATAGATGTAATAATTATTTAAGATTCGAGATGACGCATGTTTCACAAAGAGGGAAACAAAGATATATAGCTGCTATTCGAGTGGCTCGTACTAAGTACAAAATAATTTTTAGCTCCGTTTTAAATATGAAAATGTGTAACTATTTCGTTTGAATCATTTGATTAGTTATCAAAGGTGGGGAAGCTAGATAACTGGCGCGCCCTCGCAATTAACTAATAGTCGGGTAGGTTTTTAATAATAAAAGTAGAATTTGTGATTGGATGAGTATATCTAAAATATCATGTTTGTGTTTGTGGTGTTCGTTCAGTCAATGTAATAAACTTTGTTATGGTTTGTATGCGTAAGCGACAAATAATTAATTATATGATATTATTTAATTTAATTAAGATTAATATACGGAGCTAGAACAACGTATTAATTCGTGATTTTAGAGCGAATTTAGGGCACAAATGTTGAATATGTCAAAACAATTGCAGAATATTAGGTTACAAATATTTGCCCGAAATCAAATGAAGAAATCACAAGGAACAATTTCATGCCTACAACATATTAGCTTCAAAAATTGTAATAAAAAGACATCTCATGTGGGAGGGGGGCGTCAAGGTCTTATAAATAAAAAGGCATTGAAAAAATTGACAATTCGATAAAATGTGCTTATATCAAGCAATTTGGATATGTCAAGTTAAGGTTTTAGGTAATTGCAAATGATTCAGAAAATAAGTAAATTTTTGTTGAAATTATCGATTAGTCTCATGACGTTTTATGCAAAGCAACGTACATCTCTCGTACATTGAATGCAATCAAGTTATTGCAAAAAGAGCACAGAATCTTTTGATGTAAATCTAATTGTACAGTTAGACATTGCATATACAATAGGTAAGAAAATATCTACGGCTTGATATTAAAATTCAGTGAAACGACTAGTCCGATTAGGTGATGACTTTCAGCAATAATTGAGCATTTGTTTATGAAGAATGCAGTGAGTTGCGATTTTGATGCGTTAGAGGCCGTTATTAGGAACGATCAATTCTCAATCAACTCGTATACAGACCACAATATTCTTTGTGTCGTGTATCTTAAAATGCCTAACCTGAAGAATAAATTAAATGCGTGGTGTAATAGCAACTAGAATGTCACACTAATGCGTGGAACATCAAGATTAAATTGGATAACCTGTTTGTCTGCACAAGAAACCGCAAGTAATTATTATAATTAATTTGAATCACTCCTCTAAACATATACATTTTTTTATAGAATGCAAAATGACTATTTTGTCAACAATTATAATCTGTAGATTTGCTAAACTGTACTTGTGTTCAGATTTTAAAATGAGCATTATTTTATATTAATTATTATATTAACAGTAGAGTCGGTAAGTTACTACATACATTCCTTTGTGGTTTTAACATTCACATAACTTTCTCAACCTACAAACGTGATGCGGCTACTTCGCAATGGGGCAATGACAAAATTAGTACTACTGAAACTACTACTAAAAATTACTAGAAAGCAGCAAGTAGTTCTTGTGGTTTCTATTATACGTATTTTTTGGGAATTTTCATTTTTGGTTAAATTGTTTTTCATTGTGTGCTTCCCACTATCAATTAAACACTGTTTTGTTAAGGATAGCCAAAAATTACCAAATTGGTGGAGCTTGGGAAAGATGTGGGTTGGGTTGGGTTAGATTAACTTGGGAACAAATGTTATATTATTGACACAATATTAAGTCAGGGTAAAATATATAATCCTCATAATCATTTGTGTGTAGAAATTGTAACAATTTTGGAAGATATTTTCCACGTTTGCATTAACGGCTTCACCCATTTAAGTACTATCAAATATTAACGATTTAAATTTATTGTGCAAGGTTTAAAGTATTGTTTACCAAGCTGTCAAACGCATATCGAGAAGAATATTGCAGGGATCGAGACATCTGTTAAAAATGTTGACACAAAATGTTTTATCACGGAGGCTTGAAAGAATCAAAGCAGGCAAACTTACAGCAGCACAAACAAATATCGAATAACAAAGACTGGTATATTATTGAAAATTAACAAAAAAAAATTGTTTCTATTCAACAGTAGACGAGGAAAAAGTTAGTAATTATGAACAAACAAACAGGTAATTATAGGGATACAGACAAAAATCCACTACCAAGGATGATCATGGAAAGTAAAGACGCGATAAAGACCTATCCACAATTAGTAACTCACCGCCAATAATTTAAAATAAATGTCGGTAATTCGTTGATACCTATTGTTTCAGGTATTAACTCACCGGTTTATTTGCTATCTAAATGATTAGTAAATGAATTCAAGAATTTACCCAACCATTCAAATAGTTTCTCAATTCAGAATTCGTTGGAATTCATTCGAAAAGTTAAAGATTGCAGGCTGGATGAAGGTGAAATTTTGGTTTTATTTGATGTTATATTTGTTTCCTTCAGTACCTATTCCTGAAACATTGAAATATCTAACCAGTTTGCTTCAGAAAAATAAGATAGACTCGGGAAAAATAACTCGACAACTTTATACGAGTCTCAAAATTGTTTTAAGTTTGAAGGTAACATCTATGAACAGCAACAAGAAACAGCTATGGGCAATACCTTGTCTCTATTTATAGCCAATTACTTTATGGGCAATTTTTAAATAGATTTAAAAATAAATGCTAAATATTTCCCTAACGTATGGTACGTTGATGATATTTTCGCGATTTTTGATTTTTTTAGACCCATTTTTAAGCCAATTAAATTCGCAAAGGACGCAAATAAGCGTTTACCATTTTTAGACAGATTGGTAATTAGAAATAACAACCATGTAGAAATAGATATTTTACGGATATAACCCAAAGTGAATACATTTACAACCGCAGAAAATGTCTTTCAATTTTCTTCTCCATCGTTTGTTAAGTTTTCCACTAACAAAAGATATAGATAAAACCGAACTCGGTCTTAAATTAAAACATCACACAAGTAGGAACACAATATCAAATTCCACATATCTATTTGAAAAAGATGAAGGTAATAAATCGGTTTCTTTACCGAATCATTCAGCTTCCAAAAACCAATAAAATTTTCAAAAATCATGAAATCAGGTCTCGTTAAATCTCTTTGAAAACCCTCTTAGGGAATGCCAAAGATAAAATTGAGGTAGATCATAATTCTGGAATATATGATTTAAATTATAAGGTTTGTAATCAAAAATATGTCGTGCAAACGAAACGTTCAATTAAAACCCGCTACAAAGAGCACACGTAGCACATTTTAAACTCGACAGACGTGAAAAATCAAGCGTCGCACAACATATTTTTGAAGCAGGCCATGCACCAAGTTGCCTTAAATTAATTATGTATATGTACAAAATTGTATAGAATTAGATAAACTGACCATGCGAATTTTACAATGTCACTAGGTTTAGGAGTAAATTAGGTATTTTTTAATTTCAAAGTTTAGTGTTGTGCCACTGGTAATTTAGTGATAATATCTTCTTAGGTGACACCTTAGTTTGATATTTGTTTGACATTTTTTCTTTTTAGCCTTCTACTGAAGATGGCAACTTAGTTGCTGAAATACGTATTTAGATTTGTTAAAATCAAATGTGGCAGGGGTTTCTAAATGTATCGATTTTTATATTTAAAAACCACGGTCAATTTATTAAGATTATACGCCATTATGTAAAGCAATTTTTTGTGTTATCAAAGGTGAGCGAGCGCCTTTTATCATCACAGAGGTATCCCCAAATATCCGAAAATCAACTTCGACGAAACAAACTCCTCCATAATAACCACATTAGTATAGCCTTCCTTCCAAACCGTTCCCCCAGCAATCTTAATAAACTAATTAACTAATTTGTAGGTAATTCCACCCGAGGAGAAATATTTCGTAACTCGATGCATTACTGAAATTTGCGTAATTAGGAAGTAACGTATTCGCGAAAATTAATTAAACGTTTTCTACGCAGCCGAATATAAATTCGCGCCCGAGTGATTCCACATGTTTGCTCCTAATAAATGTTTATATATTACATAAACACGAAACGGGCGGACCTCGCTTTTGCGGACGAGACAAACTCGATAGCTTTTAGCATATGAGGTTGATATTTAGGCACGGAGTATTAGCTCACGTCGATGCAACCATATAAACGCCCGAACCTTTCCAGATCGCTAATGTGTGTTTATGTACCGAGGTTAATATTTATCTTGCTCAAGTAACCGACGTTGGGCGAAACGTTGCGGATAACCGCCGGCTTAAAACGAAAAATGCGGCCACGTAATGGTCAATATTAACAGAGCGAAAATGCATTAAAAGGTTCGAATTGAATTACGTTCTTTTAAAGTGCAATAACGATGGTGTGGACATACAAAGGATGGATCGAATAATTGAATTGTTCTTTCCGGGTATCGATAATATTAATATTTGGATGGCATCGAGAATAGTGATGCTTTTAATATAAATGGTGCGGAATCGCAGATTTGCTCCGAGACGACTTTAAAATGCATTCGTTATACGTAATTGACAGAGACTCTTACAAAATCAAAAGCCCATTCATGCCGCATTAAAGTGAAAATATGTTTTTTGCTACTTTTGTCTTGGCTTCTAATTGCAATAGTTTATACATGCGGCCTGAATGGATTCTAGATTGCAACGGAACCATGCGCTATTATGCGAAACCGCTTGAATTACAACCGCAATTTGCACGTAAATATGTATTGCAAACAAAAGCTGAAATTGGTACAGAATTCAGCATGTAGGCATGCACGGGCATATTAAAAGGGATAAAAAATTAACGTTTAATGCACAAATGTGAATTTATGCATTATTTGAGTTATTCCCTTACAAAAAATTTTAAAAGTTTTAAAAAATTATTTTACTAGTGCTATTTATCACATAAATTTATTTTCTAAAATCTTATTTAATTTATTTAATCTCCAATCTAAAACAGTACGAACTAAGTCGACGAAGCTACCTGTATATAATTCTAATTTACTGTAACAAGCAGTATATAATCGCGACGATAAAAATGCAAAATTTATATTCATTTCATTTGAATTCGAGCAGTGAGAAATCTCGCGCAAATGTTCCGCGGCGATAAAAGAAAAGATATATGAAAGTCATCTTATATGAATTTCACGCTTACCAGAATATCAGATGAAACCTCAAAAGACTAGCGCGCCGCGATAGGTGTCCCTCGCATGGAATACAGAAAGCCTCGTTGCGTCCACGCCAAAATACAGGCCAAATGTTGGTACGTGTCTAACAACCGCGTTCCGGTAGCATCGATAAAGATTCGCCGCCACTTTAGTTTATTACCCGGAGCGGTTAAAGTCGTCCGCCCGATAAATAAATTCGCAATTCGGCTTGATGTGCAATGTCAATGCATCGTAAAGTCGGTCCACGCAGACAAATTCATCATCACGCCGAAATGTATTTTGAATGCGAGGCGGGGAGCAACAGGATACGCAAAAAGGGGGCACAACCAGAAACGAAATCCGACTGGACGTTAAATGATAAACGCTATAAAAATTATTATGTTTTGTTTGCAAAAAGAATAAATCTCCATGATATCGTAACGTCGTTAAAATATCCTGCTAGTCCTCGTATTTTATTAGCGAGTTTATTGGTCAACCAACAGGTTGCACGGATTTTATTGTACGGCTCTTTTAATCGGGCAGTGAATGTATTTAATTTTAAATTGGCTATTGCTTTAAATTACATTGAAAATATTTACGGGATTTTTAAGGTAAAATTAATTGAGCAATGTTTTGTTAATACGGGAAACAACGTATGTAACAAAAGATTTGGGAAAAGTGTTCGTATTATTTTAACTTACCACTGGATATTAGGTACAAGAAAAAAGGAAATTTGAGGACAAGGTACTAGTGTGGTGCGCCATTTCGGAACCTGGTTTTTCAAGACCTTATGTTGGCCGAGTTAGGGGCGATGTAAATGCAGACATTTATGTTCGAAGATGCCTCCCCTGATGGGTGAGTTTTGCCTCCGATGAAAACGATATGGATGCAGCCTGGGTTCTACCCTTGAAATTTGAGGGGTACAACGAAATGGGTTCATCAAGCCTGTCTGCAACGGTGGGTAGACGAAAAACAAGAAGAAGGAAATACAGGGAAACTTACTTGTCCACAATGTCAAACAGAATACATAATAGTTTTTCCAAATATGGGAGTGTTAGTACTCTTGTTGGACAATGTCGATAGTTTTATATATAAAGGCTGGTATTGTTGTGGGAGTAAGGAAAGTTTGGCTGTCATAGAACAAGCAGATCCATTGGTTTTATTAACCGGCCTGCCGGCGATATCCATTGCTTTGGTGGTGGGAAAACTGATCCGATGGAAAGATACAGTTCTTATCTTCATTAAGAACTATCTTTCTCGAGTGCTTCTAATCAAAAACATTTTATCATTTAGAATTGACGTCACCCCTAATTTTACAAGAGGCGAAAATGACTTTCCTCCATTAACAGATTCATTTTCCGCAACTAGGGTCCTCTGTGGCGCACTCCTCACGCCAACGATAGCGAACATTTTCGGGAAATTCTTTTTCGATTGTCAAGTCAAATTTCCATAAAACCGTGTTGGGCGATTGACGTTCATAATGATCAAAGGTTGTCCTAATATTTACCACTAGCAGCAGCAGTACATAGGACAATATTAAAGAAAGATACTCGACTACACCGAGGCAAACATTTCCACATATCTGCGGAGGAACCGGCGAGAATAGATTTACGACGTTATCAATAATTACTTGTATAGTTTATGATGGTAATAATAAAGTCGTTTTATACACATTAAAAAAAATTTTTTAGCCAACATTCACGTTTGCATTTTTCTCAGATTGTGTTATTTATATTTTTCACATTATTTATGTAATTCAGATGTAAATCGGAGTTTTTGTAAACCCTGCCTTCTTAATAAGTTTCGACAGCCAGTGAAAAATGATTGTATTAATTAACAAAGTTTACTTCCGTTTCATTGATATTGGGCCACACACATCCGATTGCTTTGGCTATTATTATATATAGTATAATCATGTTGATGTTGTTAACAATAATACTTTTTTACACGTAATTTATATGAGCACTTATTATGAAAAGTTTGGGCGCCACTATATCATTCATAATAAATTCCGTCTGAATTGTTGGAAAATCACAAACGTGTTGAGTTTCTGACAATGCCCTTTGAAGACGACTCAAGACTTGAGGTAAGTCGCTACCTTGTGAGGTTACTTTAACTGTAAGTGGAATTATGTGTGTGCTTATGTTCATTTGGATATTTGCCAGAAACTTCGTTGTTGTAAGCTACGCCATGGTTTATACCTTTGAAGTTGAAGAAATATATTTATCATTAGTTCCATACCGTCTAAAAAATAAGCGTGAGCTTTTTCGTTGCTATAACTCGAAATGCATATGTTTTTAATTTCAATGTAATAAATTGAAACAAACACACCCAGTATACTATAAACTGTGTGGTAAGGATAAGTTGGTTTCAATTCATTTGCCAACCACAGTCTCGAATTTACTATTATTTCAATGTAATATAAAACTATACTAAACTCAAAATTGTCGTTTCTCTGCAGACAAAACTTTATTTCTTCAATGTTTGCAAAAATTTCTAATTGTTTTTCTTAAAAAGAAATAAATATTTTTGACTTAAAGAAAGTAGATGCTACACTACTTATCATTCTGGCCTGTTGATCTCCTGCTTGAGTCATGTGTTTGTTTAAGATCGGCTGCCGCATTTCTAATACGTTGAATTAGCGCATCCCGAGTGTCCACTTTTACTTTGTACACTTCATCTTTGAACCAGCCCTATGAACAATAATCTAGTGTTGGTCTAGTGAGGTCTAAATATACCACCGCGACTGGATTGGTGCCGTGGAAACCTCTCGTCCAAATGTTGCTTCACCTGACGAGCGAAATGTGCAGGAGCTTCATCGTGTTGGTAGTACATTTGCATTCGGATGTTTAAAGGAACATCCCCTAGTAGTCCGTGACGAAGCAAAAAATATTTACGAGGTGAATGGCGGCGGTATTTTTGAACATTTATTTTAAGAACGCTATGATTACCAAAACGTTAATACATGAAATTTTGTTTATTTTTAATTACGCTATAACTTGAAAATAAATAAATATCGGATAACAACAATTCAGTTTTTTTTTACATTATTTATTACTCCCGACTCACCCTGTAGACAAGGTTGTATTACGAACTAAATTGTTGCACATCTGACTCACTGCCTCACTGACTCACTTATTCAGTGCATAGAGAAGAAGTGCCAAGTTCTCAAATAATTACGTCCATATACTTACTCTTCACTAGGTAAGTTAAATATTATGATTATTTTTGGATTTTCCATCAAAATAATTTAATATTTAATATAATGAAGTAACATTTCAGTAGAATGTTTATTTGGTTTAAGTGTGTCGCTTGATTTTCAGAATAACCCAAATAAGTAGGAAGTATTGATTCATGGACAGGATGTCAGGAGTTTAAAGAGCACATCGACGATGCGACCTCCTGTGAAGGCTGTATTTACATTCTGTTAAATAATCGGCAAATTTCTGTCGTTCATGTAATCAGCTCCATTGATATTGGTGTAACCACGAACATTTCATTAGACTAACGTTTCTATCTAATTTCATATACTCAATTGCATTAATAGTATCTAAAATTCTTAAGATTACATTACTCGGTACTAAGTCAAGGGTTACTTATTGTAAAGTAATGACTTAAAAACGAAGTATAATACGATTTGCACCAATTTGTCTCCAAACTCTTCGCTCGGTGAATTTGTTGATAAATTGCTTTGCCTCTGTTGGGATGAAGTCTAGTCGACTTTAATGAAACTAATTCGTCGTTTCTGAAATCAGCTCCACTGCTATTGGTGTAGTAAACATGAACATTTCATATGGCTATTATTTCTATCAAGTCTCATATTCTCATTTACTTTAACAGTATCAAGAATTATTAAGGTTTACTTAATGTAAAGTAATGAATTAAAAACAAAATATAATTCAAATATGTTTAGAATTCATTTTCTCCCAAATTTTCGTTGTACTAGCTTACGGAGAAATAATTACAGGTTGTGGCAAAGTTTATTTCATTTATTTTTCTGAACTTTTTTTGTATCTAAATAAACCCTCAAAAAACCTTACATTTTGGCATCGATAAATGACTAATTCATCGTCAGTTGCTCTCGCTTTGCAGACGTGTACATTATGCATACGATCCATTTTGTCACTTTTAAATATTCCTAACCATCTCTATGTTAGGTTGGGTATCAAAATAAAGGTTAGACTTGTTTTATGTATTTTAGCTTTTAAGTACGATTACCACCCGAACAATCAATAAAAACATTCGTGTTTCGGTTGAAAATTACCGGCGTTTTCATAAGTGAATTGTTTTTAGATCTGTCAAACTCAATTTTCAAACTTTTAATAATAATTTTAGTTTGTCTCCTTTTTCATTCCATAGAACGAAACTGCAATTTTTGTCTCGATTTCATTATGCAATACTTTCAGAGTTTCAGAGTATATTAAAAATTCCAAATGCAAGGTTGGTGTTATTCGTCACGCTTTTTGTAGTAACTATTTTGATCAACATATTCCATGCGCCCTAGAATTTACAGGTGAATTAACTTTGCTCGGCGGAGCGAGCCCAGCCCCTGGATATTAACATATCCTATTACGCATAATTTATATGATATATATAAGATAAATAACGAACACCAAAAAATGTGTTTCTTGGGGATTTTTTCATTAACATTAATCATATAACATAACATTACTTAATGAATTAATGTATGTAATAATGTGTCCTGAATCTTTAATATCCTTTGGTAGTTGTTCACCTTGTTTGAAATATAAATTTTTATTTTTATGCCCTAATTCTATATATATATAGAAATACATTGGATAACCTGTTACGTCATATACGCTTTTAAGATATTATTGTAGCACTTGTTTCCCTCACCTACGTATATGTAACTTGGGTGTCGAATAACTTGTTAGAAAAAGATCTACCATTCATCTTCCGCGATAGGTTAAGCGTCTCGTATATAAGGAAAGCGTGGCATCAAATTATTATTGATTCCTGCACGTCAGATCCTCTTGCGATTTTATGGACGATTTAATTGCGTGGACACATTGTTATAACTTTGTATCTTCTCATAGTTGGGGCAATTTCGCAGGGTCTATTGAATTAATTACATTATTATAAGTTTTAATTATCTTGGTTGTTGCCCATTTAAAAGAATTTTAAATATTTAAAAAAAAATAACTCGTTAGAAACGAGCTGCCATTTTTAATTTTAAAGCTGCTAGAAAAAAGTACTAGATGCATGTGGAGATGGAGAATAACCAAATAAATAAAAACTATAAAATTTGTTTCATTGTGAATGAAGACACTGCATGGGCAGAAACAACTTAAAAAAAAACTTAGTAATGGCTTCGTTATTCCTGTCATTACAGTCTTTAGTCTGTCACGTTAATTGAGTAATGAGTAAGCTTTTAATTGTTTGTCCATTAGCTTGACAGACAAAACCATTGAATTAGCCTCCGGTTCCTAATCTTCCAATACTTCTATTCTATTCTAATCTCCCACTACTTCTATTCTATTCTATTCTATTCTAGACAGATATTGTCTTTTAGTAAATTGGAGACTGTGGTTGGCAAATAAATTGAAATAAACTTACCCTTACCACACAGTATTTTATTAACAGTAGATGTACATTTCGACAACTAAGTTGTCATCTTCAGCAATATACTCCTGAAGATGACAACTTAGTTGTCGACTAAGTTAAGGGTATGTTTGTTTCAAGATATTTTCTTATGTAAATAGGCCCACCAACCTATTGCGTAGTACATGTCGAAGGTCTTCGCAATAGTACCCAACCACAACGATGTCAATCATACTGCAGCAACCTTGAATCGTCATTTACAAGTGCTGAACACTTTTCCTACAATTGCTTTCTTACAGTTACGGTGGCCCATGGCCATTTATTAGGTTTCTAGATGTGTTGCTATGATGTCAGTTGTTATGAATTTTCCATTTGGACGAACTCACCTACTCAACCGTCGTTCCCATCATTATTTCTTTCAAATCTTAGACACACAATTTCTGTTGGTTTGTCACATTGTCTTGCAACTGAATTTGCAAACAAATCGCTGATGGCACAAACATAAATTGTTTCCACTGCCACAGAAGAGCAACTTCCTAAATGACCGATCCAATATCACAAAATTCAAAAATTCCACGCCTAATTGATTGCCACATAAAAGTAACAGAGACTCGACCTGGCGATTTTTCACAACCCGTCGTAAATCAAACTTACGTCAAATAACGACGAACATTTTATAATTACAGCAGAAGAACAAACAACGTTCGTATCGATTATGCAATATCGTGAGATGATTTATTTTCGCCGGGTCATGATGCATTTCACATGCATGAACTTTCTGTCGCCGTGCAAAGCGTTCGCGAGGTGAGCGTGTTTCAAGAAAACCAAACGGGAATTTACGTCTGTTCTAATACCACATCGGAAATTAGAATTTATGTCACAGAGAATTCGTTATTACGAGGTAGATCCATTGTAATTGTTTGCAGGCACGCATTTGGCATCCATGTGCGATGTGTTGCATGTATATTTCCAGTGTCGGTGCAATCGCGTATGGAAATTAATTGTGATATTAATGGTAAGTAACATGTCTGGCCGTAAGTCCGTGCATTCCTGGACACGTCGATGATCATTAGCGGGGAACAACTTGATTAAATATTTACAAATCGATTATTTGGATAATGTTGTGGTAGTAATTTGTACGTTTTAGTTTGTCGCAAACGTTAACGTAACGTAACTTATAGATTATGTTATGGTTCTCAGTAGGTGCTCTCTTTATGGATTCAACACCCACGATTTGTTTCTGATTTACGTGA
Source organism: Geotrupes spiniger (assembly GCA_959613385.1). Taxonomy (NCBI): domain Eukaryota; kingdom Metazoa; phylum Arthropoda; class Insecta; order Coleoptera; family Geotrupidae; genus Geotrupes; species Geotrupes spiniger. The sequence goes on along the minus strand of OY390736.1, from coordinate 31,572,787 downwards.
ACTTGGCAGTTGTTTTTCCAAGGACACTTAAACGCACGCAAACGTTTTCCAAGGAAGTAGGTGCAGCTAACATTTTCAGAATTTGCTCATTCGATGTCGTGGAATGATTATAAAGCATTGGTTTATGTATTCCACTTGCGTCGTGCACTTCTTATCGTTTTATTATTTTAATTTTATTTAAACTCCTCGAATATTGCACTTTTGATATATGACCACGACCTTCTTACATTTGGAGGGAAACGTGGAAAATTTTAGCCGATCAGGACCAAGTTATAGTACAAGTCACATCTAAAACTCAATTCCTATTCCATAATCCAGAATCATAGGACTGCTAGTCAGGTGATCTAATGTGCCACCCCAATAACCAATCAAATATGTTAGTTAAGATTGCTAAGAGGAACGGGTAAGCATCCAAGAGAAATCATGTCAAAGGGAAAAGCAGAAGCAGGAATTATGAGAATTTTATTTATTAAGTTCCAGTGCTATATAATAACTATCCACTGTAATATTTAAATATGTTAGCAAGGTTTAATATAACTTATGCTGGTCTCACATATTTTATTTCAAACGCTCTTTTACCGACTAGGATGTGAGCTTAATAAAAATACGTGGGGACAGAAACTTAGATGACTATGTTCGAACTTCTGTTAGACTATATTTTACATACCTTCTAACCTTGTATTTGAGATTATAATATATTACTACTATAGATTACCCTAGAGATTAGCCTAGAACCTTATATTATGAGGCTAAGTTCAAAACTTACTTTACAAACTAGGTTCGAACCTTCGTCTTCCTATTTTGCTGACGCTACTAAGCATGGTGGGTTTCACCATTTCAGTGATTTCCTAACTGTTAGGGCCTTCAGTTCCTTCCACGTTGTTACTTCCAATATTGAATATAAAGCCATACATTTCACTTAGACTTTTACGCTCAAACAATAGCAACTGTTCTTCTCATCACTTATTGTTAATGTGCAAGTCTCGCATCAATTACAGTAAGGCTTATAATATTAAGGCCTCTAACAATGTAAGTTCATAAACTTGAAATCGTGTTAAGAATTGGGACTTCGCTGGATGATAGTAGATGATCCAAACATTACGAAACTGGTGTTCTTAAGTTGTCTTTACCATGAGACGACATGCTTCAAGCACTATCACTATTGAATCATTAACATGATCAAATGTAATAAATGATTGCTAATATCCATTCTGTGTTACCTTGTCCAAAAGTTTCCGGGGAAGTCATAAACATGGCAAAGTAAAATAGATGAAAATTTCTCTAATTCCCTAAGGCTCAACAGTAGCTGGTAGACCAGCCTCTATGATGCAGCAAAATTTCAATATCTAAGTCGATTTTAACTTTGTGTTAAGTTTCCTTCTAAGGATGCGTTAATGGATCCATTGATGATGGCTTTATATTTGAACCTCTTATATGTATCGTATCGACGTTCTACCTTTTCCACTCTGGTGATTGGGAGACCAATCCTGAAGTGTGGGTTGAAAAATAAAACGAAGCGGCATTTCTCATTCTGCGCAAGGAAGCATTACGCCTTGAAGTATGTCACTATAGATGAACCTATCCATATTACCACCTATAAAGTTTATCTAGTCCACACCACTCCATGAAAAACATTCCTATGAGATGGCCAGCGGTACTCTGACAATCTTCCATCGTAGGTGTAACGTACTTTGATGGGTTGTCTCACACGTCTTCTTCCATCAGAATAATTTTTTTATGTCAAGTTTTATCGCTGTACTGTCCAACTTAAATGTTGTCTTGCGAATAGAAATTCTTTTTGAAATACGGGGTTTCTTAGCAGGACATCTGCTGTGAAGCTTCGCTGCAATCGGCCTCGTCTGAATTATCCTTGGAGTAACTCCCGGCTTCTTTGGAAAAATCTACCATTTACTGAAAAATCGCTGTTGAAAAATTTTTTGTAGTCCTAGTAAGGTACGACAGCAATCGGTGCGATTGCAGGAAACGACGCGGTCACAGTTGCCGTGGCTGGCAGATGTAACTAACCTATATGATCGTATCTGCGGAAAAATTTTCTAAATATGAAAAGTTCAGTTTTTTTTATTATTTATTTATTATTATTTATTTTTGTATTATAGGTTTGACATAATTGGTTGCGTTTTCATTAAAAGATAATTTGCATTGAATTTTTGTTAATTTTTGACCTCCATCAGCACCATTATTTTCATATGATTTTAACTTCATTGATTTATATCATAATCGTGTTTGGATCATTTCCATTATTTTTTTATCAAAAAGTGGTTCATATAAAAGTTAAAGATATGAAAATAACAAGTGTTGGTTGGCACGTGTTTCCAAAAAATGTGATAATACCGTCATGTAAAATTGGTACAAAAATGTTAAACATTGTAAAATCATTGAAAAAGTTATAAATTGTAAACAAAATGAAACAGACGAAAAAATGTTGGTAAAAATTGAAACAGATCGAAAAAACTATAAAAAATCGAGAAAAATTATTGAAAAATCGAAAATTGTACAATTGAAACACATCTAAAAAAATCGTAAAAGATGTCGAAACACCTAGAAACAATTCTGAAGCATTGCATACATTGTCAAAATTGCTATAAAAGTGCATGAAGAAATAAAAAATCGTTTATCGAAAACGCACAAACTGAATTATATCGAGAAAACACTATTGAAAATCATAAGAAATCGAAAAAATATTCATATATTGTAAAAACAATCGCATAGCGTCCGAAAAATAATTGAAAGTTATCATAAACCCCTAAAAATCGCCAAAAATTGGAACAATATTTGAAAATTGCACTGTAATTCGTAAAGAATCAAACGTGCCAAAAAATTATGAAAATCATAGAATACTTATAAATTGAGAAAAATTTAAATCTGAAAAATCTTATATATCAAAAACAATATTATACATCAATACATGTAACAATAGTTTCATAAATAGTAGAAACTTGTAAAACACTATCAATTGTAAAAACGTAAATGGAAAAACTGAAAAAATCATAAAAATCTAGATATTGCAAAGGAAAATCGTTGAAAACTATCGTATTTAAATATTGAAAAATCTTTAGATCTTTCAAAGTGGAAAGTTCATAGACATCCTTGCTGTCTACATTCAACCATTTATTACTTTCTTATACTTAATGTGTAAGGAAATGTATCTAAGTATAAGAAAGTCCAGTGCAGTGACAGTCCACTGTAGATTTTACCCAGTATGTCAACTGTTATAAAGTCGTTGAGCATCACCTGCTTGAAATATTGTAATACTTTTTCACGAGATATTATCAAACTGGTTGACAATGGCGCAGTTTGGGCTGAACCATTATTCATTAGAAATATTCTATGAATATTTCTTCAATTTACTATATAAGATGTTACATAGATATATGGAATATTATGCAAGGTTATTGTCCTATAGTCAGAAAACACAGAACTTGTCTCCTGTTTGGATACTTGTTGTAAAATTCTAATTTTCGGCAATTCCTGTTCATTTTGTGTTCCACCCAGATCAGTTCCGCCACTTGACATTTCTCTAATTAGTTTTGCCAACATGCTTCTGCATTTGCAATCATTATGATAGCTGACCCTGGTGCTTTGATAGTTGATTACTGATGTTACTTCTTTGTAGCTAGTTTGGATGTTCTTAGTTACCGAGGTGTCATGTTTCTTTAGACTCATCAAATATTCTTCCCACTCCTTTAACACATTACCCTTCTCTGTTATTATCCTTCCATCCACGTCTTTATAGGAGCCTACTTCATTAACTGATAATTTTATTACTACATACTTCTTGGTTTATCTTTATGTTTCTTTAGGCGTATTTCCTTTGCTCCTCTGTTTTCATCCATTGCGAGTTTAGATCCTTGGCCATATCCTGCCCAGTTCCTTTCCGCTTCGTATAGCTTATCACCTGCTATGTACATGTGGACAGAGCTTCATTGATATGCAACCATTTCTCTTCAATGTACAGACACAATGGTTTTCCTTGCTGCATTTCCTCTGCCTTTGACCTGCTTTCACTGTTGCTAGGGGCACTGAATCTGAACTCGCTTCTCGATATGTTCATACGATTCAAAGGCTCATATTTTCCTCTTTTACAAGTACGTTTGTGTATGGTTGTTTCACTGCATATTGCATTAATTTAATATCACTTATCAAATCGTATAAGCAATTTTTCGCTAACTCTGCAGTACCCTCTGTAGCTGCTACATATACGCAAAGGAAGTTTATGTTATGAAATTTTCCCTAAACGTGACAAATGGCCGAAAATAATGGCCAACAAATAGAAGATAATAGAAGCTCTGTTTTGATAGCTGACCATTAACATCTACATGCCCTTCCTTACCAGCGAACTCAAATTTCACTATTATGTAACGCATTTAATTCTACATTATTTCACAATTTTTTTTTTCAGAAACACCGAAATACACTTGAAGATTAAGATGACAATTCTTAATCCACCGGTAACATGAACACGTCCCAATTTAAAAGAATGGCCGAGACAAGTCTAATATCGCGATTTATCGCCGCCGCCACCGTTGATTCCACATGCAGAAAGCGAAAGATACGGCCGCATAAAGCAGAATGGAAGTATTAAATTTACAATAAAATCTCCATCTCCAATCTTAAATTCCACACGAAAACTGCACCACCGCTACACGCGTTTGATTTTCGCCGCTTGGCATAATTTATATCGACGAGAACTTTTGATAAATCGTGTCAAATAAATTGAGCGATGGCTCCGGGGTTTCAAAATACAACCAATTCGAAATGCGTCCGTATTCAAATTAAAAAGCATATTGCACACATTTGCTAGTATATTTAGGTAAATTGATATCAATTGCGCCTCATATGTTCGAGTTCGTTCCATCACGTGCGATTGCATCGAAACGAATAGAAAAAAATTAAACATTTTACGTCAATATCAATAGCGATGCATGGTTGGAACGAGGGATAGATAATCGGAGTGACGAGGAATAAAAATAAAATCAATTTTATAATAAAGTTTTTAGTTTAAAGTTGGTGGGTTTGTGTGGGTTGCGCTGTGGAGTATCAGACACGCAACATCAGGAAACTTAATTTCTTTCACAGACCGGGAGAGTACGTTACGTGACGCATGCAGCTTTTTATTATTTCTTGCATATCATTAACATGCCATAAGTAGTATTAATGTATCTACAACGAGTTCGCCTACTCGAGGCGGTAATCACCAATGCTTATTTTATCCTAATGAGATTTTATTATTTCTTCGTATCTAAAGAGTATTATTTAGAATGTGAAGTGTAATATGCAATGAAAATTTTAGCGTTAACTAGCACTTTTGCAATTTCTCTCTCATATCAATCTATGTCGTATGATGTAGGTTCATTTTTCTTCGAATTTGACAGAAATATTGTCACATACTAATTAAGAATGCAACAAATTCATGTTGCTAATGCTAAGCAGGAGTAATCATGTCATCAAGGATCAATTCAATGCTCCACGTCACACCAAGTGTAACAGTGCAAAACACCCAAAAGTCTGTTGGCCAAATTTAATTTTGGTAAAAGCCTAAGTTCTATTAAGCACCCCCTACTCCTGTTGATTACTCCAAAAATAATGTTAATGAAATTTGCGCACCTTTCTCGCAGTGAATCAACGAAGATCTTCAATCCCTCGCATCCGCGACTGATGATCTGTCGTCTTGGTTAAGTGAAACGAACAATTTTAAAACAATTATTCATCGGGTAAAAAATTGCAATTAGATGATGGCCACTTCTCGTGAAAAATAATAATTCGTAAAAATATCCCTAACGTAAACCATTTACTTTAAAAAATTCGCGAGTTGCCAACGTTAAATATGATATATTGACGTGTCGTAAAAAGAGCGAAGTGTATTAAAAAATTACCTCATTTATGGCTCGAATTTTGCAGCGCTTGCCGTTCAGGACGGCTCGCCTGTATTGATCACAGTGTTACCAGCTCAGGTAAACTAAATTATACCTGTTCCACCTGCAAAATATTTTACGCTGCAGCCGACCACAAATTAATTAATCTTCGGTTCCACGTATTTTATACCCACATGAAACTACGTTATAGTGCAGAATTATTTGATCTAAATGCACAGTTTTTAAAATGGCCGCTGATCGATTTTCGTGACGGTTCAAGTGTTTGAAAGGTTTTAGTTGGAAAAAATGATTTAAAAACATCCCCGCACTTAAAAGTCGCATTTTGCATTCGCGGCAAACCAAATGGTTTCATAAAAAGTTTCTACAAGTAGCCATGTGCATACTGTTACGAAGTAAAAACTATCGTGAACTGTAATCTCTTAAATAAAGACTCGGTTACTCTAAGTGTTTTTCGCAATAAACTGTCTCTGTGGACTGCAGCATGGCAAGAAAATCTCCCCTTCATGACAAGTCTTTAAATAATAAATTATTATGTACATTAAGAGAGTCGGTTCCCGCCATTTACGTTTTTATGTTCCTGCTGACGTCACGTTTTAAATGTGAAAATATAAAAAAAGTGTTGGCGAAAAATAATATTTAATTACTATGCAAATGTCTTCAGAATATGTTTAAAATTACAGTTGACATAAAGTACATAAAGTACTGCCATATGGTATTGGAGAAAACCAAGGATTTAATGGAAACCAATAAGAAATGTAGATGCCATTTTTTTTTAGTTAGTTAGACAAATGCTAGATTAGGGGAGAAGTATGTTATTTCATAACTTACTGTTATCTTCCAGGAATGAAATGAACTGGGATCCTTATTATGATCTATTTGTTCACAACTATTGTTGTCTATCAGCTGTCCTATTTAGTCTTACTAGTATTTTGATCTCAAAGAATTTGTGGGTATTGTTCCAGAGTTGTATTCGTCGTGAAGATGATTGTAAATCCATTGCATCACAAACTACCTTTTTATTGATAGTGACGATTACAGAAAAATCTAAAGAGGTGGCCACGGTGCACTCGAGGAATCAGATTCGTAAAAATAGGACTGCAAGATGAACTACAAGTCATAGATACTTACAAACTTAGAATACGTCTTTTACTTAATATTAACTAAAAATAGCCGTGCAATTTACCGAGTAAATTACTTGTACGTGTACATTATTCGGAACTACATTGGAACCTTGAAAATATTGATCTGCCGTAATTATATTCGTGTTCTTCGACAATTCATCAATTAGAATAATTAGCTCGGACTTAACACGATACCGCGTAGCACAAATAACAATCGCGGGTTGTCCTTCCTTAAACGTAATTATTTTCGTCTCGGTTTTTATTAGGAACTTCGCGACGGGTCGTGCGACTTTGGTAATATTCACCGTTAGTGCGGATTGGTGTGTTGCCGATTCGAGAGACACTTGAATGGCTCGGAGAAGCGGACAGCATAAAACAAACTTAGATTTTGAAATGTTTCCCCCAGCGCCGCGCATCAAGGCACAGTTTGAAAAGACCATTCTATGTTCAGTGCCGATTCTAACTTTTGATGTGTATTGGCTCGAAACATCATGGACATCCCCGTTAAATTTATCCCGTCTCTGCGGAGATATTGTATAAATAAGTTAACTTTCTCGCATTTTTGTTGGTGCAAAAATTGTTTTACTTTGTGTCCCTTCCGCTTTAGTATCACGATGCCATTACGGTGGGTAACTATCTTTAAGAAGTTAGATGTACGATAAATATTTCCGGCCGGCTTCGCTATGAGAACGAAGCGAATATTTCACTGGGTCGCATTAATACTTAATATTTGCGAATATAATACATCTTCTTGGCGTTCCACACGTGGGTAAAATTACAGTGTGTGCGTTGTAAATCACGGCATTTGTGCTGCTGCGCCCAATGAGCAATAAACATAGTTTACGTGGAACAAACACAGGCGGAGGTATATAGTAATAAACTGAGCCATAATACGCGTGCATATTAACAGAATTTAGAATTTACATGTATTGTAGCATCGGCGACATATGCATTAAATCAGGTAATTATTAATTGAGCAATATGTGGCAATATGCAGAGTAAGGCCACACCCCTATTTTTTTTATAAAGTTTATGACCAACATTGCCTAGGTTAAAAAGTTACAAAGTACAGGTTCGACAGAAACCCAATCACAACAGAGTCATTCATAAATGATGAAATTTCTCAGAAGCACAAGATGCAAGTCGCTTTCTCTAGGTGCGCTCAAGATGGTATAAAATTACGGCTCTTTGGAAACACATAGTTTGCTTATAGCAAATTGTTAACGCACCGGTAAAAAAACAATTTGTAAAATTTTCCCGTACATGTCCTTGCCGTACGAATTCGCCAACGTTATAAGTATGGAGAGCCATATCGAAATATATGAAGATGATAATCGGTTACACAAATACAGCAATAATCAATTGTGTAAACAAATCTTCCAACACTAGAACATCCCATTTTTTTATTGATGTTTTTTACACCGTTACTAAATTACCGCAAAACTGCATTACGTAACTAAATAAATCAATGTAGCAACATAACAGATCAAGGTACGGCACATTTCTAATTAAATTTCGAAATCCCTCTTCAAGTACTTTTCCCGAGCCTGCCACATGTTTCCCACCCGGATACGTCTTGCCAATTCGCTCTACGCGTGTTAGGTGGCGCTAAAATACTGACTATTGGCCGGACAGTACACAACTTCACATAGTTATAAACTACGTAACTAATATTATGTTCATTAATTTGCAATGCGTGTTTCTGGGCAAGTTGAACAGTGGCAGCCATCACTTAATGATTGCTGTACCACCATTCCATTGCGATCTAACTTGCACTTAATCTACGTGTCTTAATGCATATTGCACGAATAAATTTTCTTCCCTGAAAAATGCGTGGAGGAATTTCAAAGTGAATGGGGTATTCGCATTGTTGTAATATTTTATTCCTGTTACGAATTTAGATGACATTCTTCGAATATTTAAATATGTGCATACAATTTATTTACATGATCGGTGCACTAGCAGACGTTATGGTTAGTGATTGTCACAACTGATAGTCCTGTCGTTTTTCGAGTAAGTTAAAAGTTACGTTGGGACGTGCCATGTCAGTGTAGTCGTGAGATTAGGATCGATCTTGTCCCGAAGAAGTAAATTTTGACACCGTGTATAGTTATTGGTATTTGCTATAACCGATTTTACTCTGTAGATATCGCAAAAATACCGTTGTCCTTCCATATTGATTTGATTCGCATTGCAGATCTGCTATCCCCACAGGAACAAAAACAGTACATTGTCTATTTAGCATGTAAGCCAAAACAAAAAGAAAGGCCTAGTAAATGAATGCAAGTCAGGATCAGAAGTCAGTTAGACACAATAAGGTGAAGTCAACAGAGTTCGAAAAGAACAAATCTATGACAAGCATCAGTTTGTAAACGTGGAACCAATTTACATCGCGTTTAAAAACTTGTCATCAATTGAATTGAAAATTGTTTCCATGTAGTTGTATCTAACTGATTTCTGATGCTGCCTTGCTTTCATTTACTCGAACTAGGTTTTTCGTTAATTGTTTTTAATAACTTTTTGATGGCTCGTTTCTGTTTCGTCTCCATGAGCCTACCTTATTGCCATGCTTTTGCCAAAGTTTTGGCTTACATGCTAAATAAACTATGGTTTTGTTCCTGGGTGTAGATGGCAGATCTGATATTCATAGAGTCTGCAGATCAAATGGCATAACTTTGTTACTTATATCTACCATGACTGGCACGATTTCATTTTACAGATTTACGTTTAAAATTAACGCATTTATGATTTTCTGAACCACAATGGGATCAGTGGTGTCGTGCATTGTAAAACCAAATTGACGGAATAACGTAATAAACAATAATAGATAACTATAGAAACCCAAACCTACAATCGCCCCTTAACCTTAAGAATAGTGAAAAAGGAGCAAGAATAGAAACGTTATACTATAAAAAATACAAAAAATACTCCAGACAGAAAAGGAAGAAAAAATTACAAAGAAACGATGGTAATAGAAGAATCTGAACCACATATGATGGTGAGAAATGGGGTAAATGAAGCAATTAAAATGGGAAAGATTATCTGCAGAAATTGTGCAAGACATATATGGGGGACAAAAGAAGCTGTGATATGAATTAAAAGGCGATAATGAAAAAATTTGTGAACTTTATTGCACAATAGAAACTGAAAACACATCCACAATCTATGAAATTCAATAACGCAAGAAGAATTGTTACGCACAACATTGTACTAGATCATTGATCGTCCGACTTAGGAAACTGTTTTAAGTAGACCATGTGCGCGCAACTGTTGTGATAACTGAAGTAGGGCGCTAGATGTCCCGCTTGGGGTTTGCCTAGTGCAGATAGTTCGTCCATTGCAGCTCGGAAGATATCCTTTTCCGACTATGACAAGCGAAGTGGTTAGACGTGTACGAATATTTGGTCGAGGTGCCTTTAGCGAGGCATTTTGTGGAGGCTGCAAACCTGTGTTTGTGACGTTCGCCCCTGTTTTGAACGGATTTGTCACACGATTGGAGATTACTTAAGATTACTGGATTAATCGTTCCTGCGGGAGATTTAATGTCGGTTGTGGGAAACGAACGCTATTTTTGCATAATTCGTTTTATCCCGAGGAAACCAGCTGAATAAGCTGCTTTTCATCCCTTCTCTTTCCTTGTTTAAGTGCGTAGTTTTGTGTTTTTTCTTACAAAAAATTCATTGCTAATTTACGAATTTCATTACCTTAAGGTTTTAGCTCCGTTTGTTAACTCGTGGGTTGTTAAATTCTGAATTTTGTAAAGTTGGCTTGGCCTCATTACCGGAGTCTGCGGTTAAAATAACGAATATTTTATGGATGAGATTTTCTGGCCGATATTTTCGACGTGTCACCGATTGTTCGAGAAGCCAGTGACGTCCACGCTCACTACGGTATTTATCGAGCGGAGTTGCATCGTAGATCGACAGCGCATCTCTGCGCGCCGGGAGAAAATAGCTAACGATTTCATCTGTCGCAAGCACGACGTATTTTCGAACCTACCAACGAACTAAACCAGTATTTGATTTAACCAATATTTTTCGTACGAACTAGTATTTTCTATGACCCAGTGTTTGCATATTAACGTGTAATTAAATTTAATTTCATATTTACCTTTCTGCATTTATATTTAACCTAATTGCTGTGGGAATTTAACCCTTAATTTTGTGCATTTCGTGTTTACATTTGCTCTGAGGCAACATTCCCTTTGTACCTGATATGCTTATATGTAAAGTTAATATCAATCCATTGTTTACGTATTATTTGTTGTCGCATATTTGCGTGCGCAATGTTGTTAAATCAATTTGAGTCTCGCTCTTGTATAGTCAGTTCGGACAAATTGTTTTAGGTTATGGCAAGTCGATTGCCCATTTTCATTCGGGAATAATACGCGTACTTTGTTTATTTCATTCTTCCACTATTATCTAATCATCGAGGATGCCGGACGAGGTAACTTTATTTTGTTTTATTTTTATTTTGGTGTATTACTTTCCCTTGGCCGGACCCGGATGTCCGTGCTCCTATATCAAGTGTTTATTTTGTGCTTAATCATAGTTCGCTTTGGCAAAGACTAGTCAACGTCAACTTTGCAATCGTGGAATTTAATTCAATAAATGTGGGTGATTAGTTTAGACCTAGAACGCGTTTTATTTATTACATACAACTCGTTCCGATACGACGCACGCTGAGATGTATCTGGCAAGGGTTGTATAAATTTATATCGGATGGCGCCCTAAGAAAATGTAACCTGCCTTTCCACTGGGATTAGCCAAGGCATATTCAGCCAGATATCAGCACAAGAGTTTGGACACATTTCAGCAACAGTATTTTCAAACAAGAAAATATCTGCGACAAGCCCTTCTGTTGTCTTTACCATTCAATTTTTTTTAAATTTTTGGAAGCACCTCGCCAAGTTAGGGTGGTGGAGGTAATAGAATCCGTCGAGTAGTAATGATGAAGAAGAAGTACATGAAACATGATCGAATGAAAGAACACAAAGACAGGAAACTTCGCGCAAATTGGGTAACTGACAAGTATTCTGAATGACCTGACCTAAAATTATACCCTAATAAGATTATGATTGCTAAAGAATTGAATCCAGCACATTCGGTAAGACATAGAGCTTGCCTGGAATGTAGCGATACAGCGATCGTTAGACCTGTACCTCCCAACGATATTGAGTGGACAATGACGAAGCCAGAACTCCACCTCAACCTCTCTATAGTCTAAAAGTTTGTTCTGATCTCCTAACGAAAATTGCTCAATGCGCCCCTCGGTCATCTGATTTGAGCTCCTACGACTTTTTCTTATGAGGAGTACCCTCATGATGTTTTTAAATATCGTCCTCGAACCTTACAAGAACTGAGAAGGCCATTCATGAGGAAAAAGGGGTTTGAGGAGTCCTTTGCCATCCCTTAGATTCAACCTTAGCACCAGTATTATCGAAAAACTTTTAGTTTCGTGTCTCATTATCAATGTGATATTTATTTATTCTTCAAAAAAAAAAAAGACTTAATATGTCAAAACTGATGTAATCAATATTCTCAACAACATACTTGTTACTACTAAAACCCTACACATACACTTTAATAACTTTCTCTTTAGTGACTAATGACCGGAAATCAAGAGATCTTTATTTGGCCTCTGATTAATTGATCTTCACATCCAAAGGTTCTTTCATGAGGCTCATTTAATGATGTGCATGTAATAACGGTGCCTGATGGTGTTTAATTTCAAAACTTTCTGGGCAAGTGAATAAAACATTTTCAAATTTAATTTCATAACTTAAATCCAACACTGATAGTATCGTCATTATAATTTTTAACATGTCCCAGATTTTCATACTTGGGTCCAGAAAATATGAAATCGCTATTTCAAACAATATTGCAACAGGGATGTAGATCGTGACTAAAATAATTCGAAGAATTCCACCTTCGCAATTACAATAATTTCGCTAATAAAAGCAGTTACACACAACACGTTTAATGTGGTTTTTATAGCGCTGTGAAGTATGCGTATTGCGCTTTATCCTTCCTCATTTAGTTTTGCAGGGCGTTATTTTCGCGTTTCCTTTTTGTCCGCGTTTAATTAATTAATATGGACGAGTGGCGGGAACAATTGTGCTGCATGCACGCGTACCCTTTCCGACTTGTTTGTTTTTCAAGGTTTCAATTAACGAGCATTTCCTATTACTCGTTCCATACGTTTCCAATTTGCACTTTGCCCATGTTCTTCCATTCATAAGCGTTTGACAGTAGAAACGCGACAATGCATAAGGCGCATACGGATGGCGATTCGCTAGAGACAATCAAGTGTCGCATTCGCAATTCACGGATTTGCGACACGGAAGAGATACGAATCGGGCTGAAGTTACTTGTAGGCATCGTCGCTCAAGTGGTTTCATTGTGCGAGTTTATCTCACAAACCGCGTGATGCAGCTGACAGATTTCTCAAATATAACCCACAAATAAATTGAATCTATTTTGATTGATTGACGGAATAAAGGATGCCGAGTACGTCAGATTTTATAGCGATGTTTACTCTTATTTTGATGTCGGTTAACTGCGGCGTTGGTTTTTTTTTTGTTGAAAATGTTTTGAAACATATAAGACTGCGCTTTGATATTTTTATAATATATATTGGAACAATACTTTTTTCATTGTTTTTTAAGTACGTATCGTCATATTACAGCAGGCTCGATAGGAAACAAATTCAATAACACGTAAACAAGTACATCAATTTGTTAGCGTTCTTTAAATACAATTTCACTTTGATTCGACGATTATTTCGACATTTGATTTTATTTATGACGCCAACGACCCATTTTGCATAAAAGTTTTACGACACATAAAAATAATTCTTTAATTACCTACAGTGACTTATTAAGCTACGTACGGCGTAAAATATGTTTCCTCTTTATGGTGACATAAAAATTTTATGTGGTCATCACAAAGAATGCCAGTAAATTACATGTATTTTCTAAATGCAAGGAAATAACCCGTTTGTCGTTTTTGCGTGGCTAGAACAAAAACCAGTAAAACTTTTTATTAGATTTAATTACTTGTTTTTATTTATGATTGCGTGCAATTTGTCCAATTCACCATGAATTGCTAAATATGAATATTGCATACATGATCATCGTTGCTAGGTGTCATACAGAACATGTGTTGTTAAATAGGTCCTCCAACAAGCACAAGTAGGTATGAGCCGTGTGTTTTAATAATAACCAAGCAACAACGGCGAACTATCAATGCATATTTTTAAATTTGCAAGTTTATTACATGGCGATCCAGCCATCGAATTAATCGGACGGATTAATTAGCGAAATGTACAATAGATTTCTGTCCTAGTACAATTATGAATTTGTAAAAACAAAGGGACACATATGTTAGAAATATTTCATACAAAAAGGGATAAGAGTAGAGCTAGTTTATTATTATTGGTGAAAAAAGATCACGTGATTTATTGCTTACATACAACAAGCTAGCCGAAATATTTTCCAAAAACGAAGCTGGGATATTAACACTTATGACAAAGAATGTTGGTACTCTCGGTCGTAGTACTCGTGCAGGTTGCACAAACACTCAATCGAATAACCGTAAATCAGTTTAAAATCTTTGCGAAAGAGATATAATATTCCCATTGTCAAAAATTTCGCCTGATCTTGGTCTTCGAAACTCATTTTCATGAAGAATTGTCGAAATAGTGATTATTAATATTTTTTGGAATTTAAGTATTGAATTATTAAGAAAACATTGAAACCCAAAACAAAGGACCCAAAGCAACGTGCTATTACGTGGTTTTAAAGTGAATTTAGGTCATCGATGTTGGAAATACGAGACAAGTGATGTTAAAATTTGAATTGTATTGCATTGTATTGTCTATATTTCATAGAAATTAATTGACAGAGATGTAAATGTACAACAACCGTTTAGATTGTTGTACCTAAAATATTCATATTTTAAGCCTAAAAATTATAATAGCAGATATAAGTGAAAACGTCAAATTTTCTTCAGGGAAAGAGACTTTTAAAATGTTTTTTCTAAACGGATTTCAAGACATGCCACTTGATTAAAAAGTGCAAGTTAAGCGATTTGACTGTATTTAATTAAGGTTTTAGATGTTTCAATTAGGAAATCATGTAAATTTGTTTTAAATCCACTGTATAAATATTTAAAAAATAACGACCAAGTACGATAATATCTTTAATCATTGTTAATATAATGAGTGATTGAAGTCAATTTATGGGCGTTTTCAAATTGCTCGTGAAAGATAAGAACGTCAGTTTTTCGCAGAGAATTAAAATTTATAACTTTGAAAGTGTGTGGGACAATAAAATCTGATAAAACATGTCCATAAAAGTTAGTAAAACAAGTGCAAATTAAGGTTTTAGACGTTCTAATTAGAAAAGAATGCAAATTTTCTTAAAATTAAAAGCATTTTTACGATTTTTGTAAAAAATAAATAAGGACCATTCATATATATTCAGTATAACGAAAACATTTTGAAAGATTATGTATATATTTAAATTGTATTCTTGTTGTAAAAATACATGTAACGATTTCAATCAATGGGCATCGAAGATTTGTTATAAAGAGTGAGTTGAAGTCTTGAAATCGGTGATTGGTCTTAAAATTGCTCGAGGATGGAAACCACATATTTTTTTTTCACAGCAGCCAAAGTTACGAAGCTTTGAACTTACGAGTCGTACATAGTTAGGAAGAAATCTTGTAAGCTATATCTCAACCGGACGTGATAGCTTGTCACCATTTTCGTATCTCAAAAACGGTTAGCGGAAAAAATGGTTTTATTTGAAAAGTTTTTTCGAAAAATATACGTTGCTGGATATTTATCAAGGTTGCAGAAAGTTCTGTTTCTTCTGGCCTGGTTAGGTAGATGTTCTTTTTCTCTTTTCAGCTAGAAAATCTTTGAGAAAAACACAAACTTAAATTTTAAATATTTATTTTGCAAATTTTCTTCTTTTCAGTTCCTTAAATCTTATTTCAAATTTGGTTTGCATTTTTATTATAATCTCTATTTTTTAAACTGTACGTCATACATAAACAGTAGTTTTCATAATAAAGCTATTTGTTTGATATTTTGATGTTCATTGTTTCTGTGTTCTTTCACAAAAAATATTTACGTCGCTGAAAAGAGAGAATCCAATGAGACTAGAAACGGTGTAAAAAGGCAAAGTGGGTACGACTGAAGACTCAAATAGGCACATTGTGCTTCCTCCGTTCAGGAATCCCGCACCACAGTCATCAGTCTTGGTATCACGCCTTATCCCTGAGGTGAACGGGTAGTTCCCGTCGTGGCTAGGCTAGGGTAACCTCATGTGTAATATGCCGGTTACAAGTAGCGAACCATCTTAGTGTGCGTGGACCTTCCACGCTATAGCCACTCTGTTACCAATCACCACCCACTAAGCTTACTTGAATTCGTCCTGGCTCGTGAAAGTTGTTGCATTGGACTCTAACAGCGCATCTTGCATTTGGTGTTTTCATTGTTTATCAAAAGTCTTTGAAAAGTTAATAATTTAACTACAACATCCATTTTACCTGTTTTTTTTTTTTGAAGCCGACCCATTAGTTACCTACTGCCCTTTATGTCGTTTATTCATTTATTATCGTCATTGCAACAGCCACTGCAACGCGCAGGGTGTATGCCTGTCTGTATCTTATTTCAAGCTTCATGACGCGATGCACAGTCTACATTTAATCGTTAATTGGGCAGTTTGCAAGAAGTTTTATATTACAAGTTGTGAGGGTATTTCTAGCCGAGTTCAGAAATCCACGCTCGAGGACATGTTCAATTTGTACGGATTTTTGAGACGACAGACTTTAATAATTTTAAGGTTGCAATCTTATTGTTCAGGAAGAAATTCCAGTACTGGAATCCGCGATCATGGTATATACTTATTCCACCTCTGTATCACTAGTTGAGTCTGGAAGATTGGCCTTACTGAAACATCAATGTAGATCACACTCAAGATTTGTCAGTTAATGTTCTACCCATAATGGAGGAAATGCTAACAAGTATTATTGCCAGTTCAGTAAGTAAGGAGATAACCTTATTAAATAAGGATATGACCAGGTGACAAGATTTCTAATGAGGATGTACTCTTTGTTTACCCACGCAGATTAATTAAACAATGAACTAGTAGAATTCCTGGTAAAATATTCAAGGACAATATCGATTTTAATAATCTTCAGTCGATCGTTAGGGTCTTGGTAGCTACTTCAGCTACTTATACCTATCGAATCCACCTCAATCTGTTCATTTAGACAAGTCTAACAAAAATGTGTCTTGTATTAACATCGAATATATTTCTGAAGATATTTCTGACTTCTGTACTTAAGACTTAAGAACAAATTATCTTCCGGACATGATCAAGTTCTTAGTTTCTTAACTAAAGACTGTAGCAATGTTCTTACTCCCCCGTTGCTTAAACTATTTAATCTGGCTCTTAAAACCTTTACTTTTCCTGATTAATTTAACTTGGCGAGAATTACTCGTATTTTAAAGTCGGGCGATGCTGCCATCATATCTATCGACCTATTGCGATATTATCAAATTTTGCAGAGTTCTTCGAGTCATGTTTTGAGTATGTTCGAGTATGTTAGCAACCTTATAGCTCCCTGTCAACATGCATTCATATTACCTCTCATTGAATAATATACTATTACAGTTATAGTCATATTTGCCATTTTTTGTTTTGTAATGACTGATATTTAGATTTGTTCTGTATGTGGAATAATTTTCTGTTTGGCAATAAATTATATATTGTTATTATTAGAAGTTAGGATTGATAGGTTTGGTTAAATAATTGGTACCATTATTTTTATTATTCTTATATTTTAGAGCGATCAGATTTGTTATGTTTGTTTAATTATTAACATTACAAGGACTTCGTAGCACGTATTTACAGTTGGTGTAATATATAAAATTGTTATACACTTTATGATTGGAAAAATAATTAATTAAAGGTAACCAAAAACTATTATCCGGTACACAGAATTAATCATTTTAGTTCAATTTGATTCTCCACAGCTCCAGCATAACATTACATGACGCAATTTATCACCGCTACGCCTAAATTAAGCGATATATATTCATAAACGCCACAATTTTCATATACATAGGTACACAAAGTGCGACATTTGCGGAGAGAAAAAAATAGGAAATATTTCAAATCTTCGAAAGATTAATGTGCTAAGTGTTCAGAAATGTATACCAAGTATGCAAATTTGACGTTCTATTTGTTTTATGTATGCATTTAGCAAACGCACGCGTTAGCCCCTTTGTTTACTCCGTTATAATAATTCTGTTGCTGTGGAACAACGTATGCACAAATATTCCGAAGTGGAAGGTGATTATGCTGTATGTGACTGTTCGCAGCAACTCTGCGCCCATAATACTAAATGTTAATGGTGCATCCGTCATATTTTACGCTTTACGGTTGAGTATAACTTACTTGTAATATTATATTGATGTTTTCTTGAGTTTTGTTTTATAAATATAAACTGCAGATGTATCATTAACACGTTTGACTTTAATTAAAATTGACGAAAAATACGCTTTCGTTTCGTAGTTTGATTATATGTTTTCTTTTACTTCGCCACTTTTTTGAACTATTCTGATCCAACTGGGTCTGATTTAACGACTAATTGTTTTGCCCCCGTTTTTATTATTTATTTGTTTCGTCTTTGCTTTAAATTTGTTTATTCTTTTGTGGACAAATATTAAACATGCAACTAAATGCAATTTTCAATAACTACATTTTGGAATGTACTAGGATTTCAGTCTCGTAAATTCAAATTCGTGGTGATTTTTATAAAACGCGTTTACGATTGCCGCAAATTATCCTTTTAAAGGAGTCTGACTGATATGTGTTATACGTGCTCGTCAGGATTTAAAGAATCAGTGTTGTAAAATTAAATCGCCACTGCAAAAAGATTCTAATGCAATTTCGTCACAATGGCCGCAATACGTCATAAATGTCAACCCTTCCCAAATGAACGAATTATGAAAAATCAAAGCCGGTATAACAGAACGGCAGTAAAGGTTTTCTTTATAGCCATCCGAGCGCCAACGCGGCAACAATTCCGGGTATCGACCGCCCATAAAATATAATTTCATTTCGGCTTCGCAGGTTTCGAAAAACGCTTCGTGATAATCTGCCTGCAGTGGTGCTACCGAAACAAGTTTCCCACGGTACGCGGAATCAAAACGACGATGAAAGTAAGGAATCAAAATTGCGATGAAAGCACGCGCCCCACATATTTTGACGATCCGAAAACAAAATGCGATAAAATGTATTGCAAACGCAACTACCCAGCGGTAGATTTTAGTTACATTACTAATCCATTAAAGCACATTGTAAAGCGAAGCGAAAAATATTCAAAAAACTCGTGCATTAAAAATGCATATTGTTTTATTAATTATTGGTGTAAACCTAATGATTTACTATGCGCTTATTATCGACGCATTATGTGCATAAAACTTAAAAAAAAAATATGGTCCATAAAACTATTTCACGATTAATAAATACATAAAGTTGGATACAAAACGAGGGTCTTGAAATTCCCTCGTTCGAGAATTTTAAATCTTCCCAAGAAATCGACGTCACGTCCAGTTAGTTACGAACTTATTTCAGAATAATGCCATTACGCAACTGTTGGCACCAATGAACAGAATTTCGCTTTTAAAAGGTAGCGATTAACGTAATTACAAAGCGTGTTTTTAAGAGATTTTCGTCAAAACGATGGTGGCGTCGCGATGTAAACAAATGGCTTTACGCCAACGCGACGTTCACCCTTATTTATTTTAGGCAGTGCCTCGCGACGTAAAACTTTGCGGATCAGTGAGTTTGTCACTTTGTGTGTTGTGTGTCAGCCGTCGAAAGCCGCAAATAAAGCTAAATCTAAAATTACACCTCTCGCACCTTCGCACTTACCAATTATGACGTAGCCCCCGTCACTGAAGACACCGGAACCTGAAAACGAAAATTAAAATTATTGCGAGTGCTTCCAAGTTTAATTTGCTGAATGCCGCGTCGCCGGCATCCCCGAGTTAATATAAAACATGTTTTGAATTTTTTAAAGACGACGTATGCAGCTCCGCGAACGTAAAATAAAAAAAAAACGATACGTGTCGTAATTTCTGTTTATTACGCAACCGTTTTTAAAATTACGATCCTTTTGTGGTCACGTACCGTTCTCATAGCCTCACGTGTGACTATCCATATCGCGAAGTTAAAGGTTATATTATGTAGCGGTGTCGACGAAAACGGCGAAAAGTGTATAGAAAATATATGCAATGTTTTTAAAACGGCGTCGGCGGTGGGTTCCCCTTAAGCTTATTCCGTTCGAACCTACTCTCATTCCGAATGTACGGAAGGCAGACGCTATTTCCCCGCAAAGCGTGTCAAGAAAGAATAATAAGCTCTCAACAGAACCAACACTCATTTTTCTTGCGAAGTATGATTAAATACGTATTTATTATTCCGCGCCAACGAACTCGGTTAATATTAATTAAATTTCAAGTAAATATCCGACGAAATATCGCGATGCGCTAATTACGTTTCATTCAGACGAAAGTTCAAATAGATGCATTATTAAAAACGGGATTAATTTGCGAAATAATTTACAACGGCGGTGCAGTGCATGATGTTTTATTCACGTAAAAGCTGCCGCCGAACATAACACATGTTCAAATAATAAAACAGTTTTAATGATAATAAATCATAATTACCTACAAATCACATTTTGAACGCGCAATTATTTTACATTTCAAGTAAAGTGGCCATTGCATGATCATTAATATTAATTTATTGTAGTAATAAATTCAACGGGTATTTAAAAAACAAACACGTATTAAATGACAAATTAGATATGAATGTAGTTATAATTGTACTCCTGCAAATAAGTTCACATTATTATTGAAATTTCCCTATAAATAAATTAAATTTATATATTCACCAAAATTTTATGGAATGGCTTCGAACGAATAGTATAGTTCATAGTCAATATGTCAATCCGCTATGAAAAGATTAACCCTTTGTACTCGAGGCCCACATTGTACATTGCACATGAGGCCACCAACCTCACGATGAAAATAAAAATTAATTCAATTCTTAAATTTTATAAATGGGTTATTTAATAAAATGGATTAAGAGACGTTTCAAAAAAAGTGGTTGCCAGAACAATCTGAAACACAATAATACAATAAAAATGGGAAACGAGGAAATAATAAAATAAACAAGAAATTTTTAATAAACAATTACTGACAACCTAAGAAAAAATATTTTATAACTCTTTTGGGTTAGATGAAATGAAAGATAAGACTAGGGAGACTTCAAATCTCATAAAAATATGAACTAGGCCACTTAAATCCAAGGAAATAAATTTAACTGAAACAATTAGAGAATAGAAAATTAACTTTAGGTTGAGGTAAGAGAAGTTTTCAGAAACCCAACCCAACCATTAACAATTTTTAATGTGATTTTAATACAAGGGGTAGTTTTCTGAAGCTCATGAAAGGTATATAAAATTAAGAGAAAAAACACCTACAAGGAAAGAAAATAAAAATTTGTAACATAATCTGCCATTTTTCTCTTTTTCCTGTTACAGCTGCATTCAATAGTGGTCTCTCTGTCACCCTAGACTCATTTAAAAGTCTGTTTCAATCGTTTTTCTTCTTTCTCTCTTAGTCATCCAAACCCATATCCTCACACATTCACATATTTGCATCCAGTGTTCATGTTCTTCTTATTCATCCAATATTGTACACCTTTTTCAACTTTCATGCTCGTTGTCATTGTTTCGCATTGCCCTCCATTAAAATCTCGAGTTAGAAAATTTTCATGATCACTATACTTCTTCCTCATACATAAAGTCAAAGAAAGTAAAAATAAAATATCCTGGTTTTTAAAAATGTCTTCAACAATTTTGAAAATTATCGAGTTGTGTTGACGGAAATTGACGCAGAATCGTTAATACACGCAGGAATCTTTGTTTTCGTTAAATCCCCGAAACAAAAACAGCTGAGGGGTACTAGAAAATATTCATTTTGAAAAACATTTCCATTTTTGAAAATTTTTGAATTCAGTTAACAGCAATCGATGCAGAATCGTTAGTACCCGCAGGATTCATCAGGTTTTTGAGATTCTTGCACTGGGTGTAGATTTATTAAACCATGGCCAGGTTTACTATTTTACCCATTTGGTTGGTCTCCAATCCTTAGATTTATCATAAAAATATGAAGTTAACTCAACAAGTAGAGGGTCGCGGATGCTTAGAAAGGAAGTCAACCTAAACCAAAGCGACACATGTTTATGACCTTCATGATGATCTCAATATGACTCTTGAATTGGGCTGGGATTAACTAAAATCAGCCTAAATTCAATATTTTACAACGTTTGTTTAACCCTGAATGCGTTCATATTTATTATTTGTCAAAAATAACTCAACAAGGATGTGTATATTGAGCTCATAACAATCCAAAGCGACTTGTCTTGGATGACACTAAACCTACCCTCAATATTACGCAGTATAATTTATGACGATAATCCAAACAAACATGAATCTTATATTGGGTTAAGACTCATTACATTTATTTACTGTTTTAAAAGTTTAGTTCAATGGTTACATTAAAATTACTTAATTGTAAAATTTTACTTAAAAAGTTTACAGATGCGTGCGTACAAATGGGCTCAACCCAACCCAAAACAACTTGCGTTTGGCTGAAACTACCTCTGCCTCAACATTTTTATGATAAGTTCAAGTCGATTAACTCAACAAGTTTAATTGTTGAGCTAATTTGTCTTGTCTTGGATTGAGACCAAACCTAGCCTCAATATTACGCAGTATAATTTATGACGAGTTTAATCCAAACAAACATGATTCTTGTATTAGACTTATTAAACTCTGAACTGTGAACTGAAACTAAATCCAGCTTCGATATTTTGTATGACAAGTTTATAGTTAATATTTTCTTGGATGGGGACTCACTATATTTCATCTTCAGTTTAACTATAATTGCGTAAATAATTAACATAATTTTCATCAGGTTGTGTTTCTCATAAAAGGATCGACCCAACACAAAGCTGCTTGGGCTTGATTGAAACTGAGCTTCAACACTGCACAATTTATTTATGATGAGTGTAATCGAACGCAGGTCGACGGTTGTTCCTTCAGGGGCTGTTAAATATAACTCAGTTTAACCAAGTTTGACGTTTATAGTGATCTCAACCCCACCATAAACGACATGTGTTCGTATGGGACTAGGGTTCAACATCATGTAATATTATTTATGCTAAGTTTAACCAAATTGATTCTTTGGAGATTGCCAAAATTATCTCAAATAATTTTGTTATTTAAATTGAGCTCAGCCTGTCCAACTCGATCAAAAACGACGCAATATTATTTATATTGGGTTAAACCCAAGTCAACTCGAACTTTGGAGACTGATAAAATTAACTCAGCAGATTTGGCGTTGTCTGTATTGAACTCAACACAAGCCAAAACGACTTGTGCTCATTTGGGATGAAACGCAGCCTTAACAAGAGTTTAACACAATCCAGTGGAACTCTTCCACATCAACGTGGATAATGTTGAGTATAATAAACTCAACCAAAACGCAAATCCAGGATGACTCTTGGATTAGGACAGTTTCAAAAACTGATCGATTCAAACCTATATATTCTCGTTTAGGCCTGGAGTTGATACTGGAGAAAAAAAGAAATATTGTAAATCACATCCAAGTACTCTTCTTAAATAACGACATGACTCATATTGAATTCTAATTATAATGTTCATAGAAGTGGGCTCCCAAATGCAAGTAAATAGGCTAATGGTACTTTAATTTCCAATCTCAATTATTAATATGACTGAAATATTAATGAAATATTTACATGTAGGGTCAAATAATCAATGACGAGCATATGGCAAACTAATTATTTCGTTCATTTTGTAGCAACTGAACTTATTTAAAACGTTGTTTGTGGTCAGTAGTTCTTTAATCGTTTGGGGGACTCGGTTCGGGATAGGACCGAGGGGTTTGTACCATTTTTCGTTTCGTTACTGTCGGATTCGAAACTCGCGCACTGACTTGGGCGAACGAATATTCAACGCAATATTTGTGCTCGACGTTCCTTGTCCACTTTTCATTATTTTGCAACTGATTCTTAACATAATAACGAATCGTTATTTTTATTATTATCAGGTTATCAATTTCCTTTGACGTAATACAACATATGTATCCTCTGTTTTTGAAGCAGATTTCTTGTGGAAGCAAGAAGTGGTTTCCTGGTTCAGATTATTGACGCAGAGAAGGAAGCAAAGTGATCTTGCGGGTACTAACCATTCAGCAACAGAATGTCGAAATTTTCTACTAGTAATTCTACTAGTGATTTCCCAAGGTCTAATTTTGAAAACCCTGTAATTTTTTTTGGTTTGGTTTGAAAATGAAAGTGGTACTACGGAACATCAACCGACAGGTAATTAAAAGGAAATTACGAAAGGTGGATGCCAAGTTCACAGAGCCTAATATGAGTGATTTAAGACGTTTCTAACCATAGCCATTAAACGGATTGTTACTGTAATAATGACGGGGTTGTTAATCAAATTGCATGTAGTATTAGATTTAACAGTGCGTGTTAAGTGCATAAGTAAGTCGGCTATTATAGGCACACTGATGTGATGTGAAACGACTTGAGGACGCCGGAGGGAGCAAGGATGTCATCGGTTTCTAAATTATATTCGATCATCTACAGAATGAACCATTGAACCAATTGCAGCTGCCTACACTTCACATATTGCAATGTTTTAGGCTGACCCAACAAGTAAACATAAAATTTGCAGAACAAAGATTTTTGTCCGGGAAAGTTCCTCGAATGCTTGTTGCATTTCCTCTTTGAATGGCGAGAGAAATCCACTCAAAAAGGAATTGTTTGGAACTCCGATTACCCGAAAGAGAAATAAGTTGGTCACTAATTGTGTTAATAAATTCGATAGCTTCTTTGCACCAAGATTCCATGGTTTCAAAAGCAAGGCCATTAAAAATGTAGTTTGAAGAAACAATTGACTGATATTTGAGAACTTTAGTGTTGCACTTGCAAGTGTGAGGTGTACAAAGGTTGCAGCCTAATCTAAGGCCGATGCAAACTTGAAAAGAAGTGTTATCCAAAAACGCACTGATGTTAGGCGAGGGAATTGAGTGGAGCCAAGGACCAGATTCTCTGCATTGGAGCTTCAAAAATTTTTGTAATAATTCGATTTAACACCATGGAAGACAGAAAAGCAGGAAGACAAATGTCCTGACGACGACGAATACCCAAACCACCAAATCTAGTAGGAAGAGTGGCCTGGCGCCAATGAAGATCATTGGGACGAAGATTAAGAATTGTTTCTAAAGAATATTTTAAAGTGGAATCAATGGATATAAGAAAATAAACATTTTAATTTTAAATATCTTATCGCCTATATGTTACGACAAAAATAGAAACAAACAATTATAACGCATATATGACAGTGGAGGTATAAGTAAATAAATAAATTACAAATATCGTAATTTCAACAATTGTACTTTAAAAAATCAAAGCTCATTATGAAGTATATTTTTCATTTTTTCATGAACGATTTCAAAACGGGACTCGTTTGTTTGTGATCATATTTTTGACATATATTTGACATAGCAACAACATTGATTAATCCACTATGACGGACGCCATTTCGGAACAAGGACGTAACTGGTAATAACGAAAGAGTATGAATCACATTTTTTATTTTTTTACATGTTTTTGATTTTCATTTACATAAATACTCAGTAAGAAAATCTGTGCCCTTTTTAGTTCATATATAACGTGTTTCGTAAAAAAATTGTATATGAACAAATTGTGCATATTCATAAAAAAATCAAGAAAAGATATATACACAGCCGTACGCACCAAATAATGTACAGATGTTTTACTCAAGTTAGGAACTGTCACCTAACACCCTTTCATGTGAACATTTCCACGTAGAAAATTAATCAACGGTTCATGTAAATGTGGTGCAAAAGTAAGGTAGTGACAATAAATTTCACAGCTGACAAGTTGTGTTAGAACACAACACCCCTGGTAAAAAAAATCGAACTGAAATACCACTTTGACGATTATTATTGCTGTTTGATGATTTAACGTCACATCTCCGAACATTCCATATGCGAGAGTATTAATATTAAATGCAAAAGTCGTTTAAGTGGGCCGCACACGAAAACACATTTGCAATTTAATATTTATGAATCAAATAGAATCTTCTACACCTCTTGATTAGAGCTTCACATACGGTACGTAAAGGACATATTCCCAAATATGTCGTTTCATCACTTCCTTTATTATTGTAATTTAAATAATATTTTAAACGTAACAGTAGGGTGAAGAAAAAACACTGAGAAACCGGGGAGGTAGAAGGAGATGGAAGAAGAAAGGGACAGAGCCGAAGGGGTGTTAAGGGGGGATCCTGCTTTAGGAGGACTTAAAATATCGTTTTTGGGGGAAGTTTTTTAGGACAGAAAAAAATCAGCAAGTTTAGTGAACTTTTTAGAGCATTTTATTACATATTTGAGCATTAAAGAAAAACTATTTCGAGAGAAAAATATTTAAACGGAACCGATTTTTATGCACATTTGTGCAACACCTTTCAATTGCATTCTACAATCGGTGGGAAAGATGTAGCGCGTAATTTTTGTCTGAAACAAAAAAAAACCAAAGAAAATTGTAATTCTCATATATTTTCTTCTATGTGAACTAAAAAAAAACGCAAAATTTTGAAATTCAAGATTTTTCTCAGGTTTGAAAATAAATGTGCTCTTTGCAGGAAGAGAAAATCATTTCAACTTGCTAAAAAAGTTGTTTAGAATTTTTTTTCATTAATGTTTTTAGTTCAAATCGAAGAGAATGCTACTAAAAAACTAAGAAAAGTTTTGTTTCGTTTTGATTGCTTGTCTAGTTTTCTCGCAATCACGCCCACCAGTTTAGAAAAATCGTAAAAACGAAAACTGGAGAAAACGCGCTCTAAAGTTTACGATCAGGAAAATCTTAATTGTCGATTACTTACGGAATATCTCGTTATAATCCTACTATAGCTCTTACGAATTCAAAATATTATTGTTTCGAACGACCGATTGAACTTTTTTCAGTACATAGTTCGGTGTTATGTGTCTGCGGGAAGGGGGTCGCGCTTCGTTTGTCCGAGCGTTCATGCGTTCGTATATTTTTTTCTCGACACCTCACTGTGTTTAGTGCTGTATCTTTCAAAATATTGCGAATTAGCCGCTATAACTTTTTATACATATTCTTAGATATATTAGGTATAGATTTGAGCAATAAAGATTTTTTGAGCCTTCTAAAGCAGGACCCCCCCTTAAAGTAAAACGATATATAGAATTTTTAGAAAGCATATATAAAGATTTGTTCAAATTAAAAGTAAAAATCGGAAAAGATTGAAAAGTATATGAGTTTTAAAACTGGTGACAAATACAATTACAAATAGAATAGTGCTCTCTTTATTACCTCAAGGTAAGGCGTCACGATTCTTACACATATTCGACTATATTTCACCCAAATCAATCTGTCGTTAAGAACCCTCAACAACGAGATGTTTAAAAAACATAATTTCTTAAGTGAAGATTTAATGGTAAAATCAAATTTTTAACCGTCAACGGCAATTATTTCCGTACTTTTTGCAAGTATTACCCCCCTTTACTGCAGATAAACACCCCGAACACGATGATATAAAAATTGAAAAATAATGCCAACAGCCCCCACGATGAAAAACAAACTTAGTTCCAAACTTGTGCAGCTCGTCGAGAAAGGTCGACGAATCCGGGAATCCTAAAGACTCCATTCTAACTTCGCGTAAAGTAACCCGGGATTATATTTAAAGCCTAGTTTAGCACCACTTAATGTCATCCATAAGCTAAACCGATAGCGCAGATATGCATCGCCAGGAAGCGAACTATGAAGATAAAAGTCCGTCCTGGGACGTTCTCATGCAGACACCACTCTCCGGCAGGTCATCGTTTTATAACTGAGCTTACTGAGAAATACTGCATATTAATGCGGAGGCTCCCGGCGGACGCGATAGTTTGCGAACACACAACAAATCCATTACGTTCTTATTGTCCGGTGCGCGCGCGAGGAACACAACTATCGGAAACACATATACGTTAGTTTGATTAGTTGCATTGGTTTTTATTTGGCGTTGCATATTTAATTTCAATATTTCGTATCACGCCACACGTCTGTCACAGTCTATGACGGAGTCACTAAGTCTAAATAGCAGTACGATTAATGAAATTCTGAACGAATTATTTGGTTGTGTTGCCACGTGATTGACAACAAACTGGTGGTAGTAAGCGTGTTTATGACAATCAATGATTCCAACCTGTCGTTTTTTATTACGAGTTTTGATTGAAACGTTCCATCAGGTGAAACATGCCTACATTGACGTAGCTACTTCAGTTAATGCCATTCAGCCAGATAAAGCTCTTTATGTCAGAAATACTTCGAAGAAGTTAACTGTCGAAGTTCGCACATTTAAACTAAAATTTATTTAACGATACGGCAGTGTCAATTTAGTCGCGACGTTAATGCGCATTTTACGGCCAGTAATGAGCAAAAGTATAAAGCGAAATATGGCTCGGGAGGAGACAAAAGAGATTATTTAAGATTTACAAGTTCCCTCAATGCACGTACTAATGTAAACATTAGCAGGCTCTTTATTATTATTAGGTTCTAAAGGCGCTAAAAGCCTTGTTCTGTCTGAGGTATTGTTCTACAAGATCAGAAAGTGTTTTAACAACATTCGCAAGCTGCGCTCAAACACATGTTTCTTATCGCATCTACTTTTATATTCCCCAGTACCGTAATTTGCGAAAGTAGCAAACAAATGTCTGCGATGGCGCTATGAAAATTTTATATATGCACGTACGTGATATTACCTCTCATAACGCAGGCGACGTAATCAAATGCCGTGGAAAGGAATGAAAATATGATTTTAGTCGGGGAATATCGCAGGTTTGAAAACGAATAATGTTTGTGTGGAGGAGTTTGGGCATATTTATTACAGTTGTTTAAAACGACGATAAAAATATAAAATAATTACTATCCCTATTATCATAGTTATAAAATTTTTACAAAATCAAAATTCAACATAGAATAAAAAAATCATATTCGTTACCCGATATACCCCAGTCCTCGAAATTGAACCGCCAATCATAAAGAGATACCGGTTCATTAGAACAACATTTTCGCCTTTAAAAAAGATATATGAGAATATCTATAACCCTTAAATATTTACATTGGTTGTTATCCTTCCATCATTAACTGAACTAAAAATGCACACGTTGTATATCTCATCTAGTACGATATTTATTAACAAAGTGATCTAAGGGAGAATATTAAGGAGGAAATGAATTAATCCCGAAACAAATTTTGTGACAAATACGAACGAATCTTTGTCACCGGCGTTCAATTCTCATAAATGCAATAGTGTGGATTGTTTAATTCTTATGTTTCAATCCAAACTAACTTAAACACACAGAAAAATAATAACATGGCCTCAAGGTAAAATTAATTTATTCCGCGATGTAGCTTAATTTCCATTTTGAACTTTTCCGGTTAGCGAGGAATTACAACTAACAAAATTCGAACATACTTAAATTAAAAAGCGGCTGCAAAAAGATAATAATGAAAGAAGTTTAATATCTTCAGCAAATTTCGCAGACGATAAGTAAAACAGAGGCCAATATTCTTGTGAATTTATATGCAAACTTGCAAAGTCGACCAGGAGCAAAATAATTAACCGCTTTATATTAAAATTACTTTTTAATCCGAAGTCATAAATAAAAGATTGTATTCAAATAAACGTGAAATTCAATTATTCTAGATGAGAACGAGTTTTACAACTCTCGGTTTTTGCGCGTGCGATCCGGGGGCTCCGGGCGCACACGTATCACACAAAAACTGTGTTGTAAAACTGTGTCAAGCACAAATAATAACAGCGTTCGAGTTTCGTACATTAAAACTACCAATTAATTAATAGTTCGTCTCTAATGGATACAGTGCATTACATCAAAAGTACGATTCGGCGTATAATGAAAATATAAATTATTATTTTGCGTGTCTGAAAGGTTTTCCGTACACATAACAGAAAATGTTAATAATGCCGTTCGTCATTATTTAGTAATGATGCTTTTACCGCGTATCTGAGGCGAATTTCGCCAACACCTGCCTGATGCGTGACAACTTGACAGTGTTTTTCAAAATTGAGACATTATTCTTTCGCATTGGAGACGAAAAGACGGATGAAGGCAATTTCATGTGTTCGCAAAAAACTTTAAAAAATAACTCGAGGAGGAAATAAAACGTTTCAGCTTAAATTGGCGTTGTATCGAACCCGAAAAAGTATAAACATTACAACGTTATTCCATGTTAATATTTTGTTTATGATATGTTAGATATGTTTATGCTCGGTAATGGGCACATTGTACATAATTAAATTCATCAATTCGCGTCCGTTTATTGCCCGTTATGAATTTAGTGCGAAATTTGCTCAAATTATTTCGTAACTACACAAAAATTAGTGCAATCGACAATAAATAAATGTATCGATAAATATTGTGTTTTATCGCAGACATACACATATACTTGGATTGTTTTATATCGAAAAAGTTAAACATTTGGAAAATATGGGAGTTATTCACACATAGATTAATTTGATCACCTGTTATTTTCCATTATTACAATTATAGCAAATATACCCTGTAATAGTAGAATATTAATTAATCAACGTTTACTCAACGGTTATGAATTTAAAATGTTTGTTCAACGAGTTCAATTTATATTTTCAACCGGATTCCATTAAAGGTGCATAAAGGGTGGCACACAAAGGGTAGCATTATATAAACCATTACGTCGAAATAATAACATTTCCAATATATATATAAACTAGTTTAGTCATTCCCGAATGGTCAGTTGCAAAGAAACCTATTTCACACTCGAGAATAAATGCAAACCGACATGTAAATAAAAAATCATTTGCTGGCAGTAATGATTTTATAGAATTAAAATAAATATAACTTCATTCAATATCTATTAAATTATTATTAGTTAGTTATTAGCGTAATTTGTTACGGTTGTGTTACTTACAATTTCACATGGGCAATTATTAAATGAAGAAAAACGAATTAATTCCATTTTTGGACACCTTCCCTTATAATAGCGTGCTAATGGTGAAATTTTGTAAAAAATGTCATGTAAGTAACAGTAAGTACGAGTATAGTAAACGAATATTAATTTTGAACCATTTATTTTATTTGGGTGTAATACGTATTTTACAGTTACTTAGTCTGAATAATAAATATAAATTTACCTACAAATTGCATTAGTTTATTTACAGAAAGAACGCGAACAAAATTTCACAATACGTGGTGATTTAAGGCCTAGCACGTAGGATACCGTTAATGTTTAAGCATCATTGATGGTTGAAGAATCGTGTCTGAGATTGATGTCCGTTCTCACGTAAATAATAAAGTGAATTAAATACGTAGTGGACGTACAATAATCGGGAGATGGATCGAACATAAATAGAGATATGTAAATAATTATGTAATCGAATGTAGGCTTTCAAGGCCATTGTTCCATAAAAATGTACGTTCCGGGTGTGGCCGTGGTTACCGAAATAATCTTGAGGTTCGCTGATCATAGTCAGATTCTTCAGATGTTTTCTAAAGATTGATTGGAGATATTTTGCTCCTCCATTGGAACCTGAGAAGACTGCAGTGAACCGCAACAACCAACGTTTATCTAAAGAACAAACCAGAGTACTATCGCAAGGACTAAATTTCGCTATTGCCGCAAGAAGGATACAGAAGGACGAAATAATGACCCAAGTGGAATGCTCTACCAGCAAAAGAAGCAGAACAAATAAGAAACGAGACGTACAAAATACCCTGCAAAGCCAAACCACCAACTAGAAATATCTCAATGACAGAAGAGGTCGAATTGAAAGAAAAATACATATAAAATAAATATTATCATTGGACCCCGAGGACTACAAAAAAGTAAGCACATACCCAACAGCTAAGTTCGAACGTCAAACCAGGAAAGCGAGTAGTTAACCGTACCTAAGGAAGAACATCGACGTCTCCTGCTATCAGAAACTCAGTCTGCAAGACTATACTGACTACTGAAGAGACCCAAACTGGAAACCCTCTACGATCGATTGTGAGCACATGTGGATCTCTAACTTACGAACTAGCCAGATATGGTGCTAAAACATTACGTGGGATTGACAAGCAGTGTTGTAAAGAACTCGGAATATTTTATGGAGATTATACGGGAACATCAAGTAACCAGCGAAGACATACATCACTCACGTGCCAGTGTAGGAAATCATAGAACTCATCAGACAACGGCTTATACCAAGAGGACTTCAAGAGGATATAATTGACCTAGCTGGATTGTGTTTAGTCACCACTTACTTTCTATGAAATGGAGATTTCCACGAGCAGAGCGACAGTACAGCTATGGGATCACCACTCTCACCACTCATCACCAACATTTTCATGGAGATTTTTGAAGAAGAAACCTTCACCTCTAGTGACAGGAAGTCGAAGTTCTGTACCGCTACGTGGACGACACATGAGATTCAGAAACTAGTAACTGGTAGGGGCTAGGAACGGTGCAAAAACCAGCACGATACGCACACCTACCATATATTGGTGGAGTTAAAAACATCAACGTTAGCTTCAGCACGGTAAAGAAATTAAATAAACTGCCATCCAACAAGGCCTCGATACCAAGACTACGAGTTAAAGCAATCTACGAATTTCAATGTCAGTGTGGAAAATCGGATTGGACAAACCGAACACAGTATACTGGAAAATCCACAGTAACTGAACACGGTAAGCAGTCTATATATAATCGACTACAACGACAGAAACAGTGAGAGAATCATTGAAAATAATGAAGAACCCGAACAACTACAATCTAGAAAATGGATATAGACTAAGTAAGGTTTGGAAGCTGGCAGTAAAAGAACCACTAAAGCCGCAGCAAAGACCATCAAACACTCGGCGCTTGAGCTTCAAAATATTATCTCATGATGACGATGTCACCCGCACCAAAAAATAAAACAATTCAAGAAAAATCGTGAAATCCACGTCTCGGAACTAAAGGAAAGAACGTTAAAAATATGCAAATGATCGCCAATACCGATTACGATAATTAGGGACGTGAATCTAATCGACCAAGGATACACGGGACTCAAGCTAAATCTAAATTTTATGGTAGACAATGAAGATCAACTGGTCAATCACGCAGAGCCATGATAGAGGTATTCTTCTGCCCCCATCTACAGGGCAATCGTGAAGATGTGGGTGGTTTGGTTGGAGGAAATTGGAACGCAATACCTCAACAGATTTTAGCTTTGTAATGCCCATTAATATGAAGAAAAATATAGACCATGTAATCCAGCCGTCTGTGATGTGTATAAGATGGACATTTTTCAGGGACGTCGGATTGCTAAAATCCCTAAACTTTGCCTTCGTAATAAGTTAACTGAAATACGTCGGTCTAGTTTGGTATCCTATACGCAAATCATTCCTTGGCGGAACATATCCGGAGAGAAGATACAGACAGCCAGACGGATCTGCTTCTGCATCACGATATGCCCTCGTTATCCTAGAAGAATCACAGTTTCTTTAGAACACACTTGACAATATAGGTGGTGCTGAATGCCTGCTATCGAGAGTCCCTTTCCAACGTTATCGGCTCTTCCATTGAAGATAGAACCAACATACTGAAGCTCCCATTACAAACATGTGCCGCAATGCTGAGAGACTTTTTGACGACATTTTTCTTTAAGGAAGAACATCGTTTCCTTCTGTTATATAGTTTTTGTTTTTTCTGTTTAGCAATTTTTATTTTAGTTTTATTTTTAGTTGCGTTTTCCTTAGTTTACATAAAATGCACTTATTTTCTATGCTCGCAAACACTATAATCCATCCAAAATAAATTTTCGTTAGTCACGAATTAACCATTCGGACAACTTGCCACTAAATCATGCAACATAAGACAGTTTACCACCATAAACCGATCATGCTAGTCGCGACGTCAAAAATTTCTATAGTAATTTTAATATTGCATTAAAATATAATGAACATTAATCACAAAACAGGTTGGAGCTACAAAAAAAATAGTGAAGCATTAGGTTTGATTATAAATTTTGTATTTCTTGGAGATTGACCTCATAATGAGAAAAAAAGATTGTCTAAGGATTAAAATCTTGTCCTTTTTGCAGATCCAATGTGCTTAATTAAGATTCATGACTGAGTCACATAAATATAGTATTTTTGTACACATTATATTCATTAGTAGAAATTGGTCTTGAAAATTAATGTATGTTTGATAACCTTAGGCAATAGAAATTAAATTATTAGTTATAATCTCACCAGTTCACAGTTGCCATTACGATCTTAGCGTATCTCTCAGAACACGTATCTGGTTATATGCAGCTCACTTCGGAGCTGGAAAACCATCCATTTATTTCGAGCGATAAGCTTTCGCATTACTCAAAGAACTTTGTTATCAAAGTTTAGGCCTAGAAGTAATGTGGGACCATGTTCTAACCTGTAGCCTGATAGATTAGGAGGGGCATTTAAATCCTTATCAGATGATTAAATGACGCAGGTGAAAGGTGACAATAAGGTCTGACTGCCGGGCGATGAATTATGCAATGTGTAAGCCTTGTTAATCTGCGGTGGGAGCGTAGTTGCAGAGTTTACGGCTCCCGAAGGCATCGAAGACGTGTCCCATTTTACAACGACGGCTTAAAATACGCAGTTTTTAATTTTTCGTATATGCGGGAATGCGTGGTCCGCCGGGATACGTAAAGAGACACAGATACGTATTTACGGCATACGCGGCGCAAATAAAAATTGCGGCGATGTATCGCCGGGTCAGCTTAAAGCTGTGTTCATGCCTCTCTGACCGATCATGTCGCCATAAACTGCAACAATTTCATCTAAACGGCAAATATAAACGAAAACGTACCATTTCTTTAGACATATAGAAAAATTTATGGCCGAACAAAGTCGAGTTGTTTGAATAAATAATCAATAAAGTCCATCGATTTTACTCCAACATGATGCAATCTTTAGATTTATGGCCAATTGGTTTGAAATGTTACTGCCACCTGGCTGCGATTCCGAGTTCATGCCCAATCGCAAAATTACAACGATATGTGTGCAGTAATATAAAACTACAAATTGGTGTTACGACGCTACGTAAATTTTAGTTCACAATTTCTCCTGTGTGTGTGTCTATATGTTATATGTGCTATATAATCCAATAATTAAATATTCATTAATTCAAAAGAAAGTATCTCCAAAGGTTGCACATTTAAAGTTAACTTCACGTATCGCGTACCCAAATTTTGATTTAATTACGACCTACACGCAAACACATTAGTCGTTTAACTTTCGCAAAGTAATCACTGCGTCTTAGAAATGACGTAGTTCACAATAACTGACGTCTGAGCACACAGCCCAAGCCGACGAGCCCGGTATCTAAAGTGACAAGAAATTGTACACAGAAATTGCCACATTGATTGACTTTTCACTTGAAAGCAACGTACTGCTGCTTAAATTTACACGATGGAAGTTGCAGGAAAGTTTACTAGATAAAAGCACTTACTTGCAGGGAAGTTCGCAAATTAAAACTTCCATGCGTCTTAACTACTTAATCTTTATTGAAGCATACAATTGATTAAATGGGAGTGTCGTAAATTTGGTTTTTGTGAATAATAAGAAAAAATATTGACGTTGCATTAATATGCTGCGAATGTAAATTAAATTGCAGTGTCCAACATTAGGTTTGATTATGAAAAAAATGTTAAGACTTATCGGCAGCTCACAAGGTTTTAAAACAGATTATCGATCGGTCGTGTTGCCGTTTCATATAAAAATCGAAGAATGGAATCATAGTTGATAATCATGATGTACTAACGTAATAATTTTCACATAATATAACTTTTTATCAAGATTGTACAAAATAAATTTTCATTGCATTTATTTCCCATCCTTATCCTATGTGCTTACCATAGGTGAGTCATCGCTGCAGTTCCTCAACATGTCTATATCACCTCACGTAGGCATCTCCACCACTTTCTTTCTCGTTCAAACTGACATCCTCACATACTCCCAGTGCTTCCATACATCCATCCCTTTTCTAAAAAACTTGTACCTCATGCACTTTCCATTCATCCAATATTTGTTTCCTTTCTCCTGCCACACCTGTACCTCGCATCATTTGCTATACGCCTCCCACTTTTGATATCCTCAGATATTCCGATTTTTTTCATACACACTTATTCCGGAACTTTACATTACATCTTTCATCGTTCTTCTGTGCTTCCTGTGCTTATTTTCTTCTCATCTCGATATAGTACTCCTCCTGGTTTACATTTGTTGTCATCTCCCCAACACCATATTTACCAAATTCTGTGGTGAGGGTTGAATTGAAAGCGACATTTCAATTCAACCCTCACCAGTCTTCCCCCACTGTCCCATAGTCCACTGACATCCTTTTATCCAGTGTCTTCCACAACCACGAAGTCAGCCGCCGACCTTTTCAGCTACAACGCACACTTTAATTCTTTCTGTAAAATTCGCCTCTCTCTCTCTCACTCCCTCACTCAATCTGCTCGTCTTACATTTTCCCATATCGTCATATTTTCTCCAATACTACATCTGTCCTACTTCACATATTCCTCATCACCAAAACTAGGTATTTCTATCAGCACCCATCCTAAATACAACCACTTCAATATCTTTCCATTCCATTCCTACTCTACTCCAATTTCCTCCCCCGTCCTAAATATGATGTGTATGAGTCTAATTCATTATATCGACTCATATTTAATTGCAGAACAAAAAAGTGTTCAATGTCGAAAAATTATTTTATATTTGTATTATTATTTTTTATTCATCATTTCATTCGATTCACTAATTATTGATCGAACCAGGATCACTACCACTAAATTGTTTATAAAATTTTGATGTCGTGGTTATTTTATTAAAGTTGCTGATGCAATTTACCGATGATGTGAAGGGAATATCATTAGGAATTGAGGTGTGAGGCTCGGTGAAATGAAGCATAGCGCTTTGTAACCGGATGATTGTTATAAAAACATTGATATTTCTAGAAATATTTCAATAGTATAATCTGCGTATAATCTTTTTCAGAGCGGTACATAAGAAATTTAAGGCAGAACCAAGAAGAGGCGAAATCAATCGACTTTCTAACAAAAACTCATACCAACCGTCTACTAATTTTTGAAATTCTTAGACTAAAACTTCAAACATGATAAAATCATTTTACCTTAAAGTCCGATTTTCAGGACCTCGTAAAATTTTCAGCGCACCGACTAAAAATTCGCTCGGGCGTTCCGACAATTATTGTTTTCGCCGCGTCTGCGGCTTCCGCCGGCCAAGCCGCAGATACACGAAGCAGTTGATAATAATGAGTCGCGAACTATTATTATCTACGTGAAGATTATTGCACTTATCGGGACAATCTTTGTTAACTGCCGAGTTCTAAGTTATTTCGCCGAACTTGTAATTGGATTCTGCAATGCGGAAATTTCTAAAATGCTCTCCGCGAAGATCGATTTATAAAGTTACGATATTTTGCGGGCTCCGTAAACAGAATTCTTCGCCGAAAACTTATTAACACAATTTCCTCGTAATTAGTTTCGATCTTCAATTACCGGCAATGATCAAGGAAAATGTGGATTACGATGTCAATGGAGCACGCGGCCATCCCTCACTGTTGAAATTTAATTGAATTCGGAATAGTTTTGCGTTTGGTTCGACGCGGAAGCTTAGTGGGGGATGTATGGTCTGGGTTACTAAATCGACGGTTAAATCAAATTGGCAATCAAAAATAGGTATAATTCGTATTTATTTTTCAATCTCAAACATTATGAAATATCTACGACATGTGAAGAAATGATTTAATTGCACTTGCTGAGGGGGGTAGGTCATATGGCACAATCTTGTGTTATAAAAATTGGGCTTCCCTTACTTCCCAAATTAAACAATAAACAATTACGACTGAAAAAAATAGCAACACACAAATGTCCAATTTTAAAAAACAACGTTTAGATACGAAAGAAATGATAGCAGAACGAATAAAATTGACCAAAAGTATAAAATTACAAAATTTTAATTCTACCTTAGATTGAGTTTAATCTGAGGCAAACTTTTTTACTCTGCATTGTGTATGCTTTCCTATGTTCGATTTTATTCATTGGTTTTGTTTTCGATCCGGTACTGATATCAAAACTAACCAAGCACAACAAAACGGAATTGTAAAAAATTAGAAATACAAAAGTGGTGAATTGGAAATGAGGCAAAATGTAACGGAAAAAATTGATTCATTGTAAAAAGTTAATGGTCACATAAGTCTGGTTGGATTGGGCTGTGCTAAAATGCAACGTATTCGAATAAATTTAAAGGAATCAACTATAGAAAATTAAACAGACTGAAGTAGAAGAAGATAAAGAAATTTGGTTTACTTCAAATATCAATGTTGCGGTTGAAATTAGCGACCACAAAGCACCACAATAACAAAAGTAGGAAAAAACGAATAAAAATATGACAAATGGAAAATGAAAAACATATCACAAATTAAAGAGTGGGACTAAAATGAAATGGAACCAAAAACCTAAAAAATAATAGATAATACAAAATAAAAAACTTCGTCGAATTGGGGACGAATTAAGGAAAACAAAATTAATGGAAAAAATCATTAAAACTGAAAAATTATTGAAACTGTTGAATTGGATTGGGTTTGGACATTTTTTCAAAATGAAAAAAATATAAAAACTAACAAAACTAGGAAAATAATCCATAATAAAAAAATATAAAAACTAACAAAACTAGGAAAATAATCCATAATAAAACTGTCGTGTTAGGTTGGTAAATAACTTGAAGTGAACAAAAATTAATGAAAATATGAAAAATCACAAAATAAAAACGTTCGTAAAACATATATAGATTGGGTTGGGTGGAATCGAAATAAACAAAATTCGGAGAAGAAGAAAACATCCAAAATATAAACCTGGTACTAAAATGAAATGGACCAAAAAAATATAAAACAATTAAATCATACAAAACGGAAACAAAAGCAATTTAAATACTTTTAGTAATCATGAAAGATTTTAACGTTTTGAAGTCACCTGAATCGATTTTGATTATTTTCTATCTGTGTATCTGCCCGCGCTCCACTGGCCAAACAATTAAAGCTAGAGCTATGAAAACTTAAACTTAAGATTTATATATAGCGAGGAGAACGTTTTAAAAATTTAAATCTTCAAAGCACAAGAATTGCGAAAAATCGTAATTTGTAAAAAATATTAATTGTTAAATATTCTGAACATAAATATTTTTAAATTAGTAAAAATTCGTTAAAACTTTACAATTTTAGGTATGACTACAAATCGTTACAAGTCGTAAAATTTTGTGAAAATCTTTAAAAATCGTAAAAACCATACAAATGTATATGTATTTATATTGATTACATTATACTCTGGAACATATTTCGACGTCTGGACAAAAAATCTAGATCATTATTAATCGTTGTTGTAAAAAATATTGATTGATAAGTCAGAAATATTTTTAATATTAATTAAAAAAAAAACGCTGAAAACATAAATTTTAGACATTATAAAAATCGTATCTGTAAAACGTAAAAATTGTACAAAAAAATCAATAAAAATCAAAGGTAATAAAAATCGTTAAAATCACAAATCTTATTGACATATCGTAAACGAAATGGCTAGAAGAAAAAAATTACTAAAAATGTGAAAATTTTTCAAATCGCTTGCAAATATATATCTCCAAAGTGGTTAAAGTCGTTAAAAGTTGTCAAACATAAAAATCATAACAAAATCAATAGAAATCATAAAAAGTAGCGATTCGTAGCCTGCTTGGTTTTTTCGCTGTCGTCCATTGTTGTGTTGGTTTCGTTTCAATGTGAACGAGTGATTTTTAATGCAACTTGAACTGAAAATTGTGAAAAGATTCAAAATTGCAGCAAATACGTTAACACGTCTAATGTTCAACATGAAAAATGACGAAAATAAATTTTAGTGATTTTAGTTATCTGTCCACCATACATACATTCGCTGAAGTTGCATCAAGTCATAAATGACTGACAATGAGTTTCTATGAGAGAAGTTGGTGCTGCAAAAAAAACTTGCAATTGCTCCGCAGCCGCCGACAATGAAGACCGCTTTCTTGAAAATAAATGTCAAAAAATGTGTTAAAGTGACGACAGTTGTTTCGCCCTCTATGGACTCACCAGACCACCACACATTCGCTGAAATTTAGTCAACAAAGCGGTTTTTATTGCCGACGGCTGCAAGAAATTATAAATTGTATATTATCTGCTGCAAAAAAAAACAAGATAGTTTAAACTGGTTGGGTTGATATTAATTTTGAGTATTAAACCCAGTGGTGAACAATAATAGCAGGAGTTTTCTGCTTTTTGTGCAAACCCAAGCGAGATCTAAAGGTTTTGAGTCAGTGGAAGCTTCTTGTTGGGTTGGGTTGAATTGGTATTACTTTCGAATATTAAACTCAACGTTGGTCATTAACAGTAGGAGTAAACTTTTTGTTGTAGTAAACCCACCGTCGATCAATTAACTACTGCGAACAAAACCGAGATCTAAAGTTTTTGAGTCAATGAAAAGTTCTTGTTGGGCTGGGTTGGGCTGGTATTACTTTCGAATATTAAACCCAACATTAATCATTAATCAGGAGTTTTCTGCAAATCCAAAAAACTTTTTGTTGGGGTGGGCTGGGATTCATTTTGGATATTATACCCAACGGTGATCAATAACTCCTGCAAACCCAATCTAGAACTAAGGGTCTTGAGCAAATGGTAACATGTTGGGTAGGTTGATATTAATTTCTAATATTAAATAATAATAATAACAATAAAAATCGTTAAAAATCACAAATTTCATGGACACATCGTAAAGGAAATGGTCCTGTGAGAATTGTACAAAATCCATAAAAATAGTGAAAAATCGAGTACAAAAATTAGAAAGCAATATCTCAACCGTTAGGTTGAAGTTATGGTTTACTCACTTTTTCCATGTCTCGAAAAAAATATTCTTACAAAAGTTATAGATATTGACATTTGAAACGTTTGCATTTGGAACTATTTTTCTTTTCAGATATTACGTGCATCCGCAATGCTTTCTGTAGAAATTTACAAAATGTGTGCCATCAGGTTTTTGGAGCTATATCATAGTCATGAGTTTAGTTCATGAGCTGTATGAATAAATTTAATAGTGTAATGTACCAAAGAATAATGTGGAGTTTTTAGTTCCGCAACCCGGAGGACTACGCCAGTTATCATTGTATTTCGTCCATCTTATTTTATTGAAAACAAAATTGATTTAAATCCTTTGAAATAAATTCCGGATTATTTAATTGTTAAGGATGTTCCAATTTATTGAGCTTTGCTTATAAAATGGCATTTTGCTGCTACTTTCAAATTTAGATATTGAGTTAGTTAGGAATTATTTTATCATGGACTTAATATGGGACCCCACGAACACGATTCCCGAGATTAAGACAAATGCAAAGTGGATACTTGTACGAAATTCGAAAATTAAACGACAAGCGCCGAGATAATTAAAGGCCCATGTTCCACACCCAAACCAGCAGGGCCGGGGCCGGGGCGCGCAGATTTATCGATGGTAATTAGGGCAACTCTAACTTAAAAAGGATGCGAGTCGCCGTTGGAAGCGATGAATGAACGGTTTGTTTCATGAAGTATGTCTGGATCATCTTTCACTTCTTGCAGAGCCGGGAGATTTTATATCTAAGATTATTAGAAAATTTTATAGTTCGCAATTACTCACTTGATGAAATTCTGTTGTGTTTTTTGTTACATCGTCGCCGAAAGAAACGGGAAGAAAATATCTTACTGCTGATAACTCATAATGGCCGACATTAATCATGAAGATATCTGTAGTAAGCCGGGTACGATGCCCCGAAAACTTGATAAGGAGGTTAATGAAAATATCCCGGTGAAAAATATCATTTCGCTGCCGAATTAAACGTTGTTTATGCGTCGCGCTAAATTTCC
The DNA here is from genome assembly GCA_959613385.1 of Geotrupes spiniger. Classification (NCBI taxonomy): domain Eukaryota; kingdom Metazoa; phylum Arthropoda; class Insecta; order Coleoptera; family Geotrupidae; genus Geotrupes; species Geotrupes spiniger. The sequence continues at coordinate 31,530,563 of OY390736.1, read as the reverse complement.
AAAGTAAATCAAATTATTATATATGGGATTCTGTGTGTACGAAAGAAAAGCTACTTCAGACTGCAACATACCAAGCAATGTGTTACTTTTATTGGTTATAAACATTTATCGCTAATAAAACTTTATTACTTCGACGACGTGCCATGTTTTGCTGTTTGTTTATTTGATTCTAAAACCACTATGATTGAATTGAGTTTTTTATAGTTCTGAAAAATATTGTCCCCAGACCGTGTCAAATTTTTCAACTTGTAACACAAATTATATAAGAATAAATTTGCAGTTTGTTTTAAATATAACAATTTGAAATCTATGGAGTTCCATTATTATTTGAACGTTTTTTAAATTTACAGTAAATTCATTACTGAAATAATATTTATGCGTTGATAAAATTCTATTGGCAAACAAAATTCTAATGGCAAACATCGTGTGTGTGCGATACTACCAAAGTAGTCCAACGTTAATTGAGTTTATGGTAAACTGTATTGATTCTACTCCACGCAGTACGTAAATTTTAATATTAGAATTAATACACCATTAGGTTACGTTTTCTGGTGATTTATAGTAAAGGTTATGATAATCAATAACGTGTTATTTTATCCACTTGCGTTGGAACGTTCTTTCTATTTCCAATTTTATTATTTTAATCAACGGTTTTTTAGCATCTATGTGCTCTCTGTTCATCATAGATGAATAATATTCACGTATCGTGATATTAGACGAAGTAATAATCGCTTAAATTTAATCTTCGTGTGCATGAAATTTACCTGCATGTTGATGTGAGTGTTTGCCCAGTCTTGCCCAACAATTCGAAAGTCAGTTATTCCATTTTCCAACACAAAACAAAGCGTTCTAATGTCAATGGTGTAAACGATTAATATTATTTTTTCCATGCTTTGTCATACAGCTTATTAGCATCTTACAAGACTTATTAAAAAAAATATTATATGCCATAAAATCGTATGTTTTCGTTGTTTTCCGCCACAATGCGCGAAAACTGTTTACATCGGCAAAGTGTTTAATTGCTGCTATCGTACAATACCAACAAGTACGTCGTAACGACCTCTTAAACCGCTTTTGTGTCGCGATGCGGCGGTTGCCGCGATCCCCGTCATTATCGAATGTATAAAATTTTATTTATTCCTTCCAGCCGGGAATTACACGTCGCGGAGCAACTGTAATGCCTGCGAGTTTCAATTTTGCGTGCGAATTGCACGTTTTCGAATCCGGGAACGCGTCTAAAGTAGAAAAAAAACAACGTCAAACTGCATACATATTTCACCGTGTTGTCGTTAGAAACTCTTTGCGTTAAAATAAATTTTATTCGAAAGTACTTAACTTTCGTGAAATATTTTCCGCTAGTTTGCGTTCATAAAGTGTATGAGGGTATTGAAAACTTCGCCTACAGTGTATGTTACTGGTATTGTGTACGTTAGATATTATCGGCCCCGAGGCCGCGTGGTTCGTGAAATGATGTGGGTATTTTTATGTTTGAAATTGGCATTTTTACCGGTGTTTGTAAATCATTTGTGTGTTGTAAATGATTTTTTTGTTGTTGTTTGTTTACTTGATAAAATATTTGTTTAACTGGTAATGTTTTAATGTGTATATTTTTATTGTTTGCAGTTTTCTAGTACAATCGTCATTTACTATTTATACACTGGTGCTGCTTTTAATAAAAAAAAATTATTAACGCCGATTGAATTTTCCCACACACTTGAATGTGTCTATTTTTCTGCCAAATAATGTTTAACATATTACGTTTCCTATTATGACTTTCATAATTCGGCTGAGACAAATTTTCCAAAATGGCTTTGTCTCATTTTGAATTGTTTTGTTTGTTATCGTCGAAAACAAAAAATGAATTATTGGGATTTTCATTCTTTGTTGAATTAGAATGTTTGTGGTTCTAGTTTCTTATAATTTTGGCCATAAGAATTAAATCCCTCAACCTGGTGTCTATGTTGGTTTGATTTTACGAAACCCCTAAGATCTGTGCTACCATTGTAAGGGGAGGTTAGCAATGACTTTTTAAAACGTTGTGTTCGATTAAGATAGTAGAATAAAACATTTCACTGTACTACTTCCAGTAGACATTGACGTCGTAGTGAAGAAATTTACGAAATAAACCGTTTCAATGGGATCGATTTTTTTTGTTGTTGTAATGATATTTTTACAGTTTTATTGTTCGTGTTACCAAATAAGTCGACTCTTGTAGCAATTTCTTTGTTACTTGTTGAGCCTTGTTGTAAATCGCATTATAAACAAATACATCCCCCAAGTAAAAGGGTCCTACACGAACATCAATTGGGGAAGGATTGACAAAGTCTTCTCCAATTCTTCTTTCTGATTTATTTTTATTTTGAGGCTAAACCCAACCCAACCCAGCCCGATTTTTTTCAGCATTTGTGACAATTTTTTGCATAAAAAACTATCACTAGGTTTATATTTCTTCTTTCTTCTCTGAATTTTGTTTATTTCGATTCGACCCAACCCAACCCATATATGTTTTACGAACTTTTCATCTATTTTTTCTATTTTTGTTCACTTCAAACTACCAACCAAACACGACATTTTTTTATTATGGATTGTTTTCCCAGTTTTATTAGTTTTTATATTGTTGATCACTTCGTTTGAGTTTATGACAAACTCAATCCAATTCGACTATTTCGATACTTTTTCAGTTTTAATATGTTCGGTTTCCGTTACCTTTGTCCTTTTCCTTAATTCGCGTCCAACTCGACGAGAAGATTTTCATGTTGGGTTTTTTACTTACATTAAATAAAGATTACAGTAAATCCCGTTTCGTTTGGCGCAGTGTGTACATTTATGAACATGTCACGTTAATTGTTCGTTTCGCATATCTTATTGAAACGTCGTAAATCAATTTAACAACAATTTTTGAATGTTTTAATTTGTTCAAACTTTTGTTAACTGGGATTGACTCAACTTTTATTACATTCATACTGAAACAATTTCAACAATTATTTACATATTTGTAAATCTCCACCAAGTGTCATTAGTTAAGATGATCGTCTTGGTTTCACCAAAAATCTAAAAGGCCAAAGTTGTCATCATTTCAAGATTTTAGTAACATTTCCATCGAGTTCCAGATTTAAAATCGTATTTGATGGACAATGTAAATATCACAAACTTTGAAAACATGAAGCATTTTATTTCATAAATAAAAGATTTTAATGAAAATCTATCGTTAACACAAGTAACATAACAAATATGATCAAACTTCGGAAAATATGATTTAAGTTACTTGTAGCATAACTCATGACTAATTGTGTTACATAACTGAAAAATTGTATATCGTAAAGAGCAAACATTAAATAATGAAAATATAGAAACAATTATACTGAAACAATGTTTGCCAACATACGTATACCAACTCCAGCCTTGACTTAAAATGATTACTATCAAAGCTTTGGTTGAAAATTATTTCTATCAGAGCTTTGACTGAAAACTATTTTTATCAAAGCTTTGACTGAAAACAAGTTTGATAAATATTTTCAGTCAAGAGGAACCCTGCTTTTGCATAACGAGCTGAAGACATTTACGTCTAAATGACACAAACGTGCTGTCTAGATATCAATTAATTTCTTTTGGTGATCTGATGAGTCGGATGAAACTATGGCACTCACTTAGTAATTATATTCATGTTTCGTTTTTTGCAAATTCGTTAATATTATCAAAGAGTTGTAAAAAGCAAGCTCATTTCAGTGTTGCACGAATATTAGTTTCTGTGTAAGTTTCAAAACAACAAATGTTGATTGCCTCATTGCATATTGAGTCAACAATTACAAATTCCAGTCATAAAATTGAAATTTTAGTTCGCTGACTTAATATCGCCGCCGCGCTTATGCGCCAAGAGAATTGTACACAATGGCTTGTCTCAAAGCTTAATTAACATTTATGCACTGATCATTATACATGTGTTATCCGCCGCAAGTCCGTGAGTGGAGTGTTAATAAACCCACAAAATGAATTTCGTAACCGCGCCGAATTCCGTATTCGCGAATACCAGAGCCGCAGAATGCGGCATGCATTACTTCCTTTAATGAATTATCAGCTTCCTTACATTACAGCGGCGAGTATTGTGCAAAAAGGATGCAATTTCTTTGCCTTTGTCGCGATTTTCCTACTTGGCTACGGCAGGGCACGGAAATTTAATAAATAAAATTATATTTTTCTTTCATTTAATTTATTTTTATTTTTGTAATAGAATAACATGAAATAATTTTATAGGACACAGTGGTGTAATGTAAAGTATTAGCTCTGGTAGTACTAATAATTAATTCCACTATAGAAGATGATTAAATTATTTTAACAATTAAAAATATATATTCCTCGTTTATGTTAACGATAAATTTAATCGAAGATATTTATCGATTTATTTATAACGACTGCGATCATATATGGTGTGGATATGTTTCGTATATTTTTCTAAACCATCACAAATAATATTTACTTTGTCAAATGATGGTCATTTAGAAAGTAGGTTAATATTATCACATATAACATAAGATACCTATGCCTAAACCCCCTCGATAGAGAGGCCTTTTTGAAATGGCACAAATTTATCCTAAGTGCTGACATGATTGCACCTACCCTTTATTTATCTAGTTTTTAGTACCACCGTCCCCGCGTTACGAAATTAAATCGGAGGCCCCTTCTTACCTATTCCGACGCACCGCGTCATAACTGTGTGTAAAATTATTGAAGCATTTGCCGCGACGAATAAAATTTCGGCCGTAAAACTGTATCTGACATAAATCCGAACTCTACGAGTATAAAATTTGAATGTTATGCGCTCGTAAAATTAGGTTGGCGGCGTTTTTCGCGAAACGTCCCTAAGTAATTAATAACTGGAAAAGATTTCGAGACTTTTATTACGGAGACCTTAAAATAAAAGAAGAATACGGTTTAATGGCAAGAAACGTGTATTCTAAACGGGAGATTATACGTTTTGAGCAGAATTGAAACACGCCCGGCAATTTTTATATTCGGGGAATTCGCGACGGGGTTGGGTTCGTTGGAAAATTAAGTGGGGAAATGCAGATGTTTATTGCCATTAAAATCGACTGAAACATTACAGACGTGTTTTAATGTACGTTTGTGACAAATATACTCAGTGACATATAAACTGCACCACATAGAAGGGGTGGGAATTTTTGGACCAAATTTGGCAGAAACATTGGACTAGTCTAAGGTAACAATTGATTGAAATTTGATAAAGAAAACACTTCATCTTTTTGATTTTTCTTTAATAATGTGTTGGTCCGCCCCTATTTCTGATGCACTCATTGACCCGCCTTGGCATTGATTCCAGCAGGTGATCAATGTCTTCTTGGGGTGTGGCATCCCAAGCAGCCTGTACTTCATGCCGTAGAGCTTCTATTGTCAACGGTGGGTTCGGTAGATTCCTCAATCTTCTACCCATCATGTCCCACACGTGCTCAATGGGCGACAAATCGGGAGATCTTGGCGGCCAAGGCAAAAGATTAACATTGGCCTCTTCAAAGAAGTCAAGAGAAACCCTTGCTACGTGAGGTCGTGCATTATCTTGCTGGAAAAGTGGGTCTTCCAGCCCTCGAAGATATGGAAGAACATGTGGTTCTACCACTTCGTCAATGTAGCGTCGGGCGGTCATACTGCCCCGAATGAAGATCAAGGGTGACCTACTGCCGTAAGCAATATCACCCCACACCATCAACCCCACAGTTCGGTGAACATGCCTCGCAATCGAAAAATCAGGAGTGCGCCTTTCTCCACGTCTTCGTCTAAGAGTCATACAACCATCGTGCATTCCTAAACAAAATCGCGATTCGTCACTAAAGACAACTCGATGCCACTCCAAGTTCCATTGAAGTCTTTCCGTGCACCAGGCCAAACGTTCCTGGCGATGTTGAGCAGTGAGGGGTGGCACAAGATGTGGGCGGTAAGACAGCAAGACAAAGGTTCTTATTCGACGATAAACTGTCCGCAAGCCTATCGGACGACCTTGTTCACCTAACCATTGATCAGCTATTGGTCTAGTTGTAGAGAATCGGTCTCTCAAGGCCATTAGTCTTAAGCGGCGATTTTGACGTTCATTGGTTCATCATTGAGCCCTAGTGCCTCTTCTCCGACGTTCAACCCCATGTTCAGACCACGCTTGATAAACACGCATTATTGTTGAGTGGTGCCGTCCCAAACGGTTGCCGATTTCTCTAAACGAAAAACCTGCTTCTCGTAAACCAACAATCCGCCCTCGGTCAAACTCACTCAACTGCTGGTAAACTTGAGGTCTCCTTCGTCTAGGCATCGTTAAACACTTGAAACACTTTAAACTAAAGAAGGGGATCCGAAAAAGTGGAACAAATTCAAAAAATGACTCGATAATTGCTTGTCTATCACCACCTCTAAAAAATGACACAAACGTCAAAAATCCCATGACTATTTGATGATTGGGTTTCAAATTTTAATCAACTATTTCCCTGGACTAGTCCACTATTCCTGCCAAATTTGGTCCAAAAATTCCCACCCCTTCTAGGTGGTGCAGTGTATATGTCACTGAGTATATAAGTAATTATGTGTGCCATAGACACATACGTTAGGTCTGCAATCGTTGGCATTCGGACTAATTCTGATTCAAATATCAATTGATTTCGGTGAATCAAACAATGATCTATAACATATTTTATTTGTTTTCTTTTTCTATCGTTTACATATATCGTTCGACCCGACAGAATATTTTCATTGTTCTTTTATCCACGACACTTTCTTTTCATTGCGATTCGTCTATCACGGTAGTGTATGACGCCCACAAAGCACAACCGAACCACCCCGTCCCCACTGTAGCGGGGCCGTGGTCTGATCGCAATAATAACAAGGTAATCCCTTCTAATTGATTCTCCCAAGCAATCAATTTTGTAAGTTATACAGATCAATTGTTCAGTAATTTCATCACATGTGTACCTTCACTGCGCACATATTAAATTACATACTGTTCTCACGACCAATTTCCATCATCATCTAAAATTTCCGCGACAAACAAATAAATTCCAGCGTAAGAAATATCCCCGTTTTTATTTTTTAATTAAATCGGCCCCGATGCGAACTCGCGAAGTTTGATGCCGTTTCCGTTTGTTCCATTTTCTAGACTCTTATACACAACCGTTAATAATAAACGCGCACAGGCTTCTATATGAGCTAAAAAGGTGTGATATAAAGTCGGCTGTAATTGCAAAACCCTGTTTTATACTCGGTTCTGCCCTTTATAACACAGCATCAGACTTTGCAATCTTAATCCGTGACTTGGCGCGCTAATATGAGTGCCGCCTAAGAACATTATCAACCGCTTTGTTGTTGTTTTCGCCTGCATGTTTGTTTTGCGTAAATCGAAAATCGTAATTTCGTTCGCTCGGCGCGTTATTAAAACGCGGCGGCCGCGGTCTCCGGCGACGAAACCAATATTGGAGACTTTCTAATAACGTTCACCGTTAATTAATTTATTTTTATTGCGAATTTATCCAGTGATTGAACAATTTATGTGTAATATAGGTGACGACGTCGACCTGTTTTGTTCGTCAAAGGTGTCGAGGTTATTCTATTAAATATGACACATATATTAATGAATTGTCGGAGACTGTGGTTTTTAAAATTCCACCTGCCTACTACTACAAAGAGTTTAATTAAATTTTTTTTTTAAATAAAATTTTCAAAAATCATGAATTTCAGGTCGCGCCTTAAATCTAACAACTCTTTGAAAACCGTCGAAGGGAATGCCAAAGATAAAATTGAGGTAGATTTGTTTCTAATTTGGATCGAGTATCAAAAGATTAAAAAAACCAAAAGAAAACATATCACTTTCCATGTCATGAACTTCAAAGTTTGTTCAAGTTTTTAATTAAGGATTACTAGTGGTTAAGTATAAAGACCTGTGGTTTTCTTTCCACATTTTTGAATAATACCAAAAGATCTCCATATAGCAATGTTGAGGTTCAAAAAGTGTTGCTTAATTGTCTTTAAGTATATCTAACTAAATAATATTCTTCCAAGGCTACGCAAATAATGTGAAAAGAAAAGATGGGCCGAATATAGTCTGTAATAAATTTAACTGGAATATAACTGCACTCTAAAGGAATACATTCAACTGCAAAAATATTGGACAGGCGAAACACTGAAAGGTTTACAAAAGAAATTCTATTTTATAAATCGCTCTAGCGGGGAGAGGTGATGAAGAAGTTAATGCCAAGCTGAAAGATTTCGTTATTGATAAAAATAATTTTGGAAATGAAATGGGTCGTGTACAGTACGATAACATATATTCGAAGAAGAACCAAGGATGATCAAAATCTTGTACAAAGAGTAAATGGTTGGTACATAATAATTTGAATATGAAACAATATTTGTCCAGTGCTCCTTTAGACGTTGGTAATAACAAAATTGTGAACCATAATCACCGATTTTCTGCTCTTACTCATCTAACCTAATCCGTAAATGTAACTCGTTATCACTCGTTGCAAATCATTAAATTCAAGTTTAATTATAATGGGCAATGCCCAAACAACTAGTTATATAGTATTACTACTAACTATGACTACGACTGCCCCTTTTTCAGAAGACAAATATTTTTATATTGTTTGCTTCGTCCGTTGTCTATAAATTCCTGTAATTTTGTTGGTCCTGTGGCAAAAAGGAGTTAAATTCTTTTGGTTTAAACACTCGAGATTAAATATTAAGCAAAGCCTCATCAATAATACACAATTTTCAAATAACCTGCAAGAACTGACCTCAAAGCATGCACCCGGACGGTTTAAAAATAGTCAGGGGACGGTTTCAAGAAGCTAGCTAAATCAGTCGTACATATATTATGACATTTTGTGACAAGATATAGATATATTAAACGATTGCGAGTAACTATTGTTTGCATATTTGACGTATTCGGTCTCATAAACATATCACGTTTGATGACAACAAGTAACTCAAACATTGCTAATTAATAAAATTACGTCGCTATAAAGTTGGTTTGCTTAGAACTAACACAGCCGTAATCACAATTGAGCCAATCACGTTTAATCCATAAACGTGCTTGGGCTGACGGTTAATAAAATTCTGTGCGTTTATGTTGGTAAAATCTTGTTATATATTGCCCTAACGTCGTCCTTTAATGGACCCGTTTAATTATTAACCGGGGCAATATGGCTTTTTTAATTTATGTGGTGTAATATAACTTAATATCGACTGGAGCAACACATTCTCTCGGTCCATAAATAAAGAAGGATCAAAGCGAGAGACCCTCGGCATTCACAAACAGTGGTAAGTGGTTTTGGGATCCATTAAGTAAATCAATATGTCTCTCCTGTTATATTACATTCTCTAGCGTCGTCTCCCGGCGGCCGCCATTTGCTTACTACTTTGCGTCGCGATTTTTTTTTCGGAAACAGCATGTGATGATTTTAAGCGGCATTAAATATTCATTGCCGCAGTTTTCGGAGCAAAGTGAATTCAATTTTATGCACGTTGACAAGCGGAGACATAATTTAAAAGGCAGGGTGAATTATTAACGGCGCGCAACTATAAATAGTCGCGAAAAGCGATTTTCGGCGATGGGATTTAAATAATATATTGCAAATTTGATACGTAATCACTACTGACGTTCGAACGTGATGTTTGAATAAATATTCCGTGGCGTATATATTAATGGACACACATCAAATATTTGCAAATTCGCGCAAATTGGGGCGCGTATCAAACGAAAAATGATCGACTTTGCAAGTCAATTTATTGTGCAACATGTTTACTGAAATTTTTTTATATGTGGATTTAAATATTTTGTTATAGGCATGGATAGAATATCTTCAAATACTGCACGATGTCATAAATGAAGACCATCTTTTTTTTAAGGTTAAACTTTCATAGTTGAGTTTCTTTCCTAGCATTATTTGATCGAGAACTTTGCAGGTAACGAACGCGATCCACTTTCAGCAAAGTATTGAACCTCGACGAACAACAAGCTGGGATGGCGGATTATTACATTTTCCGCGGCGCTTTAACAATATAACATTTTCCTTATGTTTGGCGTTTTGATTTGTATTGGTGATTATTTTTTCATTTTGCATTTTAATGCATTAAGAATAATCGCATTAGTTCTTTACTAACCTGCCTCTCGAAAATTTACGACGGCCATGATGATTGAAAGAGAAAAAAGGATAGAGCATCGTGTAATGTAGCTGTTGCACTAAGTCGACCTATGATTCTATGTGACAGTCGAATAAGTCAATTACAACTTGAAATTGCGACGTCCATTACGTCTAGCATATACAACCAAATGAAAAAAATGCGTCGACGTTTTAACTGAACTGGACAACTATCAATAAACCGAAGAGGGTCGCTCTTCCTTTACCTAGGACTCGACTAGGGCACAATTTAAATTATAGTAAATACAAGTACCCGCATAACTCACTGTATGCTTGGGCAAACTTAATAAGGTAAACTAGAGTAATTGCTAAAACGGTTCGCAATCGATCATTTATGACAATTATGTACGATGCCCGATGTTCCTTCGAATACTTGAAGTGAGCCGCTCACGAGGCATGTACTTCGTATGCCGGTCACTACGACATATGCCGAATTGATTACGATCATGAGCACATCATGTGTTTAATTGAATAATCGTGAAAAGCAATCATATTTCAACAAACTGGTCCAAATTGACGATTTTATGAAATTTTATTTCGAACTAGGGCTGTCGTGTAACACCGATGGGCGTGCATGCATTTTTTAGATTTTTACCACCGCGTTTTAACAACACAATAATTTGATGTGTTTTTGTATATTTTTGTATTTTATTTTTACGCCAGCGTATTTTAAGCTGTGACGAAACTATAATTACAAGGCGTAAGTACCTTGCACCAAATAGTGATTTATGAGATGCAAGTACAAACGACCCGCCCTTAATTTGTCCCAGCCATGTGACATATTTCACATTGACTATTTACCAGGCCTGCTCAAAAATTGCTTAATTTCATATGTCAATCCAATCTACCATAGTAAATGCAACCAGAAACCAAAAACTGTTCCTGTAAAGGAAGAATACAATATATTGAATAAATGCTATTTGTCTCTTAATTTCGTTTTACAAATATGGTACAACGCATTGTTATATCTATCCCATTTTAATCATTTGTTAATTACATCAATCAATCAGGTTATTTTTACCATTTTTATCTTGTTGTCATTATTATATTAATCAAAACATTTTTGTCTAATATCTGTCTTAGACGTATCCATCATTGATAGGTTTATAATTTTCATATTTTCACAATTTCAATGCGTATTTATTCAATAATTATTAGAATCGACTTTTTTCAATTAAAAGCCTCAAAATTTTACATTCAAAATATCCACGTAATTTATGTTGCAGAACTGTGCTGCTTAAGTGGTTTTATGGGTGATTTTTAATTCAAATTAAACGCATCGTCGCGTCATAACGTCATTAATTTATAATATTTTATAATATTCATAAATACCGTTTTATGCATCAAAAGGCCCGCGCGATCTACTTGATAGTTTATGAGTTCCTATTTTACGTTCTTTGACATTAATTACTTTAATAAGAGAACGAAATTTAAACCACAAAACATTTGATTGTCATCGCGAATAAAGCAAATTTTCCAAATGTATACCTGAAACCTATAGAGATCCAAATCCACCGAGCAATATTCACATCAAAGCCCACATTAGCACATTAATTATAATGGTTGAAATTAAGGATAGGCGTTAATGTTATACTTACGCAGTGTACATTACAGGAACTCTCATTTATATAAATCGAGTATAATATAATTTTCATATTTATAACCCGATGATGCTTTTAAAATATTATATTGATGCAGTTTTTCATTACACTCTACGCTACAACGAAAGCATTAGAGAACAAAATAATCCTCATGCCGAGAGCACACAACCAAGAGAAAAAAAATCTCAAAATATTATACATCAGTAAAACTCGGCGCCATTATCCCGTGAGTAATTAATGACAAAAATCTGCCCTAATCATTCCGAGGAATATTTTTTATGGTCCACGCAGAGGGCATAATTACGGTGCGCGCCCTCTTTCGGCGGAATCTCGCGTGGCATCGCCGGACGTCGGATACGAGTTGGGTTAATAATGACGTATAAAGCGAGCCATTGTAAAGAGACGCCTGGTATAAGACGTTATAAATTGCACTCGGTGCGAGTAAAATTGATGCTTCTGAATTTTACCTCTGACCTCATACAGCGCCGCCCGATTTACCACAGTCCATTATTTGGTCGGTACGTTATGTTTATACGCCGAACTACAGGAAACCCGGATTACGGATGTCAGTCACGTGGAATTTGAATAAATGAAAAATTGCCCGGCGCCGGGATGTTTTATCTCTTGCGAGATTTGCGGTTTAATAATGGAACGCGGTTCCTTCGATATTTTACTCGTGCCGATGGAAAGCGTAACTTTCAATTTCAAATCTATATGCGCGGCGTCTTTCCAGTTGATGGATTAAGGTAAATACCAATGGCATTCACTGCCTAGTAAATTTAAAGGTAACCGAGAAAAAATACAGTTTCATTGAATATTATATTTGTATCCCTGTCACTTCCTCGTCGTCGCAACGTGTATTTTATTGCTGCCCGTATTTTCTTTAACCCCTTCAAAAATGCAATTTTTTATTTCTTTTTACCAGAATATGATATGGCTGGCTGGCTGGTATAGTGAAGAAGGCTGGTTCAAATCCCAGTGCGGTATTTGGAATTTTATTTCAGAAATAAGAACGACGAAAGAAAATTCACGTGAATTAAAAAAAATTACAAACGCCAGACACAAAGCATATTTAAGGCACTGTATACGACTCGTGTGTGAATTCCGCGTATTTCTCGATCCTGAAATCGACGAAACTTGCCAGAGTTTCACTCGATGTTTGTTGGCATGAATTTGAAGTAACTACACTGATACAATTGCACAACAATGCCATTGCCGGTGAAATATAAATTTCTATCGTCAACGAGATTATGTGAACTTGAGCACTCAAACTGCATACGAAGTTCGTAATTATAACAGTTGAGCCTCTTAATCATTCCAGTGGCGAGTAATTAATTCATCACTTTTGGAGTTTTATTCAGGAGCTTTGTCTGCCGGCGAAACCAAGTAGTTCTAACTTACGCAGAACTTGATCACTGCAAGATGTAGCGAAATTGACTGAAGTGGTGAATTAACGACGAGGTAAAGAGGGCAACTTTTTTAAAAATAAATTATAGGGTGAATCCCGCCTTGCGCAAATACCAGCAATATGAATGCAGATTGAGAACAATATTTTTAAGAAAAGTCAATATATTTAAGCAATTGTCGTTAAAACAAAGCCGCAAAGAGTAAATAATAATTCTGCGGAACTGAATCTCTGGCGCGATTGAAGCGCCGTGATGAAGTGACAAATATTTTTATTAATGCAAACCTAACAGTTGGTCATGAATTTAAATTGAATTTAAATTCCGGGCAACGCAAACATTAAAATGCATGAATAATTACATTCGTCTGCAAGAAACATGTAGCTGTATAAACAAAGGGAAACTCGGTACATGCACCACCGAAAATAATGCACTTTATTACTTACTTCTTACACAAATTATTAATTTATAAACGTCTGAATTTTAAATCACTTGATCAACGCACATACCTCATTTATGCGCCACGCAAACAAAATTATTGCCTCAAAGCCACTTCAGTATGAGACTTGTTGCACCTTTGTTTCTTTACCGTAGTTGTAATTTAAGTAACAATGGCGTTTACATTGTTACTCCGTAAATACCTTGATTTCGTATTCCGTTTGAAGCTAACTATAAAGCCCATTCATTTTGAACGCTTTGTCGGGTCTTGGAAATGCGATTTGGGTGTTTTGTGCGCCACATCTTTTTAATTATTTCGCATTGCTTCCCAACTTTTCATTGAAGGTTCGTTTTATTTATTCGCGACACAATTCAGTTTGCTTACTGCTGATATAATTGTTTCATATAATTGAAAAATATTCGCAACGTATTTGTCGATTAACAGAAGAAATGCCGGGACGCAGTGTACTAAACTATTTAAATAAATCATTTTTCATATATAATCTAGTTGAACCTGTCATTAAGAACACGTAAACGTCTAGTATTAGAAGTTTGACAATGAAAATATACAGAGTGGGAAGTTAAAATCTGAGAGTCAGGTTGCGTTCACATTGTGCTTCCAACTCAAGCTCACACGGTGTCACCACGTCTGAATGTTAAAGACACAGTTCCAACACAGAGTTTTTTTTTTGGGTGTTGTCCAAAATTGCCGTAAAAGCTACGGATGGTTATTAGCTGTTTATTAACTATTGGCAAAAATAAATGGAGCTTGTGCCAAAAATGTATGTCCATTATCCAAGATAATCAGTGCAAAATTTTAAAATAAAATAGTTGTGCAAAAAAACTAGAGATTAACCCAACCCAACCCACCCATGTGAGCTACTGAAATTCATATAGCAACGACTCTAATTGGGAAACAGTCGCAATAAAGCAGAACTTTTATTCGTCCACCCGATACTAACTAAACAAATTTTACGTTTAATGTACTGCATAAATGTTTGTCAATTTCATATAATTAATAACTATTTACACGGCATTCGATGCTTTTAATTCACATTTGCAATATTATTCATTACAACATGATTTAATCATTGTAGAGCAATCGTTCAGTTATTGAATATTTTTTGTAATTTCTGAAAAAAAAATATTAAAAAAACTGTTGTTTTGTGGAGTCCTTTTTCGAGTCCAGACACATCCAGGAACAGTCCAACAACGCGGTTCATTACTAATTATAATAATAATCTCAAAATCTCATTTGACATCTTCAGGTCCAAATGATCAAGAAAAAAATACTTGTCGGAATAGCCGTTTTTGGTACAAATCAAATACACAATTCGTTCCCCTAGAAGAAGGAAAAACATATATACAGGGTAAGGCAAAAAACAGTCATCAAGTTTGTTTGTGTTTGTGTTCAGTATTGTTTTTTGCAGGTTGAATCAGCGTGCAAAAATGTTAACATGAGCTCAAAAAGCGCAAAGCGACTGTCTCCCGAACTATCAAGCGGTACCACGAGCTTGGTCAAGATGGCCTCCGTCCAGGAAGTGGCAGAAAACGCACGGTCAGGACCGCTAAGAACCGAGAGCTCATCCGAGAACGTGTGAGGCGAAATTTAAGAGTCTCAATGAGGAAAATCGTGCATGAGAGCGGAATCAGCAACAGATTGGTGAAACGAATAGCCAAAGAGGACCTCTGCCTCAAGCCTTAGAAGCTTCACAAAGTTCAGCTCCTCAGCGATGACAACAAGCGAGTGCGGCTCGAAAAATGCAAACGACTTCTTAGTCGCCACGTCGTTAACGGTTGAACAGGCCCACAGCCATATAAACGACAGAAGTTGAACACCGTCAAAATTCCAAGTCCGTCATGGTCTGGGGCGGAATTTGTGCCAGTGGCAAGACTGGTTTTCGGGGATCGTTGATCAAGGCGTCAAAATCAACCAACAAGCGTACCGCCGCGACACAAAGCAAAAATAACACAGGAGTAGTGCAAAACCTATTTTCCGAACTTGATCACCTCTACGGTATTGCCGCCCTACTCGCCGGATCTCAGCACGATGGACTACAGCATTTGGTCAATTCTAAAAGCCAGGGCCTGTACCAGTCCCACAAAGGTTTCGAGTCCACAAAAGTTTCGAGTCGCTGCGTATGGAGTGGGATCGATTGTCGCCGAAAGAGCAGCGTGGCGCGGCTGAAAATTTTCGGAAACGTCTGACGCTGTGTATCAACGCCCGAGGAGGCCACTTCGAAACCAATGAAATATGTTATTACCAAAGGCCCTTACCACTGTTATTTGTTGTTTGTCATTTTAATTTTAAGAAAATAAAATTGTTATTGTAAAAAACCTTGATGGCCTGTATGTTAGTATATTAGTTTGTCCTAGGCCAAACCGGTTTATCCTACGCGTGTCAGGATATACTAGTTTAGCCCAGGGCAATATAGTTTGGCATAAATACTTTAGACTTAACTAGCTTGGCCTATGACGAAGTGATTGAATCATTGCACGTCACAAAATAAACACGTTGGAACCAGTTAACGCGAGGATTCCCCTCCTGCGCTTCTTCCTACCCTTTTTTGGTTCCGTCTATTTTAAAAGAAATTTTGCAAAGTGGAAATAGAAAATCTACTCATTTCTTATCCTACAATTGGAAGAGGCTGAAAAAGCTCAAATCGAGACACCACTTCACCAAAGGCGATTGCAAAAACTTGTTGCCCATAGTGAAGAGAAATTGTATGATGTCATTGTTGAAGCTCACAGAGCTGTCGAGCACGGCCGGCACATGACAGATTATCGACGTCTTTAAAATGCGCTAGTGTCACCAAACAGATGATTAAGCTGTATTTGTCTATGTGTGTAACCTGGCAAGAAAAGTAGACGAAATAAAAGCCACTTTTACATTATGAAACGAACAGTAGGTGCCAAGTAGATCTGGTTGATTTTCAGACTCAACCTGATGGAAAGTTTAAATTTATCATGGTCTACCAAAACCACTTGACCAAGATTATTTTGCCCCGTGCTTTGGAATCTAAACGAGCTGAAGAATTCGCCTACTATTTAAATTGCATATTTTTGAAGATAGGTGCGTCATGACGTATTTTGCAGTCAGACAATTGTAGAGAATGAGTCAGTCGTATTATACGTGAATTGACAAGGCTTTGGCCAGAACTGAAGCCAATATATGGAAAAACACGCACTGCCAAAGGCAAGGCTGCGTTGAGAGAGCAAAAACCAAGACGTCGAGAACATGATTAGTTGTTGGCTAAAAGATAATCAATCGACTAAATGGTCAAAAGGCTTGAGGTATGTACAATATATGAAAAACAGGGCCTATCATTCGGGCATAAAACAATCGCCTTACAAAGCGTTGGAGTTGAACCCATAGTTCATCTATCGACGACATCACTACTTCCAGAAATAAAAAAATATATTCAAGATCAAGATGACATTCAAAAACTTATTTAAACTAACTTAACCAATGGTCAAACAAATGATCACAATGGTTCAGGATAGTGATAATGATGCATAATAATGATGCCGAAACTTCTATAAAATTGGTGAAATCCAAAAGGCAAGATAAACAGCTGCTGAAAACCTTCAGAAACAAGCTAAAAAATTAAATCTGCTTCTGACAAGTGGCATTCGCCAGCTAAAGTGGGAGATGATGTGTGTGTGTGTGAAGATGCCTGGTGTACACAAAGGAAGGGGCGACATAATAAATGTTATTGGCGTTGATAAGGAAATAGAAAATGATGGCCTGCGCAAAATTGGAAGTAAGCATGAAATATTGCAGGCATTAGGTTATTTACATCATTGCAGGTTAGTTACACAATTTAATTTATTTCTTCACAAACTACTTAAAAAAATTTCAGTGTCAAATCTGAACTGATTTCGATGATTATTGGTTTTGTATTTGGAAGAAATTTTATCGTTTTACGATTTTTTTTTCAAATAGGGTTTTTGTTTACTTATAATGAAGATTTTCAAAGAAAAAAAGGGCTATTTTTTTGGTTCAAAAACCACTAATAAGTATATATAATTTCGACCTTTGCACTCAAAAATCCAAAAACGTGAAAATATTTTTGAAGAACTAGGGAAGCCGTTGGATAATGTAATATTAATCGACGAACTGCGCAGATTCAAGATGTGAGAGGTTTTTTTTAAAGGAAAATTGCAATGCTATCAAAAGCACTGCGGAACGACTTCATCAGCTTTAGATACAAAACGAGGCCAAATATTTCAAGAATTGCTTATTCTTGGGCCTATCTATCCTTATGTTTCCTTAGGTCTCCCTGTTCCTAGATATTGTTTCAAAAATCCCTCGTAATGCATGCCTCGTTCATTCATTTGGCGTACCCATACAATGTCATTTGATTTTCTTCTATTGTTTGTGTTACTGGGTTCGAATTGAGATTAACTCTAAAAGTATCATTTCTAATATTGTCTTGTTTTCTATCTTGCTTAGTTCATTTTTGTCGTTTCTATCTTTAGCCTTTGTTTTCGTTGTTGTCCAAAACCGAGGTGTCTGTTGTTATAGTAATTGTCATTTTATTGTATATCTGTGTTTTGTTTCTTTGGATATTTCTTTGTGCCCGAGTACGGGGTTCTTTGTGCTATTACAGGATTTTCCTGTTGCTGTTTTTCTTGCAATTTTTTTTATCTAGCCTTTCATTTAGTATTATTGCTGCTCCCAGACACTTGAATTTTCACTTCTAATCAATACTGTTTTTTTTATAATTAAGTATTATGTTTGAATAAATATTGTTCATCTAATTGATTGCATTTTATTCAAGTACTTAAACAATAATTCAAAATCAGTTCGGCCTATGCCAAACTAGTTTGGCCTGGAACACATCGTATATATAAAAAAATTTAACACATATACTGCAACGTCGTTTATCGTAGGACTCGCGTAATTTCACTGACTTTGAAACTTAAACTTAAAAGCTGAAGTTATATAGAACGATACGCACTGTTCGTGGATAAAATCACGACTGATTGTATTTGCATGCAACGATTTATGTATTTTAAAAAAATCCATTGCTCGGGTAACATAGCCAACTCCACCCAACGCATCAGTCCTAAATATTAATTAACGTTTAAGGATTGTTGATGAATCAGATTAGTTTACCAATTAAGGGACTTAATTATTCAAGTCTAGATATATGACTAGCGTTATTTTCATTTTTATGTGAAGCAATAATTGGGTTCCTAGTTCTATTACAAAAAATAATTACTTATTTTTTAGGCTAAGGTGGGGCATCTAGTTTATTTTTTAATTAAAGTAAATATCTAAAATTCTTCTCATTAAATTGACTAACTAAAATATGTATATATTTTTTTCATTTTTGACTTTCCGCGGAGCATATTGAAACCCTGTGTTTACGGCGATTTAATTTTAATTTTATTTTTATTTCAATTGTTATAATTTTATTGTATCTTCGCATAAAACAGATATTATTAAATTATTGGTTGCCTATTCTCTGATATGCGTACTGTATTAGGGGATTAATAACGATATATTATCATAGGGCAATATTCGGAGCTTTAGTATTATAACTCGCTCATCGGTTATATTCATAAGGTTTATTTGGTTTAATAAATATTTCATGAGCACTTCATCCATCGGAGTTTAATTTAAAATGAGGTATTAATTAATTCAATACCAAGTATATCGATGTGGTGATTTTATAGGGTTCTCGTAATATGGCAGCCCTCGTTAAATTTATTGGTGAAATTATGTTAATCTATACACTCTAACACTCAACTTTTATTATTAATTTTAAATCCCGCTAGTTTGTATAATTCACAAGAACTGCGTTTATATTAAATGCATCCACAGTATTTTCTAGATCTAAATAACGCTGCTTCCATAGTTCTGGTCGAACAGTAATTGTCAATGATTGTTGTGGCCTAAATTTCATTCAAAACTACAATCTAATACATTGTTTTAATTTCATTTCATGCTTTTCCTAAAATTAACCATAATTTCTTTGATAAACTTTGTTCAAGACCATAATGTGTACAAAATGAATAAAAAACTGACTCGGTGCCCTTTACTATTTTCTCTGTTTTTTATTGCCAAAATTTTAGAACATACGTTATGCGAAACTTTCAATTTTGCTTTCGTCAAATTAGTTACGTCAATTAAGTGGTTGATAGCTCGATGATGACGAAGATGACGCCAATCGAATGAAACATGATCCCCATTTTCATTAAAATAAACTCAGTTTTATTTATTTATAACCTAGAATTATAACACATATTTTTTGTTAGATTATCAACATTTCTTTCACCTTGAGTAACTTAACGCGACATCGCCACCGTTATAAAGTACATAATGGATCGACTGATACAAGATATCGAATTTTAGTCGTTCGCTAAATGTCAATCGTCCACAAATTGTTACGTGTATGTATATTGGTTTTATGTGTTCCGGTAGGTGTCTGCGTATTAGATTACAATACACCAAAGTGAAAATTTCACACTGTTCTCATCTATCGCATCCGACAATGTGTGATGCATTTTCGGTCTTTATTTTCTCCTTTCGCAACATAAATTTCCGCTGATGTTACATCAGGTACACCTTAGCCCCGATTTAATTGTCCCGTTCGGTGTACGTTCCAGCACAAAAGCGATTTCTATTAAAATACAAAGGGTAATCTATTGACCAAATTTAACAAGAGCTAGTCTATTCACCGAACCATAACAATTGGAAATTAAGGAGAGTATGGATTCGCCGCGCTGGAGCTCAGAATTCGTTCGGAATTAATTTGGAAGCGTAAATGGATGCTGTCATATCATCATAATATATATAAATGAATACGTGATTCGTGTGGAACTCATTTTTATAGATTCTTCCATAAATTATAAGTTACGGCGTTATTAATAAAAATCAAAACTATTGCAATTATACATATCTTATATCATTGTTAATGTTCAATCCCACAATCTAATACAAAAATCTATAGCCGTAAATCAGGGGTTTGAAATCACCACCTGAAGACATGTATATTAACCATTCGCTCTGCTAATCAAATTCTCCGACACCTGCGTAATTGCCTGGGAACAATGGGCTATAGGGTTGCTTGTGTAATATAAGCAAAACCCAGAAACAATGGAGGCGACGGATGATATCGAGGGATGCGAACTGAAATTAGGCCAAAGAAAATGGAAGTCTGGCGAATAAAGTGCACGGAGATTAAGGGATAAAGTCGGGTAAAGTGATACTACACCTCCTAGGATCATTCGCAGTAATATTTGAATCCATGTCAAAGATATTTTTAGATCCGTAATGTTTCTCGCTCGCCGCCCACCTACGTTCCGTGAATTGATTACCGCGAGCAAGGTAAAACACAACAATAGGTTTGATTTATAATCCAATCAAATATCATAGCGAAAATATTCTGGATAAAGCACTCTAATTAATAACAATACAACGTTTACGCCGAATTGACATTGTCAATAAAATTATCTATGAAAAAAGAATGAAAGAGTTAAATATTATGCCTACATAAGTGATGGATTATAATTAATTAACAATTTAGTTATCATTACAAACTACTCCTGATTCTGGACCTGAATAACGAATGTGTCCAGCACTCGCAGGAAAACATAAATAAGATCATATCTTAATAATAATATTTTTTAATAATCATGTGTACTACTGCGTAACCTTTTCTGTCGTTTTTTTGTCAATTACGATGAAAAATTTATTAAGGATGTACAAAATACCAAAAGTATTTATAGGTAATTGACTTGTTTTGACTTTGTAAGTATTTACACACGCCTTGAAAAATTACAAAATTATGTAAAAGATCGTACCAGTCAGTCGTACCATGAATTAATTACTCAATATTATATGAACTCAAAACTATGAAAATTAATAATATTCTAGATACTAAAATGGAAAATTGTATTCATGCCAAGACTAAAGAAAATGAGTAACGTACAACAATAAGTGCAAGGGAGAACTCGTCGAACAATTGACAACCGGATTGTATGTATAATGAAGAGACAGAACAAATCTGTGACGTGAAGACGGCATGAACATAAGCAATGGGTTTGGGGAAAATTACTTGATGTGAAATTCTCATTCAAAAGGTAAGGGAAATTCTACGACATGGACAGTGGTGACATGGAACATATGTGACAACAGTATTCTGTACGAAGCGGAAGTGTGGGGATGAAAAAACTAGAAAAGGATAGAAAGGATACACCAAGGACAGCTAAAATGAGCATCCAACCTGGATAAGTCAACGCCAGATTACATACTGAGGCAGGAGACATGGACCAAAAGAGTGGACATAGAGGCGGGGAAAAGAGCGGTGATACGAAATGAACGCGAGCGTGGAATATAACAGAGCCTTATAAAAATTCTATTAGAGGAGTTAAAGAAAAGGGAGAACAAGAGAAGTGGCATATTCAGATAGGAAGGAAGTAGGATACAAATGTTTTAAAATGCAGGGTTGTCCGTGGGAGATGCGGCAAGGAGGGTGAGGTGAAACAGGTGGAGAAGGAGAGATGAAAGTAGATAGAACCGTAGGAATGGAAAAGTAAAATCTGAAATGCGAGGTACAACGTAAAATTCAAAAAAAAAATTAAAGCAGACGGGAGGAAGCCAATATGCGTAAGGGGATGGATATCGACAGAAGAAGACAAAATGTTAGCAAGATTCAGATGATGTGAAGAGAACATTCCTTCAGAGATTGTGAAGAGATAAGCTTGAAAGAAGAAGAAAGCACTTGCGAAGAAATTTGGGAAAGAACGGGGAGGGGATCTTAAAGAAAATACCAGGGATGAAAAGGGATTGTTGGAAAAATAGGGAAACAGAACATAAGGATGAAGAAAAAATAATAATATAACTGAAGAGAGAAAAGGGGCAGGAAGGAGGTGGAAGAAGATCGAGATGGAGCCGAAGGAAGATATTAGAGAGAAACGTCATAAAGAAATGTTAGAACTATGCCACCAAAGGATTTTTCGCAAAGATTGCAAAATTTCAAGTTTGTACTTAATTGTAAAAAAAACAATACTTGAAGTCTTAGTTAAAGTTGATATTAACAACCGAGGAATATCGGCGATATCGACAAAGTGAAGAAGTGTAGAAAACATACCAAATAGTCCTATCGCTATATACACAAACAATAACATTAAAGACGCGTACCCCTAAAATATGAGATAACTGAAATATGACAAAAACAAGGAAAGTTGATACAATGGCAAAGAAGGGAATTTACAAGAGTTGGAGAAAGGGGACAATCGCAATGTAACTTAACTTAACTTAACAATGCTTAAAGGAAAAACTACAGGAAAAAGAATAATACCAATTATCCTGACAGGATTCAAAACAGGATAAAATTGAGATGGACAATATTTATAGCAACTACATAATTAAGAAATTAGAAAAGTAAACTCTACGCACTTTTCATTGACCTCAAAACATCGATTATTAAAGTGCGTAGATAAAGTAGACGTGGACAGTCGAAGAAATTTATGAAGAAACCTGGACAAAAAAGATTAAGACAAGGCTAACATTGAGCCGCAGTTAACATGCATTTAATATACGCAGATCTGGAAGTACCGAGTAAAGAAGAGTATAAAAGATACGATAAACAGCTTAAAAGCACCAACACAATCAACATAATGTTCAGAAATTGACGAGAAAGGGAAGTAGACTGGAAGTGAGACTAACGGGAACAGGCAAAACAGTTCAAATACCTCGGAAATAATGGTCATGTAGCACATATAAGAGAAAAAGCGCCAAAAGTACTGGAACAAATATGAAGAGATAATTTTAAGAGACTGGTAAATTTTGACGCCTAATGAAAATCATGATAATTGATGAAAAGGAGAGGAAAACATCTACAATAGACATTAAAACGCACGACAAACCAACCCAACCCATAGCAATGGAATTTAATGCTCACAGATTCGATTGAATTGGTTCGGTTCATATAATTAAAGCGAACTCAGTCCATTTGAATCAAATTAGTGACTGAGCCAAACAAGTTGATTAGATTTGATGGAGTTCACCACTACAATTCTAAGCGTCAATTCAAATTTGTGACGAGCTCAACATGTTTTATTGGCTTCGGTTGAGCTCACCATATATTTAATTGTATTGAGCCGGACTAGTCTCAAATTGCATTGCATTTGCTTAAAAGCACCACTGATTGTTGCCTGGCTAAAGTCAAGAAAATTCAAATTGAACCCGACACAACTGAATCAAATTTAAGATTTGGCCAACAAATTTGATAGAACTGGTTGGGGTTAATTATGCATATCGTTACCTTTTGTTAACGACAACAAATGTTCGTGCTGTGTCAAAGCTAATCCCATTTAACCAGCCGGAAACAAAATTTATGAGGATGTCAATTTTACCGAATTGGGTTTACTACCTAAGTGAACTGAGTTGATCTCAATGTTTTACGAAAGTTTACTCTTTCAGTATTTTACTAAATTGAACGAGTTAGTTTTAAATTTTGTTGCATTCAGTTAAAGGCAACATATTTTGTGCCTTGATAAATAAAAGTATTACTTCACCCCTGTGATGCAACACTACCACTATCAACCTATTATGCGTAGCCAAGTAGTTTTTATATATTTACCTAAACATGCTTATGATTGACCAATACATTTTGAAAGTCTTTAATAAGTCAACGATTTGTCTGGTCCTAATGGGATCTAAAGGAAGGTTTACCAAGACATTTTGAAAATCTTTAATCAGTCAACGATTTGTCTGATCGTAATGAGATCTAAAGGAAGCAGAACCTGCTAGGATTCCACAGGGCATAAAATTGATTACAACTGTTACCCCCTCTTCCTGATGTGTTTTCTTAATTCCAGTTTACAGATGCGTTTGCTACACCGGGTGCCATTTTCTTCATAAACTTTATTAGATTGTCATCGATATTTTCAGCTACTTCCGAGTAGTCCATGAGTTTTTCGATCGTCGGGTTCATTGTGCAATAAGCAGGCTCGACTAAACATCTTTTTCTGCATTAAAAAAATGACAGGTAATTGTATATACGAAGGCCGAATGATACGTAGCCTTGGCACAAAAGACTTTTTTTTGACAAAATCCCTTTTATTTTATTTTTTAGCTCGATATACTAAATATTTACATTTTCATATCCCTTATGAATAATACGATTTCTCCAACCAGCCAAGTCTTTCCACGCAGCCATTTTAAAAACTCGGAATCATGACATAATCGCAGAGGGTTAAATCTGGCGAATGTGATGGACGAGGCAGTAAATCGTAACCCAATTCAATAATTTTTACATCACTTTCATGTATTTGTGACCTGGTTCATTATTTTGAAGAAAGAAAGAGTTTGTCTTTGGTAAATGAGAGGCACATCAAAATGTTTGAGTAAACATATGGCATAGCCATCGCTACCCAAACCTGAACTGAATTGAAACAAATCCACAAGAAATAACCCTGTATACAATTAGAACTAAATAACATGTTTATGAACTAATTTTCGAGCTGCATTGTTAATTCCTTAATGGTACGGAGCTATTATGATCGTAACATGTCAACTGCGCAACAAATAACTTCCTCTATTGAGTTAATCGATCAGCGCAGGTTAATTATTTCGTTTGTGGTGGTTTACTGGGTGCACTAACCACAGGTACAATGCAAGAGCATCAGTGTCTGATCTAGACAAACAGGACTGCAAAGCACAATTAGATCGCTAATCAATTTACAGTCGGCGCATTTGTCAAGGCGAGACATCGAGCTGAGCCATCAGTTATACTTCCAACTGTTGAACGCCAGCGCAAACATCCGAGCGGTGGCCATATATCAAACGCCGCGTTCTATAAACGGTTCGGTCGGGAGTTCACTGTCGCTCGGAGAAATATGGCACCGATTAAAACTATTAATGATCATCAACATGGAACATCGACAAGTACGCCGAACTGCTAAATTAATGAACCCACGTAAATTTGCATCGCAAATATTTGGAAAACCGTTTATCCGTACGCAGATTAAGTATTAATTTTGGACATTTGCATTTTCATACCCTCGATATTAAATCAAGTGGACGTGCTTGAATTAGCTGCGGAACGTTGGGCGATTGATGCATTTTCCGAAAACGTACTAATCCCGGTCCAGATTCAGCAATTTCGTTGACGATGGTAATACATTCGACGACTAGATTTTTATGATAATTAAATATCTGTTATCGCAGAACAAATATATAAAATATGTTGCGTAATTTTTGAGCAACGTATGTTTCAAATCGATTCTTCAATAAATGTAACGTTCCTTAAACTTTTAACGATATTCAATACCGTAAATGTCACATGTGCGGTACTCAATTAGACGCAAACGCAGCAATACAATAAGTGCTCCGTGAAAGGGACATTAAACTTATGGCCAGCTTTCGAACAAACATTCACACAACTGGCGTTTAAAATACATTTCAAATGCATTTAGACAAAACACGATAAGCACTAACAAAACATTTAACCAAAGTGGGTGCATAAAGCAGCAAAACGTAAAATTTGTATTCGGACACGGGCAACTTTCCGCGAACAACACATAAAATTACGCAGCGATTTGTAGACAAGAGTTCCACGTACGGTAATTTAAGACATTTGTTACCGCCGCAGCTGTAAACAGTGAAGCTGACAAATAAAAAGCACATCGCCGGCACTCATGCAATATAAATGATATGTCTTAATTGCAATTGCAGGGGCGACTTTCCGTTATTGCGTTTGTATTTCCAGCGGTTTCGTTCGCCTGCAGAGTAAATGTTCATTATTTTGATATTACAAAACCGCGTTTCGCAAGGCGGCGTTTTGTACTTGATAATTATTTTTCTGCGTCCGTTGTGGACGTCTCGGTAATTCGATGGTTACATAAATACTTTTATCACATTTTATAATTTTATATTTCATTTTGAAAACGGTAAAGCACGACAATAAAAATTTATTGGAAAATAAGAAATACTCAAAAATTGATTTCTGGGTATTCTTGTTGAATTTAGCAAACAAACCAATGAATTAATAATTAATTCATTCTGCTAATAAAGCGCGAATAAATTGGCGTGTAGTGACAGTAAGAAAGTTAATACGAGGGCAAGCTGATAAAAATGGTACCTTACTATGAAGGAGTTAAAACGTAGTGTGCACACTTGCAGTTATTGTTTCCATGCAAATGGACGATTTGCATCGCGTATGCAACCCAACAGAAAATAGTTCCGTTTAATACAAGTTTCAGTGATCGAAATAATGACGTAATTCATTAAATCTAGAGTTTTTATCGCGTAGAAAAATCGACGCTTTCGTCGCTCACGGCGCCTCACTGTTACAAATTTTAATACTTGAAATCTACCATTATTTACTCTGGTGCGCCGTACTCTTCTATGTCCACCGGCTCCATTGTTCCAACAGCAACGAATTTCCCGTACCGGCGGCAAATATATTTACATTCACCGTTTTATCGATATTAAATGTTTAGATTTTGAATGCAAGCGACCGCTGTTCGAATTCTGGAATTGCGTTCGATTCGACTGAAATATTTATACACGACCGTAACAGAGGAATAGCCGGCGCAACACCGGAATATTTATAAACACCGTTTATCACATTTCGCATTCATGCCGATTTTTTCTATGCCGGTTAATTACAAACGTGGAATTTAAACCAAACATTCAAAAAACGAATAAAAAAAAAAGGAATGGACTTACGAATACTGCTTTGGAATTACACCAACAACGTACCTGAAAAAGAAAAACGTATTGAAAATATTAAAAACACAAATTTTTAATAACGCAAAATATGCCTCAAGTATTTATTACAACGATTTTATGGCAAGTATGCTAGATTGTGCAGCCAAAATTTCATCGCGAAGCGATTCTTCTATATGTATAATGAACGATGGTCGTTCGCATCCGCATAACACCGAGTTACTAAACATGAAGAACCTATTAAATTAAAATGAATAATATTTTACCTCGTGATTGCAGAAGTAAAATTGAAATCACGTTTCGCCCATTAAAGTTTTACGCTGGCCCATAAAACATTTTAATGCAATATTCCAACCATCGACGAACTTTCGCGAAGACAATGACTTGACAATGAATAATGTGTCGTTGTGTAATATCGGCACATACTTAAATCGGATGCGGCGGTAATTGATGTGGTTTGGGATAAGTTACGCGCCCTTCACCTGGTGAAATGACGTAACGCGTATCATAAATATAAATAAAAATGTGATGAATGTTGCGGGCTTGTCGTTTGGCGGTGCACACGTTTCGCTATCTAAATAAACGAATATGTTTGTCCATCTCTCCCCGTTGCTTTGCACATCTCAAGATTTTCAAGATTTCAATGAACGAATTCGGTTTATAAAAATTAATTTTCTTTCTCTCAGAACAGGCATTACGTTGCATTTGCTAATATTCAATTTTAATCCGTTTTTGCTCGACCATTCAAAAATCTTATCAACATTTGATTTGGACGCATCAACGTCCAGTTAATGTCGGACTCTACTATACATTTTCAAATCATTCTCATAAGCTAAGGGCTCACATGTCAATAAGGATAACAAATCATTAACGAATATGATAAATAGAAGTGGGCCAAGGTTCGATCCCTACGGAACTCCTGATGTGGAAATAAACTCAGCAGACCTATATCTTCTAGATAAGAGCTCAATAACTTAATCAGTGTTTTACTAACTCCAAAAGTATGGGAAATATGAGACTGAATGTTTCTGTATATATTATTACATTAACACTTTCGCAAAATTTTTATAGATCATCTTTCTTGAAGATTGGAATTATTCTAGCACGTTTCCAAGTCACAGGAAACGTAGAAATGTCGAGGGCTAAATTAATAATTGTACAAAGTGGGTTTGCCAAAACAAATCTTGCATCATTCACCAGAAAGCTCGAAACCGGGTCATCACCTGACATTTGCTTATTTGCTAAACTGGCCATGGTGCTTATCAAGATTTTCTCCGCCACTTGTTGAACTTAAATGATGGTAGTTGAGTATGAGTATCATGGATGCTTGAGTCAGATTGTTCAACAGCAGTGTACATTTCGGAAAAAGCTTCAGGAAACGCATCGACAATTGCCTGTGGATCATCCAATTGGCTGTCACCACATGACATTTCGCCTGTAATAGTCCTTTGTCTTCAAATTTAATTTTATTTCTGGCGTAAACCAAGATGGAAAAGAAGACTTAGAACAGGAATATTTAGGCACAGAGCGATCAAAAATACCATATAGCCCTTAATAAAATTCATTGACTTACATCAGAAAAATGTTTAAGAAATTTCCAATCCATCATTGTCAACTTTTGACAACTCCTCGTACAACTCCTGAAAATTGGCCTTACGAAAATTGTAACTATGACTACAAACATCAGGAAACTTAGCCGATTTAGAATCATCGGGAACTAACGGTATATCTTCTCTATGAACAATTATCCCAGACGCAATATTAGATAGTACCAAACCCAAGAAACGATTGTTAGCATTAGCAATATTGTTATACTGCTCTCCAGTATCACAAAAAATGCGAAAATAAATGGGCAGTGCCGCTTTGAAAATCGGGAACATTAAAATTTTTTTTTTGAAAAAATCACTTTTTTTATACAAAGTACCCTTTGGAAAAAACGCAGTTTTCGACCGTCAGAAAAACAATGATATTTATTTCTTGTCCTACTTATAATAGTCAGAATACACGATTTTAGTCCCAGCAACGCTAATTGTACAATTTTTCGCGGTTTCTAGAATTTTTTTTTGAAAAAATCACTTTTTTATACAAAGAGGGTACACTTTGGAAAAAAACGCAGTTTTCGACCGTCAGAAAAACAATGATATTTATTTTTTTCTTACTTCTAATAGTCAGAATACACTATTTTAGTCCCAGCAACGCTAAGAACTTACACTCGCAAAGTATGAAATCAATTATTGGGACATATTCAGATATAGTTAGAGGTATCCCAAATGTTATAAGTTATATTGTAAGACCGAGCATCACACCTCCCCCTGTGATATAAGAACATAAGAAAACAGGCATGTTCTGGAAGAAAAAAGATTCTACAATGCGAAAAAACTCAAAACCATTGCGGAAAAATATCAGAATAATGAAATCCGGGCATTTTACCAAGAAATAAAAAAACAGAAATATTTTAAAACCCAGTAACGAGTCTAACTGAGTGATCCGACGCAATAATAAAGATATGGTAGGACACCTTAACGAACTCCTAAATACGCGAAATAAGGAAGACCAAGAAGAAATAGTTTACTACGCCAGAGGAGAAGAGTGAGATATAGACGTACAAATGAAAGATGAAGTCACAAAAAAAAATCAAAGACCTAAATATAAAAATTAATAAAAATCCAGAGGCAAACGAAGTATCAACAAAGCGGTTAAAGAAGGATAAACTCACTTAATTGAAATAACATCAGAACTTGTAAAACTAGTATGGTACATAGAACAAATGCCCGAAGAATGCACAACCGCGTTGGGGGCATTCCAAAAAAATGCAAAAATATGTGACAGATCTTGTGAATCTATTAAGATATTGTATTACTGGACGACATTACACTCCCAATAAAGACAAAAGCGGACAAACAGTTTTCGGTCTAGATATAAACTAACAAAAAACAAAATGCATGGTAATAGGCGAACCAGAACAGTCAGCAGATGTTTTTACAAAAAATAATATTTTAATAACACTTAAATACAAATAATAACTTTATTTTTATGAAAATTGTGTGGACAATAATTACATGTGAACATTTTAGAAAATGTATTCAGTGAACCCCCACCATTATATATATACTACAAAAAACTTCCATTGCAAGATAGAAATTGAATTCAATTAAATTTACATCACATGTACTTAATTAAATTTGTCGAATAGTATGAAATAAATTTAAACCCAAAAGCAATAATGTATTTCAAATAATATAATTATGGTGTGAAACGTGAAATCGTAATTACTTGAATTTTACGACTCTGTGTCAAAGTGCTCTCGTAAATCAATCATTCTATTGTGTGAAGCCGGAATATCAATAAAAGCATCACCCGCGGCGTATATTTAAACACATTTCAGGACAGCCAACTTCAGTTCTCCAATTCATCTCCAGCCGACAAAATTATTCTGTTACAAGAATTTCCATCAAAAGCCGAGTAATTTAAGTCTGGTGCTGGGTTTCATTATTCTAACTAATATTTTATTAAATTCAGTTTTCCAGTGACATTTAATTGATTTATCCAGCATTCGTCCAGCGGTTGGTTTGCCAAGTTTTGTAACAAAGTTTTGATATTATTAATATTATTTACTATGATGTAGTTTTACAATTTTTGGCGAACTAGTTTTTCCAACAATTACCCTTAATTTCAAGGCAAACGTTGAATATATTCGTCGTGTTCAAATTTATTTTGTTATATAATTTTCGTACTGTTAAAATGTCGTGCATAATTGTTCGGTTGGGCTATGTTGATTGTTTGTGCCATGGTTAACACAACCAAATTAAATAATTTTCGATTTAGCGTTAGGTCCGATAGGGTTGACCCTACTCAACGCAACCCAGTCCGACCCAACCGAACCATTAAATAACCCTGGAGATAAGCTGGAGAATAAGTTCCGAGCAGACATTGTATGGATCGAAGTAAGACGGTCCCGAAATACAAAATTTGATGTTTTCATTGTATTAAGATCATATCCCGCAAATCTCCAGGACAATTGAATTCCCAAGACAGGCGTTTATCTTGATTATTGTTTACTCTATATTACATTTTCTCCAACAAATACATTGGAAAAATGAGACAAAGGAGACCATGGAAGAGATGCCTGGAAAGTATAGAGCAAGTATGGACGAAGATCCAAAATTGGAAAGAGAAAACGAGAAGCAGAACGGAATGGAGTCAAATGGCTCAACAATGCCAAAGTCTTCACGGCCTGTATTGCATACATATGTAATGGGTGGGATAATTTTGCATTAAAATAATATGTACTTTAAATTCGCAACGAACAATTACAAATTTACACGCTGTAGTGCTGTATGTGGTAATAACTTGTATTAAATTAGTGCTGGTCGATTAACTCCGATATATAAAACGCTGGCCGTAACTAAAGATAAATAATGCTAGGGGTACGTTTCAATGTTATATATAGTCTTACACCTAAAAGCTTGCGTTATTCGATTATACGGCAAGGGGGAAAACATATAATATCAATCGATAATAATATCGTATATCATGTTATCTACGACGGCAAAAATGATTATCACTCCTCCGGCTTCCGTATAAATAAATTCATATCCGGCGAAATTTATCACATTTATATGTGAATATCAACGCGATAAATAGCGACGGCCCTTTGAAAAATGTTTTAATCCGCTAATGCACGGGCTGGCACGGTCGGTATGTTAGCGCCGAAATTCGCCGATGGATACGCCGTTTCCGGTCACTAATGCGGCACTTCACATTCGCGTGCAGTTCCCTGATAACACGCACCGTGTCTTTGTTAAAACGGAGCCGTGTTTCGGTTCCACGCGGTTTATTACCTGGCCACAAAGGCCTGCGGATTTGTGCTGCTAGGTGATACGACCGCGCTGATAAACCTGATTTAATTTTGTGGCGATCGTAGCTGGACATTGGCGCTTGATCTTGCTTTACACCGCCGTTTGTTGGTTGCTCTAATGTATATGTACGGTCATGCCGGCGGCTACAGTTATTGGTTCTGGCTCGCAAAGCTCGTACGAACGCTTTCATTAATTCCATTTATTCGCATCTTTACTAGTCTTATATTCGTACCCAAAACGTTAACAACTGTCGTTTGCATTAATGTGCATCGAACGTACAACGTATAAAAATAATTACTAAAATATGTAGATTTTGCTAAAATCGTTTATTTTTTTTTTAAATTGTTACTGCACCCATTTTTTTACAATTATTCAACACAAAGAAAAACAGCCGTTCCTTGTTTAACCACATCGTAATTTTCGTAAGGATTATAAATCATTTTTGTCAAATGTCCTATCTGAGCTTATTTTAACTTATGAAGCTCAGGATTTATTACAACAACATTGCTCCAGGCTTCAATAATGAAATGTCGATATATTGACAAAGATGCAATCCTTAAACTACAATAAAAAAATTAAAAGTTTAACTCCAATTACTAGAAGTATATCTAAATCTAAAAGAAACTGGGAATTGCATAAAATCATAAAATTAATCACAAGCAATATGACCAGGAAGTGTACGTTGATTAAGTCGATTCAATTAAAGAGTTACAATAGGAAAATATCGTGAGACACTGGATTGATTTAAATTTAATTTAAATGGAAGCGGAAGTGTTTCCGTATTTACTGAAACAACATATTTGCGGGCTAACTTTGCAAATTTAATCGACTAAATGAATAGTTCGAGTGGCTTTCAGAGCGTTAATACACGGAACCAATCAATCACATTGAGTTCAGTCGTTACCAAATTGATGTGCAAACAATTCGAATCCTGCGTTCGGAATAGCGCTCATGGCAACATGAGTTTTGTGGACAGGACCGTTGTCTTGATGGCACATAATTCGATTGCTCAGTTGTTCCAAAAAATTGTGGCCATAACTTTCCGGGGTGGCGGAGAACTTCAGCGATGTCACTCCATACTTTGTTGCTTCGACAAAGGATCGAAGTGATGAACAGACGTTTCATCAACAGTGACGAATCGAGAAAGAAATTCATCCGGATCTGCTTTAAACGTTGCCAAACTAGCTTCAGAATGCAATACACTAGAACGTTCCCGATCGTGGGACCCAACATGCAGACAACTTTTTTAGCCCAAAATATTTGTTAAAATATTTTCTATGGTACCATAAGAAAAAAATCGTAATTTCAGCTATCCGGCGAATGGTCAGTCGTCTATCTGTCATTACGATATCTTTATTTCTTTTGGCGACAACCCTATCTTTTGCAAATATTTTATAACTACACGAACCTCTGATTTTTCCATTTTTAGAATTCCTCTAAACTTGTCTACTTAAATTCTAAATTATTTGAACAGGTAACAAGTGACAAAACTACAATTGAACCAATGTAACAACAAATGTTTAATACTTTAATGTGTGAAATTGATTCAACGTCACTGAACGCCTACTATGTTAAGGACGCTAATGTATATAATGATCTCCCCTGATCCCAAACACATTTCTTCGCCAACGCTGCGACAATAACATATGCACCCCTGGGATAAACATTTCTCGGTTTTCTTGACGTTCAACCTACGCACCTGTGTATATCTTGATTTCTAAGAACTAAGGGGCAGACGCCTTGTATTTAATTAGGTCCCCACACCATAAATTCTAATGGTTCCATGCATAGTATCGATCTGTTAGGCGCGCACGTTTCGTTGACAACAAATCGGTCTTTAGAGTCATGCACATTTTATTTTTTGATCAAACACATCTCCCATTAACTTGTCGTTGTGTTGACACCGCCCTCGGTTAATTTCCGACTTCTTCCAATTTCCTGAAACTATCCCCAATTGAGGACCTTAGCGAGGTAATATTTAGCTAAGCCGCTTGTTGCGTGAAGTTCCAGCATTTCAACACAAATTAAAAAAATAAATTGCCCCATTAATTCGTATTGCTTAGACATACTTCTTATTCCATTTTCAAATACAAATTACTGGAATGAGTTCAAATGCAATTTCGTCAAGGTTTTTTTTTTATTATGAATGCTAGTCGACAAAGTCGATTTTGGATCCGTAATGAATGCATTTACGTAGCAGTTAAGTTGCGAACTTGAAATTAGTCGACGTATCCAGATATATATTAGCTTCCGCCTTTTCAAATGTTAAAGTTAGTACATTCCCGAGCAGTGACCGTATCCGTGGTTCGGCACCGCCCATCCACTTACAATTTAGTTTAGCAAGCTCTCGTCTTCAAATGCATTCCGATCGTCGGTGCGCTAAAAAAACTTAACGTTAAAGCGAATGTTTGCTTTAAAATAAATTTAGGAGATAGTAGAGCCATAATATAAATAAAAGTAATCAGCGATGTTTAAAATCATATGGACGAATGCAATTATCATATGGTTTTTATTTTAACTCGAAGACAATTAATTCCATTAACGATATTTTCGTATAACCCAACCCAACCCAACCCAACCCAGCCATATAACCAACCAGGGTCTTTTTTGATTTCTTGTATTTTCTAAAATGAGACAGTAATATAAGTAATTCGCTTAGCAATTTAAACTAATTTCTAAATCAAATTTCCTACCATGGTGATATCCAATTAAGTTTACCAGATGATGCTTGATATATTGATCTTATAGTGAAAATGGCATATGACGACAATTTTTACGGTCACTTCAACTTCTCGGTATACTTACCCCATATTCAAGAGCAGAATATTTTAGTGTACTAATCATGAAATATTCTTTTACGTTTACGTGAGGGGATAAATAGTAAGAAGATTAACAAAATACTAGATACAGTGATTAGATTAAGACGAGAAATCAGGACTGAAAACAGAATTGGTAGAAATTAAAGAAGAGCAAAAAACAAAGAAAGAAACCATATAAAAAAGGATAATGAGGAATTAAAACAAAGAAAGAAATTACAAGAAAGATGCGAAAAGTCGACGTAAGAGTCGACTCAATGGTTAGAGGAAACAAATTTACAATATAGTGGTTGGGATAAAAATAGACACGAACGAAGAAAATATGCTAACCGAAACGGTGAGAAATTTCATGGAAAAGGAAATGAAGGTAATAGCTGACGTTAAAACCGTTCACAAATTAGGACTGAATACTTGTGGAATTGAAGTGGAATTGCAAACTAAAAACACAAGATAGAAGTTGTGAACAGGAAAATGTTAATGGTAAAGAAATACGAAAAAAAATATATTAATTATGATTTAACATCGGGCGGGCAATCAATAAATATAAATGACAAGTGGTTTTAATGGAATAATATTACTAGAACAATGGAATAGGTAAAAAAATTAATAAAAAGGGGCAGGAAAATGTACGACACAGAGGGTAAGGACAGTGAAAAAGAATAAGCAGTGCGAAACTGGAAGAAAACAAATAAAATGAAAGAAATGAAAACGGACACAATAAAAAGAAAGGGGTGCAAGTAAAGCATGACAAACATAAAGGTGGAATATGGCGAGGTTAATTTGAAAAAATTAAGATAATTAGTGAATTTGAGGGCGAAATTAGAGACTAGTATCTCTAATGTCATAAAGAGAGCTATTCCTGGAATCGGATGTATAGTACACAGAGACGCAAAAGATGCGCTGAAAAAACGGGAAGCAATATCAGAAAGAATCTTAGGTGTTGAGATGGAAAATAGGAACGAAAAACGAACACTTATAGTAGTATATGGTCCGGACGAGAACGAGAAGATAACAAAGATAAATTTTGGAAAACTTAGATATGATTGTATATACAAAGTAACTATTGGAAATTGGGGAGAAGAGGAACGAAACAACAGAGGAAGTTGACGGCTGGAATTATGGCCAGGACGTGGTCCAATTATAGCAAATACGTTTTACAAACACGAGGATATGCACAATTACAAGAGAGGGAAGATGAGTAGACGTGGGGCATCAATTAAAGATTATGCAATAGTAGTAAAGAGAAATAGAGCTACTATAAGAGATGTGACAGTGAAAAGAAGGTACGAAATCAACAGTGATCATTACTTATTAACGGCAAAAATCAAAATAAAGGACAAAGACCAAAAAAAGACAAGAACACAAAATGTAGAAAAACACAGAACACATTGTATAAATTAACTAATAAGATGACGGTTAAGAGATACTAAGAAAGAATAAATGAATAAATATCAAACCTGAAGAGCTATGAATTGAAACGATGAGTATTCAGAAAATAATTATCGAATCAGCACGGGAAGTGTGGGACAAATAGACAAAGTGAGCATAAAATATATTATTATGGACAGCAGCCATTAAGCATGAAGTGAAAATTAAAAACAAAATTTGGCAAAAAGCTATGATGAGTATAAAGAGCAAAGAATTAAAGTAAAGAACATGGTAACCAAAGCAGAAAGCAAGGAAAGCTTTCGGTGACAAGATGGAGGGAAATAGTAAAACTAACCAGAAACTGTTCTACAGAGTCTTGAAAAACTTAAGAGGTAATAAAAAAGAAGACAATCTAGTAATTAATGGAGAGAAAGGAAAGATATTATTATTAAAGAGAAATAATGGAGACGGAAAAATTACTTTCAGAAATTAAAGTTCGAGAAGTTGAACAACGAGAGGTTGAAAAGGAGGCGGTAGATTAAGAACAAAATAAGAAGGAGAAATTGTAGAAGAGAATGTAACTAAGGAAGAATTAACAGAAGCTATTAAAAGATTGAAAGATGACAAAGCAACTGGAGACTGAGCAGATTACGGCGGGGATGTTAAAAAAAATGGAGATGGGGGAAGGCACTTGCTATTAAAAATTGCAATAAAGTGTGGACTGAGGAAGAAATGCCAAACAATGAGAGAAAGGCAACGCAAATAATTAACAAAAGCAATAAAATGCCTAACAGGGAAGCCAGAAATTTTGTGTGTTATCAATAAAAACTTTAAGTCCGAAACATTCATCACCAAAGAGGGATTAAGACATGTGGACGTTTAAGTCCGCTTCTGTTTGTAACCTTCATCGGTGAAGTAATAAAGAGCATGGAACAAAAAGCGAAACCGCTGCATATAAAACACGGAAACTTGAGAAGAATGATGGGATCGCAGGTGCCACATGTGATCACATTCTTTGCGGATGACCTAGCCATTATAGCAAAAAAAGAAACAGATCTGGGTGAAAACTTGAAATAAAGGACTAAAGTGATAAAGGGATGAAATTGAACAAGGCTAAAACAAAAATTATAGCATTAGCAGAAGAAATGAAACGGACTTAAATAAATGAAATTACTGTGTGAAGATAATGAACAGTTCGGCAATTATCAATGTCTATTGAAAATGAAAATGCTAGACATGAGGTAGAGCTGAATAATATAATAAGAGAAAGCTAGCAAGGAGTATATTGCAATGGAAGGCGTTTATAAATAAAAAGGAGATAACAAAGATAACGAAAATGTGCATAAAATAATATATCAGCCTATTTTAATTTACGGGTTTAAAACTTTGCTGATAACCAAAAGGAAAAAAAAAATAGAGCAGCAGAAATGAAATATTTGAGAAGAGTGGAGAGACTAATCACAAGAGACGATATTAGAAGCGAAGAAATTAAACACGAGCTTCACATAGAATCAACATAGAAAAACGATATCTGGGATGGTGAGGACACATGCAAAGGAGAGTGCAAAATACCGAACAGATTTGGGAAGCAAAACCTGCAGGAAAAAGGAAGCGTGGAAGACCTAAGTAGTCTTGGGATGTTATAATAGGAAGAGAATAACATGGATAGAGGCAAAGAAACTCGTACAGAATAGGGAAGAATGGGAGATTTTTATTAAGAATTGTTAAGCCCCTGCTACATACATCTTCGGATAGACGGGTTTTGATTATACATACATAAGTAATTCCTCGTCGCTTGTATGAATATTACAAATTATTTACAACTATTTATATTTAACATTTTGCGATTTTTACAAACAAATTTATACATAACAGGCACCTAACTATTATTCAATAGTTAGTCATAGCATGTCACGTTTAGCAAGAATATGTTCTTTGAAACGTATGTATGCATCCATTAACACATATGAAATATTAACAGGGTTGTCCTCAGATATATCTCATGCAAGGATTTGTGTGTTCATGGCAGGATGCGGTATCATAACTAAAAGATTTTCCTTCGAATAACATTAAACCAGATCAGGCACGTGAACCGAATACTAATAACTCATTATAGTTTTCACAATTTTACACTTTAAATTATAATTGATTGCTTCCTCAATTTTTATACGATTTTTGATATTTTAATTGAATCGCTTATTAGAGAAACCTGATTATTATAAATAATTTCTTCCTTGCCATTCTCACGATTTTTACAACAATTATGCCCGGTTTCACAAAAGCTAATCGGTCGTTAACAGTTTGACGATTCGTTAATGGGTCTTTAATCAATCGTCAAATATTTGACAATTGATTACCTTGACGAACCGTTAAAAGCAAAATTACCATTGTTTTGGATTTCATAAACAATAACGAGTCTTTAAAGGCTTGTTAACTAATTCACCATTTGACAATCGTTTGTGAAACCGGGCATTAGTGTAATAATAACCGTTTGCACTTAGTGCTCCTCACAATAACAAAATCCTTTTTGCTATTTTCTTCAACTATCATACAATATTTGTTTTATATCAGTGTTACCAAACTTATCTAAAGCGCGACCTCTTTTTGTTAAAAAAGCGACCCACTATTTCCTCCTACTCCTCACTCACACCAAAATAGCGACAAAAATAGCCAAAAGAAAACAACTAAATTACAAGTAACTGATTTTTTGATGAAGAATGATGAACCTTCTTCACAAGCAGCAAGATACTTCTTCATTGACAACCACCACTAATGAAAAAGCATTATTAGAAAGTTTGGCAACTGCTTATCGCGTTGCCAAAACCAGTCAAAACGTCAGATTACAAGAAATAATGCCTAATACCACATGGAGGCTTTTTACATCGAGAATGTTGTAAATTCCAATAAGGGAAAAGTTTTGCAGACCCGTATTTATCGAAAAATCTACGAAGACATGGGTGCTTTATTTGAAAAGGGCAATGTCTTAAAAAGAGTATTTCACTTAAGAGCAGAGCTTTTAATATATTTGCAAGATGTGAAGTCCAGAGTCAATTTTCCGATCCTTTTTTGGCTTCCGAAGCTAGGTTTCCTTGCTGATATTTTTGATTAATTCAATATTTTGTACAGTAATATGGAAGGTCACGTATGCAGAATGCAGTACATGATTTAACCAAGAGTTTTTGACTAATTTGGGGACCTCCCCAGCACCTCACTGTGACCTCCTAGGGGGTTCCGACCCACACTGTTTTATATTATTATGTATCTTGGATTTACTTTTCTAAACACACATTTTTCTACTGGGCCAAGAATTATATATTGCGTATTTCATTATACTAAACATGACATACTAATTAACTATGGTCAGCAGTATGTCCGAATGGGAGAAAAAGTGATTTCGATGTAAATCGTGCTATCTGCCAAGCACGTGGTTCCAAATGTAAGGACGGAAATGCTGGCCGATGAGCATTTGGAGCGCAACAACGTAAGTTAAAGTTAAGTAGTTAATTGGATCTTCGCCATTCCCACGACTTTGACAAGTACTCACAACAATAAACCCTTACCACTTTCAGGACTTATTATTTAGTCAACTTACTAGCAAGACTAGCAGCAAACACCTTTCATAATTTCAAATAAATTTTTCATTAAACTTATTTTCTTGGTCGGTATTTATAAAATTCGATATTTAAAAAAAAATAAATAGAAGTCAATGCTGAATTGCTCAAACAAATATTTTTATATCACATCAAACTGTTTTACGCCACGTTCACAGAGATCATAAGGCCTGGAAACAACAGAAATCCTTGGGGAGAATGTTGTTGCGTAGCAAACACGAATAAAAAAAAATATGGCAACGATTATTTTGCACTTTTTTATTAAATATAATTAAACGTGCACTATAACATTCACGCGTACAGGAATAAAACTGCGAATAAAAGGCGATTAAATATAAGTACGTAGATTTACTTCGAACACGCATAGTCATTACAAGAAAAGAACGCTTTTATAATTGCTCTTGCACCTATGCACTTATTTTTATCCACACAAATTATAATTAAAATCTGAGTAATAACGGCTCAAAAACATAAAACCAAATTTCTGGCCACGCCAATATTTCGCAATCGGAGTTTATAGGGAGTCAGCGCATCAAGATGAATGGTGCGGCCTTCGCCGGACTCGAGCGAGCACTTAACCCTCAGCTGAACCCAGATGGCGTCTCCGCCATTACCCCGTCTGCTTAGTATGGCTCCCGGACCTCGGCCCACTACTTACAAAACACTTACATGCATTACCCGCAGCATATAGCCGCTTAATGTCGCGCATGTGCCGCCATTCGTTCACAATGAAGCGGTTTCAGTTCATGTTTCAGTAAATAGGAATTCCGTACCGGTGCTGCGATACGTTCGGTCGCTAATACGTATATGGGCGTTGGTTATTTTCTGGTCATACATATTTATGAGGCGTCAGAAGTACAAAATGCCCGTCGATGCTTCTGTGTGTCATGCAGTATTTATTACTACAATTTTCAATTGAAACGGTGCCCGTGCGTAAATTGAATTCCTGAATGGAAATGTGCAACAGATTCGCAATCTTCGAATCGCATGCGCGCAGGATTGAATATTTATGCACTCAATAAGCACAAAATAAAACTAGTTACTCTATACACTGGAGACAATGCGATCAAAATGGTACTTGTGCAAGGCTACTGAGCACCCCCGAGATATGATCTAAGGCAATCACCATTATTGAAAATATTTCGAGGTAATACGAAAAAATAATTTAAAACTTATTTAAATTTAACAGATCATTATCGAAATTGTGTACGCCGCAGCGAAATTATTTGCCACGGTATCGAAATTTCACAAAATGCACTTGCACGTTTTAGGTTAATGATACGCCATTAGTATTTACAAACACGGATGGAAATTACTTTGTGGGTTATAAAGGCTAAAATAATAACCACCTGATGCGGATTGAAATATTTCGGCGGTGCCCGGCCGGTCAGGAATTTGCATGCGGTGCGTCGGTGTTGCTCCGTCCATTGTGTCGAAAACGTAGAATCCGGCGCAGCATATTTGTTGCGATATCGAATGTATGATTGCGGTGGTTCAGCGCTGGCCGGAAGCGTCATTGCCCATTCTAGGAATCGAAGCTATTTTAACAATGATTTCGTTAATTAATTCTACCTATAGATAAACGTAATGTAAACCCCGGAGCTATCGAATGCGTGGCGCGTTTGTGTTGATGTCAAAATTCGCCAGTTGCGCCGCAAATTGACTGAAATATAAAGAGGCAGCGGACGTCGGCTGTTGGGTTATTAGCATTGTGCTATGCATTGGCATATATCAGAGGTGAATGTGAGTTTATTAAATTAATTAATTTCAATATTGTGCAGTAATCAAATCGACTATTGGTATTCATCGTGAAACAAATGCTCATGATTAATAAAACATACTTTTCATTTAACTGCGTATAATTACAAGATCATCAGTTTCATGATTTTCCTATTTCTATATATTTTGTGATGGTGTTACGTCGTAGAAAATCATCAACGAATTATAATAACTGATTACCTGTTCTAGTTGTAGCATATAGTTCATTAATCTATTCATGAATCGGTGAAATTTCAGTTCTCGATTGCCGAAAAATTCCAATAGACGTTCACAAATAAATTTGTTAGAGTGACAAAAACATCCAAGAAACCACCCAACCAACAAATCTACAAAGTAGTACTAAAAATCACATAATAAAAATCAAAGCGAGCTTTAGCATTCATAAAATAGAAAACGTTGCATACCTTTAGGTGTTAAGCGGCTTATGATCTACATTCAACTCTCGAACGTTGTGCTATCAAAAAAATCATCAACAACTGCCAAAAATTACAATGGATGCTAATACAGTTAGGTGTAATCGTATACAACTCCCACAATGATAACTTCAGGTACCAGACGTCACGAACATTATTTTAAAACACAACATGCCTCTACAACATAGTGTGGTATATGACAAAATTGCACATAAATGAAATTGTAGAAAATTTGCTAACGCAATCGCATCGACGGCATATGTCTATTTTTTTAGTTTAGAACGGGGACGAATCCAAAGTCGACAACGACGTTCGTAAAAGTTGTCATTTTCTTAATTTATAACTTTTTAATGGACTTTTCTACATTTTAAATGTTACTCAAGAATTTATGGCTCCTCTTGGACACTGGCACACCTTAAATATTTGACATTTTCAAACATTTTAAAAAACGTACAGAATTGTTTTTTTTTTCCTAATTTCTTGCGTTTTTGAATATCAAACATTTTTAAATATGATTGACAGAATTGTTTTTTTTCCTAATTTCTTGCGTTTTTGAATATCAAACATTTTTAAATATGATTGACAGCATTGTTTTTTTTCTTATTTTTTGCGTTTAAAACAATTTTGATTTTTTTTGCATTTTCAATAGTTTATATTTTTGATAATTTTAATTTTAAGTTGGGTTCAGTTGGGTTGACTTGGGTTGGATGGGGCATATTTTAATATTCTTCACATTTTTATTTTTGTTTAATTCCAAAAAAAATAAATTTGTTTTTTAAAATGCATACATGTTTTGTGTTGGGTTGGGTTTCAGTTCGG
This sequence comes from Geotrupes spiniger, assembly GCA_959613385.1. Taxonomy (NCBI): domain Eukaryota; kingdom Metazoa; phylum Arthropoda; class Insecta; order Coleoptera; family Geotrupidae; genus Geotrupes; species Geotrupes spiniger. Next base: position 31,487,579 of record OY390736.1, on the reverse strand, counting down.
TTCGGTTCTGTTGTTTGCGTTGGGATGGGTCGCGTTGGGTTGGATTAGATTTTAATATTTTCTCACATTTTTATTTATTATGATTTAAACTTTTTTGTTCTTTATAAAATTTTGCATTTGCATTTTTGGATTTGCGATTTTCCTCAAACATCCATCACTTATCGTTGCCCAAATGTAACAGTTTACATTGAGGGAAATATTAAACTATTATTGACCGCGACTGGTTGCAAATATGATCAGTCTTTTCTCGAATTTTTATCATCCCTGAAATTGAAAATACCTTAATTTTATTTCTCGCGCGTTCTTTTATTCCAGTTTTACGTTATTCTTAGTTAATCTATTTTTATAAAAGAAAATTACTTAGCAAATTAAACAATTTCTTTTCCTTACAAGAATTCGTTTTGCTTTTATTTATTTTGATTTACGTTATGCGCCAAATATTATGTTTATATTTTTGCGTCATATTAATGAGTCAAATAGGTTGTTGCCAGTAAATCACAATTTGTAGTTACCATGTGTTATGCGAGTAAAAACCGCACGATGCATCGAACATTTTCGGTTTTCCCAATAAACACCACGTGGTGACATATATAAATTTATACGAATGTTCTTGATAATGGTTAAAATTTAAAATGCAGTGAATACGTTCTTTAAAATAAGGAGGGTTTTTAAAAATAGCGTGAGCATTTAAAAATATGCTAATGTAGGGGTTGGATGCCACGGCGAATAGAGGAAATAATTCGGGCTCTTGGAGGCAATACCTGCTAGTTTTTGTATTTTTTCCTTATCATTATTAATTAATTTTTTTATTCCAGTTATGAACGTATATTAAAGTGAAAACTTAGGATATATGGTCAGTCAAATTTTGCATTTTAAAGTGCGTGCATCAATCATTTATGACAGGCCTACCACTCGATGATTCAGAAGAGATGTGTAAAACTACACATTGGGATCAAAACGAGACATTAGACAACAAAAAAACGTCTCAGATTGGCTGCAAAGTATAAGCTTATTTTCGCGAGAAAACTTTCTGGAAAAATTTTAGGATTTATGGAACGAAATCGGCGATTTTTAAGCCCAACCAGCGGCAGCGACGTTTGAAATAAACAGCTCGACTTGAAAATATCTTACCAGCGAAGCAATACATTTTTCGACCCATATTCTAAAAATGCAACGCAACTTAACCTGTGTGGTTTTATCACTTTTATAATATTTGATTTTTTTGGATAGATACAAACTTAAATAGATTAACCAACCCAACCCAACGATTCCACGATGAATTTTCCGGCGATGAATTTTCCAGATGATGCATTTTACCTCATGATGAATTTTTCCACGAAAAGTTTCCGCGAAGAATTTTCTCACCGTGAATGTCCCGACAATAAATTATCTGGATACCTCTGGTATTATTTATTGGGTTGGGTTGGGTTGCGTTGGATTGCGTTGGGTTGGATACATGCAATTTTAATAGAAACTGATCATACATATAGGAGATTTGGGCACATTTGTCTTTCTCGTTTTGTAGTAATCGGCTGGCCACGGCCATTCTGTGTAATTAACATTGATGTTAAAAAGTAATCTATTGTACTAAAACCAGTCAGTATGCACTGTTTACACAGTGTGTACCAACGACCTGTCCGACATTAAACGTTGATCATTAATCTTGAAGCAAAGAATTCAAAAATTGTTTGAAAATTTTAAGTGAAGCTTAATGAAAATAATGATTTTTTATTTTTTTCGTTGATTTGTTTCGATTTCATTAATTTTTCATGCCGTGTTTAATATTCGTTGATTTAATATAAAAAAATTATCAATTTCTCTTATTTCACCTATTTGTTGATTTATTATTTATTTCGTTTGTACTCCTTAAATTTCGTCTCATTTGTCATTAATTATTTAATTTGTGTACAGTTAGTTTTTTTTTTAATTATGAGTTGTTTTCATTATTTTGTCATGATCGTTTTTCATCTATGTTTTCCCTTTAGTCACCTATTAATATTCTGGTTTGTTACAAATTTTGCTTTTAATTTGTATGGCGTCAAACCATATTATTTAATTTGTCCATTTTCACCTAGTGGTTTGTATTTATCCTTAATGTATTTTCTTATAGTAAACTTTTTCGACTGCTTGATTATATTACTTTGTATGTGTTTTCCTTTTCTTTTTCTTTTGTTTGAATTTAGTAGAATTTTGCGCTTTGTATTTATTTTCGTTTTTAAATCAAACATTAAAATGACACGTCGTCGTACATTTAACCACTAACAGATTTATCAAAATGATGGTTTTTTCAAAATTTTCAAATCAAAATTGCGACAGTTTTAAATTAGCAAAATGTTGTCAATTTGACACCCAAACGAAAGTAACTTAACTTCTCTGCTTAATTTGTGTAATTTACATTTTAAAATTTGAACTTTTCACGCGTGCTTTCTGCAACTTTGGGTTATCACAAATAAAAACCTTGCATTTTTATAAACCACACCCACGCAGCATTAACATCTTATTTGGAGCATCAAACATTACATCCTCTACTTAGTGTAAAGCTATATATATTAAAATTTGTCTAATGAATTTTAACTGGATATTTTCGGTGATTCTGTTTAATGAACAACGCTCCGCCAAATCATCCCGTACCAACAACATTGCATCGGTACTGCCGGCAGCCACTGGTTCCTTCTGTAAACTCGGCGCGCTGCTGTGGATGCCTCCCGGGATGCACGAGAAAATCTGAACTTGCAATTGACATGGGCTCATATGCCTGCAGGGAAGTAAGCAGGTACGTAATGAGGCAATGCTGACATTGCTTTATCAGTGTGTGTTTATGTCATAGTTGATATTTCTAAATATCTAACAATGTTTTCATGTTCCGTATATTAATTCGTCATATCCAAGATAAATTTTGTTGACATCGACGCGGTAGTTATATGTATTTATTACACTTAATTTGCTATTTCGCATGTGTGTAGTTATTACCATACGATTTATCAATTTTTAATTGTTTTTGTAAAATAAACTTTATTTGCAGTTTCTTCAGCAAAAACATTTTTCTAGTTTTCCCATATACACCATGTCCATTTCTTTAAGGTTAAAGAAAATAATCGTTCATCAAAAAAACCACATTTAAACATTTACCAGATATATTTTACATCGCACTAGCGTCGAACAGGATCAGAGCCTGGCATTCACCATCATTATTTTACGTGTTTACAAATTTTCTTTTTCGTTTTGTTACGATGTTAACTTAAATCATTGCGACAATCTTCCACTTCTTGCAATATCATGTATATCTTCATATTGAACTAATAATGCATCCGCCAAATTGGGAGGATTTATTTTATCAAAGGAAATCCCACTAATTGCATATCAATGTTCGACAAACAAATCCTCTAATGCATGTGCAAACTATTCAGATTTACTACCGCGTTCGAAAATGTAAGCAATAGCGTATATTGTGAATTAGAAATGCATTAAAGTTACACCAAGTTAACAACATACTAAAATGCAAATGAGGATGTTAATTTACCTAAAGTCTAAGAGGCGGAACCTGTTTCCCGCCGTCTTATTAGTATTCTGCAGATGCAGCCCATGTTTACTTTCGATCTTCCTTACATCCTGTGCGTACACAATCCTTCATATTCGTCACCGTTTCCCAATCGCATTTTTAATGCTGAATCCACACGAGCTTTCGCTGCATTATAATAAAATTCACCGAAAAATCACGACTATAGTTTAACAACGAAGCGACGATCCCCAACCTGATTTTTTTTATATACAAATATCAGAATTTCCATTTCAGATACATAAACGCAACACATTTATTCGCGAAACTTACGTTTCAATTCCACGAACCAAAAACAAAAAATACGCAGACATTGAATTTTAATTAACGGGCGTACGTTAAATTAATTTCGTAATTACCTAGATTTTGCGGAAAATTGGAATATTTCACGTTCGCGAAATATTTCGAATAATCTCGTCGTTAAATCGATAACCTTTTTCTCCGCAATCCGACGTTTTACAGATTTACGTATTACAATTTTCATTATATTGGACGGTGGCGCCGGTTTAGTGCACTCATAATTTTATTTTAATATGATAAGTTGAAGTATTAAATTGGCCGCGGCTATATCCTGGATCTTATTGGCGATTAAGAGTTCAACGCGACGTCATTCGATGTGGTCCTTGTTCGACGATAAAAATTCCATAAATAGTTTTGTACAAAAAATCAATTATTGACACATACGAGCAGTTTTTCGCTGATCGTTAGATTAGTTTATAATGTTTATGAACTCAAGTCTGACAATAACTTTATTCGATATTAATTTGAATAATTGACAATGTACACAACAAATGCATTAAGCTTTCAGAACGAAAGTACTGTAATAATATGCATTTGCTATTTTCTGGATATTCAAATATTAGAATAGATTTATTATTCATTTATTAATGCATAGGCAAGCACAACAACCTACCGAATATGGCATAATGGAAAAATTTATATTCAAAAACATAATTGAGAAATTAAAAATCAATATTCCATCGATGTTCATTTCGTTGCAAGCAAATTAAACGAATATCTATGACCACATTGATCATTGAGTTAAAAAAATGAACCCGAATCGACAGCGACCTTATAACGCGATCTTATACAATATTTCGTGTTGGTTTGTGTTGAGGGTCCCTTCTTAAATCACCTGGAGATTTCATGATACATTTTAAAGTGCACAATGCACGAGATTCACACCTTTTCGTAATTCAAATTGAAACTGCAGCCGTAAAAGTGAATAATAAATTGACAATATTACTTTGCTAACAAACTTCGCAACTTAAATATCACGTCGTTTATCAAATCGTTTAGTCGACTTTCGCGTTAAATGCGCACTTTCCAAACAAATTCGAACTTCCACGCGTTGACAGCGACATTCTTACGGTCCCGGGATTTAATTTACCGCTTTGCTGCGACACGTGGGTGGGTGAGGGTAAGAAACGACTATGTAAAGCTCTTATAAATTGTAATAGGAAGCGCCGAATAAGACTTATAATAATCTATCTGACTGTTTATTGATCTCGTCTCGGGCGCCGTTCAAGTTTGCACTTTTTAGCATCGAGTTTTAATATCGCATAAAGCGCAGCGCACGAGGCCCAAGAATACATGTTATAAAATGCAGTGTAATTAAAATACTTTTAGACGGCGATCTTCATTACTGCGTATGCCAAAGCGCAGCTCTTGAAAGCGTTCAAAAAGGGAACGTACGATGTTTAATATTGCATTATTAATATGTGAGCTTTTTCTAGCTTTCAAATACTCGGCCGCTTGCCCGATTTCTTAAATATTCATGGACATATAAGTCTCTATTTATGGTGTGCAAATATGAGGCGGAAAAGCGACGACGTAAAAAAATTTGATTGAAGGACCAAAAAAGTTATGAAATCAATTATTGTCAATTAATTCATTCATTTACATTATCTGCCAACTACCGAATTTCAAATTACACTACACACCGATCAGATGTTTAACGAAATGCGATTTTTTTTTTTTTGAACGGCAAATTTATGGGAATAAATTGTTGTATTGCTACAACAGTGCAATATATTTACCCGAACTAATAGTGCATTTTAGTCCATGAATTACGTTGAGATATGTTGATGTAATTATACTACCTTCTAAATTCGAGGGTTGAGGCTAAAATGTGGGTTAACTGTATGCTGAAGTACTATATTTATCATTACATGTAATACAAAAAGGCATCGTTGTACCCATGATAATAAACTCACTAATAGAAAATGGAATTATTCTTCGTTAAGAACTGGAAACTGAACTGTAAGCTGAATAGTGCGCGTAATTATGTAGAAAAAGCACACATCGTCTGAAATTTTTAAATTAACCATTCAAAACCCGGGATAGATCAGACATGGCGAGCATGGTGACAAATAGCTATTAATGAATTAGTTGATGTTACGGATTTGTGGAGTAAAATAAAATAAGTATCGAGATGGATAAGAGGCGAATCTGGATACGTGAAGTGTTAACCAAAATATCAATGAACAATATCCAGGTCAGTAATAAGATTAGTTAACCCCTTAGTATACTTGCAATTAATTCTAAGAGTATTGTAGAGCAATTTGGATTTGGATTGAACGATTACCCTACAAAGAAAACCAAGACGAAGTCGATTAAGCAAATTATTAAAATTATTATTATTAAAGTCATTCTAGTTACAGTCGAGAAAATATGAAGAAAAAAATGATAATATTAGTGAGGAAAATAAGGAAATGAAAAAACAAATAATGAAACTAGATGAGATAGTCGAGAGTCCTGAGAGAGAAAAGAAGCGAAATAACCTTTATGACGGGGTCGTGAAGACGGAGGTAAATCTAAAGAAAATAAAGAAGATAAGGAACAGAGTTTATTATTATAAATGACGACCTGACTGAAAAAGAAATCCAACAATACATCAGAAGGAAGAAAAAGGAAGAGAGAAACAAGAGAAACAGGATAAAATTTGAACATAAGGAACTGATCATAAACGATGTAATGTAGAAATGAGCCCAGAAACAAACACTAGTAACCTAAAAACGAAACGGCCGAGCACCGAACAAAAAAACTAACGATGGAAGATAAAAGGATAAGCAAAACTGAATAGACCCCTGTCAAACAAGGAACTAATGATAATAATGATAAACAAGAATAAGAAGAATTAGAGAGGAATAAATGGAAAAGAAACAGAAACAGTTAATAATAAGAATAATGGACGGAACAAATAAAATGCCAACGGGATTATTGGTATACAGGTTCTTGGAATGTTAGGAGTTTCAATAGGAAAAAAGAAGAGTAAGTAGCAGAATTTGAAAACACAAGCTTAAAACCACTAGCAATTACAGAAACGAAGAAAAAATAAAGTGGGTGTAGTGAAGTAATGGGGGAACACATATTGGTATACAGTGAGGTTAATAGACGCGGTAACGCCGAAGAAGTTAGCTTAGTCACAAAAAAGAATACCTGCAAAATAAAGACATGGAAAACAGTATCACAAAAATAATACTGAGTGTAGGATATAAAAACATGGACAATATCTTTACTAATTATTTACGGAAGAAATTAAGGAGCGGCCAACAAGAAGTTTTGGAGTAAAATGCAGAATGAAGTAGATGGGGGAAATAGGCTTATCGGAGACCTAAATGGTAGGGTAGTCAATGACCCAGAAAGATTAGGAACAATACGTATGGACAAAGGATCATTAACCTCTGTATATTGAATGAGTTAGTAGTAGGTAATGCACAATTTCAACATAAACACATACATAAATATACAAGGCGAGAAGTTAATAATAAATTTCATACTGATAGAAAGATCTGCTAAATCAAAGTTAATAGACGCCAAAGTAAAAAGATGAAGTAATATAAATAGAAAATGGCAATCACTTACTTGAAATCAAACTGAAACTAATTAGAAACCTAAACCCAAACCAAGGAATAGCCAAGTTGGAAAGGTTAAAATACCAATAAATCAATAGTTTCAATTACAAGAAGAAACAAATGGAAGGAAATTCCAACTCGAAATAGAAACAAAAGTACACACAAGAAATAAAAAAATATGGATCTAAATAACCTGTGGAATTGCTTTAAAAAAAAATAGTTAAGAAAATGGCTGCAGATGTGTGTGAAGTCAGCAAAAATACAAACAGAAGGAAATACACCGCAGGTTGGAACTATACAATTAAAGAGGAAGTCAAAAGGAAAAAATACTATGGAAAACTTATTTGAGGAAAAACAATGAGAAAAAGTGACAAAAAACGGTAAAAAACACAAAAGAGCGCTTATGTCAAGAAAATTGAATGAAACGCCCGGCGAAACTCTAAGGTGCTTTACCGGATATTAAGCAGTTCAAAGAAATAAATAAAACATCCACTGACAAACATAAAGCACAAGGAAAGAAACACTATCTTAAATTGAACAGAAATACTAGTCAGATGGAGAGACTATTGTATGAACCTACTGGGGATAGGAGTTAGAGAACCAATGAAAGAACACGAAGGACACGAAAAAACCAAGAACAAGAAAAAGAAGAAGCAAACGAAAACCGAAAACATGAACAAGAAGGCATAACATGAGAAGAAATAAAAATCGGAGAACTAGAAGAGGCAGTCGAAAAAAATTAAATAGGAAAGGCACCGGGGATAAACTACATAAGCCTGGAAATGATAAAATATTTGGAAAAAGAAGGAATGAAACTCATACGCAAAATGATGCAGATAGTGAGGAAAAAGAGTATAGTGAGGAAAGGACTGAAAGAGACTATTAATAAAAAGGAGATACAATTATATACAGCAACCATAGGAGTATATCTCCACGTATATCATAGAAAATAAATTAAGAACGCAATTAGAGCTCTCACTTTTTTGGACATACAATCAGCATTTAGAGGACAATTATCAACCCAGGAATGCATCTTCGTATTTCAACAATTAACGTATACGAAACAGTACTTCCACCCACCTTGCTACGTGGTCGTGAAGCGTGTACCATGACAGAAATATACATAAGGAAATTAAATGCTACAGAAACGAAGACCTTGCGATGAAGATGAGCAATAATGTCAATAAGAGACAAGTTGGAAATAAAGAGTATAATTGAGAAAATCGAAAAACAACAATTCGAGTGGTATGGACATATAACAAGGATAAAAGATCATCGACGAGTATGGGAAATGAAAACTGATGGACGAAGGGAGAGAGGTAGACCAAGGACCATATGAAATGACCCTTATTATTATATGCACCTGACGTTCAATATTTATTTATTAATATTTTTTAATGCACATCGCAGGCAGAAAGCTAAGAAAATGTATCTGACTCCTTCAAGAATTTAAAGAGAAAAAAAATGATAATTATTGTTGTTAAATATTTGACCACTAAATAATAAAAATAAAACAACCACCTTGATTCCACATCTAATTCTAGAAGTAAACATTTCAGGCCGATGAAACTAAGATCGTTTGCTTTATCTGTTCGAAAAATTTCAATAATTTCAAGTCACCAACATCGAAAGTTTTGATGATTGATTTTATGCATACGTCTAATGTACCATATTTCTTAAATTGATTAGCTCGTATAATTTGGCAAGTAAAACGATCTCAATACCTTACAAGTTTAATTACGTTTACCTGTGATCTTTCAATGAAATACATTTTGCAACATAATTATTAATCTTTTCAGGTAGGTGGGCGTAGAATGTGCATAGAATCGAACAATAAAAGTAAATATGTCGGATTTTAATAATTATTTAATTTTCAGGCGCAACTTAATGATAATTGAGATAGATCCCGCTGTTCTTTACGGAGGAGCGAATATAATAAGGCGGCGTAATCTTATATCCGTATGGCCGCTAGTCTAGCGTTAAATGGTCACGGTGTTAACGAAAGCATCGGTTACACCTGTTATCCACTTACATGGCTCCCATCTATGTAATCAACAATGAACAATGGTGCATTACGTAAGATACAGTTGACACTTTTACGCCCGACCTTTTTGTTACGTAAAACGAAATTTCATTTAAAATGCTTTACTTTATACATTTTTGTCGAAAATACCGCATTATTTTATAGACCGAAATATCCAAAACAGCCGCAATAATTCCCCGATATATCTTTGCTGTTCGATTTCTTTTCGAGCTCCGTGACATAATGAAATCTGGCTCTTGTCTTAGGTTCAATATGTTCGGCAGACACCATTTCCATCAAAGAAAAGGACGTGTATCTGTCTCGCGCGTCGATAATGCGCTATGCGCTAGCACTGTTTTGCGCCAAACACTCGCCTGTCGCCTCCGTATCAAGATGGATGTCTTGGAGGAATGCCTTTACTCTAGAAGATGAGCAAATTCGACGCCTGCTACTATAATGTCTTTTCATATAAACCGTTATAATGCGTCTGTCGACCGACACAAGGCACGTCGCGCTCCATCTCGTTCCCCTTCCTTTGATATTTATTACGTTTATTTCTTTTATTTCGCTTCTTACTGACATCCGAGACACATTTTAATATCTGCTAAAGATGTTGCAAAGTAAGCACGAGTGGGCGCGAACGCTCGAGGCTTCCGTTTGGACCGACGTTTGACGTCATCGGAAAAATGCTATAATTGTTACGTTTGTGTCGTACGTAATAAATCACCATAATGCATTCATTATACATCGAATCGAAAATGTAAAATATCGCCACAATATATCAAATGAAACCAAGCCATTAATTGTGTGCTAAATACGAAAGGCTAAATCATTTTTAAACAACGCATAACTTATTGTTCGTTATTTTATATCGCGACGTATCTATAGATTTGAAAGAAATATTTGCTTCCCTACGTAAGGATATTCGTAAGGAGTAGACTGTGAACCACACTTGCTCGTCGTTGCTAGTTAAGTCTCGAAATCAGTTTAAACTAAATTTCGTCTTATTTATTATTAAATAAATAGTTCAAATCAGACTAATGATTGTGAACTACTTATTATAAACAATTATAATTAATATCCCACATGAAATTGTCGGTATTGATTAATTTAAAAAATGATCTAATTATTATGTTTCAAACAACGAAATTATGTTAATAATTTAAATTACATAATTGAAACTAAATACAAATATAATTCGTTATCATATGTGACTAACGATATTACAACTAACAAAACAATGAGAATGAAATTTATGAATAGATCGAACTAATTGTTTTGCACTACTCCAAAATGTTGTTGTTATCCCGCGTACAGAACCGCTGCGAAGGGAGATATAACCATTTCACCGGCGCAACCCCACCTCATTGTGTGGCTCGCGGATTCCTTTCAAGCTGTTTATCCTCCCGCAATGTTTACCGCAATTTACTGTTAATTTAATTTGATTGGCACATTTTATAACTATGTTTATATAAACAATTTTTTGTATAGGGTACAGATTTTTTAGAGCGAACTTAACAATTTGGTTATTATATTGTAAATCCAAAAAGGGTTTTTTGGACATTAAATTAAAAAATGTTTTATATAAATTTCGCTTCAAAATCAAATTTATCGTACAGATTCAATGACACTTTGATTATGAAATAACTCACACATTTAATGAAAATGGTTAAAATGGTTCTCTTTTAAAAGATACTTTAAGAGTATAGTTTATTGGATTCTTTTCCTCAATATGAATCAATTCTTGCGATTCAGCATTCCTCATTAACTGTGATATAAACGTAGTCAATTGTTTTATTTCAAATTTCGTGACGTACTCGTTTATAAGTGATTTTTATTCGACCCAATCCAAATGCACTACATCTTCGAAAAATATAAATTGAATCTTTGAACCTCGATTCACTAATTCTGGGCGCCATATTATTGAATCTCACCGATCCCATATTCCAACAAGTTGCAATCCAAAACGACATTTCGTCAAAATTTAAGATGACAGCGATTTACGAATCCAACCCAATCCATTCTACTATTATAAGACGATGTTTTAATTTCGTGGCCAAATAGTTGAATCCCGATGTGCATATGTTCAAACAAATTGGAACCAGAAACGACGGTTCGTCAAAATTTAAGACGACGCAAGTACGTTGCCCAATTCTCCAACCCAATCAAACGGCCCCCAACCCAAGCCAATCTAATTGGAAATTATGAGACCGAATTTTAAGTTTGGGACCAAATTATTGATTCACATCGATACCACCTTCACGAAAATCCAAGAAAAAACTGCATTTAATTGTTTTAATTAAAATTTTAGAAGAAGCGTCGCTTGAGCTATATGTGCAATCCAACCAGTGCCCTCACATAAATTTCAAATTAATTTAAAACTTCCATGACAAATAAAGTGTAAAGTGTAAAACACACATTTACGGCCATTTAATAAGCAAAACGTCATAATTGTCATAAATACAATAAAAAACACTCAAATTAAAAGTCCAATCGCAACAAAGACTGAATGTATGTATGCAATGACGGGTGATATTTAGTCACAATTCACCTTACATTGAATAACCAATGCAGCAGCGTAGCATACATGGAACCTTGATTAACATGGCGATCCTGCTTTGATGACACTAATGACGACGAAATAAACAACTCGCGTTAAAAATTTATAAATTAAATTTGATTTTAAAAATGTTCGTGCATGGCGATCCTGCCAGGATAAATTTTTGAACTGATGAACTGCGAAACAAACAATTGCCATTAAAAGTAATCAAATTAAACTTTATGGGCGAACAAATTTTGTAACATTCAAGTTATGTTTTTATGTTTTATATTTTCCGTGCATTGGTGTTGGGTTGGGTTGTGTTAGGTTTGGTTGGGTTGAGATTAGATTGGTTGGAATGGGTTAGGTGAATTAAATAAACGATCATAGCAAATTAAACACATCTTGAATAAGCAGACAATGTGGGCAATAAAAAAAAAGTCGTAGTTCATAGATCAGGTTCGGTTGGACGAATCCAAAACATTTGCACTGCGTATACGACGTGCAATTTTTTTAAACTATTCCAACTATAATATGACGTTTCAAGCTAAAGCCAGGTTGTTGTATTACACACACTTTTACACACAATTGAAACCACGGAGATTGCAGAATCTAATAATAATAATAATAATAATAATAATAAGCTCAATGCTTTTGAATCCAACCCAACCCAACCTCTCTCATCTCACTCAATAACCCAGAATTTTCATTGGGATTATTAATTTAGTGTAATGTATATTGTGCAAAGAAATAGATTGGGTATGAATTGAGTTGAGGAAGATTGAAATTAAAGAAACCAAACCTATCCGAACCCAACCCGACCCGACCCGACCCGACCCCACCCAACCAACAATCATTCATAGAAAATTGGTAAAAATACTTCGTAAGTAAAATACTTTTTGAAAATCATTCCATTATATATATATACACTTCATTAACATTATTTTTTTATTTTGTGGTTCAAGAGAACACGTCTAGCTCACCCTGGATTTTTTAAGGATGTGATATGTTTAGATGCAGTAAAAGACGTAGTTCATGAAACGGGGCCCATTTTCATTCGTTGGTTCAATGTTACTTTATAATTTTGAATTTTTTAAATTTTAGTGATTTATTAAGTGATTCCAAAGCGCTTCTCTCATACAAATAGCGTCGACAACTATTTTTTAATTTGTAAGTTATTTACTCCACCGCATGCACATATTTTTTTCACCATGTCAACAATAAAAATAATTTATATTTGATCCGGGTTTATTTGCACAACACAAAATCGATCGTGCGCGTAAATAGAATAAAAATCATCTCCGTTTTACATTTAATTAAAAACCGCTCCAATTCCGATATAAAATTAATAACGGCTTTGAAATTCATCCACATTAAACGTACATACCTAAATATATCGTGCCGGGTAAGTTGGGTATGCAGAAATAATTGCTTCGTATTTGTAAAAAGGCAATCATGCCGCTGATAACCGCCAGCATTTTTAAAGCTTTCCATATTTAAATTGATAATATGCAAATTCGGAAATAATCCGATCAACAATAATGGATTTTCATTCCGGGGTAAAACCAATAAAAGACATCGATGCTGTGCTGTTGCCGGCGAAAAACTGTTCGAAATTATTTCCGAAAATAAAGGTGTAAAACAGAATCATTTTCGGCTTAGGCGGGTACGTGATAAAACCAATAATCCCAATTTCATACTAACCAGAATCTAATTTCCTTCGTTTCGCAAGCTAAATCGTCGAAGTCGGAATTCGAGAAAGTTTACTTGTAGAGTTTCCGAAGCTGGCCAAAGAATAACGCGGCGTTTATACGTAAGTTAGGAAAAATAAAGATCAATTTTATTGATGATACTAAAATAATATGAAAAAACGTCCACGTTGTTAATACCTATTCACTCGTTATGAAATCCAGTCCATGAAGCTCATAATAAGGGTGAGGCGACATCTTCTCAATTGAGCCTGTTTATTTATATACATACTCAGTGACATATAAACTGCACCACCTAGAAGGGGTGGGAATTTTTGGACCAAATTTGACAGAAACATTGGACTAGTCTAAGGTAACAATTGATTAAAATTTGATAAAGAAAACATCTTTTTTATTTTTCTTTAATAATGTGTTGGTCCGCCCCTATTTATGATACACTCATTGACCCGCCTTGGCATTGATTCCAGCAGGTGATCAATGTCTTCTTGGGGTATGGCATCCCAAGCAGCCTGTACTTCATGCCGTAGACCTTCTATTGTCAACGGTGGGTTCGGTAGATTCCTCAATCTTCCACCCATCATGTCCCAGGTCCCCATGTCGCCCACGTGCTCAGTGGGCGACAAATCGGGAGATCTTGGCGGCCAAGGCAAAAGATTAACATTGGCCTCTTCAAAGAAGTCAAGAGAAACCCTTGCTACGTGAGGTCGTGCATTATCTTGCTGGAAAAGTGGGTCTTCCAGCCCTCGAAGATTTGGAAGAACATGTGGTTCTACCACTTCGTCAATGTAGCGTCGGGCGGTCATACTGTCCCGAATGAAGAGCAAGGGTGACCTACTGCCGTAAGCAATAGCACCCCACACCATCAACCCCACAGTTCGGTGAACATGCCTCGCAATCGAAATTCTCCACGTCTTCGTCTAACAGTCATCCGACCATCATGCATTCCTAAACAAAATCGCGATTCGTCACTAAAGGCAACTCGATGCCACTCCAAGTTACATTGAAGTCTTTCCGTGCACCAGGCCAAACGTTCCTGGCGATGTTGAGCAGTGAGGGGTAGCACAAGATGTGGACGGTAAGACAGCAAGCCAAAGGTTCTTATTCGACGATAAACTGTTCGCAAGCCTATCGGACGACCTTGTTCACCTAACCATTGATCAGCTATTGATCTAGTTGTAGAGAATCGGTCTATCAAGGCCATTAATCTTAAGCGGCGATCTTGACGTTCATTGGTTCGTCTTTGAGCCCCAGTGCCTCTTCTCCGACGTTCAACCCCATGTTCAGACCACGCTTGATAAACACGCATTATTGTTGAGTGGTGCTGTCCCAAACGGTTGCCGATTTCTCTAAACGAAAAACCTGCTCCTCGTAAACCAACAATCAGCCTTCGGTCAAAGTCACTCAACTGCTGGTAAACTTGAGGTCTCCTTCCTCTAGGCATCATTCAACACTTGAAACACTTTAAACTAAAGAACGGGATCCGAAAAAGTGGAACAAATTCAAAAAATGACTCGATAATTGCTTGTCTATCACCACCTCTTAAAAATGATACAAACGTCAAAAATCCCATGACTACTTGATGATTGGGTTTCAAATTTTAATCAACTATTTCCCTGGACTAGTCCACTATTCGTGCCAAATTTGGTCCAAAAATTCCCACCCCTTCTAGGTGGTGCAGTTTATATTGTATTTATAATTGTATATTTAGAAAAGATATATTTTCTCCCGCCCTCCACTTGACTCATATATATCTCAAATAATTTACATTTTTATATAAAATAATAATGTTTTCACGTTTCATATTTAGAAGACAAAGTTCATTATTTTTAACGTGACGGCGCAAATTATCAAAACGATTGTCGATCGCGACGCCAGCGACGTAATTGATACTTTTGATTTTATCCCTTCTCAGTTAGGGAACAACAGCGCGCCAGTTGGACATTAAAAATAAACTTTAATTTCCATAACGTCGCGACTGCTGAAAAGCTCGCGATCGCAACAATATCGGGAATAATAAAAGCGCACTAAAACAAAATGGCAATATTTATCATATTTATGTGAGATTTAAATCGCCGCGTACATACAAACGTTCGGCGCGCACAAAAGTTTCGCATTTCGCTGCAACGGAAATTGCAGCATTACCGTTATGAATATTTAACTCGTCCGTTTATATTTCACGATCTGCCAATTAAACGGACATTAAAACACGCAAAATACGGCGGCCGTTCGAAAACCGTGCATGCGAGATGCCGGGGCACAGAAAAAACATAACATTATCATTTCCAAACTGAGCTACGCAAGAAACTAAATGTTTTCCTTCGGGCATGAGACAAGAACTCGATGTAAAATTCATGCAGGTGGCTTTTGAAGGAGACTAAAAACACTCGCGAGTTAAGATGAGGGAAAATATTTGCGAAGCAAACATTAAATGATAACATAAAAATGCGTATTAAATATAAATAAACGTCGAGGGCCATATATAAAAGGCTTTCATGAAATGTACTTACTTTGCGGTTTAGAACCCTTATACGTAAAAAAATAAATTAACTCATTTTTATTTAGTCTGAGTAACAACTTACGCGCAATAATGGAGTTCCATTCATATTTATTCTTAATTATTGTACAAATTCTCGACTGTAAACCACTTAAAATGATACTTATCTTGTATCATGAGCAGTAAGTCGTTGAATAAAACACTTTTAGCGATATTAAAGTTTATTTAATAAAACGCTTACATTCAATGGAAATATTTATGTAGAATCTAACAGTTAAAAAATAAAACATGCCAATCATTTTTAAAATACCATAATTTTCTCACACTCAATATTGGATCGCGTTTAGACTAACAGTGGAGGTAAAAAATACTTTGTATTCGTGAAAAACAAATATATTTTTCGTATAAAAGAATAACATCAAATACATAAAAAATATACACAGTAAAATTTTTTCAGACTTAGTGGTAGAAGGAAGACTCGTCTATTGATTGGGTTTAGCATTTTCTGCACTGGTCACATTTTTGCCTTGCTCAGTGTCGTGACGTGAAACCATTCTTCAATATTGCAGTAATACGACCCGGATTTTTCCAAAAAACTTCATTGTTTTCACTAAAACGTAACTCCTAAATTTTTGCGTGTTTACTTTGATCGTTTTCTTCTCTATCATTTTCGCTATGCTGTACTTCCTCGTCGTCCTCTTTAACGTTCGAAGAATACAAACCATAACGTTGTCAGGGTTCCACATTCATTTTAGTAAAATATTCTCCATCGGGTATATGCTTATCACCACAGGTATCTGTTTATCACCACAGCACGTGTTTGTCAGCACAGGTATATGTTTATCACCACATCTCTGGTACCTGAGAAGATAAATAAAGAATATTATATTAAGTTTTTCGCAACTTTGCTGAAGCAGGTCCATAGTTAGCTGCCAGGTTATCCCGACAAAAACAAATTTCCCCCCATTGAGGAATAAAGCAAGTTAAATCAATAAATATCGCTCCATCTGTCCAACGTGATCATAGACCAGAGCAACATACATTGCAACAATGATATCATTCAGGGTCCTTAACCATCCAACAACTCCTTTATCTTTATTAATCTTTATGAAAGAAAAATAATGTACGTCACACATCATTACTGTTGAGAATTCATTTGGGCAAAGAATATTTAGTCCAAATAATTGAAACTCTTGTGTAGACTATGAAGTGCCTCCTGGGATCGCCAGCAAAATTAGTTCCGGCATAATTGACCAGATTTGCTGGGAACACTCTGGTTCTTAGATTTTCAAAATATTTTTCTAAAGATGACTTTACATTGACACTTGCCTTCATTTTAGTGCCACTTCAACCCAGTATAGAGGCTTGTTATCTAACAATCCTGGAATTATTTTGGCGTATACCATAAATATATTTTTGCAAAATGTTTTCGTCAAAGGCATCTTGAAGTCTCCAGAAGATGTTAAAACACAACACTTTATATTGAAATACTGATCTAAGTGTCAACTTTCACCAATATGGCACCTAGTGACCACCATATTAAAGGATGAACTTAAATCAGTTTTGCTAATTATTTTGCTAATTATTTACCTCTATTATAAGCACAGTTCTTTGTAAATTGTGTAAAGAGTTACGACTTTACAAATGTATACACAATAATATATTAAAACATCTCCAGTGGTCCGCACTGAACTTTCTTATACTTATATACTTATAATTTCATCACTTTAGCCTTAACTTTAGACACGCACAGACGTAATTTCGAAAATTGTCAGAATATGTGTATTTCTGTTAAAATCTCGAGTTCGCAAATTTTCATGATAACTTCTCACTTAAATAATATGAACAAATAGACATAATGAAAAAAAATAGAAAACGGAAAACCAAAATTTAAAAGAAATAAGTGGAAAAAAAGACAATGGAAAAGAAATGAATGAAATACATTCAAATTTATAAAAAATGTACGGATTTGGCATAGCCCCTTCCCTATGTATTGGGTTGAGTTTAGTTGTGGCGGCAGAAATTAATAGCAAAAATGAAATTGAAACAAATAAAAATAAAAACAATTAATTAATGTATTTAAAACAATACTGATCTAATATTCCAACAAAATCTAAAAGCATAACCGAAATATACAAAAACCCATATAATAAACCCATTGAATAAGATACGGACTGCAGGAGAAAAAAGAAAGAAACAGACATACAAAAATTCAATTAAAAAACTATCAATTTTAAAAATTACTATGTAATTAAATAATATTGGAAATTGGAACTAAAAATGGAAAACCTAAAATTAAATAAAATGGTTTTGTGGTATTGTTGCATTTGTGGCACTGCGGCCCCAGGAAATGAAAGAAACTCAAATCGAAATAAAAGAACATGAAAATAAAATACAATGCAATATATAATAATAATAATAATTTAGCATAGTGTAAATGAACTGAATAACAAAATGTATGGTGAAAAGCAAAAGAAAACATTGAACATAAAAGAACTAAAATAACAAAAAAAGGTAATAATACATAAAGAATCGCATTAAAAATCACAAAACTAACACAAATTATTATTTTAAAAAATGAGAAATGCAAACGTAAAAATAAAAGAAATCGTCAAAATGAAAATTAGTGGAAACATCAACAATAGAAACCACTAACTTTTAGAAACTATTTGAAAATAAAAAATTAAAGTTTAAAGCAAAAAGTAAAGTAAACAAAAAATAACAGGAAAATGAAAGAATTTGGAGGCTTCCCCACCTTACAAGTGAGGTGAACGTATACTAGCAAAAATTAGCAAAAGTATATCGGCAAGATTGCTTGTCAGGTGTGGGGTTGGACACCAACCCTTTTCTAAAGGATGGATGTATATAGACGACGACCACTTACTACATACTACATGAGGTGTAGGTAGCAACCCCCCCCAAAATAATATTGTTTGTCGGGTACGAGGGGTATACTATGGTGAAAGTTGAAAATAGTGGTACATATCGAAAAGAAACAGGACAGAAGCACAAAAAATGAAGAGGGATACAAAATGAAACATATGGAAGCTTAATTGTAAATGAACAGTGAATAAAAAATAAAGTCCTGGTGAAATCGGTTGTCGATGTTTGCAAATGTGAACCGTTTGAATTCGATACATTGGATAGAAAAGTACCGAAAGGGACGCTGGAACGAAAGTGGTATTTGGAGGCAGGTTCGAGAGAATAGAAAGGATTCATAAAACGTACCATAATTAATAGAAATTACAATAAAGAAACAACCAGTAATCAGGTTGTTACTGGTTTTAATGCATGGCGTGTTTCTACTGGCAACAAAAAAATCGTATTGAGCGACAGGGTGAAGATTTACACTGGAGTTGGATTAACTGAACAGAGTAAAAATTGCGGAGGCTAAAAAGTATTATTTATTGACTTGGAGTAAAATAGGGAGTGGGTCGAAGACCATAACTGTTTAGCTAGGGATGACTTACGTAAGAAACCAAAACCCATAATGATAATAGTGGCCGAGTTTTGGCACACGGTGTTTTCAATAAGAAATCAAATTGTGCTGTTGGAATTTCTTCGCCCTGTGTATCACAAAACTCCAAACTACCGTGAGCTTGTATATAAACTCTTACTATCAATCAATGATATGGAGTTTAACATATTCCTCCAATTTTCTTTTTTTTTATTTCCTTGCTACAGACCATTGCATAGCCTAGTTACGACAGGAAAATGTCATATCAAGATAATACATATAACACCACTACATTTTGTCTTTACGTTTAGAAATAAAACGAATTTATTGCCAGAACGAACGGGTCGTCAGCCCCCGCAAAGTTTACTTTAATTACTTCGATCCGTCCGAATCAGTTCAGGTTATCATAAAATTCCAAACCGCATACACAATGAATGTTACGACGCCATTAATCTCGACTTTCGTCATTAATCACCGAAATGATATCCGAGGTTTGATTAATTCTCCCAAGAAAAAAAAAAACGACCGCACTTAAATTTTAGGGTTCAACGTGTCGCCTCTTACGTGCGCCGTTAAAGCGAGACGCGAAGCAATTTCGCCGTTGTTTCGCCGTTAAGTAAATTTTAATATTGACGTCGATAAACGGTACACATCAGGTGACATATACAGCGATATCGAGGTTAAAGTTCAACATAGTTAAAGCGAGCTTATTGATTTTATATTCGGGAGTAGTTCAGTCGATACGCGTTGCGCCACCTATGAGCTGGTGTACGAACGACGCCGCAGGATCAGCAGGAATTTGAAAGGATGGGTGGAAAGCTGCGCTTTCCAGTTCGTGTTGAACGCGCGCAGATTTCTCAAAGCTCCCGAGACAGCGCCACGCAACGACGCTTTGCCTGAACTACCCCAGTGGCGTAGCGAATATCAAAACCATGAAATAAATGTGTTCTACAATACCTGGTTTGCGCTCCCGCTAAGGGAAATGATTCTATACCCTATACGGTAGCTTAACGGTATTGTAAAACTGGACAAATTCCTATTAAATAATCCAATAAATAATAGTTTTAGATTAATACATTCTTCGAGAGCTTTGGTCGCTTTAAAAAGCTTTTCGAAATAGACTTTAAAAAGCAATCACGAAACAACCAACGAACTTCCCAAATCAATAATATATTAAACGCACCGCATTTCACGAAAGGCCTGCAACCGACAGAAAGCCATTATCGAGCCGCGCTGGATCCGGAACGAAAAGGGACGACATTCATTGTAAAACAACGTACGGACGACGAAATTGATGGAATAATTTTTGGCACAACGCGCCTCTAAATTTAAACGATCGCCGAGAACGCCTGAAGGACGATAAATATTTACGCGAAGTAATGTTTAAACGCACGTTACCGCGGAAGTGATTTAATATTTAAGAATCAGATAAAAAACACGCAATCGTACATGCGGGAACAATGCGGGGAAAATAACTTATCGATGTATCAATTTATAAGTGGCAATTAAAACAGCACGAGTACATAAACGAACGGCGGAATGGGGGAAATTAAATTGTAGTTCCCGTCTCCTTGGCGAAAGTCTTGAGGAAATGAATTTGCCCATGTGAGGCATCGGAATGAAAACTAAACAGACGGAAATTAAATTCCGAGGGGTGGAAACGATTGGAACGGAATAAAAATAAATTAAATTAAGGAATGGAATGTAATGAAATAAATATTAAATAAATAGAAATTAATGGGGATAAAAACGGAAAATGAAATCCTCGAAAAGAACGAGATTTGTGGTTTTTTTCCTAAATTTCAAAACACTTGATTTTCTGCATTATGTAACTATTTGAACCAAAATACGAAAAGGTAATAAAAAATAAATTCCCATATAGCTAAATAAAGATTGCTTTGATTATTTGCTATATATTAATTTCAATATGTACGCCTAATTAATACAATGCGATCGAATCCTGTTACGTCGATGAAAAAAGTCGTCGAGCGTGCGAAATTCAATACAATTCGGGTTTCTACTCACCTCAGCAGTCTGGAGAAACCAACGACCGTACGGCACGCCCCCGCGACACCTGCAATTAATCATACGTCACACATTGCGAACATGCCATGAATATACATCAACGGGCCATTTATAATAACCCTTATTCGTTCCAACAACCCTGTCTATTCCGCGTCCTCTTTGCCTACCATCGACCCAAGCGGCGTGAAAAATCCTTTCACACCTAATAACGGTCTTTTGAAAATTAATAAAAGCGACTGAATCATTAATGCGGCGGTCGACAAACCCGCCGTCTACACGAACGCGAAATTTCGACGGGAGATGATCGATAGTTTATTTTCGTCTACACGACAACGAAAATCTACGGAACGTACGCTTCACGGCAGAGAATTTCGGCGGCGGGAGCGCGATTGTTTTCGGAAAATCGATGCTGTTTAAATGTCAAGTCGCGATGTTTATTAAATCGCGCGATTTGATGGCATTTGCGAATCTGCGCGAATGTTAAACGTTAAAGTTTCGACTGCATGTACATGCATGAAAATCGGTTACGAAAATGGAATCGATCGTAATGTGTGGGTGGAATGGCGATACAAGCGTGACGTTTATGGCAATTGGGTACCTCCCATCATTTACATATCGGTGTCGAAGGTAAATCAAACCGCGCTTACGGCAAACAAAGAACGGTTACAACCATTTCCCGTTTTAGGATAAATCTCAGTTAGTTCTCTATTACATTTACGCTTATGCATATGGTAAAGCGTTGAAAACGATGCTTCTGCATGAATATTTTAATTATTTTACTTTTAATTTGCGAAATTTATGGTAAAGGTCGTGAAGATGGGGGCAAAAGATAAAAAAAATAACGAAGATATGGAACAAAACGAGTTGAATGAAAACTATGAAGGAGAAAATAAAAGTGATGAAACTAAAAATTAAGTAAAAAGACTTCAAAGAAGCCGAAAGGAAAATGAAGAGCGAAACAAGGGAAACAGAACAAAAGTCAAAAATCAGAAACTGATTATAAATGGTCTAATGTGGAAATGGCACAAGAAGAAGTACTAGTAATAAAAACCGAGTAAATGAGCACCGATCCAAAAAAAGTAACGAAGGAATATAAAAGAAGAGGAACAATGAAAATCCTTTCTTGAATTTTGAAGAAGTTAATATTTGTCATCTCAGAAATTTAATTTCTATTAGAATGGTGACTGCATTTTTCAAAATGTAACACAGCTGTGAATCTAGTTTTTATTGTTCTCAACATACCGATGGTTATCTAATTTTATTTTCGTCGTTATTTATTGCTATTTAACAGGTACGTAAATTTGGTTATTCATTTTGACACTTTTAAAAATTCCAAAACTATTAGATTACAATATACTTATCTTATCTTATCATAGAACACGCGTTCCTCAAAATTACTGACTTACATTTGTACTATTGACGAATAAAATCGACAATTGTAGGCGTTTTAATTTCTCAAAATCGATATTCAGACTCCCCAATTTTCTTCATCATTTGATTACGTACAACAAACTTCCGAGCATTGTCGAGATCTGAAGAAATCCTCGTTAATCTCATCCGAATTCACACAGGAAGTACAATTAAACTTTACAGTCCAGAGCAAATTTGATTCAGTGGTGCGCACGGAGCAGCCCTCGGACCACTTGAAAATTTATTAACGTTACTAATTAATGACACAATCGGTGAAAGGAGTTGCCCCAAACGTGTTGAAGTATGCAAGGGCAATTAATAATTGAGCGCATACGTCTATCGTGCATCAATTTACCCCACATTTCGTGGAATAATTAGGTAACATCGATAATTCTGACAACGCTTTTAGGACGATGTCGTTTTAGTATTTTCCATAATTTTAGTTCTAATGAGGAAAAAAAATTATTTCGCAATTAATATATTAAAATTATTATTTATTTCGAACATTTCAATTTCATACAAACATAGGAATGCCATAAAAAATACTTTAGTTCTGTTAGTGTCTGATGCTTGGACTTGGTACCGTCGACAGAACGAAATGTTGCATAACAATTTATAACTCCAACCGTTTCACAATCCTGTGCATGTCAGGGTTTTAAACTCATCGAAGGCAGGCAGACTTTTCTTCAGCTGCTAATAGGTACCACGATAATTAAAGAGCACCACATAAAATAGAGGGAAAAAACAGATAGGAATGATGTACTTTATAGCTATATATAGTATGGGGCGGAATAGTACGACAGTGGTAAGGAATCCGCAGGACAACCAACTTATCTAATATAATAAATATGGCAGGAGGCATACATTCAGATAGAAATCAGCTATTTGATACATTCTAATGTCGAGTACAATGGTGAAATTTAAAATTTCAAGAACCAAAAGACGAATAGATGAAAGCAGCACCAACGAAATGGAAATGGAAAAAGAGAACAGGGACCAAACATTGAAACAAAATTAGATGCTTATTTTTTTTCCAGACTTTACTTCAAACCAGGTTGACATAAGTGTAATCATGAGTATGCATACAAAAATTACTAAGGAAATACAACGAAAATCAGTTCAGTATCTGGTAGTTAGGGCACTGACGAAGAAAAATGTAATTTTTGGTGAAAATGGAATCTTTATCAGAGCAGGTGATAATGTCAGTTTTTAGTCCCTGCCAACTAAAAACCACAACTTAGTAACGTATATCATACTCAAAAATATCTGAGATATCTAGCAACACTATTCAACGGCGGCCTAAGATTGTGATACACACAAGCATGGAAGCACTTATGTATTTTATTGTGCCCCATGCAGCGAAATGATGAACTAGCTCTACACCAATCAGTTTTCTTCCAACAATAGCCAAGCGTTATGAAAAAATTATGTACACAAGATTGAATCAAGCAAAAGTCAACAAAAGGAATATCATATCATGTTCTTATATCTTGCACAAGTCATCGCTAGTGTTTTGTATACTGGATATATGGTATAAGATAAACATGACCAAGGTACCTGAATCAATGTTATTGCCATATGTAGATGAAAGATCCTTTCAAACAACGATCCACACACAACTCACATTAGCGACAAGAGAAACCATAACAGGCATCCCAATAGGGAGTATACTAGGGCCAATACAATTTACTATGTAGAGCTTGCCTGAAACCCAAATGTTCGTAGATAACAGAGCAATTTTGAAGCCCCAACGACCATATTCAATCAACTACGAGTCAACAAGTACGCATACAAACATTCAAAGGAAAGCAAAGTGAAAAGTGAACATATGGAACAAATAAAGAAGAAGAAGAACCGAATTGCGGTGGCAGGAGCTACGTTATGTTTAATTACAACCCTCAAAGAGAGCGCACATGGCACAAGGAAAATGAACACCAAGAAATGGACGGGCTATGGAAACACTGAATTTTATACTACACTGCATGAAAATATTAGTCAAACATATTGGTTCAAACACTTTCTGAGGATGATATTTCCACTATCTGATGAAGCCCCTCACTCCCTATATTTGCAAACAACGTAAGGCATGTACAAAGTTACAGAATCAAAACGTACAGAATAATAATCAGTTTTATTTTTGACAAAGGAAGAAAAAATTCCAACATGACAATTTGAATTTTTATGGCATTTCGATTGACTGTCGTTTTATAATTACAACCTATGGTCGTAGACTTGCAGTAAATGTAAATGGCAACGAATGACAACTGTTTTCATTCGACTGACAACAAATCAACTAGTTGTTGAATAACCTAGGCATGCACCGGGCACTGTTAATCCAGAGTGGTAATAGGGAGAATGAGTATAATTGAAAAATTATATAAAGGATGTCCCAAACTCAATTGCACTGAATGTATTCAACTGGTAGCGATTTGTAAAATCAACGAGAATTTCAGCTACGTCTCTCGCTTACGAATTCACGCCACTGTTGTGCGCCGCTATTGTCTGAGCTTTGTTAGATCGTTCGAAGTGGCTTGGTTGCAGAAAATACTATTTTACCCTTGTGCACTATTTAATTTACATTATTTACAATTTTAATTTGGAGTTTTGTGAATACTGTTATGTTGCGTTGAGTGCTCGTTATCGACTTTTTGTACTGTTATACAACAAATTGACTGTACGAGAGAGGCGAATTTGTCACTGTGGAAAATAAACCAGCGCGAGCGGCCATAGGATCATTTGACTGAGACTGTATGGTCAAAAGTCGTTAGGCATCTGCCACGACCGCAAAAGTTAGGAGTTGTGGCTTTGGGAATATTTTAATAATACCGAAATAATTCTACGAAATGATTGACTAATATACAAGGTTTTCTTGCGGATATTACTTAAATTAACTAAATATGTACAATACATGTACAATATGCGGGATCGAACAGCTCCCATTCATCTAAAGAAGATCCTCATTAAGAACGGAATATACCTTACTATTATATAAATCGTTAATCCATGCTTAATCCATGCTTAATTTATGTTTGTATTATTTGGGGCAAGTCATCGCGTACGTCAACAACGCACATGTGCTTCAAAATAAAATATTATGAACAGCAAACTATAATCAGCTATGTCCCAGCATTGATTATATCAAGTAGGCACAAAACACTTTCATAAGCTTAACAAGATTAATGCGAAATAGAACAATCAACTCATATTAATGGAAATGTCAATTGACTACTGATTTCATTGAACGTCCAGCAAAATCAAATATTGGATTAACCATCGCCGCATTCAAAAAGTGCATCGAATTTTAATTTTAAGAAATTATGGATAAATTGGCATTTTGATGAAGCAATGAGAACATATACAATGATAAATTAAAAGCAACAAAATCGCTATAGGCAATAAGCCTAAACGAATTCTGCCCTAAAGTAAACACAATCTTCATTTTGCCACCATGTGACAAAAAGGGATCAAAGGGGTAATTGAAGTTAAAGCTACGAAGAAAACTGAAGAGAAAACAAAACGAAAAGTGCTAGTTTGAAGACTTTTGCATCACTATGCAAAAAGTACCAATGAGTATGCATCAAAAATCGAAGTCTTCATAATAGAGACCAAAAATGAAATGGAATTATGATTCCATATTAATTTATGAATTAATATGGAAGAAGTGCCAATTGCATAGGTTTTCAGAAAAGAAACAACAGGGTTAATCAACAAGTCAGTCCGTGCTTGGATATATCTGGGACGTTCTTCATTTTCGATGATGTACACAATTTTCGGACAAATTTCTCTGGGCAGCCTTGCATTAGACCCCATCTTTCGACTAGATGTACCAATTCTCTCTTTAGCAGATTTAACAAGTCCATTAATTCTGTTTTATGTCAAAACGTGAGGTCTTCTAGTTTTCCGCAATATATGGAAGGTGTGCCCTTCGTAATCTCTTAGTGTCATATAAGTCGTTGCATGGCTCTACATGTTCTTTCTGAAGAATCTAAAAATTTTCCTTTTGGGGAACCACCCAACCAAGTGAACTTGATTTGTTTCACGATTTCTTGGTAAATATATATATATATATATATAAGACAGATCAATGTATAAGACATCAAATTGGAGAAGAAATTTCAAGGTAAGTTTTTCTTAAAACTTTACATTGTCCCATAGATTTTCTTGCCTATGTCTTTCTAAAACGCTTTTGTACTCCAATTACACCAACGTTTGTGTGTCAGTTGGTATTGTTTACCCAATATGAACTACACAATTGGATCAGAGTACATTATACACAGAGAGAGTTCGTTTATATTTCGATGTTTTCTTTTGTACGAATCAAGAAATCAAGACTAACAAATACAAATTTCCGCATCTTTATTACACCTTCCCACTCAAATAAACCGATTTAACGTCGGATATTAAAACCGTATTCCAACTTCTCCAAATAAACGTACACATTTGCGTCCGACGTTAATAACCACAATGCACCGGGACATGTTTAAGTAGTTGGCCCCATAGATTAATAAGATTAACGATCCGTCGTGTAAGGGCGCCCGAATCCGATCGAAGTTAACCGCATGGACGCCCCAGTCTGAGCTCGGCGTGAACGAGCAGCTGACGTGGTTGAGCCACTGAATTTTACACACATTCAGGATATCGAACATGACAGCACGGTCAAAGCGAATTTGCGCCATCGTCGTGTTTTAATCAATCGGAAAATAGCACTTGCGTTTAACGGTTTTTCGGAAATTCCGCTTCGTTTTGGGGCTTCCAATTGAATTTTCCAACTAATTCGGTTTCGTTTGTCAAATTGCGTTCGGTAAAAACCGGCAAGTGTGAGTAAGCACGTGACGCGTACTTTTTTCAGCGAAAATTGCACAAAACGTTTAATCAAAAAGTTGCATACGATGATTATTTTTTATAGTCGGCGGACTAATTGTATGCTAATCCTTGGGAACGAAGTAAACTGGGAATAAATTACCGCGCGAAAAATGTATTTAATTAACAACAAAATGAAAGCAACCATTTTAAAACTTGTAGATACTCATCAACTAATGAAACATTAAGTATATTTTTTTGATAATATCGGCCACGACCAATCATAATGCAAAAATTAATAATTTACCATTCACATGACTATGTCACTTTTAAAGTTCTTTGGTGATGAGCTCAAATGAGAGAGAATCAATTATCCAAACGTCCAAATATTACTCATTTTCCAAATCCCGTGTAATTAAACATCATAGCATATTTTACTAAGATTAACAACACAGCAATTTGCATTTTTAAAACGTGTTTTATTTACTTAATAAATTGTACAAGCCGCCGTCATAATTGCTTTGAAACTGCGTTACACTGCACCACCGACAAACACGAAAATATTGAATGCGCCGTTTCACTACAACTTCTCGTTTAATGTTGCACTTTAACGGTCCACGACATTCAAAAAATTAATTATTTAAAACGTACAATTTTAACGCCACACAAGCGCGTAAAATGCGGCTTTTAATTTTCAATTTTCGCCACGATATTAATTTGGCTTCCTTGCTTCTGGGTTTTAATTTACTTTTTCCGGCCGTGTTCGAAATTTACGGCGGCGGTTTCTATTTTTAATTAAAACAAAATCACAAATTCGAACTAATCCGCGCGGCCGTTTGAAGAAGCGAAATCAATTACGCGTTACGTGGGACGACGGAGATAAAAATAGAAACAGCGGAGCAATTAGCGTGGAAAACACTAGGAGCAGGAAAGAGTCGACGTGATATGAAATTGGCATTTATATGCATGTTGCGACTTGAAACGTAGTCTTGCGTTTGCATATGCGACGCTTCTATTCAATTAAAATATACAGTCCTTCCGGTAAATATTGTGTTACGCAATATTTGCAGGAAGGATGCGTTGTTTAATTCTCGCTGGCCGAGCGCTCTTTGTGGAATGTCGTATATATAAAACATTCGGATCATTGATGCTTCACCACCGGTCGTTGTTTTTATTAGAATTTCTTCGTGTTTATGGCCTGTGGAAACGGAGGGACCCGCTGCGTTAACAAGGCCTAACGGAAACTTCAAGAAACAATTTCTATTAAACAAATAAATATCCGCTAGAGACCTATATTATTACCACAAATGCATCGTTCATCAATGTTTGTCGTAACCACGGTCACAACATACTTTAAATATAAAATATAATATAACAACGTAATTATCTTTTATTTATTTATTATTAATTTTATATTTGAGAAAATGAGAAATCGCAAATCTAAGAAATTTTGCACTGCCGAAGTGTTCACCTCGATCGATATCAGCGATCATTTAAACAAAACTAGTTATTTACGACGCAAAAGATCCTTAATTGTTAACAGTTTCTCACGTAGAGGTTCAATACTGGGTGCAGTGTCCGCGGGGAAGACACACACACACACATACACATTAAATACAGGAAAACCTACATAATAATATAAAATTACACGGTTTCGAAATGGAAGTAATTAACATATTAACGAAAGTGCACCACATTCCGACTGTATCAAGGATTAAGGGTCGCTAATCCTCTAGGAAATCTGGATTACGACCACATCGGAATAAACGAGTAAGATTCATTTTATCAGTAGCTTGACTTTGGGTGATTATTCGATAAAATACGTACATGCTTTAGGTAGTCTTAAAGTATTTTCAGCACAACGGATCCAATGTGAATTTCGACGATGCCATATTTTATCAATCACTGTCCACGTATATTATTTTTTCTAATGAGGTCCCTGCAATAGCGACGAATGCGGAAACCCCTAGCACAAATAAATTTAGTGATTTTTTTTAATCATCGTATTTCGACCGGTTCTTGTCTTGTTGATGTTGAGTTATCGATGCAGTCACATTGGCATTACAAATGTGACGTTTCACTTTAAGTGAAAAACGTTTATGTATGAACGACGTACGATGATTTAATGACATTCAGTATAAGATTAAAAAAAAACACGAAACAACATGAACTTTAAATGTACTGCTTCAAGTCAATGATGCGTCAATTACAGCCCAGTTGTCTTATTCTAAAAATATATCAAACCAGAATCATTCGAAAGTGATAAGAAAACATATTTAAAAAAAAATTGTAGACACAGCTGGTTCTAAGCCTCATAATTGAGATAATATAAAGATAAGAAATTTGTAAATATTTACTAACGTAACACTTGATATTTATTAGAAATTCCTAACATGACTGTAGCCCGTATAGTGCATCAGGACCAAGGACATAATGACAAGCAGGTAGCCGATGACAATAAGAACATAAATATATGAGTCGTTTCAGATGAATAAATTACAAACGTGTGATTTATGTTAAAATAATAAGTTGGAAACGTTGAACAATACTGAAAGTCAAAGCCGAATATTCATTTATTAAAAAACACAAGCTACTTAAGGGGGGATCCTGCTTTAGAAGGCTCAAAAAATTTATTGCTCAAATCTATGCCTAATATATCTAAGAATATGTATAAAAAGTTATAGCGGCTAATTCGCAGTATTTTGAAAGATACAGCACTAAACACAGTGAGGTGTCGAGCAAAAAATATACGAACGCACGGACGCTCGGACAAACTAAACGCGCGCCCCTCCCCGCAGTCACATAACACCGAACTATGTACTGAAAAAAGTTCAATTTGTCGTTCGAAACAATAATATTTTGAATTCGTAAGAGCTATAGTAGGATTATAACGAGATAGTCCGTAAGTAATTGAAAATTAGCATTTTTTAGTCCGTAAGTAATTGAAAATTAGCATTTTTTATGATCGTAAACTTTAGAGCGCGTTTTCTCGAGTTTTCGTTTTTACGATTTTTCTAAACTGGTGGGCGTGATTGCGAGAAAACTAGACAAGCAATCAAAACGAAACAAAACTTTTGTTAGCTTCAGTAGCATTCTATTTGATTTGAACTAAAAAGATTAATGAAAAAAAAATTCTAAACAACTTTTTTTAGCAAGTTGAAGTGATTTTCTCTTCCTGCAAAGAGCACATTATTTTCAAACCTGAGAAAAATCTCGAATTTCAAAATTTTGTTTTTTTTTTTAGTTCACCTAGAAGAAAATATATGAGAATTACAATTTTCTTTGGTTTTTTTTTTGTTTCAGACAAAAATTACGAACTACATCTTTCCCACCGATTGTAGACTGCAATTGAAAGGCGTTGCACAAATGTGCATAAAAATCGGTTCCGTTTAAATATTTTTCTCTCGAAATATTTTTTTCTTAATGCTCAAATATGCAATAAAATGCTCTAAAAAGTTCACTACACTTGCTCATTTTTTTCTCTCCTAAAAAAATCCCCTAAAAACGCTATTTTAAGGCCTCCTAAAGCAGGACCCCCCTCCCCTTAACTATCAATGAAATCATTTGTGTGGTTCTATAATAAGGAAGTAGCGTAATATACGTTCCAGTTCAGGTAAATTAATTGCACCTAATTTATTTTATTGACACACACCATCGAAATATTTTTGGAGATTGGAAGAAGGTTTCCTAATTAAATTTAGAAGTTTAGAATAAGTGAGATTTGCATTCCAAGATATAAAACAACGGCCTATTTAGATTATTGGTGGTTTTTGCGTTGACTTTTGTTTTAGAGTTTATTTAAAGCCATTGGTAAGTATGATTTGTTTCGTAATGCAATTCGTTGAATATTGGACAAAAAAGTATTTTATTTTTAAAGAATCTTATTTTCGGCCATCCACATATAATTGGTTCACCTATTTTTGCTCATTAACGACATATTATTTTATTGTCACGTGGTCCTAGCATCTGCATTCCTCAATTTATGAGCCCCTTTCCATCTATTTAGTTAATGAAGACAACAATCACTGGCTGAGGAAATTTTCCAAAAGTAGCCATCAGACTCTCGTTTTTGTCGATATCATTAAAAGCCGTTAATATGACCCAATAATTCTCGTAATGTGCAGCTTGTTGGCCTATTTCTTCCATTTCCATCAATAAATTTTCCATCAATAAATCTTCCATAATTAAATCTTCTGTGTTTGACGATACGTTTACATAGCGTCCTTGCATTTCTAATACCGTTCGATATTTTTCTCCGCAACAATTTGGACGAAGTTTTAGAGTCATGAATTTGTGGCACAACTGTGAATCCTACACCATTAACCACTCAAACCTGATCTGCTGAAGTAGGTGGTGTCAAAGTTTTGCAAAATTAGCTATAATGGAATACATGGATATGGAAATCGATAGATGACTTTTTCCATATAATTGATGAATAAGTGGTAGACATGCCACGAATATGAAGAAGAGAATCCCTAGACGTATTTTATATACTCCATTTTAGTCGACGGATTTATTTACATTGTAACGTTTTCGCCAGACGCTGTGTGAGAGTCATGAGTGTCCCTTTGGCATCGTGTACTAAAGTTGAATACTCAGTTGAGGGTTGGGTTGGGTTAAGTTCAATTTCGTTGATATTCCCGCTCGATAAGACAGGGAAAAGTTTTACGGGAAGATGCCATCGATCAAATGACACCACAAACAGAGCAAATAGTCCTTAGAGATGACAGTGATCCAAGAAGAAACAACGACAACAAAGAAAAGTTACGTTTTCTTTTAACAAAATAAAAAAATTAATGAATTTTGACTTTTAAATATTTTTGTGAAAGTAAAAATTGTTGAAAATGTTAAAGTGTTAAACTGGTAAACAAAACACATAATGATTACTTGGAACTTTCGATGAACTTTCGCAAAACGCTTTCGTTGTTTTACTTTCGCTTCAGAAGTTAACTTTTTTCTAACAAAATTGATAAACTGGTAAATTAAACACATAGAAATAATAATTACTTGCAACTATCGACTTTTCAACTTGGAACCTGAGGCGAAGGAAAACATAACACGAGCAAGATACTAGAAATTTTTGATCCTCACTAACTAATCAGTCAAGCAGGAATGGATCACTTGAGCTCATTTTTGGACAAATTCTCCAATTCGCAAAAGAAAGTATTATACATAACCCATGGACAACGAATACATAACCCAAAAAGGCTGCATAATTGCGGAAAATGTTTAGTACATCTTTACATTGCAGAATTAAATCAAGGAATACAGAATGCATAAATAATTCTTAACTACATAACTCCAACTAAAAGCAAATACGCCACACGTGTGAAATTCCACTACTTATCAGTATCCACATTCTCCTGGATAATATCCAAGACCTCGAATTCCATAAAAACCATTCAACTATCCAAAGGCCCATCGAGTTGTCAAATCAACAAATCAAGCTTATGAGGATAAACAATACCGCACAAGTATTTCTGGACATAAGCCACAATGGCATCATTTATACGACTTGTCTCTGTCATATTTTTTTTTCAAATCCTACCTATGCGACCGCCAATTTAGAACCAAAGTTTCTGATACATTTCATATTTATATATACTGAAATCATTTGTTGAAAATGAAATACCCTATATGCTAAACCAATGATATTATTTATCACTGCACATCTTCAAAGAATAACTTAGGGTTGGAGCACCAAATCAGTATAGCTGCGACCTGTTCAACTTTACAGCACGGAAAGTTTTTCTCCCAAACTCCTTTATATTTTGGGAGATTTGGCAATTTTTAAGCTACCTTGAGTACCTCTACCTTTTAAAACCCGAATTCGACGGTCATCTGATCTAAGACCAATTCTGATTTCATGAAAAAAATTACTTTTTACCAATCGTCAATTGATCACCAGCTTAGCAAATCAATTTTGTTCTGCCTGGAGGATAACAGGGGAATTCTTAACCGTCACCTCGTAAATGAATTTCGGGCACGAAGTCACTTTCATATTGTTTCAGCTGAAACAAGTATTGATCAGCATTTTTAATTTCGTTATCAGAGATATTGCTAGTGCCACTGCAACTGTTTTTCCAAAATCGGGCTTAGATCTGCTGTGGGTATACGCGAAGAAGCTGGATATGTCAAAAGATACTAATATGCATTTTCAGGGATGTGTAGCGATTGTAAACGAGTAAACAATTCTGAGCAGTTTTTATGGAATGTTTGTGTTTGAAAGCCGGTCTCATAGTCAAAATTGGGTTGTGGCGTTTTGGTAGGCTGTGGAGTAAGGGGGCATCATGACTTTGAGGTGTTGAAAGGAATAATTAGGTACTTGCATAAAACAAAGCAATTTCAAATTCAATGACAAATATTTTCAACAAGATGATCTACCCATGGGTTCACCACTATCCCCGTTTGTAGCACAAATCTTCGTGGATAACTTTGAAGAAAGCTTATTCGCAACGAAAAATCATTTTTTGAAGTGCATTATGTCTTGGACCAGATACTATTCATTGCCACGCCGACAGGCCAACACAAGACTACAACGAAGCTCACAAATTGATCTCAATTGATATATGGTAGACATCTTCAATAGAAGATACCACATCCTGACAGCGAAGATCTTGACTTGAAACCTTTAATGGTACCAATCGTGTCCCAATTTACGAAATGTGTACAAAGATATAAGACATAAGTTACAAAAGAAATTTATTTTAAACGAATATTTTCAACAAGATGGTCTACAACTTTCATCTTTAATAAGAGATGGCAATAACGGATTTGTCAGAACCATGAGCCAACCTGTATACTGCATATTATTGACACGTCCCGATTCACAGAAATATTTAGTTCCATCCGTAAACAAAACTCGATTCGTTTGACTATTTGATCAAACATCATGCGCACTCTATTCAAAACATCAACAAAACGAGCAAACAAGAATCGCAAACAAACCTCTATGCAAAATATTCCGATAATTTATGTTCAGTTTCGCCGTATTCCACATCAGTTTGAGTTCCTCTCGCTATGAAATTAACCGAAATATCGCAAGTGCGCGTAGTTTATAAATAATCGAATATATCATAAAATTCATGAAGAAAACAAACCACTTAAGTCTAGATCGCAAATGAAATATAAATTTTATGGCCGAAGATATACCGCCTGTTAGCGCATAAATTACGCCAAATGCTCGATCATGGTCCAGAAAACCCAAATCTAATCCGAGGCGAAATCCAGTAGACCTGTCAATAGATTGGCCACAGGGTGATATATGTCGCCCTGCGACACAGTAATCGATACTTTTTCCGTTGTCCTTTTCAATTAAATGGAAGGAATTTCCAATATAAATGGACCGACGTCGAACCGAACCCTTTATCTTAAACAGAACCAGGAGATTTTCGACCAAAAAACCATCCCAGTTAAATTTAAACGTGTAATATTTATTAGTTAAATCCGTAAATTATACAAAAGACGACTTTTGCGATGACTCGTCGCAGGAACTTCTTATCTGAGGTGCTGGTGGTTATTTCAAAAACAATGCATTTTATGGTCGGTCATTACAGCTGAACAGTTTTTATATAAATTATTTATGCAACTAATCCAATCAATTTACGGTTTTTTTGTTTTAAAACCAAAGAGTCCAACGCATGCTTCAATATTAAACAACCACGATTGCAATGATGCTATTGCCGTTCGCCCAGCGATAATTAAAATACGTTTCAGTTAAAACGTTTTCAAACATTTTATGTAGCGCTGTGGTGAATTATTAATGGGGGTGAATAATTTAACACGGCGTGCGTAAACATATTTAGCCACTGGTTTACTGAAAAAACACACACACTCGTATATGCGCCATGTTTGCTTTGTATAAATGCGAGAATGTGGATAACTAAACAAAGTGACGAGCGCGCAACGAGCGGTTCAAACTTCTTAACATAACATAAATTTCCAAGCCATTTAAAATCTAAATAAACGCGAGATTTGTATTCGGCGATGTTCGCATAATTTTGGCATGGATTGGTTATCACCGGCTGCTTAATATTCAAATGAAATTACTTGAACTCGGTTACCTTTGAAGCAAACAAATAAAATTATATAACACTTATGTACGTTGTTATGCCTAATTCGTGCGTATTTTTTAAAACTCGACGTGACTTTAATGCTTCGAAATTAATCTGAGACCTTGTATTAGCATAGCTGGAATGTTTTCAGAAATGTGTACACCAATTAAAAATATTCGCAGCGTAGTAAAGCTGTGCTAATTTTATTTGAATGACATGCTATTCGACTGGACTTGCTGTCACTTTCTTTCAAGATCGCTGATGAATTTGTGTAGTCTATTTGTGAACGCAGTGCCCCAGCTATGTCAGAGCAATATTTTAAGTTAATACGTTTCTGAAACAAAGGGCACGTGGGCAAAGGGCACATTGCCTATGTGAAAAGTGGGTCCAATTATACAAAACAAAATTCTATCCTGTAGAACCACACCTGAGTGGTACAAGAAATAAAAATAAAACTGCCAGAATCTGTTCAAACACAGTGGCACTTGGGAAGGAACGCGTCGGCGACTCTTCAACCACTCACATCTCGTTAAGTTTCGCGACATTGCCAGATGTCTCAGAGTGAGCTGATAATAATGGTGCACATAGATTCATTTGCACAATTCATTCGTTGACTTACGCTATATAATCTTGTCATTTGTTAGCAGCAGTTGAAAAAGCAGTTTGTATTTTTCGTTACATTACATTTACCTCCTCTATACTAATTCCATCCATTTTTCCACCACAAATATTCTTACCATATTCTCTACGTTTACGATCCTTAACTACTGAAGCTGCTCTTCCATATAACGTTATCCTATTGTTACAATTCCATTTTCTTCCATTTTCTTCTCACCCTCTTATACCTGTAAATTTTCTCCAGGCGTAGTTTCTTCTTGACCCCCAATGTCAATTCCATGTTATATATCATGGCCCTCGTACAGATATTTTATAAAACCATACTCTTAACGACACTAAACCCTATCCCTGAATCCTATATTTCCTTCTGACACATATTTATGTGTGTCTAGAAATTACTGGTTTCACACCATAAACATCACAAATATTTTTTTTACCTACTTAATTTGTAGTTTTCATTTTCTTTCATTCTTTCATTGTACAGTATTCGTCAAAGGTCTTACATATATCAGAAATGGTCCCTACTCTAATAATCTGATAATCTAGTGAAGAGAATAGCTTCAAAGGTAACACATTGGCTAGAAATACTAAATTTAACATTAAATTTTTTTTTTAGTTTCTACTAAAGATTATAGACTTTATATTTGTAAGTTATTTTTTCACATTCGCATGAAAGTACAACAAAATATTTTGCATTGATTTACCAATATTTATAATAACTCTACTTATAAAAAATTACTAAGCAATCAAAGAATTAATGTAGACTTTCGACAACGTCATGGTCCCATTCTTGCCATAAAACCACTGAACACTGACCATAAAGCGGTTTAAGCCATCAATCCCCGAATTGTGAATTCATTTATATGATTGCACTGGGAGTCCAAGACGACGCAAAAATCGCCCATACACCAGCTAGATGCTAATCGATATTAAATAGTCCTGTTAAGTGCATTTACAAGTTGTAGTTCCCCGCAACACGGATTGGAGCGCACTCGTTGTTTGCGGCGTTCAACCCAATCATTTCGTAAGTGGAACGTTTGAGCAAATGCCCCAAGTGCGCGCGTCAACGTCGACATTGCAAATATATTTGCCAACGTCCCGACATTTCAACGAGCAATTTACATATTTCTAGTGCGTTTCTCCAACTCGCTCCCAATTTCGTAGCGGGTAATGCGTAAATTAAAACACACACACACACTTCGCAACCGAACTAATTACAACAGCAACAGTTCGTGGATAAGTCAATTTAAATAACTAAAACGGAGTCGCATGTTGCCGTTTTTTTAACATGCACTTCATTAGCGCAATGTTGGCGTGAACATGTGTGTCACATATTGAACATGTTTGCTTTTATTAAAAAGCATTTATTTTTACACGTGAGCGAACGTGTACGAGTAAGGTTTTCGATTCCATGTACTCCATGGAAACGATTTAAAAACCATATTGTTACATAATTAAATTTGGTGCGTAAAAATGCAATAAACTGGTTCAATTTAAATCGCAATGCGGTTTTATTTTATATTATACGACCTTGATGAAATTTAGATAGACAATGACAATGATGATTTTTTATTATATATTTCGATTATTGAAAACTCATTGCGAAAAGTACATCGGTCGTTCCCATATAAGTATAACACTTCAATTCATCTGAAAGTTGCATTTGTGTAGGTAACTGGGTTGGGACTTAATATTGCCACCGTCTCGAAGAACAAATGCAGATAATATTCTTTGCATTACAACTCAAGATTTACTTTAATTTAAAGATAGTAGGGCTATATGTAATAAAACTATAAAGTTTTATAATATTTAAGGAGAGCGTACGAGATGATTCACAAGGACCACAAAGGTAAATTAAAACTGAGTGCTCGTCCTGAAGTATTTTAAATGATTCACATGCTTCACGAGCAAAAGAGCTCTTAACCGAAAAGTTCTGTCATGTTCGATATCTTTGATGAAATATTAAATCAAAGTAAATTGAAATATTTCATTACAACAACACTTTATAGAGATTTATCATGGGTGCAGAATTATAAAAAATTCACTAAAACCGAAAACCCGATTTAAGCAAGCTTTAATAAAAAGGTTGTTTTTCCCTCCCCACCAACTCACTGATCTATAATAAAGTGACAACGAGGAAACTGTTTGGAAAGACGGTGAATAAAAATCGTTGAAATGGTGGTAACAGCGATGGCAAATCGAATAAATTAACCTCGAAATGTCCTAGTTACAGATGTGCCGAGACCCACAGAAATATCGATTTGACATAAAATTTATATGGGTCTCTGTTGATTTACGATTTATTTACATTCGGCATTACACGGCGGATTTTAATCTGGAAATAAAATCAATTTCGATCTATGCATTCAGGAGCGTAAACTGGGTCTAAATTTAATGTGCGCACATCCTATTATTTCAACTAAATGGACAACGTTAAATAGGCGGCAATAAAATGTGGCAATAAAAATTGCCGTTTGCGTGAACAGCACATTTGTTGGGAAATATTGGGAAACAATGTTGGTACGTCCACTATGCAGTACAATTGCATTTTTTGATAGGGGTAATGAAATGATGCAACTGAAATGTTATACATTCAGGGGGTGCATTTATAGTTAGAACTAAAGTAAACTTATAATTTTGAAATATCACCTAATACGCGAAGGGGAAGATACTACAACAAACTTGGCAAATATTCATGTTCCAATAGCCGCTACTAACATTGAGGAAAATGAAGTTTTTACAGTAGGCTATATGGAGAATATAAAACTCGAAAGTAAAAAGATATGAGTTTCTTAGGCCGGCAATTCTGATTTACGACCTCAAGTTGGGTTAGCTTGGCTTGGGTTGGCTTAGATTCGCTTGGTTGCCACTGCAATAGACCTAAGGGGTAACTCAAATAGTCAGGTGTTAATTAATTTTGCAATTAAAATCACATATTACAAAAGAAAAGATATGATGAACTTAAATCTGGTCCAATGGTAAATGACTAAAGAAATGCATAAAAAAATTATGGGCGAACAGATGTGGATTCGAATCATTTTTCAGTAGGTATGTATGAAGATAGATCATTTAGTCCTTACAGAAGAAAAAAATATATAAAAACTGGAAATGTACGTGGATTAGATTCTTCTTCTTCTTCTAATCCAAAAATGTAGGCAAAAATAGATGGCACATCGAGGGAAACATTGTGAGAACATAAGGAGTAAAGAAAGCGACACAGGAGTTGACACAACGAAGCTTTTCAAAAATATAAAAGACACAAGAAAGTTGACCCAAAAACAGTGGTTTTGATTCCACTTTATTATGGACTAATGAATGGCTTTAAGAAATAATTTAGAATGTGCTACTTCAGGCGTAGAAAACGAAGCTACACCAGGTCAGTAATGTCAAAGTCAAGTTCAGTTTCAGTCAATGGAGGAACTAATATAAAACAGCAGCAACTGTCTTGGAGAATGTTTTAAAAATTTAAAATATTGCCACTGCGGCTGAATATCTTCTTTCCGGTAAAATTTTCGAAAGAAGCAAACGATCGTCTTTATTGTTAGGTATGACTTCTCTTGGATTTTTTGTAATAATATAATATAATATAACAACCTTTATTATGCATACATCTTTGCTATTTACATATAATATGGTATATATATATATATATATATATATACATATATATATATATATATATATATATATATATATATATATATATATATATTACAATTTTAGTATCTCTATGTGCACTCTTGCCCCGCTCCTCCTCCTCCTCCCTGGTCTCCTACGGCTCCTTCTCGCCTCCTCGCTTCTGCTCCTTCTTGACCTCTCCCATCTTTCCCCCAACTCTCGCCTGGGCGCCTTATCTGCAACATAATTACATTTGCCTTCTTTCTACCTCCCTCCTTCTCTCTTCCCCTTTAACTTCTCTAGCAAGTCAGACCCCCCCCCCCCTCTCTCCTAATATCTTTCTCCAATCTCTACCCATTTCCTTTCCCGCCTTGCCCCACACCATTTCCTCGCATTTCTCCAACCAGTGCTTCCATTCGTCTCTTCATCTTCCGCATTCTACGCACCTCTTATATTCTTCTCCCATCCAGTACTTGTTCTTCCTCTCCTCATTTCCGCATATGTACCTAACTACTATATTTTCCTCTTCTGCCGTTTTGTTTCCCCCTAGGTATCTTGGACTCCTCCTGTACACCTGTAGCTCCTTGTATCTCTCCTTGTATCTTGTTTTCCCTATTTTCCCTTCTCTCTTCTGTGCTTCCAAATCAAACATTTCATTTCCTTTTTTTAATTTAATCACTGCTATTTACACTTCACTTTACATTTGACGTTCGTACACCATTACTTGTCAATTTTCTTTGAAACACGCAGTTGACCAGCAACGTTTTTATTAAATCTCTTCCTGAGCAACGTGAAGTGTATAGCAGGCAAAATGTCACCAAAAACTCGGCGTGTTTTGACGTTCCTTAAACAGTCCCACCATTTTCCCACCAAATATAAATGTAAACTTTTGATTAGCACACCCCGGTAATAGTATGTCGCCAATTTCTCCCTTAGTTTTGATTGGAATATAAAACCATGTTTCAACTTGTTAACTTACATCAATAAATGTTAATTTTGTTTTTAAAAAAATATTAATCGCAAACATTATAACTACTCTGGACAAACACAGAAAATATATATTTACAATCTCCCACAACAACACGTCAAATTTTGAAATATTTCTCCACAATAACAAATAAATTAATAACGTTTATCGTGTTTCCGTGCTAGATTAGAATAAAATCAAGTAAATGAACGAGAATTAATTAATCAAAGCCACATTTGTATTATTTCTTGTTTAATTAAACGTAGTTTTTTCGATGTGATATACAAAGAATATCATGAAATCATCATCAAGAAATTTTACAACCAATTAAACTAGGAAGAAACAGTTATAACATTTGTGCTTGAATTTAAATTTGGTTTCCAGTGTAACAAGATTCAAATTCGATGAACTCGAGAATATTAAAGTCGAAAATAATTCTAAAAGAGCGCAATGTAGCACATTGCACATTGTCTATAACCTGTTAAAGGTTTAAATCATCACGCATTTTGTGTGTACGTAGGGTTGCTGCCTGAATTAGTTAATCAAATATTTCATTAACTAATTCAGGCAGCAACCCTACATACACATCGTGTTCTTCGTCGTTTTGTTCTCTATAATATGTTACTTCCTTGCATAATGAACATTTTTTCCATCATATAATATAATAAAGTTTCGTTGTGCTTGGTGAGGATGGTGAATTATCACAGCTTGATTAAATTAATGTAACTCAAACCCATTTACTATACAAAAAACAAACACAATTCGAACATTACGACAACGTAAATTCCATTCACATTATACTAACGTTCAAAAATTCCGATAACGAAAGTTGAACGTTCTTTCTATGTATGTAATTATGGCACAAATATCACAACAATGCAGTAAACAAGTTATCGATGCATTGAACATTATCAATAGGTCATGAATTATCTCGAAACTATCAATGTTATTAAAAAAAAGAACCACATTACAAATTTAAATGTCAATCGCAATTATCGCGATAAAAATCTAAACAATTAATCACCGGTTCGAACATATGCATTTCGAACGTCAAATAATTAAGAATTAAGACAAGCGTGGGTGTCGGAGAAAGTAATGTAAACAATGGATTATTTGTTTACATAAATTCGCAATGCACGCAAAACGCATTTCGCGCAAACTGCGTTCGAGATAGCCGCCCGACCGACTTACACAATCACATGTGAAAAACATAAACAAAAATAAGTGATACATAACCAACAAGTATGGTAACGTTACCTTTTTTTACGCCGTCGGTGACTGCACTTGAACTTGTAAACGCACCGGGGACGACACTAGAACATCGCAAATTTTAATTACCGTCCCGCCGCGCTAAATTACGCCACCGCCAATCGATAATTTAAAATAATGTACAAACAAACTGCACGACACCACCGTAACGTCGCCATATGCACATGTTCGCTTCGCCAAGCGACATCTGGCGCCACGTCGGGGCGCTAAAGTTCCGCCGGGTTCGTCGCGGCGAAGTCAGAGGACGCCGACGAAAAATTGATTCGGCCTAATCGTTCTCTTTCAAAGTGATACAATCGATGAAAACGCAAGTGTAAATAACGTCGACCGCTTTCACGTTATTGTAAATGTTTGATTAATATTAACTTCACCTTTCGAACTGATTCGAAAAATCCGCGGTGGTCCGCACGAAACTTACTTATACTTAGTTATACTACGTTTTTCGAAAAAACTTTTCAAATGAAAGTTGTTTATAATATCGATATCTATAATTTATGTAAGAATATTTTTTTCCGTAACGTGTACCGTTTTCGAGATATGGAAAAAGGTTATTCCGAAAATAGTCAGAAACGATTCAGGGGAGCTCAAAACGCGTATATCCGTTAAAATCTCGAGGTCGAAATTTTTCATGATTCCTATACTTACTTATACATAAAGTATAAGTAAGTAACAAATACAATTGCGATGGTAAAAACGCGACGTAAATATGCGCTTCTTGAATTTTTTTTTAACGTGCGAAGTTATTTCATTATCAAAGTTATCAAATTAGAAAAATTTGCAAAGTGTTACGTCTGCGTAAGAACAAGAACGCATCGAAAATTTATTCAAATATTGCAGAAACTTCTGAAATTATTCTAAGTTGTGAGTAATTAAGTCCCCTTGAAATTATTATGATTTTTCTAATAGAGTTTCGCGCATTTTTAATTAAACCAAATTATGTTTGAATTTTTACGGCGAAATGTGCATCGTCTAAATTCCGATTATATATTTAAAAGACTTTTTCTCAGATATAAAGCTTTCTTACGCCCAATGAATAAATTTAATCAACAAGGTATAGAAATATTTAAGGCACTAAATTGTTTGTAAAAAGCACACGCAACATTTTTCAAGTATAAAATTTGGCAGTTTATATTAAATAATACCCTATGTCCCAAATTTGGATATCAAACTGAAAAAATCCTTACAGGACGAAAGAAGCAACTCGATTTTTGGATCCTTTTCGACTTCACACTTTGAAAAGATATTTATTGTAGAGTGCATTTTTTTCATCGGGATTTTTTTAAATGCGAGTTTTTCTATCAGCTCGTCTTCATACTCTCCAAATGTATTTCCGTGTTCATCTACAGCACCCCTTAGATTTCCAGAATTGCTGTTTATTCTGCATGCAGACTTAGTCTCGTTATTAGGGATCCCAAATCCTTAGCACATCACTGATTTGAATTTATAGACGAAACTGTGTTATAATTGGGTTTAAAATTTTTATTCGGATTGGATTAGATTTGAGTATATATTCTCTGGTAATTTTTACAAATTGGACGAAGTAATTTTTGTTCCATTGCTGGATTTCGTATTACTTACTTGGGTTTTGAAATCGAATATGTTTGCCAACGCATTGACTTGATTGGGGCTTTTCTAAACAGGGATCTACGTTTATAGACTAAATCATGTTATAATTGTCTTAAACATGATTGATGTTTGTATAGCGTTTCAAATTTTGAGTTGGTTCAAACAATTAATACGATTTGTACTCTATGATTCTAGTACAACAGAAAGCTGTCGTCAGAGTCGAAAAACCCAAACTGGTGGAGATTTACCCAACTTAACGCCACCGCAATCTCTAACAACCCCATCAGGTACACATCAAATACTCAAGTACGAACTCAATCAAATGATAATTTGGAATTTCGTATACGCCAACGTCTTTGTTTTTGTTTGATTCGACTTGGACATTAAATGCTCTTTAGTTGAATCTTCAAATCTATCTATTTCCCATTTGATTTAGAAATCGTTTTTTATCACGTATATTTTTCCATTGGTTTGAAAATAAATTTCGCATATGACATGACTTCCCCATTCTATTTTACTTGGGCTTAATACATTTGAGGTTTTATTTGGGTTGAAATTACTAGAGTCAAAAAGGGGGAAATTGAAATAAGTAAAGAGATTAGACCTTAAAGTATGTAACGTAGTAGTGCCAACAATAAACTACGCCAGTGCATCGTGCGTAATCTGGAAAGAAACATGAAGGAAAACTAACAACCATGCA
Source organism: Geotrupes spiniger (assembly GCA_959613385.1). Taxonomy (NCBI): domain Eukaryota; kingdom Metazoa; phylum Arthropoda; class Insecta; order Coleoptera; family Geotrupidae; genus Geotrupes; species Geotrupes spiniger. The sequence goes on along the minus strand of OY390736.1, from coordinate 31,442,917 downwards.
AATGAAATTTCTAAGAAAAATGACAAGACAAACTGTCTTCCTGTCTGTCCAATGCAATTTTAACAGTCAAACTTGTAAACTCCTGAATTTTCGTTTATGCTCGTTTCTGGTCACGCTTTTCAAGATGCTATGTGTCCATCAAGTTTTTAAAGTTGTTTCATGATTTTTGATATTGTTTTCTAATGTATGTGAGCATGACCTTTGTTTGTTATTTTACGTGTTGTGTGTCTTTGACGATGTTCACCCGAATACAACAATATTCACCGGAACGTAAAATTTACATTGAAATGGAGAATAATAATAACTTAAACTTTTGGATTTAACTATGACCCGTCACAACGATAAACACACTTTCTGTATAATTCACAAACCCACCCACAAATATTCAACGATACCCAGTTCATCAATGCACCCTTATTTAATTCAATGAGTAAGTGCTATCTGCAAGAATTACATTAGTCTGAATAATATGGCGCCTTTATCTCGATTGAAAGTATTTCCTGCGATATTAGAACAGAATCGGGAAAGCAAGATAAACTCTTAGGAAGTGTTGTAATAATAGTAGTATATTATACTAAAATATTAGAAACGTGAGATTTTAAAAGAATATGGATTTTTTTGAGTACAAATGATTATCTTAAAAAGGCATACGTGAAGTTACTTTATTGTCGTTCTCCACTTATCTATGTCCGTAGCTATTGTCCTCGAGTCTCTTATACCTAACGATTTTATGGCTTCTTCCATTGCAGCCAACTACACTCTCCTTGGTCTTCCTCTACGTCTTGGTCCTAGTATTCCACCTCTCAGCACTGACTCACTCTGATTTGTGGCAGTCGCTCCACATGGCCTAGCCAACAGTTCGTTGGAGCTTATTTATTTCCGCATTTGTCCTTCTCGCCCAAACTTCCGCGATATATTTCCGACCGGAAATTCTTCTTTTTCTTTCTAACGTTTGTTATTCCCCTTTGTTCAGCGTCCATGTTTCACACGCATATGTCAGTGTCGGTCTATTGATTGTTTTATACATTCCTTATTTTTGTGTTCCTTGATAAATTTTTCGAATTCAATTTGTTCACTACTCCTGGTGCCTTATTTCCCTTTGTTGTTTGCCTCTATTTCCTTCCTGTTGCTGTTTTGTTTCGTTATAAGAACTCCCAAGTAAGTAAAGCTGTGTAGTGTTTCTCCCTTTTCGGTCATTATAGATATGTCATCCACATACGCCAAAATTTGGTGTGTATTAGCATAGATTGTTAGTCTAGTTACCCTGCCGCATGCCATTTTTTATTTAGAAAGCTTCTAATAAATTTCTATTCAGTCTTACCATGACTTTTGTAAGTCACATTTTCATTTGTACCAAGTGTATGAGCTTATTCGGTATATGTAGGTCCTCCATGGACTTGAGAACTTGAGATCTTAACGAATATACGATATACACGTTTTGAGGTCCTCTGAATCGATTCTGACTATTTTCGGTGTGTGTACGCGCTCTAGCGCCAAAACCATTGGAGTTAGCGATTACGGAAAATTAAAACTTAAGATTTGTGTAAGTGGCTTGGAAGAAAACCTCCTATTTTTGAAAGCAATATAGCAACCGGAAGTTTATCGAAAAAGCGGTTCTTACAAAAGTTAAAGATAATGAAATTTTGAACAAGTTTTTACCATTTACTCGAAAATCGCTGTTGAAATCGCCGAAAAATTCTTTGTCGTCCTAGCGAGTTACGATAAATATTCCCGGGCGTCCACAATTACAGTTGCGATGGCTTCAGAGCTATATCGACGTATTCACGAAACGATCGCGATTTCGCCTGTCATCGTGGTCGCGTCAGTTTGCTGGAAATTTAGTATAAGAAACTTCAGCGGTTACCATTGCAGACCTTCCATTCTTTAAGCCAGTGGGAAAATTTTCGAGACAACAAATAAAAATATGGCATGGTCTGCCATATAGCTAGCTAGTCACTTTTTTGTTTGATACAGTATCATTATCAAGCACATTTCAAATTTTCAACGCAATGATGAACGACGCCGATCCTTCAAAACACAAGTGTTTGTCGATTCTCTGCCGAGAATTTTGAAGAGGAAAATCCTGATACTCAATAATTGTCATCGTACTTGCAAGGTTATCATCACAATTGCACTCATCACTAATTTCAGTACTGTTATTATAGTGAAACAACTGCATATATGGGAGATGGTCATTTCTCTTGCTGTACAATATCCATATCTCGAAAACTGCAAGAGTTATCAACAAAATGGTTCTTTTAACAGTTAGAGATATTGCGATTTGAAGCAGAAGCACTGCAGATTTTTTATATAAAGAAACTATAATTGCGTTTTTCCACCTCTCTGGCATCTCTTTATTCCATATCGCTTTCATCAAGTCGTGTATCCTTTTCTGCAGATCACCTCCTCCATATTAATTGTGTGACTATCATGTTTTCTCCTGCGCTTTTATGATCTTTAAGATTTTTTATTAAATATTTAAGTCCTTCCTCTGTTGGTGGGTGTCTTTCCATTATGTCCATTTAATTCAGTAATTCTTCTATTTGCTCAGCTTCCTCCGAGTTTTTGTTGAGGAGTTCATCGAAAAGTTCTTTCAACTTCTCTGTTACTACGTGTTACCACCTTCTCTCCTATTAAATCACCTTCTTTATCTTTGCAATATATGTTTGCTATGGAAACCTTGTTTTGATTACCTGGCTTCTTGGTAAAAAAATATTATTTCCTTATTCTTAAATTTCTCATTCACGTTATTTTTGTATTCTTAAAGCAGCGAAAGAAGCTTCAACATTCAAAAGACCGTTATGAAATTACGAGAAGAACTAACCGAATGAGGTTATAATCAATGTTACTTTTGAAGACAGAAGAATGATCGACGATTTTATTTACTTACTTTTTTGAGCTGATTTTGCTAAGTAACTAGGACGAGGATATTGATATATTAGTAGTTGCGTATTTGTATCTTCAAAATAAGAATAACGAACCCAACAGTTTCTAAATATGGCACGTTCCTATGTAATGCACGTTCCTATTGTTAAAAAAAAATGTTTTAAAATTCTCCAGGATCGCTTGCTTACTACGAGAGGAATTATATTGAAAGCTAGGGATATAGAAGCCATATGTTCAATTGCATTTTTAATATTATACGGATGCAACTCTGTCAAGAGTGTTTTTGGGTAAAATTCCTGTAATGGTACTATATTGTGAAGTTACTACGCAAATTGAATACATAATTACATTGTACGTTGGTTTCCATACACGCTGATTTGCGACTTCGATGTCGTCATTTTTATCGCGATCGCGCCGCGTTAAATCGGAGATCGAAAATCGGCTGCATCATTAGGCCATCAGTAAACGTGAATCACTCGTTATCCGCCACGTTCGAACGCGTCACTTTCGATTTTCCGCTTTGTTCATTATAAACAACTTTTCGAATCGATTGCCCTCCTGGGCATTAGGAGTACTTCGGCGCACGTTTTTAGCCCGGACCCTCACGTGCCATTAAGATTCAAGTTGGTCCGATTGACCGGAAATCGCTCGCGTCAACCCCGCTCGTGCAATCACGTCGCCAAGGATTCAAAATTTCCCAGTACGATACAGAAATTTCCTTTCAAAACACACAAAAGAATAACACCGGGAGAGATTCTTATAAATTCTGCGGGATTTAATAGAGGCACGTCACGTGTTACAATAGCTGCGGTGCACATGTTCCCGATATTCATGCGGGCGCAATGTTCCGACGAATCTTTATTCCGATAGCAATCGAACTAAAACATCGTCCTGCTATGATTCGATCCAGACATGCACATCTTCGCCGAATACAGAAATACCATAAATTCAGCATTATTGAAAATGAGTGTGGACGAGTCGGGATCTAATTTATTTCCTTTAAAATATAAATATATATTCGACAGGAAGGCAAAATAAAAATAAAAATGTGATAAAGAGACCCGATTTTTGCATTGAACTATGGCAATGAGACATAAATTTTATAAATTAAATTTTTGGTCAGTAAGTTATGTGTATGAAAAGTAATTATTGGCTGTGGATCTTCTAGATTTATTTAATAGCTCTCGGTTTGATTTCAAACGTTGTTACTACTCGTATATAACAATGAGCAAAATAAAATTAATGAAACGGGACAAATAAATGAAATAAAATTAAAGGAAAATGTCATTTTCCCTAACTACACGAAAAAACGACTGCGGCAGTTACTAAATTCAGCTCGAGCCATTGTAACGTCGTTGTAGACGACATTTCAATTAAAAGAGTTTCGATTAAAAAACAAAAATGTAACAAAACAGTTCGTAACAAGTTCATAACCTAATTACCAGAAGTTACGTATATTTATTTAACAAATATATTGTTATTTATTATACTATTTTATACGTCAATTTATACAGCAATGTTAGAGCTATTAAATTAAATATATGAAATGCAATTAATTTTAAACGGTATCAATTATTCTGGTATTATAGCAGGTCTAGATAAATATATTTATTCAAATATCAAGTATAATCTCTGGAATTTTCTTTGATGGTTAAACCTCTCAAAGATTGAGTTTAATTTGCACCTACCCACCTAAACGAAAATAGATTTTTCATGTTTCACTTAATCTTCAACAGTGAATGATGTAACATGATTCTAACAATTATAAAATGAACGTGGCCCCAACCCGACACTTTAATTACCTCCAACCAAACCCTACTCAACCCCACCCAACCCAACCCAACCCAGCCGAACCTAACCCAATCCAACCCAAACCAAACCAACTATGACTTACTGGGCTATTAACACTGAAATGAGCTATTAAGAGCATCGTGCAAAGACAAGTTACTTTCTGAGGGCAGAATCGGTACGAGGAATTGCCAGATAATTGCAGCAGAGGGCTAGGACCATTTACTATGGAAAACATGTTCGAACAAGTAATTGCCGTCCACTGAATGTCGTTAATTCGTGGTACGATCGTATACTTCATGAACATTAAACTGTAGTTCAATTTAATTTTTTTATATTATTTATCTGAAATAAGTGCATTTAAGGGGGGATCCTGCTTTAGAAGGCTCAAAAAATCGATTTGTTTTTTATTGCTCAAATCTATGCCTAATATATCAAAGAATATGTATAAAAAGTTATAGCGGCTAATTCGCAATATTTTGAAAGATACAGCACTAAACACAGTGAGGTGTCGAGCAAAAAATATACGAACGCATGAACGCTCGGACAAACGAAACGCGCGCCCCTCCCCGCAGTAACATAACACCGAACTATGTACTGGAAAAAGTTCAATCGGTCGTTCGAAACAATAATATTTTGAGTTTGTAAGAGCTATAGTAGGATTATAACGAGATATTCCGTAAGTAATCGAAAATTAACATTTTTCCTGATCGTAAAGTTTAGAGCGCGTTTTCTCGAGGTTTCGTTTTTACGATTTTTCTAAACTGCTGGGCGTGATTGCGAGAAAACTAGACAAGCAATCAAAACGAAACAAAACTTTTGTTGGCTTCAGTAGCATTCTATTCTATTTGAACTAAACAGATTAATGAAAAAAAATTCTAAACAACTTTTTTAGCAAGTTGAAATGATTTTCTCTTCCTGCAAAGAGGACATTTATTTTCAAACCTGAGAAAAATCTTGAATTTCAAAATTTTGGGTTTTTTCTTAGTTCACATAGAAGAAAATATATGAGAATTGCCATTTTCTTTGGTTTTTTTTTTGTTTCAGACAAAAATTACGGGCTACATCTTTCCCACCGATTGTAAATTGCAATTGAAAGATGTTGCACAAATGTGCATAAAAATCGGTTCCGTTTAAATATTTTTCTCTCGACATATTTTTTTTAATGCTCAAATATGCAATAAAATGCTCTAAAAAGTTCACTAGACTTGCTCATTTTTTTCTGCCCTAAAAAAATTCCCCCCAAAACGCTATTTTAAGGCCTCCTAAAGCAGGACATTTAAGTAGAACAAAAATAATAAAATAATGTTTATAATTAATTAAATTAATAAAATGTGTGTTGTTCATATTTTTAAGAATTAATTCTTTGAAAATACCTACATAAGTATATCTACATATTTGTGGTAATTAATTTTGTTTTCTTTATATTTTTAAGAATTCACTTTTCTTCCTATTTCTATCTTTGTAATATTTAAATTTTTTTGTTAATATTTATCTCTACATTTTTAGGAAAGTATTAATTGTTATTATTTTTCCTTTACATATTCCTCAATTCATGTCTCGTTATTATTTATTTCCTACCACTTTATTTCGTTGTTATTAATCTCTCAGTTCAGTTCAGTGTGTATTATTATTTATTTTTTAATATTTTAATCTTCCAGTTTATGCGATATTTATGATTTTTTTTTGTAAGTACCTATTTACATTAACATAATTTGTTTTAATTATTTTTTCCATTTTCTTCCTTAAATTGTTTTAGAATTTAATTTTTATTAATTCCGTATATTCCGTCTTCATAATGTTTAATTTTTTATTTATTTAATTATTTTTTTTAATATTTATCTCTATATTTTTAAGACTTTATTTATTGTTATTACTTATATGTTTGTGTTTTCAAGGATTCATTTGTTGTTGTCATATATTTGGTTATTTGTTATTATTATAAGTAACACAACAACTTTACCAAAAATGATACAATTGGCAAGGGTGGTAATGAAACATTACATCAACAATTAAAACAATTATTAAAAATAAATTATCTTCAGTAAAAATAATATTTGCCTATCACATGCAATTTATTACAATTGATGTATTATTCATGATTGCTAAATCGTTTAATTTCATTGCAAAATATATTATTGCATTAATTGATTATTCGTTCCTCGATTATTAATTATTTCTTGCCATTTATTTGTTTTCGTGATTGGTAAAAAAGTCATTAAATAATAAAATGGCAATTATATTAATTATTTAAGGTAAGGTGGGGTCGGCACTGGAGTATGACAATTTCGGGTTGAGACGTATTTTCTCACTAACAACCGGTAGCAAAAAAAAACTAGGGCAAAGTTGGCAAGTGTAACTATGTATTGGAAAATTAAAAAATAGTATTGCGTAAATAATGATTTTAACGAAAAGGTTGCGGTATGTATGACAATAGGACAACGTCTGATTACAATAACAAAATTTAGAATGTCCCAATGTTTTTGACCACCGATGAGCCCTCTTTAAATAACAAAAGGTACAATAAAAACAAAAACGTACCTCAAGTATTTTACAAATGTTCTGACTTACACGTACTGAAATCATTTCAATTTTCGTTAACGGAGTTGCTTTCACTTTATTTGGCACGGAGGAAAACGCAACATGCTGGCCATTTCGCGATATCAACAGCTGTGCGTGGATCTAATAGAAATATATTTATGGACAAGAAATCTATATAATACAATAATAATAATATACAGTAGAGAATTTGTTTTGAAAATATTATAAGAGCTTCGGCAAAGATTAAATTTGATCATATAACTTAGCAATATGTTAACTTCAAAAATATTTTTTTTTAGATTTATAAATTGAAAAATATAATAAAATTGTGTTGTAAATTATTAATAAAAAATGTTTTGTAATAAAACACAATACAAAATGAACTTAAATCAACGTCAAATAGTTGATATTATATTTTCTACTAAATTGTAACAATATAAAATATAGACCAACCCATCCCATCACAAAATATTCAATATTTCTTAAACAAATTATACTACTTTATAATTAGGTACAATATTTGTAGAGATAATCGATTTTTCTATTCTACAGGATTAAATTAAAATTTTGTATAACAAAAAGGTTGGGAAACTAAATGGGAATTTAAATAAAATGGATCATTGAAACAATAAATACATGAACGACGACACAGACAAAAGCTGAAGTAAAAGTACAAGTATTTCTCACTCTGGAATATAGTTTTCGGGTATAATACGGAAACAGTTCACCCAGTGACTTATTGTAATGTATGTTCAAAGACAAGCTCTGTTAAACATTTTATGGCCGATTTCAGATTCTTTAAGTTGAACATTCTTTATAATTTGTCGATTGGTACATGAATAAGATTTATAAATGAACAATTTAATTATTTCTTGATGTCTGACATCTCGCACTCGGAACGGACCGTTGTCATTTATTTATTAATTTTTGTGCCTTAATCCGATGGAAATTGGATATCGATCTAAATTGCATTTTTCTTGTTTGTATCTAATTAATTACTGGTGCTGCTGGCCATTAACTGAGAACGATTCCTATCTCCAACCCCCTGTATATTTCGAACAAGACGAAGGAAACCCATAAACAACATCTATCGACTTTATTTCGAAACATGAAAGCCGCATAAATTTAAATTTACGGTCGTCTCATTAAATATGTAGAGATAGACTCGCTTGGTATGCATCGGGCCGGACCGACCGACATTATCATTCGGAAAAGAATGCCTTGACGCAGAATTGCGGAGTGAAAAGCATCTGTAGCTTAATATCATTGCGCGAACAAATTGCATTTACCAGCGAAACTATGCAGCTTTGGTAAAGTGCCTCTATTTGCAACACCCGTGTTGCCATTGTTGCCGAGCTCGCCCCGTTGTTGGTAATTAAGATAATATATAATATCCCGCTGGATATTAAGTATTTCAAATTTGCAGACTCAACTAAATCTCGGTGCTCTCGACTATTTTTGCCACTTAATTAAAACTCGGGTAAATCGCCCGACTGAACTAAAAAGAGACCGGTACATATGGACGTTAATTGCGTTTTCTTTTGAGCGACGCTGAAAAATTGCGCCCTGGCTCTGTCAGTTTAATTATTGCCTACACTTTATATTTGTTGGGATTAAAACGAGCACGTACGCAATGTTTCACCAGTGACTTTAATTTAATAATCACTACGTAAATTTTTATTATAAATTATACTTCATTCTAAAATCAGTAAACTTGAACAATAAGTAAAAACACTCTGTACAATTTGAGACGTGATATCAAACAATCTGGTGAAAGCTTCCATCGCAACAAATACGTAAACAAAACATAAAATTACCATAGAATTAATAAAGATAGTACTATATTGACTATATAACTAAATTAATTTTGCGTTGATCAGGGTATGTAATAATTATCCACCAGTTATCCACTTTCTTAAAAGATTTCACTAAATTCAATTGCAAAGTGTGTCTACTGACATAGCAGACTACAATTTATTTCTTTGAGATGTCGCCCGGAAAAAATATGTTAAGTGTCCCGTTGACCTTCGAACCACCCATGCAGAAGGAAAAACGTTTACACAAAGAGCCGTTAGCTCTCATGCACTGTTCCAAGTTCTCAATTTAAAGTAGAGCTTTGAAATTGCTTTGTTGTAAAGAGAGATCGAAATGTCGCCCACAAGGACCACTTGATATGCAGTATTTCTTTTCTCACGGAATCGATAGCGCCCAGCCATGCATAATGTTCTTTATATTAAAAGTTTTTTGCGCGCACAATGCCATCGCAAATGGATTTTATTTAGAGTTATTTGATAAATCAATACGATGACATGACTTCATTGAAACGGGGTCCAATGCAGCATGAAATGCTTGACAATTGGATTTGGGATAAATAACTTCAGTTATTACGAAAGCAGGGTGAAATTTTAATTGGGCACCGTTAATAATTTCTCAAGATTATAGTGTCGTTCAGAGAGGCTGAAACCATGATGTATGTGAAAACGTTCCATCACCTACATAATATTTAAACCTCTTTATTGCATACGCTTCCACGATGCATGTCTACCAACTTCCTTTTTCCTGTTTGAGTTTCTTCCTCTTCCGGTGGTTTCCCAATTTTATATCTTGAACAATACACCTTATACATAGTTACCATCAACAGATTTGCTCTCCTTCTTCTCTGTGGACACCACCATTAACATCCATTACTGCATCAGTACTGGCCACACCTCCCCAAAAAATCTGAGTATCAGCAGCTCCAAATAAACTCCTGGAAATACTTATGTCGAGTCCTTCTTCCGAATGTATTTACGTTCCTGTTGTTTATCCTTCAATCTACATTTAGGTAAATGAATAAATCTCCAAAATTAGTCGACTGGGTTCATAGTAAGTTTCCAATAACGTACACAAAATAAAACTTGTCCCATGTCGCTTGGTCTTGTGGACATTTTTTTTTGTAAAACATGCAATGATTTTTTGCAGTTGGATGGAATTCTACCCAACCCAGCCAATCCCACCATTAGATAGAATGTAGAACAGGTAAGTTGACTTCACTTTGGATTTCCATTGCTTCCTAAATTAAATTATGTTTTTATTTTTTCCCACGTGATTCTGCAATTTGCACCTCTCCTAGTCCATTTTTTGTTGGTCTACATCTTCGAGTTTTCCCTTTTGGCTTAATACACGTTTGTAGTTAGTCTTTAGTCTGGTATGTGACATACACATATGGCCTAAGCAGATTTCTGCTTCTTCAATTTAACTGCTTTTATCTTTTCATATTTTCTTCTATCTTTCTATAGAACCTAATTTCTGTGGGAGTTAATGGTGTTGTGCTTCCATATCAAAGTTCAAGTTGCTTCTAATATTATTTGCTTTGGAATTTCTCAATTTCAAAAAAAATTGTTTTTAACAATTGCACTCTTGAAATCATCTTGCTTTTACTGCTCTTTAATGAATTTTATTTTCTATTGATATTTCTCTCAACGATTTCTAAGTATGTCCTATGTATTGTCTTTCTATTTTCTGCTGTTTTTTGTTGGCCATTTTATGTTGCACATATTTATGCAGGAGTCGTACGATATGGATTTTTACTTTTATTTTGTTTGAAGCTTTTGTTTCAAGCTCTTTACGATCATCTTCCGGTTTACCCAATATGATGATTGATTTATGAGTCACGACAATTTCGAATCCCTAGAATGAAGCCTAGAATGAAAGCCTAGAATGAAAATAAATAGACAGAGCTTTAACTGATACTACAAACAATGTAAGAAATGGCAAGTCTTACCAGCACCAGCACCAGCAAATTGTATGAACTACTCTTTATAGTATGAGTTAAAGCTCTGTCTATTTATTTTCACTCTAGGCTTTTTCGAAACTGACATGACTCATAAATCAATCATATTATTGGGTAAACCGGAAGATGATCGTAAAGTGTTCAGTGATAGAGACATTTCCAACAATGTTTACTTCAAATGTGCTGTGGTCCCAGGAAACCATTTTTGAAGACACAATGAAACTTTGTTCATTGTACATTCACACATTCAAATAGACTGTGGTGTTTCCAGTAATGGCATTTTATTAAACGTTTAAAATTTTTCATTTGCTTTTATAATAATCTTATTTTTACTATAACAATTGAATGCTTTCCATATATCTTTCATTTTGATTCCAACGAGCTCGAGTTTTCTAAGTCTATGGACACATACACACAACATAAGTGCTCCCTTGTTTTTGTTTACGCTCGTTTCGACTTGTCATCGTTGTATGAACATTGGGCCCTGCGTGCTCTTCCATTTCCTGAAGAAATCATTTTTAGATTTTCATTTTAATCTACCGTCATTTTTTTCTTTTTCTCTGGTCTGCTTAGTGGAAATAGGACCTAGAGGTAATGTGCATAATTCATAAATCTATCGTTCTATTGTTTAAACCGGAAGACCATTGAGTAGTCGATAATAATATAAAGGTCTCAATCATCATCGTCATCTATGCCACAGGCCTACAAGGGCCACGATCTTCTCAAGTTGCTTCCGCCATTGTGCCCGATCTTGCGACTTAGTCTTCCAATTTGGGGCTCCTGGCATCCTGAGTATAGAGACCCATTCTTACGCTGTTATTTTACCGTTGGTAGTTGCATTAAACTTCTGCAAAATAGGGCACCAACAATAAAAATTATGAGAATTTGTTCTCCTTAGAATTTCCAAGTGAAAACGCAATCAAGTTTTCAGAAAGGGTTAAAAATTAATGTCAACGGTGAAGTTTTTTTCAAACTCTATAAATTAATTTCTTTCCTTTCTGGGTCCATGACATATTTTCTTTGTGCTTCTTTATGTTTCGAGTGAACATTACTCCATAATTAATTGATAAGTTAGAGTAAGTAGATCAAAATTGTCAAAACCAATAATAATGAGAAACCGTATTGGAAAAGTGCAGCGCGGATAAGAATGTTATGCCATTTTGCTGGACAATGGAACATAGTAAGAAGACAAGAAACGACGGATATTCACAACAATGTATGTGGGTTGCTCAAACACTGAATGACTCACAGTTTATACATCACTAAATGAAACCAGTTTAGGTCACATGCACATTACACTTTGAGCACACGATCTCCTACACACCTCTCACTTCGCTGATTAAAACCGACTTTCGATGGACATCCACCCAACTTCATGTGGCGGGGAAGACGCCACCGGTCAAAAAATCATTGGCTCGAGCTAAATGAAGAGATCGTAATTCAGAGTAATTTATCATCAAATATTCAATTATTTGATTACGTTCTAAACCAACGCATCTTAGAACATTTTTTTAATTGAAAATAGAAATAAATTATACGCCATGGCATTATAACGAAATACTATAAGAACTAGACTAGGAATGTTCTAAACGACGTATAAAATTTCGCACGCGAAAGTAAACTTCAAATACTTAAATCGATTCGGCAATTTATATATGTGTCGTATTAAAGTTTACACGAAACATAACTTAAAGTCGCTATAAATTATGTCATCGATTTATCCTGCAGATGTGTTGAAAACGTAACGTTTCAATTTTTGATTTCAATTTAAATTCTCATTAAATGAAACGTTGTGGACTTGTCAATTATTTTTAATAATTTGCAATGCGCACTTAGTATTATATATTTTTAATTGTAATACAATGAAATTCGTTTTAAAAAAATGCACAACGTTAACACCTCGATGGCGTGCGCGATGAACAACGTAAAGCAATGGGGGGAAATATTACAACTAATTTAAGCTATCGGATTAGTTTGTTTATTTAATAAAACGCCGGATCAAGGGTGACGCGAGCGAGGTGCTCACCTCGGGCGAAAGACGCGAGGGGCGCAAAATGAGCAGCGAAGTGAATTAAAAAGTGTTTAAGATATTCGTTTGGCCAAGGAGCGTTATTAGCATGGCAATGGAAACGAAATCGGTAGAATAAGGGGCAATTAACCAAATTAATTTTGAAACAACTATTAAAGAGTATGTGGTGTAAATTATTTAAAATAGTTTTACGTTTTAGAAGAATAAATATTTATTTGCATTCAAACTGTTAAAAATGTCTTCTCCTGTTTTCGTGTTTTGTAAACTATTTAAATATTGAAAATAAGTATTACGATGACAGCTGTTTCGTTCGCTCCGTTTCTCTCTTGAGCTCATCAAACCACCACATACCTGTAGTGGTTTTTATCAACCAACGTTAGTTAGTACTGTCCAAATTTGCAACTACTTCGCACCCATCGCCAATAAAGATCCCTTTATTGAAAATAAATTTCAGTAAATGCATTAAGGTGATGACAGCTGTTTTGCTCTGTCTTGAATTCTCTGTATTTTTATAAAATGTCGCCCACAAAACGCCACGTGATTTGCATCATAACCATTTTTGTAAGTTCCAGATGTGTGACACCGGAAAACGGAAAGATTAAAAATTAAGAAGAGGTGTTTTGAAAGATGAACAATTCATTATCTACTGACCTGGGAAGAAAACAGTCTGGCCGCGGATAATTGAACAGATTATCTAAGGCGAATAAATTTGATATGAACGAATGGAAATTTAACATAATAGAGACATAATCCATAATGACGAAAAACAGCGAAGTGGTGAATGGCTTGAAAATTAATACAAATTACATGATATTTAAAAAAATGTAGTTGGAAATTTATAAGACATCATAGACTGGATAGGAAAGACCTGTTTAATAGAATTAGAAACCAAAAGCCATAGAAGGATCCTTAGGCAGATAAGTTGAAGAAAAGTACAAAGTACAAATTTTTAGTAAATAACGATCTGAAAAGATAAGGAGAAAGGCAAGGACAAATATTGAAAATGGCCAAGGAAGAGAAATGTAAGAGCAAAATATAAAAATTACTAATAACGATTTAGAGAAAATGCAACACAAAAAGAAACTAACACAAATACATGACAGTGAAAAACACAGGGACTCGGTAAATGAAAAGGACTCGAATGAAGGCCTATATGCAATAATGTGAATTGAAACACCATCCCCTAACGTGTTTCAACTTGCATTAAAATTGTTTATTTTTCTAGTGAAAGCAATGGGGCAGAGCGGGAAATAATTTTGGGCAGGTTTCAGGAGTTGCCCTTGACAACGCTATCACTAGTCAAGACCGTCCATGATTTACAGCCACCTAATTGGTTTAAGCATACACCAGGAAGAGTGGGATGAATTACTATACAAAGTAAACCTAGATGATATTAGCAACATGGCCGATGTAGAGAATGGAAAAATCATTTTAGAAAATTGCAAAAGCATATATGGAAAGCAAAGGAAAAAACGTAAAAAGCTGCTAGGAGCAAAAGACTTGTCAGTGTAGACAATTTCAAGGGGTGAGGAACATATATCAAGAAGCGAAGAGTGAGAGGAAATGATATTAACCCACAGTTTTATAAAAAATAAAGATCGAGAGTTAGTGGTGGGATTATTTCGAAGATTTACTGAACAGAAAACAGGGAGTGGACGAGCTGGCTGTAATAAGAATGAAGCAGAAAAAGTCAGACCAATGAGTAAGAGTGAGCTCCCAAATTAGTGGAAATAAGGACAGGCGATTAAAATTAAAAAATATTACAACCCTGGCGATGAAATACTAGCAGAAATATTCAGATACTTTCAGTGAGAAGAACTTCGTACTTCGTCGTAGTTTGTATTAGAATGTACGATACATAAAAAATGGCTCAAAACTTGCGAGAAGGAATATTACATAAAAAGTAATATTGATGTTATGCATGAAATATAAGTATATATAAAAAATAGGTTGTCGGTGATAATGTCGGCAAGCACGCGATTACTAGTGTGGATTCAGAAAGAAAAGACTTGTAGTTGTAGACCAAGTATTCGCGCTGAGAATCCAAAGTCCCGAATATCAAAAAAAAAGAAAACATTGGCTTCCAGCAAACGTACGATAGGGACAAAAGAAGAAACTTTACCAGACTCTGAAAGAGTTTGGTACGAGCAGGAAACTTGTAAAAAAGGTCAAGCTGACTGAAACAAACGGAATACAGCGTTACGATCAAATCAACTAAATTTGTATAACCAGTGCTCCGTAGGTCCCAGATACATAAAAATGTTTTTGAACTCAGATACTTCAGTAAACAATTTTATAGTAGTAATTAAAATTTAAAGTAAACATTATGATATCATCGAACCACGAAAAAGATGTGCGAATTATAATTAGTTTAATAAGCCTCCGGGCTCGGCTCTAGTCCCGGACTAGGTTAAACAATTAGGTCAGAAAAATACAAAAGAAATTTTTCCATAAAACGGCTCACACTACACATTAGAAAAAGTTGAACACTAGTACGATCCAATTTATGTTGTAGGCATCTTGTCGGTATTAGAATATCACAATTCCATTTTGATAACGAAACGCAACATATAATTTCAGCCCGAGTAATCTGTAATTTCTGCACGTAACGAAAGCTCCGCGTCGACGTTTCTCTGATTGGGGCGAAATTTGCAGTCGGGATGTTTCGAATATACGCGAATAATTCGAAAACGACTTTTACACAGCTCTCGGGCCGAAATTCCGTACCGTTAATTTTCAGTCGCGCGCACCGCGACCCGCCCGTTTCGTTCATTTTTATTAACGAAGTACGTGATGGCGTACAGCGTAATTGGATTATTTTGCATCTGTTACAAGTTTTTCACAAAGTGTAAGTACAACAAATTATTACGGACGCCTCACCTGTAAGCTGCAGCCGAAGTAGCTACGCTGCGCTTCATTAAAATTTCATTTAAGCTACTCTCGCAAAAATGGCCTTAAACACGCCTCATTAAAAGTTTCCTAATAAGTTATTGTGGAAATGTTAAAAACGCAAATGGAAATTTAAACTTATTTTGCTGATCTAAATAGGCGCAAGTGCACGATTGAAATTAAAAAAAAAATATATTTAATTTAATTCGCAAAATCAGTTGTTTATTGACGTTCACTTTAATACATAGTTGTGGTACAATTAGAGGCCGTAGGATCATAAATACGATTTTACAACGCTATTTACGCATCCGCAACGTAAAAATGACATAAAACACCGTAGACGGGCTGCAATAAAGTAATTCGTTAAACATAGTTAACTGAAACGAGTCTACTCTTAATAAATTTAAGTAAATTGCACTTATTTTTAATGGCCCCACCATAACATGGTTTTACGTCCCAGATGAAAATTATGTACACAGATAGTTCACTAAATATATCTTAATGGCGATTATTCGAAGATTTTCAATGCGGCAATGATTAAAACAAGTAAGTACTCAGTACAAAAAAAATAAATCAAACATTAATATATTTAGACAGTGGTGAATTTTCCAATAGAGCCAACATCAAATATCTTAGCCCTCATTAAATATCTTCACGCGAAAATGCACTTTTTTAATATTCCACGTCCGCTGATTATTTCAGCGTGCATTTCACAAATTACTTTCTACGCAGTGCAGAAATTAAATCGACTCTCGCGCTCGCAAAAAGTTACATTTGACGAACTCGCGAGCGCTGAAAATTCAATGTTCTGGCGAAATGCAGTATCACGTACAGAACTCGCGCCGTTACGTGCTTTTACACGAAACTTCAATCCGCACGCCATCAAATCGAACATTGAAATTTGCGTTCGAAAAAGGAACGAACGCAACACGAGTGACATCGAAATTGATTTAATTGATTATATAGTATTACTGCGTTATTGCGTTGGAATTAACAAGCGCAGACTTTAAACACGTTCGCATTGACACCGAACGCGAGCGCGACCGGTTTGCCGTTGTGAAACGAATTCGCGTCGGCTGGTTTTAACGATTATTTTGGACACAGTGTTACGTTTTGCGTTGTGTAAGGGTTTCAGACGATGAACGTGATTACCCCAATTATTATATTATATTTATGGTAAATTGTTGTGCATTTTGAGTAATCGTGGGAGCTTTGAAATTTATGTGTACGTGTCTTTTCATATATTGATTGTTTTGATGCGGTAAACGTTTTACATTAACTCTAATCATAATTTATTACACCATAATTATATAAATATAGATGTAATTTCGAACAAGATAAAATATATTCTTAATAACTATTACTGGTATAAAACAAGACACAAACCAATGCAAATTTATCGGGTGTAAAAATATCTAAGAAAACGGAAATGAAATCATATCAACGCCAGTTACACGAACGTCAAATTACCCTGGTCCTGGCCTTTGTCAACAATAAAATTTTACAGTTTTCTTAAACACTACCCGGAGCAGATAGTAACATTTTGTAAATATTGGGTTACTTTTTCTGTTTAATGGTCAATTTTAGTTGGTGCCCAGCATTTGAGATTCAACCGAACGCATATGTCTTTAAATCCAACCCAACCACCTCTATTCATTTCAGTAAGTGAACTAACGAGAGTAAGAAATCACCCTCCCCTTTGGCAATGAGAGATTTCCAAGTAGCATATAAATGAAAGTTCAATTAGAAATAACTCAA